>JASDDO010000024.1:259454740-260704740 GCA_030015575.1 Agapanthus africanus
AACTGAATCAGAAATCGGTTTGTTCCGATTTCCGTCGGGTTTGTAAAGTCGTATTTTTATGAAAGAAAAGAAAGGTAGAAAAGAGGGACTTGTGGGTTTGGACAACACTAAAGAGTGAGGGGGAAGTAGAGGGTTTGCCGGTGCGTCGAATCGTCGTTGAGAGGTCCTAGCACGATCACCGGAATTTCGCCGTCGATTTCGTCAGCACTTCGCCTTTCGCTCGTTTTCCAACATACCAAAGTTCTCTTGGAATTTTGAGAGAGTGGACTTAGGAATTTAGGATGAGAGGGTAGAGGGTATGGGGGGTATATATAGGGTTAGGCTAGGGTTAGGGTTTTCAATTAAAAAATGTAAAAATATATTAAAAAAATCATTAAAAATCATTAAACTTTGGAGTAAAAGAGATTTATTGGGCTTTCTGTAACTGGTCAAGGAATTTAGTGTGTGCGGATGGGAAGACCAGTCAAAGATGCTCAATTTCGATGTTGATGACTCGGCCGTCCGGCCGAGTCTGGCCGGCAGCGTCTGCCCGAGTCGGCCGGTCTGCCGGCCGACTCGGCCGAGTCGGGGTGTCGGGGGCCGGGGAATCTCGAGGAGTGAATTATGGTATATTTAGTTTTTAATGTTCAGTTCAAGTTTTGTGAGTTATGGTATTTTGACTGTTGGGCTTCTAAAGGATTTAAAAAAAAATAAATACAAAAATAATGTGGGGTATGGGATTTGAACTCTGGTGGCTTGGTTCAGCAGTGCAAGGTATTACCAATGAGCTATAAGCTCCTTCTTGTAATTATAGAGTGAACTAAATACTTAAAGAGATATCAGCAACAATAAATACTCCAAGTATACATTGAATTTAAATCAATTCTTTGTACATTAAAAATGGAGTTGTTACAGTCTACCCTCCTTACAAAAATTTCGTCCTCGAAATTTATAAGTTTTATTTGAGGACTAGTTTACAAAGAGGTGTGGATATCTAGTACGCATTTCATCCGTCCTTTCCTAAGTGGACTCTCCTGGAGTGTCTTTCCTCCACATCACTCGAACCAAGTTAATTTCTTTGTTCCGAAATGTCTTCACTTTCCTGTCCAGGATCTCCACAGGCTGTTGCTCACAAGACAAATCGGGCTGTATCGTGAGCTCGGAATGGTCGAGAACATGGATGGGGTCACTCACATACCTTCTGAGTTGGGATATGTGGAACACATTATGCACTCCTTCCAATGAAGGTGGAAGCGCTAAGCGGTATGCCACTTCACCGACTCGTTCGAGTATGTCGAACGGTCCAATATATCTTGGAATTAGCTTACCCCGTCTTCCAAATTGGATCACTCCGCGGTTCGGAGATATCTTCAAGAATACGTGATCTCCTGGCTGGAACTCCAAGTGTCGTCTCTTTGCATCACCCAGTGCTTCTGTCGGTCTTGGGCTATGCGCATCCTTTCCTTGATAGTACGAACCACATCAACAGTCGCTACTATCACATCTGGTCCAAGAAGTTCCCTATCTCTGATGTCGTCCTAACTTAATGGCGATCGACACTTCCTTCCATACAATGCTGCAAAAGGTGTCATTCCTATGCTTGCTTGGTAGCTGTTGTTGTACGAAAACTCCACAAGATGTAGGTGATCTTCCCACGATCCTTTGAACTCTAACATACATGCTCTGAGCATATCCTCCAAGATTTGAATAGTTCGTTCCGACTGACCATCTGTTTGTGGATGATAAGCCGTGCTGAAGTTCAGACTTGTTCACAAGCTTGCTTGCAGACTCTGCCAAAATTGCGATCGGAACTGGGTGTCACGATCGGAGACAATGCAGACCGGTACTCCATGAAGTCTCACAATTTCCTGTATGAGTTCATGGGTATCAGAGATAGTACATTATGAAGAGTTTAAATCTTAATTAGATTATTACCTCCATGTACTTCTTCGCTAGTGTCTCAGTAGATTGGCCAACTCGAAATGGGATGAAGTGAGCCGATTTTGTGAGTCGGTCCACAATGACCCATACAGCATCGTTACCTTTTGTGCTGCGAGGAAGAGCAGTCACAAAATCCATCGTGATGTGTTGCCACTTCCATTCTGGGATTGGTAACGGTTGAAGTAATTCAGCAGTCCTGTGATGTTCAGCCTTTACTTGCTGACACACCAAGCATTTTGCGACGCTTCTGGCTACTTCATACTTCATTCCATGCCTCCAATAATTCTGACGTAGATCTTTGTACATTTTGGTACCTCCACGGTGTACTGAGTAGGGAGAGCTGTGAGCTTCTTTCATTAACTCCTCCCGAACAGGACCTTTTGGTACACACAATCTGCTGCCGTATCTTAAAGATCCGTCTTCATGGATGATGAAGTCTGTTCTGAGTCCATTCTCCACTTGTTCTCTGATCTTTTGCAACTTAGCATCACTTGCCTGGACTGCTTTGATCTGATTGACAATGGTTGATTGAACTTGTAAATTCATCAAACTTCCACTGAGCGGTGAGATTCATTGCTAATGGTTGGTGACTAAGAGCATCAGGTACTACATTCACCTTCCCTGGGTGATATTGCAAGTTGATGTCAAAGCCCGTCATGAGTTCTAACCATCTTCTCTGTCGCATATTCAACTCCTTCTGAGTAAACACGTACTTCAGGCTCTTATGATCTGTGTAGATATTCACTCGTTCACTAAGTAGATAATGACGCCAAATCTTGAGAGCAAAGATGACGGCTGCCAACTCCAGATCATGCGTCGGATAATTGCGCTCATGAATCTTCAGCTGTCTTGAAGCATAAGCCACAACCTTACCGTGCTGATGTAGAACACATCCTAATCCCTTACCGGATGCATCGCAATGCACTTCGAATCCTCCAGATTGATCCGGTATGACGAGAATAGGTGCTGATGTCAAGCTTGACTTGAGTTCTACGAAAGCTTGTTCGTATGCTTCTGACCACACAAATTCTTCATCTTTACGTGTAAGCTTAGTCAGGGGCGTTGCTATATTTGAAAAGCCTTCAATAAACCTTCTGTAATATCCAGCTAAACCCAAGAAACTTCGAATATCCTTCACTGACTTTGGTGTAAGCCATTCGCTAACTGCTGAAACTTTCGCTGGATCCACAAAGATTCCTTCTCCTGATACGATATGTCCAAGAAAACCAACTTGCTTTAACCAAAACTCGCACTTGCTGTACTTGGCATAAAGCTGATGTTGTCGAAGAGTTTCTAGGACAATTCGTACGTGCTCTGCATGTTCTTTCCGACTCTTAGAATACACCAGAATGTCGTCGATGAAGATGACAACAAACCTGTCTAAGTACTCCCGGAAAACTTGATTCATTAGGTTCATGAATATTGCGGATGCGTTGGTCACTCTAAATGGCATCACTAGAAATACGTAATGTCCATAACGAGTTCTGAAAGCTGTTTTGTGAATATCTGCTTCCTTGACCTTCACTTGATGATAACCTGAACGAAGATCTAATTTAGAGAAAACACAAGATCCACTTAGCTGATCGAATAGGTCATCGATGCGCGGGAGTGGATACTTGTTCTTTATAGTGACTTCGTTCAAGGCTCTATAATCGATGCACATTCTGTATGAACCTTCCTTCTTCTTCACAAGTAGTACAGGTGATCCCCAACTTGAAGTGCTGGGACGAATCCATCCTTTCGCCATTAATTCGTCCAACTGTGTTCGGACTTCCTTCAAACCTTCCGGATTTAAACGATAGGGTGCTTTGATCACCGGTTGTGCTCCTGGTACTAAATCAATACTGAATTCAAGAGCTCGATCGGGAGGCAAACCTGATATATCGTCAGGAAATACATCGTCGAACTCTCAAACCACATCTGGTCTTGATTCTTCCTCCGCTTGAGCTGCTGCAACTATTGCTTCTCTTGGCTTTGCTTTGTAGGTACTTGGCTCCAGTGTACGGTCTCCGCTTTTGAAATAGAAGACCGGATAGTCTGGAATCTCGAATACTACCCTCCTTTGACGACAGTCGATGGTAGCATAAAAAGTTCCAAGCCAATTCATTCCTAGAACCATATCGAAGTTTGGTATGTCCAGTACTTTGAAGTTAGCATAAAACTCTCTGCTGCAGACGACGACTGGACACAAGCTATATCCCATAGTTGCCTTTAGAACGCCATTTCCTGAACTGACATTGCAGCTGGATACAAGCGGTGAGACTGGAATCGCATGGGTTCGAACAAACCGTTGCGACATAAAACAGTGTGATGCTCCAGTATCAAACAGTGCTAATGCAGGGATTGAGGATACTAAGATTGTACCTAAGGTATGTGGGATATGTTTTAGGTATAGGGAAAGTGTGTAGGTAAAGAATTTAGGTTAGGACAGATTCAAAGTATATGATTCATGGAATATGAAATTGATAAGATTCAAGGAATAGAAATTTGTAAGATTCAAGAAACATGAATTGTAAAGAATATTTTAGTTGCTGGTTCTTGTGTTATATTGTTTAGTTTGTTCACGCAGAACAGAACTGCATAGTATGGTTCTATACAGCTCTGACCTGCATGGGCCACCAACAAAACCTGTCACGCCCCGCTTCCCGATGTACGGCGAAGGGGACGCGACGAGGTCCGCTACATATTTACTGTGAAGTAAATACGCTAAGCGTATCTAAGCAATATAAAAGTAAATCATAAGAGACAAGAGATATAAAAATAACAGCAACTTTATTAATAACATTCTTTTGCACAATGCATGAAAAGTAAATACATCTGAAATAAAAGCAATGCCTAAACAATGGCATAACAGAAAATGAAAATACTGAATAGAACAAGGTACAATGTCTAGAGCTCGGGGTCTTCGTGAAACTGATCCAAATCTTCGCCGGTGGGCTCGATCTCTGACGGGTCCAAAACATCTGACGACATTCAAAGAAGAAAGAAATAGAATATCGTCAGCGAACAGGTCGCTCGGTAAGTCCCAAAGATAAGAAAAATTAGAAAAGACAGAATAAGAGGTATCTTCTAAAGTTGTATAATATTGTGTAATATTGTGTTTACGCTGTTGTTTGTAGCTTGGTACGGAAGTATGCCAGTGTATACGAAAGGGGTCTCAGTATGCTAGAGACCAGGGCAAACGGAATGTACAAGAAACTGTTAAGCCACGGTACAACAACCATGGAATATAGGTTAGGTGTCTTAATCTTACCGTCTCGTGCCACTTCTAACACCTTCAGCACCAATCTACCCCTTAAACCCCGTAGTGTTTTGATTGTATTGTTATATTGTATTGTGTAAGTTGGATGACCGACCAAAACCATGATATCGGTAAACAGATTGTAACTGCATAAATAGGTAAATGGAATAACGGAATAATGGATGTATATCCATGGTTTGATTCAGTCAAGTTGTATAGATTGTTAACTGGATTCTGGGATTCATGTGTTCATATTGAGTTGTAATATTAAAGAATGTAGATTGACTTGAATCATATTCAAGTCAGAAATAATCAGACTCAAACCCGAGTCAGACCAAAAGAAATATAAGTCGAAGTTCTATAATTGTTAGGGTCCTTATTGTAATTTATAAAACTTGAGGGGGTTTTATGTAAAAATACTTTTGTATAGTTTTCAAGATACACCCCAAGTTTTATTATTCGTCTTTAAGTTATGATGAGTGTAATTTTATTTTGTGATACTTTTAGTGAAAATATCCTAATTACATAAATAAAGGTATTTATCTGTAATATTGATTTATTTGAAATTCATGATATTTTAATGTAAAATTTAGTCTTGTGATTTTTAGAAAAACTGGAATATTTATATTATAACAAAATAGATCTTTTAATGATAATATACATATATTTATACAAAAATAATTTCAATAAATATTTTATATAAAAATATCATTTTCTTAAGATATCGTATTTTAAACCTTTCGAGACCGAATGCTCCCTGCGGAGGTCTGAATCTCACACTACTAAGCCGAGGGTGCACGATAAACCGTACTATCCCTAACGGGTTCCCCAAAGGTGGGTTGTAGTGGCGCTTTGCAAAGATTTATAAATACTAAACCTTTATAATACAGTTTTATTAAAGTAAAAGGTATTTATTTGCAAAAGTCGATTTTCCGTATTTTAGGTTTTAAGGTTTCTTATTTCAACTAGACTAATTTTAAATGATCTAAACAACAAGTTGTTAGAAGCCTCAAATCGCCTCTTCACCGCCAATTGTGGCCAGGTAAGTACAAGTGAGGAAGGAGGGATCCGCTGACGAATCGTGAGACGGGCCTTTTAAAGTTACCTTTGCTCACTTGCCTAGCCTAGACACCACAAAGTCAGGTTTAGATAAACGATCGATATCTACAACTTATCGTATTTTTCTATTAAAAGATATTTGTTTTAAAAGTATAGCAACCTAAAACTTTTAGAAAAGGTTTTATTAAGAAAATGGTATTTAATTGTAAAATCTTGTTTTATCGTATTCTAAGTTTTCAAGGTAGCGTGTTATGTTTGCATATGAGTGTGTGTGGAGGTAGGTCATTACCTCGTGAACTACTTTAAGGTATAGTAATGTTAAAGGGTTAAATGTGAAAACTAAACATTATGGTATTTAAGTGAAAGAATACGATATATTGTAAAAGCTATCATTTCATGTGAGAAAACTTGTTCAAATTAGTTGTTAAGTGATTAATAATCAACATGAAGATGTTTAAGCATTATGGAATTGGTGATAAGTGAGATTTTATAGAAAACCGAATCGGAAATCGGTTTGTTCCGATTTCCGTCGGATTTGTAAAGTCGTATTTTTATGAAAAAAAGAAAGGTAGAAAAGAAGGACTTGTGGGTTTGGACAACACTAAAGAGTGAGAGGGAAGTAGAGGGTTTGCCGGTGCGTCGAATCATCGTTGAGAGGTCCTAGCACGATCACCGGAATTTCGCCGTCGATTTCGTCAGCGCTTCGCCTTTCGCTCGTTTTCCAACATACCAAAGTTCGCTTGGAATTTTGAGAGAGTGGACTTAGGAATTTAGAATGAGAGGGTAGAGGGTATGGGGGGTATATATAAGGTTAGGCTAGGGTTAGGGGTTTCAATTAAAAAATGTAAAAATATATAAAAAATCATTAAAAATCATTAAAATTTGGAGTAAAAGAGATTTATTGGGCTTTCTGTAACCGGTCAAGGAATTTAGTGTGTGCAGGTGGAAAGACCAGTCAAAGATGCTCAACTTCGATGTTGACGACTCGGCCGTCCGGTCGAGTCCGGCCGGCGGCGCTTGCCCGAGTCGGGCCGAGTCGGGGTGTCGGGGGCCGGGGAATCTCGAGGAGTGAATTATGGTATATTTAGTTTTTAATATTCAGTTCAAGTTTTGTGAGTTATGGTGTTTTGACTGTTCGGCTTCTAAAGGATTTTAAAAAAAATAAATACAAAAATAATGTGGGGTATTTGAACTCTGGTGGCTTGATTCAGCAGTGGAAGATATTACCAATGAGCTACAAGCTCCTTCTTGTAATTATGGAGTGAACTAAATACTTAAAGAGATATCAGAAACAATAAATACTCCAAGTATACATTGAATTTAAATCAATTCTTTGTACATTAAAAATGGAGTTGTTACAAGAGCGCTGCTCTCAGTGGGAGATTTACTCCTTGGACTGAGGGGCCCTCATTAAATGAGAATCCTTTAAGAATTTCATCATTTAATGACAGTCTCATCAAATGATGAGATTGTTTTATTAATGATGAACTGTCATCTAGATTATGTGAGTCCCCTTTGATCCCTTTCCACTGCATTGCAGTGCGGTACGAATTTAAAGTACCTAGTGACAGAACTTAAATTGTAGCATTGACGGTTAATTTTTGTTCTTTTTCGTGCGGGTACTATGTCTCTCGACATTTCTTTCCCGTTCGTCCGTTCGGAAGGCGGATTCCCCGAAGCGCCTGTAGACAGAGAAGCCTTCGCATTGATCAAAGATCATGACCCGGAACAAAAGAATCTTCATTTGTAGGGAACATGGTACGGTCAAATTATCAGAGGTCGACAGTGCTTCTCTTATGCAGCACCTTCCTAGCCTATTTCGGCGATCCACTACGCCGACCTACCCCCGGTGAACTATACCGTGGAGGAGGTTAACTGGACTTCAGAGGGTCTCCTTCAGCCCTCTATGGCTGCAATACCCGTACTGCCTCCAATGGCTTTGGATACCTTGGGACGACGTATCTGTCAAGGCGAGTCGCGCCCTTGGGTATAACCATATATGATAGCCTAAATCTTCGTCATCCAGCTGGGTATTTACAATAGGCCCGCTATATTTTGTCAGCCAAGAAGTCGCAGCTGCTGAAGCTCAAGTTGTATCCTGCCATTTACGCTTCTCTTTTTACGCCTCCTGCCTGGTGGGTCAAGGATTTTCTGGAGCAATGAAATATTCCGACCTACACCTTCCTTCTGTTGGATCGAGAAGTCTCAATCTCTTTAGAGGAGTTTGCAGAGATTTCTGGCTTACCGGTTTAGGGAGAACACTACGAGGAGCTGCTTCTTCCGGACGAGTACGTCTTTGCTGCCAAGTCAGTGATGACAGGCCTTACCCCTGAGAACGCCATTCAACATCAATTCCCCAGTTTGATTAAGGTGTTGAATATCTACGAGAGCCTTTTTCTCGAATCCGGAGGCCATGGGGTTAATTTCACAGATTTCATCGCCCGTTTTCTCCGCTCGGAAGTTCTGTCGAAGGAAACCATGAAATTTGCTAAACTCGATGATCCTTTTGGTTTTGGTTTGGACAACCAGCCGACAGCGAAGGCGGATCAGAGGAGTTTCTTTCTCCCCAATACCCCGATGGTCTCTTTCGCAGAGCTTGCAGCTCCTGGGATCGACGAAGAAGCGTTCTTTTTGGGGTTCCTTGGGCTATGGCTAAACTGGTTTGTGCTTCCGATGCACCCTCGCCATATTAGGCCATCCATTTTTTATCCAGCTCACCGAATGGTTATTGGGATGCAAATGGCCGTCGGGGTCGCTGGGTTAGCCCATTTGTATCACGGCCTCAGCTTGGCGGTAGACACTACTGAACCAGGGGTGCAGCACGTGAACTTCTCGATGCCATTATTTTATGTCATGGATCGAGCTACATGTGCTTGGCATTTTCGGTGCCTACAAAAGGCCTTGCTTCTATGACAAGCATAACTTCTCTCGGATCATGCGGTTAGTTGACGCATCCATTGTAAATCCGACACAGCGGGAAGCCAGGGGTTTGCTCCTTCGTCCGCGTACTGTTGGAAATGGCATAACCTTTACCGATAAGGTTCTAACCATTGGTAAAGAATCCGCAAAAACGGTGCAGCCATTATAGGACATTTTTAAAGACGGGGCCTCTATCTTGAAAGCTCGGGAGATTCTTCATTTATACTCCATCAGGCCGGGCTTTCTCGTGTTTAGGCAGAATGATTCGGCGTTGTTCATGAGGTACAACTCGCATCATTTCGCCCAGCAATTAAGCTATAATCAGGGCGTCCCGCTTGAGGCCTTCTTAGCTGAGCCAGCTGCTACTGAAGAGGGTATCCGGAGCGCATCGCACCATTTTATGCGGCTGAACACCGGCTCCAATTTCTTTATTAGTGAGCCGAGTTGCGTTCCAAAAGCCCTGAACGTATATGTAGCGTGGTACCAACATTCGATGGGCGCCGTTATTAGAGAAGAAAAACGATTATTGCTTGATCGCAAGGGCACCGTCCCAGCGGGTAATCCAAATGTTCCTCTGAAGCGACGGACCATCGTCCATCCTCCCTTGAGAGAAGCTGCTGTGGCTGTGGTACCACGTGTTATGCCTGAGATGCCCCTACCCGTGTGCCTGTAGAAGCGGTGGCTGTGGCGTCCCCCGAGTCTGGCGTGGGTACTGAGATTGGGACCCGTCGCCCGAAATTTCCCGCCAAGCGCAAGCTCGTGTTATCCGCTGCCGGAGTTAAGTCGCAGAAGAAAAAGAAATCGATACTTTCTGCAGACGTTGTATTTGGCCAGGAGCCTCAAGCTCCTTACAGCGAGGGCCTAAGTGAGTACGGGACTAACGAGGGCTTATTTATGGTGCCAGAAGACACCGATCTGGAGGCTGCCCTCGCAGCTTCCAAGCAATTAGCTCGCAACAAAGCAGGAATGATCGCCCTCGCACAGTCAGGTAGACCTCAGTCGTATTTTTCCGCGGTTGTTTTAATTATCATCCTTTGACTGACGTTTTCTTCTTCAACAGGTATCTCCACTGAAGAGGCTCTCGCAGCTTCCCTCAAGACTTTTGAAGAGGAAGAGAGGCTTCACGCTTCTTTGGGCCTCGGTATATTTCGGCTCATTGGGCCTTCATTCCTTTTTTCTTCATGGATAGTCTAACCCCTTTTTTTTATCTTATTACAGGGACTACCTCGACTCAGGTTATCCAAAGTGCAATGCCGATTGCGAGTGGTGACGCAGCGGCATCGTTGGTGCCGGCCACTGCAGCCACGGCTATCCCTAAGTCGCCACCAGGGGTCTCTCAGAAGCAGCTGATGATGGACGTCGTAACGGCGCCGGAGGTAGAACTTGGTTCAGATGATGGTCTATCCTTATCGGAAGTTCTGAGGAGGTCAGTTTTTTTGGCTCAGGCTGAAAGGAAGCACAAGAGGCGTGCAGCAAAAGAACGTGATGCCACCTTGGCTATAGGTGCAGGTTCGAGGACTGCTTCCCTTGTCCCTATTTCTCCAGAGGGTGCTCCGGCTGCCCTGTCTACCGTTCATAGACAGGCGGTACGCACGGCTCGGGAGGCAATTGAAAGGCCGTCCTAAGGTAACGTAACACCGGGTCCTTTTATTAGAGTTTGATCTTCAGATTCTCATATATTGTACCCTGCAGGGCCAAGTCCTAGTGAGGAGGTGGTAGGTGAGATGACGGCAATCACCGAGCCCGAAGTGGCCACTCTTTCTCAGGAATCCGGGACTGCCCCAACTGCCACTCTTTCCCCTTGCAGTTCCCTGCCATCACCTGGCATTGCGAGTGTCATGAGGGCTCTCATAGAATCGGGGGATGAAGCCACGGGCGGCGAAACCATTCCAATGGAGGAGAGTGAAGCAGTCGCTGCATCTGGTGATGCTCTTGTCACGGTTTCGATTGGCGATTCATCAGGTAGATGTTGGGTCATTGTTTCCCTTTTTATTCCGCAATCCCTTTCAATCCCTTCTGACGGCATTTCTTTTGTTTCTTATGCAGGTGTGGTGAGCGTTGAGGTCGTGCCACCCAAAGAAGTGTCATCGGTTGCTGCTCTGACGGTCGCTGACCCTTTGCCTTCTCTCATGTCTTCTCAAATGCTGGAAGGTATGGGTTTGCGATTTGCCTAATTTAAATTGTGGATGTCATCTTCCTTCTACTGACCATACATCGTCGCAACCTTGTAGGAGTTCTCTTCGATCATTTGTATCAAGTGTTGAACCCACACTTCTGTTCCCCTCCGAACGGCGGCGCACAAGACTGCGATGTCTTGGCACTGAGACTCGGGGCAGATGCTAATTGGTGCTATCCGTCCACCTCTCCGAAGATGCCAAGTTGATTTATGGTACCATATATCGAAGGTTTAGACGGATGCGGCCGATGTAGCAGACTTCGTCAGATTCCCCCTTGTTTGAGGGGTTTTTGATTGTGGGGACGCTCTTCCCTGCAGGCGCAAGCCCCTGCAGTTAATTACGCTACCGCATTGCGGTAACAACTTTCTCCTTCTCCAGATGGTCACTTCGTGTCGTGGGTGTTTTTTTGTATTTTGTTGCCCGTGGATTGTTTACGGAGACTGAGTTATGTCGTCGCCCGTAGGGCGTGGACTAGTCCAAATCCGTATTATCTTAGATTTGGGTTTGAGGGTTTGGTTTGAGGATACGTCAGCCATACTTGAGGCTAAGATCAACTCAAACGTTTGTTAAGGATACGTTAGTCTAACTTTGAGACTAAGATCAACTTAACGGGATCGTTTAGATCCGACAAAGGAGCGTTTTAGGCTCCATTGTTCCAGTTTAGGGACATAGTGGTCCATCGTATGTATGGCTGTCGGGACCCGTCACCTCTCTGACGACGTTGAAGAATTACAACGACGGATGTCAGAGGAGTTCAGAGATGTACCCTCGAGCCAGAGTTAATTGGGGGGATTTATAGTCCACTCTGTTTGAAGGTTTAAGGATACGTTAGCCATCTTTGAGGCTAAGATCAACTTAAACGGGACCGTTTAGATCCGACAAAAGAGCGTTTGGGCTCTATCGTTCCAGTTTAGGGACATAGTGGTCCATTGCTAGTTTAAGGACATTGCGGTCCATGGGTAGTTTAAGGACATTGCGGTCCATTGTTAGTTTTAAGACATCTCGGTCAAGGTTAAGGACGTCGTAGTCCATGGGTTTAAGGACTCCATAGTCCGGTATGTGCTCTGGATGCTTCACACGGGTTCACTGCCGTGCTTGGCGAGGACCAGGCTCCGCTCTGGATGCTTCACACGGGTTCACTGCCGTGCTCTGCGAGGACTAGGATCCGCTCTGGACGTTTTCCACAGGGTCAAAGAGTGACATTATCCGCGTTCCACGTAACCAGGAATTTTGCATTAGACACGGGTTTAAGGACCCCACAGTCCATATCAATGTGTGGTCATCGGGACCCGTCACCTCTTTGAAGACATTGAGGGATTACAATGCCAAGTATCAAAGGAGTGAAGAGATGTACCCTAGAACCGGAGTGGATTAAATAGTCCTTGGCCTAATTTGGGATCAAGACCGATTAATTATGTTATGAGCCCATTAGCCCAGTTAATTACGAATTAAGGACTTATGGCCATCTTGGGCTAAGTCCAATCATGTCTGGAATATTGATTTCCTGTTGGTCCCTTGAAGGAGAGGCTTTGCCTCTATCCATTCGGCCAATTGAGCCAAAGCCTAGTGTTAAACACTACAGAGCAATCAGTGTTGAACACTGGGAATGAGGTTGACAAGTTAGTGTTTAACACTAAAAGATAATTGGTGTTAAACACCAGCAACAAGGCTTTCAAATTATCATAAACACTAAAACAGATCAGTGTTGAACACTGGCAATGGAGATCTCAGATTAGTGTTAAATACTAAGGTAATCAGTGTTGAACACTGCGAATAAAGTTCTTTGATTAGTGTTGAGCACTAGGGCCCAACAGTGTTTTAACACTGGATTCGGGAGTTTCAATTTAGTGTTAAACACTAAGGCAAGAGGGGTCACGTGGCAACACGTAAGAGCGCCCTCCCTTCATTTATTCTGCTGGGATTATCGCATCACGTGCCCTCACGTGACGGGCATTCAAATGCTTATATGTTAAAGCTTCTGCCGAGGGTCACGTGGGTCACGTGGGGTGCTGCCTCAAAGGGGCTTTCTGTAGATCTCTTGGGCGGATCACGTAGTGACACGTGACCCTGCCTCTATGTATGTTGTTTAGAGGATCTGTTAATCTTTTTCAGGAATTAAATTCCTCGTAGGGTTAAACCCTGACAGTAATTTCAGAGGAATTAAATTCCTACTTCCTTTTGAAGATTTATATTCTGGAATAGAGTTGAACTCTGAATTTTCTGTAGGAATTAAATTCCTCATACATGTGAAGAACTAAATAGGGTTAAACCCTAATAAAAGCTTTTAAGGAATTAAATTCCCACTCTCTGTTAAATTATGATCAAGGGAATTAAATCCCCGCTGTTCCAACAGAACTAGGTTCTTAATTAGGGTTAAACCCTGTTTCTTTTTGTTCTGAAGGAATTAAATTCCCATAACACAGGGTCAAGCCCTAGTTTTATTTTAAAGGAATTAAATTCCTATAGTTCTGTGAGAATTAAATTCTCGTGCTTCCATTCCCTCTCTATGTTTTGGATCTGCATGGCAGGATCTCAACCCATTGAGAATTAAATTCTCAGATTCAAGGGAAGATGTGCACTTTGCAGATCCTCTATCAAAGAGAGAAGAAATATGTTCTTCTGTTTTATATATCAGAGTTAAACTCTGTTGAGAATTAAATTCTCCTTTCTTTCAAGGAGCCTTCCCTTTCTTACCTAGGGTTTTCTTTTACAGAAGATCCAAGTTCCTCGAAGTATCAAGGCTCTCTCTCCCTTTCTTCCCTCTGCGTATATCCCTTTTTTTGTGTCTCTTGGCTCCTATTTATAGGAGAAGCAGCCGAATCAATTAGTTTTTGACGAATCTTCATTGAGAGATTTGATTTGCATCCATCATTCGTTCTGGACCTTTGGATTATTAGGTGAATTTTATTCACCATTGGATTTCAAATCCAGGGATTCTCTTTTGTTATCTCGGTTAGATTTAAAGGAGAAATCTTTCCAACCCCGAGATTTTCCCATAAATAGGTGATATTTAATCACATCTGAACCTTTAATTTAATTGTTTCTAGATAGTCGCTTTCCTTTGGAAGGATTTGAATCTCCTTCAGAATTTAATTCTGTTAACAAAATGGGCTTTGAAAGCCGGTCACGTGTGACCACGTGACCCATGGTCACGTGTGGGCACGTGACCCCCTTTGGAATGAGCCTCTGCGCTTTGCTTTCTGTTCTCTGTTTAGCTGTCACGTGCCACCACGTGACAACTGGTCACGTGTGAGCACGTGACCCTGGCATGGAGCCTTCTTCTCGATTTAACCGAAGAATGAGCCTGATGTTTTGAGTGTCACGTGCCAACACGTGACCCTGGTCACGTGGGAGCACGTGACCTCTTCTGAAGCCTTTTTCTTGATTCGATCAGGGAACCGTTGTGTCTTTGCCGCTGCTTTTAAATGTCACGTGCCGACACGTGACCCAGGTCACGTGGGAGCACGTGACCCTTTCTGAAGCCCCTTTCTTTGACGTATTTGGGAAACTGAATTTGCCTTGTCGATATTTTTAGGTGTCGCGTGCCCACACGTGACTGCTGGTCCCGTGTAAGCACGTGACCCTTTTCTGAAGCTTTTCCCATAAGCTTTTCTGATTTTAAATCAGGAAACAACTTCTCTTTCCAGTCGGAAGTTAGTCTGCCTGCTGGTGCCGGTGAGTATCTTTTCTAACCGACGTCTTTTTTTTATTGGTGACCCTGCCGTTGTTAACTTTAAATTGATTACAGTGCTACAAATTGAAGGAAGGGACAAAAGAATTGCCGCACCACCAGTACCCCCAGCTCTGCCGCCTACCATAGCCGGTATAGTAGCCTTCATTGCTCTTGGATCTTCTTTGTCTCTTAAGCCAATATCTGACTATGATTTGTTTTGCAGCAATCGCGCCGACTCTAGTTCCCTTCGAGTCTCGCATCTTAATGCCGGCAGGGCCCTTTTCCAGACGTCCATCTTCCAAGGGCGCTGTGACCAGCCTGCGCATGTTAAGTGAGTACATCGAGGAGCTTAACGTGGAGGTCCCCGCATTTGCTGCAGATTTTGCTGCCGAGGTTAATCCCCTGCTGGCGATGCTCGTGAACTTCCATAGCGAAGGCGTCGTTGAGTCTTGGGTTAATCCTGCAAGAAGATTGAGGCCTGCCTGCATGAGCTTGAGCTTAGGCATCCTGCTCCGGAGGTGTTGGCTTCGAACTCCCAGCGAGCTGCATGGGTTGAGCAGAGCGTTCCGTTCCTTCGCCATTTCGAACGAGAGGCGACCCTTAAGCGAAAGGAACGTGAGGCGACTTCTGCTGAATCTGTCCAACTGCATCTGAGGTCGCAGCGAATGCTGCCTAGCTGAACTCCATCTTTGAAAACCTTCAACGATGTATTTCTGTCGGGCTGGTGCTGAGGAAGAAGCTTGATCTTAGTAAGCAGGTTGCGCAGAGTCAGGAAGCTGCTCGGCAGGAAATTGATGAGAAACTTTCATCCTGTCTGCAGCAACGGACCCAAGTTGAAGCAGAGCTGGCCGCGGCGGCTGATCGCGAAAAGGAGCTGAGAGGAGTGCGCGAGCAGCTGGCTGATTTACTGAAAACGCCTCCTTCTCAGTAGCTGCCTTGGTATTGATTGTACATTTGTAACTCATGAATAACATGTATTCATTTCATTTTTTTATTCCATTCATTTTCATATGATGTAGCCTGTATCCAATTGAATTCATGAATAAAGGACACATTTATTTTCTATCTTGTGTTATCGCCTTCTTTTCCTTGCTTTGTTGTCATGTGATTTTAGCAAATTTAGCCTATAGATGATAGATAATAGTTCATCTTGAACTCTTCGTAGGGCAGTGATGGCTTAGGAAACAGGTTCAGATTTGTCGCCTAAGACTTTTCAATTTTATGAGCCATGAAGGTCTCATAAAGATTTTTCTCCCTGCGAGTCGTGAGGATCTCATAAGTGTATTTTCTCCTTAGGAATCGTGAGGATTCCTAAGTGTGTTTTTCTCCTGAGAGTCGTAAGGATCTCCCAAGAGAATTTTCTTCCTTACAAGTCGAGAGAACTCGTAAGTGATTGATGAGTTGACCTGCTGTCGAATCAAAACATTGCTTTGACGGGGAGGTCGAGGGTTGACTTTGGCCGTTTTCCACGTGGTCAAGATTGATTTTAGCCGTGTTCCACGGGGTCAAGGGTTGACTTTGGCCATATGGGGTCAGTATTGACTTTAGCCATACGGGGTCAGTTGATGACGTATTTCCGCGATGGGGTCATTGGATGACGTATTTCTGCGACGGAGTCATTGGCTGACGTATTTCCGAGACGGGGTCATTTGCTAACGTATTTTCGCGACGGGGTCATTGGCTGACGTATTTTCGCGACGGGGTCATTTGCTGACGTATTTCCGAGACGGGGTCATTTGCTGACGTATTTCCGAGACGGGGTCATTTGCTGACGTATTTCTGAGATGGGGTCATTTACTGACGTATTTCCACGACGGGGTCATTGGATGACGTATTTCCGCGATGGGGTCATTGGTTGACGTATTTCCGCGACGGGGTCATTGGCTGATGTATTTCCGAGACGGGGTAATTTGCTGACATGTTTCCGCGACGGGGTCATTGGATGACGTATTTCCGCGATGGGGTCATTGGCTGACGTGTTTCTGCGACGGGGTCATTGCTGAGTATTTCCGCGACGGGGTCATTGGCTGACGTATTTCCGCGACGGGGTCATTGGCTGACGTATTTCCGTGACGGGGTCATTGGATGACGTATTTCCGTGACGGGGTCATTTGCTGACATGTTTCCGCGACGGGGTCATTGGCTAACGTATTTCCGCGACGGGATCATTGGCTGACGTATTTCCGTGACGGGGTCATTGGCTGACGTATTTCCGCTTTCTGCGGTGTCGGGGCCGACTCTAGATTGTCTGTGAACCGTAGAATCTTGGAACTAGGGACTTTGTCGTGGCTCCGATTGGTGGTGCCGTGTCCGTGCCCTGCTGGCATGAGGAGGAATGCCGTTGTTGGTCTTCCGGGATGCAGATGTTGCTGTCGAGATCTGACTCTCTCTTTGACAGAGTTGGGGGGGGGGAGAATGTAGTTCCCTTTTCATTATGCCCATGGATTGTATACAGGGGTCAGTATGGACTCGCCTGTAGAGCAAAAGTTTCATTCTTTCATTTTTTTCATTTTTTTATTTCTTTCCGCGATGCTCTATCATTTCAGCTTCGAAAGTTGCGATTGCCCAATCTTTCGGCTATTTTTCGCGGTGCCCAATCATTTCGGCTATTTTTGTTTTTACTCGCTACTTTTTATTGCGAGTTGCCCAATCATTTCGGCTATTTTTGTATGCATATCTTTTACTTGCTGATTTTGTTGCAAGTTGCCCAATTATTTCGGCTATTTCATATGCATTTCTTTTTACTTGCTGATTTGATTGCAAGTATAGAACTTGGAACCTGATGCCAATCTTACCATCAGCATCGCTGCGACTGGAATATTGTCAGGAGCGAATCATCATTTGCCATGAAAGGACTTGGGATTTGATACCGATTTAGGCATCAGCATTGCTACAACTGGGATATTGCCAGGAGCAAATCATTATCTGCCTGCGTCAGTTTGAACAAAGGTGGCTTAGGAAACAGGGTTAGGATCCTGTTGTCTAAGGCTTTTTGACTTTACGAGCCGTAAGGGTCTCATAAAGGTATTTCTCCCTACGAGTCGTGAGGATCTCGTAGGTGCGTTTTCTTCTTAAAAATCGTGAGGATTCTTAAGTGTATGTTCTCTTATAAGTCGTAAGGATCTTATAAGAGTGTTTTCTCCTTATAAGTGGAGAGGACTTACAAGGGTCGTTCACTGTGTGAGCATATCCCTAGTCGCTGGTGGGACTTTGTTAGGGAAATGTTTATTCGTGCTCGTGGATTGTATACAAGGGTCAATATTGAAACGCTTGTAGGGCGGTTTGGGAAATGTGATGGCTTAAGAACAGGTTCAGATCCCTATAACTTAAAGCTTTTGAATCCTATGAGCCGTGAGGGTTTCAAAGGGTAATTCTCCTTACGAGTCGTGAGGATCTCGTAAGTGTAATTTCTCCTTAGGAATCGTGGGGATCCCTAAGTGTGTTGCTCCCTTATGAGTCGTAAGGATCTCACGCAGGTATTTTCTCCTTACAGAGTCGAGAGGGCCTTGCAAGTGTTTTTTAACGAGATTGCTCCCTTTCGGGTTTTCACAAACTCGCCGGTAACCCTGCTGTTTTTACTCACGGAGCCCTTTCGGGTTTTCATTCGTGCCCATTTCGCTTATGGACGTACCGTTTTTTTTAATTTCTTTTCTTTTTTTATTTTATTTTATTTAACTTTTATTTATATTATATTATTTTTTTTTTGCATCAGCTTTGGGATGCTGCGGTCCGTAGTAGTTTATAGACGTCTCGGTCAAGCGTAGTATTTCTTCAAGAAACAGCCGTTTATTGGCCTGAAGGGTCTTTCGCCATGCATATCCATGAGCATGTAAGCCCCACCCTGGTAGACTTTGTCTATGATGTACGGGCCTTCATAGTTCGGCTCGAATTTCCCCCATTTGGCACGATTGGGGATCGTAGGTCTCTTGATCACTAGCACGAGTTCGCCTTAGCGGAATGTTCTCGGCCTAGTCAATCTCTCATATGAGTGCGTCATTTTTGCTTTGTAAGCTTCCAAGTTTTGCTGCGCCATGAGCCGGGTTTCGTCAAGGGCGTCGATCTCTTCAAGCCGAAGATGAGCATTGTCTTCGTCTGTTAGTTCGTAATGAACCGCCACTCGTAAGGAGGGTAGATCTATCTCCAAGGGGAGTACTGCTTCAGCGCCGAATACCAATGCATACGGCGTTGTGTTTGTGGCCATTTTGAACGTGGTTCGATACGCCCAGAGAGCTTCATGCAGTCACTCGTGCCAGTCCTTCCTATTTCGAGACACCGTCTTCTTTATAATCTTCGTCAAAGTCTTATTGAAAGCCTTAGCTAGACCATCAGCTCGAGGATTATAGACCGAAGAGTATCTCCAGTCTATATTATGCTGCTGTGCGAAGCGGCTGATTTTATGGTTTCTGTAGGTCGGCCCGTTATCGGAGATAATCCATCGTGGAGTGCCGAACCGATAGATGACGTGTGTTTTGAAGAAATGGAAGATATTCTCCGTCTTCACTTCTCTTAGTGGTATTGCTTCTGCCCACTTGGAGAAGTAATCAGTTGTCGCCAGTATGAACCGATGGCCTCTGGACGATGCTGGTTCAATGGGCCCGATTATACCAGTTCCCCACATTTCAAACGGACAGCTAGCCGCCGTTGGATGTAGCGGATTTGGATGCTGGTGGATAAAGTCCACGTGAATTTGGCACGAGTGGCACTGCTTCACGTATTCGAGGCAATCTTGGATCATTGTGGGCCAATAGTAACCCATCCTTTTGATCTTCAGTTTCATCTTCGGCCCGGCTTGGTGAGAACCGCAGAGTTCGTCGTGCGTTTCTTGGATGACTCTCCTTGCTTTTTCAGGTCCCAGGCATCTTAGCCATAGAGAATCAAATGATCTCTTATATAGAGTGTCATTGATGAAGGCGAAGGATAGAGCTCATTTTATGAGCTGATGTCTTGAGGATGCATCTTCAGGTGTTTGACGGGATTTGAAGTAGTCTATAAAGACTTCTCTCCAATACTTGACCTTTTCCCGGTCCTCTATCTGTAGAGCCGCTTGCTTGGTCGCTTCCTTTTCTTCAAACGATGCCGGAGATATTTCTGCCGGTGCGAGAACCCGACGACTTTGCACAACGATCCTCACGTCATCGAGGTTTTCGTCAGCCAGTTCTTTAGCAGGTTTGGCTAACGCATCTGCTTTGCTATTTTCCGCACGCGGTATGCTTTCCAGGGCGTAAGCGGGAATTTGAGTCAGCAATTGTTGCACTCTCTCACCATACTTTACCAACTCTGGTTTGCACATTTGATAGTCTCCGTTTACTTGACTAACGACCAACTGGGAGTCTCCATATATAAGGAGGTTTTCGATTCCCATGTCGACAGCGATCTCAAGACCTGCTATCAAATCTTCATATTCTGCTTCATTATTTGTCCTCGGCTCTGTTAGGGAAAAGGCAAAGCGCATTATCCCTTTTTGCGGAGTCATGAAGATAAAGCCTACCCCAGATTTGATTATAGGGGAGCTGCGCTTTCGCTTCTTCATGGAAGATGCCCCATCAAAGTAGAGTTCCCATCAGATATCATTTTCTCCTCTCTCCCCGTCGATCGTGTCAAATACGTGCTCATCTGGCAATTCGCAATTTAGGGGTGAATCGGCAGGTATTGGATGCTCGGCGAGGAAGTCGGCGATGGCCTGGCCTTTCACCACTTTGAGGGGTCGATAGATTATCGAGAACTCCATTAAGAGGAGGGCCCATTTAGCGAGCCGTCCCATTAGTATGGCTCTTGACATCAAATATTTGAGAGGATCCACCTTTGATATGAGATGGACCTCATGCGCCAAAGAATAATGCTAAAGCTTCGTTATAGAGAAGATTAACGCCAGGCAATGTTTTTCTATAGGGGGGTAATTGTTTTCTGCCCCCAGGAGAACTCGGATCAAATAGTAGAGGGCTCTCTCTTTCCCTTGGTCATTTTCCTGTGTCCATAGTGCGCCTAAGGAACCTTCAAGGGCGGTTGTGTACAGGATGAGATGCTTCCCCTTGAGTGGAGCGGTCAGCACCGGAGGATTCTGCAGGTATTGCTTGATTTCGTCTAGTGCGCTCTAGCATTTATGATCCCGGACGAAAGGGGTCCCCTATTTCATTAGATGATTGTAGGGACGGCACTTGCCGGAGAGATTGGCTATGAATCGTCGGATATATGCGAGCTTTCCTTGGAGAGATCGCAGTTGCTTGAAAGTTCTTGGCGAAGATATTTCCATAATCGCCTTGATCTTCGATGGATCTATTTCGATGCCTCGATGTCGTATGATGAACCCTAGAAATTTGCCCGAGAAAACTCCGAACACGCATTTGAAAGGGTTCGTCTTCAGATTGTATTTCCGAAGGCGCTGAAACACGATCTTCAGATGCTCCTAATGCTCCTCGTGTGATTTGCTTTTTACCATGAGGTCGTAAATATAGCATTCGACGATTTCATGTATGAGGTCATCGAAAATCTTCGTCATGGCCCTCTGATAGGTAGCGCCGGCGTTCTTCAGACCGAAAGGCATTACTTTTTAGCAGAATATGCCCAAAGGGGTCCGGAAAGCGGTATGCTTCTGGTCTTTGAGATGCATCTTTATTTGATTATACCCCGATGAGCCGTCCATGAAGGAGAAAACTTTGTGAGTGGACGTATTGTCTATCATCAGCTTAGTAACCGGTACGGGGAAATCATCTTTCGGACAAGCTTTATTGAGGTCCCGAAAATCTACGCAGATGTGCACCGTCCCATTCTTCTTCATCACTGGGACGATATTGGCGATCCAGTCAGGGTACTGAACTTCGTGGATGAAGCCGGAGTCGATCAGCTTCTTGACTACGACGTTGATGCTCATTTCAAGTTCGAGCCGCATTCTTCTTGGTACTTTCTTGACTGGCTTGACGTCCGGGGATATTGCCAATTTATACACAGCTATCTCTGGATCTAGCCTCGGCATCTCGGAGTAGTTCCATGCGAAGCAGTTTTTATACTATATGAGTACGTCTTTGAATGTCGCCACCTGTTCTTTAGACAACAGCTCACTGACAAACGTAGGCCGTGGGTCGTTTGTCGTCCCTAAGTCGATTTTTTTGAGGTTATCCGCCGTAGTATGTATCCCATCTTCCAGTTCTTTTGGTGCCAGTGGAAACTCTGAGATCACTTCATCATCATTGTTTTCAAAGCACCAGGAGAGGTCATCCATATCCTCGGGCACTCCTTCTTGCGACATCATTATCACGTGACAGGTACGAGATCGCTTCCAAGACCGATGTTGATCCAGCTCTACTCTCGCTGCATATGTGGCTTTCGGTTCATAGTTCTGTGGCGAGGTTACCCTCCAACTGCTGGATAAAGCGAACCTGCCTTGCTGATACTGGTCTTCTACCCAGTCTTTGAATGTGAAGCAGTCTTCGAGAGGATGTCCTATCGCTCGGTGATAGGAGCAATAATCTGGGTGATGAACCTCACTTGCTTGTTCATGGTGCTTAGACTCTGGGAGGGTAATCATCTGATGTTTACTGACAAGACTGAATATCTTTCTTGTCTTGTCTTGGGGAAAAGAATATGCTCGACCCATCTTCTTTATAAGAGACGGATCCCGGTTGCTCAATTTTCGATCGCGAGGCTTCTTGAACCCGCTTTGCTGCTGTCGAACATTTTTTCCGTTCTTCAGTTTATTTTTGCCTCCACGTCGAGTCTTCCGTATGACGGGCTGGCGACGAAGGGCATCGTCATTTTTCGTAGCCAGCTAAAGGAGGCGCTGCGTTCTGGCTTTTTCATAGATGGCCATTTCGTGGCTATGGTCATCCCGGACCTTTTGACCCGCTTCCCTTATTAGCTTATCCATCTGTTCTTCGAACGATGGACTTGGCACTTTCATAGCGAGACCTCATTTTGGTTCTGGGTTAGCGTCTTCTAACAGAGTATCTCCTTCTTCATCGAAATCATGTATAACATAGCAGCCATGGAATCGCTCCCATTTCTTAGATTAAACATATCCAAGCCCGATCGTTTCCATTCTCCCGTTGGGCAATTTTCGCTGAGTTCCAGGGACGTTCCAGATCTTATTGTAGAACTGAGCTTGTCGAGCAGTCTGTTTGAAGGGTACGCCTTGGTGCCTCAACAGCCTTTTTAACCCTTCTGTGTAGTAGCTGGGCAGACGGATGGGCTGGAGCCTGTCAAGTGTAGAATCGGCACCATACCAGATTTCTTTCTCTACTTTGGTTTCCGCAGATCGATAAAAGAGGATTGCCTTTTCATCTCTTCGCCTGGGAGGGACGTAGAACGTCTGCAGCTCCTACACACTATAGGTATCAAGTGCGTAGAGCTCTTTATAATGTTTTTGTGGACCCATGGCGATTTGCAAACTTCGTTCATCACCAGTGAGGGCTTGTATTGATGGTCGAACAGAAAATAATGTAGTGACCTCATCTTCAGAGTCGCTGCCGAAGACCAACATAGGAGTAGGCGGTCTGGGCTTGTTGTATTAGAGCGGCCCCGAATAGACTATCTCTTCTTCCTCCTCGGTATCGCTCCCAAAGCCCAGAATAGTGGTGATAGCCTTCTGCTTATTCTCCGGCTTATGGTATCTTTCCGTGTCTTCGAAGTCTGGTAAGAAGTATTTTGCATCTTCGTACTTTCGGACTTCATTCACGGAAGATGGGTTCAACTCCCCTATCACGGTATACTCGAGACTATCCTTAAAATACTTCATACACTGATGCTGTGTAGAAGGGATAATGTTGTACTCGTGTAACCAAGGCTGGTCGAGTAAAGCGTTGTAGCAAGTCTTTGCGTCAATGACGTGGAACTTGATATCAATGACGAGCAGCCCAAAGCTAACGTCAGTATCACAGACCCGAGCGTCCGTGATAACTAGGAGTCAAACCCGGAGATAGTGATTTTATCCCGAGCGAGGTGTTGAATGCTCATGCAGATTTCTTTTAGCACCCTCACATTTAAGAGATTGACAGAGGACCCATTGTCAACTAGGATCTCCCTATCTTAATGTCATGGTAATACCCGGAAACATATAGGGGACGGTTGTGCTCGCATGTTCCGAGGAGGAGATCTTTATCGCCGAAAATGATGTCAGCTGTGTGAATTTCTTCCAGCTCGTCCTTCGTCTTTTCTTCGGCGAGGAAAGCTTGAAACTGGTCAGGCTCTTGTAATGCCTTGATCAGATAATCTCTTACCTCTTTGGATAGCATAAGGGCGTCAAGAATACTTAGCAGCGAGGGTATCTTCCTCAGGTGTGCCAGAACGTTATAATCCACCTTGTTTTTCTTGGGCGGGTCCTTGGCTGCCATCTCTTCGACGACTCGGTCATCAAGGGTGATATCCTCAGGGACCTTTTCTTTCCCCTTATCCTCTTTGTTTGATCCCTTGTTTGCGGGTCCGAGATTCTTTTCAGGTAGTGTGCGATTGCGCAGCTGAATGTTCTCGCAGGTCTTCATCTCTTCTGTTTCAGAGATGGATTCCTTGAAGAGAGGGCCGAGAGCTATTTCTTCATCAGAATCACTCCCGAAGGTGAGAACTTGCGATCCTCCGGAATTAACCATATGACATTTTCCGGTAGTTCTTTTGCGTTCTTCTGTCGTGCTTCTCTGTTCCCGACAAGCCTTGCGCTTCATTCGCTGAACGTATTGTCGGTGAGCAACATATCCCTGGCACCAGTTTTTAAAGGCCATGCACTCTTCGGTAGGGTGTGTAATCTTCTGATGGTATAAGCAGAAGTCGTCCGCTTCATCAAGATGTATACCGCCAGGAGAATTTCCTCTGAAAGAGGGCAACTTCATTCTCATCGACAGGGCTCTAGCGAATCGTTTCCTTGTATTAAGTTTGCTTTTGTCTGCGGAGGACGTGCTTCGATCTGGTTGGAGTGCCTCCACCTTTTCATTCAGTCGCCGGCATTTGGTTTTTTCGAATATAGCCAGTTCGCGCTCTCGATCGGCTTTGCTTTTCTGACGGGCTTCATTCAGGAATACGTCAATCATCTCGTTTGACAGTCCTAGGAGTTCTGGTTCGGAATCTGCCCCCATTTTTTCTTCATCAGGAGCTTCTTCACCATCTACCGGCGAGTGAGAGATCACATGGCAGCTTACCACATAATCCTCAGGTTCATCTGACGAGTCTTCTCCCTCATCTTTGTCGCTATCTCCGTCTTCAAGGATGTGGTTGATAAACTCTTGGAGTGTGACCGGGGTTCGTGCCTTTTGGTTATATTCCTCCAGCGCATCATTATGCTTTTGTAGGTCCGTGCGCTTGTCATCAGGCTGCGCGGGCTTCTTGAAATTCTTCTTCTTCTTCGAAGACTTTGACGGCTGGGCCTGAGCCTTTTGATTATCGCTACCCATTTTTGGAGTCAGGCGCGGCTTCAGCATTCTCTCAATGATCTCGGGTTCCAGCGGACTTTTCCACCTGATTACCAGACATGTTTGGAAATCCTTCAACATTCTTTTTGTCTTAGCTGAAAGGGCCACCTCCCATGGGGCTTCCTCTATAAGTGAGCATGATGCCCCCGGCATGTCCACCTTTTTAGGAGAGTGAGGTTGTGGCGGGTTCACCTTCCAGTTTTCGGATAACGCGAACTTGCCCTGTTGGGACTGATCTTCGATCCAACTTTTGAAGATGTAACAATCTTCGATTGGATGACCCAATATTCGGTGGTAAGGGCGGTAATTAGGATTGTAAACGTCGCCTGGTTGCGTTGGGCGTCTTGGCTCTGGCAGAGTGATGAGCCTATTGCGCAGCGCTAGCTCGAATAACCTCTTCGTCTTATCCCGAGGGAACGAGTAAGGGCGTCTCATCTTTTCTCCAAGAGATCGCTGTCTATCACTTTGGCGATCAGCTGGTTTTTGACCACTAGGCTGCTGTTGAGCATTAGCGACGAAGGTCGCTTTCCCCTTCCCCTTTTCGTTTCGAGTCTCCGTTTTCGAGGAAGACGGTCTATAACCCATCTGATCCATTTGGGCCAGTTTGTCAATCAAGGCCTGGAAGGTAGTCGGCTTGAAAAACATCATGAACTGGGATATGGTCGCCTACGGATCAAGAGTTCCCACAAACATGCCCACTGCAGGAGCTTCCTCTATGCGTTGTTCGCACTTTGACCATAGATTTTTCCACCGTATCGCATACTGAACCCATGTTTCGCCTGGCCTCACCCTGGCGTTAATTAATGTGGTGATCGGGGTGCGCTCGCTAGCGCTTGCAAATCTTTGTGTAAACAGTAACTCCATTTCTGCAAATGTCTTAAAGAAGTCGTTCGAAGGCTCGGAGTACCATTCAAACGCTGTCTCCGACAAGCTACCAACAAACTGGCGAAGCAGCAGTTTGTCGTCACCCCCAGTATTACTGCACAAGGCTCTGAATTGAGCAACGTGCTGATGTGGATTTCCCGTCCCCTTATATACGTAGAATTTAGGGATCATATATCCTGGCAGGTATTTTATTTGATCGTACCAACCCGGATAGGGTCGTCCAGTTTTAACAACTTGGTCGGCCGCTTCGTTCGTCTGATGAGCTCGTATCTGTTGAGCGATGTAGTCATCCAGGGCGGCTTTGGAAATGGTCTCTTTCTTGGCTGCTGAACAAGCCGGGAGAGGGTTCGATATCTCTCCTCTGTCGTCTTCAAGGATAATCGGAGGGTCTTCAGCTGGAGGATCTGGCTGTAACATCATCCCGACCATGTCTTGGAATAAAAGAAATATTCATTTTATGTTGGCAGCTTATTCCGCTGCCTCTTTGTCCTTCTTCTCGAGGATTCTGCGGAGGAACTCAGTATCAGTTTCTTGTTCATGATGCTGCTCTGACGACGTTTCCAGACTTTCTTTTGGCCCAGTGAGTACGACCATCTGTGTTAACATTTTCTGGAGTTTTCGCTGTTGCTCCTGGGCCTTTGTTACGGATCTGGTAAGTGGTCAATGACCCATAGAGATACGGCTATCCTCTTTCCCGGATACCATATAGACAGTATGCACCACCACGCCCCCAGACTTGGGGCATTTAGATTCAGTGTTCTTAAGATTCGTCGCAGACATGGAGACTTTCTCCGGCCTTCTTCTTTTGTGGGCGGTCGAAGTTGAGGGAACCGTTACAACGGGCACTCAAATAGACGACACCTTCTGCGGTACGATATGGCGGTCCTTCTCTTGCCGAACTTTCATCTTTTTCGGTTGGCGGGAGTAGTCTTGGTTGATCACCGAGTCTTGGAACTGTCGCCAAACTTTATAAATTTTAGAGGACGGCCGCTGAGGGGGCTGCTTTGGTTTCACCTTTGTAGAGTTCTCCATAGGTGGAGGAGATCTTTTTAGCACGGCCTTCGGAGAGTTTTTGCGTACCCTCCTAAGTGGTTCAAAGTTGTTCCCAGTTGGAACAACAGCGTCTACTTCCACTGTTGGAGCTGGTGGAGTCAGTCCAGAAGGGGAATTGCCCCCAGCTTTCCTTACTCGGCGCCAGTGACGACGGCGAGCATGTCGTGCTGACGGGACCGGCTCAGTTATGAGGGTGGCTTCGCCATGCCCCCTGTTCTGGCGGAGGGTTGTTGCCGGCGTTAGCCTCTTGAAAACTGACGTCCGTTGAGTGGGGATGGCCAATCTATCGAAGGAAGACTTTCGCGCGGTGAGAGAAGTTTTGATGACTTCACCTGGAATAGGAGTTGAAACGGCCAGTCTTGCAAAGACCGACTTCTTAGCAGGGGAAGTCGCTCTGATGACTTCAGGAACAGGAATGACTATCCGCTTTCGGATGGCCGCTTCAGGTAACGCTGGCTTCTTCACAGGCCCACTTGAGCCTTGGCCCAGTCTGTTGAAAACTGAAGCACTGGACTTGGGCGACCTGTTGAGAGGAGCCGCGGTGGTGGTAAGATGATCAAAGACCTGTAAGTCGATGTAGTACACCCCAGTACTTGTGGGGAGGCGGAATTTTCAAAAACGATCAAGTTTAAAGAATGAACATCGACTAACCGCTTAAATCGAAGCTAAACAACTAATAACCTAACACATAGCTATACTAAACTATAGTGTTAAGGGATTATACCTATCGATACTAGTCCTTCGTCTTTACGATCTCCTTGTTCTCCTCGGCCTTCTCTAGGTAGTAGACGATCCACCCGAGAGCAAAACTCCAAGCTAAACCTCTAACTTGAGGTAACTAATCAACTTTGATTGCTAATCAAAGATGAAAGGATGATATAGAGTGATGGTTATGGATTGTTTAGTCTAACTAATCCTTTGATCTCAACTCATGAGGTGTAAGGATTAGGGTTTGAAGATGAGAGCTTGAGGAGAGAGAATGTGAGATATGATAATGAGATGAGAGAGAGTCTATCATAATATATTATGAAGCATTTTCTAATAAAGAGAAAAGAATAAAGAGATGATAAATCATGCTTCATAAAATATCTAGTGGTGATTCATTAGCATGAGTCATTAAGCAATAAATGTGCATTTAATGAAATGAATGAATCACCACCATGACTCACAACCTCATTTAATGAATATGACACATAACCCTCCTTAGTCACCATCTTCTAGAAGCTTCTCGAACAATTACGAGAACGCCCTCCGATCCGCAAAAATACGGAAAAACTTTAGACTGTAAAAATCCAATAACCGGATACCAGTAACTGGCTTAAACCAAAGCCGACTGGTAAAAACTGTCCGAAAGTCGTACGCGCGTAAACGCACGTATGCGTCCGAACCCTTTGTCGCAAAACCATGCAACCTCTATATCGTTTCGCCTGGAGTAGGAAACTCTCTGTGTGGGACTCTAGAGACTCGACTACTACGCTGGCAGTGGGTTTAACCACAGACCGCAAGCGGCACTAGCTGTACGTAACGGTCCCCAGGTAGTTGTCGATAAGAAGGCCGATGAGGAAACCCATCCGAACTCCTACTGAGTCTGATGTGACAATCTCCATACAGTCCGGTCCGTTCGTCCAAGACTATCGCATATCGGGCCTAGGGGGGCGGCAAGCGTCAGTCCCCTAATAGCGGTATAAGTCGTGTCGGAGTGAAGCCCATTACACCCTGAGAAACTACTGGAACCTACCAGTAAATCTCGCTTGCCCTGGCCAGGGACTTTGCGTAATGGCTCTCTGACACAGCACGATATCTACTCCCAATACCGGGAGGGACGAATCCTGTCTAACCGCCACTGTCTCCAAGTGCTCGGGACTGCACCCAACTGCTACCTGTTTGCACGACTCCTTTGAGCCGTGGTAGGGTAGCAATCTAAGAACAGTGGGACACACTCGAGGCGAAGTAGCAGTGTCAAGTCTGCGGACTACGCTGTACTCATTTCACCTGGGAACTGTTCACTGACGACTGGTATCAAACCAACCAACAGTTCCCTGTGAGTCCTGTCCGGTGTACCCGTAACCTAACGAGCACCTGTATACTATCTCCAGTACGACGTACTGACGGCTGTGGGACAGACCATCTCCCCAACTGGGATGAGAAGCGTACACACCAGTCTACTCCGGAGTATCGATGCTCTGTCTCGATAATCCAACGACCAGGGACCTGAATAAGGATGTGCTTGTAGACTACCCAGCCCCCACTAGTGTGACTGCCATCACAACGCTGGTAGACAAGCAAGATCCTAAGAGCTCTATCAATACGTACACTCACATATTAAGATAGAAAAACCAAGTAGCATACTACCATGTTTAGCAAGACTGTTATATACATGTGAATATCCCAAGCTTCCATTAAGTAATATACAAGCTAGTATGATACAGTAATGGCCTTCTAGGGCATAAACACTAACAAGACCGACTTCTTTGGAGCCTCCTGCGTCGATAATGGGGTGTTGAAGCTCATGGGTGGGAGCATGGTCCCAAAGAACAACCCAGTGGTGGCTTGCGTCACCTGTTCCACTGGCATCTTGAAAACGGAGGCCGCCTGAGGCCCGTAAGTCACTCCTCCAGCGAGGACAGAGTGAGAGTTGTTGCAGCTGTTGCAGTTTGTGCAGTTGGAAGCCATTGATCTTCTATTTTCTGGACGGAGTAAGACACCAAATCTTAGTACCTCGAATCCAAGGGCAACCATAGCAAACAGCGATTCGTTCGTGAAACACGACACAGGAAGTGTGAAATGGAAAGAGGAAAAGGTCCCACCGGGCATGCCAGAATCTGTTCACCGCCGAAAGACGGGAGACGGAACCGCGTAGGTTCGTCTCGCCTGAATTTAGGGGCAGAAGCTATTTGGTTTTATCCGTCCACCTCTCCAAAGATACCAAGTTGATTTATGGCACGATGTATCGGAGGTTTGGACAGATGCGGCCGATGTAGCAGACTTCGTCAAATTCCCCTCATTTGAGGGGTTTTTGATTGTGGGGACACTCTTCCCTGCAGGCGCAAGCCTCTGCAGTTAATTACGCTACCGCATCACGGTAACAACTTTCTCCTTCTCCAGATGGTCACTTCGTGTCGTGTGTGTTTGTTTTATTTTTAGTTACCCGTGGATTGTATACGAAGACTAATTTATGTTGTCGCCTGTAGGGCCGTATTTTCTTAGATTTGGGTTTGGGGTTGGTTTTAAGGATGCGTTAGTCTCATTTGAGACTAAGATCAACTTAAACATTTGTTAAGGATACGTTAGTATAATTTCAGACTAAGATCAACTTAACGGGATCGTTTAGATCCAACAAAAGAGCATTTGAGCTTTATTGTTTTAGTTTAGGGATTTTGCGGTCCAGTTTAAAGACATCATAGTCTGTAAAGTTTAAAGACATCATAGTCCATGAGTTTAAGGACCCCACAGTCCGTGGTAGTTTAGAGACATCATAGTCTGTAAAGTTTAAGGACATCATGGTCCATGAGTTTAAGGACCCCATAGTCCGTAAAGTTTAAGGACATCATAGTCCATGAGTTTAAGGACCCCACAGTCCATGGAATGTCTGGTTGTCGGGACCCGTCACCTCTCTGAAGACGTTGAAGGATTATAACGACAAATATCAGAGGAGTGAAGAGATGTACCATTGAACCAATATTGGTTGGGAGATCTGTAGTCCAATTTAGGACTAAGATCAAAGATTTGTGAGCATATGGGTTCAATTAATCTGAATTGGGGATCTATGGCCAACTTAGGCTCGAACCATTCAGTCTAAATGTTGGACATTTAATTAGGCTCCGTTCTTTTTCATTTAACAATGCTGAGCATTGGTCCTGACAACCTTTTGTCTTTTATTGAGTGCTGAGCACTCATTATAACTCTGGGGCTTTTATTTAAAGAACATTTTGTGTTCCCTCAGCGCACACGTGAGGAGCACGTGGTGCGCTTAGCGCTGTACTCCAGTCAATGAGCATAGAACGTTTCTTGTGAAATAGCGCACACGTGAGGAGCATGTGGCGCGCTTGGCGCTGTGCGCCAGTCAATGAGCATAGAGCGCTTCTGATGAAGTGGCGCACACGTGAGGAGCATGTGGCGCGCTTGGCGCTGTGCGCAAGACAATGAGCGCTGAGGTGCTTCTTTAAATTTGGAGCGCTAAGGCTCTGCAGCGCTGTGCGCTAGATTTGGAGCGCTGAAGCGCTTCTTTAAATTTGGAGCGCTAAGGCTCTGCATCGCTGTGCGCTAGATTTGGAGTGCTGAAGCGCTTCTTTTAATTGGAGCGCTGGGGCTCTTTTTAGACAGTTCTGTTCTCTGAGAATTAAATTCTCTCTTATAAAAGACTTCGTCTCGTGGATCTAAGAACAAAGTTCTTATTTTATAGGAAATGTTTCGATCTCTTATGTTTTTGGTGAAAGGTTTTGCCTTTATGGATCTGTGATCCTGAGAGAATTGAATTATTCTCCCTCTTTTTATAATGAGATATTATGATCTCTTTTTTGAAAGACAATTTGTCTTAAAGATCTTTGATCTAGCATAAGAACTAAGTTCTTTTTCTGATGAGATGCTTTGATCTCTTTATTTTACCTTGAAGAAACTCTTCTTCTGCTGAGTGCTTACTCTTCTCTCTGAAATTTCTCAAAGTTTATGGGGGAGTTCCTCTTTATGAGACTTGAAGTCTTAGGGCCTTTATATAGGGTAGGCTGATTTGTTGAATCGGTTGAAGAGATCTTTTCTCTAATTGATTTGGGGATTTCCCCACCGTTGGATTTTTGATCCTAGGGCTTCTGTTTTACAGAAGGTAATTTTCTTGTTTTTTACAAGATTGGGAAATCTTTTCCTATACAGAATTTATTCTATATTTTGGTGATTTTTAATCACCATTGAATCATTGATCCAACGGTGCTCTGATATTCAGAGCACAATCTTTCCTGTTTGGAAAGATTCTGAGGAATGTTTCTTTAACAAAATTTTACTCTGGTCAATTGATGATTTATCATCTTCATTGGATCTTTGATCCAACGGTGGGGAACATTTAGTTCCAGCGCTAGCGCTCTCGTGCTTTGCACGTGAGCGCTGCAATAGAGTCTTTGACTCTCAGCGCTGGCGCTGCCACCGCTAGCGCTCTCTTACTTTGCACGTGAGCGCTGCAACAGAGTCTTTGACTCTTAGCGCTGGCGCTATTATGGAGCGCTGTTTCATTTCAAATTTCAAAATTTGAACAAAACTTTGCTCTGATTGGGGGAAACACTAGTTTTCACAAAACTAAGTTAATGTGGATCCTAACTACTGCATCCATATCAAACTAAACCCGAAACAATGTTAAATAACGAATACGAAACACTCTGTATTAGCCCCAATGGAACTGTTAACTTCACATGCAAACTGGGCTAATCAAAAAATACCTGAAACCCCAAAATCAAGCCTACAGAACACCAAAAAAATTCGAGCCAAAAAGATGAAAAGGGGCCGGCGAAATCGGGAAATATGGGGATCTCGCCGGGTCAACTATGGTATTTTGGCTTCGAATTTCTCCAGTATTCAAGTTTCATCATATACAACATTCTGCAGTTCCTTAAACAATTTTTACAGATCATTTGAAAAACGACATAAACTTGATTTTGGGTTCGGGTGTTTCGGAGTTTTTCGGTTTCGTGATTCTAATTACATCGTATAATCTTTTAGCTTTGGCTCTGATACGATGAAAGTGTACACTAGCACCCCACTGGGTTTTACAAGTATCAAGCATGCCATTTTTTTTAATTTTTCGGGGTGCTAATCCACACTAAACAAGATCGTTAACTAGATGATTAGGGTTTTGGGTTTAATATCTATTAAACTAAAAGAAAGTGAAGATGGCTATACCCTCGTAGATTGAGTCCTTCACTTCACATGCTCCGTGTAGTAGTCCCGTGACTCCACTAGGCTCCACTTAAGGGTTTGGTCGAGTTTCCTCCGATGACTTTCATGCCGAAGATGATCCACGCGAAGTCCTTCCAACTCAAGCTAGCTCTACTCTAAACTCTTTTAGTGTAAAAAATACGCTACACTTGATCGCTAGTCAAGTGCAGGATGGTGAAATAGGGGTTTAGAGGCTCACTAGTTTGTGTTCAAGCTTCATGATTCACATCACATGTGAGGGTTGAAACTTGATCCATGGTGGAGAGGAAGAAGAAGAAGAGAGCATGAGAGCAAGAGAGCAACCGTTGCAAAAATGGCTAAGTGTTAGAATGAATCAAGTGAATGAATGGAAATCCCTTGACCCCCACTCATTCAAGCATGTAAAATAGCAACATAAAATTGCATCCATGCTGAATAGTGAGTCAAGATGAATAAAGAAAAGAAAATGCCATACTTGAAACCATGCTCTCATTTTCCACCCCATTTCTATTTTTCTCAAAAATAGAAATTCAAGCCATACTTCATTATTATATATATATATATATATATATATATATATATATCATATATATTAATATATATATATTGAAGAATAATTAGTGAGCTAATGATATTAGTTAAGATATAATTATATCACATATAATATATATCACATTATTAAATCAACACTTGATTTAATAGTCTGATTATATCACATATAACAGACTAATATCATTTATCTGTGTATCACATTATCAAATCAACACTTGATTCGATAATCTGGTTATATCACATATAACCTAACTCGATAACAGATAACTGCCAAATTACAATACGGTATCACATACACGTAATTAATCAGGCCCACACACATATCACATATGTGTCCTATTTCGTTTCGCTTGAACCAGGGAACTTCTGTGTGGGACTCTAAAAACTCGTCAATACGCCAGCAGTAGATGATGATCACATCAGTCACCCACAAGCCGTTAGTAGTACTAGCTGGACGTAACAGCTACCCGGGTATTGAGCGATATGAAGATCAACAAGCAAGCTTGTCCGTATTCTCCATGAAGCCTATCAGTAACACTACCGTACAGTCCGGTCTCTTCGTCTGATATGTTGCATATCATGTCTAGGGGTGGTAAACGTCAGACCCCAGTAACGTGATAAGTCATGCCGATGTCTGACCTATAACGGTTCGAGAAACTACTGATAACTTTTATCTGTAAATCTCAGCTGCAGCCCTGGTTAGGGACTTCCAGTTATAGCCAATCGAGCATAGCGCAACATCAACCCAATACCGGGAGAGACGGAACCCCACCTATCGCTCATTGCCTCCATGTGACTCGGGATTGTACCCAAAATCCACCTATTTGCACAACTCCTCTTGAGCGTGGTAGGGAGGAAATCAAAGCACAGTGAGAGCCACACAAGACTTTATGACGATTTCGGGTCTACAGACTAACCTGTACCAGTGTCACCAGAGGGCTGCTATCTGACGATAGGTATAATACCAACTAGGAGTCCTCGGCGAGTCCGTTCGGTGTACCCATTCTCCAATGAGCACCTGTGTACAATCTTTGATGTCACACACCAATAGTTGTGGGATCAACCATCACTCTCCAAGGGACAAAAAACGTACACACTAGTCTACTCTGGAATATCAATGCCCTAGTTTCGATATTCTCTCGACCAGGAATAGTTAAAGGTTGTACTTTTGGACCACCCTGGCCTCACTAGTATGATCTCATCATAATCCTGGTAGTCAAGTACATATCCTAAAGGTTTTATCAATATGTAAGAAACAACAAGTATAAAAATACCAGTCTACATGTTAAGATAAAGGTAACCAGATAGTATACTATCATGTCGAGCAAGAAAGTCTTACACACACACACACACACAAAAAAAAACAATAATGGCCTTTAGGGCATACATATTCCTAACAACAGCAGTGCAAGGCTTTACCAATGAGCTACAAAATATTTCTTGTTGTTCAAAAGCAAATAAATACTTATAGCATACACAAGATTGCAAACACTCTATTTGTACATTAACTTTTAAACAAATTTTCTGTACATTAAAACGGAGTCGTTACAAAGCTGTTGAGCCAATTCACCAAACACTTGGCACACATCGTCGGTACGTTGTTGGATCGGAGCGGCGGTGGTGGAGAAACATTCATGGAGCTTGCACGAATTCGTTCCCGGTCTTAAAGCCATGGTTCTCTGCTCGGAACAGCGTCAAATAGGCTGTCAAAGTCGAGGATTTGGTTGGGGCAAAATGGCGAACATGTGGCGGGTTTGGTTGTGAGGGATGAAGCGGGGTAGCGAGGGTGAGAGGGTTGATCGACCACGAGAGGGGACAGCGAAGGGGTGTTATCGGCGAGTGTGCATGGCAAAGGGGTGGAGCCGGACATGGAAGAGAACGGGCTCGGCTCTAGTAAGGCGACGACGGCATGGGATCGAGTGTGTAGAGATAGGGGAGCTTGGCTAAGATGTGAGTGGAGTTTGGGTGAAAAGGTGATGGCAGTGGTGGAGAGGAAGGCGGTGATGGGGTCGACGGCCGTTTAGGATGTCGCCGGCGAAGGTTCAGACGACTAGGTGAGTTGGGTGTATTGAGGAGTTGGAGGTAGGCGGTGATCGGGTTAGTTGGAGCTCGAGGGTGGCGGTGTGGGGGTGTTAGTCGCGAGAGGATTTGTCGTCGGAGGGTGATGGCGTTGGCGGTAAGGGGAGCTGGAGGTTGTTGGAGCTGGGTTTCACGGGAGGAGTGGTGTGGCGGGCTCGATTTGTGGTAGTGGAAGTGAGTTTGGAGGCGATGGAGGTCTTGATGGTGGCGCTCAGGGTGCAGCGGCTAGTGGCTGGAGATGGATGGCAGCAAGGTGGTGTGGGTGAAGGCTTGAGAGAGGAGGTGTGGGTGAGCTGGAGGTTGCTGAGTCGGTGGATGTCTGGGAGCTCATCGTTGAGGGTTGCAGGGATGAGACGGCAACGTCGAGGCTCTCATGGTGGCCAAAGTTGGGTTTCAATAAGGAGCCGACGGCTTAAGAGGAAGTAGGCAGTAGGGCTCAGGCACTCGATGGGTGAGAGGATGAGTTAGCTTGGCTGGGAGTGGAGGGGGTGTCATAGAGGAAGAGCTCGTCGGTGGTGGCCCGTCGTCGGAGGCGGCCGGTGGAGAGGTCAGCGGTGATGTGGAATTTTAGGGAGAGAGGAGGAATAGAGATTGTGAGTGATAGAGAGAGTGTAGGGGGAGGATTTGAGGGTGAGATCGAAGGGAGCAGGTGCGGTGATCATGGGCGACGCGGTCGTAGGGTGGAGCGGGTCGAGTGGGACGGTTGCAAGGGAGGAGGAGAAAGGGGGGGACTCGGGAAAGAAATGAAGAAGAAGAAGAAAGAGGGGAAGTGGGCTGGGTTAGGGATTGGGTTTGGGTGTTGAGGTGTGGGTTTAAGTTTGGGTTGGGGTTTAGGAAAATGAAATAAAAATTAATTAGGAGATTAAAATAAGAGTGGGAAAATAATTAGGAAAAATAGAATTTAATGGAAAATGAAATAGGAGAAATATAGGGAAAATATTTGGAAAAATATAGGAAATAAAGTTTTTCTTTTAAAATACGGAATTTATATATACAAGATGCCGGGTATTACATCATACCTCCCTTAAAGAAAATTTCGTCCTCGAAATTCAAAGAACGAAAACGAAAACACACAAACAATTTAAAAGATATGGAAAGCGTTGACGGGTCTCCTACTTGCGTTCCCAGATAAAATCCCTTGGAGGTCGACCACCCTAAGAAACTCGAACCAACGGAAAGATCTTATTCTTCAATACCTTCTCCCTGCAATCGAGAATAGTCGTGGCTGCTCGACGTGATCAGTCACGCCCCGCTTCCTAAAATATGGAATACGAGGGGTTGACAAGGCCAGCCATGCTCCTACGGTCAAGGAAACATCCCGCCGTAGTCACACTTCGGCTTCTAGCTTTATGTGGTAATCAGTGAACAATGCACAGGTAATGAGAAATGCAGTAACTGAAACAAAACAAATACAACGAACTAACCTAATGGAGATCAAAAGGGTATAGCACTGGATAGCTGATCAAGATGTCCGCGATGTACGTCTGGTCCTGGTCCAAGCTAGATCCACTTCTCACTCTGAGCATGCATACTCAGGTCGTCAGAGCGACACGATAGCAATGTATATATAGATACAAATGGTAACTCGTACAGTAATAATGGATATATAACAGTAAACCAAGATAGTAAAGATGTGAACATGAAGTAGCCAATGCGGGTGTCTAATGGAGCAGGTGAACAGTAAAGCAGTAAAACAATATGTCAGGTGTGTCGATTCAGTAAGCAATGCATGCCAATGTCACTATCCCTATCAGTCTCTAAGTCTCACTGTACAGGTCACTAAACCTAGCGTCATTCCAAGTGTGAGAGTCAACCACTCGTGAGTATCCCCCACCCAAGGCTAGGACCCAAGGGCAAAAGACCCAAGGGCAAGGGACCACGGGCCCAAAATATTAAACGCACGGTAATAATCAGTGATAACCCTGTAAATCTCCATATATCTCCATATATATGCCGGCATGGGACTCCCGAGATTCTGTTGAACTCACACTCAAACTACCCCACACCCCGTGGTCTATATCAAACGCCAACCATAAACTCAAACACCGGTCGGTCCATGACGAGTCTACGCGAGAACTGAAGACAGGGTCTCCATCAAGCATGTCTCGACTGATACCCAAGATAAATGGATAGTATTTGGTGCCTTACCTATGACACTCATACAAGTGCTTTCATAAGTGTCCCATACCACTTATAGTCACACTTATACGCGTCCCACAGACGTCGACAATGCAATAAATCGATAGGGTCCACTGATTGTGTACAAGTACGTGTCACTTTCACTTATCCATTCATGCTCAACACTAACGTACTTGCCACAATCACCACTAAAACCTAACACTGGGTAATGCATATGATCGCTGGGTTACCTATGCAATGATGTATATATAATGTGATGAGAAAACAGTATTTAAGGCATGATTAAAATGTCATCAATCGATGTCCTACCACTTGCATAATTTATCATAAATCATACATACCAAATTTAGCAAAATAATGAACAGGGGATAAGTAGTATGTTTGATTACCTATCCAGAAAATTTAGTTTCACGCCAATCGGGTATCAGGATCGCTAGATATGGCCAATTCATTTTAAGCATTCACTACTGGAAATCCGGTTTCAGAATCGGAAGTCCGTTTTGTAACGCATTTTAATCCTATTTGGGATCAGAATTTAGCATCGCTACAGTTGAATGAAATTTAGAGTTTTCAATAAGGTTTCTAACGCACTAGACGGATTCTCAATCCCATCTCTACGTCAGAAGTTACGCACTGTTCAACACTAGGGTATCGGTCTGTTTCTGTTTGGGATTGTTATACGTCCCGTTCTTTTAAATTGCAGTTTAAATAGTAAACGACGATATAAAGGGGTGAAATCACTTGCGTTATTTATCTAAAAGATTCATATTCAATAAGGTGTAGGGTTCCGCAACATACGAGTTCAGGAAACAAGGTAGTAAATATTACGGGACAGAAAACAATAACCAGAGTTGCTCTGGACTGCAGTCCAGAGCCGCTCTCCGAACCAATTCTCGTCCTAACATCAGTAAAAAACGATTAAGAACTTGCATAGGGTCACAGTTCGTCAAGTAGGCTTCTATTTGAGCCCTTGAACACACCATTTCAATATGCACACAATTAATTATAATTTTAACAATTTTCAGATGCGGGAAATTCCCAGTTTTTACGGGTGTACTGGGGGTGTTCGTTTAAGCCATTAACAACTGTATTTTCCAGTAAAATTTCTACACAGTGCTCATTGCCACACGGGCCAGAATATGCAATTAAGTTTCGTCAAATTAAATGAAGGTTTTCATTTGGATCTTGCATCGAACACTTATGTTGTATAAGGTTTCACGAAACGTAAACGTGGAGTTTATAGTATTATGAAATGTAACGGATATAATATAGCATGCAGCAAGTAGGGTACTTGCGTGGAGACGTTTTGGCGATGCACGGCAGCCGCAACGGCACGAACGTGCGACGAACGGCGCGGCTAGGGTTCGTGGCCTCAGCTCGCGTTCGGGTTCGACGTCGGAGTTGTCCGGGAGTGACTCGCGTTCACTGGAAGCGGAGTGGGATGCTCTATGGATCTCCCGGGGTGTGCTGGGGTGGACGACGGTCGGCGACATCGCTCCGGCGATGTGCACAGTAGGTGTTTAGATGATGGTAGTGGGTTTTGGTGTGGTTTTGGAGAGGGAGAGGGTAGGTAGTGGGGCTCGGGTGTGGTGATACTGATGATGATGTTGAGGGCGAAGGGGGTGCAGAGGAGTCGACGGGGTGCAGTGGGGGCTCGGTGAGGGTGCGTTCTGGAGAGAAGAGAGCGAGGGAGGAAGGATGGGGCAGTCATCATCGTCGGGGTGATTCGGTGGTCGAGTGGGGTTCGAAAAGGAGGACGAAGGTAACGTCGATGGTGGTGGACGGAGTTGAAGAGGAGATGTGGGTTCGGTTGCAGTGACGGTAGAGACGAGGGAGACGATGATGGTGACGATGCTTGGGTCGATGGTGAGGGGACGATGGAGGCGAAGGAGGGAGTCTCGAGGAGAGAAAAGACGGGGAAGACGAGAGAAAGAGGAGGGGGAAAGGAGTTGAGACGAGAAGAGGTTGAGGGCGCGCGGTCGTGGTCGGTGTCGCGGGAACGTGGGGCAACGGCGCGGGGACGTGGCGACGTGGTCGAGCGACGCTGGTGTGCGCGGGGGACAACAAAAACGAGCGGGAAAAGTGAACGTTGGGGGAGAAGATGGGTACGAAGCGGGTCGGGTTTGGTGTGGGTGTTGGGCTGAAGGGAGATTGGAACTTGGGCTGAGGAAGGTTTAAAAATATTTATATATTTAGTTAGAAATGGGCTTGGAGAAATATATATATTATTGGTTTTAATTTATTGTTTGGGCTGGGTTTGGGAGCATGGGCTGAGAAGGTTGTGGGTTGGGGAAATTGAAGTTTAATTTATTTGTAGGGGGAAGGAAAGAGAGTGGGCCGGCCTGGGGAAAAATTCGTGGGGCTTGGAGTTGGGCTGGGGGAAAGAATAAAAGAAAATAGGAATGGGTTAGGGTTTAACAGTTAGGGTTAGGAAAAATTGGATGGAAATTAATTGGAAGAATAGAAATATTTAAGTAACCCAAATTTTTAATCTTGTTTAACATACGGAAATAATTAAAAGGGACTGGGTATTACAAGATCTATGGGCTTAACACCATCGACGAACTCAACTGTGGGTTATTGATCCACCACGCTTCCGTTGCATGATGCTGATAGGGACTTAATGGTATGAAACGTGATATGACAACTTCAAAAAAATGAAAACGTGAGAATGCATTGGATTCAGAAAGAAACGTAAGTAGGAATAATATCGACAAAAAAGGTACAAGGAAGAAGAAATGGAGAACATATTTCCCAAGAACGATATAGGCTACAAGTGAGGTAGAGAGTTGACAATCAAAACAAGAACATGTGATAGGGGAATACCCAATCGAGAAGTGAATCAAATGTAGAACTCTAAGTCACTCAAGCAGAGTGCTGCCTTATAATTATGCTGCAGTTCATAATTACAACCACATAACTCTACCTAGTCACCAAAAACTCTACCGGATAAGATCAAAATATATAGCAGGACACACTAAAGGAATCCTAGTCAAGGATAACAATCTCTAACCTAGACCGACCTGGCGACTTGAACTTTCAAGCCTTAATCGGAAACTGTAATCTTAATCTTAACCTGGCTCTGATACCAACAAAACCATGTTATGCCCCGCTTTCCAAAATACGGAATAAAAGGGGTGATAAGGCCAGTCATGCTCCTACGGTCCAGGAAATATCCTGTCGTAGTGACACTTCGGCTTCTAGTATTACGTGGTAATCAGTAATCATAGCATAAGTAATGAGAAATGCAGTCAGTAATTCTATCAAAACAAATATAAAACTAACCAGATAGAGTCAAATGGCATGATAGCGCTGACGTCGTTGATCTAGATGTCCGCAATATTCTCGAGGTAAGAAAGGTCCTGATCAGTCGAAAATATTGCATATTTTAACAGGCAATTTCCTCATCATTTGCATTCATATAGAAGTGTACGGTATTCATAATTCACATATTAGCTAATCGGTCGCAAAATATCAAATTACATGTATTCGACCTTAAAACCGGCATTTTTAGGGAAATTGACTGCATTGCATTACATAGCATATTTTCCATATCTTGCAACCCCTGTTTTGAAGTCTGTGCAGGAAAAGAGAAGCTTGCTCGATCATTACAGTGCTCGACCATTACAATTGCTCGTAAACTCACTTAACTCAAATCTGGTATCAACACAGAAGAGGAAGTACAAATCTAAACATCAAATAAAGCTACAAACAGCAGTACAAGACCACTGCAGAAGACTCAGATCCCAAGGCCATTAATGCGCCGCGGAAGGGCGGCCATTACCATGTATATGCGGCGGTTCCGCGGTGGGCCCAGGGGATCATCTCCTCAAATTTCACCAAAACTCCTGTTTCAGTGGCTTCAGCTCAATAAGACATAAAAAGTTCCAGAAAACTCCAGAGACTTCTACCAGATCAGCAAACACCTTGAGTTACATTACATTAGCCTAATCATTCTAGAACTTTCCCTAAACCCTAGCTTAAACCCTAAGCTAGCTCCTAACAAACTCCTTCTAGAAACTCCTCAACAAACTTTTGGAGGGAAAGTTCTAATTCAAACCTAAACCTAGGGTTTGGGAGTTCTATAAATAAGACCCTAGGCTCAACAATTGAACAATTATTCAACCTTGATTGAAGTTTAGAAAATCAATCTCTTTCTTCATCCCCTCTTCCTCAAGTTTAGTGAGAGAGCTTGTAGGAAACCCTAACCCTAAATCCAACCACAATTCAAGATCTTGAGTGCAAGCCAAGCAAGATGCCTTCAACCCTTTTATGAGCCGAGCCGATCTTCAATCGGGCAAGAGATCAAAGTAGATCCACGATCCACGGAGACGAGCGAAGCCGAGTCAACGATCGATTTCTTCTTCTTGTAGATTCTTGAAAGAATGTATTGAAATTGTTGATTAAATAAAAGGTGATATTCTTTTATCTTGTTTTCTTTAAATTCCGCATCATGTTATCATTACTATTCTTGAATATTGTCTTTGTGGTGATGTGTGAATAAAACTCCGCTCGTCGGGGAGTCGAAACAATCTTTAGTATGATGATGTAACAAATTTGTAATCGATTCTTGAATCCCACGAGTTTGTAAACCCTAGCAAGTTCAAGAATCGACGACCCAATTCGTTGCGATGCTTTCTTGATCGACATCGCTCGAGATTGGGGAGTTCCGATCGTTTCTTGGAATTGCTAGAGGCTAGAATATAAATGGTATCCTCGAAAGAACAAGGGTTAAGAGATGAAACCCTAATTTCATCAAGAAAACCCTAACTCTCGTCGATCACCATTGATCTAGTATCAATTCTTCGAAGGACAAGAACACGAAACCCTTTAGATTACATCACGTCTAAAGATCCGATCGATTCCTACGAGCCTCTCTTATATTCTTGATTGTTGATTGGAAATATTATCAAAACAACCGATTCTTGATTGTTTATAGTTTCTTGATTCTTGCACAAAGAATAGTGACACTCGATTACAAAGCACATCTTGAATCATGTTTTCGTTTATTGTTGCTTAACATTTCATTTCAAACGTATCAAAATACAATTGAATTGCACTTTCCCTGTGGACGATCCGCACTCATTCATTAACTACTTCCGACACCGTGGTTTGATTGCGGTCAATATAATTTTTTGATTGTCGTTACTTTTTACATATACACGTCAGAAAACATTTCAATCAAAATGGCGCCGTTGCCGGGGATCGCGCTAATTCATTTGCATTTTTAGTTTGAAGTGAAAGAATTATTACGTTTTACTTCTTGAAATCAAAATTCGTACAAACTCTTACACGTGTGTTGTGATTTGACTGCAAGGTGATCTGGAGCATTCTGTGCTGTGGAAAAATTATTTGGGATATACCAAAGAGCTGTAGATAGCAACAGGAGCTTGCTGAAGAAAACTTGTACACTGTTCCCATCATAAAGCCGCGGAAGCGCCGCATATACATGCATTTTGGGTTCTCTGGAAAATTTTCCAGCAGGTATTTTCTTGCTCTCTCCTCTCACCCTTTTTAGCTCCAACTAACCTTTTGCTGCAGGATTCTTTGCAAATAAATCGCAGCGCGCAAAAGCAAAATTAAAATTGTGTGTGATTTTTGATTTCTTGGTTGTTTGCATTCTAATATGGAAATTTAAGGGGCACGGCCAAATCCAAATTAGGTGGGGATTTCATTACCCTTCCTAGGCCCCGAAAATCGTCAAACTTGCATCCGCATTACCTCCATTAACTAAAAGAAATCTAGAGAAGACTCTAAGGACTGTCGCGCTCAATAGGACAAGAGAAGGTCGTGGGTAATTCATTGCTTATCCGCGTTTTCTTGTGGTGCCTAAGGCGAGTGTGTCTAAGGCTAGTGGTTATTAATTAGGTCCACTGTAGTGGTGGTTCCTTCCCACTTACCTGGCACTTATCCGGCCACAGGGGGACAAAGAGGCAGTGGAGGATTGATCCTGCGACTTGTCTTTTGGCAGTTAGGAGCGGTCTAGAGTTTGACCTAGGTGACCACTAGATTTTAGGGTTTTGTGTGTTGCATTTGTTTTGTTGCATCATTTTTTCAAAAAAATCCGTATTCTTTTTCAAAACAAACACCAATCACATTCATTCTTTCCCCTAATTATAAATTCACGCTGCCACTTGTACTAACCCATTTTAGTACAAGATAGGCTGGACACGGGATTCTAGTGCCCGTTTAGTCCGCGTACCTTTTATCGACTCCGAAGTCGATAATTCTCCATTTACCTTTCCTTTACCCACTACCACACCCACACCGATGGATCCGAATCCATCAAATTTCTTTAACCCTAATCTGCCACCGTCCGTTGGTGCGCAGAATCCTACTCCACCCTACATTTCTCTCCAGGAAAGATGCTACCCCACCCGAGGTCCTCTTTCGACCTGCTTATCCACACCACCAGCCAACGGGGACAACTTTGAAATAAAGCCCCAGTATATCAACCTTTTACCCAAATTTCACGGACTCGAGACTGAGGACGCTTACGTTTTCATTACCAAATTTGAAAACGTATGCGCAATGATGGGTACGTCTCAACTTTCAGTGGATGCTATGCGTCTACGACTTCTTCCATTTACTCTGTGCGATATAGCCGAGAAGTGGCTATATAACACTCCCGCACATTCTATTACGAATTGGGAAGAATTCGTCGCTGCATTCCTTAAGAAATTTTACCCAGTCCAAAAGACAGCTCGACTCCGTAGCGAACTGAATCAATTTTCCCAGCTCCCTTCTGAACCATTCTCTAAATACTTTGAACGTTTCAAGGATCTTATGGTTCAATGTCCTCATCACGGCATCCCGAGATGGGAATTGTGCCGAATCATTTATGAGGGCCTTAATCCAAGCACTAAACAGAGCCTTGAAAACATGTGTCAAGGTACTTTTATGACCAAGGATGATAGGGATGCATGGAACTATTTAGAAGAGTTCGCTGATAAATCACTACAGTGGGAGAGCGCAACCCAACCATTGAATAGGGGTGGCGTACACCAAATAGATGTGTCCATCGGTGTTCGAGCTGAAATGGCAGCAATGCAAAAGAAGCTCGACGCTATGGAACACAAATTTGCAGCAGCCTCCCTAAACCCAATGTCGCTCCCTAAAACTGTTTGTGGGTGCTGTTCTGATCCGTCACATTTAACGGAAGAATGTCCTTTAAACTCGGCGTTTCAAGGTCACGAGCATTCTAATGCCGCATTTCAACGACCTCGAAACGATCCATATTCTTCCACGTACAATCAGGGTTGGAGGAACCACCCGAATTTTGCTTGGAACCAAAACCAATCTCAAAACACGGTTCCAAACACGAATCAATTTCAACGGGCTCTTCCTCCACCACAACAGCAACCCCTACAACTCACTCAGCACCCCTATCAGTCACAAAATTTCCAAAATCAGGGCAACACTCATGCACAGTCTAATCCTATGCAGTCCTGTTCTGACGAGTTCTCTCAATTCGCTCAAACCATGAAATCACTTTTATCAAATTTCATGGATGTTTCGACTGAGGTTAGATCTTCCGTCAGCGAAATAAAGAAAAACTCAGCATCCCAAGCTGAGAGTATTCGCACGATGGAAGCTGAAATCGCACGCTTAAAAGCCGAAATGAGTACGAGAGAAAAAGGGAAACTTCCCTCTCAACCCCTACAGAATCCTGGGCATTACAATGTAAATGCCATTACAACGTTGAGATCGGGAAGGGTGCTGAACAATCACGTCGGGGAAGAGATTGATAATACTGAAAATCATATCAACACCCCGGCTGAGTTTTTCCCACATACACACACTTCACCTTCTGATCCTTCTTCTTCTACCAAACCACCTTCGCACGAGCCTATTCTCCATTTCCCTTTAGGCTCAACACCTTCACCCAACCCTTATAGTTCTCCACAGACGGTCCCCACACCTCCTTTGGGACCTCGTCTACCCCCCTTTCCTTCTCCTGTGATGGACCCCGCGCTTATTGCGAAAGCACCTTACCCAAACCGGCTAAGGGCTAATAGAACGAGTCCTCATATGGAGAAAATTTTAGAGATGTTCAAACAGGTTAACATCAATATCCCTCTCTTAGATGCAATTCAGCAAGTCCCCGCTTATGCGAAGATTCTTAAGGACTTGTGCACTAGGAAGAGGAAGACCCAAGTGCCAAAGAAGGTCTTTATGTCTAATAACATCAGCACTGCTTTTATACCCCAGCTTCCAAAGAAAAGAAAGGACCCAGGTTGTCCTACAATATCGATTTCGATTGGGGGTAAAAACATAAATCGTGCTCTGTTAGACCTTGGCGCGAGTGTTAACCTGTTACCTTATTCTGTCTATGAGCAATTAGGGATTGGAGAGCTGAAACCTGCTCATTGCACTCTCCAGATGGCAGACCGATCTATCACCAAACCAAGGGGTGAATTGGAGGATGTGTTAATAAAGGTCGGGGAATTTGTTTTCCCTGTAGACTTCATTGTGCTCGACACACATCCTGTAGCAAACCCCCGGGGCCAAATTCCGGTGATTCTAGGTCGTCCTTTCCTTGCCACTTCCAATGCTGTTATAAACTGTAGAAATGGTTCAATGAACTTATCATTTGGAAATATGACCATTGAACTAAACATCTATAGAGTTGGAAGTCAGCCATCAGAACCCTCTGCTCATATTTTAGATGTATGCTCTGTCCATGAGATCGCTCCCGATAGTTATGGAGCTGAGGATCTTTGCTTTACTGATCTCGATGACATTAGCACATCTCTGCTTGACTTTGCACTAGATCTTAGTGAGGACACTTTAGCTACACATGAGTCCTGCACTTCTGACTTTTCTCCACCCGAGTCTGTATCTTTCACAGGCTCTGAGCTTCTTTGTAGATCCAAAAATCAATCTATGACCCTTCCTTCTATCATTTCTCCGCCTGAGTTAGATCTCAAGGTTTTACCTTCTCACCTGAAATATGCTTATCTTGGTGAGAACGAGTCATTACCGGTTATCATTTCCGCTTCTCTTGCATCAGAGCAAGAGAATGCACTTTTATCGGTATTGAGATCTAACAAGGAGGCGTTTGGTTGGAGTATGGCGGACATCAAAGGGATTAGTCCCTTGATAGTTGAACATCATATACATGTGATGGATGATGCCAGACCGACCCGAGAACCACAGAGACGGTTGAATCCCGTCATGAAGGAAGATGTCATGAAAGAGATCGTCAAGTGCTTAGATAATGGTATTATCTACCCCATCTCCGATAGCCAGTGGGTGAGTCCTATACATGTCGTTCCTAAGAAATCCGGCATCACAGTGATCACAAATGAAGCGAATGAGTTGATTCAGACACGCGCCCAAACTGGGTGGCGTGTATGCATCGATTATAGAAAACTCAACGCTGCTACGAGGAAAGATCATTTTCCTCTACCATTTATTGATCAAATGCTGGAACGCTTAGCGGGACGAGAGTTTTATTGTTTTATGGACGGATACTCAGGCTACAATCAGGTCCCCATCGCCAAAAAGGATCAAGATAAGACCACTTTTACTTGTCCTTTTGGTACCTTTGCTTACAGTCGCATGCCCTTTGGGTTATGCAATGCTCCCGCTACCTTTCAGCGGTGTATGATGGGGATATTCTCTGATATGGTAGAGAATTTCTTGGAGATCTTTATGGACGACTTCTCGATTTTTGGAGACTCTTTTTCTGATTGCCTAGCGAATCTGGACGCTGTTCTTTCTCGTTGCAAAGAGAAGAACTTGACATTAAACTGGGAAAAATGCCATTTTATGGTCCAAGAAGGAATAGTCCTTGGACATGTCATTTCACAGAAAGGCATTGAGGTTGACAGAGCTAAAGTAGATGTCATTCAAAACTTGCCTCATCCCAAAAGCGTCAAAGATATTCGCTCTTTCCTTGGCCATGCGGGCTTTTATAGGAGATTCATTAAGGATTTTAGCAAAATTGCTAGACCTTTAACACTACTCCTGGCCAAGGATACGACCTTCCACTTTGACTCGGATTGCGAGACAGCTTTCGACTCACTTAAACACTCACTCACCACAGCCCCCGTTTTATCATCACCAAATTGGGACTACCCCTTTGAGCTGATGTGTGACGCATCTGATTTTGCAGTAGGTGCTGTCCTTGGACAACACATTGAAAAGATGCCACACGTGATTTACTATGCCAGTAAGACCCTGAATGATGCGCAAATCAATTATACAACCACCGAGAAAGAGCTTTTAGCGGTTGTATTTGCGTTAGAAAAATTCAGGCCTTACTTAATCGGCTCACCTATAGTTGTGTATACTGACCATTCCGCTTTAAAACATCTTCTGGCGAAGAAAGATGCAAAAGGTCGACTAATACGTTGGATCCTTCTTTTACAAGAATTTGATCTTGTTATCAAAGATAAGAAAGGATGTGAAAACGTAGTAGCTGACCACCTTTCACGCATCATTTCTTCCCCTGTGACCCTGCCGATTAATGACTCATTCCCTGACGAACAACTCTTGAGCATATCCGCTGAACCATGGTTCAGGGATATTGTGAACTATCATGCCACGGGACTGATACCTAGCGATTGGTCAAAACAGGACAAATATCGTTTTCTTTCCCAAGTAAAACACTTTTACTGGGATGAACCATATTTGTTTAAATATTGTCCTGATCAGATCATTCGCCGGTGCGTCCCAAATGAAGAGTTCAAGAGTGTTCTTTCATTCTGTCATGATCAGGCTTGTGGGGGTCACTTTGGTCCTAGAAAGACAGCGGAAAAGGTTTTGCAATGTGGATTTTATTGGCCGACCTTATTCAAGGACGCATTTGAGTATTGCAAAACCTGTACACAATGTCAGTATACGGGTAGAATATCCCAGAGGAATGAAATGCCTCAGCAACCCATCTTGGTTGTTGAAATGTTTGATGTTTGGGGCATAGATTTTATGGGTCCTTTTCCCAACTCCTTTGGGAACCTGTACATATTGCTGGCGGTTGATTATGTCTCAAAGTGGGTAGAAGCCATTCCATGTCGCACTAATGACAGGAAAGTTGTCATTAAGTTCTTGAAAGAGAATATCTTTTCGCGATTTGGACACCCACGCGCTATCATTAGCGATAATGGGACACACTTCTGCAACAGATCTTTCGAGACTCTGATGCGAAAATACTCAATCAACCACCGTCTTTCTACACCCTATCATCCCCAAACAAGCGGGCAGGCTGAGATCTCAACCAGACAAATCAAACTTATCCTGGAGAAAACTGTTGCTAAGAATAGAAAAGACTGGTCGACCAAATTGACGGATGCTCTTTGGGCATTCAGGACTGCATATAAGACCGACCTAGGAATGTCTCCATATAGGATAGTGTTTGGAAAAGCATGTCATCTACCTGTTGAGATAGAACATAAAGCATTGTGGGCTATAAAAGAAATAAATTTTGATCTAAACCTTGCTTGCAACTTTCGGAAGCTGCAACTTAACGAGCTAAGCGAACTCCGCGATGAAGCTTATGATAATGCTGTAATCACAAAGAATAGGACTAAGGTTTTTCACGATAAAAGCATTTTAAGGAAAACATTTTTACCTGGTCAACAAGTCCTTCTTTATGATTCACGATTACACCTTCATGCGGGTAAGCTCCGATCTCGATGGAAGGGACCATTTGTTGTGCGGTCTGTATACCCGCACGGGGCAGTAGAAGTAGAAAATGTTAAAAACGGCACTGTTTTCAAAGTAAATGGACATAGACTAAAGCCGTATTTTTCCACTGACCCCACGGAGGAGCTCTTGTTCTTACAAGAGCCAGTTTATTTGGATTAAAATTCCTCCGTCTCACCTTCATATCCAGTATATCATTGCATCATTTTTTGAATGAAGGTGAGTAAAAGATAAGTTTGGGGGAAGTTCTTCACTTATATATTTTGCCCCCACTAATAATTCCCCCCAGTCTTACAGATTTTTGTAGGTATAGCTGTCGGCAACAGTGAGGACACTGTTGAAAACAAGTTTGGGGGAGGTTTGTGCTTATTTCTGCATCATTTGCATATCATCTGCATAAGCACAAAACATTTCTTTAAAAATCTATAAAAATTGAAAAATTTTCAAAACCCATAAAAATTTAAAAATTTTCAAATATAAAAATAATTTTAATATTTACACTTTTTTGTATATAAATAAGATAATGAAAGTTTAGAAAGTGAAAAGTTACATCCATGAGATTAGAAAAATTTTAGAAAACTAAGAAAATTAGAAGTTTTCTTATACGAACTAGTAATAAGTAGTTATGAGCCGTTGTCCCAAGGGTTAGTAAGATGAAGGACGTCACTAATCTGAGGATAAAAATAAGTCTGAAAAATAGTTTCTATTCTGGAAGCCAAACATTTTGAACGTGGCTACCCTGCTATTCGCACTTACACACGTCTTGAAGCCTGGGATAGTAGAGGATACCTTGAAATGCTCTTGTCTTAAAGCCAAAAGTATGAAGGAAATAAAAAGAAAAAAAAAATGAATAAAGAAAATATAAAGTGGTGAGAAAAATGAACACTGGTTTTGTTATCACCAAAGGCAAGAAAAATGTATAGCGAGGGTGCTTCTTCACCTAGTGCCCTAAGGCCAACTGGTCTGGGAGTCACTGCTATGTCTGAGGTGGTGCAAGACGAAGAAAATACACCAAGTAAGCAAGCACAGGAGTAATCGGTCGGTTAGTACCTCAAGAAGTATTAACGGTCGCATGAAAGTGTGTGAGCAATCTCATCTAAATATTCATTAATTAAAAAGTACTGAGGCTGACGGGCAAGAGTATGATAGCTTGAATTGAATTCTCCGGGTGTAGGGATGTCTTTACACACACGCAGGGTTATATGATCGATGTTTGGAAGAAAGATAGGAATGAAGAATAAGACGATGTTTTATTAAGGGAGGACGTGATTTCTGACATCTTTTCATAACCATTAAGATAGGGCTCATGACAACCGAAAAGCTAGCTTAGTTGGAAACCCTAATTTTCAAAGTCTTTCTTTTACGATTCTTTTCTTTAAATGTAATATTCATGATCTTGCTTTTATTATTGGATTTTGTGGGTGCAATCCGCTGAAAACCCTCAGGAGACAACACTCCTCCTACTAGGGACACCTAGAGGTTTAAAGGCTTGTTGCACATGCTCAGTGCAATCGTGTTGCCTACGAAAGTGTGCTAGTTAGTTTTCTCTTTCTTTATTTTCTCCTTCTCTTTTTAATAAAACATTCGCTCGAGACGATCGAAATTAAGTTTGGGGGTATTTGATCAGTCGAAAATATTGCATATTTTAACAGGCAATTTCCTCATCATTTGCATTCATATAGAAGTGTACGGTATTCATAATTCACATATTAGCTAATCGGTCGCAAAATATCAAATTACATGTATTCGACCTTAAAACCGGCATTTTTAGGGAAATTGACTGCATTGCATTACATAGCATATTTTCCATATCTTGCAACCCCTGTTTTGAAGTCTGTGCAGGAAAAGAGAAGCTTGCTCGATCATTACAGTGCTCGACCATTACAATTGCTCGTAAACTCACTTAACTCAAATCTGGTATCAACACAGAAGAGGAAGTACAAATCTAAACATCAAATAAAGCTACAAACAGCAGTACAAGACCACTGCAGAAGACTCAGATCCCAAGGCCATTAATGCGCCGCGGAAGGGCGGCCATTACCATGTATATGCGGCGGTTCCGCGGTGGGCCCAGGGGATCATCTCCTCAAATTTCACCAAAACTCCTGTTTCAGTGGCTTCAGCTCAATAAGACATAAAAAGTTCCAGAAAACTCCAGAGACTTCTACCAGATCAGCAAACACCTTGAGTTACATTACATTAGCCTAATCATTCTAGAACTTTCCCTAAACCCTAGCTTAAACCCTAAGCTAGCTCCTAACAAACTCCTTCTAGAAACTCCTCAACAAACTTTTGGAGGGAAAGTTCTAATTCAAACCTAAACCTAGGGTTTGGGAGTTCTATAAATAAGACCCTAGGCTCAACAATTGAACAATTATTCAACCTTGATTGAAGTTTAGAAAATCAATCTCTTTCTTCATCCCCTCTTCCTCAAGTTTAGTGAGAGAGCTTGTAGGAAACCCTAACCCTAAATCCAACCACAATTCAAGATCTTGAGTGCAAGCCAAGCAAGATGCCTTCAACCCTTTTATGAGCCGAGCCGATCTTCAATCGGGCAAGAGATCAAAGTAGATCCACGATCCACGGAGACGAGCGAAGCCGAGTCAACGATCGATTTCTTCTTCTTGTAGATTCTTGAAAGAATGTATTGAAATTGTTGATTAAATAAAAGGTGATATTCTTTTATCTTGTTTTCTTTAAATTCCGCATCATGTTATCATTACTATTCTTGAATATTGTCTTTGTGGTGATGTGTGAATAAAACTCCGCTCGTCGGGGAGTCGAAACAATCTTTAGTATGATGATGTAACAAATTTGTAATCGATTCTTGAATCCCACGAGTTTGTAAACCCTAGCAAGTTCAAGAATCGACGACCCAATTCGTTGCGATGCTTTCTTGATCGACATCGCTCGAGATTGGGGAGTTCCGATCGTTTCTTGGAATTGCTAGAGGCTAGAATATAAATGGTATCCTCGAAAGAACAAGGGTTAAGAGATGAAACCCTAATTTCATCAAGAAAACCCTAACTCTCGTCGATCACCATTGATCTAGTATCAATTCTTCGAAGGACAAGAACACGAAACCCTTTAGATTACATCACGTCTAAAGATCCGATCGATTCCTACGAGCCTCTCTTATATTCTTGATTGTTGATTGGAAATATTATCAAAACAACCGATTCTTGATTGTTTATAGTTTCTTGATTCTTGCACAAAGAATAGTGACACTCGATTACAAAGCACATCTTGAATCATGTTTTCGTTTATTGTTGCTTAACATTTCATTTCAAACGTATCAAAATACAATTGAATTGCACTTTCCCTGTGGACGATCCGCACTCATTCATTAACTACTTCCGACACCGTGGTTTGATTGCGGTCAATATAATTTTTTGATTGTCGTTACTTTTTACATATACACGTCAGAAAACATTTCAATCAGGTCCTGATCCGAGATAAGTCCACTTCTTATTCTGAGCATACATACTCAGGTCGTCAGAGCGACACAATAGCAATGTATATATACATATATGTAATACGTGCAATAATGATAAACATGAAGCAGCAAACATAGAGTAATGACGTGAGCATGAAATAACCGGTACAGATCAATAGTAAAGCATGTGTATCGAATCAGTAATCAATGCAATGTTCATATCACTAAACCTATCAATCTCTAAGTCTCGAAGTCCATGTCACTAAACTTATCGTCAGTCCGAGGGTGAGCGTCAACCACCGCAGGAGTATTCCCAACCCAAGGGTAAGCCCCAGGGGCAAGGAAACATGGGCCGAATCACGATCAATAAGAATTAGAAACACGATCAGTATAAATTCCGAAATCACGAAATATGCCGGCAGTGGGACTCCTGAGATTCCGTTGATCGAACTCACATTCAAACTACCCCACATCCCACGGTCTACATCCAACACCGACCATGAATCTAAATACCAGTCGTTCCATGACAGGTCTACACGTGAATTGGAGACAGGGTCTCCATCAACAATGTCTCGACGGTATCCAAGATATATGGACAGTGCTCGATGTCTTACCTATGACACTAATATAAGTTCTTTCATATCCGTTCCATACCAGCTATAGTTACACTTATATATGCCCCATAGGCATCGACAATGCAATAACTAACTGGTTCCGCTGATTGTGTACAAGTACGTGCCGCTTCCATTATTCAATCACGCTTTTACACTAACGTACTTACCACAATCCAATCACTAACATTTATCACTTCGTAATGTGATATGGTCAATAGGATATCAATGCAGATGAACACTATTTACAAAGGTATAACAATCATGCAACATGATGGGGATACAGTAAATGCACTACTGAATACATATGAGCAACCGGTGTCAGTTGGATTAGAAAATAATATAAAATCACACGTGCATAATTTGGCAAAACAATATAAAAGGAGTAAATAGTGCATTAAATTATCTCTACATTAAAATTGGTTTCGAGTCAATCGGGTTTCAGGTTTTCGAGTTATGGTCATTTCATTTTTAGTGTTCACTGCTGGAAATCCAGTTTCTGAACTAGAAGTCCGTTTTGTAACATATTTTACTCCCTGTTGGGAGCATAATTAGGCGACACTAATGTTATGTAATATTTAGATTTATCTGTTATGTTTCCAACGCATCAGACGGATCAATAATATCCGCTGTACGCAGTGAGATATGCACTGCCTAAGGTTAAGGTGTACATTCTGTTTCAGCATGAAACTGCAGTACACCTCTACGGTTTAAAAGGTGTTATGTTCGGTATAAGCCAATACTCATGCGATTGGATTTCATAATAGTTTATGCTATTTATATGAAAATATGACTTCTAAAAGTATGGAGGCACCACGATTTTAAAGAATAAATAGTTACGAAAAATTCTGGCAGCACCTCCTCTGCATTATCTAAACTCCGAAATTAGGACACAATAAAAATACTGAAAACGAATATAGAATATAATGGAACCATTATTCTATACTAAACATGAAACGATACCTTAGTTATATGTAATATGACCACTGATTATGCTAATGATATCATCATACGACCACTACTACTTGCATATTAATCTTTCATATATGAACATGTTTCATCATACTAATATGCAGTACTCAACTGTATGCTAAGATAACACTATACATTGTTATAAGACTTCAATATAAAATACTACAACACTATTAATGAGTAGTAATAGTGATTACAGCATATTATAGATATAGTTTTGCATAAAGTAGTACAAATGCATATTAAACATAGCTACCGTTTTAGTATTAAACAATAGAATCCATACATGCATTCACAGTAACATATTTTGTTTATGCACATATTACTTTATAACATTATGTATTAAGTTCAACGGTCATGTAAATTTTATTTGGCTATAGTTTCAGTATCTATCAAATCAATTATGAAATTATCATTACGAAATCATATAAATGCCAAGTCGTCCGACTTAGGCGAGTAAGTGATAAACACTTGCCTCGGGGTTCCACTGGTGCATGGCTCGCAACGAGAACGCGAGAAAACGACGAAATGCTTGTTGAGCCAATTCACCAAACACTTGGCGCGCATCGTCGATACGTCGTCGGATCGGAGCGGCGATGGTGGAGAAACGTTCGTGGAGCTCGCACAAACTCGTTCCCGGTCTCAGAGCCACGGTTCTCTCCTCGGAACAGCATCAAATAGGCTGTTGAAGTCGAGGATTTAGTTACGGAAAAACGTCGAACATGTGGCAGGTTTGGTTGCGAGAGATGAAGCGGGGCAGCGAGGGTGAGAGGGTTCGCCGACATGAGAGGGGGCAGCGAAGGGGTGTTGTCGGTGAGTGCGCACGGCCAAGGGGTAGAGCCAGACATAGAAGAGAAGGGGCTCAGCTCCGGTGAGGTGACGGCGGCACGGGCTCGAGTATGCAGAGATCGGGGAGCTTAGCTAAGATGTGAATGGAGTTTGGGTGAGAGGGTAGAGGTGATGGCAGTTGTGGAGAGGAAGGTGGTGATGGGGTCGACGGCGATTTTGGATGTTGCCGGCGAAGGTTCAGACGACTGGGGGAGCTGGGTGTATTGAGGAGTTGGAGGTAGGTGGTGATGGGGTTAGTTGGAGCTCGAGGGTGGCGGTGTGGGGGTGTAGGTCTCGAGAGGATTTGTCGTCGGAGGGCGAGGGCTATGGCGTCGACGGTAAGAGGAGCTGGAGGTTTGTGGAGCTGGGTTTCACGGGAGGAGTGGTGTGGCAGGCTCGATTTGTGGTGGTGGAGGTAAGTGTGGAGGTGATAGAGGTCTTGATGGTGGCGCTCAGGGTGCAGCGGCTAGTGGCCGGAGATGGGTGGCAGCAAGGTGGTGTGGGTGAAGGCTTGAGATAGGAGGTGTGGATGAGATGGAGGTTGCTGAGTCGGTGGAGGTCGGGGAGCTCATCATCGAGGGTTGCAGGGGTGAGATGGCGTCGTCGAGGCTCCCGTGGTGGCCGGAGTTGGGTTTCGACAAGGAACCGACGGCTTAAGAGGAGGTGGGCAGTGGAGCTCGGGCACTCGATGGGTGAGGGGAGGAGTTAGCTCGACTGGGAGTGGAGGGGGTGTCATGGAGGAAGAGCTCGTCGGTGGTGGCTCGTCGTCGGAGCTGGCCGGTGGAGAGGTTGGCGGTGATGTGGAGTTTTGGAGAGAGAGGAGGAAGAGAGATTGTAAGTGATAGAGAGAGTGGGGGGGTTGAGGGCGAGATCGAGGGGAGCAGGTGCGGTGATCGTGGGCGATGCAATCGTAAGGTGGAGCAGGTCGAGCGGGACAGTTGCGAGGGAGGAGGAGAAATAGGGGGGTCTTAGGAAAGAAATGAAGAAGAAGAAGAAAGAGGGGTGTTTCCCCCAATTAGAGCAAAACTCTGTTCAAAATTCAAATTTTGAAATGAAGGAACGCTTCAGATGCAGCGCCAAGTGCGCTGCGCCCTAAGCAGCGCATCACGTGCAAAGCACGTGGGCGCTAGCTCTGGGTGCTGCACTCTAAGCAGCACACCATGTGTGCGCTAGCGCTAGGTGCGCTGCGCTCCAAGCAGCGCACCACGTGTCAAGCACGGATGCGCTGCCCTTTAAGCAGCGCACCACGTGTAAAGCACGGATGCGCTAGCACTAAAACTAAAAACTCCCCAAATCATTAATTAATCAGAATTAAATTCTGTTAAGGAAATATTCCCCAAAATCTTTCCAAATAACAAAATTGTGCTCTGTAAATCAGAGCACCGTTGGATCAATGATCCAATGGTAAATAAAAATTACCAAAAGACAGAATAAATTTTGTATGGAAAGATTTATCAATCTTGTTAAAAAACAAGAAGATTGCCTTCTGTAAAACAGAAGCCCTGGGATCCAAGATCCAATGGTGGGGAAACATCCCCAAATCAATCAGAGAAATATCTCTTTAACTGATTCAACAAATCAGCTTGCCCTATATAAAGGCCCCTAGACTTCAAGTCTCGATAGATAGAGATATACAGAAAGAGAGAGAAAAAACCTCCCCGAAAAAACTTAGAGAAATTCAAAAGAGCAAGCTCTTACAAGAAGATTTTTCTTCAAGGTAAGAATGAATGATGATGAACACAGAGATGAAATGATCTCATGATTAAGAAAGAAGAATTCATTTCTTTAAAAAGATCATAGATCTACAAAGACAAAAATTCTTTCACAAAGAGATCAAAAGATCTCATCATAAATTAAAAGAAGAACTTACTTCTCACAGATCATAGATCTATAAGACTAAATTCTTTCTCAAAGAGATCATGAACATCTCATTATAAAAAGGAGAGGAGAATAATTCAATTCTCTTAAGGATCATAGATCCATAAAGGCAGCCTTTCATCAATATAAGAGATTGAAACAAAATAAGAACGGTTGTTCTTAGATCCTGAGACAAAGTCTCTTTTAAAAGAACATAAATTATTTCTCAGATCATAAAATTGATCAGATGCGCTTTGCGCTCTTGAACTGCGCTTCTGCGCTTTCTGGACTGGCGCTCAGCGCAAAATGCGCCACGTGTCAATCGCGCATGTACTGCTTAATAACTAGCGCCTTGCGCTTCTGAAATAGCGCACTGCGCTCATGGGCTGGCGCTCAGTGCCAAGCGCACCACGTGTCACTCACGTGTGCGCCAATAAACTGAAAGCGCAATGCGCTCATGAACCAGCGCTCTGCGCTCATAAACTGGCGCAATGCGCCCATCATCTGGCGCTTAGCGCTAAGCGCGACACATGTCCCTCACGTGTGAGCTACTCGGCAGAAGCGCACTGCGCTCCTTGACTGGCGCAAAGCGTCAAGTGCGCCACGTGTCGCGCTGTTAGAACATAAATTGTTCTTTAATAAGCCCAAAGCTATGAGAAATGCTCAGCTTTCTGCAAAGACAAAAACACTATCAGGACCAAGCCCAAATAAAAGCTCAACAGCCCAAAATAAAATGTTAATTATTTTAACCTGATTGGACTTAGCCCAAGATGGGCCATAAGTCCTCAACTCATATTAATTGAGCCCATCTGCTTATAAATATTTTAACAGATTTTAGTCCCAAATTGGACTACAGATCTTTCAACCAACTCACATTGATTCAAGGGTACATCTCCGAACCCCTTTGATATATGTCGTTGTAATCCTTCAACGTCTTCAGAGAGGTGACAGGTCCCGACAATCAGACATCCTATAGACTATGATGTCCTTAACCTCGGACTGTGGGGTCCTTAAACCCACGGACTATGATGTCCTTAACCTCGGACTGTGGGGTCCTTTAAAACCCACGAACTATGATGTCCTTAAGCTCGGACTGTGGGGTCCTTTAAAACCCATGGACTATGATGTCCTTAACCTTGGACCGAGATGTCCTTAAACTAATATTGGACCGTAATGTCCTTAAACTAATCGACCGCAATGTCCCTAAACTAAACAATAGAGCCCAAATGCTCTTTTGTTGGATCTAAACGATCCCGTTAAGTTGATCTTAGTCTAAAATTAGACTAACGTATCCTTAACGAACTGTTAAGTTGATCTTAGTCTAAAATTAGACTAACGTATCCTTAACAAACGTTTAAGTTGATCTTAGTCTCAAATGTGGCTAACGTATCATTAAACCCAACCCCCAAACCCAAATCTAAGAAGATACGGATTTGGACTAATCCACGCCCTACGGGCGACAACATAAATTAGTCTCCGTATACAATCCACGGGCAAGCAAAAACAAAACAAACACCCACGACACGAAGTGACCATCTGGAGAAGGAGAAAGTTGTTACCGCGACGCGGTAGCGTAATTAACTGCAGGGGCTTGCGCTTGCAGGGAAGAGCGTCCCCACAATCAAAAACCCCTCAAATGAGGAGGAATCTGACGAAGACTGCTACATCGGCCGCATCTGTTTAAACCTTCGATATATGGTGTCATAAATCAACTTGGCATCTTCGGAGAGGTGGACGGATAGCACCAATTAGCATCTGCCCCGAAATTCAGACGATACGGACCTGCGCGGTCGCGTCTCCGTGTTTCAGCGGGGAACAAGGGGGAGTGGGCCGGGTTAGGGATTGGGTTTGGGTGTAAAGGTATGGGTTTAAGTTTGGGTTGGGGTTTTGGAAAATTAGATAAAAATTAATTAGGAGATTAAAATAAGAATGGGAAAATATTTAGGAATAATATGATATAATGGAAAATGAAATAGGAGAAATATAGGGAAAATATTTGGAAAAATATAGAAAATAAAGTTTTTAAAAAAAATATACAGAATTTATATATACAAGATACTGGGTATTACAATGTATATTAGCCTCATTAACTCGATCTGCCTATCCAAACGGCCATCGAAAAATCCTTAAAAAATCTGTAAAATATTAACATCCTTCCTCTGTCCTGTGTAAAAAATCTTAAGGTGAAAGGAGTTTGGGAGTGGGAGTTATGGCTTCGGCAAGTCACTATTTCAAACACCGATGTCTGTTTTTGATGTAAGTCTCTCGCCCCTGTCTCGATTTTCACACCAAGACCTCTTCAGAAAAATCCCAAAAAATTCTTAAAATTAGTAGAGACTTGCTTTAGCTCGTGTAAAAATTCCAGAGCAAGAGGAGTTATATCTTGAGAGCTATTAGCTCCGTTAGTATTCCGAACGTTTTACCAGTTTTCGTACTTTCCGTAAATCTTTAATTTTCGTAAGTTTATCTTGCTGCATGTCGATGTAATTAAATGCCTGCTACAAGTTTATCTTTCATAAACTTTATAAAGTATTTACTTGGCATTTTATCGGAATTTATTAAGTTAATACGGAGTGAATATCGACTTGAAAATATTGTTTGCCGGCATGAAAATACTTGATATACTTGATATATATGATACATGCACAATTCTTGAATTGAAAACTCATGTCTGAAGCAAATCATTTTATGACATGAGGTTACGGGGTAGGTGGGAAATGAATAGAATTGCATACATTGCGAAGGCAGTAAGTGATATTGTATGCGGAACCAAGTACCACGCGGAACAAAGTATCATGTCATGTCGGCGGGCCACCTCTTGAATCCTCATATGATGTTCCGACATAGTGAACGAAATACTTATGATGTTGCATGTCTTATTCCATTTTTCCTTTCCGACACGGTGAAAAGAAATTTCCATATTGGATTGCTAAAAAACGTTATTACATCTTAATACACACTTAATGGACTTATTGCACAACTAAATCTGCTAGAAATTCAAGTTAAAGATAGGAAATGCACTTGGTCCGGTCATAGTCTCTAAGCTAAATTAGCTAAGTTAGATCGTGTAACAACCTTAAACTTTGTGTACAAATTTTTTGTAAAGTACAGAAAGGAGTACCTTAGCCTGAAAAAACCTTAAAAGTATTTCTTGTTTTAGAACAACAAGAAAACACTTGTAGCTCATTGGTAAAGCCTTGCACTGCTGTAATATAGCCCCTGTGTTCAAATCCTCTTAGCCACGTATTATTTTTAAATGATTTTTCTTTTAAACTTTTTGGAAGCCCAAAAGTTTACACGTGCAATACACGTAAAAATGAAAAGTCACTAAAATCAAACATATGGAAAATGCTATTTGAACACACCATAACACGTGATATCAATCCTATACCCCGACCCCACACTTTGGCCGGCGAGATGAGGCTCTAGGCCGGCGCAACCGAGCCCCCATAGGAAATGCTCCAATTTTTCACCCTAACACCCTTTGGCCTCCCCCGCTACTTCTCTTCTGTTTGATTTTCCTGCACATTAACAGAGAATTAAAATGAGTTTTAAAAACAAATTTTAATGCATTTTGATTATCGCACATCTATCGGGCTAGTAGAGCGAGATACAGACCTCCTCACAGAGTATACAATCTCGATGGAATTTATATTACAATTTTTAAGAAAATGTGATTTCTATTTAATAAATAAATTTATTTTCTAATAGTTATATATAATATTATCAACCTATCTATTTTAAATATACATAAAATATCCATATTTTCTAAACAAAGGAATCCCAAATTTTATGAAACTACCATCACAAATCAATACAAATCATTTTACATGAAAATACCATATGCTATTCAATTTAGGTTTATATCCAATAGAATATCTCATCTTATAAAAATTACATCTATGAAAACCCTAAAGACGATAAATAAATACTTGAGATTTATTTTGAAAATATATCAAAACTATTTTTCATAAAACCCTCTCAAGTTATATTAATTTACAATAAGGACCCTAGTAAATATAGGTTTAAGCGAGACCAATTCTCTTGAGCCTCAGAGAGCCGGAGAATGTTGGTGCTTGCCTATTTAAGATAGATAATTAAAAAACGGGGTTATTAATATGGTAATTGTCTTGGAAAAAAACACAAATCATGTTTTCCATGTGCAGCAGTTACCGATAACTCCAAAACTAATTCAGAACTTCAATTATGTTAAATGTCTAACTCAGTCAGAGTCTCAGTCTAATCTGAAATCAATCCATCCATGAATACAATTCAAATATAACTCTAATACAACATGAATCCATTTATACCAGTTACTATTTAATCAACATGACTTGATTTGACCGAACCATGAATATACATTGACTTGTCTAAATGACCATCCATTTATATCCTTATCCGTTTACATGAACAACTGATATCATGGTTTCGGCAAGTCTTACATTTACAAATCAATACAAAACAACATAATAAAACATTATGGGGTTTTAAAGGGGTGGACTGATATGGAATGTGTTAAAAGTGGCACGAGATGGTCATTAAAAGACGTAACTAAACATCCATTGTCGTTATTTCATGGGGTTTGACAGAGCCTTGTACTACGGGTTACCTTAGTCCACGGATAGTTGGACTCCCCTTGTAAACACTAATACCTTCTGTACCAAACTACAAACAACGGTGTTAGTATAACTATCAAATATTATACCAATTATATTCTCTCTTATCTGTCGATTCTATTCCTATCTTTCTTTAGGACTTACCGAGCGATTGTTCGCTAATGGCATTCCTTTTCTATTCTTTCTTTGGAATGTTGTCAGGAAGACCCGACTCTCTGAAGATCGAGCTCAGCTCAGAAGACTTGGAGCAGTTCATCGAGGATCCCGAGCTTTAGTTCATTTGTATATACTTTACTTTCAGTTCATGCCATTGTTTAGGCATTGCTTTCCATATTGTATTTACTTTTCAGTTGCATTGTAAAGAATGTTTAATAAATAAAAAGTTGATGTTCTTTTACATCTCATGTCTTTCTTGTGCACATTTACATTATATTGCTTAATTACGCTTAGCGTGTTTACTTCTGAGTAAATACGTCACGTGGCCAGTCACGTCTCCTTATCGTACTCTGAGAAGCAGGGCGTGACAGGTTTTGTTGGCAGCCCATGCAGGCCAGTTCCGCATGGAAACCTAAGCAATATAATATATGAATTATAAGACACAACAACTAAACATTTTTTATATTTCATATTCCTTGAATCTATCCTAGCCCTATTTTTCTTTCAAGGTTGTGGATCCCCCGAACAATACTAGCACCAACGTGATCGGTAACACCACACCGCCATCTCTTCCACTTACACCTACCGTTGTAGCTCCGATTAACGAGCAGACGGTACTACTTGAGGCAATTAAGAGCCTTCTGGAGGGACAGCAGCAACAGATTGTCATACTAATGAACCGTCTAGAAGCGAAAGCACCTGGAGTGAAGCAATTCCGGGCACTGCATCCGAAGTAATTTTCTTGAAAAGATAGCCCTTTGGAAGCTGAAGAATGGGCTCAATCAATTGAGGACGATCTGGCAGCAGCAAAAGTGCCAGACATTGCTTGGGTAAGGGCTGCGAAGCTGCAACTTACTGATAACGGCCGAGTATGGTGGAAGGCGGAAGAAAGCCGTCTTGCCCAACCGATCAAATGGAAGACATTTCGCGACACGTTCGACGCGAAGTATTTTCCAGAGACTGCCCGATTCGACATGGAGCAATAATTCATCCACTTACAATAAGGCTCTATGTGGAGCAAATCTGTGGATGAGTATGATGCCGTGTTTACTATGTTGAATAGGTTCGCGGCACACTTCATACTGACTGCTGAGATCATGGTCGGATGATTTCAGCAGGGGTTGGACCCAAAGATCCAAGCTGCTTTATCTACAGGGGATTTCCTAACCCATGATTTGGCTTTGAAAGCTGCCCGAAGATATGAAGCAGTAGTGAAGAAGAGGGGCGGACCTCAATCTGCCGGTGTGAAGCGTCCTGCCACCCAGATGGCAGAAGGAGACCCTCCTATACAAACTTTTGTACCCAGGAGACCAGAAGTAATATCTAATCGGCCCAGTCCAGACTTTTGCTACTACTGCAAGAGAGATGGACATCAGTTGAAGGACTGCAGGCGCGCAAAAAGCATGTACTTAGTTTGTGGCGCATTCATTCATGGTATTGGAACATGTCCTCATAGACGCAATCCAGTTCCAACACACATCAACTATCAGCAGCGGCCAACTATTCAGGCACCTGCACCTCGTCTTGCTCTCCCCGCTCCATCTCCACGTGGACCTCCTGCACGGCCTAATCGCCAATTCCATCAGGCACTGAGGAACATGCCTCGAGGGCAGAGGAACATGCCCCAAGGACGGAGGGATGTGCCTCCAGCTAGGAGGAACGTACTCCGGCGTCAGGCTTACACATTAACGGCAGTAGAAGCCGAGGCTATAGACCAAGGTAACACTGGTAATTTCCTTCAATCTTTTTAAAACCCTTGCATCTTTTCGTTCTTTCAAACATATTTTTCATGCACTTTCAGTAGCTCTTTACACCACCATTATCAACAATTTTTTCTTGAATCTATTACAACTTCCTTTTATAAATTTCGAGGACGGAATTTTTATAAGAATGATAGAATGTAACAACTCTAAACTTTTTGTACAAAATTTTTGTAAAGTACAAAAAGGAGTATCTTAGCCTGAGCACAACTTAAAAGTATTTCTTGTTTTAGAACAGCAAGAAAACACTTGTAGCTCATTGATAAAGCCTTGCACTACTGTGACATATCCCCTATGTTCAAATCCCCTCAGCCACTTATTATTTTTAAATGATTTTTCTTTAAAATTTTTGGAAGCACAAAAGTTTACACGTGCAATACACGTAAAAATGAAATGTCACTAAAATCAAACATGTGGAAAATTCTATTTGAACAGACCATGACACGTGGCATCAATCCCACACCCCGAAGCCACACTTTGGCCGACGAGATGACGCTCTGGGCCGGCGCCGCCGGGCCCCCCCCGTAGGAAATGCTCCAATTTTTCAACCTAACACTCTTTGGCCTCCCCCCACTATTTCTCTTCTGTTTGATTTTCCTGCACATTAACAGAGAATTAAAATGAGCTTTAAAAACACATTTTAATGTATTTTAATTCTCATTTTAATACCCTAAACCCTAATTCTATCCTATAAATACCATCCCACACCTTATCCCTCTCTATTATGAAATCCATTGTCAAAACTCTCAAAGTTCTCCAAGTCCAAAAAGTTATACAAGTAGAGTTAACCCAAGGTTATGTTCCGACGACGATTTGGGACAAATCCGGTGACACCACGATTCCATGAAATTCACAACTTGTTCCTATACCTCTTCTTTCTTCTCCAAACCCGTAAGTTCCCTCTCCCCTCCTCTCTTTTATTCTAAAACAACCACTTATTAAAACTTGTCGGAAGCGGAGTTATTCCGATTTCCGATTCTAATTTCATTAAAAACCCAACTTTTCTTAACAACAAATCAACCATCTCTTAATATTTTGTTTAGCAACCATAAAACATTATTTAGAACAAGTTTTAATTTAAAATAAAATGCTATGCAGTTTGTATTACACTTTTTTCGTTTAAATATCACAAAATTTATTTACAACATCAATTCATCATATTGCTCATATTACCTTTAGAAAAGGTAATGACCTACCTCATCACAACACTCATCATGACATAACACGATGGTTTGAAAACAATATTTTTGTGGCTAAGGCGAATTTTACTGTTAAATACCATAAACTATCAAAACCGTATTTCTTTTAATTGTTTTAATCAAATTCCATACAATTATGTCCTTACAACTCATTTTGGGGAATCCGATTTGGTTGGTACGGGTTATCGCACATCCATCGGACTATTAGGGCGAGATGCAGACCTCCTTAAGGAGCATACGATCTCGATGGAATTTATATTACAATTTTTACGAAAACGTGATTTCTATTTAATAAATAAATTTATTTTCTAATAGTTATATATAATATTATCAACCTATCTATTTTAAATATACATAAAAATATTCATGTTTTCTAAACAAAAGAATCCCAAATTTTATGAAACTATCATCACAAATCAATACAAGTCATTTTACATGAAAATACCATATATTATTCAATTTAGGTTTATATCCAATAGAATATCTCATCTTATAAAAATTACATCTATAAAAACCCTAAAGACGATAAATAAATACTTGAGATTTATTTTTAAAATATATCGAAACTATTTTTCATAAAACCCTCTCAAGTTGTATTAATTTACAATAAGGACCCTAATAAATATAGGTTCAAGCGGGACTAATTCTCTTGAGCCTCAGAGAGCCGGAGAATGTGGGTGATTGCCTATTTAAGGTAGACAACTAAAAAACGGGGTTATTAATACGGTAATTGTTTTGGAAAAAGACACAAATCCTGCCGTCCATGTACAGCAGTTACCGATAACCCCAAAACTAATTCAGGACTTCAATTCTGTTAAATATCCGACTCAGTCAGAGTCTCAGTCTAATCTTAAATCAATCTATCCATGAATACAATTGAAATATAACTCCAATACAACATGAATCCATTTATACCAGATACTATTTATATTAACATGACTTGATTTGACCGAACCATGGATATATATTGACTTGTCTACATGACTATTCATTTATATCCTTATCCGTTTACATGAACAACTGATAGCATGGTTTCGGAAAGTCTTACATCTACAAATCAATACAAAACAACACAATAAAACATTACGGGGTTTTAAAGCGATAGACTAGTACGGAATGTGTTAAAAGTGGTATGAGATGGTCATTAAAAGACGTAACTAAACATCCATTGTCGTTGTTCTGTGGGGTTTGACGGAGCCTTGTACTACGGGCTACCTTAGTCCACGGGATAGTTGGACTCGTCTCGTAAACACTAATACCTTCTGTACCAAGTTACAAACAACGGCGTTAGTATAACTATCAAACATTATACTAGTTATATTCTCTCTTATCTGTCGATTCTATTCCTATCCTTCTTTGGGACTTACCGAGCGATTGTTCACTGACGACATTCCTTTTCTATTCTTTCTTTGGAATGTTGTCAGGATGTAACAACTCCATTTTTAATGTACAAAGAATTGATTTAAATTCAATGTATACTTGGAGTATTTATTGTTGCTGATATCTCTTTAAGTATTTATTTCACTCCATAATTACAAGAAGGAGCTTGTAGCTCATTGGTAACACCTTGCACTGCTGAACCAAGCCACCAGAGTTTAAATCCCATGCCCCACATTACTTTTAATATTATTTTGTTTTTGATTTTTTAGAATGTCACGCCCCACTTCCTAGTGTACGGTGAAAGGGACGCAACGAGGTCCGCTACGTATATACTCAGAATTACATACGCTAAGCGTATCTAAGCAATATAAATAAATACACAAGAGACAAGAAATAAAAAGAACAGCAACTTTTATTTATTAACATTCTTTGTACAATGCATGAAAGGAAATACAACTGGAATAAAAGATGCCTAAACAGTGGCATAACAGGAAATGAAAAGTATTGAAAAGAAAAGTGTACAATGAAACTACTGTGCAGGGTCTTCAGTAAACTGCTCCAAGTCTTCTTGCGATGGTTCAACTTCTGCCGGGTCCAAACCACCTGACGAAATTCAAAGAAGAGAGAAACAGAATGTCGTCAGCGAGCAAATCGCTCGGTAAGTCCCAAAGGTAAGAGGAGAAACAAAATAAACAGAGAGTAAGAGATAGAGGGAGAGGGTGGTTTTTACAGTTGTATTACATTATTATATTATTGTAGTATTGTGTTAACGCTATTGCTGTAGCTTGGTACAGAAGGATACCAGTGTATACGAGAGGGATCTCAGTATGCCAGAGACCAGGGCAAAAGGAAGTACAAGGCTCCGTTATACAACCCGGAACAACGGCAATTGGATTCATGTTAGGTGTCTTAATCTTACCGTCTCGTGCCACCTTTAACACCTTCCGTACCAATCTACCCCTTAAACCCCGCGATGTCTTATTTGTATTGTTATCTTGTAAATTGTGTTGGTTGTATGATTGATTTATTGACTGACCGAAACCATGATATCAGGAAACGGTTATAACCGTAAAGTCATGTAAAAGGAATACTGTGAATCATGTAAAAGGAATATATATCCATGGTTCGGTTCGGTCAAGTTGTATAAACTGATAATTGTATTCATGGATTCATGTGTTCATATTGCATTGGAAACTTGTAGATTATGGATTGACTTGAATCATATTCAAATCAGATCAATCAGACTCAAACCCGAGTCAGACAATCAGAAATGTGAAACGAAGTCTTATAACTGCTAGGATCCGTAGGGTAATTTATAAACTTGAGGGGGTTTTATGTAAAAATACTTTTATATACTTTTCAAAATACACCTCAAGTATTTATTGTTCGTCTTTAGAGTTGTAATGAGGGTGGATTTTATGTTATGACATTTCTAGTGAAAATATCCTAGTTTTATAAATATTGATTATTTGAAGTTCATGGTATTTTAGTGTAAAATTTATTCTTGTGATTTTTAGAAAAAGGTGGAATATTTATATTATAATAAAATAGATATTTAAAATGATAAATATACATATATTTATACAAAAATAGTTTTAATAAATATTTTATATTCCAAAAATCTCATTTTTTCTTAAGATGTCGTATTTTTAAACCTTTCGAGACCGAATGCTCCTTGCGGAGGTCTGAATCTCGCACTACTAGCCCGATGGTGCGCGATAAACCACACGATCCTGAACGGGTTCCCCAAAGATGGATTGTAGCGGCGCTTTGCAAAGATTGTAAAATACTAATTCTTTAGAAAACGGTTTTATAAAGTAAAAGGTATTTATTTGAAAAGTGTAATTTCCGTATTTTAGATTCTAGGGTTTCCTAAGCCAATTAGCCTATTTCTAAAAGGTTTAAACGATAAGTCGTTAGAAACCTCAAATCGCCTCTTCACCGCCAATTGTGGCCAGGTAAGTACAAGTGAGGAGGGAGGGATCCACTCACGAATCGTGAGGCGGGACTTTTAAAGTTACCCAAGCTCACTTGCCTAGCCTAGACACCACAAAGTCAGTTTAGATAAACGATCGATGTCCACAACTTATCGTATTTTCCTAATAAGAAGTATTTATTTAAAAATGTAACAAATCTAAACCTTTAAAAATGGTTTTATGAAGATTATGGTATTTTAATGAAAATTTCGTTTTATCGTATTCTAAATTTTTATGATATCATTTTAGGGTTTGCATTTGCGTGTGTGTGGAGGTAGGTCATTACCTCGTGCTCTATTTTAAATGTATATTAAGGTTAAGGGGTTAAATGTGAAATTGAAACTTCATGGTATTAAAGTGAAAATACGGTAAATTGAAAAGGTTATCATTTCATGTGTGAAAACTTATTCAAATTGATTTTTACAAGTTTAGTAGTCAAGATGAAGGTGTTTAGGAATGATTTAATTGATTAGAAGAAGAAAAATAAACATTATGGTATTAATGTGAAAAAGAATACGATATTGCAAAAGCTATCATTTCATGTGAAAAACTTTGTCCAAATTAATTGTTATATGATTAATAGTCAACATGGATAAGTTTAGGTATTATGGAATTAGTGACAAGTGAGATTTTATAGAAAAACCGAATCGGAAATCGGTTTGTTCCGATTTCCTTCGGGTTTCATAATTCCGTATTTTTGAGAAGTAGAAAAGAGAAAAGAACGGGACTTACGGGTTTTGATCTATACTAAAGAGTATAGAGGAACTAGGTGAGCGGCCGAGGTGTTGTTTCGTCGCCGGTTATTTCAAAGAAACGTCGCCGGAATTCCGTCAGCGCTTCGCCGTGAACTCGGTTTCAAAGCACACCCTTCTTGTGAAAATTTCAAGAGAGTAAACCTAGTATTTTGGAATGAAAGGGTAGGGGATAGGGGTGTCTATTTATAGGGTAGGCTAGGGTAGGGTAGGTGAAAGGTTTTTATTTTAAAAAAAATGAAAAAATTTAAAGAAAAATCATTAAAATTTGTATTAAATAGGATGTATTTATCAGTAGGGAACCGATCTATTAAAATGGAGTAAACAGGGGGTTATAGAAAACGAAAAGGCAAAATTTTCGTGTTAGGGACTCGGCCGTCCGACCGAGTCCGGCCGGCGGCGCCGGCCGATTCGGCCGGTTTGCCGGCCGACTCGGCCGATCCCGGCCGAGTCCGGTTGTCGACGGGCGTTGGTTCGCCTGATGTAGGCTCTGGTATACTCACATTTTAGGGTTCAGTTCAACTTTTGGGAGTTATGACCTGTGGACTGTTGGGCTTCCAAGAATTTTAAAAGAAAAATAATCTAAAAATATTGTGAGGCATGGGATTTGAACTCTGGTGGCTTGGTTCAGCAATGCAAGGTATTACCAATGAGCTACAAGCTCTTTCTTATAATTATTGTGTTATTTAATTACTTAAAATGATAGCAGCAAGAGTAAATACTCCAAGTATACATTAATTTTTAAAGTAATTTCTTGTACACTAAAAATGGAGTTATTTCATTCTTGTAGCTTGTAATTAAAAACAAAATAATTACCTATATCTTTTGCTCAGGCTAGAATACCCCTTTGTGGATTTTTGAAAAATATTTGAAAAATTTGTATAGGAAAAAGTGTATAAGAAAATTAGGGTTGTTACATTCTACCCTCCTTATAAAAATTTCGTCCTCGAAATTTGTAAAAGGAAAGTGTAACAGTGCAAAGAAGTTTGGTAGCTATAGTATAGATAGTGTATAAAATAACAAAGAGATACAAGGGTGAAAAAGGCTTACCGTTGTTATCTTGACCTACAGTCTCGGCTTCTACGGCTTCTAATGTGAAGGTCTGTCGCCGTGGTATATTCCTTCTAGCTGGAGGCACATTCTGCCTTTGAGGCCTGTTTCTCTGTCCTCTAGGCATGTCCCTCATTGCTTGTTGGAATTGGCGATTAGGCTGTGCAGGTGGTGGAGCAGGTAGTGCAGGACGAGTTGCAGGAGCCTGGATGGTTGGCCGCTGCGGTTGGTTGGTGTGTGTATGAGATGAGTTGCTGTTGTAAAGACAGTTTCCAATGCCGTGGTTGGATGCGCCACAAATTAGACACAGACCTTTTGCGCGCCTATAGTCCTTCCACAAGTGTCCTTTTCTATGGCAGTAACGACAAATTTCTTCAGTTCTCCTGGGTTTAAACGATGGCCTGGAAGAGGCTCCACCTGCCATTTGGTTGGCAGGGCGTTTGACTCCTGCAAACTGAGGTCTGCCTCTTGCTTTTATCACTGCCTCATAACTGCGGGCAGCTTCCAGAGCATTCTCGTGTATCAGAAATTTTCCTGTGGCTAGAGCAGCCTGAATCTCCATGTCCAGTCCTTGTTGGAAACGACGGGCTCTGATATCGTCCGTCGGTATCAAATGTGCTGCGAATCGGGTCAACATGGTGAATTCAGCGTCGTATTCATCTACCGATTTGTCCCATATTGATCCTTGCTGTAGATGAATGAACTGCTGCTCCATGGCAAACCTGGCAGTCACAGGGAAGTATTTCGCGTCGAACTTCTCGCGAAACGTTTTCCATTCAATAGACTGCGCAAGACGGCTTTCTTCCGCCTTCCACCAGTTGCGAGCGTTGTCCGTGAGTTGTAGTTTCGCTACACGGACCCAAGCGACGTCTGGCACTTGTGCTGCGGCCAGATCATCCTCGATACTTTGAGCCCATTCCTCAGCTTCCAGTGGGCTCCCCTTTCCTGAGAACTGCTTCGGATGTAAAGCCCTGAATTGCTTCACTCCCGGAGCATCAGTCTCGGGACGGTTCAAGAGTTGTTGCTGTTCCTTGATAAGGCTGCGGATTGCTTCAAGTAGCACTGTTTGCTCGGTAGGGGGCGCAAGAACAGCTGGTGTTAGAGGTGGTGCTGGAGGTGTATTGTTGACGTTGGTGCTGGTGTTGTTCGGAGAATCCATAACCCTGAAGAAAATTTGGGTTAGGACAGATTCAAGCACAAGAAATGATAAGATTCAAGGAATAGAAATTTGTAAGATTCAAGAAATATGAATTGTAAAGAATGTTTTAGTTGCTGGTTCTTGTGTTATATTGCTTAGGTTGTTCACGCAGACCGGAACTGCATGATAAGGATTCATATAACTCTGACCTGCATGGGCCACCAACAAAACCTGTCACGCCCCGCTTCCCAGTGTGCGGTGAAAGGGACGCGGCGAGGTCCGCTACGTATATACTCAGAAGTACATACGCTAAGCGTATCTAAGCAATATAAATAAATACACAAGAGATAAGAAATAAAAAGAACAGCAACTTTTATTTATTAACATTCTTTGTACAATGCATGACAGGAAATACAACTGGAATAAAAGATGCCTAAACAGTGGCATAACAGGAAATGAAAAGTATTAAAAAGAAAAGTGTACAATGAAACTACTGTGCAGGGTCTTAAGTAAACTGCTCCAAGTCTTCTTGCGATGGCTCAACTTCTGCCGGGTCCAAACCACCTGAAGACATTCAAAGAAGAGAGAAACAGAATGTCGTCAGCGAACAAATCGCTCGGTAAGTTCCAAAGGTAAGAGGAGAAATAGAATAGACAGAGAGTAAGAGAGAGAGGGAGAGGGTGGCTTTTACAGTTGTATTACATTGTTATATTATTGTAGTATTGTGTTAACGCTATTGCTGTAGCTTGGTACAGAAAGATGCCAGTGTATACGAGAGGGGTCTCAGTATGCTAGAGACCAGGGCAAAAGGAAGTACAAGGCTCCGTTATACAACCCGGAACAACAGCAATTGGATTCATATTAGGTGTCTTAATCTTACCGTCTCGTGCCACCTTTAACACCTTCCGTACCAATCTACCTCTTAAACCCAGCGATGTCTTGTTTGTATTGTTATCTTGTAAATTGTGTTGGTTGTATGATTGATTTACTAACTGACCGAAACCATGATATCAGGAAACGGTTATAACCGTAGAGTCATGTAAAAGGAATACTGTGAATCATGTAAAAGGAATATATATCCATGGTTCGGTTCGGTCAAGTTGTATAAACTGATAATTGTATTCATGGATTCATGTGTTCATATTGCATTGGAAACTTGTAGATTATGGATTGACTTGAATTATATTCAAGTCAGATCAATCAGACTCAAACCCGAGTCAGACAATCAGAAATGTGAAACGAAGTCTTATAACTGCTAGGGTCCGTAGGGTAATTTATAAACTTGAGGGGGTTTTATGTAAAAATACTTTTATATACTTTTCAAAATACACCTCAAGTATTTATTGTTCGTCTTTAGAGTTGTAATGAGGGTGGATTTTATGTTATGACAATTCTAGTGAAAATATCCTAGTTTTATAAATATTGATTATTTGAAGTTCATGGTATTTTAGTGTAAAATTTATTCTTGTGATTTTTAGAAAAAGGTGGAATATTTATATTATAATAAAATAGATATTTAAATGATAAATATACATATATTTATACAAAAATAGTTTTAATAAATATTTTATATTCCAAAAATCTCATTTTTTCTTAAGATGTCGTATTTTTAAACCTTTCGAGACCGAATGCTCCTTGCGGAGGTCTGAATCTCGCACTACTAGCCCAAGGATGTTATCATGAGCCCTATCTTAATAGTCATGAAAAAATGTTAGAAATCACATCATCTCTCAATAAAACATCGTCTTTATTTTTCATTCCTACCTTTCATCCAAATATCGATCATATAACCCCACGTGTGTGTATAGAACATCCCTACACTCAGAGAATTCCATTCAAGCTATCATACTCTTGTCCATCTACCTTAGTACTTTTTTATTTAATGAATATTAAGATTTTATAAACCGCACGATCCCGAACGGGTTCCCCAAAGATGGGTTGTAGCGGCGCTTTGCAAAGATTGTAAAATACTAATCCTTTAGAAAATGGTTTTATAAAGTAAAATGTATTTATTTGAAAAGTGTAATTTTCCGTATTTTAGATTCTAGGATTTGCTAAGCCAACTAGCCTATTTCTAAAAGGTCTAAACGACAAGTCGTTAGAAGCCTCAAATCGCCTCTTCACCGCCAATTGTGGCCATGTAAGTACAAGTGAGGAGGGAGAGATCCGCTCACGAATCGTGAGGCGGGCCTTTTAAAGTTACCCAAGCTCACTTGCCTAGCCTAGACACCACAAAATCAGTTTAGATAAACGATCGATGTCCACAACTTATCATATTTTCGTAGTAAGAAGTATTTATTTAAAAATGTAACAAATCTAAACCTTTAAGAATGGTTTTATGAAGATTATGGTATTTTAATGAAAATTTCGTTTTATCGTATTCTAAATTTTTATGATATCATTTTAGGGTTTGCATTTGCGTGTATGTGAAGGTAGGTCATTACCTCATGCTCTATTTTAAATGTATATTAAGGTTAAGAGGTTAAATGTGAAATTGAAACTTTATGGTATTAAAGTGAAAATACGGTAAATTGAAAAGGTTATCATTTCATATGTGAAAACTTATTCAAATTAATTTTTACAAGTTTAGTAGTCAAGATGAAGGTGTTTAGGAATGATTTAATTGATTAGAAGAAGAAAAATAAACATTATGGTATTAATGTGAAAAAGAATACGATATTGCAAAAGCTATCATTTCATGTGAGAAACTTTGTCCAAATTAATTGTTATGTGATTAATAGTCAACATGGATAAGTTTAGGTATTATGGAATTAGTGACAAGTGAGATTTTATAGAAAAACCGAATCGGAAATCGGTTTGTTCCGATTTCCGTCGGGTTTCATAATTCCGTATTTTTTAGAAGTAGAAAGGAGAAAAGAACGGGACTTACGGGTTTCGATCTATACTAAAGAGTATAGAGGAACTAGGTGAGTGGCCGAGGTGTTGTTTCGTCGCCGGTTGTTTCAAAGAAACGTCGCCGGAATTCCGTCAGCGCTTCGCCGTGAACTCGGTTTCAAAGCACACCCTTCTTGTGAAAATTTCAAGAGAGTAAACCTAGTGTTTTGGAATGAGAGGATAGGGGATAGGGGTGTCTATTTATAGGGTATGCTAGGGTAGGGTAGATGAAAGGTTTTTATTTTTAAAAAAATGAAAAAATTTAAAGAAAAATCATTAAAATTTGTATTAAATAGGATGTATTTATCAGTAGGGAACCGATCTATTAAAATGGAGTAAACAGGGGGTTATAGAAGACGAAAAGGCAAAATTTTCGTGTTGGGGACTCGGCCGTCCGACCGAGTCCGGCCGGCGGCGCCGGCCGACTCGGCCGAGTCCGGTTGTCGACGAGCGTGGGTTCGCCTGATGTAGGCTCTGATATACTCACATTTTAGGGTTCAGTTCAACTTTTGGGAGTTATGGCCTGTGGACTGTTGGGCTTCCAAGAATTTTAAAAGAAAAATAATCTAAAAATATTGTGGGGTATGGGATTTGAACTCTGGTGGCTTGGTTCAGCAATACAAGGTATTACCAATGAGCTACAAGCTCCTTCTTGTAATTATTGTATTATTTAATTAGTTAAAATGATAGCAGCAAGAGTAAATACTCCAAGTATACATTAAATTTTAAAGTAATTTCTTGTACACTAAAAATTGAGTTATTTCATTCTTGTAGGTTGTAATTAAAAACAAAATAATTACCTATATCTTGTGCTCGGGCTAGAATACCCCTTTGTGGATTTTTGAAAAATATTTGAAAAATTTGTATAGGAAAAAGTGTATAAGAAAATTAGGGTTGTTACATAGAATACCAACAGTTACACGTGCGTTTCTCATAAATTTCTCTCTACACATGAAAAGTTAGATGCACCAGAAACCACACCCGACGACCCCACAGCCCCCGACCACCTGACTCGGCCGGACTCGGGCCGGCGCCGCCGGCCGGACGGTCGAGTCCCCAACATAGAAGTTAGGCATCTTTTCTTGGTCAACCCCCTTGCACACTTTAAATTTTTAGATTGGTTACAGTGAGTCCATTAATCCCCATTTACTCCATTTTTTAATGATTTTTATATAATTTTTATATTTTTTTAATTAAAAACCCTAACCCTAGCCTAACCCTATAAATACACCCCCTACTCTCTACCCTCTCATCCTAAATTTTTGAGTCCACTCTCTCAAAATTCCAAGAGAACTTTGGTACATTGGAAACGAGCGAAAGGCGAAGCGCTGACGAAATCGACGGCGAAATTCCAGTGTTCGTGCTAGGAACTCTCAACGACGAATCGACGCACCGGCAAACCCTCTACTTCCCTCTCACTCTCTAGTGTTGTCCAAACCCGTAAGTCCCCCTTTCTATCTTTCTTTTCTTTCATAAAAATACAAATTTACAAACCCGACGGAATCGGAACAAATCCGATTTCCGATTCGGTTTTCTATAAAATCTCACTTCTCACTAATTCATTCATGCTTAAACATCTCTATGTTGACTATTAATCATTTAACAAATAATTTGAACAAGTTTCCTCACATAAAATGATAGCTTTTGCAATATATCGTATTTTGTCACTTAAATACCACAATGTTTCGTTTTCACATTTAACCCCCTTAACATTGCTAAAGCTTAAAGCAGATCACGAGGTAATGACCTACCTTCTCACACACTCATATGCAAACATAACACGCTACCTTGAAAACTTAGAATACGATAAAACAAGATTTTACATTTAAATACATTTTTCTTAATAAAACCTTTTCTAAAAGTTTTAGGTTTGATACACTTTTAAAACAAATATTTTTTAATAGGAAAATACGATAAGTTGTGGACATCGATCGTTTATCTAAACCTGACTTTGTGGTGTCTAGGCTACGCAAGTAAGAAAGGTAATTTTAAAAGGCCCGTCTCACGATGAATCGTCAGCGAATCCCTCCTTTCTTCACTTGTACTTTCCTGGCCATAATTGGCGGTGAAGAGACGATTTGAGGTATCTCACGACTTATCGTTTAGACCATTTAGAAATAGGCTAGTTGGCGTAGGAAACCCTAGAATCTAAAATACGGAAAATTTACACCTTAACAAATAAATACCTTTTTCTTTATAAAACCGTTTTCTAAAGGATTAGTATTTATAAAACCTTTACAAAGCGCCACTATAACCCACCTTTGGGGAACTCGTTAAGGATAGTGCGGTTTATCGTGCACCCTCGGGCTTAGTAGTGCGAGATTCAGACCTCCGCAAGGAGCATTCGGTCTCGAAAGGTTTAAAATACGGCATCTTAAGAAAATGAGATTTTTAGAATATAAAATACTTATTGAAATTATTTTTGTATAAATATATGTATATTTATCATTAAAATATCTATTTTGTTATAATATAAATATCCCACTTTTTCTAAAAATCACAAGAATAAATTTTATATTAAAATACCATGAATTTCAAATAAATCAATATTACAGATAAATACCTTTATTTATAAAACTAGGATATTTTCACTAGAAATATCACAATATAAAATCCACCTTCATTGCAACTCTAAAGATGAATAATAAATACTTGAGGCGTATTTTTGAAAAGTGTATAAAAGTATTTTTACATAAAACCCCCTCAAGTTTTGTAAATTACCCTGAGGACCCTAGCAATTATAGGTTTGAGAAATAATTAAAATTGCAATCTACATTTCTAATTGTCTGACTCGGGTTTGAGTCTGATTATTTCTGACTTGAATATGATTTAAGCCAATCTACATTCTATAATATTCCAATTCAATATGAACACATGAATCCAAGAATCCAGTTATCAATCTATACAACTTGACTGAATCAAACCATGGATATACATCCATTATCCCGTTATTCCATTTACCTGATTATGCAGTTACAATCTGTTTACTGATATCATGGTTTTGGTCAGTCATCCAACTATACAATACAATACAACAATACAATCAAAACACTACGGGGTTTAAGGGGTAGATTGGTGCGGAAGGTGTTAGAAGTGGCACGAGACGGTAAGATTAAGACACCTAACCTATATTCCGTTGTTGTACTACCGTGACTTAACGGTTTCTTGTACATTCCGTTTGCCCTGGTCTCTAGCATACTGAGACCCCTCTTGTATACACTGGCATCCTTCCGTGCCAAACTACAAACAACAGCGTAAACACAATATTCTACAATATTAAACAATTTTAGAAGATACCTCTTATTCTGTCTTTTCTAATTCTTCCTTATCTTTGGGACTTACCGAGCGACCTGTTCGCTGACGACATTCTATTTCTTTTTTCTTTGAATATCGTCAGGTGTTTTGGACCCATCAGAGATCGAGCCCACCGGTGAAGACTTGGATCAGTTCCACGAAGACCCCGAGCTCTAGACATTGTACCTTGTTCTATTCAGTATTTTTTTCATTTCCTGTTATGCCATTGTTTAGGCATCGCTTTTATTTCAGATGTATTTACTTTTCATGCATTGTACAAAAAAATGTTATTAATAAAGTTGCTGTTATTTTTATATCTCTTGTCTCTTGTGATTTACCTTTATATTGCTTAGATACGCTTAGCGTATTTACTTCACAGTAAATACGTAGCGGATCTCGTCGCGTCCCCTTCGCCGTACACCGGGAAGCGAGGCGTGACACAGGAGGACCCGACTTTCTGGAGATCGAGCCATGCTCAAAAGACTTGGAGCAGTTCATCGAGAATCCCGAGCTTTAGTTCACTTGTATATACTTTACTTTCAGTTCATGCCATTGTTTAGGCATTGCTTTCCATACTGTATTTACTTTTTAGTTGCATTGTAAAGAATATTTAATAAATAAAAAGTTGTTGTTTTTTTACATCTCATGTCTTTCTTGTGCACATTTACATTGTATTGCTTATTTACACTTAGCGTGTTTACTTCTGAGTTAATACGTCGCGTGGCCAGTCACGTCTCCTTACCATATTTTGATAAGCGGTACGTGACAGATCGTATTCTTGTCCCATTAGACTGGGAACAAAAATTCCCTTTGGCCTATACTTCCTCTAAGGCTAAGCTAACTTCCGATCACATACTGATTAAACTCTCAACCAATTTGGTGAAGGACGATTCCAACAGACGCGTGTTTCGGTGGGAAATTTTTTGGCTAAAAGTGGATGAGGTGATAAGGATGGTTATGGAGAACTAGCAATTACCAACTAATAAGACCGATGCCGCTAGCAACTTGGTAGCCAAGTTAAGTCGGTTAAGGAAAGTCCCGAAGATATGGGACAAGAGACAGTGGGAACTAGTGACGGCCAGGAAAAAGGAATTGGTAGAATACATGCATTGTCTTGAGAAACAAGAGGAATATAGAGAACTAACGGAACAGGAAGTGCAGAAACCTTAAAAGCCGGTGGTTGGAACTTTATCAGCTATGCGAAAAGAAAGAAACAGCATGAGCCCAAAGGGCAAGGGAGAAATGGGTCAGGGAAGGTGATGAAAATACCGCTTACTTTCACCGAATAACAAATGATAAAAGAAGAATGGATCATATTCACGGTATCATGCATGAGGGGAGTACAGTTACTGCAACTAAACAAATAGAAGCAATTGCTCTACGACATTTCCAAGACCTAATTGGAGTGACGATAAACGATACGTGGAAGCGTCAGGCTGCTTTTAGCAGGTGGAGGAAAGATTATCGATGGAGGATAGTTCTGGATTAGAGATAGAGTTCTCCGAGGAAGAAATCAAAAACGCTGTTTTCGAGCTTGATGCGGACAAAGCACCGGGCCCAGACAGCTTTCCAATGATGTTTTTATCAAGTGTTTTGGGAAACGGTAAAGGAGGATGTTGTTCGAATTTTTGACGCGCTATATAAAGGGGAGCTGAGCTGGGAACGCTTCAATTCATCGACTATTATTCTAATTCCAAAAAAGGATGGCGTTAAATTAAAAGCTACAGGCCTATAAACCTTCTGAATTGTTCTTGTAAGATTGTCACAAAGGTCCTAACAAACTAACTAAAAACTATAGTAGAAAAGGTGATCAGTCACTCACAAACTGGCTTCATCAAAGATAGAAGCATCATGGACATGATTGCAACTGCACAATAAGTCATACAAGATGCTAAAAGATGTCGGAAGGATGGGTACTTGCTTAAATTGGACTTTGCGAAAGCATATGATACTGTGGATTGATGTTGTGTGATTGAAACTTTGCATCTCAAAGGATTCGGCCAAAAATGAATCGCGTGGATTAAAAATTGGTTGTCAACTGCTTCCCCCTCTATCATAGTCAATGGCACGAGGTCTAAAGTGTTTAGGCGTAAAAGAGGACTCAGACTGGGAGACCCTCTCTCCCCTTATTTTTGAATTAGTGGCTGATGGTCTGTCCAATAGATACAAAGATGCAAGTCTAGTGGACACTTGTATGGGGTTGGGTAAGGAGATGATATGATTTCGGTCATAAATTTACAATATGCAGATGACACGATTATCTTTGGCCGGTCTAATTTACAGCATGCAGATATAATCAAGTGGATCCTTTACACCTTTGAATTGTGGTCTATATTGCGAATCAACTATGACAAGAGTACGCTGACCTTTTGGAACGGACATAAAGAAACAAATCGGATTATAACAAAGATCCTCAATTGCAAGACTCAAAAATTTCCCATCAATTAGCTCGGCCTGCCAATCAGACCAGGGACCCTTAAGAAAGCGAATTGGATGCCTTGATTGAATGCTTTTAGAAAGGCTGGAAGGATGGAAGGCTACTTGCCTTTCTTTAGGAGGCCGGTTGACTTTATTGAAACTCTGTTTTGTCTGCACTACCAACCTATTGCATGTTCTTTTACCGATTGCCAAGGTGGGTGGTGCAAAGAATAAACAAAATAAAGAAATCATTCCTTTAGAAAAGAAAATTACACACAAAGGAAATGGTATCACTCGGTAAATTGGAAGATAGTTTGCTGCCCCAAACAGGAAGGAGGACTGGGAATTAAGGATATTAACAATATGAATAAAGCCTTGCTCGCAAAATGGTGGCGGCGGATATCGGAAGGCAAGAAATCGGGGTGGGTAAGCACTATAAATGCGGCCTATAGAAATCGCACTGGAACCATCAACTCATCTAGCTAAAATTTGAATTCAGCATCTGGATTTTGAAAGGGGTTCACCAAAGTTAAGGATCTATTCTTTAAAGGGACTTCCTTCGCGACTGGCAACGGACGTTCCATTAACTTTTGGTATGATTATTGGTACGGGAATATTTCCTTGCAAGAGCTATTTCTCTGCTTGTTTGAACTAGCAAAGCATCACGATGCATCGGTGAGTAGTTAATGGAAAAGAGGAAAATGATGGCCAACATTCAGCAGGAGACTATCGAGACAAAAGCTTCACGAAAGGAAGAAGATGATTGAGTACTTGGAGAATTGGAAGCTAATGACTGAAACCGAAGATACCCCAATATGGAGATGGTCCTCCACAAATAAATTCACAGCACGATCCATGCATAGGATTCTAAACAATGGAGGTGTGGAGGACGGTTACCTTTGTCTAGTTTGGAAAGTCTGAATCCCTCATAAAGTTAAAAATTTTAACCTGTTGGTTCTTAGGAATTCCATCCTCACTAAGGACAACCTTCTCAGACGAAAGTGGGTTGGTCCTATGGAATGCGGAAGAGTGGCTTCCACGAGTGAATGGCATACGAGGGTACTCATACTTTCACAACGGAAACTGAGTGAAGCATAGGTTATGCGGTAAGCAGGTTCAAACGATAAAACACATGTTGCTCATGTGATGTGAGGTGACTTCCCAGCTTTGGAACAAATTCCTAGCCCAGTCAAAAGAATGGATGATGCCTTCATCCATTCAAGACCTATGCGGGTCTTGGAGACTTAGAAATTTTGGAAGAGTGTTCTTCCAGTTTGGGACATCATGGTTAGCCTATATATTTGGTAGCTTGGACGGTACATAATAACAGGATTTTCAATGCAAAAATGAAATCGATTGATAGCTTGATATATAGCATTGATATTCTCATATCATTATGGGCATGGATTGCAGCAGATAGGGGCTGTAAGAGAGCCAGGTTGACCACAAGAGGAGAAGACACACATGATGGAGACATGGCATGAGGGCGCCACACATCGCTCACTATGCGAGAGCAGCTGGATGGTGGACAGGTACAGCATCCGAACACTTAGACACCACTGCTGGACTGGGCCTTGTCCACAACAACTGCCTCAGCTTCTGGTGGATACTTGTCTTGGTTTTGTCGGTTAGGAAAACGTTCGACTTATCATTTTGATTTAGGTTTGTCCCCAACTATGTTTTGTCTCGTTTGGGATCTGTGTGCCAGGACTTTATTTTTTTGCATTTATGTACTCTATTTGTCTCTCTACTTGTTTCTTTAAAATTTCTTTAATAAAACACGGGCTGCTGAGCTTTCGTTTTATTAAAAAAAAAAAAAACAAGGGCCCATAGGCTTGAGATTTTTTGATACCAGTGTTTTGGCATATACGATGCACGTGGACTTTAACTATTTCTATGATGAATTACTTTAATTTATAAATTTTTTAATAACCTGATTAAAGATTAATTTAATAAATTTGTTATAACTATTGAAGTTTTTCTTCAACATGACAATCTTTCTAAATAATTTTTGTTTCAAAACCATTTTTAAGGTTTTTATAGATACTGGTTTCTATAGAATTTTGTTAACGAAAAAAAACAAAAAACCAATTGATGTTTTGGACCACCTTCTAAGAATTAAAGGATTTTTCTTATTCTTTGGATTTTAAATTCTAAAACAAATATGAGAGCACCGCATACGCCCTGTCCTCTTTGTATTGCGACAGTAGAGATTGTGATATGCGGCTGAGATGCAATAATAGCATGGAAAATAAAAATAACATCGGTACGTTGTTCCGGATCTAAGGACTTTCCCTATCTAGTATGTGGTTAGAGATGAAACCGGGCCGGATTGGGCGGGGTTTTGACAAATTTTTCCCCGTCCCAAAAGTTAAAACCTAAACCCAAAACCCGTCCAAACCCGACAGGTTTACAATACGCTAAACCCAAACCCGCAACTTCTGGTTTCGGATGGGTTCCGGGTTTATGCGGGTGGGTCGGTTTTTGCAGGTCCTTGGATGCTACCCATTATAATTTATCAAAAAAAATAAAAATAAAACATAGCGCTTGAGGTATGTTCTACCAAATATATATTAACAAAATTTATGATTTGATAAAGCTAAATAAATTATATATGATAGATTTATAAATCACACTTAAAAATTGCATCGACTATATATCCACAATAGGTATTTTATATATGTTTTTTTTTCCCGTTAGCCCTCCATACCTATTCCCCCATAGTTAGTATTTACTTGTATCTTCCTATATTTATAAGCAACTCCTGAAGCCTCTCCTTCACTTTTGAAAATGATTCCTTCTCCTTCTTTCTGATCATTGCCGCGGTCCCCATCTTATTTCTTCTCCTCTTCAACATCGTCACCGCCATCATCTTCTTCCTCTTCAACGCCTCCTTCTTTTTTCTCCTTCTCTTCAAATCGCTGCCGCCGCCACCATCCTTTTCTTTTTCTTCTTTTTCAAATCACAACCGCCGCCGCCACCATTCTTCTTTTTTCTTCTCCTTCTCTTCAAACCGCCGCCGTCCCCTTCTTCCTCCTTCTTCTAGGTCATCGTTGCCATCCCCATCGTCACCGCCACCGGTGTAGACGGCGGCAATACCCGGGAAGGTGGAAGAAGGAGGCGGCGGCGGCGGTGTTGAAGAGGAGGAGGAGGAAGAGGAAGAAAGAGATGTTGATGGGTTGAAGAAGAAGAGGAGGAGGAAGAAGGATGGCGGCGGTGGTGTTGAAGAGAAGGAGGAGGAAAAGAAAGAAGGAGGTGTTTATGGGTTGAAGAAGAGGAGGAGGAGGAAGATGGTGGTGTTGGCGTTGGCGGTGTTGAAGTGGAGGAGAAAGACGGCGGAGACGACGGCGATGGCTAGGAAGGAGGAGGGTTAGGAGGAGTAGGAATCATATTCAAAAGTGAAATAGGAGGCTGCAGGAGTAATTTATAATTACAGAGGGCTACAAATAAACACTAACTATGGAGAGCAGAGAAAAATATCGATGTATGGGAGGCCTAACGGGAAAAACCCTTAATATATTTAGAATTAAATGTTTATGTAATATATTGAGTTGGATCGGATATAAAATGCGAGTTTGGTTCGGGTTCGGACGGACAGGTTTGGCACTAAACCCATACCCAACCCGATTCTTTATATATAATCTTCAAACCGTCCGATCAAATTCAGGCGAGTATAATATGATGTCTAAAAAATCTAGAAAAATCGGATCGAGTTCGGATCAAACCCAACCCGACTTTCACCCCAGCATATGGCCCTGTTTGCTCCAGCAAGGCAAGCCTGAAGAAAAATCAGTCCAAAGGTAATTATGAAGAAAGTCAAAAGAAAAAAGCATCAGAAATCAAAATGAGGATCTTCGGAAAGCACATTTTTCCAAGGCAAATCGTCCTCTTTGCATCTGGGTATTAACTAAATCCTTTGACCCATCTAATTTTCTAATATCGATTCAGCTTCAAATTACTATGTTTTTTCCCGTTGAAATAATAATTTGTTAAAAAATGCACAGACTTCTGTTCTTGGGGGCGACAACCTACGATGTGCACAGGTCGATCAAGAACAATGAGACGCCGCCTTCGCCTGAACAGGTCAGAGCTTTTCAAGATTACCTCGATTCCAAGCGCCAGCCTCCCCCTTCATTATAATGGGTTCGTTCCTCTATTTGATAAAACGGCTTATGTTTATCATGCATTGATTATGTTTGATGATATTACTCAGTCACTACTAGTCATGCCGTCGATATTCGCTGACCCAATTTGAGTTGATTGTTTACGTGCATTATCATTTATCATCAGATACACCTTAATTAGTAGCAAATTGTTTGAATACATCTTAAAGAACATCCTCCTTGTGCTGTTGTTGTAGCTTAAATAGTTCGGTCATGGGACACAAAACACAGCAAGTGTCGGATTTTCCGGAAGTCTGGGATAGGATTCTTTGGGATACGGTAATTCTTAGCTTAAATGCGCACACACATAATAACAAAATTATTGTTTTAGCAAATCTCAACTTAGAAGATACATGTTCTATACATCTAGAATACAATATAAATTTTAGGATCCGTTGAAAAAAGTTCCAGAAGTATAATCAATGAATTCGAAAGAAGTCGATATGGATAAATCCATTAGGAATACTCCCCGTAAATCCGTGCAACATAAATTATTGTCTTAATTTCCAAGAAGGCCCAAAAGCTTTACCTGTTTGCCAACAAACTACCAATGATTAACAGTCAACGTTTGCCAAACATTTAAAAAAGCTTAACTATGATACGAAATGAATTTTTCCCTTTTTAATAATTATAACTAATTAATTATTATTCTAGCAACGTTTATAATAAGGGTAAATTGCAAAAATATACCCATGAGCTATCACGTTTTGTGCGTTTGATACCATGAACTAATTTTATAGCAGATTGCTACCATGAATCACTACCTTTGGTTGCAACTGATTATCATGAAAATGTGAACGTTATTTTTAACTCCCATGTCAGCAATTTTTATACCGTCTTTCCTTTTTTACCTTTTTTCTTTTTTAAAAAAATTTAATTAAAAAAATCCTGCTGCCGCTCTCGTCTTCCTCCGGCTGCAACTTGCTGCCCTTGCCTCGCTCGTCTCCAAGCCGCCGCCGCCCTCGTCTTCCTCCCGCTGTTCGCTCTCGCCCTGCAAAATCCCTAGCACTTTTTCTCCTCTAAGTAAATCCAGACGGTGAGGAATTGATGATGGGGGTGTTGATCCCTCAATCCATCCTCCTCTAATTAAGATCCTCACCAATTAAGATCGACACAGTATGAAACCTAATCTATCCAGCATCAAGCGACAGAGACGACGGCCTCATCTCGAAGCTTTCGAATTCGAAGCTCGTGACGACGATCATTGTTGGAGGCGCCGTCGTCATCGCCTCCTCTGCCATTGCGGTCCATTTAGGGAGCTCCCCAGAGATTCCCCTCCCCCTTTCGTCGAGATTTGGAAAGAAGAAGACCTGGGTTGGAAGGAAGAAGAAGATGAAGAAGATGAGGATGATGATGAAATTGATGATGGGGTGGGGGTGGGGGTGGGGGTGGGGGAGTGGCAGTGAAGGGTTGAGGGCAAGAGGCAGGTAAGGGGAGGAGGAGGTGATGTGGAGGCGGAGGTGGGAGGAGGAGGAGATGGCCGGAGGACGCAGCAGAGTTGGAGGCGGGGTTGGCGACCCAAATGGTCCGTTCTATTGCTCTCCGGTCTTTTGGGCATCTATTAATTGCACGTGAATTTCTAATTCCTTTGTTTAGATGTCTGATTTATGGTATTTGAGTTAGGATTTGGCTTGGTAGATTGATGAGCTTAAATATTTATGTTGTTGCAATCCACCCTTGCAATCCTTTTCTCTTCCAAGAAGAAGATGAAGAAGAAGATGAGGATGATGATGAAATTGATGATGGGGGGAGTGGCGGCGGCGGACACGGCGGAGTTGGAGGGGGGGTTGGAAGCAAAGTAAAGACGATGGTAGAGTTGGAGATGAGGGAGGAGGAAGAAGACCTGTGTTTTTTTTTTTGGGAAATCGAGGTTAGACCTAAAGGAGAAGAAGATGAAGAAGTGAAGATGAGGATAATGAAATTGATGATGGGGGTGGGGGTGCGGGGGTGGCGGTGGAGGGTGGAGGGCAAGACGCAGGTAAGGGAAGGAAGAGGGGAGGTGGAGGTGGAGGTGAGGAGGAGGTGGCCTGAGTTTTTTTTTCTTTTTCTGCTTTTTTTTTGAAATTGAAGTTAAATCGAAGGGAACAACGGTCCATTCATGCACATTTTTTTAACGTCGTATGGTAGTTATGTCACGAAAAAGTTCATGGTAGCAAACACTAATTATTAAAGTCTGTGGTATCAAACACACAAAACGTGATAGATCATGGGTATATTTTTGCAATTTACCCTTATAATAATTGTAAATTAAAGACTTGATGGTGATGACGACAGTGGAGGAGGTTGATGGCAACAACTGGTGGAGGAGGTAGCCGAAGGTAGCGGCAGCAGCGAGGAGGCGGACGAAGGCGGCTGGGCTTAGGCGGCAAGAGAATGAAAAAGGAGATGAAGGGGAGGGTCAGGGTCACGGGAGGGTCAGGGTCACGTTAAAGTTCTTCAGCTAAAGATCTGAGTGTTGTTAAGATGGCGAACTGGGTGATGTCGAAACTGTATCATCATCAGCATGTACTCTGCCAAAGAGTTCATAATATGTAGCAACGCAATGAAACATCAAGATATATTATGTTTAAATTTCTTGATGCTCATTTGTACAGAAGTCTAGGATTTAGGGATCCTGTCCTAGGAGGATATTGAAGTATGATTAAGGTCTGGGGAGTTGGTTGAGGTCAAATACATGCCTTCCACACTTTGTCAGAGAAGCAAAAGCATAATATCTGCATGAATCTGCAAGGTTTACTTTACACTTTGGAAGCCGTTATAAGTAGCAGCTGCTTTAGGTCCTTTTGCATACATTCCTGAATTTTGTGTCTTGAACATGAGAGTTGGAGGATATCAAACATATTCTCTCTGGATTTTCCGATCTCCTCCATCGTCTCACTTTCATTAGTTCAATCAAGTCAAGCTGCATATGTCGAGTTTTGAATGTGAGAATTGGTGGTAACCACGCCAAATGAAGCTGACATTTGGTTTGGTTGCCTCCAATATCTCATCTTCAATTGCTCGACTGATGCCAATTTTTTGAGAGCTGGAGAGAAACTTGAACCCTTTGATATCGATAGTTGAAGTTTTGAATGTGAGGATTGGAGGTCACTAAATCTTTAGCAATTTCCCAGGGTTTAATTTCCTCTGATACCTCATCTTCATTGATCCATACATTATTAGAATGATTATTTAGAACTTTTAGCGGTTCTGCTAGGTACACAACTATTTATCAGACTTGAACGCCAGAATTAATTTAGATCATTTCACACTTAGAGACAACTCTTAACAATGCAAGGAATTAATAGTTTGTACGTTTATCTACAATGAGGTCCTTCACAGTCCAAGCATCAAACTCCTTAAGTGCATTTATGAGCCCTCAATATCAGCAAGCATGTAAGTTCATTAAAATCGAGATCCGAAAATCTAATATAGAAATTAGATTGAGAATTGTTCACTGACAAAAACCCTAAATAAGCAAGCAAGATTATAATAACAAACAACCTGAAAAAAAACGAATAAGCAGGAGTTCCACACATCTAAATTAAACCCTAGCAAAAGCAAGTAAACAAAGGAGGTAAAGAAATAGGAAGAAAAGGAGGCTCCTTTTACAGGTGAATGGAGAAACTAGAGTTCTGTCTTTTATTTTGCTTTGCTTTTATATATGATATCATCAAAACTAATTATATCATTGAGTTTCATCTCCAACTATTTCTTATTATATATCCTTTTCCATCGAAGATAATGTCTGGCTTTGACAAAGCATTTTGAACTATCGGGCAGTGAATCAGCTTCCACTCTCTAAGGGCGCTTAAGTGGGCAACTCGCCGCTTCGCGTTTTCCCATGAAAAATTAACAAAGAAAGTGTTATTAGATTTGTTATGAAGATAATGGGTTGTTAAATATTAGTTATGAGTTGTTAGATCAGTTAAGATATGAGAGGTGGTCTATGACTATATATTTGCATGTAGAACTCATTAATGATTAAGTCAATAAAATTATTTTCTTTTGATTATTTTCATGGTATCATAGCGATGAAAATAAATGAGGGAAAACCCTAACCCCCTCCTCTACCCCCAGCCCCCACCCCTTCCAACCCTTCAAAACTCAACCCTTATCTTTCCAGCCACCCCAGCCACCACCCAGCCACCACCAGCCACCTTCGAAACCCCTCCAGCCACCACCCAGCCACCTTCGAAACCACCTGCCACCTTCGAAAACTACCCATCCACCTTCAAAACCCCTCCAGCCACCACCAGCCGCTAACACCAGCCCTTTTATCCCTTCGAAACCCCCGCCGGATCCCTCCCGCACCGCCAGACCCACCTTCTAGCCCTTGCTCCTCTCTCCGACCATCTCCAAACTCTCATAACCCCCTCAACTCCTCTCCATATTTTTGATCCCTCACCACGAGCCCTCGCCGACCCTATTGCAACCCTATCCAGCTCTCAACAACCTTTCATGGCTTTGAATCCCTCCATCCAGCTCTCCAAGAATCTCTTCAGCCCTACCCTCGATCTCTAGATCCCTTCGAAGCATCCTGCAACAGCCCTATTGAAGACCCGGCCCTTTCGAAATCATGCACTCTCGAAGCTGCCCCGTGGTCTGGAATTTGTTGATTGCTACTCGATTTGACTGAAGAAGCCCTAGATTTTGTCACTATCTCTGGATCGACTATATTTGAGAGTGGATTGTGAACCGCTACCTCCGTCTGGATTTTGTTGATTGTCTATCTTATTCTCGCTCTCTCGTGATTTACCTCTGAGCCATTCTTCATGGATTCTGCTCCGGTCTCAATTACTGCTCGTGATTGTTTCCCTATTATTGCTTGTGCTCGTGGTCCTCGTGCTTGTACTCGTAGCTGTGCTGGCCTTTATTGTTCTTATTGCGGTGACACTAATCATCGCATAGAATGGTGTTAGGAGAAGTATGGCTATCCGGATGATATTCTTACAGCTCGCCAGATATCCACAGCAGTTGCTACTACCCGATCTTTCTCTTCTTCCAGCAATTTACCTTTATTCAGTACCGAGCGGAGCCAGTTATGTCGTCTCCTCTCCTCTATAGGTTTTGCCAACCTTTCTACTCCATCAGGTATATCGTTCCTTTCTCATTCTAATCCATGGGTTGCTGATTCCGGCGCCTCACATCACATGTCTCGTGATAGCCCGTCTGATCTTGCTTCTAGTTCTGACAAGTTTATTTTGCTGATGGTAATACCACACCTGTTTCTGGTTCTGCTGATTTATTACTTACCTCATCTTTACACCTGAAAAATGCTTTAATTATGCCATCTTTAAAACAAAACTTGCTTTTATTTGTCAGCTTACAAATGATTGTAACTGCTCTATAACATTTTATCCATCTCACTTTGTGATACAGGATCTTCTGACGAAGCAGCGGATTGGCGGGGAGCATGAACAGAATGGACTGTACTACGTTGATCACCTTCTTAGTACGTTTGCAGTTGTTTCTACTATTCAGTGTTATCAGAGACTTGGTCATCATCCTCTTTCTTCTTTACGAACTATACTGCTTCCTATTAATTTATAAGAGTTCAGTTGTGAATTTTGTATTCTTGGTAAACACCACCGCTCCTATTTTCCTCCAGTTAATAAAAGACATGATTTTCCTTTTGCGTTAGTTCATTTCGATATTTAGGGCCCTTTTAAATTTCCTAGTATGTTTGGTTATAAATATTTTGTGACTTTTATCGATGATCATTCATGTATGACTTGGTTATATTTTCTGCGTAACATGTCAGAACTTTTGTCTATCTTTAAAATCTTCATAGTTGTGATTACTAATCAATTTGGTGTTCCGGTGAAGGTTCTTCGTTCAGATAATACTAAGGATTATATTAACACAGAGTTTACTGCATTTTGTCATATCCATGGCATATTGTATCAAACTTTATATTCTTATACTCAGCAAAATGGGATTGCTGAACGGAAGAACTGACATTTGCTTGAGGTCGCTCGTTCTCTTGTTTTGCATTTGTATGTCCCTAAACGATTGTGGAATTTTGCGGCTTTGGTTAATGTTTTTTATATCAATCGCATACCTTCTCCGGTCTTAGCCAACCGGTCCTCTTTCTCTGTTTTATATTCACACGGCAACCCGTTTTCTGTTGCTCCCAAGGTGTTTGGCTGTCTATACTATCCTTATATTCTAAGTCCTTATATTGACAAGCTTGATCCTAGAGCTATCCATATTGTATTTGTAGGTTACTCATGATCCCCAAAAGGGTATGTTTACTTTGATCCTGCCACATCTAAAGTTTGTACTTCATATAATGTGACCTTCTTAGAAGATCAAGTCTATTTTGCATCACCTATTAAGGACCCCACTCCTACTATTTCTTTTCCTCACTTACCTTCTCCAAAGCTTGATTTGTCTGTTCAACCTGTGTGCCCTGTTTTTAAGCTTGTAGCCCTTTATCCACAGGTGTATCATCGTCGTAACAAAGTTATACCATTCCATCCCACCAATGATTCTTCTCAAGATTCTTCTGCAGGTACTACTATACAGTCCACCGTTCCTGATTCTTTACCGCCGCTGCCTTCAGAAGAATATCTCTCTCTTCCTATTATCTTATGCAACTGTAAGCGTTCCTGTACTACTGCACATCCAATTAATTTTGTTTTCTATCATAGACCGACACTATCTGCTCGTCAGTTTGTTTCTTTCTTGTCAGCCATCACTCTTTCTTCTTCTGTTCAGAAAACTTTTCACCACCCAGGTTGGCATGCAGCTATGTTAGAGGAGATTGCCGCAATGTGTATTAATCAAACTTGAAAATTGGTACTACTCCTTCAGAAAAGAAAGTCGTCGGCTGTTGATGGATCTTTGCTATTAAGAATACTCCCGATGGGACGATTGACTGTCTCAAAACTCGTTTAGTAGCCAAAGGATTTACTCAGTAGTATAGTTTGGATTATGTTAAGACGTTTTCGCCAATTGCCAAATTGACCTGGGTTCGTGTTCTTATATCCTTGATTGTTTCTAAGGCATAGCCACCCCATCAGTTTGATATGAAAAATGCCTTTCTTAATGGCGATCTTTCCGAGATTATTCATATGCAGCAGCCTCCTGGTTTTGAGCGACTGGAGGAGTCTATGGTTTGTATTCTATAAAAAATCGTTATACAGATTGAAGCAGTCACCGCGTGTCTGGTTTGAAAAGTTTCGTATAGTTCTACAACAGATTGGTTTCAAACGCAGTCGCGCCGACACATCTTTCTTTACACATAATCGTCCTCAAGATAGGATAATTGTGCCGGTATATGTTGATGATATTATCATTATTGGAGATGATTCTGCTGGCATCTCCAAGGTAAAAGAACATTTGGCTTCACACTTCCATACCAAGGACCTTAGACCTCTTAGATATTTCCTTAGAATTGAAGTATTATGGAATTCTAGTAGATTACAGCTCGCTTAGCACAAGTATGCACTTGATCTTCTATCTAAGACAGGATTTCTGGGATGTAAACTACCAAACTCTCTTATGGATTCTTCGGTTAAGCTATCTCGATTGAGCTCTCTCTCGGATTCTCCACTATTTGATCCAGGACGATATCAACGTCTAGTTGGGAAGCTTATTTACCTCACCGTCACTCATCCTGACATTGTCTTTGCCGTGAGTACAGTGAGTCAGTATATGCAGAATCGTTTGATCTCTCACCTTAAGGCAGTTGAGTATATTTTCAGATACATCAAAGATTCTCCAGGATAGGCCCTTCTTTACAAACTATCATCTATGTTGTCGCTCATAGCCTTTGTGGATGCTGGCTTTGCTGGATCTATTGATGATCATTGTTCCACTAGTGGTTACTGTGTATTAAGGGAGGAAACTTGGTAATATGGAGGAGTAAGAAGCAAAATGTAGTGGTTCATTCTTCTGCCGAGATTGAGTATAGATCTATGACGCATACGGTTGTTGAGTTGGTATGGCTTACCTTCCTTCTGACAGATTTTAGGGTTCTTTCTTCTCTTCTGACCATACTTTTCTGTGATAACAAGGCCGTGATCCATATTACCGAGAATCCAGTTTTTTATGAGCGGACCAAGCATATCGAAACAGATTGCCACTTCATTCGTGACAAAGTGACATATAAGGTGGTTGTACTCCAATATATTTTCTTTTCGACTCAACTAGCAGATACAACAACAACAACAACAACAACTGAGCCTTTTATCCCAAGCATAAGGGGTAGGCTACATGAACCAACATGAGAATCACGCTGGGTCCAACACATGAATCCTCTGTCTCCACTCACTTCTATCGAACAATATACTTTCATTGAGTCCTTTGGCAACCATATCGTTTCGTATCACCTCCATCCATGTTTTCTTCGGTCTCCCTTTTGCCCTTTTGCCATTACCCATATCGAGAGTATCTATTCGTCGAACCGGTGCTTCCATAGGTCTGCGTCGCACATGACCAAACCATCTAAGCCGGTTTTCCCGCATCTTCTCCTCCACGGGTGCTACACCAACTTTTGCACGAATATCCTCATTTCGTACCTTATCTTTTCTAGTGTTACCGCACATCCAACGAAGCATACGCATCTCCGCTACGTGCATCTTCTGTGTATGATGCTTCTTAGGAGCCCAGCATTCTGTACCATATAATAAGGCAGGCCGAATAGCGCTCCGATAAAACTTCTCTTTCAATTTTAACGGAAAGTTACGATCACACAAAATCCCTGTTGCACTCCTCCATTTCAACCAACCAGCTTGGATCCTTTGATTAACATCACTATCGATCTCACCATTCCTTTAGATGATGGAACCTAGATATCTAAACTGGTCGCTCGGTGATATCTCTCGTCCTTCCAATGTTATACCAATATGGTTTTGATTTCTCTGGCTACTAAATTTGCAGTGCATATATGCTGTCTTGGACCTGCTCAATCTGAATCCCCGAGATTCCAATGTTTGTCTCCATAATTCCAATTTGGCATTAACCCCTGCTTTCGTCTCATTTACTAGAACAATATCATCAGCGAATAGCATGCACCAAGGGACTTCATCTTGGATAGTTCTAGTAAGCTCATCCATCACGATGGTAAACAGGAAAGGACTTAATGCAGATCCTTGATGTAAACCAATAGTAATCGGAAAATCACTTGTTAAGCCACCGCAAGTTCTGACATTTGCCACTACTCCGTCGTACATATCCTTGATTATGTCAATATACTTGACGGGGACCCCCTTTTTCATCATTGTCCCCCATAATACCTCTCTAGGTACCTTGTCATACGCTTTTTCTAAATCAATAAATATCATATGCAAATCTCTTCTCCTCTCTCGAAAGCGCTCGACAAGTTGACGAAGCAAATGAATCGCCTCTGTCGTCGATCGTCCAGGCATGAACCCAAATTGGTTCTCTGTTATCTTAATATCCTTCCTTAGCCTGTGTTTAATCACCCTCTCCCAAAGTTTCATGGTGTGACATATTAGTTTTATTCCACGGTAGTTTGAGCAACTTTGAATGTCACCCTTATTCTTGTAGATAGGTACAAGGATACTTTTCCTCCATTCATTTGGCATCTTTTTTGTCAGCCAAATCTTATTAAACAGATCTGTCAGCCATTTAACGCCTATTTCGCCTAAGCATCTCCAAATCTCGATAGGAATCCCGTCAGGACCAACCGCTTTTCTTAAACCCATTCTGTTCAAAGCTTCCTTAACCTCAGTAAGTCTTATTTTACGCATGAAATCACGATTTATATCTTGAGATTGAATGACAAGTCCATCCAAATTCTTAGTAAAGCTCTCATTGAACAATTTGTCAAAATAATCTCTCCATCTTTCCTTGATATCCTCATCTCGAACTAAAACCTTCTGATTTTCATTTTTGACACACTTCACCGCACATAAGTCTCTAGTCTTCCTTTCCCGCATTCGAGCAATCCGGTATATATCATTTGCAGCCTCTTTAGTGTCTAATTTCTCGTACACCTCCTTGTAGACCTTAGATTTAGCTTCCCGAACAGCTTTCTTAACTTCCTTTTTAGCCATTTTGTACTTCTCAAATCTCTCCGCATCTGCATTTTAGCTTGGTATTCTCAGCAAATCTCTTTCTTGACCGGTTTTCGCTCGTTTTTTGTTTAAGCTTGGTATGATTGACATCTGCATTTTAGCTTGCGGAAAGTGTTATAAATATAATGGGTGGTTAGATATTAGTTATGAGTTGTTAGATCAGTTAAGATATGAGAGGTGATCTATGATTCTATATATTTGCATATAGAACTCTTTAATGATCAAGTCAATATAATTATTTTTTCTTGATTATTTTCAAGATTTAGCTCAGATACATCATATAGAGCAATGTCAATACTACATGTGAGGCAATGTGAGTTACAGTGGCAAAGGTTTCTATTACACAAGATTTGTTTTCATCATCCATAGTCTGTGAATTTGAGGTCTGAGAATTAGGCTCTCATCAATGTTGCCAACAATCTGCGGTCTTTCATGACAGAACGAAGCACACAGAAATTTTAATTGCGATTTTATTCAAGAAAAAGTTCAAGACGGAGTCATCAAGACAAAATATGTAATAAATTGATGAGTTTAATAGCCACTAGAGAGTCCTGTGGTTAAATACATTTGTAACAAGCGAGAACTAGAAGCATATGATATACGTGCTCCAACTGGAGGGGAAGTTTTAAGAGAGTATTACAAGTTTTCGGTATTCATCTCCTCGTTTGAGTTGTTATCTGACTGGCTTGCCATGACCCAGTGTTGAAGTTGCCTGAAATCCCAATTACTAGCGTAAGCTGTCATCTGAAATTTTTCCATACTCCACCTCATAAGCAATTTACAAATATATATATATATATATATATATATATATATATATATATATAGAGCGAGAGAGAGAGAGAGAGAGAGAGAGAATAATGGAGAAAAGATGCCATAGGAGGGAATTTTCTCCAATGGCGTCGAAAAATACATACTCCGTCGTATTTTCCGACGATCAGAATCCGTCATCTTCATCGTTATCATCTAAGATGTGGGTACGCCAAATTTCATGTGATTCTACAATTTTTTCACCGTTGATTTAGCAATGTAAAATCAACGGTTTACCGACAATAGAACTTTTTACATTGCTAAATCAACGGTGAAAAAGTTGTAGAATCACATGAAATTTGGCGTACCCACATCTTAGATGATAACGATGAAGATGATAGATTCCGATCGTCGGAAAACACGATGAGGGACGTATTTTTTCGACGCCATAGGAGGAAATTCCCTCCTATGGCCTCTTTCCTTCATTATTCTCATATATATATATATATATATATATATATATATATATATATAATGGAGGAAAGAGTCCCTAGAGGGCTTTTTGCGTTAGGCGGCGGCAAAAAGTACGCCCGCACCATTTTATTCGACAATCGGTACCTTCCAACTTGATATCCATTTTCTAATTTGTCGATACACCAAATTTCATATAGTTACAACACCATTTCACCGTTGATTTAGTGGGTGCAAGATTAATGGTTTACCGATAATAAAACTTTTGACATTGCTAAATCAACGGTGAAATGATGTTGTAATCATATGATATTTGGTGTATCGACAAATTAGAGGATGAATATCAAGTTGGAAGATGCCGATCGTCGAATAAAATGGTGGAGGGCATACTTTTTGTCGCCACCCAACGCAAAAAGCCTCCCAGGGCCTCTTTCCTCCATTGGAGAGAGTAACGGAGGAAAGAGACCATATGAGGGAATTTCCTCCTATGGCGTCAAAAAAATATACCATCGCTCGTTTTTTCCGACGATCGGAATTCATTATTTTCATCATTATCATCGGCGAGGCTTGTGTGGTGTTAATCTAGTTTTGCAGTTCAACGATAAACTTTTCATTTGTGCTCTGTGAATGTTGTTGATGTCGATCCGCTTTGTATTCCAACGTTGACATCGAACTACTCTATTGAAGCTAATTGATCCGCGTTGTAGTCCAACGGTGACATCGACTACTCTTTTGAAGCTAATTTTGATCGCTACATTGGCAAGTTCATGTGACAGTGAGAAAGTTAATTGAGTCTGCACCACTGAACATATTTTGTATCTTGTTCAAGAGAGTTTATCCCGTATACTCTACACGGTTTTGTTTGTTCTTTGTTTTGGTTTCCTTTTGGAATTGCAACATGCTCTAGTTTATAAGTTGTTGATACATGCAATACATATTTGTTAGTTGGCTCTCCTCTATATATTTTTCCAATTTATAAATAAGAGGGGATACATGTGATATTATTGCTAAGCATATCATATGAGATAAAAGCAGCAACACCTAGTTGCACCCATTCAAGACCAATGAGATTTGTAATAAAGATGCAGAGCACATTGATCGTATTGGTTTTTCGTGTTCTATACATGCTAAAACTAAATTTATACAAGATAAACAAGATTATACGAACATAAACTCATTCTCAAAATACTCATATAATGGATAAAAGGAACCTGAGTACATATCTTATAAAAAAACGGCTATTGTAAAGTCATTCCATAAGCATGTTTCAGATTGGCAACATAAAAAACAAAAAAACAAAATATAAACAAAAAACTATCCCATATTTGTTCAATAACCATGAACAAAAAGGACGAAAATGTAATGTTCCAAAACTCAGTTTTTTCTTTCAAATGGCTAATAGCCATTCCATACAATGCCAGCCATGTAGATTCTTTAGCTCTTGAATCTGCAAGATTAGGAGGAAAAAAGAATAATATCAAACCATTGACTTATGAATAAATATAGACTTAAAAATAAACAGAAAGAAGAGGATCTTAGGAATAATAATGGTGCATTATAATTTGGACTTACCTTCACTAATTCAGCTTTTCGTCATCAGTATCGAACCTTTCTTTGGACTTTTCATCATGTTCTTCTTCGGACTCTTCTTTATCATATTCTCTAGCATTAGACTCTTCTCCGTAATCTTCTTCATCATATTCTTTAGCATCAGATTCTTCTTTCTCACTCCTTAGAATCAAACTCTTCTTCAGAATCTTTTTCTACATCTTTAACGCCAAACTCTTCTTCAACAACTTTCTCTACATCTTTATCATCGGGCTCTTCTCCGGTCCTTTTTTCTGCACTGAGTGTTATGAAAAAATATGTTAGTGCATATAAATTCAATAGAGTTATCGACAAAAGAAACAAAGATATTCAAATCTTCACCGTTTCTTTTTCAACGGGCAATTACGAGAATCATGATTTGCACGTTTCTTACATGAATTACATTTTCTATTCTTCTTGGTTTGAATCTCTATTGCTGTTTTCAACCTTTTCTGTCTCTTTCTTCCTCTTGGTTTGGCTCGATTAGGCTCATGCATCACAATTTGAGAACTAGCACTTTTTTTAATCTTCTCAAACTCATCTTCCTCTTCAACTTGGATAGTCGCATTTTTTCATTGACTGAATAACATTAAGAGCATCTTGTATCTTTTTTCTAGCCACATGATAAGTATCATCAGAACATAAGCTTGTTTAACAAGCTTGTTTGCCATTTGAGTTAGCTCAATATAACGTGAAGATTTTTTTTTTCCTTATATCTCATTCCCATCCTTGTCAATCATGATGCCTCTTTTTATATCTTGAATCCACCTTATTTTGATGTATTGTTGTGGTAACTCATTTACATATTTGCTTTTAAAGTATGCCAAAATAGGTTGACATGGAATTCCTTCGAACTCGAACATTAAGCAATCACAACTTGCAATCTTTGTTTGTTTGAAATATGTCATGATGTTGGAGATGCATGTATCTTCGAGCGATGCCACACTATATGATATCTCCAATTCGTCTTCTTTCATTTGATTCACATTGTTAAGCAATGATTTTTCCAACTCTGCTCGAAAGAGGTAAAAGTTAGTTTTTTAATAATTTTTGCCATTTGATCCTCCGTTGCTCACTTGGTTTTCAATTTCGGCTTCTTTTCTAATGTTTTATGATCTTCTAGCAATTCTTGATGTCGTTGCCTACCTAATGCTCTTTTAAAAATAGAAGCAAAATCATGCAAGGAGTTGTTACCGGACAAGTTATTCTTTAAGAGACCATTCATCCCTTCGCTTATTTGGCTGCTAGATGCCTTGGCCCAAAAATAACTTCTATGATAAACCAGTATCCATTTCTCACAACAACAACTGAGCCTTTTATTCCAAGCATATGGGGTAGGCTATATGAACCAACATGAGAATCACGCCGGGTCAAGCACATGAATCATCTGTCTCCACTCACTCCTATCGAACAGTATCCATTTCTCACGCATAGCATAAATGGAATTCAACCATTTGTGAGATGTAAGACCATTTTCTACCATTAAAGATTCCCACGTGGATTCAAAGACATCAGGATTTAGTGTTCGCTATATGCAATTTTTGAACGCTTTCATGAATGTCTCATCGAAGGCCCATGAACCTAGTTTGACCGGTATCTTATCTAAGATTTGCCAAATACAAAGACGATGCCGAGTGTTCAGAAAAACTCTTGATATTGCTACTTTCATCCCAAGATCTTGATAGGTGACAATCGCGTCCGGAGCACGACCCATAGCATCAATGAACCTCTCGAAAATCCATGTGAATGAATCGGCCGATTCATCTCGAATGAAACCACAACCTAAAAATCTGGATAGTGTACGGTGGTTTGTACCAACAAATGGAGCCCAAATCATCTTAAATTTATTTGTACTGTGGATGGTATCGAATGAGACAATATCGCCGAAAAGCTGAAAATTATGCCTCTTAGTAGCATCCGCCCAAAAGCAGTGAGTCAACCTTCCATCTTTATCTACCTTGTTGGTCATAGTAAAAAAGCAGATTTTTCCTTTTGAATATTTAAAGTAATCAATTAGCATTTGCGCATCATGTTCCTTTAGTACTTCTTTTACATCTCTTTCATAATTTCTCAAGTCTTTCTCCATACATCCAAGTTTATCAAATCCGCCGCTTTCAACTTCGAGCACGGTCACAGCCCCAGAGATGGACATATTTGCTGACTTCAACCCGCACATTAGTCTCTTTTTTGCATTGCTCACGCTTCGATTTCCTTTTAGCAAATATTTTCTTCTTGGAGTTACCATTCCGTGATTATGTTCTTCAACAAATCTTTTTATTACCCACACACTCTAACACCCTAGTCTGATCCTAAGTTTTCTTTTTCTTATTTTGAATGTATTGGGTTTTGTTATATTATTATTATTATTTTAAGTTAGAGTTTAATACTTTTTAGTTAAGATAAAACATATAATTATGGTTTTCTAACTCTGTTAATTAAATGATAATAAGTATTTAGAAATTGTTTTCTAATAAAATAGTATCATATTTTAATATGCTTATATATTTATTGTCTACTTTAGTTTTGTAACTAAATAGATAATAATAGTATGATTGTTTTAACAAAATATATTTAGTATTTAAGTTTATTTGATAACTTATTAACCTCTTATTTTAATTTACATCTAATATATTTTCAAATATTAGTTTATATAACCAAATATATTATGGTTGTCTAAGTAGTTATGATATTTAACATTTAGAAAGTTGTTTTGATAAATCTAGTATTATTTTATCTCTTTTAAACCAACCCTAACCTATTTATACAATCATATCATATTTTAAACTAATCTATATATTTTATCTCTCCAAACAAATCTATAACTATTTTAATCATTCGTATTTAAACTATTCTATATACATCATATCTATTTAAAACCCTATATATATTTATATAAATATTTCCTATTATCCTATATAATAGCAAACCCTACATCTATGTTAACTATATATATTGATTATCTAGTATGTTTAAGATGTTTATTGGTGTGCTAATTTATATTTATATTAATTAATATACATATGATATATACACTGTCTACAATATTTTTGTAAACATAGATATATGGTAGCTTGTTTTGGTTATGATAAATAATTGAGGAGCTCCCTTAAATCTTTAAGAAATAATTCTTGTGGAGGGTTTTGTGATATATTGTTTTATCTAGTTTAACAAATTTTTCTCTTTTTTTTAACCAATTTTACCCTAACCAATATATAAATAACACACCTATATTTTACTTAACCTTAATCTCTCTTTCCAATCGGAATTTTTCTCTCCCCCTTTCTCTCCCTCTCCTATATATATATATATATATATATATATATATAAAATTCTAAACCTACATCTTTCAAATCTTCTTTTAATTTCTTCCTTTAAAAATTGCCGAGCACCCATCACCAACCGCATCCAACTCCAGAACGGTGAGTAACATGGATCGAGATTCTCTAACCGAGCAATCGAGTTTGGTTTGCGTTTCGTGTCGTTGTATTTAGTCGTCTCAAGATAAGTACTCATGCTCTATTTTTAGTCGACGCAATATCGGCGAATCTATCAAAACTATTGCTGATGAATAATATTATCATACAAATTATGTATATAATTATTTGTATCCATACTGTATGTATATATAATCTTCGTTCATATTGATATATTATATTCTTGATGTTTTATTATTGTTTTATATAAAAACATCATGTGATCATATTTACTAATATATAATGTAAATTTAAACTCATATTGCTTGTATGTGCTATTAATTATTCATACTCATGTATATAATTGTCTACTGTGATTTTTTTTATTATAACTATCATATAGCATAAATAAGTTTGTGTATGTGTATATAAAACACCCCAATTTCCGGAATACGAAAATATGGACCAAAACCGCCAGTGCTCCTGGACAAGAGGAAAACGAATTGCCATAATCACATCTAAGGCTCTAGCTAAACATGTACGATAATATTTAAGACATAATACTAATATCATGCTGCAAGAATAACGAGTAATATCAAAAATGGAATCACAAGATGATGATAGATCCAATAAAATATCCATGGAAGATAAAAGATCCGAATAAAAGCAATACATGATCCAAAATAAAGATACATCATTTCTAATGTCCCGCGAGGGGCGCACATTCTAATAGCAACTGAAATAAAATAAAAACAAACCTATAAATCTACAATCTTCGAAAAATTCCTGATACTCACTCTGATCCTGCTCTGCCTGTGAATCGGTCTCTAAATTTGAGATGGCAAGTCTCAGAGATGTCAGAATATCTTGCAAGTACTCAATCGTAATAGTGTGTGTATGCGTGTGATAACATGAATATGTGAGTGTAGTGAAGCCCGCGTGCACATGTACACATAGATATGGCAGTAATATGAAGTAAACATGTAAATACGTCAAGTCGGTCAAGTCATATCTTAGTTAGTCATTAAAAAGGTAATCTATCATGTCGTGAGTTTGAGTGGGTACGTCAACCTCTGCAGGAGTATTCTTAACCCAAGGGTAGGACCTCAGGAGCTAGGAAACATAGGCTCAAATGTGGAATGAATAAGCGACCGTATATAGCCCGGTACAAGTTGTAGGAACAAACGAATGATATAGCCCGGTACGAGCTGTAGTAACAAGCGACCGATATAGCTTGGTACGAGCTGCCGGCATGGGACTCCTGAGATCCTATTGAATGAATGCACACTCAAACTACCCCAATACCCTGTGTATTTATAACTAACATGGCAGTGAACCCGACCACTAAATAAAATGCTGACTGGACTGAAACTTGTAATATCATGTTAACGGTATGGAATAGAAACTTGTAAGCAGGAATAAATTGGGCAATGACATGTAACTCAGCATTCCAATAGTGATCTCGTTTTAATGCAAAGAAATAGTAATCGTGAACATGCATGTAATGTTGATATTAAATAATAGCCTCAAGTAGCATGTCAAGTACAGTCGATATGATATGATAATATCAATAATATAAACAAGAATCTACATGAATTTGCAAGCACTTCCATTTAATATCCGGATCTATTATTAGAAAGAATAATAAACCGAAATATGGTTTTAAAGGGTTAATATGATTAATGGGTGCTCTAGCAATCCTAAGGTTTCACCAAGGTACGCAATAAATTATGTGATTAATATCATCTAAACAATACTATAGTATATGAAATACAATGATATGTATCTGATTATATTTAAAATAAATACTAATAAAAACGAATATAATTATGTACTCTTAATTACTATCGGTGACTAATATATTTGTACGTTTAATATGATTACTATGATACTGTCACGCCCCGCTTTTCAAAATACGGAACACGAGAGATGACAAGGTCAGCCATGCTCCTACGGTCAAGAAAATATCCTGCCGTAGTCACACTTCGGCTTCTGGCAGTACATGGTACCAGTAATATAATACAGATGATGAGATAATACAGTCACTAAAACTATCAGGTGAAAAGAAAACTGAGCGCAACAAATACAACAACTAACCAATGATAATGAAAGAAACGGTAGGGCCAGCTCACTGGTCTAGATATCCACGGTTTCCTCGAAATCAGACGGGTCCACTTCTTCTATTATGAGCATGCATACTCAGATCGTCAGAGCAACACAACATCAATATATATACATATATGATGTGCAATGATGATAAACATAAATCAGTAAGTATAGAAATGACATGAGCATGAGATAACCAGTACATGTAACGGTAAAGCAGGTGTATCAAATCAATAATCAACGTAATGTTCTATTAGTCTCACAGTCTCAATGTCCAAATCACTAAACTTATCGTCAGTCCGAGTGTGAGCGTCAACCACCGCAGGAGTATCCCAACCCAAGGGTAAGCCCTAGGGGCAAGGAAACACGGGCCCGAATCACGATCAGTAAGAACCAGTAACACGATCAATAACAATATTTTGAAATCATGAAATATGCCGGCAATAGGATTCCTGAGATTCCGTTGATCGAACTGACACTCAAACTATCCCACACCCCACGGTCTACATCAAACACCGCCTACGAATCCGAGTACTAGTCGCTCCATGACATGTCTACGCGAGAATTAGAGACAGGGTCTCCATCAAGCATGTCTCGACTGGTATCTAAGATAAGTGGACAGCTCTCGATATCTTACCTATGACACCAATATAACTGCTTCCGTACCCGTCCCATACCAGTTATAGTTACACTTATATATGTCCCATAGGCGTCGATAATGCAATAACTAAATGGTTCCGCTGATTGCGTACAAGTATGTGTCACTTCTATTCAATCACACTTTTACACTAACGTGCTTGCCGCAATCCAATCACCAACACTTATCGTTTAGTAATGTAACTTGGTCACTAGGATATCAATGTATATAACCACTATTCAATAAGGGTATAACCGCTACATGATATGATAAGAATGCAATCAAATATGATACGAATAAATGGCAGCCAGTGTTATATAACTTGCAAAATTCACTATAAATCACACGTGCAGAATTGAGCAAAACAATATAAAAGGGGTAAGCAGCATATTCAATTATCTCTACAGCAAAACTGGTTTCGAGTCAATCGGGTATCAGGTTTGCGAGTTATGATCATTCCATTTTAAGTGTTCTCTGCTAGAAATCCAGTTTCAGAACTGGAAGTCCATTTCGTAACATGGTTTGCTCCCTGTTGGGGTCATAATTAGGCGATGCTACAGTTAGATAATATTTAGATTTATCTGTTATGTTTCCAACGCATCAGACAGATCAATAATATCCACTATATGCAGGGAGATATACGTTGTTTGAGATTAAGGTATACATTCTGTCTCAGCATGAAACTACAATACACATCGACGGTTTAAAAGGTGTTATAAATATCAAACAACACTGGAATGCAATGAGACCAGTACCGTTAGAAAACTAATTCAATTCTCTACGCTTCCATGTATGGTTCTGCATACTTGTACATTTAATCGGTGAGATATATGTGTTCTAAAACAAGCAAAGGCGGAGGTTCTTGCCCCGGACTGCAGTCCAGAGCCATGAATCGCCTCAGTTCTCGCTGTCATAACTTCTTAAAGTTTAGAGTTCAACTATGGGGTACTATAGTTTTATCTTTTGGCTTCGATACGAGCCCTAGGAAATTAAGTTATGAGTTGTATTCAAATTAATATAGATTTTGCAAGACAACAGGTACGGTAGATTCCAGGTTTAGTTAATTCATCGAGCGGGTTGTATGCTTATTCACTTTGAACGAGAATTAAATTTTGGCTATCCAAACAGGGCGGAAATCGGTTCCCACAATCTCTTCACGGCCCAAGACGTAGTTTTAGACCCTCGTCATATCCAACCCAACATCACCAAACAACTACGGCTCATATATTACCATTTGTCGATAAATTACGATATGCATATGTATACATACAACTATAATTAATATTGAATGATCTACCTATTTTAATTATAGCATGACTAAGCAAGTTTTCGAATTTGCCTGACAACGAAACGATGTGGCGATCGGCGGCAATGGTAGCAATACAAGCATCCACAATAGCACGAAGGTAAGGTTTGGGGCTCGGCTAGTCTCTGCCACACAGCGGGGAGCCCGAGTTGATGATGGCGCTGGGGAACTCTGGTGAGGTGGTCGTGGATGGAGGTTATGCGGTGAGGAGGTTGGTTAGTCTAGAGGTTGCCGGCGGTGGCAGCAGTGGCCGGCGGTGGAGTTGCAGGGGGCTCATGGTTAGAAGGAGGTGATGGCGTGGAGGTTGTGGAGGAAGGAGGTGACGCTGGCGACGGTAAGGGAAGCTTGGGGGAAGAAAGGAAGGAGCTAGGTGTGTTGGGGTAGCAGTCGGCTGTGACGGTGGTGAGGTCGCGGTGGTGCGAGGTGGCTCCGGTGAGATGATGGGGCGCCGAGAGATGATCGGCGGTGACCGGTGATGGATGTTGCAGTGGGGGAAGGAAGAGGATGGGCTCGGTTGCAGGGGTGGGGCTCGTGGCGGCATAGGCGAGAGGTCGAGGTGGGGATTCTTGTGGTTGGAGAAGGAGGGGCCCAGTGAAGCAAGAGGAGACGGACGATAGCACGACGGCGAGAAAGGAGCTCGGCTTGGCCGTGGTGGTGGTTGGTGAAGACGGTGGGTGCTCGGTTAAGTTTTTGAGAGGGGGGAAAGAAAAGGAGGAGAAAGAGAGGGGAGCCAGGGTCTTGGTTTTGAGGAGGCGAGCGGTTGCAAGAGAGGGGGGTCGGTGGTTGAGAGGGATGAGGGACGGGCGAAGGAATCACGGAGGACGTTGAGGGTATCTCGGGTGAGTGGCGGCGAGGGCAAGGTCGTGGGGGAGCTCGCTGCGAGGAAGGGGGAGAAAAGATCGAGAGGAGAGAGAAAGAAGAGAAAGAATCGAGAAGAGAGAAAGGGAGAAAGGAGAGAGGAAAAAGCGGGTCGGGTCGAGTGTAGGAGTGGGCTAGGGTTAGGGATTGGGTTTGGGTTTGAAAAGGGAATTTAGGGAAAAAAATAGAATTTGAATTTAAAGTGAAGCAAAAATAGGAAATGTATTCACATGAAATAATTGGAAGGAAAAATGTTTAGGAAAAAGGAAAATAAAGATGGGAGAATAGGTTAGGTTAGGTTTTAAATTTACAATTGAATAATAATCAATGGCAGATAACACAAGTTAACAATAGTTAATAATAAAAATTACAAAATTTATAATTACTAAAGGTTAATACTGATTAAACACATTAACCTAGTTAATGGCAATAATAATAAACTAGGAAAGGATATGAATATTATTTAGGAAAGTATTTAATAAGGAAACTTTATTAAAACACGAAATATTTCGTATGGCAGATACCGGTTATTACATTATATCCCACTTAAAGGAAATTTCGTCCTCGAAATTAAAATAAATGATAAGCTATAAAATGCCATGCAAAAAGTAACAAAAAAAAATCAAATACTACTATATAGTAATTTACGCAAAAGCAACTAGATGAAAATCAAATATTTATATATATAAAAAATAGAGCAGTTAAAAAGAACAGTCACATATAAGGACATAACCATTAATAGTGATAAACTATGCATATACAAATACAATTAAAAATAGGATGACAATAATAAACAATAATGAAGATTGACTGATAGGCCTTAAGAACCAAAACTATCTTAATAAAATTACAAATCAAGCAATTATATATTAAGTTGAAAATACTCATATGGTAAAATATAGGAGAAAAATAAAATGAAAACATAGGTGGCTAGTAAACAACCTAGACATCAACATTTAACGTAAAGGTCAAGACTAAACCATATATGCAAAAATTGGGAGATATTACAATATGAAAGAAACTAAGATAATACCGAGATAATATGATATGAGTACAAGTAAATAAGATATATTAGCATACAAAATAACGATAATTCGTCTTATAGTAAATGGAAAAATTTAAAATGATTGGAATACAAGTATATGCAAGTAAACGTAAATACGAAAATAAAAGATAGATGACATAAATATGAACAAAGAAAAAGAGCATGTGAATTTTGAGAATTGAACAAAAGAATACCAACAAACGAACGAATGTGAGTGATAACACTATAATAAATAATATAACGTTAGAGAAAAATATAAAGTAGAAGATAATCCGAAGTGACATCCTGCAGTTAAACGCAGAGTAAATTAAAATAAAAAGTATGAAAAACAGAACTACGTATTAAAAGGACGATAACATGAAGAGCATTTGTAGGAATAATTTACTAGAAATAGAATATACGGTGTAAGGTTGTACTATTAAAATTTAAAGGGTAGTAGATTATTTGAAATAACGAAAGTAGTTAATAATGCATACTTTTAGAAAAACACAAAATGGAGAAATACTAAATTTCAAACGCCACTAAATATAACTACCGTAATGGAAAATAATACCTGTGATATAGTAGACTGGCCAGGGCATGGATTGCGGTAAGATACGACTTAATCGAAAGATGGAGTCAGGAAAGTGATGCTCAACTATAGGGTCAACGAGCCTGGGGGTTAGGTTACTACAAGATTCAAGAGTGAGATAATAATAATAAGTCTCAAGAAAGGAAAGAAATTATTGGAAGAAGGAACAATCAATGTATCATGCGGATCTTAAAGGTACAATACTCGGGGAAAATTTGCTCGAATTGAACTTTATTATCCAAAAATTGACAGAGTACAATTGAGAGATAAACGTGGCCCTAAGCTATACATTGCTTTTATTTGGCCAGAAGAAAAGAAAATAAGTCGTGTACAACAAGTTATGATAAGCTCTCGTGCTAAGATAGAGGCGTCCATTCCCATAGTGTCTTGCATGGATTGCTGCATGAGGTTCTTCAGCCTCGAGTTCCTCCTCACTCGAGATTTCATCCTCCGACTCTTCCTCGGCTGGGGCTTCATTTTCGGACTCTTCCCCCATGTGGTTTTCTTCTCCTGGCCCTTCCTCTTCGGCGGGAGCTTTCTCATCGGGGTCTTCTTCCACATGATCCGTCTCTTCCGGATTCTCTGCCACTGGGTCCTCATTAGGATCGTCCTCTTCAGGATCTTCATCTGGATCCTCTTCTACTGGGTCCTCCTCAGGATCCTCTTCTATTGAGCCTTCTTCGGGGTTTTTTTCTTCATCATCTGAGTCACTGATCATATTGATCTCTGGAGCTGCAACTGCGACTCCTTGTCGTCGAAAATAACTCGTGGGCCATCAACATCATCATATGAACTCACTAGTATGCAGTGAAAAGAAATGCAGGACCGAGTTCGAGAGGCGATGCTGCCCCCGGATTGGCCATGGTCTGAAAAGAGAGGGTCATGATCAGCTAGTGAAACACAAAAAAATAACTAGTGATGCGGAGCACATGGAAAATATAAGATGGATAAATGTTAAAATCATACACTTGAGTGATGATGCAGCAAGTAGTATATGGAAATGAACTGTAAGGAAACGATATACAAGTCGCAACCCACTCTTTTTTTTTCCATTTAAACCAAAGGGTTCAACAAAATATAAGGTTCGGACAAAAAGAAACGATTACTAAATAAAATAATAATGTCTTTATTGGAAGCATGAAGGGTGATAACTCTGCGTTGATATCTAGGTCTCTGCTGTAGGGTTTTCGTCACCCCATTGAGATGGGAATACGCGCGCGCTTGTTAGGCGCATTACAGATTCCCTCTGTCTAGGGTAGGCGGGGGTTTATTGATTGTGGGGATCCGAATCTCCGGCAGCCGCGGACTAAGCTGCCGTTAATTACCCCTCGTCTTTAGAGTGAGAGAACCTCTGATTGATGGGTCAACTATTCATGCGAACTCAATATGCAGTGTACGTGTTTTGAAGGGGTTTTGGATATATCGGGAGCCCCGCAGAGTTTTTACGGGGGTCCCGCTACCCGGATAGCGGGTTAGGGGTTAAGGAGGCTAGCAGCCCCCTTGCGGGGCAGCATCCCGTTAGAATTTTTTTCTAACGGGGGACAGTGTTGTAGAGTATGTGTGTGTGTGTATGTATATATACATATATATAAGGGAAAAGGGCATCCAAAAGATGCATGGGAGAAAGCGCTCGGGCGCTAGCGCTTTGGACGCAAGAGCGCTAGCGATTTGGTCGCTAGCGCCTCACGTGCTAGGCACGTGGGCGCTCGAGCGCTAGCGCTCGCGCTTTGGTCGCCAGCGCCTCACGTGCCAAGTACGTAGGCGTTTGGGCACTAGCGCTTTAGGCGCTAGCGCTTTGAGCGAAAAGGCGGTAGCGTTTTGGACGCTCGGGCGCTAGTGCTTTGGACGCTAGCGCTTTGAGCGCCAGGGCGCTAGCGCTTTGGGCGCTAGCGTCTCACGTTCCAGGCACGTGGGCGCTCGGGTGCTAGCTCTTTGGGCGCAAGGATGCTAGCGTCTCACGTGCCAGGCACGTGGGCGCTCGGGAGGCAAAAGGGACTTGGTCCCTGCAATGGAAGTTGTACTCCCAGAAAGGAACACTTATTATTTTTTGTGTGTGTGTGTGTGTGTGTGTGTGTGTGTGTGTGTGAGGAGTTAAACTCCTAGGATATTTTGAAGCTGATGAATGGGCTTCTCCCCTTGAGCCCTGGATCTTCCCCAAAGTGCGGTTTCTGGAGATGGGTCTCCTTCTTCTTCCTGTCGTTTGGCCGGATCTTGGAGAAAGGGGGTAGGATTTAAAAATCTCCCCTTTTTGAGACCTAATGGAAGATCCAAGCTCCTCTTTGTGGGTTTTGTGATGAAGAACTATTTAGTTTTGGAAAAGTAAGAGTAAAACTCTTGATTTAATTCAAAATAAAGAAAAAGGTTTTAGAACCTTGAGGAAGGAGAAGGGGGCACAGGTCCTAATTTTTGAGAATGAAAAAATATCTTTTATTCATCATCATATTTCCTTTTATAGGCTTACACATTTATATATAGCTCATTGGGCTTTACAAAATGGCATTTTGCCCATCCCATAGCTCATGTGCCATTTCTCTTTGCACATAAGCCATGAGCTTTACAAAAATTTGGCTTTATGCCCATTCATGCATAAAAAATTACATAAAAATTATTTATTACATGATTTTTATTTCGGCATAGGGGAGGCCGGCCGCGGGCTCGACTTGGGCATGGGCCTACTTGCTTGGGCTTGGGCCCACTTACTTGGGGTTGACCTTGACTTTTGACCCGGTCAACTGGGGTGCAAATTTTGACCCTAACAAAGTGCCCCTTATCAATAAATGCACACCGTACATTTGAGTTGTGTGCATGAAATTGATGGATCTTGAAACTGGACTTCGAAATGGAACATCATTCCGGGGGTGGAGCATCCCTCGGGGAGCATGATTTCCGGGGATCGGAGCATCATTCCGATTTGCGGAGCATAATTCCAGAGTTGTAGTATCATTCCGAAGCGTCGGAGCATAATTCCGAGGGTTGGAGCATAATTCCAGGATCGGAGCATCATTCCTGAGAGCGGAGCATGACTCAAAGGATCGGAGCATCATTCCGAAGAGCGGAGCATGACTCCAGGGATCGGAGCATCATTCCGAAGAGCGGAGCATAATTCCGAGGATCGGAGCATAATTCCGAGGATCGAAGCATCATTCTGAAGGATCGGAGCATAATTTTAGGGATCGGAGTATAATTCCGATGAGCGGCAGACATTCTGACCGAAGCATAATTTCGATGCAGAGGTTGATTCCCAGGTGAAGCATAATTCTGACAGGGAAGGCAGATACTCCGAGGTAAAGCATGATTTCGACACGGGTTGCACATTCTGAGATGAAGCATGATTCCGACACAGAGCTTGCCGGTTGACTTGATTCCGAGACGGAGCATAATTCTGACGAGGAGGTCGCTGCTTGATTCCGAGCCGAAGCATTATTCCGACAGGGAAGGTAGATACACCGAGGCGAAGCTTGATTTCGACGCGGGGTACACTCTGAGACAAAGCATGATTCCGGCGCATAGATTGTTGGTTGACTTGATTCCGAGACGGAGCTTAATTCCGACGAGGAGGTCGCTGGTTGATTCCGAGCGGAAGCATAATTCCGACATGGAAGGTAGATATCCCGAGGCGAAGCATGATTTCGACACGGGATAAATTCTGGGATGAAGCATGATTCCGTCGCAGAGGTTGTTGGTTTGATTTGATTTGGGTTGACATCAGCATCGCTCTACTGGAATATGGTATCAGGAGCGAATCATCATTTGCCATGAGTGGATTTGGGGATTTTGGTTTTTATTTGGCATCTGCATTGCTGCACTGGAATAATGCCAGGAGCAACTCATTATTTGCCCCGGGAGGATTTAGGAATTGGTGGCTTAGGAGACATATTTAGATCTCTATCATCTAAGACTTTTCAATTTTATAGGCCGTAAAGGTCCCATAAAAGCATTTTTTCCCTACGAATCAAAAGGATCTCGTAGGTGTATTTTCTCCTTAGGAGTCGTGGGGACTCCTAAGTGTGTTGCTCCTTTGTGAGTCGTAAGGATCTCACGCGGGAATTTTCTCCTCACAAAGTCGAGAGGACTTTGCGAGTGCATTTCATCTCTTTTTTACGAGTTTGCGCCCTTTTGGGTTTTCACAAACTCGCCGGCAGTCCTACTGTTTTTACTCACGGAGCCCTTTCGGGTTTTCATCTGTGCCCATTTTGCTTGTGGACATACAATTTTTTAATATATTTTTTTAAATTTTTGGTGGGACTTTGAATGTGGTCTCACCGGTAGGACTTGGGAGAGATTGGGATTGTTTTACGCCCGTGGATTGTATACGATTTTGCAGGATGTATGATATAGACCGTAGGGCCGGAAAAATTTCGGGATTGGCGTCTGCATCGCTGCACTGGGATATGGTACCAGGAGCGACTCATCATTCGCCGTTGGAGTATGGGATTTGGAATTTGGTTGGCGTCTGCATCGCTGTACTGGAATATGGTACCAGGAGCGACTCATCATTCGCCGTTGGGGTATGAGATTTGGAATTTGGTTGGCGTCTGCATCGCTGCACTGGAATATGGTATCAGGAGCGACTCATCATTCGCCATTGGGGTATGGGATTTGGAATTTGGTTGGCGTCTGTATCGCTGCACTGGAATATGGTACCAGGAGCGACTCATCATTCGCCACTTGGCTATTGGGAAGCGATGGCTTAAGAGACAGGTTTATATCCCTATCACCTAAGGCTTTTCAATTTTATGGGCCGTGAGGGTCCCATAAAAGCATTTTTCTCCCTACGAGTCGAAAGGATCTCGTAGGTGTATTTTCTCCTTAGGAGTCGTGAGGACCCCTAAGTGTGTTTTTCCTTTGTGAGTCGTAAGGATCTCACGAAGGTTTGTTCTCCTCATGTATCGTGAGGATACATGAGTGGGTCTTCCCAATAGAGCATAATTCCAAGGGCGGAGACCGGCCGCTAGACTGGTGATTGCTGTGGGGCATGAGTGTGATGAGAATTATTTGAGCCCGTGGATTGTATACGGTAGTCAATTTGGACACTGGCTGTAGGGCCGGGGAAATTTTGGAAAATTGGATTTTGGTTGGCGTCTACATCGCTGCACTGGAATATGGTATTAGGAGCGACTCATCATTCGTCGTTTTTTTTGTTTTTGCATTTTTTTTTGTTTTACCGCGATTGCTCTTTCATTTCATCTATTCTTATCGCGAAGCTCGCGATTGCCCTATCATTTCGGCTTTTATTCGTGGTTGCCTTATCATTTCGGCTTTATTTTTCATCTTTATTTTGCTCGCTGATTTTTATTGCGAGTTGCCCCATCATTTCGGCTTTTCTTTTTTATTTATTTATTTACACATTTTTTTTACATTCCCAGTTTAACGACTTAGAGGTCGATTATTCCCAGTTTAATGACATGGTGGTCAAGTGTTCCCAGTTTAATGACGTGGTGGTCGACTGCTTTCATAGAAAGACAGATGTCTGAGAGAATCTATTTCACGAAGAACTTCGGTCTCCGTTTGTATGAAATTGGCGGTTGCAGCTGAACTGTTTGTTAACACGCCTTTAGACAGTTCTATCTCTCCTGCCTTGTATTGCTTTTCTACCCAATCTTTGAAGACGAAGCAGTCCTTAATGGCATGACCTATCACTCTGTGATAGGGACAGTATTTGGGGTCGTCGGTCATATTCGCTTCCTGCGGTCTTTTTGACTCTGGCAGTTGTAGACCGTTTCTCAGGGCGTCTTTGAATATTTTACGGATTTTGTCCCTTCTGAAGGAATAGACCTTATTTAGCTTCTCCTTCAGTGGAGATTCTCCTCCCTCTCCGAACACTGGCTTCTGAGGCCGGTTTGCATTAGGCCTGCTCATCCCTTGCTTATTTCGGTTAGCCGAAGTGTTAAAAGATTCAGAATCGCCGGAATTTCCGCCTTTGCGATTATCGTCCTTTCGGTTTCTCCAGGACCTATTGTTATTTTGGGAATCCGAGGAGGACTCCTGCTTGGAGCGCTCCAACATCTGGACTTTTCTGGTCAGCTCATGGAATGTTTTGAGACCCGCGGTGCATAGAAACAGGGCCATCCAATTGTTGAGATTTCCGACGAGAAGACTGACAGATTGGTCCTGCTCTATCGGCGGTTCACATTTGACGGAGAGATTGCGCCATCGGGTTATAAAATCCGTGCTGCTTTCGTTGTTCTTTGGCTTGGTCCTTACGAGATCGGCGATGGTGATCTTATCGCTGACGCTCATGAACCTCTGCCGAAACAGAGACTTTATTTGGACGAAAGTTGTGACGGAGCCATCCGGTATGCTAGCGTACCAGTCGAAAGCAACATTGGCCAAGCTATTAACGAACTGGCGTAGGAGAAGTGCATCATTGCCCCCAGTATTCCCGCATGAGGCTTTAAAATGGGCGACGTGCTGATTCGCATTTCCCGTCCCATCAAATCTTCCGAATTTGGGGATGATATAGCCGCTAGCAAATTCTGTCAGATCATACTGAGCAGGATATGGTCTCCCACTACTGCTGATATCTTTTTGCACTTCGGCTTCGGCTACCAAGGTTTTGATTTTGTTGGCAACCAAATCCATGATTTGATCTTGAGTTAGCAGGCTACTGTCATCGGTTGCCAAGACATTTCCCGAGATAGGATGCGACTGACTTTCATGCGGTCCGCCCACCTTTAGATTTGAGGGAATAGGCGTCGGCTGTCTCGGGACACCGTTTCTCGGTTCATGGGCAGATGCCTGCGCTTGATTGGGCGGCTGGGAGGCAAGTTGGGCCGTGAGCTGTAAGACGACGTTTGTCAAGTCGTCAATTTTTGAGTAAAGCTTGGCCATCTCCTTGTCTTTGTTTCTGAGCTGCTTTCGGAGCTCCTGGAGAAGTTGCTGCTCTGCGGTCTTAGGATGGAAAGTTGGCTCATCTTCGCTCTCCGAGCCCGACTCCTCATGAACTGAGGGCTCTCTCTGCTTATCAGCCTCACTGGGAGGGTCTTCATTACCTTCCATAGGAGGCTGGTCTTGGAATGTGGCAGCCATATTTACACCAGATTGGATTTGGGATATGGTGGCCCCGCCCTTGCTCTTGCTGCGCGTACCCACCATGTAGACAGTGTGGACAACATATCCAGTGGTCTCTTTATCTTTGGTGGGGAGCTTAGAGAAGATACCCGATCGAGCAGTTATCGAGGGCACCGCTGGAGCTTGCTCGAGACGCCTCGTTGCTTTGTTCGTGTTGATGGCCTTGCCCCCAGCCGGGGCCAAGGAAAGTCGTTCAAACACCGACTTGCGTTTGAGTTAGGGCGCCTTCGAGACCACCACATTTGGCCTCTTGCCTTTCGAGACCGGTTTGTCTGTCACCGGGGCTTGAGGAGCTGGGATGGCGTTAGCTGACACGAACAGAATAGAGCCAAATGGTAGTGGCGGCTCTTCCCATTTTCGCCTGAGACTGGTCGGAAGGACCGTCATGGCGTCCATCTTCATCGTGTAGGAGATGGGAGCTATGTCGAGAGCTGAGCTTTTCCTTGGAGACATTTTTGCTACGACCGGAGATTGCAATTTGAAATTTGTTAACCTGCACAAAGAAGCATGATTTCAGTATAGGCAATCGATATGTATATTGATTGAGTTTGCATGAACGTTTAACCCGAAATATGGGAGGAAAGATAAGTCCCACCGGGCGTGCCAGAATCTGTAGGGTGTTTTTCGCCATCCCATTGAGATGGGAATACGCGCGCGCTTGTCAGGCGCATTACAGATTCCCCTTGCCTAGGGTAGGCAAGGGTTTATTGACTGTGGGGATCCGAATCTCCGGCAGCCGCGGACTAAGCTGCCGTTAATTACCCCTCGCCTTTGGAGCTAGAGAACCTTTGATTGACGGGTCAACTATTCATGCAAACTCAATATGCAGTGTGCGTGTTTTGAAGGGGTTTTGGATATATCGAGGGCCCCGCAGAGTTCTTACGGGGGTCCCGCTACCCGGATAGCGGGCTGGGGGTCAAGGGGGCTAGCAGCCACCTTGCGGGGTGCGGGATAGCGCCCTGTTAGAATTTTTTTCTAATGGGGGACAGTGTTGTAGAGTATGTGTGTGTGTGTGTATATGTATATATACATATATATAAGGGAAAAGGGCATCCAAAGGATGCATGGGAGAAAGCGCTCGGGCGCCGGCGCTTTGGGCGCCAGGGCGCTAGCGCTTTGGGCGCCAGCGCCTCATGTGCCAGGCACGTGGGCGCTAGCGCTTTGAGCACAAAGGTGCTAGCGCCTCACGTGCCGGCACGTGGGCGCTAGCGCTTTGGGCGTTAGCACTTTGGGCGCCAGGACTCTAGCGCTTTGGGCGCTAGTGCCTCACGTGCCAGGCACGTAGGCGCTCGGGCGCTAGCGCTTTGGACGCTAGCGCTTTGAGCGCAAAGACGCTAGCGCCTCACGTACCAGGCACATGGGCGCTCGGGAAGCAAAAGAGATTTGGTCCCTGCAACGGGAGTGTTCCCCTCCGAAAGACGGCGCGACATGGCGTCTTGCCTGAGATTCAGGGCAGATGCTAATTGGTGCTATCCGTCCACCTCTCCGAAGATGCCAAGTTGATTTATGGCACCATGTATCGAAGGTTTAGACGGATGCGTCCGATGTAGCAGACTTCGTCAGATTCCCCCTCATTCGAGGGGTTTTTGATTGTGGGGACGCTCTTCCCTGCAGGCGCAAGCCCCTGCAGTTAATTACGCTACCGCATTGCGGTAACAACTTTCTCCTTCTCCAGATGGTCACTTCGTGTCGTGGGTGTTTGTTTTGTATTTTGTTGCCCGTGGATTGTTTACGGAGACTAAGTTATGTCGTCGCCCGTAGGGCGTGGACTAGTCCAAATCCGTAATATCTTAGATTTGGGTTTGGGGGTTTGGTTTGAGGATACGTCAGCCATACTTGAGGCTGAGATCAACTCAAACGTTTGTTAAGGATACGTTAGTCTAACTTTGATACTAAGATCAACTTAACGGGATCGTTTAGATCCGACAGAGGAGCATTTGGGCTCTAATGTTCCAGTTTAGGGACATAGTGGTCCATCGTATGTATGGCCATCGGGACCCGTCACCTCTCTGACGACGTTGAAGGATTACAACGACGGATGTCAGAGGAGTTCAGAGATGTACCCTCGAGCCAGAGTTAATTGGGGGGATTTATAGTCCACTCTGTTTGAAGGTTTAAGGATACGTTAGCCATCTTTGAGGCTAAGATCAACTTAAACGGGACCGTTTAGATCCGACAAAAGAGCATGCGGGGGCTCTATTGTTCTAGTTTAAGGACATTGGGGTCCATGGGTAGTTTAAGGACATTGCGGTCCATGGGTAGTTTAAGGACATTGCGGTCCATTGTTAGTTTTAAGACATCTCGGTCAAGGTTAAGGACGTCGTAGTCCATGGGTTTAAGGACCCCACAGTCCATTGTTAGTTTTAAGACATCTCGGTCAAGGTTAAGGACGTCGTAGTCCATGGGTTTAAGGACCCCACAGTCCATTATGTGCTCTGGATGTTTCACACGGGTTCACTGCCGTGCTCTGCGAGGACCAGGCTCCGCTCTGGACGTTTTTCACGGGGTCAAAGAGTGACGTTATCCGCGTTCCATGTAACCAGGAATTTTGCATTAAACATGGGTTTAAGGACCCCACAGTCCATATCAATGTGTGGTCGTCGGGACCCGTCACCTCTTTGAAGACATTGAGGGATTACAATGCCAAGTATCAAAGGAGTGAAGAGATGTACCCTAGAACCGGAGTGGATTAAATAGTCCTTGGCCCAATTTGGGATCAAGACGGATTAATTATGTTATGAGCCCTTTAGCCCAGTTGATTACGAATTGAGGACTTATGGCCAGCTTGGGCTAAGTCCAATCAGGAGAGGCTTTGCCTCCATCCATTTAGCCAATTGGATCAAAGCCTAGTATTAAACACTACAGAGCAGTCAGTGTTGAACACTGGGAATGAGGTTGACAAGTTAGTGTTTAAGACTAAGAGATAATTGGTGTTAAACACCAGCAACAAGGCTTTTCAAATTAGTGTTAAACACTAAAACAGATCAGTGTTGAACACTGCAAATAAAGCTTTTTGATTAGTGTTGAACACTAAGGCCCAACAGTGTTTTAACACCGGGTTCGAGAGTTTTAATTTAGTGTTTAAACACTAAGGCAAGAGGGGTCACGTGGCAGCACGTGAGAGCGCCCTCCCTTCATTTATTCTGCTGAGATTATCGCGTCTTTCAGAGTATCACGTGCCATCACGTGATGGGCATTCAAATGCCTATGTATTAGAGCTTCTGCCGAGGGTTACGTGGGTCACGTGGGGTGCTGCCTCAAAGGGGCTTTCTGTAGATCTCTTGGGGGGGTCACGTGGTGACACGTGACCCTGCCTCTATGTATATTGTTTTAGAGGATCTGTTAATCTTTTCCAGGAATTAAATTCCTCGTAGGGTTAAACCCTGACAGTAAGTTCAGAGGAATTAAATTCCTACTTTCTCTTAAAGGTTTATATTCCGAATAGAGTTGGACTCTGAATTTTCCGCAGGAATTGAATTCCTCATTCATGTGAAGAACCAAATAGGGTTAAACCCTAATAAAAGCTTTTTAAGGAATTTGAACTTCCAACCTCTGTTAAATTATGATTAAAGGAATTAAATTCCCGCTGTTTCAACAGAACTAGGTTCTTAATTAGGGTTAAACCCTGTCTCTTTTTGTTCTGAAGAAATTAAATTCCCATGATACAGGGTCAAGCCCTAATTTTATTTTAAAGGAATTAAATTCCTATAGTTCTGTGAGAATTAAATTCTCGTGCTTGCATTCCCTCTCTATGTTTTGGATCTGCATGGCAAGATCTCAACCCATTGAGAATTAAATTCTCAACTTCAAGGGGAGATGTGCACTTTGCAGATCCTCTATCAAAGAGAGAAGAAATACGTTCTTCTGTTTTATATATCAGAGTTAAACTCTGTTGAGAATTAAATTCTCTTTCTTTCAAAAAGCCTTCCCTTTCTTACCTAGGGTTTTCTTTTGCAGAAGATCCAAGTTCCTCGAAGTATCGAAGCTCTCTTCCTTTTCTTTTTCTCTCCCTGTCTCTGTATATATATATCCTTCTCTGTGTCTCTTGGCTCCTATTTATAGGAGAAGCAGCCGAATCAATCAGTTTTTGACGAATCTTCATGAGAGATTTGATTTGCATCCATCATTCGTTTTTGACCTTTGGATTATTAGGTGAATTTTATTCACCATTGGATTTCAAATCCAGGGATTCTCCTTTGTTGTTTCGGTTAGATTTAAAGGGGAAATCTTTTTAAACCTGAGATTTTCCCATAGATAGATGATATTTCATCACCTCTGAATCTTTAATTCGATTGGTTCCAGATAGCCGCTTTCCTTTGGAAAGATTTGAATTTCTTTCAGAATTTAATTCTGTTGACAAAATGGGCTTTGAAAGCCGGTCACGTGTGACCACGTGACTCATGGTCACGTGTGGGCACGTGACCCCCTTTGGAATGAGCCTTCCTCTTTCTTTTGCGCTCTGTCTTCTGATTGCTGCTTAACCGTCACATGCCACCACGTGACCCCTGGTCACGTGTGAGCACGTGACCCTTGTCTGGAGCCTCTTTCCTTGGTTCAACTGGAGAACGAGTCTGCTGCTTTGAACGTCACGTGCCAACACGTGACCCTGGTCACGTAGGAGCACGTGACCTCTTCTGAAGCCTTTTCCTTGACTTGATCAGGGAACCGGTGTGCCTTTGACGCTTGCATTTAAATGTCACGTGCCGACACGTGACCCTTTCTGAAGCCCTTTCTTTGATGTATTAAGAAAACTGAACTTGCCTTGATGATGCGTTTAGGTGTCACGTGCCCACACGTGATCGCTAGTCACGTGTAAGCACGTGACCCTCTTCTGAAGCTTTTCCCAGAAGCTTTCCTGATTTTAAATCAGGAAATAAATTCCCCCACAGCGTTGTTCTCACGTGAGTGCAACGCTGTTACCCCTTGTGACTGTTGGATTCCTCTAGGGATCTGGCGAGATGAAACATTTCCATTGCCTTCTATAAATACCTCCGTCTCTTCATAGGAGCCTTCGCTTTGCTCATCTTCTTCTTCTGAGAACTTCTCCTTTGAGAATTTAATTCTCGCTTTCAGAGCTTAGTTCTCTGTCCTGAAACAATCCTCAGAGTTTAACTATGTTCGAAAAGAATCCTTTTTCCTCAGGTAATGTTCTTGGACAACGATGGACCTTCACATTTCTCTGGATTTTAAATCCAAAACAAGGGTTTTTACCCTTTTTTTTCTGTTTTTCCATAAGAACATGAAACCTTCAAACTGTAGATCTTTTAGGGTTTAGATGATCTTTGGGAAGATGATGATGGCGTTTCAACTCCATGGAATTTAATTCCATCAAAAATGTTTCTGGGAATTTAATTCCCTTCCCTTAATAAGGAATTTTAATTCCAATGAAGGACTTGATTTCTTCATGCGGAGGCTTCCTGGGGTGTCTTGGCCCGAGGTTGTTCTTCCTGCAGTTAATGAAACAGGAGTTTTCTAATGAATCTCATGACCTTTATTTCAGGTATCATGGATGCCCATCTGTATGGTCTTGACGAGATCATTTCCTATGGGAATATTCGTGCACTGGGCCGGAGTCAGAACCAGGAGTTCACCGATGCTCAATGTGCCGAGATTATGAGCCGCTTTGATGAGTACAACCATCGGCTACTCCCCCGTCGCTCTTCTTTTCTGAGGCTGATCGTGCTGGCGATCAGGGAGGCTCTCCCTCTATTCTGTGCTGGTGTGCCCCTTGAGGCATTGGGCGCCGCCGAGGATAAAGTACACTCGGTGTATCTGATGCACTTGATCTCAAAGAGAAGGCGGGATAATCTCATTGATCTCCTGCATCAGATGTTCCAGGAGTCGGCCATACTTGCCGCCTATCGGAAGGTGGAGGACATTCGTGAGGACCCCGATGCTTGTGATCGTGAGAGGAAGCATACTCGGGAGGTTCGAAATGCTTGGAAAATCTTGGATAAAGTTAATTTTGAGTTTCTCAACCCATGTCCCGCATCTGAAGTTTTACCGTTGTAAATGTGTCCTCTGTGTTTTGTATGAACCTCTTGAAGTATGAGTGACAATTGTTATTATGTCTTTCTATGTTTGCATGTCTTTTCTCTGGGATTTTATCATTTTGCTACTGTTGTTGTTGGTGCTTTCAGTATGCAGGGTGCTACTCCATCCATCTTTTTTACATCAAGTTTGGGCCTCACGTGTTCTGCACGTGGGGTCCCTCGATGGGGCTGTTCAAAAAATTTTCCCATGCCATATTTTCAGTGCACAATATCAGATGCAGAAAGAGGGCCTTGGAAATAGTTCCATCCCCTTGATTTTCGATGCCCCTCCTTTTTTGGCTTTGGAAATAGCTTTACCATGCAAGATTTTCCGCGCACAGCACTTAATGCTCCCCTTTATATCTGAGGCAATGGTTTTCCTTTTCTCTTCACAGAGAGATTTATATATTTTTTTATTTCGGTGTAACTTGTCTTGAGAAACAAATGAGCGCCATGGCCTGCAATCGCCCTCATGCTCGTCGACAGCCATGGAAAGTTCCTATCGAGGAGATGATCCCCCGCTTTGCTGCTCGGTTGGTGGATCCACTCCTTACCGACGACGAATGCGACTCAGCAATGTATGAACTCTCGATCCGTAGGGGTTTCCCCCTCCCGATGGGTTCTCTCTGGCTCCGGATGATTCTCAAGGCCGTGCTTGCCGACATCCCTCCTCACCCGGCGGAGATGACCCTGGCGATGCTCGACGCGGCAGAAGAAAAGCTCGAGGGTTTTCACGACGCGTGCCTGATTACTCAGGCTTTGAAGGATTGCTCAATTTATCTGCTGAGCCAGATCAAGGCCCGGCGAGCTATTATGTCTGCTTTCGCGGACGAACACGGCGCCAATCGATGGGGAGCGACTCCTCGTGAGAACCGTCGCTTTGACGTGCTGGAGAAAGCAGAGAGAGAGATGGAGAATTTTGTCCTCTGTTTCATTAACCCTTGTGCCGTTGATCCCATGTTTGGTGACCTTTTCCGTTAGCGTAGAACATTTTTAAATTAGTCCCTCCTTTTTTACGCTTTATGCTGAGATTCCGTGTAGGCTTGGTGCTAGTATGTATGTTTCCGCTCGCATAAATAAACTTTGTATTCTTCTCATGAGAACTTTCTTTAATTGCAAATGCTACCATCACTTTCCTGCGCATCAGACCATTTTGGGTATTATGAACGTTCATGCGATTGCAAACGCTATTATTATTATTATTCCCTTTTTGAGTACTCATATGATTGCGAACGTATGCTCGAAATATGTCGGGAACTTTTCTCGTTGCTTTTCACATCAGGCGATGTGAGCGCGTTTGCTGTGGTTACGAAAGCGAGCTTACGTGGCCTGATAGAGCGATACGTAGCGAACATAAGGTTGTGGCTCTCGATAAAGCTGCCACGTTCACTTGTGAGAGGGTCGAGGCTCATAAGGCCACTGAGAAAGAGCTTGAAGCCCGGCTCGCTTCGTATCAGGCTCAACAAGCTCAGGCGGAGGCTCGTCTTTTGGAGATCTTGCGTCATGAAGCCGTGGTCCAACAAAAGCAGGATGAGCTGACCAAGCTGCTGAATCGCCCGCCGGCTTGAAACGTTTGTATCCTTTCCTTCCTTTTTGTACATACTCATGGATGAGAGTATTTTCTTTTTGTTTCTTTCATGAATTGTACCTTGCACCCATTTTGGTTTATGAATAAAAGATACATTTTTTTTCTCAATGATGTGTTTCCTTTTCATTGAATGTATTCTGTGAATATTCTATCTTGATCTCCTTGCAGGACAGCAATGGCTCAGGACTCAGGGTTAAGATCTGCTTCCTAAGACTTTTGCATTTTATGAGCCACGAGTGGTTTCATAAAGAGTTTTTCTCCCTACAGGTCGAGAGGATCCCACAGGTGTAAGCTTCTTCTTAAAGATCGTGAGGATCCTTAAGCGGGTTTTCCCTTGAGAGTCGTAAGGATCTCGCAAGAGAGTTTTTCTTCCTTACAGGTCGTAAGGGCCTGCAAGTGTTGGATGCGGTCACCCTTGTCCGTGTTTTACGGAGTTAGAGGTTTCTCAAGGTATCGTAGTTTAAAGACGTCACGGTCAAGGTTAAGGACCTCATAGTCCGTGGATTTAAGGACTCCACAGTCCGCTGTTAGTTTTGAGACATTACGGTCAAGGTTAAGGACCTCATAGTCCGTGGATTTAGGGACTCCACAGTCCGGTGTTTGGTTGCAGGGACCTGTCACCTCTTTGAAGACGTTGAGGAATTACAACGCCGGGCATCAAAGGAGTGAAGAGATGTACCCTTAAACCAAGGCAGAATCCGTAGGGAATCGGGGTGGTTGATCGTTAGTTTTAAGACATCACGGTCGAGGTTAAGGACGTCATAGTCCGTGGATTTTAAGGACTCCACAGTCCGGTATTTGCTCTGGATGCTTCACACGGGTTCACTGCCGTGCTTGGCGAGGACCAGGCACCGCTCTGGATGCTTCACACGGGTTCACTGCTGTGCTCTGCGAGGACCAGGATCCGCTCTGGACGTTTTCCACGGGGTCAAAGAGTGACATTATCCGCGTTCCACGTAACCAGGAATTTTGCACTAGACGCTTCACACGGGTTCACTGCCGCGTTAGGCGAGGACTAGGCTCCGCTCTGGACGTTTTCCACGGGGTCAAAGAGTGACATTATCCGCGTTCCACGTAACCAGGAATTTTGCACTAGATGCTTCACACGGGTTCACTGCCGCGTTAGGCGAGGACTAGGCTCCGCTCTGGACGTTTTCCACGGGGTCAAAGAGTGACATTATCCGCGTTCCACGTAACCAGGAATTTTGCACTAGATGCTTCACACGGGTTCACTGCCGCGTTAGGCGAGGACTAGGCTCCGCTCTGGACGTTTTCCACGGGGTCAAAGAGTGACATTATCCGCGTTCCACGTAACCAGGAATTTTGCACTAGATGCTTCACACGGGTTCACTGCCGCGTTAGGCGAGGACTAGGCTCCGCTCTGGATGCTTCCCACGGGGTCAAAGAGTGACATTATCCGCATTCCACGTAACCAGGAATTTTGCACTAGATGCTTCACACGGGTTCACTGCCGCGTTAGGCGAGGACTAGGCTCCGCTCTGGATGCTTCGCACGGGTTCACTGCCATGCTCTGCGAGGACCAGGATCCGCTCTGGACGTTTTCCACGGGGTCAAAGAGTGACATTATCCGCGTTCCACGTAACCAGGAATTTTGCACTAGATGCTTCACACGGGTTCACTGCCGCGTTAGGCGAGGACTAGGCTCCGCTCTGGACGTTTTCCACGGGGTCAAAGAATGACATTATCCGCGTTCCACGTAACTAGGAATTTTGCACTAGATGCTTCACACGGGTTCACTGCCGCGTTAGGCGAGGACTAGGCTCCGCTCTGGACGTTTTCCACGGGGTCAAAGAATGACATTATCCGCGTTCCACGTAATCAGGAATTTTGCACTAGATGCTTCACACGGGTTCACTGCCGCGTTAGGCGAGGACTAGGCTCCGCTCTGGACATTTTCCACGGGGTCAAAGAATGACATTATCCGCGTTCCACGTAACCAGGAATTTTGCTGAATATATCCGCATTTCACGGGATGGAGGTTTGACTATTGGCGATATGTATACCACCGAGCCATGGAACTGGGAGTTGCCGCTGTTCCGCTTAGCTTGAAGTTGTGTCCGTTGTTACGAAACGAATGTTGGGCTGATCTCTAGGTCACTTGTGGCCCGTCGAGATTCGGCTTCTTCTTCGGTGAAACCTGGGGGAGGGAGGTATGTTCCCTTTTTGTTTCTGCCATTGGATTGCATACAGGGTGTGATGGAACATCACCTGTAAGGCATACATTTTATTTTTATTTTATTTCTTTCTTCCGCGATGCTCTATCGTTTCAGCTTTTATGTCGCGAAGGTCGCGATTGCCCCATCATTTCGGCTATTTTTCGCGGTGCCCAATCATTTCAGCTATTTTTCTTTTTACTCGCTGCTTTTTATTGCGAGCTGCCCCATCATTTTGGCTATTTTTTTTATGCATACATTTTTACTTGCTGCTTTTTATTGCAAGTTGCCCCATCATTTCGGCTATTTTGTAGGCATGTGTGGCTTGCTAGCTTTTTTTTTGCCGCAAGCTTGGATTTTGGACACCGATTTCGGTATCAGCACCGCTGCAACTGGGATTTTGCCAGGAGCGAATCATCATTTGTTGCTGTCGATGTTGAACAAAGGTGTCTTAGCAAACAGGGTTAAGGTCCTGTCGACTAAGGCTTTTGACTTCATGAGCCGTAAGGGTCTCACAAAGGTATTTCTCCCTACAAGTCGTGAGGATCTCGTAGGTGTGGTTTCTCCTTAGGGATCGTGAGGATTCCTAAGTGCATGTTCTCTTGTAAGTCGTAAGGAGCTTACAAAACGGTTTTCTCCTTATAGGTCGAGAGGACCTACAAGGGTTGGACTTTGTTGAGGAAATGTTTATTCGCGCCCGTGGATTGTATACAAGGGTCAGTATTGAGCCTCTTGTAGGGCAATATCGAAGGTTGTGGAGGATTTGCTTAAGAACAGGTTCAGGCTTCTGTAACTTAAGACTTTCAAATCTCATGAGCCGTGAGGGTCCCATAGGAGAATTCTCCTTACGAGTCGTGAGGATCTCGTAAGCGTATTTTCTCCTTAGGAATCGTGAGGATCCCTAAGTGTGCTGCTCCTTTGTGAGTCGTAAGGATCTCACGCAGGTGGTTTCTCTTTACAAGGTCGAGAGGACTCTGTAAGTGTCCTTTAACGAGGTTGCGCCCTTTCGGGTTTTCACAAACACTCGCCGGTAGTCCTGCTGTTTTTACTCACGGAGCCCTTTCGGGTTTTTATCCGTGCCCATTTTGCTTATAGACATACCGTTTCTTTTTTATTCTTTTTCACTTTTTTTACAAGGTCGCGCCCTTTCGGGTTTTCACGAACACTTACCGGTAGCCCTGCTGTTTTTACTCACGGAGCCCTTTCGGGTTTTCATCCGTGCCCACTTTGCTTATGGACATACCGTTTTTTTTTATCTTCTTCTTTTTTTCTTTTTTTTTCTTTTTTCTTTTATCCATCTCGTCAACCTAAGGATGTTGCGGTAGTAGTTTAGGGACGTTTCGGTCCATCGTTAGTTTAAGGACGTTTCGGTCCGTTGATAGTTTAAGGACGTTTTGGTCCGCCGTTAGTTTAAGGACGTTTCGGTCCGTCGATAGTTTAAGGACGTTTCGGTCCGCCGTTAGTTTAAGGACGTTTCGGTCCGTCGATAGTTTAAGGACGTTTCGGTCCGCCGTTATGGGAAGGCCGGCTGCTGCTTGTGAAGTCTGAGCCTAGGAAGATAATAAGCGGACATAGTCGCCGTCATCTATCATTGACCCAGGCTGTGGCTTATTAAGCGTAGTATTTCTTTAAGAAGCGGCCGTTTATTGGCCTGAGAGGCCTTTCACCGTGCATGTCTATGAGTAGGTAGGCTCCACCCTGGTAGACCTTGTCTATGATGTACGGGCCTTCATAGTTTGGCTCAAATTTTCCTCGCTTGGCGCGATTGGGGATCATAGGTCTTTTGACCACTAGTACGAGTTCGCCTTGGCGGAATGTCCTCGGCCTGGTCAATCTTTCGTACGAGCGCGTCATCTTTGCTTTATAGGCCTCCAGATTTTGTAGCGCTATGAGCCGTGTTTCTTCAAGGGCGTCAAGCTCTTCAAGCCGAAGATGAGCATTTTCTTCGTCCGTCAGCTCGTGGTGGACTGCCACTCGTAGAGAGGGTAACTCTATCTCGAGGGGGAGCACTGCTTCCGTCCCAAATACCAGCGCGTACGGCGTTGTGTTCGTGGCCGTCTTGAATGTAGTTCGATAAGCCCAAAGGGCTTCTTGCAGCCTTTCGTGCCAGTCTCTCTTATTCCTGGAAACGGTCTTTTTTATGATCTTCGTCAAGGTCTTATTGAAGGCCTCGGCCAGACCGTTAGCTCGTGGGTTGTAAACCGAAGAATATCTCCAGTCTATACTGTGCTGCTGTGCGAAGCGACTAATCTTATGGCTTCGGTAGGCCGGCCCGTTATCGGAGATAATCCGCCGTGGAGTTCCGAACCGATAGATGACGTGCGTCTTGAAGAAATGGAGGATATTCTCCGTCTTCACTTCCTTTAGTGGTACTGCTTCTGCCCATTTGGAGAAGTAATCAGTTGTCGCCAGGATAAAACGGTGTCCCCGGGATGATGCTGGCTCAATGGGGCCGACTATGTCAGTCCCCCACATTTCGAATGGCCAGCTAGCTACCGTTGGGTGCAGTGGATTCGGATGTTGATGGATGAAGTCTCCATGAATCTGGCATGAGTGGCATCGCTTCGCATACTCGAGGCAGTCCTGGATCATCGTGGGCCAGTAGTAACCCATCCGTTTAATTTTTAACTTCATCTTTGGGCCTGCTTGGTGAGAACCGCAAAGTCCGTCATGAACTTCCTGAATGACTCTTTCTGCTTCGTCAGGTCCTAAGCATCTCAGCCATAGAGAATCAAACGATCTTTTGTATAGAATATCGTTGACGAAAGCGAAGGATAGAGCTCGTTTCATGAGCTGATGTCTTGAGGACGCTTCTTTGGGCATTCGGTGGGACTTAAAGTAGTCTATGAAGACTTCCCTCCAGTCTTCGGCCTTCTCATGGTCTTTTATTTATAGGGTCGTCTGCTCAGTCGTTCCCTTTTCTTCGCATGATTCCGGAGATATTTCTGCCAGGGCGAGCACTCGACGGCTTTGTACCACGATTCTGACGTCGTCGAGGTTCTCGTCAGCCAGTTCTTTAGCAAGTTTAGCCAACGCGTCTGCTTTGCTGTTTTCCGCGCGCGGTATGTTCTCCAAAGTATAGGAGGGAATTTGGGTCAATAGTTGTTGCACCCTTTCGCCGTACTTCACCAACTCCGGCTTGCACGTTTGGTAGTCACCATTTACTTGACTAACGACCAGCTGAGAATCCCCGTATATAAGGAGGTCTTCAATTCCCATGTCGATGGCGATCTCGAGGCCTGCTATCAGAGCTTCGTATTCAGCTTCATTGTTCGTCCTCGGCTCTGTTAAGGAGAAGGCGAAGCGCATTATCCCTCCTTGTGGAGTTGCAAAGATGAGGCCTATTCCTGATTTGATCATTGGGATACCTTGTTTCTGTTTCTTTATGGAGGACGCTCCATCGAAATAGAGTTCCCATCGGGTGCTTTCGCCGCTAATCGCATCAAATGCATGCTCGTCCGGCAAATCACAGTTCAGAGGAGAATCGGCCGGTATCGGGTGCTCGGCAAGGAAGTCGGCAATGGCCTGGCCTTTTACTGCCTTGAGAGGTTGATACGTTATCGAGAACTCCATCAAGAGCAGGGCCCACTTAGCGAGTCGTCCCGTCAATATGGCTTTCGACATCAAATATTTGAGAGGGTCCACCTTCGAAATAAGACGGACTTCATGTGCTAATGCGTAATGTCTAAGCTTTGTTATTGCGAAGATCAACGCCAGGCAGTGCTTTTCAATGGGGGAATAGTTGCTTTCTGCCCCCAGCAGCACTCGACTTAAGTAGTAAAGTGCTTTTTCTTTCCCCTGATCGTTCTCTTGTGCCCATAATGCGCCTAAAGAACCTTCGAGGGCGGTCGTATAAAGAATGAGGGGTTTTCCCTTGACCGGCGCGGCCAACACCGGAGGGTTCTGCAGGTACTGCTTGATCTCGTCTAGTGCACCCTGACATTTGTGATCCCAAACGAATGGAGTTCCCTTTTTCATCAGGTGGCTGTAAGGACGGCATTTGCCCGAAAGATTAGCGATAAACCGCCGGATGTATGCGAGCTTCCCTTGGAGAGACCGCAACTGCTTGAGGGTTCTTGGCGGAAGCATTTCCATGATCGCCTTAATCTTTGACGGATCTATTTCAGTACCTCGGTGTCGAACGATGAATCCCAGGAATTTGCCCGAGGAGACTCCAAACGCGCATTTGAAGGATTCATTTTCAAATTATATTGCCGAAGGCGTCGAAATACAGTCTCCAGATGCTTTAAATGATCTTCGTATGACATGCTCTTTACTATGAGGTCATCGATATAGCACTCGACGACGTCGTGTATGAGGTCATCAAAGATCTTTGTCATGGCCCTTTAATAGGTAGCGCCAGCGTTCTTTAGACCAAAGGGCATAACCCTGTAGCAAAATATACCCAAAGGGGTACGGAAAGCGGTGTGCTTCTGGTCTTTGGGATGCATCTTTATCTGATTGTATCCTGACGACCCATCCATAAAGGAGAAAACCTCGTGAGTGGACGTGTTATCTATCATTAGCTCGGTTACTGGTACTGGGAAATCATCCTTTGGACAGGCTTTATTGAGATCCCTGAAATCCACGCATATGCGTACCGTCCCGTTCTTCTTCATTACCGGGACGATATTGGCGATCCAGTCGGGATATTGGACTTTTTGGATAAATCCAGAATCGATCAGCTTCTTGACTTCGGCGTTGATGCTCATCTCAAGCTCGAGTCGCATCCTCCTTGGCGCCTGCTTGACTGGCTTGATATCTGGGGATATTGCTAATCTATGCACAGCAATCTCCGGATCTAATCCTGGCATCTCGGAATAGTTCCACGCGAAGCAGTCTTTATGCCGTAGAAGCACGTTCTTTAACGCAGTCACCCTCTCTTCGGATAACAGCTCGCTGACAAATGTCGGTCGCGGGTCGTCTGCCGATCCCAACTCAATCTTCTTGAGGTTATCTGCAGTAGTATGTATACCATCTTCCAGTTCTTTCGAAGCGGGCGGAAATTCTGAGATCACCTCATCATCGCTGTTCTCAAAGCACCGGGGAAGGTCTTCTACGTTCTCGGGCTCTTCTCCTAATATCGTAATCGTATAACAAGTGCGAACCCGCTCCCTGGACTGAGGTGAACCCGGTTCTGCTCTTGCGGCCTTGGGCTCATGCTTTCGCGGCGGCGTTACCTTCCAGCCGTCGGATAAAGCGAATCTGCCCCGTCGGTACTGGTCCTCAACCCAGTTCTTGAAGGTGAAGCAGTCTTCGGTAGGATGTCCTATGGCTTGGTGATAAGAGCAATAACTCAGATGAGAAGCCTTGCTAGCTTGCTCAGGATGTCTAGACTCTGGAAGCACGATCATTTGATGTTTTATAGCGAGCTTGAGTAACTTCTCCGTCTTGTCTCGGGGGAAGGAGTACGCTCGACTCATCTTCTTTATGAGGGACAAACCCGAGCCGCTTCTTGATTTATTTCCGTCTCTGCGTCGGGCCTTTCGTACAGCGGATTGACGAGGATAAGCGTCTTTGTCTTTTGCAGCACGTTGAAATAGACGTTGCGTCCTGGCCTTCTCGTAGATGGCCATTTCGCGGTTGCGGTCTTCCCAAGCTTTCTGACCCACTTTCCTGACAGGCTTACCCATTCGTTCTTCAAACGACGGACTCGGCGCTTTAATCGCGGGGTCTAGTTCTGATGGGGGGTTGGCATCTCCTGACAGGGCGTCCTCCTCTTCATCAAAGGTATATATAGCGTAGCTGCTGTGAGCCCGTTCCCGTTTTCCGGCTCTTGCGTATCCAAGCCCGAGTGTTTCCATCTTCCCGTTGGGCAATTTGCGTTGAGTCCCGGGGACATCCCAAATCCTGTTGTAGAACAGCGCCTGCCGAACGGTCTGTTCTAAGGGTACTCATTGGCGCTTCAATAGCTTCTTTAATCCATTTGTATAGTATCTGGGCAGGCGGATGGGTCGGAGCCTGTCAAGTGTAGCATCCGCGCCATGCCAGATCTCTTTCTCTATTTTCGACTCTGAGGATCGGTAGAATAGGATCACCTTCTCACCCCTTTGCCTGGGAGGGACGTAAAATGTTTGCAGGTCCTGCACATTGTGAGCCTGAAGCGTGTCGAGATCCTTGTAGTGTTCTCGCGGTACTATGGTGATTTGCAAACTATGGTCATCGCCAGGGGGTGCTTGTATTGACAGCCGATTGGAGAACACAGCATTAACTTCATCTTCTGAATCACTTCCGAAGACCAACACGGGGGCGGGCGTCCCCAGGTTGTTGCGTTGAGATGGCCCTGCATAAACTATCTCTTCCTCTTCTTCGGTGTCACTTCCGAAAACGGGGATGGTGGCGACGGTTTTGTTCTCCGGGTTGCGACACCTTTCTGTATCCTCGAAATCTGGCACGAAGTACTTCGCATCTTCGTATTTGCGGACTTCGTTCACGGAAAATGGGTTTAACTCACCTGTTACGGTATACTCGAAACCATCCTTAAAGTACTTCATACACTGATGTTGTGTAGAAGGGATGATATTGTACTCGTGTAGCCAAGGACGGCCGAGCAAGGCGTTGTAGCAGGTCTTGGCGTCAATGACATGGAATTTGATGTCTGTGACGAGAAGTCCAAAGCGTAATGTTAGTATCACAGATCCGAGAGTCCGTGACGATTGTGAATCGAAACCGGAGATAGTAATTTTGTCACGAGCGAGGTGTTGCACGCTCATGCATATTTCCTTCAACACCCGAACATTAAGGAGATTGACGGAGGATCCATTATCCACCAGGATCTTGCCTATCTTGATATCATGGCAGTATCCGGAGACATATAGGGGACGGTTGTGGTCGCACGTCCCGAGAAGGAGGTCTTCATCACCGAAAGTGGTGTCGGCTGTATGCACTCCCTCCAGTTCATCCTTCATCTTTTCAGTGGCGAGGAAGGCTTGGAATTGCTCAGGTTCTTGTAACGCCTTAATTAGTGAGTCTCGCGCTTCTTTTGATAATAGGAGGGCATCGAGAATGCTAAGCTGAGAAGGTAGCTTCCTTAGGTGCGCGAGGATGTTATAATCCACCTTACCCTTCCTAGGAGGGTCTTTGGCAGCTAACTCTCTCATGGCTTGGTCATCTAAAGTGATATCTTCAGTGACCTTTTCCTTTCCCTTATCCTTTCTATTCGCGGGCCCGAGATTCTTTTCTGGGAGTGTGCGATTGCGCAGCTGAATGTTCTCGCAGGCTTCCGATTTCTCCTCTTTCTCTAAATCAGATTCTTTAAAGAGAGGGCCCAGAGCCATTTCTTCATCAGAGTCGCTCCCGAAGGTGAGAACTTGTGACCCCCTGGCGTTAACCATGTGACAGTTGCCAGTAGTTCTGCTGTGCCCATCGATGGTACTTCTTCGCTCCCGACGGATCTTGCGTTTCATGCGCTTAAAATGTTGCCGACGAGCGACATATCCTTGCCACCATATCTTAAAGGCGTCGCACTCCTCCGTGGGGTGTGATATTTTCCGGTGATATGCGCAATAATTAGGGTGCCTTTCCACCCCATCGTGTGCGTTTCCTTCCGAGGGCGGTAGCTTCATCCCCATTGACATGGCTTTGGCAAACCTTTTTCTCGTCTTGAATATCTCCTTGTCTACTTCGGATGCCTTTCGCTCTGGCAGGGGTAATTCAACTCTTTCGTTCAGTTGCCCGCATTTGGTTCCTTCCGACGTGGTCATCTCACGCTCCTGGTCCGCTTTACATTTTAGACGAATCTCGTCTAGAAAAGCGTCGATCATTTCGTCTGTTGGCCATGCGCGCTCTGGTACAGGCTCTGCCTCCAGCTTTTTAATGCCAGGAGTTTTCCCATCATCGGTAAACGAGTGGGAGATTACGTTACAACTTGCCACATATCCTTCGGATTCATCCGACGAGCTTTTTCCATCATCTTCCTCTTGAAAGATGTGGTTGAGGAACTCTTGCAGTGTGACAGGAGTTCGCGCCTTTTGATTGTATTCTTCCAACGCGTCGATTTGCTTCTGCAAGTTCGTGTGTTCGTTTCCAAGCTTCGCGGGCTTCTTGGATTTCTTCTTCTTTTTCTTCGAAGATTTTGACGGTTGGGCGTGAGTATTTGGGCCCTTATCGCGAATCTTCATAATTGGGCGGGGCTTCAACATTCCTTCGATAATTTGAGGTTCAAGAGGGTCCTTCCATTCGATCGCAGGGCACGCATGAAGGTCTCTCAGCATTCTTTTGGTTTTGGTTGATAGCACGACCTCCTATGGAGCTTCTTCAATAAAAGAACACGTTGCCCCCGGTGTATCCGCTTTCCTAGGAGCATGCGGCTGTGGTGGGTTCACCTTCCACTTTTCGGACAGTACAAACTTCCCCTGGAGGTACTGGTCTTCAATCCACCCTTTGAAGACGAACCAATCTTCAATCGGATGGCCTACCGTTTGATGGTAAGGGCAATAGTTAGGGTTATTCACCTCGGTGGGTTGCGGCGGTCGCCTTGGATTTGGCAGGTTTATAAGTCTGTTGCGTATTTCCAGCTCGAATAGCCGTTTCGTCTTGTCCCGTGGGAACGAGTAGGGGCGCTTCATCTTCTCATTATAATACCGACGCCTTTCCTCCAGTTGATCTGCCGGTTTCGGGGCGTTAGGTTGCTGTTGGGCATTCGCAACAAAGGTTGCTCTTCCTTTACCCTTGTCATTCCGAGGTTCCGACTTCGGGGGAGGTGGTCTATGACCCATCTGGTCCATCTGAACCAACTTGTCGATCAAAGCCTGGAATGCGGTTGGCTTAAAGAACATCATAAACTGGGAGATAGTTGCGTAGGGGTCTAGGGTTCCCACGAACATGCCCACTGCGGGTGCTTCCTCAATGCGTTGCTCGCATCTCGACCACAAATTCCGCCAACGTATAGCATACTGGACCCAGGTTTCGCCTGGTTTTACCCTGGCGTTAATTAGTGCAGTTATTGGAGTGCGTTCGCTGGCACTTGCGAATCGCTGAGTGAACAACAACTCCATTTCAGCGAACGTTTTGATAGAATCGTTCGGGAGTTCCGAATACCATTCGAACGCAGTTTCTGATAAGCTGCCCACGAACTGGCGGAGCAACAGTTTATCATCATCGCCGGTGTTACCGCAGAGGGCCCGGAACTGGGCGACATGTTGATGGGGGTTGCCGGTCCCCTTGTACACGTGGATTTTTGGTATCGTATAGCCTGGAGGGTATTTGATTTGGTCGTACCAGCTCGGATACGGCCGCCCCGTTTTCACGACTTGACCAGCTGCCTCAGTCGCGTGATGAACCCGGATTTGCTGGGCTATGTAGTCAGCCAAGTCAGCCTTAGAGATTGCCTCCTCCTTGGCCGTTGAGAGGGCTGGTGGTGGATTCGACGTTTCTCCTCGGTCGTCTTCAAGAACGATTGGGGGATCCTCGGCGGGTAAGTCCTGCTGGATCATCATTCCTATCATATCTTGGAAGAGAAGGCCCATCCGTTGTATGTTGGCCGCTTGTTCAGCAACCTCTTTGTCCTTTTTCTCCAGTGTCCGGCGAAGGAATTCAGCGTCGGTTTCTTCCTCCTGACGCGCATCTGAGGACGTTTCTGGGTTTTCTTTTGGTCCGGTGAGTGCGGCCATAGCATTCATCATTTCTTGAAGCTTTTGTTGCTGCTCCTGGGCTTTCGTCACGGATCGGGTTAGCGGTCGGTGGCCCGTAGAAGTGCGGCTTTCCTCTTTTCCAGAGGCCATGTAAACAGTGTGCACCACTATGCCCCCCGACTTAGGGCGTCTGGGCTCAGTGCTTTTAGCCGTCGTTGCATGCTGGGGGGTCTTCTCTGGCCTCCTCCTTTTATGAGCCAGTTGATCAACAGCCTTTTGGGGTTTAGCCTGATGACCAGCTTCCGGTTGGATTTTCAATTTCTTGTGCTGGCGGGAGAAGTTAGGATCGGTGATCGAGTCTCGGGCCTGTTGCCAAACTTTATAGATTTTGGAAGACAACCGCTGAGGAGATCGGGGCTGTTCGGGTTTTATTTCCACAACCTTTTTTAATGGGGGAGGAGACCTCTTCAGCACTGCAGTAGCAGAATTCCTTCGCGCCTTGTTTAGCATTTCGAAGCTATTCCCAGTCGGAACAGCAGCATTAACTTCTGCCACCGGGGCCGATGGAGTCAACCCGGAGGGGGAGTTGCCCCCAGCCTTCCTTACTCGGCGCCAATGGCGACGTCGAGCGTGTCGAGCGGACGGTGTAGGGTCAGCGGTAAGAATGGTTTCGTCTTGCCCCCTATGTAGGTGGGGGGTCGCTGTTGGTGTTAGCCTGTCAAAGACCGACGTCCTTTGGGCAGCAGGGGCGGGAGCTGGAGCCGTCAATCTTGTAAAGACCGACCTTTTGGCCGGAGAAGCCGCCTTGACGATTTCGGGAGCAGGAGCAGCCACCTTCTTAGAAGCAGCCTTCTCTGAGATTGTAGGCCCCATGATGGGTTCGCAAGATTTCTGGCCCAATCTAGAGAAGACCGAGGCGTTGACGTTGGGCGACTCGTTGAGAGGAACCGCGACAGGGGTAAGACGATCAAAGACCGACTTCTTGAGAGCTTCCGTTGTCAGCACTGGAGCGGTGAAGTTTGTCGGCGGGAGCATGGTCCCAAAGAATAATCCTGTGGTGGCGCGAGTGACCTGTTCCACGGGCATTGTGAATAGCGAAGCAGCTTGGGGTCCGTAGGCTATACCTCCTGGCGAGGCAGAGCGTTGGTTGCAATTACAGTCTGAGCAGTTGGAGATTTTCACGGAAGTAGAAGCCATCGATCCTTTTCTTTCTGCAATAAGCAAGACGCCAATTCTTAGTGTCTTAAAACCCAAGGGCAACCATTAGCGAACCGCGATTGGTTCGCGAGTCACGACACACGAAGTGTGGAGTGGAAAGAGGAAAAGGTCCCACCGGGCGTGCCAGAATCTATTCCCCTCCGAAAGACGGCGCGACATGGCGTCTTGCCTGAGATTCAGGGCAGATGCTAATTGGTGCTATCCGTCCACCTCTCCGAAGATGCCAAGTTGATTTATGGCACCATGTATCGAAGGTTTAGACGGATGCGTCCGATGTAGCAGACTTCGTCAGATTCCCCCTCGTTCGAGAGGTTTTTGATTGTGGGGACGCTCTTCCCTGCAGGCGCAAGCCCCTGCAGTTAATTACGCTACCGCATTGCGGTAACAACTTTCTCCTTCTCCAGATGGTCACTTCGTGTCGTGGGTGTTTGTTTTGTATTTTGTTGCCCGTGGATTGTTTACGGAGACTAAGTTATGTCGTCGCCCGTAGGGCGTGGACTAGTCCAAATCCGTATTATCTTAGATTTGGGTTTGGGGGTTTGGTTTGAGGATACGTCAGCCATACTTGAGGCTGAGATCAACTCAAACATTTGTTAAGGATACGTTAGTCTAACTTTGAGACTAAGATCAACTTAACGGGATCGTTTAGATCCGACAGAGGAGCGTTTGGGCTCTAATGTTCCAGTTTAGGGACATAGTGGTCCATCGTATGTATGGCCATCGGGACCCGTCACCTCTCTGACGACGTTGAAGGATTACAACGACGGATGTCAGAGGAGTTCAGAGATGTACCCTCGAGCCAGAGTTAATTGGGGGGATTTATAGTCCACTCTGTTTGAAGGTTTAAGGATACGTTAGCCATCTTTGAGGCTAAGATCAACTTAAACGGGACCGTTTAGATCCGACAAAAGAGCATGCGGGGGCTCTATTGTTCTAGTTTAAGGACATTGGGGTCCATGGGTAGTTTAAGGACATTGCGGTCCATGGGTAGTTTAAGGACATTGCGGTCCATTGTTAGTTTTAAGACATCTCGGTCAAGGTTAAGGACGTCGTAGTCCATGGGTTTAAGGACCCCACAGTCCATTGTTAGTTTTAAGACATCTCGGTCAAGGTTAAGGACGTCGTAGTCCATGGGTTTAAGGACTCCACAGTCCATTGTGTGCTCTGGATGCTTCACAAGGGTTCACTGCCGTGCTCTGCGAGGACCAGGCTCCGCTCTGGACGTTTTTCACGGGGTCAAAGAGTGACGTTATCCGCGTTCCACGTAACCAGGAATTTTGCATTAAACATGGGTTTAAGGACCCCACAGTCCATATCAATGTGTGGTCGTCGGGACCCGTCACCTCTTTGAAGACATTGAGGGATTACAATGCCAAGTATCAAAGGAGTGAAGAGATGTACCCTAGAACCGGAGTGGATTAAATAGTCCTTGGCCCAATTTGGGATCAAGACGGATTAATTATGTTATGAACCCTTTAGCCCAGTTGATTACGAATTGAGGACTTATGGCCAGCTTGGGCTAAGTCCAATCAGGAGAGGCTTTGCCTCCATCCATTTAGCCAATTGGATCAAAGCCTAGTATTAAACACTACAGAGCAGTCAGTGTTGAACACTGGGAATGAGGTTGACAAGTTAGTGTTTAACACTAAGAGATAATTGGTGTTAAACACCAGCAACAAGGCTTTTCAAATTAGTGTTAAACACTAAAACAGATCAGTGTTGAACACTGCAAATAAAGCTTTTTGATTAGTGTTGAACACTAAGGCCCAACAGTGTTTTAACACCGGGTTCGAGAGTTTTAATTTAGTGTTTAAACACTAAGGCAAGAGGGGTCACGTGGCAGCACGTGAGAGCGCCCTCCCTTCATTTATTCTGCTGAGATTATCGCGTCTTTCAGAGCATCACGTGCCATCACGTGATGGGCATTCAAATGCCTATGTATTAGAGCTTCTGCCGAGGGTCACGTGGGTCACATGGGGTGCTGCCTCAAAGGGGCTTTCTGTAGATCTCTTGGGGGGGTCACGTGGTGACACGTGACCCTGCCTCTATTTATATTGTTTTAGAGGATCTGTTAATCTTTTTCAGGAATTAAATTCCTCGTAGGGTTAAACCCTGACAGTAAGTTCAGAGGAATTAAATTCCTACTTTCTCTTAAAGGTTTATATTCCGAATAGAGTTGGACTCTGAATTTTCCGCAGGAATTGAATTCCTCATTCATGTGAAGAACCAAATAGGGTTAAACCCTAATAAAAGCTTTTTAAGGAATTTGAACTTCCAACCTCTGTTAAATTATGATTAAAGGAATTAAATTCCCGCTGTTTCAACAGAACTAGGTTCTTAATTAGGGTTAAACCCTGTCTCTTTTTGTTCTGAAGGAATTAAATTCCCATGATACAGGGTCAAGCCCTAATTTTATTTTAAAGGAATTAAATTCCTATAGTTCTGTGAGAATTAAATTCTCGTGCTTGCATTCCCTCTCTATGTTTTGGATCTGCATGGCAAGATCTCAACCCATTGAGAATTAAATTCTCAACTTCAAGGGGAGATGTGCACTTTGCAGATCCTCTATCAAAGAGAGAAGAAATACGTTCTTCTGTTTTATATATCAGAGTTAAACTCTGTTGAGAATTAAATTCTCTTTCTTTCAAAAAGCCTTCCCTTTCTTACCTAGAGTTTTCTTTTGCAGAAGATCCAAGTTCCTCGAAGTATCGAAGCTCTCTTCCTTTTCTTTTTCTCTCCCTGTCTCTGTATATATATATCCTTCTCTGTGTCTCTTGGCTCCTATTTATAGGAGAAGCAGCCGAATCAATCAGTTTTTGACGAATCTTCATGAGAGATTTGATTTGCATCCATCATTCGTTTTTGACCTTTGGATTCTTAGGTGAATTTTTTTCACCATTGGATTTCAAATCCAGGGATTCTCCTTTGTTGTTTCGGTTAGATTTAAAGGTGAAATCTTTCCAAACCTGAGATTTTCCCATAGATAGATGATATTTCATCACCTCTGAATCTTTAATTCGATTGGTTCCAGATAGCCGCTTTCCTTTGAAAAGATTTGAATTTCTTTCAGAATTTAATTCTGTTGACAAAATGGGCTTTGAAAGCCGGTCACGTGTGACCACGTGACTCATGGTCACGTGTGGGCACGTGACCCCCTTTGGAATGAGCCTTCCTCTTTCTTTTGCGCTCTGTCTTCTGATTGCTGCTTAACCGTCACGTGCCACCACGTGACCCCTGGTCACGTGTGAGCACGTGACCCTTGTCTGGAACCTCTTTCCTTGGTTCAACTGGAGAACGAGTCTGCTGCTTTGAACGTCACGTGCCAACACGTGATCCTGGTCACGTGGGAGCACTTGACCTCTTCTGAAGCCTTTTCCTTGACTTGATCAGGGAACCGGTGTGCCTTTGACGCTTGCATTTAAATGTCACGTGCCGACACGTGACCTTTTCTGAAGCCCTTTCTTTGATGTAGTAAGAAAACTGAACTTGCCTTGATGATGCGTTTAGGTGTCACGTGCCCACACGCGACCGCTAGTCACGTGTAAGCACGTGACCCTCTTCTGAAGCTTTTCCCAGAAGCTTTCCTGATTTTAAATCAGGAAACAGGGAGTTGTACTCCCAGAAAGGAACACTTATTATTTTATACACACACACACACACACACACACACACACACACAAAATAATAAGTGTTACTTTCTGGGAGTATATATATATGAGGAGTTAAACTCCTAGGATATTTTGAAGCTGATGAAGGGGCTTCTCCCCTTGAGCTCTGGATCTTCCCCAAAGTGGGGTTTCTGGAGATGGGTTTCCTTCTTCTTCCTGTCGTTTGGCCGGTGTAAGGTGTTTTTTGTCACCCCATTGAGATGGGAATACACGCGCGCTTGTCAGGCGTACTACAAATTCCCCCTGCTTAGGGTAGGACAGGGTTTATTGATTATGGGGATCCGAATCTCCGGCAGCCGCGGACTAAGCTGTCGTTAATTACCTCTCGCCTTTGGAGCGAGAGAACCTCTGATTGACGGGTTAAACTGGTCATGCGAACTCAATGTGCAGTGTACGTGTGTTTTGTTTTGAAGGGGGCTTGGATATATCGGGAGCCACGCAGAGTTTTTACGGGGGTCCCGCTACCGGGATAGCGGGATGAGGGTCAAGGAGGCTAGCAGCCTCCTTGCGGGGTGCAAGGCAGCGCCCCGGCCCAAAATTTTTTTTGAGAAGGACAGTGTTGTGGAGTATGTGTGTGTATATATACATATATAAAAAAAAGAAAGGGAAAGGGCATCCAAAGGATGCGTGGGAAAAAACGCCAGCGTTTTGGATGCTAGCGCTTTGAGCGCAAGAGCGCTAGCGCCCCACATGCCAGGCACATGGGCGCTGGGGCGCTAGCGCTCTGAGCGCAAGGGCACTATGTAACATTTCAAAAAATATAAAATATTATTTTTAGAATTTAATATTAAAATAATATATTTCCCAAAAATTGCCCGATTTGCGAAATTGGGGTTTTCGAAAATGGGTATAAATATATACCAATAATTGTGAAATAAATGGAAACTAAAATGATTTATTCATTTAAAAATATATTTAACGGATTTGGTAATTTTAAAAATTATTATACGTAGTTTTGATAAAAACCCGATTAGTGCATTGCTAATCGCGATTAAACTAAATCCGTGTTTCTACAGTTTTCATGGTCAGTGCACTATGACATGTTTCATTTGGTTACATGTTATTTCATTTTTGGTTTTATATGGGTGTATGTATTTTTGGTGAGAAAAATAAATGGGGAAAAGAAAAGTCAAAGAGGGGACATAGTGATTAGGGTGGACTTTTAGGGGGAGAGAGAGTGTGTGTGTTTACATGAGGAGAGGGAGGGGGCTGCTACCATAGTTCATTTCCCCCATCATTTTCATCTCCCTCTTCATCTTCCTCAACTCCATAACCCTCCACTTCAAACCCTAGATCTATCTCCAAACAATCCTTAAAACCCTAAACCCCTTTCACAAAAATTAATCCCCATCTCTTCCTCTACACTTTGAACCGAGCAAAGTGGGATTTTGACGATGTTGGGAAGTTAGTGCTGCCTAGAGTGGACTAGATAAGATATAACTTCTTCCTTTTAGTTTAGTTTTGTACGATGTCGTATTTTAGTGTCGTTTTGTGATGTCGCTGACCTGCTGTGACCCCGAGCATTCACTAGGAAAACAAACAATGTGGTAATGTTATGCTCGTAACCCTAAGTGACCACCTGAAGAACGAGACCTTCCCCATCGGTTTTGGCCGGCGACCATTGGGCAAAATCCGGCGACCTCGGGTGGGTAGGTAAGTTAGGGTTTGGGTTCTGTAGGGTAACTGCCTGAAGGTGTTCAAGGGTGTTTGGTCCTACTGGATTTTTCTGTATTGACTATAGGTAAAATCGGGGAACATTGGCGAGTGTTTACATGACCTTGGTGATACGTTACCCTGACCTGAACCATAGAACTGAACTCGATGCATAAACCTTAGAATTGACCCATATCAGTTTTGTGACTTTTAGTGTGCCTATAGGGCATCTGGAGCAACCCAGGGAATTTCTGAGACAACCAAACAATACCAGAGACCAATTTTAGACCAGAGGAGACCACCTTGACAAAACGAGACCCAACTGAGCATGGGGGGCCGGTCTCGTAGGAATTTCTAGGGATGGGGCCGGCCACTTGGTTGTTTGGGGTGTTGGGGTTGGTTCAGTAGCTCAATTACACTATATACATCACCCTATACTTGTTTGCTTGGATTTATTAGACCTGAGTCAAAATCTGGGAACACTTGTGTGTGATTTAGGATATGTTTTCCTTAATTTGAATGATGAATTTTGATATTGGATTTGTTTTTGGTTGTCGCATATTTGTACATCGACAACAAGGGTTGTTTGGTTGATTTTGTACGCATATGCTATAGGTTCTAACCTACGAGCAATGCGCGTGCCGTTTTGGATTTTAGAACTCGATTTTAATAGCGTTGCGATATGTGTTGTTATTGTAGGTACCTTCGCGTGGATTCCGAGGCGACGGAGCGTGGCGTCATCGAATTCGGCGGGCGAAGACTACGGTGAGTAGATCTATATCTACCGGGGAAGTCGGGTGGATGGCGTATAGCACCCCCGCAAAGTTTTGATGGAAAACCGATTTATAGAATATGGTTAGGAAACCTAGATTAGGAAACTAGGGTTACAATGAGGTAGCTATGAAACCATATTAGAAACTAGAGGCTAGTTAGAAGTGATATATTACTACTATCATAGGATGACGTTTAGCGATATTGCCGTTTAGGGTACTGTAGGACTAGATAGTCGATGTATATGCGTCATCCGAACCATACCTTTTTCTAAACCGAAGAATCGTATGTATCTTTTAAGCATATGCCTTGAGGGAAGTTACGGATTTTCAAATGATAGCTTTTCCTTAAAAACACCGTAACCTCTATTTTCAAAACCACGATTCACTTCTTTAAAAATCTGATTGTATGGTTCGGATGGGTATGTTAGATTAGATACTTATACTTAGTAGATAGAGTGTTTTTGTAAATTCGATTTGATTTGTGATATAAATGCGATGAAAGAATATAAGACTGATACGATGAGATGATGATATGACGGTATACGGATGCGAGTCGATCGAGATGATTTATACCCTGCCGGTCCCCTGATATGAGATTATTGCGAATGTGACCTGAGACATATGTATAAAGGGATATATACATATATAGAATGTTGTAAATCTTGGATGATAGGCCGTATGTGATATTAGATCGTACCCTCATTTGTCGTATAGGAGGTTAGGATCCCTATTACCTTAATGCCGCCGTACGATGATTTTCCGTCTGTGATGAGTTTGACTTGATGATTGATCATTACCCTTGACTAGAGGTTGTTATACGATGGATTATACCGTACGCAATGTCGTTAGGCTGGATGCCGACAGATAGATTCACCGACTTGACCATGTTAGATATGCATACCTTATAGCTGCTAGCTGACGGTTTGCCTTATGATGCATTCATGTTGTTCATATTGTACTACTTATACCTGTGATAGTACACCTGCACCATTATCGATCATGCGTATGTTACACGCACACAGACTATAGGCTCACACACTTCATCATCGATAATTGTCATGTCACTACACAGTAGGATTGCTGTATCATGATATGACTCTTCGCATAATCTGCTTGCGCATACACATTTGTATATCCACATTGGTGCACATATACATTGATATATTCATACTTACGCACATACACATTGTATATCCACGTTGGTGCACATATACATTTATATATTCATACTTGCGCACATACACATTGTATATCCACGTTGGTGCACATATACATTGATATATTCATACTTGCGCACATACACATTGTATATCCACATTGGTGCACATATACATTGATATATTCATACTTGCGGATATACACATTCGTATATCCATATTGATGCACATATGCATTGATGCATTTATACTTGCGGATATACACATTCGTATATCCATATTTGTGCACACATACATTGGTACATCTATACTTGCGCATATACATATTGTACCTACATAGATCACTGGTTTTATTGGGAGATTGGGAACCGCATGATATATTTTAAAACTGGAATCATTTAAAAGAGCGGTTTTTCCCTTAATATGTCATATCACTGTTCCATGGTGCATGATATATTGATATGCTTACATTTCTATTATATGTCGCGTACATCATGCTTTACGCTTTTACGCATTGAGATATACTGTTTTCATGAGATTTCTGGATTTAAGAACCGTGGCTATTTCAAAAGAAAACATGTATTGTTTTAAAAAGCCGGTTTCTCTTGATATGACATTTCAGTGCGTCCACCATGTGTTTTCTCGGTTCTGAGAGTGGCATGTGAAACCCGATTCGAGGAGCGGTAGGCACCGTCTGCGGGTACATGGTGGACCCGGTGAGGTACCCCGGGGCAAGAAGACTCGTATATGTTAGACGGTGAGCCCGGCAGGGGAGCACTACCTACCGGTGATAGTATTCGGGCTCGGCGGATATCCGGAGGATACCGACCGGAGTCGAGAGATGATGTGGGCCGATCCGAACTGACGGAGCCCGATATATGAGGATTTACGTGCCGATGTTAGGCACGATTTTCATGATGTTTTCGAGTGTCAATGCTAGGCACTCAGGTTCCATGATTTTGATGTGTCTTGAGGGACACCGTTGATATATATATATATATATCCTTATACTTTCATGCACACTCTTTTATGATATTTACATGCATGATGTTGTTGCGCCAGTGGTTGACGCGTGGACTAGATCCACATACATACATACATCAATTTTACTATTGGAGGTTATACACATGCTTATAGACATTGATTTATGGGTGGACGAGATCCACATATCTGCATACCTTGATTATGGTTGGACGAGATCCATATACATGCATTGATTATTGCTGTTGGATGTTATCCGCATGCATATAGGTTTGACTACATTGTTGGCACATATACCGACCCGGTCACCCTAGATATCATAGTATTACTTTTATAATATAGTTGACATAGGAGTTGTTGTTTATTCGATTTCTACTTGTAGATATTTTTCTATTCATGAGTTGGCAACTCACCCCCGTTGTGCCACAGTTCTTGCAGGTTGACCGCTTGGATCAGTAACGGCATCGCTGGACACAGCTTCATTTGGGTGTTTTGCAGTGGTAGGTGGGACATTTGTGTCGTACCCACTCTTGTATCTATATTTCTTATTGTATCTAATTAACTCTATCAATCAAAACTTGTAAATTGTAAGTAATGAGACTTAGTGGGATTGTGGTTGCGAGACTTAGAGCGAGGGGTTTTCCGCTACTTGTGACTTATATGTCTTGCTTTTCTTTATCTTTTTGTAGTGAATTTCGCCGTTGGGCGTCGTATACTTTTATATATTGTCTTGCGTGGTTGTGATCCGCCGTTTGGCGAAGAGCTAGCTCCCGTTTGGGGATGCTTTTATCATTATTATGTATTGGTGGTTTTGGATCAAAATATACAAAGGAGGTGCTGCCCAAATTTTCAAAAAGACGAAATATGTTTTCAAACTTAGTAAATTTCACTTGCATCATTCATGTTTCTTCTCTATGCATTTAAGCACACTTGATTTCATTATACCTTTATTTCAAAACTTCACCTCCTTTATTTTCTTAAAAAGGTTTAGATTTCTGGGTTTCAGCTTACTTGAATTCCGTTACGCCTTTAGACGTTGCGTGATTCAAGTGCTGGTCACGAGCTAATATTTCGGGTCGTGACAAAGTTGGTATCAGAGCGCTAGGTTTAACCTTGTTCGAGTCTATATTTGACTATGCGGAGTCTAGGGCAGGTGTGTATTTCGGAACCTAGGCTTGACCTTACGGAACTTAGACTTGAACGGGGGGTATTAGACCCGAACTTTCGTTTCATAGGCTGACCCTGATTGATGGAGTAGGTAGCTTGAGTAGAGTAACGTACCATAGGTATGTTCCGCGGCATATTTACGATACGATACTCTACTTAAGAAACCTTAGGATGTACATATTTTTGATACTTATGATTCTCTTTATACCCATGATTATACATCCATTGGAGATCCTAGATTCTATTAGTTTCATGATCATACTTTCATTTATGCTGTTCTTTCTTATGATCATGTATCCATTCTGGATCTGTCGTTCCCTCTCATGCCGTGATCCGCTTTCTTCGATATTCGATTGAGGTTCCTGTCACCATAGTTTGAGCGCAGTTTGAACTGCTGCTAGTGTTGGGGTCAAGGCGAGCTCGTCTGGTACGAGGATTGACCATTGTGTTTTTTGGTGACATGGGAACGTCTCGAGTTAGTATTTATGTTGTGATCTCTTGTGGAGGCGAGTGCTTGGTTTTACACCGGATGATCGGGCCATTGTTAGAGCTGCCAGTTGCGAGGGGATTGTTGATGTACAGCGTACCTCAGAGATTTTGATGCCGCCTACCGTGCAGGCAAGTGACCCAGATGTTGCTAAGATGATGGATGTCGCTTCCAGAGCTTACGAGCTGAGATCGCCGGAGCTTTCAGGCAGAAATGCGACAGATGATAGCTAGTCTATCCCGAATTGAGAGACGAAGGTGATTCGTCAGATTGATGCGCCGACGCAGGCCCAGTTGAGTTGAAGATTTTCAGTGTGGAGAGTCATACTCAGATCTAGAGCAGACCGATCCAGAGATGACCGCCGATGTATCGCCTTTCCTGGAGGATTGAGGCAGTGTTTAGCATGCAGGCGAAGAGCATTTACATGTTGTATAGGCAAAGCTAAAAAGTTCGGACGAGTGTCAGAAACCTATTTTTCCCAAGTTTAAAGTGTTCGGAGGAACATGCAGGTAATTCTGTGGACCCTCTAGAAGAATGAAACCCTAACTCGACATGATGACCATGGAACCGCTTTGAACCTTAGGGTTTGTGACAGTTTAGCGGTGCCATCAGTGAGGCTTGGGTTTGCCCTTCTACGGCTGGTCCAAAGGTGCTGTGGTATGTACCAGATATTTTTAGACTGCGCTCAGGTGTTGAGCCTTCGGGAAATTTTGGGACCTCGATGACTCGATCGAAAAGTTTGACTTCGTCCAGATATCATGTGATAAGAGATCAGCAAGCTGATCAGCTTCGGATAGAGGACCTCACCCAGATGCGTTGTGAGTTGATCGAGAACGGACGAGTATTGAGTATTCCTCCGATGGTTGGGGCGAATTCCCGAGGACGCGTTCGGCCAGACATCTTCTACAGAGTGATGAAGATACCGAGTTCGTGATTTCGAGTCCGTGTGAGAGACTTCGGATTGACCGCGGCCGAGGATAGTAGCAGTATGCAGATAGAAAGACGTGACGTCGAAGCGGACGATGACAAAGGCGAGTGGAGCCAGAGGTTCGTGCAAGATGCTGACGAGCTGTTGTTACTCCCCGTTGAAATTAGAGATCTGATATACATACAGAGGCGTTGGGATACGGCCAATTCACGAGGAACGTTGCGCTGAAACGTAGATGTCCAGAAAACGAGAAAGGATTATGTAAGACTACCAGCCTCCGTACAGTTCGGCATAAGCAAGATTGGGAGAGACCTTGAGCAGGATTCCTTCCGGGACACCGCTGCAATGAGATTTGCACCCAGGATCAGATGTGTCACGTGTATTCAGAGAGCCAGAGGCCGATGCCAGTGGCGTGCTGCCTTACAAGTGGTCGTGATGATTGACCGGGAGATGACCAAAGAAGTTCCAGAACGGAATCTTCTCCGTTAGCACACTTAACAGGGCCGATGAGCCGATGAATTGCGAGATTGGTAATCCAAGGAGAAGATGAGTACCTAGAGACAGAGGACGCCAGACCGTGAGCAGAAGCCGGGCAGATGTTCTTGCCCTGCCAGTTTTGGGCGCACCGACTTTTTCGACATTGTAGGAGGTGTACCTCGATGTCGATTTTGTAGCTTCGTAGCATGTGTTTGTGATTTCGTGGATTTCATACGGATGATTTGATTTCTGCACTCGGTATAGCTTATATGTGCTTGTAGTGCATTGATACGTATTTTGTGCACCACAGTTGCACCTGACTTCGTTTTGATGTCATTTGAGATATTTATTATGATTTCATGCCTGGGGCATACATATGATTTGATTTATACTTTCGGCATAGTTTTCATGCACTTTTGGTATTTGATTTGCTTTTGTGCACGCGGATGCATATGATTGTGAGATTATATGATACGGTATACCTGATTTGGATTTGCCTTGAAATGTGTTGTATACCGTCGATTTCGATTTTGATACTCAATATTTGTTTTGTGTATCTTGTGCACCTGATTGGATTCTTGTGCATATTAGATGCACCAGGTATTGTTGTCGTGCACACCCGTTGCAGTGGACAGATACTTTTGTGCACACCCATTGCACTTAGTTTTACTTTGTGTGTATTGTGGCACCTATATTTGGATTTGATTTCCATGCGCACCAGACGCATGTGATTATTGGATACGCCTTTTGAGGCTGATTTTGCTTGTGAGTACCTTGTTTTCATGTTGGGCACTATATTGTGTAGTAACTAAACATGACTGATCCGAGTACAGTACCTGAGTACTTTGCATGCATTAAAAGTGTACCTAGAGGTTTTTGAAAAAGGAGCTATAGTCTCGCTATTTCCTACGTGTCCGTGAGCGACGCGAACGTATATAAAGAAAAACCTTTTAGGATATTTTGAAAATGACGGAACGTATATTTAGCAAAATATATATGGACATATATTGTTATTTTAAAATGAGCGTCCGTCACTTAGGCCGTGAGTTACGCATCACACGGCGATTTAGAAAAGATTTTGCATGTATCTTATTCAGCTTGTGGAATTTTCAAAGATGCGTACTATACATGTATTATAGTATTTGACTAGTGTATATTGGATATCAGTAGTGGATTTCAAGATCTGCAACTCTATTGTAACTCTGAGGATATGCGTGCAAATCTGATGATTTGCATAACGCTTGACGGAGTTCGATTTTGAGTTTTGTACTCGTTTTCATGCACACTTGACGCGATGTGCTGTGTTGTTTCTGTATTTTCCATGATTTTGGAACCCCGCTGATTTGAGTTGATTATTGAAATGTTTTAGATTTTGGGGGTTTAAAATTAAATTCGGGGACCGAATTTTTTTAAGGGGGGAAGATTGTAACATTTCAGAAAATATAAAATATTATTTTTAGAATTTAATATTAAAATAATATACTTCCCGAAAACTGCCCGATTTGCGAAATTGGGGTTTTCGAAAAAGGGTATAAATATATACCAATAATTGTGAAATAAATGGAAATTAAAATGATTTATTCATTTAAAAATATATTTAACGGATTTGGCAATTTTAAAAATTATTATACACAGTTTTGATAAAAACCCGATTAGTGCACTGCTAATCGCGATTAAGCCAAATCCGTGTTTCTACAGTTTTCATGATTAGTGCACCATGACATGTTTCATTTGGTTACATGTTATTTCATTTGTGGGTTTATATGGGTGTATGTATTTTTGGTGAGAAAAATAAATGGGGAAAAGAAAAGTCAAAGAGGGAACATAGTGATTAGGGTGGACTTTTGGAGAGAGAGAGAGTGTGTGTTTACATGAGAGAGAGGGAGGGGGCTGCTGCCATAGTTCATTTACCCCATCATTTTCATCTCCCTCTTCATCTTCCTCTTCATCTTCCTCAACTCCACAACCCTCCACTTCAAACCCTAGATCTATCTCCAAACAATCCCTAAAACCTTAAAACCCTAAACCCCTTTCACAAAAATTAATCCCCATCTCTTTCTCTACACTTTGAACCGAGCAAAGTGAGATTTTGACGACGTTGAGAAGTTAGTGCTGCCTAGAGTGGACTAGATAAGGTATAATTTCTTCCTTTTAGTTTAGTTTTGTACGATGTCGTATTTTAGTGTCGTTTTGTGATGTCGCTGACCTGCTGTGACCCCAAGCATTCACTAGGAAAACAAACAATGTGGTAATGTTGTGCTCGTAACCCTAAGTGACCACCTGAAGAACGAGACCTTCCCCATCGGTTTTGGCCGGTGACCATTGGGCAAAATCCGGCGACCTCGGATGGGTAGGTAAGTTAGGGTTTGGGTTCTGTAGGGTAACTGCCTGAAGGTGTTCAAGGGTGTTTGGTCCTACTGGATTTTTCTGTATTGACTATAGGTAAAATCGGGGAACATTGGTAAGTGTTTACATGACCTTGGTGACACGTTACCCTGACCTAAACCATAGAACTGAACCAGATGCACAAACCTTAGAATTGACCCATATCAGTTTTGTGACTTTTAGTGTGCCTATAGGGCATCTGGAGCAACCCAGGGAATTTCTGAGACAACCAAACAATACCAGAGACCAATTTTAGACCAGAGGAGACCACCTTGACAAAACGAGACCCAACTGAGCATGGGGGGCCGGTCTCGCAGGAATTTCTAGGGATGGGGCCGGCCACTTGGTTGTCTGGGGTGTTGGGGTTGGTTCAGTAGCTCAATTACACTATATACATCACCCTATACTTGTTTGCTTGGATTTATTAGACCTGAGTTAAAATCTGGGAACACTTATGTGTGATTTAGGATATGTTTTCCGTATTTTGAATGATGAGTTTTGATATTGGATTTGTTTTTGGTTGTCGCATGTTTGTACATCGATAACAAGGGTTGTTTGGTTGATTTTGTACGCATATGCTATAGGTTCTAACCTACGAGCAATGCACGTGCCGTTTTGGATTTTAGAACTCGATTTTAATAGCGTTGCGATATGCGTTGTTATTGTAGGTACCTTCGCGTGGATTCCGAGGGGACGGAGCGTAGCATCATCGAATTCGGCGGGCGAAGACTATGGTGAGTAGATCTATATCTATCGGGGAAGTCGGGTGGATGACGTATAGCACCCCCGCAAAGTTTTGATGGAAAACCGATTTATAGAATATGGTTAGGAAACCTAGATTAGGAAACTAGGGTTAGAATGAGGTAGCTATGAAACCATATTAGAAACTAGATGGTAGTTAGAAGTGATATGTTACCACTATCATAGGATGACGTTTAGCGATATTGCCGTTTAGGGTACTGTAGGACTAGATAGTCGATGTAGATGCATCATCTGAACCATACCTTTTTCTAAACCGAAGAATCGTATGTATCTTTTAAACATATACCTTGAGGGAAGTTACGGATTTTCAAATGATAGCTTTTCCTTAAAAACACCGTAACTCCTATTTTCAAAACTACGATCCACTTCTTTAAAAATCTGATTGTATGGTTCGGGTGGGTACATTAGATTAGATACTTATACTTAGTAGATAGAGTGTTTTTGTAAATTCGATTTGATGTGTGATATAAATGCGATGAAAGAATATAAGACTGATACGATGAGATGATGATACGATGATATGATGGTATACGGATGCGAGTCGATCAAGATGATTTATACCCTGCCGGTCCCCTGATATGAGATTATTGCGGATGTGACCTGGGACATAGGTATATAGGGATATATACATATATAGAATGTTGTGAATCTTGGATGATAGATCGTATGTGATATTAGGCCGTACCCTCATTTGTCGTATAGGAGGTTAGGATCCCTATTAGCTTAATGCCGCCGTACGATTATTTTCCGTGCGTGATGAGTTTGACTTGATGATTGATCCTTACCATTGACTAGAGATTGTCGTACGATAGATTATACCGTACGAAATGTCGTTAGGCTGGATGCCGACTGATAGATTCACCGACTCGACCATGTTAGACATGCATACCTTATAGCTGCTAGCTGACGATTTGCCTTATGATGCATTCATATTGTTCATATTGTACTACTTATATCTGTGATAGTACACCTGCACCATTATCGATGATGCGTATGTTACACGCACACAGACTATAGGCTCACACACTTCATCATCGATAATTGCCATGTCACTACATAGTAGGATTGCTGCATCATGATATGACTCTTCGCATAACCTGCTTGCGCATACATATTTGTATATCCACATTGGTGTACATATACATTGACATATTCATACTTGCGCACATACACATTGTATATCCACGTTGGTGCATATATACATTGATATATTCATACTTGCGCACATACACATTGTATATCCACATTGGTGCACATATACATTGATATATTCATACTTGCGGATATACACATTCATATATCCATATTGGTGCACATATGCATTGATACATCTATACTTGCGGATAAACACATTCGTATATCCATATTGGTGCACACATACATTGGTACATCTATACTTGCGCATATACATATTGTAGCTATATAGATCACTGGTTTTATTGGGAGATTGGGAACCGCAAGATATATTTTAAAACTGGACATTTAAAAGAGCGGTTTTTCCCTTAATATGTCATATCACTGTTCCATATTGCATGATATATTGATATGCTTACATTTCTGTTATATGTCGCATACATCATGCTTTACACTTTTACGCATTGAGATATGCTGTTTTCATGAGATTTCTGGATTTGAGAACCGTGGCTATTTCAAAAGAAAACATGTATTGTTTTAAAAACCCGGTTTCTCTTGATATGACATTTCAGTGCGTCCACCATGTGTTTTCTCGGTTCTGAGAGTGGCATGCGAAACCCGATTAGAAGAGCGGTAGGCACCGTCTACGGGTACTTGGTGGACCCGGTGAGGTACCCCGGGGCAAGAAGACTCGTATATGTTAGACGGTGAGCCCGGCAGGGGAGCACTACCTACCGGTGATAGTATTTGGGTTTGGCGGATATCCGGAGGATACCGACCGGAGTCGAGAGATGATGTGGGCCGATCCGGACTGACGGAGCCCGATATATGAGGACTTACGTGCCGATGCTAGGCACGGTTTTCATGATGTTTTCGAGTGTCGATGCTAGGCATTCAGGTTCCATGATTTTGATGTGTCGTGAGGGACACCGTTGATATATGTATCCTCATACTTTCATGCACACTCTTTTATGATATTTACATGCATGATTTTGTTGCGTCAGTGGTTGACGCGTGGACTAAATCCATATATATACATACATCGATTTTACTATTGGAGGTTATACACATGCTTATAGACATTGATTTATGGGTGGACGAGATCCACATATCTGCATACCTTGATTAGGGGTGGACGAGATCCATATACATGTATTGATTATTACTATTGGATGTTATCCGCATGCATATAGGTTTGACTACCTTGTTGGCACATATACCGACCCGGTCATCCTAGATATCATAGTATTACCTTTATGATATAGTTGACCTAGGAGTCGTTGTTTATTCGATTTCTACTTATAGATATTTTTCTATTCACGAGTTGGCAACTCACCCCCGTTGTGCCACAGTTCTTGCAGGTTGACCACTTGGATCAGTAGCGGCATCGCTAGCACACAGCTTCCTTTGGGTGTTTGGCAGTGGTAGGTGGGACATTTGTGTCGTGCCCACTCTTGTATCTATATTTCTTATTGTATCTAGTTAACTCCATCAATCAAAACTTGTAAATTGCAAGTAATGAGACTTAGTGGGATTGTGGTTGCGAGACTTAGAGCGAGGGGTTTTCCGCTACTTGTGAGTTATATGTTTTGCTTTTCTTTATCTTTTTGTGGTGAACTTCGCCGTTGGGCGTCATATACTTTTATATATTGTCTTGCGTGGTTGTGATCCGCCGTTTGGCAAAGAGCTAACTCCCGTTTGGGGATGCTTTTATCATTATTATGTATTGGTGGTTTTGGATCAAAATATACAAAGGAGGTGCTGCCCAAATTTCTAAAAAGACGAAACATGTTTTCAAACTTAGTAAATTTCACTTGCATCATTCATGTTTCTTCTCTATGCATTTAAGCACACTTGATTTTATTATACTTTTATTTCAAAACTTCACCTCCTTTATTTTCTTAAAAAGGTTTAGATTTCTGGGTTTCAGCTTACTTGAATTCCGTTACGCCTTTAGACATTACGTGATTGAAGTACTGGTCACGTGCTAATATTTCGGGTCGTGACACGCTAGCGCTTTGAGCACTAGCGCCTCACGTGTCAGCACGTGGGCGCTAGCGCTTTGAGCGCAAGGACGCTAGCGCTTTGAGCTCTAGCGCCCCACGTGTCAGCATGTGGGCGCTAGCGCTTTGGGCGCTAGCGTTTTGAGCGCAAGGGTGCTAGCGCCTCACGTGCTAGGCACGTGGGCGCTTGGGCGGCAAAAGGGACTTGGTCCCTGCAATGGGAGTTGTACTCTCAAAAAGGAGCACTTATTATTTTGTGTGTGTGTGTGTGTGTGTGTGTGTGTGAGGAGTTAAACTTCTAGGATATTTTGAAGCTGATGAAGGGGCTTCTTCCCTTGAGCCCTAGTTCTTCCCCAAAGTGGGGTTTCTGGAGATGGGTCCCCTTCTTCTTCCTTTGTTAGCTGGATCTTGAAGATCAAGAAATATGAGATTTTAAAAATCTCTCCTTTCTGAGATCTGATGGAATATCCGAGTTCTCCTTTGTGGGTTTTGTGGTGAAAAACTATTTTGTTTTTTAAAAGGAAGAGTAAAACTCTTGATTTAATTCAAAAGAAAGAAGAAGGTTTTAGAACCTTGAGGAAGGAGAAAAATCTCAGATCTTGATTCTTTTTGGAGAGAGAAAAAGTTGTTGGGATATTTTCATTATCCTTGCCTTTATAGGCTATACACTTTACATATAGCCCCTTGGGCTGGCATTTTGCCCATCTCATACCTCATGTGCTATTTCTTTTTGCACATAAGCCATGAGCTTTACAAAAATTTGGGTTTATACCCATTTTCTTATATTTATTCATAAAATAAAAATACAACAAATACAACAAAATTATTTATTACAAAATTTTTATTTTGGCATGGAGGGAGGCCGGGCGCTTCATGTTCGGGCTCGCTCCGGGCATTGGCCCACTTGACCTGGGCTTGGGCCTACTTGGCTTGGGGTTGACTTTGATTTTGATCTGGTCAACCGGGGTGTAAATTTTTACCCCAACTGCCGGATCTTGGAGAAAGGGGTGAGATTTAAAAATCTCCCCTTTTTGAGATCTAATGGAAGATCCAAGCTCCCCTTTGTGGGTTTTATGATGAAGAACTATTTAGTTTTGGAAAAAGAAGAGTAAAACTCTTGATTTAATTCAAAAAAAAGAAGAAGGTTTTAGAACCTTGAGAAAGGAGAAAGAGGCACATGCCCTGATTTTTTAGAATGAAAAAGTATCTTTTATTCATCATCATGTTGCCTTTTATAGGCTTACACATTTACATATAACCCCTTGGGCTTTACAAAATGGCGTTTTGCTCATCCCATAGCTCATGTGCCATTTCTTTTTGCACATAAGCCATGGGCTTTACAAAAATTTGGCTTTATGCCCATTCATGCATAAAAAATTACATAAAAATTATTTATTACATGATTTTTATTTCGGCATGGGGGAGGCCGGCCGCCGGCTCGACTTGGGCATGGGCCCACTTGCTTGGGTTTGGGCCCGCTTACTTGGGGTTGACCTTGACTTTTGACCTAGTCAACTGGGGTGCAAATTTTGACCCCAACATCTGCGATCTCATAAAGCGAGCCTGAATCATGTGTTGGGTCTGTGCCATCCTCGAATTTCAAGATACGAAAACAACCAAATTACTCAAGCAGATGTCGAAGGCGTTGACGAATCTCCTTCTTGCAACTCTTTCCTTTTAGGGCAACCATTGACAAGATGTTCGTCGGATCCACAAATCAGGCACTGCCTTTTGGCCCGGCGACAGTCCCTCTGAAGGTGCCCTGGCCTCTTGCAATAACCATAAATTTGGGTTCTCCGCTGCTTCCGTTGCTGAGGAACAAATGAACGCTTCATCTGCACACCTCCTCTTTGCTTAACAGAGATTCCCCTACGATTGGGAACTCCCGCTGATGCCTGAGCCATTTGCCTTCTTAGTCATTCAGCTAAGAGATCGTTCGTTCGCTCCTGAGCTTCCATCAAACCTTGCAGTATACCCAAAATTTCAGCGGTCTGATTCTGAGGAGTGGAGGTGGAAAGAAAGTCGTTGGAAACCATGGTCCTGAAATAATAAATTTTCGGATGATATAAGGTACAAGATTCAAGATAGGATGTCGGATTAACAAATGAACAGGACAAGACTTTGAATGATGACGTAATAAGGATTATATGGAAGTGAAGAGCAATATCACTAGATATAAGTCAAGGGATCCCTAGACTAAACTGTAATCTCATTCTAAACCTGGTTCTGATACCAACAAAACCATGTCACACCTCGCTTCCCAAAATACGGAACACGAGAGATGACAAGACCAGCCATGTTCCTACGGTCAAGAAAATATCCTGTCGTAGTCACACTTCGGCTTCTGGCAGTACATGGTACCAGTAATATATTACAGATGATGAGATAATACAGTCACTAAAACTATCAGGTGAAAAGATAACCGAGCGCAGCAAATACAACAACTAACCAATGATAATGAAAGAAATGGTAGGGCCGGCTCACTGGTCTAGATATCTACGGTTTCCTCGAAATCAGACGGGTCCACTTCTTCTATTTTGAGCATGCATACTCAGATCGTCAGAGCGACACAACATCAATATATATACATATATGATGTGCAATGATGATAAACATAAATCAGTAAGTATAGAAATGACATGAGCATGAGATAACCAGTACATGTAACGGTAAAGCAGGTGTATCAAATCAATAATCAACGTAATGTTCTATTAGTCTCACAGTCTCAATGTCCAAGTCACTAAACTTATCGTCAGTCCGAGTGTGAGCGTCAACCACCGCAGGAGTATCCCAACCCAAGGGTAAGCCCTAGGGGCAAGGAAACACGGGCCCAAATCACAATCAGTAAGAACCAGTAACACGATCAATAACAATATTCTGAAATCATGAAATATGTCGGCAATAGGACTCCTGAGATTCCATTGATCGAACTGACACTCAAACTATCCCACACCCCGCGGTCTACATCAAACACCGCCTATGAATCTGAGTACTAGTCGCTCCATGACATGTTAACGCGAGAATTGGAGACAGGGTCTCCATCAAGCATGTCTCGACTGGTATCCAAGATAAGTGGACAGCCCTCGATATCTTACCTATGATATTAATATAAGTGCTTCCATACCCGTCCTATACCAGTTATAGTTACACTTATATATGTCTCATAGGTGTCGACAATGCAATAACTAAATGGTTCCGCTGATTGCGTACAAGTACGTGTCACTTCCACTATTCAATCACGTTTTTGCACTAACGTACTTGCCGCAATCCAATCACCAACACTTATCGCTTGGTAATGTAACACGGTCACTAAGATATCAATGTATATAACCACTATTCAATGGGGGTATAACCGCTACATGATATGACAAGAATGCAATCAAATATGATACAAATAAAATATGGCAACCAGTACCATATAACTTGCAAAATTCACTATAAATCACAAGTGCAGAATTGAGCAAAACAATATAAAAGGGGTAAGCAGTATATTCAATTATCTCTACAGCAAAACCAGTTTCGAGTCAATCGGGTATCAGGTTTGCGAGTTATGGTCATTCCATTTTAAGTGTTCTCTGCTGGAAATCCAGTTTCAGAACTGGAAGTCCATTTCGTAACACGGTTTGCTTCCTGTTGGGGTCATAATTAGGCGACTCTACAGTTAGATAATATTTAGATTTATCTGTTATGTTTCAAACGCATCAGAGAGATCAATAATATCCGTTGTATGCAGGGAGATATGAGTTGTTTGAGGTTAAGATATACATTCTGTCTCAGCATGAAACTACAATACACATCGACGGTTTAAAAGGTGTTGTAAATATCAAACGACACTGGAATGCAATGAGACCAGTACCGTTAGAAAGCTAATTCAATTCTCTACGCTTCTATGTATGGTTCCGCACACTTGTACATTTAAACGGTGAGATATATGCGTTCTAAAAAAAGCAAAGGCGGAGATTCTTGCCCCGGATTGCAGTCCAGAGCCATGAATCGCCTTAGTTCTCGCTGTCATAACTTCTTAAAGTTTAGAGTTCAACTATGGGGTGCTGTAGTTTTATCTGTTGGGTTCGATACGAGCCCCTAGAAAATTAAGTTACGGGTTGTATTCAAATTAATATAGATTTTGCAAGACAACGGGTACGGTAGATTCCAGGTTTAGTTAATTCATCGAGCGGGTTGTATGCTTATTCATTTCGAACAAGAATTAAATTCTGGCTATTCAAACAGGGCGGAAATCAGTTCCTACAATCTCTTCACGGCCCAAGACATAGTTTAAACCCTCGTCATATCCAACCCAACATCACCAAACAACCACAGCTCATATATTACCATTTGTCGATAAATTACGATATACATATGTATACATACAACTATAATTAATATTGAATAATCTAACTATTTTAATTATAGCATGAATAAGCAAGTTTTCGAACTTGACAACGAAACGATGTGGTGATCGGCTGCAACGGTAGCAACACAAGCAGCCACAATAGCACGAAGGCTAAGGTTTGGGGCTCGGCTAGCCTCTGCCACGCAGCGGGGAGCCAGAGTCGATGATGGTACTGGGGAACTCCGGTGAGGTGGCCGTGGATGGAGGTTATGTGGTGAGGAGGTTGGTTAGTCTAGAAGTTGCCGGCGGTGGCAGCAGCGGCCGGCGGTGGAGTTGCAGGGGGCTCGTGGTTGGAAGGAGGTGATGGCGTGGAGGTTGTGGAGGAGGGAGGTGACGCCGGCGGCGGTAAGGGGAGCTCGGGGGAAGAAAGGAAGGAGCTAGGTGTGTTGGGGTAGCGATCGGCTGTGGCGGTGGTGAGGTCGCGGTGGTGCAAGGTGGCTCCGGTGAGATGATGGGGCGTCGAGAGATTATCGGCGGTGACTAGTGATGGATGTTGCAGTGGGGGAAGGAGGAGGATGGGCTCGGTTACAGGGGTGGGGCTCGTGGCGGCATAGGCGAGAGGTCGAGGTGGGGGTTCTCGTGGTCGGAGAAGGAGGGGCCCAGGGAAGCAAGAGGAGGCGGACGATAGCACGACGGCGAGAAAGGAGCTCGGCTTTGCCGTGGTGGTGGTTGGTGAAGACAGTGGGTGCTCGATTAAGTTTTTGAGAGGGGTGAAGAGAAAAGGAGGAGAAAGAGAGAGGAGCCAGGTTCTTGGTTTTGAGGAGGTGAGCGGTTGCAAGAGAGGGGGAGTCGGTGGTTGAGAGGGATGATGGACGAGCGAGGGAATCACGGAGGACGTTGAGGGGATCTCGGGAAAGTGGCGGCGAGGGCAAGGTCGTGGGGGAGCTTGCTGCGAGGAAGGGAGAGAAAAGATCGAGAGAAGAGAGAAAGAAGAGAAAGAATCGAGAGGGGAGAGAGAGAGGGAGAAGGGAGAGAGAGAAAAGCGGGCCGGGTCGGGTCGGGTTGGGTCGGGTGTAGGAGTGGGCTAGGGTTAGGGATTGGATTTGAAAAGGGATTTTAGGGGGAAAATAGAATTTGAATTTAAAGTGAAGGAAAAATTAGAAATGTATTCACATGAAATAATTGGAAGGAAAAATGTTTAGGAAAAAGGAAAATAGAGATGGGAGAATAGGTTAGGTTAGGTTTTAAATTTACAATTGAATAATAATCAATGGCAGATAACACAAGTTAACAACAGTTAATAATAACAATGACAAAATTTATAATTACTAAAGGTTAATACCGATTAAACACATTAACCTAGTTAATGACAATAATAATAAACTAGGAAAGGAACATGAATATTATTTAGGAAAGTATTTAATAAGGAAACTTTATTAAAACACGAAATATTTTGTATGGCAGAAATCGGTTATTACAGATAACATCATACCTAATATCATTATTAATTAACATAAAAAGAATATGAGAGTTTTAATAATGTACTATAGTCTAATAATGTATCTCATTTTGGATATTGTATATCATTTATTCGGAACCCTTTGTTATTTGGATCTTTTATTGACTCTATCTTTATCTCGTAGATTTATTAGTGCTATTTGTTATTTATGCAGTATGATACTAGTATTTTATCTTGGATACTATCATACATGTTTAGTTAGAGCCTTAGATGTGACTATGGTAAGACGATTTCCCATTGTCTAGGAGCACTGGCGGTTTCGGCCCATATTTCCGTATTCCGGAAATTAGGGCATTGTTAAACTTTACCCGAATCATTGCTTGGAAATTACATCTTGCAGATCCATGTTCTCTAACTCTTTCAGAATGGCCAACCGACTCTCCTGACTTCGCACATACAAAGCATTTATCAGTCAACTCTTTCGTTTTATTATATTTGGTCAAACTATTCCGCGTATCAAATCCTCCCGACTTCCCATATTCTTTAGAAAATGTTTGAACGTCTTCTAATGATTTGAATACCAAATTTATACGTGGCTTCAAGTGCTCGTCAACATTTGGTACCGATATATTGTTTTTATTTGACAAATCATTTGGACCTTCATTACGACGAGAGATTACAGGAGGAAATGGACCAATTTGATTGTCCTTTGGTGCTGAAAGCAAAAAAAGAAAAAAGAAAAATTATATGTTCATTTGAGCTCAAACAATAAATCAAATGCTAAAGATAACGGAATAAACTCTAAATCCTTTGCTGACTCCATTAAGCACATAATATTTTAAACAATTTCTCCATTATTTTATAGATCAAATACATGAAAACTATATTGCTTTTTTGGTGCTCTTTTGTTTTTTAAAGGAGAAAAAGAATTATTTAAGAAAGGTAAAAATTGTGTATAAACCAAACATGATGAAGATGTGGTAATAAAAATACTTGATAACTCACCAGAGAGGTTGTGAAACAGGGGAAGATCTTGTTGTTGTTCAAATACTTGCTGACCAAAGGAGAGGGAGAGAGAAAGATCAAGAGAGACATCAATTGCCGAGGAAGGAGACATCGATTGCAGGTCGTCGGCGAAGAGGGCGATTCTCTGATCGTGGTCGCCGCTTTGGAGCTCCGACGAGATTAGGCTAAGGCTTAGGTTGAAAATTGGGTTTAGATGAAGGGGGAGATGAAGAGAGAGCGTGCGGAACGAAGGTCAAGTAAATGATATATAATTGACATTTCAATTAAGATAATGGAAACATTCTTTGTTGTGCTGATACAAAGATGTCCGAGTTAGAGTTATTTTGGAATGTACCAGTTGTGTCTAAAACGGTATCAATAAGGAATTGCCGGGCATTTTTAGATATATTACTCAAAAGAATCGACACAATACACCCAGTCGATTAGACTTGAGAAAATTTTGTCGCTATTGTCACGGGCATTCATGGGGAAATAAAGAAATAGGTGGAAGGCATATGTGTATTTGATACTTGGACACCTAGATATTCATGGGGAAATAAAGAAATAGGTGGAACAGCATATGTGTATTTGATACTTGGACACCTAGATATGTGGTGGATACTTATTGCACACTTTCGGCTGCGGGAGTCTGAGCAGGCGCTGGAGCTATAGGAGCTGTCTGCGGAACCGCAGCCGATGTAGTGGTTTGCGGAGCCGCAGCCGAAGGAGATGCATGACATGTACCCTGTCGCGTCTGGACCTAACGTGTGTAAGAAGCGTGTAAGAACTGTGTATTACTTGAATTCGTATCATTATCAAGTTATTTCGAAATCCCATTTGGATATCTAGTTTGGATAACCGTTGTTTATTTTAATTACATATGTATGTATGATTAATCAAACCTAACTCTAAAACCAAATAAGCTCAAGCTACGTAATAATTATGGATATGTTGATATGTATAATATGACATGATATTTTACTATAAAGTAGTATACATACCAGCATCTCCTTCAACTCCTCAACGGTGGCCCTCAAGCTCTTCAGTTCCTACTGGACACGTCGCTCACTGGAGACGGAGGAAGTAACCGCCGGGGTGGAGTCCAACCTCATATGGGCCCTGCTAGGGCCCAGTCCCCGGCCTCTCTCCCAACCTCCGTGGTGCCCTCCGTGTGCGGCGTCCAGAACTGGGGTCAGTAGTCTCGGATCGTTCTATCCGGTAAAATCGATCCCCGAGGCCTCGGCCTGCTCAACCACCCGCTCCTACACCCACATTAAGCAGTAAAGTATAAGTATAAAATTTAAACTTGAAGCTTCCAAAACTAAAATTTCAAATATGGGTAGAATAAATATTTAACACTTACGCAATACTCCTGGGTAGCGACGTCGGAATATCGAAGCTCGCTCGTGGCGGGATCTGTCGAGGTGCCGTGAACGGCAAGATATGCGGACAGCACGCTCGGTATACCACCTTGCGCCACGGTCCGAGCTGTCTGCAATATTAGAAAATAACTCTTAATATTAGAAATATTAGAAAATAACTCTTAATATTGCAGAATTTCAGAAAGGTCGGTCTATTGTAATTTACCGATAACTCCATGGCTCGAGTAATATTTCTCGAGCCACCTGTGTAAGTGGGGCGACCCCTCTTCGCCGACTTACTGTTCTCTGTATTCTGAGCGGCCTGTTTCTGCACAGCGCATTAACATTTAGTTTTCTAATTAAGGAACACAAAGAAATAAATTATATCATAAACAATGAATTACATTTAAAATACATACCTGTTTGCGTTGGGAGTCGAAATAATCGCACAATAGAGGCCATGTCTCTACGTTGACTCTCGCAAACGCCGGAGTAGATAGGAGGGCCGCTCTCTCTGCCTCGGGGGTCGCCTTCCACAGGGAGTAGCAGTCGGCCTTCAGCTCATTCCTGTTGTATCGGACCTTGGTCTGCATGTTCTTCATCAGGCCATTATACAGAGCATGAAGGTCGAGCACCCTCCCAGGGTGATCAGGGTCGGGTACAGGCTGAAAATCGTAATCCGACTGAAAATACAAAAAAAACATTGTTATTAGATTGCAAGTGTTAATAATAAATATATTGGATAAATCAAATGAAAATAGGCCGTTAATACGTACTCGAGCCTGATCAAAGAAGAGGGCGAATGAGCGCCGGTGCTGCTCGCCCTACTCAACGTGAAGTGGATAGTTCTTCACAAGCCGGCTCGCATCCCCCATATACCGGCCGAACCTCTCGGCATGAGGACCGGTATAGCTATAGTCAAGGGTAAAAGGAGGGGGAATGGTGCCTCCCCCCTAGTTCTATCAGGCCTCAGCCTATGGGACTGATTCGGGCCTCGAGTCCCCTTCTGGGGATGGGGAGGCCCTGCGTCTGCACGAAATATCAAGACAATCAATATTAAGACAAAGTTGTATTAAGAAATCAAGCTTAAGCGAAAATTGAAGTGTGATATATACCTCCGGTGACTATCGCACGAGCCTGGGCCCGGGCAGCAGCACGAGCGGGACGATAGTTCCTCCGGTGAGGAACAACCGGGGTCCCGGATGCGGACGCATTCCTTGCAACTAGAAAATAAACATTGACGCTAAATTTCCATGAAGTTCATATTTATTCTATAGCGCATATATAAAACGAAAAAATATTTTATATTTATTCATACTAACCTGCAGACGATGCGGATGGTATGGAAGCGGCAGGAGTGGCCCCTGCGGAAGATGCGGACGCACCACCTATAATTAGACAATTAAAAATAGATTATATAAGTAATTGCAAAAAGAATGTGTAGATCAATAATATAACGTTCTAAATCAATATGCATGCACTATAGGATATATAAACATACCCGCAAGTGCGGTGGTGTCACCACCTACAGCTAGACAATAATAAAAATTGCTAAGTAGGAGCAAAAGGAATGTGTGTATATTTATGACATAGCATTCTAAATCAATATACATGCACTATATGATATATAAACATAGCTGGAGGAGCGGGAGTGGCCTCTGTCCCAGATGTGGACGCATCACCAACAACTAGACAATCAAACATTGACAATATAAGTAATTTTGACATAAACAGGCATGAATATCTGTAATATTACATTCAAAATGGATATGCGTGCAGTATACCTGGAGGTGTGGCAAAATCCACACGGAAGGAGGCATCTGAAGGGGTCTCCGATCTGGGTGCAAGACCGGCCCTCTGAAGCTCCCTACGAAGCTCTCTGGGCGGCAGAACCGCTCTGCCTCTGCCTCTGCCGCGGCTGGAGCTCCTGCCGCCCCTCGCTGCTCCCGACATCGTCATCAAATCTAGAGGTTCGTGGACGCATTAAACAATCATTAAAAGTATTGACTATATATGTATAGAGCGTAAAATGTGAAGTAATAATATAACATTACTGATAACCTTTTTCGTTTCGTGGGCGCATTATACATATCTACTTGGATTTCATCGTCGATGTCATTTCTAACCCACGTAAGTTCATGATCGGTCGAAAACAACCCGTCCTTCGAAACAGATGGTCGGAGCACTTTAAACCTTCTCTCTTCTTCGTCCTCATCGCTGTCCTCGTATTCTAGGACATCATAGACATCTCTGGGTTTCCATCGGCATACAACACTCCATCCCGGATGCTTCAAATATTGTGAGTAGTATACTTGGAACGATTGGTTCGGAAAGATAAACGGATCTTCCTAACAGTAAAATCGAAGTGTGTTCACACTGGTCAATCCATATTCATCTTTCCAAGTCCCAAGATTGCTTCTCCACCTGTCCGTATCAGTTCGCGTATCGTACCAAGTATACTGGAATATATAAAAGGGTTCTGATCGTCCGGGATAGTGGATGCCGATTATACAATTTAAGTACCCAAAATAAATCACACCATCCAATCCTACCGTCGCAATCCCACTATTCTGAGTGGTTCTAGATGTTTCTAATTCCTTAACTTCGAATTTGTATCCAAGGACACCAAATCCTTTGTAATATGCAACCTCCGTACTAGGAAATTGAGCAAAACATCTTGAATCACTCTCAAATGATGCAGACAAGTTCGGATCGTGGATCTAACAAAACAAATTTTACGACAAATACATAACGATACAAGTTTAGATTAAAACTGCTAGCAATAAAATGTTATTCGAATAACTTACATGATCTGTGTCTCAATCACAAAAATTATCCTGATGATATTTTTCCAATTGTTCTTCATTCCAATCAGGATGCCCCTTACGTACCTCGTTAAAATGAATTCTGTTTTCGACAAATAATGGTGACATTAATATTATATCATTTCATACACACACAAACACAGATATAACAATTAATCCAAAAAAAACTTACTCTCTAATTTGTTCAAGACATGCGCAATTAAGAAAGATAAACCGGTACATCTTGTTGATAAACATAGTGTCTACCCTCTTATACCCGGCTTTACCATATGGCCCGTCTTGAATTCTTCGTGGTCGGTTAAGCCTTGTCTCAATGTTCTCGTCCAGATAGCGCAAACAAAATGTGGTTGCTTCATCAAGAAGATAACCTTGCATGATAGAACCCTCTGGTCGATTTTTATTGCGTATATACTTCTTAAGAGTGTAGAGACATCTAATGAAAATATGTTGAATAAATAAATACGGGTATACAAGACAACAATAAATTTATAAATTGCACGAAACGAAAAATTACACGTACCTCTCGACGGGATACATCCATCGATATTGTACCGGTCCGGCTAATTTCGCCTCAGTTGCAAGAAGAACCGTCAAGTATATTATGATATCGAAGAATGACGGTGGGAAAATATGCTCAAACTTGGAAAGTATCAACGCAATAGAATTTTCTAGTTTATCCAGTGTCACAACCTCCAGTGTTTTAGCACACAACTCCCTGAAAAAACAATATAGGTCGTTGATTACTAGACCAACCGAGTCGGGGAGAGAAGTCCTGAGGGCTAAGAGAAGAAGGTGCTCCACGATAACATGGTGATCATGACTTTTCAGCCCGTCGATCTTACCCTTCACAATTTTTGTTTTCTTGCTGAATGATCCTGAGAAATCTGTGGGGACTTTCAAATCATGCAACACCTGCAGGAATCTTTTCTTCTCCGGTTGTGACATATGATAAGCGGCATTGGGAAGTACAAACTTGTCCGGTTTACCCGCTACCGGTCTAGCGTGCAATTCACTTCTTATTCCCCACTCTTGTAGATCCATCCGAGTATTCATGTTGTCTTTAGATTTCCCATCTTTACAAAAAAGCAAGTTAAGTATGTGCTCTGATACTCCCTTCTCTATATGCATGACATCCAGACAATGACGCACTGAATTTGTAGACCAGTACGGAAGCTCGACGAAAATGCTTAACTTGTTCCAATATGGTGGTTTGACCTGTTTCGTCGGATCCATCCCGAAGGTCACGTTATTGTAACCATCCCATTTAGCAGTCACGTCCTCTCCGGACAATGGGGATAGAGGTCCAAGAAACTCCTGATGACCATCAAAGTGAACCGTGTTTAACCTATAAGGGTGGTCTGGAGGCAGGAAACGTCGATGGCCGCAATAACAAACCTTCCTGCTAAAATTCAAGAATTTCGATGTTGTGTGTTCATGGCAATGAGGACATGCTTTGTGACCATGTACGGACCAACCTGATAGCATTCCATACGCAGGAAAGTCATTAATTGTCCACATTAAAGCCGCACGCAATATGAAGGTTGTATTTGTGTTTGCATCATATGTCTCTACACCATCAACGAACAAAGATTTCAACTCCTCGATCAGAGGTCGGAGATAGACGTCGATATTGTTCCCCGGTGAGTTTGGTCCGTTGATAAGAAGAGGCATTATAAAGTATGATTGGTCCATAGCCAACCAAGGTGACAGATTATAAATTATCATTACAACGGGCCATGTGCTGTGACTTCCAGCCATATAGTTGAATGGGCAGAAGCCATCAGTAGCCAGTCCGAGCCGGACATTGCGAGGATCGTTACTGAATATTGCGTGCCTCCTATCGAAATCCTTCCATGCCGGTGAATCTCTTGGATGACTCATTTTTCCATCTTCACTTGGAGGAGCACGGTGATGCCAAATCATTGCCTTGGCTGTTTTCTTGCACCTGAATAGCCTCTGTAGCCTCTGTGTTATGGGAAAGTATCGTGCTATCTTCACAGGTATATCAGGCTTTTTATCAGAATCTTTCGGTTTATACCTGGCCTCTCCGCATGCTGGACACTCTTTCAAATCTAAATTCTCTTTCCGGTACAACACGCAATTTTTAGGACATGCTTGAATCTTCTCGCACTTTAGACCCAAATCAGACATCATCTTCTGGGCTTCGTACCAGCTGTCGGGCACATTATTTCCCGGAGGCATAGAATCTTTCAAGAACGAAAGAAGCATTGTGAATAACTTGTTGCTCCATCCATTTAGACACTTAATCTGGAAAAGTTGGACGAACCATGAGAGGGTGGAATACTTCGCATTCTCATAAATTGGTTTCCTAGCATTATTCATGAAATTTTCATATTTATCCGCACGATGTCCTTGACCGGAAGGAATGTCATCTTCGGTACGAATAGATTCACGTAGGGCAGCCTCTACCATATCCTCCATTTCTTCTGATGGAAATAAATTACCGTCTTCTCCTTCTGCCGCATTACCGAATTCTTCTTCTTCTCCTGCCGCATTATCGTGTTCTACTTCTTCTGCCGCAGTACTGCATTCTTCTCCTTCCCCTTGATATTTCCAAGTTGTATAAAGTCTAGTAAACCAATGTTTTACAATATGAAGCTCTGCCAATTCTACCTTCTGCCAGTACTTATTGCCACATCTATCGCACGGACAGAGAATCTTCTCTATTATGATTTTATTATGTGCGCGTGCAAATTCAAGGAAAGCAGCAACTCCTGCGAAAAACTTAGGTTGCATACGTTATTTCCAATCCACATACATCCAGTCCTTAACTCTGACGTACTCATGGGCCATGTTAGACTGTATAACATATAAATTGTAGGTTATGCTGACTATATTGAGAAATATAAGAACGGAATAGTTACTGACAAAGGAGAAAATCCATGTATATACTTTGTGTGTGCGTTTGTCGTTGAAAAGAATAAATTATCGCACGTATGTTAACCGATAGACGGGGACTAAGTGGCGCTTTTAGTTTCATATATGAGTATCGATGAGAATATGAAGTTTCATATTATCATATAGTGGTTTTAACCCGAACATCTCGAATCGCTCTCTAATTATGCGTTTGTTGTGTATTCTTGTTGTATGTGTGTGTTCCGGCTGTCGGGGGTAGGCTTCTATCCCATTAAGAATGTATAGAGTGAACACCCATCACTTGTGCTTTCAACCGTTTTGAGTAAATTTCGGCAGCACCTCCCCGCTGTTCTCCGAGTACACTATAATAGAATAGATAATCATTTCAAAGCTGTGAAACAACGTTGAAATGAACATCTAATCTATCTTTGTACACGGAGAACCAGCGGAAAGGTACCGACGAAATATCTCGAAACGGATGAAAACACAAGTGAATGAAGGCGTTTGCTTTATACATTCTTAACTTGTCCACACGGGACAAATCTATGGGTTACCATACGATTGAATTTTCTCGTCGCGTAGACTATACGACGGTTGTTAGTATCGAGCTATACCGTCCGATATTTAACAACCTTCGTATGGTTCTATGTCACGACGAGCATCGCACGTATGTTAATCGATAGACGGGGACTAAGTGGCGCTTTTAGTTTCATATATGAGTATCGATGAGAATATGAAGGTTTCATATTATCATATAGTGGTTTTAACCCGAACATCTCGAATCGCTCTCTAATTATGCGTTTGTTGTGTATTCTTGTTGTATGTGTGTGTTCCGGCTGTCGGAGGTAGGCTTCTATCCCATTAAGAATGTATAGAGCGAACACCCATCACTTATGCTTTCAACCGTTTCGAGTAAATTTCGGCAGCACCTCCCCGCTGTTCTCCGAGTACACTGTAATAGAATAGATAATCATTTCAAAGCTGTGAAACAACGTTGAAATGAACATCTAATCTATCTTTGTACACGGAGAACCAGCGGAAAGGTGCCGACGAAATATCTCGAAACGGATGAAAACACAAGTGAATGAAGGCGTTTGCTTTATACATTCTTAACTTGTCCATACGGGACAAATCTATGGGTTACCATACGATTGAATTTTCTCGTCGCGTAGACTATACGACGGTTGTTAGTATCGAGCTATACCGTCCGATATTTAACAACCTTCGTATGGTTCTATGTCACGACGAGCATCGCACGTATGTTAAGCGATAGACGGGGACTAAGTGGCGCTTTTAGTTTCATATATGAGTATCGATGAGAATATGATGGTTTCATATTATCATATAGTGGTTTTAACCCGAACATCTCGAATCGCTCTCTAATTATGCGTTTGTTTTGTATTCTTGTTGTATGTGTGTGTTCCGGCTGTCGGGGGTAGGCTTCTATTCCATTAAGAATGTATAGAGCGAACACCCACCACTTGTGCTTTCAACCGTTTCGAGTAAATTTCGGCAACACCTCCCCGCTGTTCTCCGAGTACACTGTAATAGATTAGATAATCATTTCAAAGTTGTGAAACAACGTTGAAATGAACATCTAATCTATCTTTGTACAGGGAGAACCAGCGGAAAGGCACTGACGAAATATCTCGAAACGGATGAAAACACAAGTGAATGAAGGCGTTTGCTTTATACATTCTTAACTTGTCCACACGGGACAAATCTATGGGTTACCATACGATTGAATTTTATCGTCGCGTAGACTATACGACGGTTGTTAGTATCGAGCTATACCGTCCGATATTTAACAACCTTCGTATGGTTCTATGTCACGACGAGCATCGCACGTATGTTAACCGATAGACGGGGACTAAGTGGCGCTTTTAGTTTCATATATGAGCATCGATGAGAATATGAAGGTTTCATATTATCATATAGTGGTTTTAACCCGAACATCTCGAATCGCTCTCTAATTATGCGTTTGTTGTGTATTCTTGTTGTATGTGTATGTTCCGGCTGTCGGGGGTAGGCTTCTATTCCATTAAGAATGTATAGAGCGAACACCCATCACTTGTGCTTTCAACCATTTCGAGTAAATTTCGGCAGCACCTCCCCGCTGTTCTCCGAGTACACTGTAATAGAATAGATAATCATTTCAAAGCTGTGAAACAACGTTGAAATGAACATCTAATCTATCTTTGTACACGGAGAACCAGCGGAAAGGTACCGACGAAATATCTCGAAACGGATGAAAACACAAGTGAATGAAGGCGTTTGCTTTATTCATTCTTAACTTGTCCACACGGGACAAATCTATGGGTTACCATACGATTGAATTTTCTCGTCGCGTAGACTATACGACGGTTGTTAGTATCGAGCTATACCGTCCGATATTTAACAATCTTCGTATGGTTCTATGTCACGACTAGTATCGCACGTATATTAACCGATAGACGGGGACTAAGTGGCGCTTTTAGTTTCATATATGATTATCGATGAGAATATGAAGGTTTCATATTATCATATAGTGGTTTTAACCCGAACATCTCGAATCGCTCTCTAATTATGCGTTTGTTGTGTATTCTTGTTGTATGTGTGTGTTCCGGCTGTCGGGGGTAGGCTTCTATCCCATTAAGAATGTATAGAGCGAACACCCATCACTTGTGCTTTCAACCGTTTCGAGTAAATTTCGGCAGCACCTCCCCGCTGTTCTCCGAGTACACTGTAATAGAATAGATAATCATTTCAAAGCTGTGAAATAACGTTGAAATGAACATCTAATCTATCTTTGTACACGGAGAACCAGCGGAAAGGTACCGACGAAATATCTCGAAACGGATGAAAACACAAGTGAATGAAGACGTTTGCTTTATACATTCTTAACTTGCCCACACGGGACAAATCTATGGGTTACCATACGATTGAATTTTCTCGTCGCGTAGACTATACGACGGTTGTTAGTATCGAGCTATACCGTCCGATATTTAACAACTTTCGTATAGGTCTATGTCACGACGAGTATCGCACGTATGTTAACCGATAGACGGGGACTAAATGACGCTTTTAGTTTCATATATGACTATCGATGGGAATACGAAGGTTTCATATTATCATCGAGTATCATATATTGGTTTTAGCCTGAACATCTCGAATCGCTCTCTAATTATGCGTTTGTTGTGCATTCGTGTTGTATGTGTAATATGATTTTAAACCATTGAGATCAAGATTGATAGAACTGATTATCTTACATTGCAATAGCATTCATCAACCAAAAACTATTATTGCAATGTCATTCATCTATAACAATCAACAATTAAAACTACAAATGTAGGATACTGATATCATAAAGCGTTATACGCAACATATGAATTCACATGACTGAAACATGCATCAAAAATATATGTTCATCCAAAAGAAAGGCCACTGTCAACAAATATAGACAAACACGTTATAAAAACAGTAACTAATTAACAAGTTGATTAGCATCTGGATCAAGAAAATGATAGGAAAAACAATTGACTATGATCTATAATGACAAGTCTATTACCATGACTCTCGACTAACAAAGGTGGCTTTTCGTCCTCGGTAGCTTGATAATTGGGATTTCATGGTGAATAAAAATATGCATATACCGTTTGACCGGGAACTTCAATAGGAAACTCAATAAGGTCGGGTGTACTGAAGTACGCTTTGTATTTCGCTATATCAGGTGATGAAGCCCAAGCCCTAGCTAGCCCAGCCCTACCCCAACCGAACCCTATCGAAAGTAAAGAACGTCCTTACACTTTCATATTTCTATTAATGATGCAAGTCTCCACCAAGTCAAATTCTTGCAACACGGCGGCGGTGGCCGGGACAGCGGAGGAGGAATAATTTTTAAAAGTGAAGTAGGAAAGTTGCAAGAGTAAGTTATAAGTATAGGGGGTTACAGGTAAATACTAATTATGAGAGAGGAGAGAAAAATATTGAAGTAGGGGGGCAAAAAAAACCCTATTTGATTATCAAATGCATGGGTTTGTATGATTTATATGTATGTATTTGCGTGCTGCAATTCCGAAATTTGCTTTAACTTGTACGTTGCTTTATGTTGTTAATTTGATCATTTTTAAAATTGTAATTGGTTCTACACATAATTATTTCGTTATTGTAACAGAAAATTTTGTTTTTTTCGATATGAAACAGATATGATACACGATATGATAAATAAAAAAACGAAACACAAACCGTATCAAGATTTAACAACTTTGATTATGTCATATACGCGGGCCGATATTTTCATATTAGGCAATAGGCAAAAATAGATTGCGGTCTGGATATGGCATATTGGCAGATGTTACCTATATTTGATTTAATGCTTCAAACCCTTCGAGCATGTGTAAAAACATATTTGTATGCTGTTATGTAGCTATAGTGAAAGTTATTTATTGTAATATAAAATTAATATATTGGATTATAAAAATATAGAAAATGTTACTCTACTGATAATTGTCACAAAAGCGCGCTCTTCAAAGAAAATAAATAAATAAATAAAATAAAGCCTGATACTCAATTACTCAGTTTTTAAATTAAAAAAAAGAAGAAGAAAGAACAAAAAGAAATTCATACATGCATGTTCTCTCCCCATTTTTCATAAATTAAATCAACTTTTCTATACATGCTAGTAATTACTGGATACATTCAGGTTAAATGCATAGAGCTAGCCATAATTTCCTCTACGGTAAATTTTCATCAATGCAACACTTTGGTTCGCCTAACTAGATCGCCATTCACGAACACAATCTATTTATATGACATGATTTTATACACTTAATTTTACCACATTTAATGAAAATGAATCATTCATGATATGATACATGTATATACATCGATACCCAACCCCAACCTAACCCTAGCCCCAGCCCCAGCCCAGCCCCAGCCCCAGCCCCAGCCCCGCCCCGCCCCAACCTAACCCTAACCCCAGCTTCAGCTAAACCCCAACCCCAACCCTAAGCCAAACCCTAACCTCAGCCCCAGCCCCAGACGCCGCAGCCGAACCCCAACCCCAACCCCAACCCCGACCGCAACCCCTGCCGAACCCCAACCGCAACCGCAACCCCAGCCCCAGCCATGAACCCTAGCCCTAAATAATCAAAAATTTCTTTAATTTAGTTGAAGATTTACTAACCTGAACGGCGGTGGCGATGACGAGAACGGCGGTGGCGATTTGGGGATTTTGTTTCGCGCGCGATCCAGAGAGGAAGAAGGAGATAACGGGCATAGGTGATCGATCTGTGCCTTTATTAAATCGCTATTTAGTTGCCCCTACGGATTTGTCCGTAGGTCCTTGGTTTGCGGCTCCGTGGGACAAACACCAAATTAAGAATTAATATTTTTATTCTTGAACGTCTTGGCCCGTAGGGGCAACCTTTTAGCCCTACGGATTAATCCGTAGGGCCAACATAAATCTGCCCCTACGGATTTCAATATCCGTAGGGGCAACCCCCTATTTTACTAGTGATAGTGGAAGGGTTAAAATCTCAGTATCGGGACTGGTATTGGACGATCATTTTTGGGTTTGGAATCGGCCATCGTGGTAATATCAGCCATCTCGGATTCAAAATATCCAATTTTTTTAATCATTTAAATAAACAAATCTTTAAAATCAGTATAAGTTTTAACTAAATACTTGAAATAAATGTGACACATTTCTTAATGACACACACACACATGGATGTATATATCCAGAAAAAGGGATATGAGTAGACGGCCCCCTTTTTTAAAATGCCTCCCGTCTTAGAACACACATATCCCCATGTATTTCACCAATCCACACTGACCATCTTGATCTACGTATCATGAAACCTCTATGCATAAAAGATCTCGCGATTTAAAGATCTCTAACGCATCCATCAAATGGTTACAATTTTTCTATACCGATAAACCGTTAATTTTTCTATCCACTTGATGGATATGTTAGAGATCTTTAAATCACGAGATTTTTTTGTACATAGGGGTTTTATGATAAGTATATCAAGATGATCAGTTTGGATCGGTGAAAAACATGAGGGGTATGTGTGTTCGAAGCGGGGGCCCTTTTTAAAAAATGGGGCTGCCACCTCATATTACCCTACACACATACAAACACACCCACACACACGTGTGTGTTATATAAAAATAAATGTAAATTTTTTTATATTTTATTATTAAGTATTAATGTCAAATAAACCATTAATCCATATTAAACTTACTAACCCATTAATAAACTTATCACTAAAGCCATAATAATCAATTGGCGACCCAATACTAAGGTTTAGAATCTCGGTATCGTAACTCGGACGATCATTTTTGGGATCGGAATCGGTCATTTTTGGGATCGGGGTCGGCTGATATTTCAAACCATGCGTAGTGCACCATAATTGAATATGGGATGAAACCTTGCAACCTCATAAAACTTAAAATCCATTTGAGGGCTTAAGTATTTTTGGTCCCCCCCCCCCCCCCCCGATGCGACTCTATATGTGAGATATGATTGGAAAGACAGCCTACAAGTGAGATGTCAGGTTTCAAATCGGTTTCAAATAAAAACTATTTTAGTTAATAAGTTACAAGAAAAGATGGGATTGCCCCTAAGCAACTAACGGTAGGCCTAAGTCGAATTGGCGACCTCTCACTTTGAAGAAGACTTTTACCGCATGATCTTTGCCCAATTGGCGAGGGCTTGGGTATTTGCTGCGTGGAACTACATGATTTTTTGGTTTCAATAGTTTGAGAAATGGCAGGCCCCGACTTGCAACATCACCTAGTTTCATGTCTTAAGGTTTCACTCTTTTTGGAATTGCTGCCGTTTAAACCTCTTCGGAAACCATTTTATATATAAACAGGTACAAGCGCGAAGATATTTTGAGGCTTGAAGATGAAACAATAGCTAGATCTTTCTAAGTTTCCGTAGATACAAGAGCGAAGAAATTCTTTTTAATTGGATACTTGTTTGCTGTGAGATAATTGTCAAGGATTTGAAGGATTACAAGTCCTTTTTCTTTTCTTTTTTGTCATGCAGAAGAAAGTGATAGTATGGAAACAAATATAGTTAAGATGCAACCCTACTGAATTCTATTATCAAGTGGTAAAATAATGAACCTTTGCCACGATTTTAATCAATTCAAAGCCATGTTCCTTCTAATGTTAAGTAAGCATTACACAATTGAGAATAAGCAGGTAGGCAGCACAACAACATGAAACGAAGCCATCAACTTATGAAAAATATAGTCATCCAGATTATCTAGCATCCTATATATGCTTCTGCTTCCTCGTATATTGTGCATGCAAATTTTTACACTTCCTATAATTAATATATATTCTTCGGCTATGTGATGTGCAGGATGCAGAAAGTGCTGATAGGTTGATGTCCCACATCACAAAAACAAGCATATCAGGCTTTAGAAGATCAGTGCAAGCAAAATCTCAAATTTCATTTAGTCTACTTGTTCCCCTGCACCGAGGAAATTGCTTTCCTCCGATATCGATACCAACAGGAATGTACTGTAAGTGATGCAATGACGAAACTACTGAGAAAGAAACTAACCAGTATTGTAGTGTTATATAATAATTTGATGATAAAAAAATTGAAATATATATGAGATTTACTTCCTTGCAAAAAGTGTGAACCTCAGTTGGCTTTATGATAATGATCTGGATCTGACCTTATCTTTTTCATGGCGATATTACAAGGCACGATCGAAATGTAGTTCAGGAGGTATGAGTTATAACTGATTTTGAGAAGTTGATTCATGAAATAGTGTTGTTGTCACTTTTTTTTTAGGTTATGCATTAGAAAGTTAGAGGACAGTGGCGCTACGCTGCGGGGTGCTGTGCAATACACCCAGCAGCGTAGGCGTGGGGCCCACGCACTTAAGTGCGAGCCCCGCCGCTTCTGAGTGTGTTGCGCCGTGGGTTGCATAGCAAACCGCTGTGCAGCTACACGTTTATCATTAAAATTATGACCAAGTGGCTTGAAAGATGAGGGTGTGAAATAAGTATTTACTTGATATATACTGCAAGAAAATAAATTCCTTGAGTGCATGGTTAATACTGGCTTCCTCTAGCATATTACATAAGGTAAAATCTGGACAGTAATATATTTAGACATAACCCTATATATCAACTTGTTTTTTGTAATTTTTATGGAACCGATGTTTATTATATTTTCACCTGCGTATATGACCCAATCAACTTGTCTACTGTAATTTTTATAGAACAAATGTTAATACTGGCTTCCTCTAGGATAGAAAGTAACCTATATATATACAAACCTAGCAACTTATTTACTGTTAGCTTTTATGGAACAAATGTTTATTATATTTTCACCAACATACACAAAATGACCTACAAATCATGAAAAGTTCAAATATTTCGTTCACATTTGCACCAAAATTTGGCTTACGGAAATGATGGCCAATAGAATAATGTCACATCGGCTTAATAGCAAGCTGAAAGACATAACACTGGCCGAAACCATATCTTCGGCTGACTAAGAAGTATTGGCTGATTCCAGTCGGTCTAGTTAGGCAAAGGGTGCATGAGAATGTGGGTCACTATATGCAGCAGTTTAGTCATGAAAGACATGATTAGAAGAATGTGGGGAGTTGCAACATACCGGAACGATGGCACTGCTATTTCGGGGGCTGTACATATGTAATCCGAAGTGGAAAAAGATATCTCTTTTCTTATCAATCCAAACTTTTTATCATATTTATGTCATATGAAGACTGTGCTGTCAGAGGCTTTGCCAAAGTAGAATGCGAAATCCTCGCCTTCAGGTAACTACTACCATCTTGGTGGCATCGGCTGTGGGTGGAGGTTTCACCGAAGCAGAGTGTGAATCACTCTCTGCAGCTGACAGCCGACATTAGTACCATGTTCTCTCTATGGTTGAGTCTAGGGTGTACAGTGCGAATCCCGGCAATTAGAGCTCGGCTAAGTGAGGAGCACGATGCTAAGGCTTAAACGTTCTTGCATGGCTTGTATAGTGCGAATCCGCTAGCCGATCTCCTGCACAGTGCAAATACCTGCATGAGGACATAAGAACAAGCCTTGGTTGACGTCCCATCGACTTGTAGTTAGCCCAAGCACTATGGTTGTGGTGTAACTCTCCACAAAGAGCTTTTTGGGAGAATCCTATCTCTAGGACAACGTAATTTGTATATAAGAATGACCTATCAGCCGATGCATATCGACACTTTATAACTACTGTGTACCCAACACCGGCGTTGTGTGTTTGGAAATGTAAACATGTAAGACTATCGCCGCATGAATGGCCGACACGTGTAATCTTCATGAATAATATCAACCTCTTAGCCGATGGCTTGCAAGTGGTGATGATTGATTTATGTCAATCCCTTTAATTTGATCAATTTGCAAGTCGGTTATTATTTCGGTTGCTATAATCATGTTGAATGTGAATCATGTTGAATGTGTCACGTAATCTGATAATAAACTTTTGTGGGAAAAACCCTACCAAGAAAAGTTGGTTCTCCCACCCTCCTCTAATTATCATATTTAGGGAGACATGTGTGGCTTTAAATACCAAATTATTGGGCGCTAATTGTTTTGTTATAGAAAATATTTATAGCCAATACATCCTATTCGAATCAAGTGTGGAAAAAATACGTAATCATAGGAAGTGGCTTCCAGGAAAAGGAAACGGTACGTAAAATCGGTGTACAGTTTCACTACTTCGCCATCCTTTTACAGTGAAACCAAGGAATCCAAGAGAGACCGGGTCATTGGATTTCCTATCGTGCGTCTGCTATACAATATAACATCTATTTGATTTTCCCTTTCCACAACATCCAATACATAGTTCTCCGAGTTCTTTATGCTTTCCAGAGGCTCTATTGTCTCAGCGACAAGGGACTAAGTAGTGATCTTCCATAGGCAGCCGGCAATGCTGCAATCTTCTTTACTTTGCTTACATAAGCCCTCTTCCTGAAATTATCATATTCATTTGCTTCAATTTCATCCAGTATCTGACGATATAGCAACAGAGATGCCCATACCTGATTCCAAGACGTATGAACCATTAGTCGATTCCATAAAACTACAAAAGAAAAAAGAAAGCTCGTATATTGAGCTCACCGGCCATCTGCTAGCTTGACTAAGTTCAGTTACTCCTTTCTCCGCTTCTTCGAAGAACATTCTCGCTCTCTTGATTTGATTTTTCATGACGCTCCTCCATTTGTCCGTCACCGTTCTGTTGAACACATCCTCGTCCGAGAGCCCAGCGTGAGCCAGCTCATCCTGTGGTAAATATATCCTTCCTCTTCTCGCACTGAAAGAAGACAATTACTACAACTCAATCAGTTTCAAAATGTGATTGATGAAAATGGATTTTTTGTTTGTATTTACGTGTTCACTTACTCTTCACCAACATCTCTGAGTATGTTAGTCAGCTGGTTTGCGATCCCTAGAGCTAAAGCGGCGTTGTATACGCTCTCGGTTGTTGCGAGTGATTCCGGTGCAATACCCATGACAGGTACGCTCATTAGCCCGACTGTCCCTGCTACATAATAGCAATAGAGGTAGAGCTCGTCAAAGTTTTCGTATATCGATTTCTTGAGATCCATCCGCATTCCTTCAACCATGTCCTTAAATGGCTGAAAATATCGAAAGCAAAACTCGGATTGAGTATGTATTTCATATGCCATGTTTTAAATCCCTAAACATCAGAGCATCATATTTGGGAACTTTGAATGGCATATTAAAATTTTATGAACTAGATGGTCTAATAAAGCTGAATGGAAAAAAAAAGGATTAATGTAAGCCAACCCAAAATCGTATGAAAATAATGTCATTTCTTTCTTTTTATCGTTGCATATAAAAAGAAAATCCTGTTTCTTTTTATCAATCAAGAAATATCCAAATCAAGCAGTAGAAGACATTATATTCCAAACAAAGACATCTACATTTTAACTATTAGAGAGATGACCCCTTGCATGTTACATGCATGATTCTTAGAAGAAGAAACAAGCATTAAAATCAAATAGCATCAAGTATTGCCAAAAATTCTTAAGAAACAAAATTGCAAAGTATAATTCTTATGTAATATGCCAAAATGAGATGCCTGTATATCGACGGGGAATCTTGAAACGGTATCAGATAAAGCAGCATCGAACATGTCATAAGGGCGGCCAGCAAATAACTCCTCCAATCTCGCCTCCCACCTATCGACGGCAGAAGGCGTAATCTGCGAAGCATTTGGTCCATCAACAAGCTCCTCGGTCCTTTGACACCAAACTGATTATTAAAAAGAATTTCTTAATGTTAGGCAAGCACAGAGATACAAGCTGGTAACATAAAATACTAGAAAGGCTTAAATGCAAAAAAACTATCAAAAACATTATATCTATGGCAACAAGCTAGCAAATACTTTTTAGCGTGACCACTAAACTTTCAAAAACTACGTGAATCCACCGCAAAACTTTCAAAAACTAAGGAAAACGACCATAATTAAAGTGCCACGTTAGTAATAATTACAAGAAACTATCACAAAACCATCAAAACATGATATTTTCTTGTAATTTTGAGAGTTTTAAGTGGCTTGTTGCCACTGGGTAAAGTTTTGATTGTTTTTTGGGATTGAAGCCTACTTAAAAATGCTTGGTATGTTTTAGTAAAGTACCCTTAACAATGAGCGTTTTTCAGTAAACTACCTTAAAGTTTCTATTTAACAATAAAAACTTCCTTAGATCTTTGATTTTAAATGAGTTTATTTAAATTAAAATACCCCTTAAATGAAGCACTTGAAGGGAATTTAGCGTAATTAAATAACTATTAGGTAGTTAACTATAAAAACAACTCATAATTAAGGGTATTTTAGATAAATTTAGCTTGAGATGTTCTGTTCCTCCTTATCAATTCATAACTTCATCCGTTTAAAGGAATACTACTCTTCGAATTCGCACGATGTTTATTTATCAATTCTAAAGTTAAATTGCTCTTTCTACTTTGTTTGTACCATATTCATTCTCAAATTAACATATTCCTGAATTATTAGGTATCGTGATCCGCCCGATTTCAGAAACCTTTTAACAAAAAAAATTCTATAAATTTAAAATATGAGAAGAGAGGGATGCTGAATCAATTACCATAGATTGCCAAGATGGCTCTCCTTCTCTCATGAGGAGTCATAAGCAATGTTTCTGAACAGAACCAAAACCAAAACCAAAACCAAAATCAAATTCATGTCCAATTAAAATAACCAACCACACAAATTTCATGAAAATCTCAAGAACTCTGATTCTAACCCAAGTAAAACGTCTTGGCATACTCTGCACAAACATTGCCGCATCGATCATAAGCCTCTCTCAACAAATACACAGTCCCCGGCACAGCCATATCAGGCTTCACATCGAAGGTTCCACTTAGTCTCCTACTCTGATCCTTAACCAAAAGCCGCCTGCTTCAACACAACATCGTAAACCTTCTGCTCCGAAGAGATTGCGACTTCCCCCGCAGGGTCCACAGCCAAGCTCGACCGAATCAGGAAGTTTTCACCGTTTTCATGGAAGGGTTCACAGCCATATCTTGCTTCTCCCATCTCGATAGGCGAAATATAACTCTTAATAGTGCAACTGCCATCTTCCTTCTCCTACTCTGATCCTTAACCAAAAAACATATATATGCATGCTAGAATCTGACAAGTCCTAAGGAATCTGGAAACAGAGGGGAGCAATATTAATGCATGGGTACCATGTTTTCAAAGCATTAATGAAAGCATGCATTTTTTATCAACAACACAAGCCACCAAAAATGTTTTATTTTTATTTTTATGAAATGTTAGTCAAAAAAACTCCAAGGAAAGTGCAGGAAATAAAGTTGAGAACCACTCACCCTCAGAGACAGAGAGAGAGAGAGCAGAGAGAGTTTTTTGTTTCTCTAATCTACACTTGTGTTGTGCTTGATCAAAGAAGAGAGAGAGAGAGAGAGAGAGAGAGATAGAGACCGTGCATGGACTAGGGAAAGTCCACTGGGTTTTTTTTGAGAAGGGGACAGGGTTATCACATGGGTCCTCCAACGGTACCCCACAGCAAATGGGTTCGTGACACGTGGCACATGAATATCTTGAGCCCTGATATGCGCCGAGTGTGTTGACCTCATGGAAGAATTTGTATGCGCAATTGCGCGTGTCACCCTAATCATAAACAGACCTTGACTCTTATTCAACTGGACGGATTAAACGTCCCGTTTTGAGCTATTTACTTAAAGATTACAACAGATTGCTAACTGGTTGAACATAACATATGGCCGCACATGATGGTTTTGCTTCAGACCGGAATTACCTCGGAGCATGTTCTCGGATACTGGCTCGTAAGCCCAATCCATACACACAACACCTACACACATATCACACACACTAATGCATGTGGTGAGTCCTGCGTTGTTAACTTTAGGTGTGGGTTCCACAAAAGATGAAGGTGGGATTAGGGTGCGGAAGCATCGGAGGAGATCACCGCCACCATCTCCTCTTGCGTCCACACGTACGTCTTTGCTGCTGCTGCTCCTCTTGTTAATGCGATGGCCACTTGCGGAGTCATAATGCGCTTTCATGGTCCCAATTTTATTTACTAACCCTAATAAATAATTAATACGCACTCCCTGGGATGCTAGTGCATTCCAATTGTGTCACCCTAACTTATCCATTGTTTTAATTGGGGTTTTCTTTTGGTTTGTGTATATTTCAAAAGGTGACAATAATCACCTGAGAGACTCCTTGGTCCATGTACAGACCCGTAAAACATAGGTCACATATTACAATTTTTTACTACATGTTAAAACGTTATTCGTTTCTTACTCTGTCATTTACAAATATCACTGGGTTGACTAACTTTACTTGTCTTTTACCGAGTTAAGTCGACCCACTCATGGGTTTTATCCGGGCCGTAGTTTTAAAGTCAAAGACTTTTCAATCATTTTCCTAATCATGATTAATATTTCACATAAATAATAATATTTGCAAATAGTAATGAGTTCTTGTTTTTTACAGGCTTAAATGCGAAAAACCTTTCTTATAGTTGGGCTCAAAAGTAGAAAACCACGTAGCATTTGAAAACCCCCATTGTGTCTTTCTCGCTTAATCGTTTTAAGTTTTTCCATCCAAAAATTACATAAGTGCCCCTACAAGACAAAAAAGAAAAATGAAAAATGAAAAATGACACTCTCATAATCAGCCCTTGAATTAATCCAGCCGACTGCGGCGAGTTTGACCTCTCTCCAGCGAGACCAACTCCCTTTGGCAAGCTCGACGTCGCTTCTCTGCAGAAAAAAAAGAAGAGAAAAATACAATGAAAACCTCCTTTCCACCTCCCCATCTTCGGTGATCCTTATCCGTCTCCGACTCCACCAACCGACAATTTCAAGATCAATTTTATCATCAACATCATTATTGAGATACGTGGATAACAGAGCATCATATTGGAAAAATTATGAGAGGTACATGGGTATAAGATATAAGATATGACAAATCTCAATAAAAGTTGGATGGAACCTTCTAGCTTACGTTGAAAGCCCGTTTGTGCTCTCATTTAAATAAATATATAACTCACTCTCGTTTGTGTGTAGTTTAAATTTAATATAGTATCAGAACTAGGTTGATAACATTCATTTAATAACACATCTAAAACAGAGCCGTCTACGTGCCCTTGATAGACTTATCTTCCTTGTGCCGTTGTTGCACCGTCTACTTGCCTTTGAGATTGTCACGTCTCACTTCCTAAAAATGAGGAACGAGAGCGACAAGCCCACGACGTATTCACAATGAGAAGCACATCTTCTCGATATAAAGTCTGGTTAAAAAGAATAAATAGCAAGAGAATTTAAAAGTCAACTAAATAAAAATAAAACATCCGACACCATCTATCAAATCATCAAAGTCCAGAGGAAACAGCCAAATAAAAACCACCCCTGTAAATAAAAGTTTCGAAACTAAGCCTTATGCATAAGACACACTAAACCGGAAAGAGATTAAGTATCGGTTTGTGGATTTAGATATTGGTCGCCCTCCTCACTCTGCTCATTCTCGTATTGATCTTCGTCACTTGCCCCTGTCTTCTGATAGACATTCCCAATAAGAAAGAAAACAATCCCAATAAGAAAGAAAACAACGTAGAATGTCTGTCAGTGACCTTGCGTCCGGTAAGTCCCATATTAATAAAATAATATATTTTATATGTAAATAAATATAAGATAAAGCATGCAAAAATGATAACAAGGACATAAAAGGAAGCAAGCATAATAAGAGAGAACATTTAATAATAAAGTATAATTTTAGGAATGCATGACAATCAAGTATTTGGCTGTAAATGTATACAATGATGAAATAGGCCAGGGAATTAACATACATGCATTGAGAGAACATATCATGAAGAAATAAAGATGATATCATCATTAATATGTAAGTTCTCTTTTCTAATGCGAGTTAATATATGGTGTTCAATCACTTCATGAGATTTTTAACAGTAATGTAACTTTCCGGCTAGGTATCTGATCAGTCAAATTTATTGCACATTTGTATGGACGTTTTCCCCATTATTATTAATTACTAAAAGGTATTATTTATAAATTAAGAACATATGTGTGTTTATTTGTAAAAAAATTATTGTTATATATTTCTTAATTTATAATTAATATAATTGGGGAATATATGTATATCATATTTAAATAAAATATTCATGAGATGATTTATTATTAAAATATGCATATCATATCAAATATTCTTAACAAATATTCTTAAGATATCATATCACTTAATTTATTGGAATAATATCTCAAATAAAACAAATACTACTAACAATTTGTTTTGAGATATTGTGCGTGTATTATAATAGATCAGTTCAGGTCTGAAATACAAATAGGAGATCCACATCAAATCGATTTACCAAACCAAATCTGCCGAATGCTAGGAGCAAATTGAAAAATCTCGTAACGGCAGCGAAAAAGCAATATTTTCGGAATATTTTTATCAAAAGAATCTCCAAATATCGAGAGAGGAAGGCTCGAGAAATCCGGAGACGCAAACCCACAAGACGGCGGCGGATCCGCTGCTAAAGAGGGTAAAGGGCGGCGGTTCCACGGTTCTTTGGTGGCCGTAGGATATGAAACTTCAGGGTCTTGATCGTTTTTGCACACACTTCAATATGACGTGTGGGGTTTCAAATTCCAGAGCCTATAAAAGGACCGAGAGCATCTATCATCGAAGAATCAATCGACCGATCTACCGATCAAGCTATCTAGAGAATTAGGGTTGAAATTTACTTTTCAGCGAGCAATTTCTGTAATACACTAGTTTATTCAATAAAAGGTTGTTTTTATTCAATCTTACTTTCTGCATTTTAATTTCTGCATTTACTTTCCGCAATTTTAATTTCTGTATTTCCTTATGGGTTCATTAATCTTTAACCTTTCTTTTACTTCAATTATCATAATGAGCGAGTAAATTCTCACTCGCTAGGATTTGTAGGATATGGTAGAATAATGAATGAAAAATATCTCTTCAATTCTTTTTAAAGTTTTATAAATTTTAGCAAAATGAATATTAATCCTCTTATCGGCCGTGCTATCAATTTATGATAATCACGACCACGATTTGAGATTCGTTAATACTTACTCTGTTGATGGCTTGAGATGAATAGGGATCAACGGAAGGACAAGGGTCAGTAGAGAGAAACCCTAATTCCCTCCGAGAACCCTAATCCACATTCATTGCTATTTCTCAAGTATTAAATAATTAAAACATAAAAAGAATTATTTTTAAATCTCCATCCATTAACTACTAAATCCTATAAACCCTACAAGTTCTTCTCTTTTAAACTTTTCAAACATTCCTAATATAAAACGATAAAAATCCCACGTTCTTCTATTAACTCGTCTAAAACAAGAAAAATAGTTCACTATTTCCCTGTGGATGACCTGTACTCACTATCGGCTAGCTATTGCGACACCGTTATTGATTGCGGTATTTAGAACATTTATAGACACTTTTTTGAACCAATCAAATGGCGTTGTTGCCGGAGAAACGGTCGTAATATTTTTCATATTATTCGGGTTGATTTCTAATATAAAATCAGAAAAATAAAAATAAAAAGAGAACAAAAACCATATTTTGTGTTTTTAACGATTCTTGTGCGAGTTTTGTAAGAAAATCTGGAGTAATTGGAGCGAACCAACAGAGATTCAGAAACTTTCAAAGTGGACCAGAAGAGCATTGGAGTGCTTTGAAGAAGTTTGGAGACGAGACTCCATCAGACGGCGGCTGAAGCGTGGCCCAAAGTAGCTCTTGGCGGCGGAAGCGCGGGGAGTTAAGCCCCCAAATCTTTCCGGTATTGTCCTATCGTCTTCCTCTCTCCTCTAAACTTCCAATAAATTGTTTTTACCTCCAGGATTCTTTGCAAACAGTGCCGCTACAAAATTCTTTTTTTTTTTGTGTTTTAGATTTTGGTTTGTTTTGCATATTTAAAATGGACATTAAGGGGTAAGAAACCCAAATTCAGATTAAGTGGGGATTTCATCACTCTTCGCAGGCCCCACAAATCACAAACAAACCTACACATCATCCTACATTAATAAAAAATATCTAGACCAAGCCTCTAAAGACAGTTGCGCTCAATTAGGACAAAGGTGGGTCGTGGGTAATCTATTGCTTATCCGTATTTCTCTTGTGGTGTCTAAAGCAAGTGTGACGAAGGAAAGCGGTTTACTTAATTAGGCCTGCTATTTCGGTGATTCGTATAGCGGATACCTCCCACTTACCTGGCTGCAAGATTGATAAGGAGGTGATAGAGAATTGATTCTACGTCTTGTCCTTTGGAAGTTTAGGAGTGGTCTACTGATTTGATCTAGGTGACCCTAACTTTAGGGACTGATTGTGCATTTTGTGATTGGTTGAGTCAAACCTTGTGTCTGTCACTCTTGACAAGCAAAGCCTTCTTAAAATCGTTCTCACATGTTATCACACGCTGCCACGTGCACTAAACCCGCTTAGTGTATGATCGGCTGGACATGGGATTCTGGTACCCGTCTAGTTCGCGTTTTTACTGTCGACTCCGAGGTCAGTACTTCTCACCTTCTTTTTCTCCTCCATCTACCACATCTTCCGAGATGGACGGATCTCCACCGGGTTTTAACAACACCATATTACCACCACTCGTAGGTGCGCAAATTCAGAATCCACCACGCATCACTCTCCAAGACCGATGCTACCCCACACGCGGACTCCTTCCTACGTGTCTGTCTCTTCCACCAGCCAATGGGGATAACTTTAAAATTAAACCCCACTTCATCAATTTGTTGCTTAAATTTCACAGGCTTGAATCTGATGATGCATACATTTTTATAACCAAATTCCAAAACGCATGTGCAATGATGAGCACCACCCAACTCTTAGGGAATGTTATGCAATTACGTATTCTTTCTTTTACCTTGTGTGATCTCGCAGAGAAGTGGTTTTATAGCACCTCTTCACATTCCAACACCAATTGGGATGAATTTGTTAAAGCATTCCTTAAGAAATTTTATCCTAATCATAAGACTTCCCGTATTAGGAGCGAGATTAACTAGTTTACCTAACTTCCCAACGAAGCATTTTGGAAATGTTTTGAAAGGTTTAAAAATCTCCTTGTCCAATGCCCCCATCACGGATTCGAAAAATTGCAACTTTGCCAAATTATGTATGGGGGTGTTAATCCAGCGACAAAACAAATGCTAGAAACCATTTGTCAATACCATTTCATGTCAAAATCCGATGAGGAAGAGTGGCAATTTCTTGAAGATTTCGCCATACAAATATTACAGTGGGAGAGCACAAGACCCACAACATCATCTTCGTTTTCATCTAAGGCAGGTATCTATCGGCTCGACGCTTCCATCGCAATGAAAGCCGGAATGGCTGTGATGCAAAAGAAGCTCGAAACTATTGAAAGAAAATTCTCTTCAGTCTCCCTAAACCAAGTTACGGTCCTAAAAACCGTGTGTGGTTGCTGTTTTGATTCGTCATATTTAATGGAAGAATGTCTTTTGAATCCTCCGTCTCAAGGTCAAGAACAAACTATTGCTGTTTTTTAGTACCGACTTATAAACGATCCTTATTCATCCACATATAACCAGGAATGGAGGAATCATCCTAATTTTGCTTGGAACCAAAACTAAACTCAAAATCAAAATCAGTTCCAAAGTCAAAATAACTATCAAAAGTTTCCCCCACAACAACAACAACCACCACAACAAATCTAGCAGCTCTTTCAACCACAATCATTCCAAAATCCGACCAACAACTTTACCCCTTATAACAATTCTTTCCAACCACATAATAATGTTCCTCATGCCTGTACCGATAAAATCTCTGCATTCGAAAAAAACTTAGAAGTGTTTATTAAACAATCCGTGCAAACGTCGACTAATTTAATTTCTTCTATCCAAACGTTAGTGCAATACACTGCTTCCCATGGTGAAAGCATCAAATCTATCGAAGTACAAATTGCACAGTTAAACGTTGTAATGAGTGAAAGAGAGAAAGGGAAACTTCCATCTCAATCTCTACCAAATCCCGGCCACTCACAAAATGCTAACACTGTACTTAACCAACAAAATCATAACGTGAGTGCCGTAACTACGTTGAGATCGGAAAGAATGCTGAATAACCATGTTGGAGAACAAGTTGATGATTTCGATGACACACCGACCACTACTTCTACTTCTACTTCTTCTAATCCAATATCTTCTTCCGAGCCTATTCTCCATTCTTCACTGGGCTCGAACTTTCAGTCTACTTCTTTGAATGAATTACTATCTCAGACCACCCTAAATCTAATTTTAGGATCCATTCCATCCCCACAAACTTCTCTATAAGTGTTGGACCCAACCCCTGTTAATAAAACTCCTTTTCCAAACCGGTTAAGGCCCAACAAACCAAGTCCACAGTTGGAGAAGGTTGTGGAAATGTTTAAGCAAGTTAACATTAATATTCCTCTCTTAGATACTATCCAACAAGTTCCATTCTATGCAAAAATCTTAAAAGACTTATGCACTAAGAAAAGGAAAACTCAAGTACCTAAAAAAGTTTTCTTAGCAAACAATGTAAGTGATGTTCTTACCCAACATTTGCCCAAGAAGCATAAGAATCCCGGTCGTCCTACAATTTCTATAACTATTGGGGGTAAAAATATCAATCGCGCTCTACTCGATTTAGGTGCTAGTGTTAACTTGCTCCCGTATTTTGTTTTTGAGCAATTAGGCATAAGAGAGTTGAAACCCACGCACTGCACTCTCCAGATGGCCGATCGATCTATCACCCACCTTAGGGGTGAGCTAGAGGACGTGTTGATCAAAGTCGGGGAATTTATATTCCCTGTGGACTTTATAGTTTTAGATACACAGCCTATGGCGAACCCACGGAACCAAATCCCGGTGATTCTTGGTCGACCTTTTCCAGCAAGCTCAAATGCAGTATCAATTATCATAACGGTTCCATGAACTTATCCTTTGGAAAGATGGCAATTGAAGTTAACATTTTCAGGATAAGAAGTCAACCCTCCAAACCTTCTGCTCATATGATAGATATATGTTCTGTCCATGAGATAACTTCCGACTGTTGCGAATTTGAGGAGTTTTTGCTCTACGATAATGATCTCGACGTTACCAGTGCGTTATTTTTTGATCCAGCTACTCCTTACACGAATAGGGAATACGAAGGGTTCACTTTCCTTGATTCACGGGACCCTTTTGTCGCCAAGTCCACCCTCGAGTCCGAATCCTTAAACTTTGCAAACAAGTTAGTTGATCTATCTATGAACCTCTCATGGAGTCCGAGTATCATTCCCTTACCCCACCTTCTATCGTCTCTCCACCGACACTTGATCTCAAGCCTCTGCCCTCATATCTTAAGTACGCATATTTATGTAAGAATGAGTCTTTACCTGTCATCATATCATCTTCTCTAGCCTTAGACAAGAGAGAGCTCTTTTGTCTGTCTTGAGATCGAATCGGCAAGCTTTCGGTTGGACAATGGCGGACATTAAAGGGATTAGTTCCTTGATTGTTGAACACCATATACATTTGATGGATGAGGCCAAACAACCCATGACCTACAAAGACGGTTGAATCCCGTCATGAAAGAAGCGGTGAAGAAGGAAATCGTCATTGGTTATCAGATAATGGTATAATTTACCCAATATCTGATAACCAATGGGTAAGTCCTATTCACGTGGTTCCTAAAAGTCTGGTATCATGGTCATAACTAATGAAGTAAATGAGTTGATTCAAACTCGCACCCAAACTAGATGGCGGGTATGTATTGATTATAGAAAACTCAATACCGTGACGAGAAAAGATCACTTCCCTCTACCTTTCATTGACCAGATGTTGGAACATTTAGTAGGGCATGAGTTCTACTGTTTCTTAGATGGTTACTCAGGTTATAACCAGATTCCCATCACTGAAAAGAATCAAGATAAGACAACTTTTACTTGTCCTTTCGGTACTTTCGCTTATAGATGCATGCGTTTTGGGTTATGCAATACTTCTGCTACATTTCAGCGGTGTATGATGGGGATATTCTCGAACATGGTCGAGAATTTCCTGAAAATATTTATGGACGATTTCTCCATATTTGGGGATTCTTTTGAGGAATACTTACGTCATCTTGACGTTGTTCTTACCCGCTGTAAGGATAAGAATCTAACCTTGAATTGGGAAAAATGTTATTTCATGGTTCAAGAAGGTATTGTCTTAGGATATATCATTTGACGAAAGGGCATTGAGGTAGACAAGTTTAAAATAGATGTCATTTCCAACCTTTCTCCTCCAAATGCATCAAAGATATACTGTAATACCCAGTTCTTTTTGTACACCACTATCCGTATTCTTCATAATATATTATTTACAAAATTTATTTATTTTTTTTTTATAATTATTTTATTTCCTTTAAAACCCTAACCCTAATTTATCTAAACCCTTTTATTTTCTCCCATTTTATTTTTCCCAAAACCCAGCCCAAAATAAACATTTTAAATAAATAAAACCCCCGGCCCACTCCTTCTTTCCCTCACAATTAAACTAAAATCCCTTTGGCCGGCCCAGCCCACTCCCCCAACCCGCACCCACAACACAAACCCGACCCGCTCCATCTCTCTTCTTCCCCACTCGTTTTCTTTCCCGCTCGATTCCTGCGTGTTCCCACGTCCCTGCCACGTCGCCAACGCCCCCGCTCCCCAAGGCCACGACCGTGCGTACGCTTCACCCTCTCCTTGTCCCTCTAACCCGCTCCCCCTCCTCATTCTTGATCCCTCGTTCTCACCCTTCTCCCCTCACCTTGCCACCACCGACCACTATGCTGCCACGATCACCACAGGCAACCCCCTATCCCTCTACCTCCACCATACGGTGCCAAACTCCACAACCACCGCACCACCATCATCACCGCCCTCACTCGGTTCTCCCTCTCCCGAGCTCTCCAACTATCGTCGTCGCCAACCCATACGGACACCTCAACGCAACACCTCAGGTGCATCTCCTGACCATAGCCGTCTTGCTGCCATCCCGTGCCATCGCCAGCAGCCGCTTGACCGAAGCCCCACGGCTTAACCCCCATGCACCGCCTCAGCCACCTCCTCCCCGATGCCGTCACCAACCTCCTCGGTGACCCCTAGCTCCTCCACGAGCACCAACCACCATCGTCACCGGTAGTAGCCATCATCATAGACCACCTACCTCCCCGACGAGCCTCCCAGGCTGCTCCTCCTTCCTCAAACCCAGGCTCTCCGTGCACCCAAGTTTCTATCATCACCGGCGATCCCCGATGGCCCATGAGCTGCTTCTTATCGTCGGCCACCGTCACCACCATTGGCGCCAGTCAAGCCACTCTTTTGCCTTCTCTCTTCCTTTACCACAATTCCCGACCGAGAACACCTCCTCCCTTCGACCCCTAGCCGAGAACCCATCACAACTTCGACCCGGCACAGAACCCTCGCCTGCACACCCTCCTTGCCGGAGATCACTCGCCGTCGAGATCACCGAACGATCACTGCAGTCCGAGATCCCTTGCAGCCCCAAGCTCTAGCCAAGTTACCAAGCCGGGAACGTGCCGTGCTCGTGTCCGTGTTGCCGCCGCGTCAGGCCCGTACTCACTCACCGTGCCTCGTCGTGCCGCACTGTGCTACGACTCGTGCCCGTTCCGAGTCTAGCACTATGCCACCGCAGATCCACTCCCGTGTCGCGCCCGTACCCAGTCTCCGTGTCACCGCAGACCCACTCACGTGTCATGCCCCGTGCTCAGTTGCTGTGCCGTGCCTGTATCGTGTCGTGCCCACCTTCGGACCAGGTCCCGTGCCGCACCGTGCCTGCCTCTGCATCGTCACCAAGCCTAGTTCCGTGTCGCGCCGTGACAAGCACCGAGCCAGGACCACACCCACTTCCGTATCACGCTCGCGTCGCCACCGGATCCAGTACCGGGTCACCGTGCACCGCGCTCGCGCCGCGCGCCCGTATCCAGTATCGCGTCGTCCCGTGTGTCGGGACAAACCCTGCAGCGGCGTCGCTTCCATTTCAAGCGACCGAGGTAAGTGAACCCCCTTCACTTGCTTTACATGCTAATATATTGTACACCGTTATATTTTACCTTCACTGCTCTAATTAATTAAGTGCTTGATGCAAAACCCGAACGAAAACCTTCTATTAAACTGACGGAACTTGATTACATATGCCAGCCCGTGTGGCAATGAACATTGTGGTGAAATTTGACTGGAGAATTTAATCGTTATTGGCTTAAACGATCATCTCCAAGTACACCCGTTAAAACTGAATATTTCCCGCGTCTGAAACTTGTTAAAATCATAATTAATTGTGTACACATTAAAGTGATGCGTGCGATGGCTCGTAACGAAGCTAACTGTTTAACCTACTGTAATATATTATTGATCACTGAATTTTAGTACACTATGATGGAGATAACTGTGGTGGATTATGATTCTGGACTGCAGTCCAGGACGGAAATCCAGGATAACCCCTGTTGCTAAACCCCTGTACATAACTGTTCATATAAGAGAATGCACGGAACCCTATATTGTTACGTAGGGAATTGGATTAGCTTTCTTACTCGACTAGCTTCACTAGATTCCTCAACCGTTTGATATTTTCAATTCATTTTACCTTGTCGACATGTCTTGCTGAATTCTGCAGAAGCAGATTTTACACCTCAAACTTAATCTGGACATAACTCTCTGTTGACGTAATATAATATTGATCTGCTAATTGAGTTGGAAACCTTATTGAAAACCCTAAATTTCATTCAACTGTAGTGTCGCTAAATTCTGATCCCAATTGGGATTAAAATGCGTTACGAAACGGATTTCCGATTCTGAAACCGGATTTCCAGCAGTGAACGCTTAAAATGAAATGGCCATATCTAGTGATTCTGAAACCCGATTAACGTGAAACTAATTTTTATTGATATATAATTAAACATACTATTTACCTCCTTTTTATTGTTTCGCTAAATTTTGCATGTATGATTTATGATAAATATACAAGTGGTTGGACACTGACTTATGACACCTTAATCATGCTTGAATTATCGTATTCTCATCACATTACATATATGTTATTGCATTGGTAACCTAGTGATCATGTGCATTATCCAGTGTTAGGTTTTAGCGTTTGATTGTGGCAAGTACGTTAGCGTTTAAGCATGAATGGACAAGTGAAAGTGACACGTACTTGTACACAATCAGTGGACCCTATTGATTTATTGCATTGTCGACGTCTGTGGGACATGTATAAGTGTGACTATAATTGGTATGGGACAATTATGGAAGCACTTGTATGGGTGTCACAGGTAAGGCACCAAACACTGTCCATTTATCTTGGGTATCAGTCGAGACATGCTTGATGAAGACCCTGTCTTCAGTTCTTGTGTAGACTCGTCATGGACCGACTGGTATTTGAGTTTATAGTTGGCGTTTGATGTAGACCACGAGGTGTGGGGTAGTTCGAGCGTGAGTTCAACAGGATCTCGGGAGTCCCATGCCGCACATATGGAGATATATGGAGATATATAGGGATATCACTGATTATTAGCGAGCGACTCGGGCCCGTGTTCCTTTGTCCTTGGGTCCTATTCTTGGGTGGGGGATACTCACGAGTGGTTGACTCTCACACTTGGACTGACGATAGGCTTAGTGACCTGTATATTGAGACTTAGAGACTGACAGGGTTAGTGACATTGACAAGTATTGCTTACTGATTCAACACACCTAACATACTATTTTACTGCTTTACTGTTCATCTGCCTTATTAGACACCCGCATCGGCTACTTCATGTTCACGTATTTACTTTCTCGATTTACTGTTACATATTCATTATTATTGTACGAGTTACCTTTTGTATCCATATATATATTGCTATCGTGTCGCTCTGACGACCTGAGTATGCATGCTCAGAGTGAGAAGCAGATCTAGCTTGGACCAGGACCCGACGTACCTCGAGGACATCTTGATCAGCTACCCAGGGCTATACTATTGATCTCCATCGGGTTAGTTCTTTTGTATTTGTTTTGATTCAGTTACTGCATTTTTCATTACCTGTGCGTTGATTACTGATTACCATGTAAAGCTAGAAGCCGAAGTGTGACTACGGAGAGATATCTCCTCGACCGTAGGAGCATGGCTGGCCTTGTCAACCCCTCGTATTCCGTATTTTGGGAAGCGGGGCGTGACATGGTTTTGTTGGTATCAGAGCCAGGTTTTGCTTCAATTGGGATTGCAGTTTCCGTGTAGTGCTTGACAATCTAAGACATCCTTCGATCTAGATTGTAAACTTGTTATTCTTGATATTGGTTCACAGAGTGTACGCTGTTATACATATTGATCCATTCGCTAGAGTTTTGGGTGACTTAGCAGAGTTACGTGGTTGTAATTATGAACTGCAACATAGTTACAATACTGTACTCTATTGGGTAACTTAGAGTTCTACATTTGATTTCCGCTCGATTGAGTTTCATCCCACCCGATATTCTTGCTTCATTGTCTATTCTATATCTTGTTCTGATTTTTACTCCTTATACCTTATGCCGTCCTAAAATTGTTGTTTCAGGACCATGTCTTCCAACGACTCTTCTTCGATCCCCACTTTCCAGAATTAGACCGTAGAGATTTTGAATGTACTGCAAAGTCTGAAGGAAGCCCAGGAGCGAACAAACGACCTGTTAGCTGAAGGATTAAGAAGGCAGATGACTCCGGCACCAGCGGAAACCTCCAATCGTAAGGGAATCCCCGTTAGACAAGGAAAAGAGATGAAGATGAAGCGCCAACTTATTCCCCAGCCACGGAAACAGTCGAAGGCTCCACGTTGTGGATACTGCAAGAAGCCAGGACACCTTCAGAGAGACTGTCGCAATGCTAAAGGGCAGTGCCTGATTTGCGGATCCAGCGAACATCTTATCAACGGTTGCCCTAAAAGGAAGGAGCTACACGGAGGAGATTCGTCCACACTCTCCACTCCTGCCAAGTGATGGTTATTTCGTAGTTCGAGTTTCGAGGATAGGGCGGATCCAGCGCAGGATTCAACCCGCGTGACGAGAATGCAACGGTCTAGAAATCAAAGAAGAATTATCACCTTTCCGCTTTCAATACGAATGTTGTCACTTTTTGTAAATATTTTCTCTTCGTTTGAGATCTTGTATCCGTTGAACTTTTAGTGGAATGTAATAAAATTCTGAGTTGTGATGTGTGTATCGCCTCCTTCCCACTCACTTTACTTATACTATTCACTGCATCAGTATACAAAAATTTGATTTTTCAGTCCTTACCTACCACATATTTTCCTTGTACTCCGTATCCTTGATTTTTCTGGATGTGTTCCACTGTCTAATCACGACCCTTTCTTCCTGACCATGGCCCATCCTGGAGCAGCGCCGCATCTAGATGAAGACACACGGTCGTGCGTTTCCTTGGACTGCATGCTGGTGAGTTCGGATAACGAGATCAACGGTTCACCGGGGAATTCCGGAAACAACGATTTCGAGGACGGGGGAGCCGCAGCCCCAGAAGTTGACATGATCGGTGATTCCAACGAGGAGGAAGGAGACCTCGAAGAAGACCCAATAGAGGAAGATTCCGAGGGGGGGCCCGATAGGAGAAATTCCAGGAGAGGAAAATCTTGAGGAGAATCCAGCAGCAGGAAATCACGTGGAAGAATATCCAGCAGAGGCGAATCACGAGGGCGCGTACCATGATGAAGAATCTCCAGTCAAGGAAGAAGGACCAGAAGAACAAGACCCCGCGGCAGGAGAACCTCCAGTGGCGATCCCGGCGAGGCACTATGGAAATGGACGCCCCTATCTGAGCGCGCGAGCCTACCGTAACCTACTGAACCTCCACAACCGTGATTGACGTGTTTTAGTTTTGTCTCCTCGGCCAAATAAATCTATGTATAGTTTAGGGCCATCGTTTACTTTTCGAGAATGCCTTGTTTAGAATTTTCTGGGATGAAATAAAATTTCTGAGTTCGCTAATCTTTTGATTGTTAGCCCACCTGATGCTTTGACTGTTCCCCTATACTTTTCTTTTCCCATGAAATTCATTAGTGTCCTTCACTTCTGCACCTTGTACCGTTTTGACCCTTGCTCAGATTAAAAAGTGTCACACTCCGACCTTTTGAGTGAGCCATACTCCATCATAATCCCTACCCTAGCTAGCCCCTATACATCTTTGTGCTATCTCCTATTACCCTAACTATATTTAGGGACATCGTTATTCGAAAACTTAGCTTTCACTATTTTGTATTTATCAAAAAATTGCGTGTTATTGACTACTTCCATTTTACCCGTGTTAAATGGTTTACTATCCTTCACATTTTCAATAGCGCAACCATATATCGCGCATATTTTTGTTCCATGTTTCTTATTTTCATTATGTGGGTTCCTAAGTTAGTTTAAAACTATTTGATCGATAATTATCCTAAAATGTTTTAACCTATCGACAAATCCTTCACTATTTTATTATTGTTACTTTATTTTCCCGGGTATTGTGCTTATCGTTTGTTATTATAAGTGGCTGTGCCTGATACTATTATTTTAGCTGCGCTATTTTGATACACGTATGCATGCACATATTTAGGATCTCGATTTTATCTAGAATGGCTCGGGGGTTATTGTTCGTTATTATTATTTTTATTTCCTTGTACATATAGTTTTCCCTTATAGTTGAATTTTGCCTTATACTTACTTAGACCTTCGATTTTTTCTTTTTAACTGTTTTAAGAAAACCACTTTATATGAGTGTTTGAGGTCATAGCTTTTCGCATGTTACTTTATATAGCTTATCGCTTGTTTTAAATTTCGAGGACGAAATTTTTGTAAGGGTGGTATGATATAATACCCAGTTCTTTTTGTACACCACTATCCGTATTCTTCATAATATATTATTTAAAAAATTTATTTATTTTTTTATTTATAATTATTTTATTTCCTTTAAAACCTTAACCCTAATTTATCTAAACCCTTTTATTTTCTCCCCTTTTATTTATCCCAAAACCCAGCCCAAAACAAACATTTTAAATAAATAAAACCCCCGGCCCACTCCTTCTTTCCCTCACAATTAAACTAAAATCCCTTTGGCCGGCCCAGCCCACTCCCCCGACCCGCACCCACAACACAAACCCGACTCGCTCCATCTTTCTTCTTCCCCACTCGTTTTATTTCCCGCTCGATTCCTGCGCGTTCCCACGTCGCCCCACGTCGCCGCCACGTCGCCAACGCCCCCGCTCCCCAAGGCCACGACCGCGCGCGCATGCTTCACCCTCTCCTCATCCCTCTAACCCGCTCCCCCTCCTCACTCTCGATCCCTCGTTCTCACCCCTCTCCCCTCACCTTGCCACCACCGACCACTATGCTGCCACGATCACCACAGGCGACCCCCTATCCCTCTACCTCCACCACACGGAGCCAAGCTCTCCACAACCACCGCACCACCATCATCACCACCCTCACTCGGTTCTCCCTCTCCTGAGCTCTCCAACTATCGTCGTCGCCAACCCATACGGACACTTCAACGTAACACCTCCGGCGCATCTCCTGACCATAGCCGTCTTACTGCCATCCCGCGCCGTCGCCAGCAGCCCCTTGAGCGAAGCCCCACGGCTCAACCCCATGCACCGGTTCAGCAACCCCCTCTCCGATGCCGTCACCAACCTCCTCGTTGACCCCTAACTCCTCCACGAGCACCAACCACCATCGTCACCGGCAGTAGCCATCATCATAGACCACCCACCTCCCCGACGAGCCTCCCAGGCTGCTCCTCCTTCCTCAAACCCAGGCTCTCCGTGCACCCGAGTTTTTATCATCACTGGCGATCCCCGACGGCCCATGAGCTGCTTCTTATCGTCGACCACCGTCACCACCATTGGCGCCAGTCAAGCCACTATTTTTCCTTCTCTCTTCCTTTACCACAATTCCTGACCGAGAACACCTTCTCCCTTCGACCCCTAGCCGAGAACCTATCACAACTTCGACCCGGCATAGAACCCTCGCCTGCATACCCTCCTCGCCGGAGATCGCTCGCCTTCGAGATCACCGAACGATCACTGCAGTCCGAGATCCCTTGAAGCCCCAAGCTTTAGCCAAGTTACCAAGCCGGGAACGTGCCGTGCTCGTGTCCGTGTTGCCACCGCGTCAGGCCCATACTCACTCTCCGTGCCTCGTCGTGTTGCACTGTGCCACGACTCGTGCCCGTTCCGAGTCTAGCACCGTGCCACCACAGATCCATTCCCGTGTCGCGCCCGTGCCCAGTCTCCATGTCACCGCAGACCCACTCACGTGTCGCGCCCCGTGCTCAGTTGCTGTGCCACGCCTGTGTCGTGTCGTGCCCACCTCCGGACCAGGTCTCGTGCCGCACCGTGCCTGCCTCCGCATCGTCACCAGGCCCAGTTCCGTGTCGCGCCGTGCCACGCATTGAGCCAGGACCACGCCCACTGCCGTATCACACACGCGTCGCCACCGCATCCAGTACCGGGTCACCGTGCACCGTGCTCGCACCGCGCGCCCGTATCCAGCATCGCGTCGTCCCGTGTGTCGGGATAAACCTTGCAGCGGCATCACTTCTATTTCAAGCGACCGAGGCAAGTGAACCCCCCTCACTTGCTTTACATGCTAATATATTGTACACCGTTATATTTTACCTTCACTGCTCTAATTAATTAAGTGCTTGATGCAAAACCCGTACAAAAACCTTCTATTAAACTGACGGAACTTGATTACATATGCTGGCCCGTGTGGTAATGAACATTATGGTGAAATTTTACTGGAGAATTTAATCGTTATTGGCTTAAACGATCATCCCCAAGTACACCCGTTAAAACTGAATATTTCCCACGTCTGAAACTTGTTAAAATCATAATTAATTGTGTACACATTAAAGTGATGCATGCGATGGCTCGTAACGAAGCTAACTGTTTAACCTACTGTAATATATTATTGATCACTGAATTTTAGTACACTATGATGGAGATAACTGTGGTGGATTATGATTTTGGACTGCAGTCCAGGACAGAAATCCAGGATAACCCCTGTTGCTAAACCCCTGTACATCACTGTTCATATAAGAGAATGTGCGGAACCCTATATTTTTACGTAGGAAATTGGATTAGCTTTCTTACTCGACTAGCTTCACTGGATTCCTCAACCGTTTGATATTTTCAATTCATTTTACCTTGTCGACATGTCTTGCTGAATTCTGCAGAAGCAGATTTTATACCTCAAACTTAATCTGGCCATAACTCTCTTTTTACAGAATATAATACTGATCTTCCAATTGCGTTAGAAACTTTATTGAAAACCCTAAATTTCATTCAACTGTAGTGTTGCCAAATTCTGATCCCAATTGGGATTAAAATGCGTTACGAAACGGATTTCCGATTCTGAAATCGGATTTCCAGCAGTGAACGCTTAAAATGAAATGGCCATATCTAGTGATCCTGAAACTTGATTAACGTGAAACCAATTTTGATTGATAGATAATTAAACATACTGTTTACCTCCTTTTTATTGTTTCGCTAAATTTTGCATGTATGATTTATGATAAATTATACAAGTGGTAGGACACCGACTTATGACACCTTAATCATGCCTGAATTATCGTATTCTCATCACATTACATATATGTTATTGCATTGGTAACCTAGTGATCATATGCATTACCCAGTGTTAGGTTTTAGCGTTTGATTGTGGCAAGTACGTTAGCGTTTAATCATGAATGGACAAGTGAAAGTGACACGTACTTGTACACAATCAATGGACCCTATTGATTTATTACATTGTCGACGTCTGTGGGACATGTATAAGTGTGACTATAATTGGTATGTGACAATTATGGAAGCACTTGTATGGGTGTCACAGATAAGGCACCAAACACTGTCCATTTATCTTGGGTATCAGTCGAGACATGCTTGATGAAGACCCTGTCTTCAGTTCTCGTGTAGACTCGTCATGGACCGACTGGTATTTGAGTTTATGGTTGGCGTTTGATGTAGACCACGGGGTGTGGGGTAGTTCGAGCGTGAGTTCAACAGGATCTCGGGAGTCCCATGCTGGCACATATGGAGATATATGGAGATATATAGGAATATCACTGATTATTAGCGAGCGACTCGGGCCCGTGTTCCCTTGTCCTTGGGTCCTACCCTTGGGTGGGGGATACTCACGAGTGGTTGACTCTCACACTTGAACTGACGATAGGCTTAGTGACCTGTACATTGAGACTTAGAGACTGATAGGGTTAGTGACATTGACAAGTATTGCTTACTGATTCAACACACCTGACATACTATTTTAGTGCTTTACTGTTCATCTGCCATATTAGACACCTGCATCGGCTACTTCATGTTCACGTCTTTACTCTCTCGATTTACTGTTACATATTCATTATTATTGTACGAGTTACCTTTTGTATCCATATATATATATATATATATATATATATATATTGCTATCGTGTCGCTCTGACGACCTGAGTATGCATGCTCAGAGTGAGAAGCAGATCTAGCTTGGACCAGGACCTGATGTACCTCGAGGACATCGCGGACATCTTGATCAGCTACCCAGGGCTATACTCTTGATCTCCATCGGGTTAGTTTTTTTTGTATTTGTTTTGATTCAGTTACCGCATTTCTCATTACCCGTGCGTTGATTACTGATTACCATGTAAAGCTAGAAGCCGAAGTATGACTACGGAGAGATATCTCCTCGACCGTAGGAGCATGGCTGGCCTTATCAACCCCTCGTATTCCGTATTTTGGGAAGCGAGGCGTGACATATACGATCCTTTCTTGGTCATGCCAGATTTTATAGACAACTCATTAAGGACTTTAGCAAGATTGCTAGACCCTTAACTCTTCTCTTGGCCAAGAATACAACATTTCATTTCGACCCGGATTGCTTGGCTCCTTTTGAATCACTTAAACGTTCCCTCACTACAGCCCCCGTTCTATCATCTTCAGGCTGGAATCACCCTTTTGAGCTTATGTGTGACGCATACGATTTTGCTATTGGTGAAGTGTAACACCCTAGCACTGTTATACTGTATTTATTTGGGATATTTCAAATCCTGTGGTAAAATTCTTTATTATTGCTGCTTTTAGGCTATGGATAGTGCAATTGGTAGTTGTGGTTATTATCTGACCCGACCTGCATGGTTGAAACTCAACATGGTTCGTGATTATATCAAATATTTGCTAGTACAGAGTATCCATGCAAATCTAGATTTATATACATATATAATATATTTTAGACTCTAAATATATTTTTAAAATACAATATAAGATCGAATAACATATTTCCTTATCTAACCTTGCATGTCATAGTACCCCATATCATGTGGTTGCGCCCATATATCATGTTCAGGTCCTAATTATTAAACAGACTAGTATTTGATCGCTACATATATTTACGTAGATTCGTACTTGGGGGTATATGTTTTTATTCATAGGATATTGCATCATGGTTTAAGCACTTACGTATATTCTCCATATTGAAAAACTAGATTTTCGAATGGATACGGGTAATATTCAGAGTAATCTGGTATTATCTGTAAAATCCTATAATATATATTATATTATTTTAACTAATATATATATATATATATATAAACTGGTATGTATAATATATAATATATTAATTAAGTTTAATAATAAATCTCGTTTCTCTCTCTATCTTTCTCTGTCTCTCTCACTATATATATAATATATATATTATAATATAAATTTATTATATAAAACCCACCCTCTCCCTCTCCCTCCTTCTTCTTCACGTCCTCGCCGTGAATGCGAACCCTAACCCACGCCTAGCCTCCACTCTCATCATCGCTGTCCCTCTCTCATCCTAGTCCTTACCTCCTCTTCTCCGTCACCATCGCCATCACCTCCTCCTCTTCTTTTTCTCGAACACCCCTAACACAGGATTCCGACGCAAGAACCCAACACCCCTCGCCGCTCCTCCTCGTCGCCGCCGCCCCAGTGACGTCGTCGTCCTCTCCTATGCCCCACCTCCATCAAACCTCCACCTTCTCCTCCTCTCCCCGACAACACACAAGCTCCTAACCACAACACTGACGCCAAGAACCCATCACCTTCAACCTCGCTGGCAACCCCTCGTTGCCAGAAACTCATCACCACCGACCACCTCCATCACTTCCTTATCTCCTCAGCAACCCCAGAATACCCATACACCACCACCATTGACCCCTGCTCCTTCCCCGATCACCCTTAAACCTCACAGTCCCCCTCACGGCGACGCCACCTTACCGTTGGCCTCGTCGCCTATCTCTCTTCTATCCTCTCCAAGTATAGAGAACCCTAACAACTTCTTCTTCTTCTTCTTCTTTCTTTTCTTTTCTTTTTCCGATCGTCTTGCCGGAGTTGTGCACGTCGCCGACGATCCAGACGACCCAGCCACCGTCGTCATCTAGCCCAGTTACCACGTCACACAGTCGCTCAGCCAGGTCAAGTCCTACGTGCGTAAGTTTTGCATCGTGATTTTATTTTGATGTCGGAACTTGACATCCGTATCTCGACGTGAGATTCGATCAAGCAAGTTCTAAACTTGCAACATGTTATTTTATTATATCAATATTTATTTGATAAATTATAGTACATGCGTTTTACTATTCAGCAGAAATTACCGATTTACAGTTTTATAGCATCCGTCTGTATCCGTACCGATACTAGTTTATCTAATTGCATCCTTGAACGTTACAATATTATCATACTATTATATCTGTTCAATATATTATCTAGATTGCATCATATATGATAATGGACGTATAACGATTATTACAGATAGATACATATACATCCTAGCATTAATTTTGTTTCGATATTAATTACAATTTTACATCGGTATCTATTTTGGTTAATATACATTACATGACATATTCACGACACACTACCAGACTTGTTACTTGGATCTTATTGCTAATTCCGACAATCCTGATTTATCGTCCTGACGGATATGACTTGTTGACTGTATAGACAAGACCTGTACATGCTTAATCCTGTGTTGGCATTAGTTTTATATCATCAATACCTGACTTGAACACAAAACCTGGGGAAAACGGGGAAATCAAGAATGTAACCAAAATGTAACTCAGGAGGATATTATTATTGTTTGCCGTGATTCCAGGCGTGACAGAATAATCATCGTTTATTGTTTGCCGTGATTCCGGGCGTGACAGAATAATCATCTTTTATTGTTTGTCGTGATTCTAGGCGTGGTGGAATAATCATTGTGTCGTGGTCCCATGGGGGTTTGAACGGGATATATACTGTTGAGTTACGATAATGATTACATTAATTGATTTCAAAGACTTGTAGAATAGATAACCTAGAAGCACAGACTTTAAGATACACATCACCTACATACAGCTCACTGTTTTATAACTGTGTTATTTATTTACATTCTTGTTTAATCATAGCATCATATCTTGGTTATCGCTATTATTTTGATATTATAACGCACCGATGTCTGGGTTTTGTATGGTCCAGTTCTTCTGACTTTATCGCAGGAAGATTAAGAGTATTTTGTTAAGCATGCCGAGCAATGAGGAGCTAGCTATTTAGTTTAAAGACTCTTAGTTTATTTATTTCAGCAGTTTTATTTCTATTGATGCGAGCCCATATTGGAACGTGATTCAGATACTATTGTTTATTGGATCTTGATTCTTTTCCACTTTATGCATTTCTTGATATTATTTATTGTGGTAGATGAACATGTGTTAGCTAGATTTTATTTTACTGTTCTTAATATCCGATTGACAGCCGTAATGTGACTGTGGAGGAATGATTCCTAGCCACAGGTAGCATGGTTGGCTCTATCACGTGCCGTGTTTACTTATCTTGGGAAGCGGGACGTGACAGAGTTTGTTTGGTATCAGAGCCATATGATTTAGGGTTAGTTGGGTTTGGTTCTTTGTAGTTGGATATTGAACCCAATACACTAACCAGGAAACCCAGAATTAGGAACATGTCCTGCCACATTACTATCTTTCCAGCCTTGAATCTATAACTATCTTGTTTATTGAATTTTGTTTACCGTTACTAATCCCTTTCAGTGTCTTGGTTTCAGAATCATGCTGGATAGAGATTTGCGGTCATACCAGAGGCGTGTTAATAACTCCGCATTGCTTGGAGTTGTACGTGGTATGCTTGAAAACTAGAAGCGTCAAATCGAGCTGAATTAGCGGTAGGCCGAGGCTTTTCAGGAGGGTCTGCAGATGGTCCAGCAGTCTGTAGTTGCGACAGCACCCAGGCCAACAAAGCGTGAGGGCACCATGATGGACTTTAGAAAGCTCAGTCAGTCCACATTTACAGGATTGGAGGATCCATTGCCAGCGGAGTAGTGGCTAGTTGATACGGAGAACCTGCTCGTTGCCGCACCGATTCCAGATGTGAAAAGGGCAGATGTATTATGCATCCAATTAGTAGATTACGCTCGGGAGTGGTGGCTCATAGAGGAGATCCGTCTGATCAAGCCGATCAGTTGGGCAACTTTTTCGCGTAGCTTCTTGGAGAAGTTCTTTCCGTAATCTACTTAAGAGGAAATGGAAGAGAGGTTTATTAGCTTGAAGCAGATTGGCGGATCCGTTAATACATATGTTGGGTTACGATAGCGCCCTGGCCATCTATCGTGGCCGATGCGGAACAAAAATGACGTTTAAAAAACTTGGCGCTAACGAACCCGTCTAGAATCGAACCATAAACCTACACTAGCAAAATAAGAAGAGCTAAACTATAAGGTTACAAATGATTATACCGAATGAACCATGTCCTTCGGTCTTCTACCATCTTCCCTAGCTTCTTGAGGCGTCATCGAGTGAACTTGGCCGCCGGTCTTCCTCCGTCAAAGATGATCCATTCGAGAGATGTAGCTCATGGCTCTAGCTCCACACCAAAGATCAAATGAAGCAACTAGGGACTCTAGGTTGCTAATCTAGAGTGCTTAGAATGTAGTGAAGTGTTCAAAGTATTTATCTATCTCACCTCCTCTCTTGATTCTCAACTCATGAGATTGTAGAGAGGAGGTTGAGGATGAAAGTGGATGAACTCAAGAAACTAGAGAGGAGAGTGAAGCATGATGGTGAGGTAAAGAAAAACTCATCAAGTGAGGAAAAATAACATGAAGCCTTGGTTTATCAAACCCATTTTTCCAATATAAAATGCAACCTATGCTTGAATAGTTTGCACAAATGAATTAACAATTCATTTGTGCAACACTATGCAAGTATGGTCCACACCATACTCCCCTCTCTCCTTTTCCACCTCATTTCCCATTAAAAATAAATGAAGAAATCTAAAATGAGGTGTCCACTTTCTAGAATGCTATCTGTACAAATAATGATTACACTCTACTGTATATACATACATGTATTCGTACCGAAATACGAATACCCAAAGAGATAGAATAACACAAAGAATATAATACTAGGATATACATATCGAAATATATATACGTAAATTATTAAATCAATACCTGATTTAATAATCCGGCTTAAACCCGAGCCGGCTAGTATTATCAACCGTCCGATCGAAAGTCCGGGTACATAGTATAATCAATCGATCGGAACCCTGCACGTATCCAATACGGCTACTACATCGTTTTGCCAGAACCAGGGAAACCCTCTGTGTGGGACTCTAAAGACTCGTCAATACGTTGACAGTGGGTTTAACCACAACCATGTCAGCGGCACTAGCTGTACGTAACGTCTACCCAAGTATTAAGCGAAAGAAAGGTCGACGAGCAGATTCATCCAAACCCCTACTGAGCTTATCCGTGACAATCTCCATATAGTCCGGTCTGTTCATCTAAGAGTATCGCATATCGAGTCTAGGGGGGTGGATAAAGTTAGACCCTTAATAACGCGATATTTCATTTCGGTATGAAGCCCATCACCCACTGAGAAACTACTGATCTAAATCAATAATTCTCATCTACCTTGGCCAAAGAATTCTGGTGATGGCCACCCGTGCACTGCACGACATCAACCCCCAATACCGAGGGAGACGAATTCCCGACGATCTGCTCACTGCCTCCTTGTAGCTCGGGACTATACCCAAGTAAAACCTGTTTGCACGATTTCTTTAAGCCGTGGTAAGGTAGTAATCAAAGCACAGTGGGAACTCATACGAGAAAATGACGATCTCAGATCGACAGACCAACCTATACTTATGTCACCTGGGAATTGCTATCTGACAATAGGTATAATACCAACTAGCATGTCCTAGCGAGTCCGTCCAGTGTACTCATAACCCAATGAACACTTGTATATCATCTTAGGTGACTGACTGACACCAATGGCTTGTGAGACCGGCCACTTCCCCTCGTCGGGGTCTCGATAAGTACACACTAGTCTACTTCGGAGTATCGATGCCCAGTCTCGATACTCCCTCGACTAGGGACATTTAAGGATGTGCTTATAGACCACCCAGCTCTCATGTATATGATCGCCGTCATAATGCTGATAGTCAAGAAAGAATTCTATGGGCTTTATCAACATATAATAGTGATCTGTAATACCACATAATGCATGTACATGATGATAAAGGCAAAACAGATAGCATACTGTCATTTTGAGAAAAACTGTTCTATCCGTATAGGTTCTCTCTCAATCATCACAATCACGTACCTGCGATTACAATAATTAACTTGAGGGCACTATAACCAACAACACATGCGGCTGAGTGGACCCGAGTCAGTCGATTTGCGGGGCCTTTGGTTGCCAACGAGGCAGACAGGGCAAGAAGGTTTATGCGTAGATTGAATGTGGAGATTCAAAGACATATCATATCTCTGGGATTGACCACTTTCTCCCAAGTTCTGAAGACGGCTAGAGAGCAACAGAGTTTATCAGAGTAAAGGGTACTCAACTGCAAGCTGTTGTAGTGCGGAAGCCGGCGTTTACTCCAAACAGAGCTCCTGTACGTAGAGGCATTCCGATAAATAAACAAGGGACAATACCTATGAAAAAGACCTCTGTTTCAACACAGAGGAAGGATGCGATTTGTGATTACTGCCAACGACCGGGTCATATCTGGAGGGAGTGCCTGATGAGGCTTGGGCAGTGTCTGATTTGCGGAGCCGCTGATCATCGAATTCATGCTTGCTCATCGAGAGTTCAGTTGAAGGGTGATGCTCCGAGAGCACATCAGAAGCAGATTTCTCAGAGGCCTAATTAAGCACATGCCTTCACCTTGACGGCCGAGGAGGCCAAAATTTCAGACGATGTTGTTTCAGGTATCTTACTTGTCTATAATTTTCCTGCATTGGCATTATTTGATTCAGGTGCATCCCATTGCTTCATGTCGTCCAAGTTTATTAGTGCACACTCTATTCCACACACTGCCCTCTATAGTTGCTGGGACATACACACTGGGAATGAGAGAATTATATCTAGTAGTGAGTGCAAGGGTTGCTCGATGGTTATCTGCGGACGAGAGTTATTCATGGATTTCTTAGTGATTGATATTGGAAGCTATGATATTGTCTTGGGAATGGATTTCCTTGGAATTTTCCACGCTCATATTGATTGTAGGGCAAAGAAAGTGATTTTCCAGATTCCTGGACATCCGGAGTTTATATTTTTGGGAGGTAGCAGATCTGTCGGGCTAGTCGAATTTAGGCTAGGCCGACTAATGTCGTGTCTTTGTCGATGGAAGTAAACAAGGAGGAAGTGCTAGAAGTAGTTCGGGACTTTATGGATGTGTTTGAGGACATCTCGGGTTTACCGCCGAAACGAGATGTGGAGTTCGCGATTTATTTTATTTCTGGAGCAGTGCCGATTTCAAAGGCTTATTATCCAATGACGCCGGTGGAACTAGAAGAGGTAAAGAAATAAGTTACCGAATTACTAGAGAAGGGTTGCATTCGCAGCAGCGGTTCACCATGGAGAGCTCCAGTTCTTCTAGTCAAGAAGAAGGAAGACACACGACGGATATGCATCGACTATAGAGAATTAAATCGGATGACTATTAAGAATAAGTACCCAATCCCTTGCATAGGCGAACTATTCGATCAACTCAGTGGTATGAGGGTATTCTTGAAATTGGATTTGCGATCCGGATATCATGAAGTTCGGGTGAAAACAGAAAACATTTAAAAGACGGCGTTCTGAACTTGATATAGGCATTACGAGTACTTAGTGGTGCCATTTGGAGTTACTAACGCACCGGTAATATTTATGGACTTGATGAACCGAATCTTTTCACCATTCTTGGATCAGTTCGTAGTGGTGTTTATTGACGATATTCTGGTCTATTCGAGGAGCAAAGAAGAGCATGAAGAATATTTGAGAATCGCACTGCAAACGTTGAGACAAGAAAAGTTATATGCTAAGATGAGCATGTGCGAGTTTTGGCTCGATGAAGTAATGTTCTTGGGTTATGTTGTATCCAGAGATGGAATTGCCGTTGATCCTGAAAAGATTGCAGCTGTTCATGATTAGCCAATTCCAAAGAATATGGGGGAGATCAGAAGTTTTCTTAGGCTTGCCGGATACTATAAAAGGTTTGTGGAGAACTTCGCTCGAATAGCAGAACCATTGACTAAGTTAACTCGAAAGGAGGTACCGTTCATATGTATCGAGAAATGTGCGTCAGCTTTCGAAGTGTTGAAGAAAAGATTGACCACCGCTCCTATTCTGACAGTGCCAGACGGTACTGAAGGGTTGGTTATTCACATCGACGCATCTGGAAAAGGCTTGGGATGTGTTCTAATGCAGCATGGAAAGGTCATAGCTTATGAATCAAGATTGAAGACTCATGAGAAGAACTACCCAACTCATGATTTGGAGCTAGTAGCAGTGATTTTTGCTTTGAAGATTTGGAGAAACTACTTATTGGACGAAAGGGTAGAAATATTTACCGATAAAAAATGGATAAAGTATGTGTTCACACAGAAAGACCTCAACATGAGGTAGCGCAGATGGTTGAAGTTGATGTCTGACTATGATCTTGATCTAAAATACTATCCGAGGAAAGTTAATGTTGCGCCGGATGCTCTAAGTCGGTTGCCAGCAATATGGATGTTGACTGCACAGAAGGAGATTATAACCAATCTTCAAAGATTCGAATTGGAGATTGTACTACCAAATTCTTTGGGACAGTTGATGCAGTTGCAAGTACAGTCATTCTTGATCGGCAACATTAAAGTAGCACAGTTGCACGATCCAAGATTGCAAAAGTTTCGAGGACAACTAGCAGCGGGTCTTTGAACACATTTGATGATCCATAAAGATGGTTCATTACGATATGGTAGTCGTTTATGTGTGCCTAAAGGAGATGTACGTAAAGAAGTCATGAAGGAGGCTCATAGCTCCGCGTATTCCGTACATCCGGGAGGCACAAAGATGTACAGAGATCCGCGACAACATTTCTGGTAGGAAAGGCATGAAAAGAGAGATTGCTCGTTACGTATCGAAGTGCTTGGTGTGTCAGCAACTCAAGGCTAAATATCAAAGGGTAGCTGGTTTGTTGCAATCACTTCCGATTCCTGAATAGAAGTGGGAACATATAACCATACATTTTATGACAGGTTTACCACGGAGTCCAAAGGGCAATAATGTAGTTTGGGTGATTGTCGATCGCTTGACCAAGGCAGCTCATTTTATACTGTTTCGAGTTGGTCAGTCGATGAAGACTTTGGCAGAGCGGTACTATAACGACTCCAAAAATCACTGTACATAAATTTTCCTGTTAATATACAGAAAAGATTATTACAGCCTGTGTGAGAGTTAAAAGTTATTTCCATTAAATAAAAGTAAGAAACAACTTATAGCTCACCGGTAAAGCCTTGCACTGCTGTGATGTAGCATGTGTGTTCGATTCACATCAGATACAATTATTTTTTCTGATTTTTTCTTTTAAATTTTTGGAAGCTCAAGAGTTGCCCATGTAATACACAAGGAAAGAAAAGTTTTAGAAAAATCAAACACGTGCAAAATGGAGTAAACACAGAATTAACCATGTGGCATGAATCTTGAGGCAAAAGCTCAAGAATCGTCCAGCCAAAATGCCATATGGGCCGGCGCCGACGGTCGGATGAGCTCCAATGAGCTCTGTGCTTTGCACACTTGTCCTTTCAGCTCCTCTTAACTCCTCTGCACTGTTTGATTTCCCTTCAATCAAATAGAGACATTTCATTTCATTATTTAATATCATTTTAATACTTTTTAATTCAAAATTTTAATTCCCAAACCCTAATTCTCCACTATAAATACCACCCCATGCTTTAGCTCTTCACCATTCCGAAAATTCTAGCAAAAACTCTCTCAAAAAGTTCCTAAGTGCAAGAGGATTAAGTGGAGTTAGCGACCAAGCTTTTTCCGTCGAAGATCGAAACCGATTCCTTACTCAAACCTGAATCCAAAATCAAACACGAACTTGAATACTTGATCATGAACATGAATACTCGAATTCAAATATCAAACTCAAACTTGTATACTTGACTCGACTTGACCGAACCATGGTTATAACTTGACATGAACTCAACATGATTATTTGAACACATGATTATATCCTGAACATGAGCCTAAACATTTTATATCCATGGTTTTGGCCAAGACCTGTAAACATAATCTATACAATACATTACGCGGGGATAAAGGGGTAGATTGGTACGGAACGTATATCTTGGCACGAGAGGTCACTTTAAAAGACACCTACATGAATTCACGTGCCGTTGTCCCATGGTTATGATGGGGTACTACATGTTACCATAGTCCACGGGATAAGATGGACTCCTCTCGTATACATGAATACCTTCTTTATCAAACTATAAATAACTACGTTAGAATAACTATCCTATACCTGTGAATGATCATATATAACTTTACCTGTTCATTTCACATTACATACTATCTTCTATTTCTTCTTTTGGGACTTACCAAGTGCTAGTTCGCTGACGACATTTCTTTCTGTTTCTTTCCTAGGATGTTCGTCAGGAGGACCGGACTTTGAGGAGATATAGCCGAGCCAGGAGCACTTAGACCAGCTTACAGCTCAGCCTGATTACTAGCTCCTTCCAGGCTGCACTTACTTTCTGTATGCCATTGTTTAGGCATTGCTTTGTTCATTGTACCTTTTAATTTCAAACAGTTGTATGTAGAGTTGAATGTAAATAAAGTTGTTGTTTATTTTATTTCTCTTATCATTCTTGTTCATTTATATATTGCTTAATTACGCTTAACGTATTTATTTCATAGTAAATACGTTGCGGGCTTGCCACGTCAATATTTCTGTTTATTAAGAAGCGGGGTGTGACAGGTTTTGTTGGCGGCCCATGCAGGTCAGTTCTGCATGAAGTCTTAAACAATATATCACAAGAATTATAAGAATCAGCAACTATACATTCCTTACATTTCAAATTTCTTGAATCTATCCTAACCATTCCTTTTCTATCAAGGTAATGGATTCTCCCTACAACACCAGCACGAATGTCAACAGCAATACTCCACTGTCTACTCTACCACCACCACCTACCGTTGTAGCTCCTATCAATGATCAAACAATACTGCTTAAGGCTATCAAGAGCCTATTAGAGGGTCAGCAACAACAGACTACTATTCTTATGCACTGTCCCGAAGCCGAGGCACCCGGAGTCAAGCAGTTTAGGGCACTGCACCCAAAACACTTCTTGGGAAAAGAGAGCCCACTTGAGGCAGAATAATGGGCTCAAACGATCGAAGATGATCAGGCAGCAGCTCAAGTGCCAAATATTTCCTAGGTAAGAGTTGCTAAGTTGCAACAGACCGACAATGCAAGAGTCTGGTGGAAAGCTGAGAAAAGCCGTCTCACACAACCCATAGAGTGGAAGACGTTTCGTGATCTGTTCGATGTGAAGTTCTTTCTCGAGACGGCCTGTATTGAGATGGAGCAACAGTTCATCCACCTGCAACAAGGTTCCATGTGGATAAAATCGGTGGATGAATATGATGCCGAATTCATCATGCTTAGCAGGTAAAGAATTCGTATCAAATTCTGTTTCGTAAAACACATCTCTATCCTGACATCAATATCTTATCAGGTTCATGACACATTTGATCCCGACTGATGAAATTCGGGTTAGACGATTCCAACAGGGCTTAGACCCGGAGATTCAGGCGGCATTAGCCACAGGCGACTACCCAACTCATGAACTCGCATTGAAGGCAACCCGCCGTTATGAAGCTGTGGTAAAGAAGAAGGGTAAGCCCTAAACAGCTGGAATCAAATGCCCTGCCGCACAGATGACAGGAGAATCCTCTTCTAGGCCGACATTTCCACCTAGGAGTCTGGGAGGATCATTTAACCGATCCAGTCCATATTTCTGTTACTACTGCAAAAGAACTGAACACCTGGCAAAAGACTGCAGGCGTGCAAATAGCCAGTGTTTGATCTGTGGTGCATCTACTCATGCTATAGGAGCATGCCCATATCGTATCAACACAACACCAGCATTCAGACCCACAATCACAGTCCCGCAGCGGCCAGCCATTCAAGAACCTGCACCCCACCTAGCTCTTCCTGCACCATCTCCACGTGGACCACCTGTACCCCACCCAGCTCTTCCTGCACCAGATCCACGTGGACCACCTGCACAGCCTCATCATCAATTCCATCAGGCACAGAGAAATGCGCCTCAAGGGCAAAGAAACGTGCCCCAAGGACAGAGGAACGTGCCTCCGGCAAGGAGGAATGTACCGAGACGTCAGGCTTTTACAATGACAGTCGAGGAGGCCGAAGCCACAGGACAAGTCATCACTGGTAAATCTCTCAATCCTTTCAATTTTTCAATCCTTGTGTATCACTATACTTTTCTTATATCTAAACCCAACCCCACACAACTTAGGTACTATAATAGTATCCACCCTTTCTGCACTCGCACTTTTCGACACTGGAGCTTCACATTGCTTCATGTCACAACGATTCGTGAGAACGCATGTGATTCCCGTGAAGCACTCATTTCAAGCTGGAATGTCAGTTCAGGGAATGGAGTCTTGAAGCCCAGTTGTAGTTTGCGGACGAGAATTCTACGTAAATTTCATAGTACTGAACATACCAAATTTCGATATTGTGTCGGGAATGGATTAGCTGGGAGTATTCTATGCTACCATTGATTGCCGTCAAAGGAGGGTGGTATTTTAGATATTAGATCATCCAGTCTTCTATTTCAAAAGTGGATATAGAATTTTGGAGCCAGGATGCTACCGTGCTAAACTGAAGAATGCAGAAGTGTTCTCTTTATCGGCGGAAGAAGAAAAGCCTGAAATAGTTCGAGAGTTCGAGGATGTGTTTCCTGAAAACATATCAGGTTTGTCTCCCGGTCGAGCTCTTGAGTTTAGTATTGATTTACAACCTGGTGCGCAATCTGCAATCAAAGCTCCATACCGGTTAAGTCCAGAAGGATTGAAAGAGATCCGTATTCAGTTGGACGAACTACTGAAGAAAGGTTGGATCCAACCCAGTACTTCAAGTTGGGGATCTCCGGTGTTACTCATGAAGAAGAAAGAAGATTCATATAAGATATGTGTGGATTATCGAGCTCTGAATGAAGTGACGATTAAGAACAAGTATCCACTACCGCGCATCGATGATCTTTACTTTCAGTTAAGTGGGTCTTGTGTCTTTTCAAAGCTAGATCTTCGTTCGGGTTATCATCAGGTAAAGGTCAAAGAGTCTGACATTCCGAAGACGGCGTTTAGGACTCGATATGGTCATTATGAATATCTCGTAATGCCATTTGGAGTGACCAATGCACCTGCCATCTTTATGAACCTGATGATCTAAGTTTTCCGAGAGTACTTAGATATGTTCATTGTCATCTTCATCGATGACATCCTGGTGTATTCAAAGAATCGGAAAGAACACGCCGAGTACTTACGGATTGTCCTGGAGATATTGCGACAACATCAGCTCTACGCCAAGTACAACAAGTGTGAATTTTGGGTAGATCAAGTCGGATTTCTCGGACATATTGTTTCAGGCGAAGGAATCTCTGTAGATCCAGCTAAGGTGTCAGCTGTCAGCGAGTGGCCGACATTAAAAACGGTGAAAGATATACAAAGTTTCTTGGGATTAGTATGATACTACCGACGATTCATTGAAGGATTTTCAAAGATCGCAGCACCCCTGACCAAGCTTACACGTAAAGATGAAGCATTCGTGTGGTCAGAAACATGTGAAAAAGTTTTTGTAGAACTCAAGTCAAGATTAACCTCTGTTCCTATCCTCGTAATACCGGATCAATCTGGAGGATTCATAGTACATTGTGATGCGTCCGGTAAAGGATTATGATGTGTTCTACACCAGAATAGAAAAATTATGGCTTTTGCATCAAGACAACTAAATGTTCATAAGCGCAGCTATCCAACACATGATCTGGAGTTGGCAGCCGTCATCTCCGCAGTTAAGATTTGGTGCCACTATCTCCTGGGAGAACGAATAGATATATACACTGACCAAAAGAGTCTGAAGTATGTATTTACTCAGAAGGAACTAAACATGCGGCAGAGAAGATGGTTAGAACTCATGGTGGATTTCGACATCAACCTACAGTATCATCTTGGGAAAGTGAACGTAGTTCCTGATGCACTTAGTCGCCAACCATTAGCAATGAACCTCATCTCTCAGTGGAAGTTACAGCAAGAATTGCACGGATTGGAGATCGAAATAGTTATACCAGATAACGCTTCATATTTGATGAACTTACAAGTCCGGTCCACTCTTGTAAATCGAATCAAGACAGCTCAAGCAAATGATGCCAAGCTACAGAAGATCCGAGAACAAGTAGAAAGTGGACTTCGAACTGACTTCATCATCCATAAAGATGGATCCTTGCGATATGGAAGTTGTTTATGTGTGCCAATTGGCCCTGTTAGAGAAGAGTTAATGAAAGAAGCTCACAACTCTCCGTACTCGGTACACCCCTGTGGTACAAAGATGTACAAGGATCTACGACAACACTACTGGTGGAATGGAATGAAGTGTGAAGTAGAAAGGAACGTAGCCAAGTGTTTGGTGTGTAAGCAAGCGAATGCTGAACATCACAGAACTGCTGGTCTACTTCAGCCATTACCAATCCCAGAATGGAAATGGCAGCACATTACCATAGACTTTATGACTGCCTTCCCTCGCAGCACGAAAGGTAACGACGCAATTTGTGTTATTGTGGATCGACTCACCAAGTCGGCTCACTTTATTCCATTTCGAGTTGGCCAGTCAACCGAGACGTTAGCAAGGAAGTACATAGAGATGAGCATTTAAACCTTCAAGATGTACCATTTTTGATACCCATAAACTAATGCAGAAGATCGTGGAATTACATGGAGTACCTGTTTGCATCGTTTCCGATCGTGATACAAGATTCCGATCACAATTTTGGCAGAGTCTGCAAGCTACCCAGGGAACGAATCTGAATTTCAGCATAGCGTATCATCCACAAACGGAAGGACAGTCCGAGCGAACAATTCAGATTCTGGAAGACATGCTAAGAGCCTGTATGTTAGACTTCGGAGGTTCGTGGGAAGATCACCTACACCTTGTGGAGTTTTCATATAATAACAGCTATCAGGCAAGCATTGGAATGGCACCATTCGCAGCACTCTACGAACAGAAGTGTCGTTCACCACTAAGTTTGGACGGCGTTGGAGATCATGAACTTCTTGGACCAGAGATGATCGTGGCAACTGTGGACGTGATTCGCATGATCAGGGAAAGAATGCGTATAGCCCAAGACAGACAGAAGCATTGGGCAGATGCAAAGCATCTACATCTGGAGTTCCAACCTGGAGATCATGTATTCCTGAAGATCTCTCCAAACCGAGGAGTGATTCGTTTTGGCAAGAGGGGTAAACTCAGTCCAAAATACATAGGACCGTTCGACATACTCGAACGAGTTGGAGAAGTGCCATAATGTTTAGTACTACCACCCTCATTGGAAGGAGTGCACAACGTGTTCTACATATCCCAACTATGACGATATGTGATCGACCCCAGCCACATACTTGATCATTTAGAGCTCACAGTACATACTGACCTAATATGCGAGCAACAATTAGTTAAGATGTAGGACTGAAAGGTGAAAACATTACGGAACAAGGAGGTGAACTTGGTCCGAGTGATGTGGAGAAAGAATTCGCCAGGAGAATCAACATGGAAACGAGAAGAAGATATGCATTCACGATACCCTTACCTATTTGAAAATTAGTCCTTATGTAATTGTAAATTTTGAGAACGAAATTTTTATAAAGAGGGTAGAATATAACGACTCCAAAAATCACTGTACAGAAATTATCCTGTTAATATACATAAACGAGTATTACAGCCTGTGTGAGAGTTAAAAGTTATTTCTATTAAATAAAAGTAAGAAACAACTTATAGCTCACTGGTAAAGCCTTGCACTGCTGTTGTGACGTAGCCTGTATGTTCGATTCCTATCAGACACAATTATTTTTTCTAATTTTTTCTTTTAAATTTTTGGAAGCCCAAGAGTTGCCCGTGCAATACACGGGGAAAGGAAAAGTTTCAGAAAAATTAAACATGTGCAAAATGGAGTAAACATAGAATTAACCATGTGGCACGAATCTCGAGGCAAGAGCTCGAGAATCGACCTGCCAAAATGCCCTATGGGCTGACGCCGACGGTCGGATGAGCTCCGTGCTTTGCACACTTGTCCCTTCGGCTCCTATTAACTCCTCTGCATTGTTTGATTTCCCTGCAATCAAACAGAGACCTTTCATTTCACCATTTAACATCATTTTAATGCTTTTTAATCCAAAATTTTAATTTCCAAATCCTAATTCTCCACTATAAATACCACCCCATGCTTTAGCTTTTCACCATTCTGAAAATTCTAGCAAAAACTCTTTCAAAAAGTTCCTAAGTGTAAATGGAGTAAAGTTGAGTTAGCGATCAAGCTCTTTCCGTCTAAGATTGAAGCCGATTCCGGAGCTTCCATGACGCCACGAAGCCTCCCTCTTCTTCCTTTCCCTTTCCTTGAAATTTTCAAACTATAAGTCCCGTCCAACTCTCCTTCTTTTCCTTGAAATTTATATTCAAATTATATATCGGTAAAGTGGAGTTATTACCGATACCTTTCTTTTCTAAAACCTAGAACACCCTTTTCCTTTATATATTGGTCAATCTAATTTTAACACATTATTTGTAATTTTAATTATCAATGTTTAGATTCAAGTTTATCCAAAATTGTAACGACCATGTTTTCTAATACCTAATAAAATAATTTTATTTAAATTTCTACTATCAAATAATTATTTACGTGTTTCTTTTATAGAAGAATAATTTTTAAAGTAATGTTAATAATTTTCAAAGCATTAAATATGATTAAAAGAATTTTCTAAAATCTATTTATTCTTTTTATAAGCTTAAAATGTTTTAATAAAATTTTATAATGCCTTAAAATAATCTACATATTTCTATCATCAATCAAAGTAATTAATTCGTAATAAAAAATGTTTTAAAGGGTAAACTAGATTTTTATATAACTTTAATAACTAACTAAAACCATAGGAATTGTTATATTATTTAGTTTTAGACCAAAATTATTTTTATACTAAAGATAACAATAAAATATATTTTCTGAAAATTTTCCATAATTTTCCCGTATTTTAAACTATTTTTAACAAATTTTTTAAAGCTAAATCCAATTTCTAAAATAATAAACAGTTATTAATTTTTTTTATATAAAAAAATTTATTTAAACCCCTTTTTATCTGGACCGTTGGATGCAAGATCCAACGGCCCAGAACCCACCGCCAGCACCCACGTGGTGGGGGCCACGCGAAACGCGTGATTCCCCCACGCGTGACGCGTGGCATCTTGGAGGCGGCTCGTGAGCCGTTGGATGCAGATCCAACAGCTGCGAATCAAGGCAGCAGCGGCTAATCATTAGCAGATGATTCGAAAATGATTGGCAGTGCGGATTTTCGTATATATTTAACGGAAATTTTGGATTTTTATGGTTGGTGAAAACGCTATAAATAGGCACCTTCAAACACCGATTTCTCACACCTCAGAACTCCAAAAATTCTGAAAAAAATACCGGTGCCTTCTTATTGACGACGTTGACGCTACGGCTCCACCCAATCGCCGAGAAAAAATCAGGACGCAGAGCTATTGAGGATTTAGTACGAGCCTACGTCTTCAACCCATCGGCATCCGACTCAAACAAAAGGTAGGATCCGCCTCTCTCCCCTTTTTCTGTCACCTTCTTTCTCAATAACCTAGTTCCAACTTATAATCATCAACCCCTATTTAAAAAGTTGTTATAATATTTGTGCATACCTATTCCTTGTACCCTCAATAATGATAATGTTAATCCATATTTTAAAACGGTGCTTAAATTTCTTCTGTACAAAAAAGTATATTGCACACTCATAGTACCTGGAATCTGATACACTTAATGTCATAACGCATGAATTGTCATTTCACCTCTGACATACCCATACCATAAAAATGATCTCGAAATAGGTTACTTCCACAAATTACCCTCGTTTAATTAAAATATTATATTTGTTCAAAATATCCATAAGAGATAAGAGATGTCAAATAAATATTTTAGATACGACATTTTACTTACACTTTTTCATCAACTACTATAATATTGTTAAACCCCTCAACCTTTTTAAAGAAGAAAATATTAAATTTAAATAACGATATCTTTTCAAAAGGAATATTTAGTATCTTATAGAAAGGTAATTTTAAAATAACACCAATCTAGGATAAAGGAAAGGTTGCAAGCATCGATCGTTTATCTAAACCAGACTTTGTGGTACCTAGGCTAGACAAGTGAGAAAGATAACTTTAAAAGGCCCATCTCACGGTGATTCGTGAGCGGATCCTTCCTTTCCTTACTTGTGCTTACGTGGCCACAATTGGCGGTGAAGTGGCGATTCGAGGACCTCACAACTTGTCCTTTTGGAACATTAGGAGCATCTAGATTTTCAAATAAAAACTCCTTGCAAAAGATTTTCAAATAAACACCACAACTTTTTTCGAAAAGATATTTTCCGTAAAACATTATGTTTTTCCAAAATAATAAATATCCCAAATATCATGGTTTTTCTTAGAAGTAATAAAAGATAATTAAATACTTTTATTCTTTTTAACTAAGCTTTTCCTAAGATGAGAGGAAGTACTTTATGAACTTTATAAAATAAAACGAGTGGTTGTGGAAGGCCATATTAAACGAGATCAATACTTTCTAAAATTTCCAGTTATGACAACATGACATATATAAAACATGATACGGTTAGGATTAGAATGCGCGGACCTAGGTATGGAATATTTTATGAAGATCCCTGCAGGCAGGGTGGACAGTCCAATATATGGGCGACTATACAAATATGAAGATCTCGATATTCCGGGTGAACAGTCCAATATATGGGCGACTATACAAATATGAAGATCTCGATATTCCGGGTGAACAGTCCAATATATGGGCGACTATACAAATATGAAGATCCCGATATTCCGGGTGAACAGTCCAATATATGGGTGACTATACAAATATGAAGATCTCGATATTCCGGGTGAACAGTCCAATATATGGGCGACTATACAATGTGGAAATTCCATGCCTAGAAGTATACGCACTAACTCTAATTCGTCCGAACCTTTATACTGAACCACGAGGATGTGTAGTTTGATTAGGCAAGGATAATTCGAAACTCGGATTCCCCTACTATTCGATCATGATCCCGGGAAGTGAAATGTTACATTTCACTTCCCTAGTTGTTATTCCATGGCCACAACGGAATAATCGCGAGTATCCCGACTCTTGTTTAACAAACTAATACGAACTTTTACCTTCACCTATACTTTCTACTACTTATCTACATATAACTTACAACATACTTAGACTCATATATACCTCTCTTCAAAACATCTTAAATTTGTTCAATTCAAACATTTACACCCCTTACTTTACGTCTGCATGCATACATCATACTCTTATATACACTTGTCCGTTTCTATACCTTTACTTTTTTATGAGGCAATCCTACCCGAATATAACTCGCTGATGGACCTTCCTTTTCTTCCTCTATCTTTGGAATGTCCATCAGATAAGATTGAGCATTATGGCAAGGATCAAGGTGTCAAGCCAGCTTATGAAGATTATACAGACTGGGCAATGGAAGATTAGCTAGATTTAATTTTTTACTGTTTGCCCACATGTTTAGGGCTTTTTGTTTCTCCTCAATGTAATTAAACTACTTAGTTTATTTTACTCTTTCTTTTGGGATGTAATAAAGTTTGGTTAATGGAAATAAATGCCTTTCGCTTTTATTATTTTTGTTTTGGTACACATCCTGCATGTTATATATTCATAGCTTAACGTAACTGTATTGAATAGACCACCTTCAATACAGTTAGGTTGCGGACTTTGCCATGTCATTCTTCACCTTCTTTTGGGAAGCGGAGCGTGACAGGTTTTTGTGGTGGCCCATGCAGGTCCTCTTGTGTACTAAAATGAAACCGTTAACTAACTTATTATATTTGTGAATCTCATCCATCTATACCGATATCATAGTTTTCCTATGTCCCTTGTCCCTTCCTTGACATTTTATACCCTGTCCATGATCTTCTGTTCAAGTCATGGTAAATCTTTCCGACGAGGATGACATGTCCGATATTACTTTTGAAGCTACATCTGGAGATTCAGACGACGAAGTCGTAGACTCTCAGGCGGTTATTTCCGACAGCGACTCGGAAGACGAAGAAGAAGATCCCGTGGAAGAGGAGCGTAAAGGATGGGCCAAAAAAAAGAAGCTATTGCGGCGGAAGAGAATCCTTTGGAATATGATCCGGATGAGGATGTTCCTGCAAAAGAACAAAATCCTATATAGATGGAGAATCGGAGGGCGAGGCTCCTGCCAGGGATGAGCCGAAGGACGAAGTTTCGAGTGAGGAAGAACTCGAGACCAAAGAAACTTAGGAAGTTGTCCCCACAAGGCACCGTGGGAATCGTCGTATCTTTCTTAGTGCGAGGACATAGCACTACTTGTTGAACTCCCATAATCGAGACTAATAAGTCTTATTCCTTTTCTTTGGCCGAATAAAACGGTGTAAGAATAGTAGGGGAATGTCCTTACTTTTCGGTTGTACTCTCCATATTGAATTTGGATAATAAAATCTTAGTTTCGAGCAAAAATCTCTCTTGTGTCTCTTTCTCTTCCTATTAGTCTCCCCCTTGCATTAATTGTTGTTCTTCCATGCAAGTTATTATCTTTTCTCACCTTAGGCATTTGTAACCTAAGCTATTCTGATTCGGATTATCAATGGCCGGACGACACCATGACCATAACCGAAGGGGAAGCGGAGTCAATGAAGCCGCTGCTCAGCAAGCAACTATGCTACAAAGGATGTAAGGACTACTGGAGCAACAGCAGCAGCAGACAGCTGCCCTTTATCAGGAGCTACGAGAAAGTAGGAAGCAGCAAACGGAGATTTTAAGTAAAGCACTAACCCCTTTTCCTCAAGGTTCTGCGGGAGTGAAACAGTTCAGATCACTCCACCCTAAGACTTTTTCGGGGAAGGAAACTCCTTTAGAAGCTGAAGAATGGCTCAAGGGAACAGTCAATGATCTCAGTGCCGCTCAAATTCCGAAGGACGCGTGGGTGAACATCGCTAAGCTACAACTTACGGATAATGCCAGGATATGGTGGGAGGCAGAGGAAAGTAGATCGAAGGAGCCCATTAACTGGGAAAGGTTTAAACAGCGTTTTGATACCCAGTACTTTCCAGTCGTGGCACACTTAAGAATGGAACGGGAGTTTATACAGTTCCAACAAGGGAGCATGTGGGATAAGTCGGTGGATGAGTACGCTTCGGAGTTCGCAAGTTTAAGTTAGTTCGCGCATCATCTGGTGGCAACCCAGAACTTTATGCTAAGAGATTCCGAGAAGGATTGGACCTGAAAACGCAGTCTTCCATGTCTTCTGCTACCTTATCAACTTATGATGAAATCTTAGAGACGGCACGAAACTTTGAAGACCTTCAGAGACGCATAAGGAAGGATGACCGTTTGTCTGGCATTAAACGACCAGCCAATCAAATTCTTGAGGGATCACCTTCCAAATTCAACGGGAGATAACAACCTAAGAGACCGCCAGGACCAACTATTTTCGGAAAACCAGCCGTTGTATGCAACCATTGTGGTAGGACCGGACACTACATGAGAGACTGTCGCATTTTGAACAAACTTTGCATAGTCTGTGGGTCTCTGGACCATGCTATTGGGGACTGTCCTCAGAGAGGGAGACAATCAAGCCCCGTCAACAAGTCGGCTAACTATGTGGCACCACGACAGGGAAACCAGCCACCTTCCGCCACTCAACTAGCCGGTCAAGGGGCAACACCAAAAGGACCACTCTTGCCATCACAGGACCGTGTTTTTCAGCAAGCACAGAGGAATGGACCCAAACGCCAGACCTTCACCATGACGGTCGAGAAGGTTGATGCCACATGGAAAGACAGCAGAGGTACTCTTTTCTTTTTCAACCTTTCTTTGATACCATCCTTTGATGCAAATCTTAGTTAAACTCACCATAATTCCTCTAGTTTTCATAATTTGACTAGTTGCCTTTATGTTATATCTCGCAAGATTTCCATCAATTCACAACCTCCCTTCAACTTCCAAACTCTTCTATCTGGAAGCAACTACTGATTTTACATTTTCCGATTCCTTGTACCTAAACCCTTCAGAGACTTTCCATGCATCAAGTGATACACCAACTCGCGGGAGCGACACATGCAGCAAAGAGGATTTCTGACAGCGTTATTGATTTCCGTGCCTAGTAGTGGCCACTCCTTTGAAAATTTCAAGTATGAAATTATTCTAAGGAGGGCAGATCGTAACTATCACAACCATTCTTGCAATTCTTAGCAAACCCAGAAGTTTAAAACATCCACAATGATTTTTCGGAGGAGGGACTTGGTGATGTGATGTATCAGCGCGACGATATAGTTGCATATGCATTAAGACAACTAACGACTTGTGGACGCAACTATCATGAACTGGCAATGGTAAATCTTGAAGATATAGAAACACTACTCTAAGGAGAACATGGGAACACAGATGGTTGAAACACATGAAGCAGATGAAAGGGGTCAAGTTTTATATGGGAGAAGTGCTGATCGGTTGGGATGACCCTGAAGATGGAGAATTTGTAAGATTGACATAATTGTAGAAAAAAAAGAGGTGGAGATAGTCATACAATGCAGTGATCAAGGAAAGCTCAGCCCACGACTCATCGGCCGTTTAACATCTTGGAAGGAGACGGTGGGTTTGTGTATAGATTAGTTTTGCTATTTTCTATGGAGGGTGTGCATAATACTTTTATATCTCACAGCTAAGAGGGTATGCTGGCAACCCTAGTCATACTTTTGATCGTTTCGAGATTATGGAAATGTTGGCATAATCTACAAGCAGCAACCGGTCGGGATACCAGAAGGATGAAACCTTGAGGGACAAGATAATCCAGCTGGCTAGAGTTATGTGGGGAAGGAACTACTAGGCAGACATACACGGACGAGAGAGTGAGACCCAAATTTTTAACCACGATAATCCCTTCTCGGTGATTTCTTTTCTTTTCTTGACCTACCTTCTGAAATTTCGAGGACGAAATTATTTTAAAGAGAGTAGATTGTAACGACCATGTTTTCTAATACCTAATAAAATATATTTTATTTAAATTTCTATTATCAAATAATTATTTACGTGTTTCTTTTATAGAAGAATAATTTTTAAAGTAATGTTAATAATTTTCAAAGCATTACATATGATTAAAAGAATTTTCTAAAATCTATTTATTCTTTTTATAAGCTTAAAATGTTTTAATAAAATTTTATAATGCTTTAAAATAATCTACATATTTCTATCATCAATCAAAGTAATTAATTCGTAATTAAAAATGTTTTAAAGGGTAAACTAGATTTTTATATAACTTTAATAACTAACTAAAACCATAGGAATGGTTATATTATTTAATTTTAGCCTAAAATTATTTTTATACTAAAGATAACAATAAAATATATTTTCTGAAATTTTTCCATAATTTTCCCATATTTTTAACTATTTTTAACAAATTTTTTAAAGCCAAATCCAATTTTTAAAATAATAAACAGTTATTAATTTTTTTTATATAAAAAAAATTATTTAAACCCCTTTTTACCTGGACCGTTGGATGCAAGATCCAACGGCCCATAACCCACCGCCAGTGCCCACATGGCGGGGACCACGCGAAACGCGTGATTCCCCACGAGTGACGCGTGGCATCTTGGCGGCGGCTCGTGAGCCGTTGGATGTTGATCCAACGGCCGCGAATCAAGGTGACGGCGACTAATCATTAGCAGATGATTCGAAAATGATTGGCAACGCAGATTTTCGTATTTATTTAACGGAAATTTTGGATTTTTATGGTTGGTGAAAACGCTATAAATAGGTACCTTCAAACATTGATTTCTCACACCTCAGAACTTCAAAAATTCTGAAAAAAATACCGGTGCCTTCGTATCGATGATGCCGACGCTACGGCTCCACTCAATCGTAGAGGAAAAATCAGGACGCAGAGCTATTGCGGATTTAGTATCAGCCCACGTCTTCAACCCACCGGCATCCGACTCAAACAAAAGGTAGGATCCGCCTCTCTCCCCTTTTCCTGTCACCTTCTTTCTCAATAATCTAGTTCCAACTTATAATCATCAACCCCTATTTAAAAAGTTGTTATAATATTTGTGCATACCTATTCCTTGTACCCTCAATAATGATAATGTTAATCCACATTTTAAAACGGTGCTTAAATTTCCTCTGTACAAAAAAGTATATTGCACACTCATAATACCTGGAATCTGATACACTTAATGTCATAACGCATGAATTATCATTTCACCTCTGACATACCCATACCATAAAAATGATCTCGAAATAGGTTACTTCCACAAATTACCTTCGTTTAATTAAAATATTATATTTGTTCAAAATATCCACAAGAGATAAGAGATGTCAAATAAATATTTTAGATACGACATTTTACTTACACTTTTTCATCAACTACTATAATATTGTTAAACCCCTCAACCTTTTTAAAGAAGAAAATATTAAATTTAAATAACGATATCTTTTCAAAAGGAATATTTAGTATCTTATAGAAAGGTAATTTTAAAATAACACCAATCTAGGACAAATGAAAGGTTGTAAGCATCGATCGTTTATCTAAACCAGACTTTGTGGTGCCTAGGCTAGACAAGTGAGAAAGGTAACTTTAAAAGGCCCGTCTCACGGTGATTCGTGAGCGGATCCCTCCTTTCCTTACTTGTGCTTACCTGGCCACAATCGGCGGTGAAGAGGCGATTCGAGAACCTCACAACTTGTCCTTTTGGAACATTAGGAGCATCTAGATTTTCAAATAAAAACTCCTTGCAAAAGATTTTCAAATAAACACCACAACCTTTTTCGAAAAGATATTTTCCGTAAAACATTATGTTTTTCCAAAATAATAAATATCCCAAATATCATGGTTTTTCTTAGAAGTAATAAAAGATAATTAAACACTATTATTCTTTTTAACTAAGCTTTTCCTAAGATGAGAGTACTTTATGAACTTTATAAAATAAAACGAGTGGTTATGGAAGGACATATTAAACGAGATCAATACTTTCTAAAATTTCCAGTTATGACAACATGACATCTATAAAACATGATACGTTTGGGTTAGAATGCGCGGACCTAGGTATGGAATACTTTATGAAGATCCCTGCAGGTAAGGTGAACAGTCCAATATATGGGCGACTATACAAATATGAAGATCCCGATATTCCGAATGAACATTCCAACATATGGATGACTATACAAATATGAAGATCCCGATATTCCGGGTGAACAGTCCAATATATAGGCGACTATACTGTTAGTGTATATGCCCTAGAGGCCATTACTGTATCATACTAGTTTGTATATTACTTAATGGAAGCTTGGGATATTCACCTTGTATATACAATCTTGCTCAAAATAGTAGTATGCTACTTGGTTTGTTTCTACTTCAATGTGTACATGTGTTTATTTTAGTATATTGCCTATACACATTAGTAGAGCCCTTAGGATCTTTGCTTGATTACCAGCGTTGTGATGGCAGTCACACTAGTGGGGCTGGGTAATCTATAAGCACATCCTTATGCAGGTCCCTGGTCGCAGGATTATCGAGACAGGACATCGATACTCCGGAGTAGACTAGCGCATGCGCTTCTCATCCCAGTGTGGGAGACGGTCTGTCCAACAGCCGTCGGTATGTCGTACTTGAGATAGTATGCGGGTGCTCGTTGGGTTACGAGTACACTGGACAGGACTTGTCGGGAACTGACTAGTTGGTATTATGCCTATCGTCAGTTATCAGTTCCCAGGTGACATGAGTACAGCTTAGTCCGCTGACTTGACACTGTCACTTCGCCTCGAGTGTGTTCCCACTGTACTTTGATTACTACCCTACCATGGCTCAAAGGAGTCGTGCAAACAGGTGGTAGTTGGGTGCAGTCCCGAAGCACTTGGAGACAGTGACGGTTAGACAGGATTCGTCTCTCCCGGTATTGGGGGTTGACATCATGCTGTGTCTAGGAGATCCATTACACGAGTAGTCCCTGGCCAGGGCAAACGAGATATACTGGTAGGCTTCCAGTGTTATCTCAGGGTGTTTTGGGCTTCACTCCGACACGACTTGTACCGCTATTGGGGGACTGACGTTTACCGCCCCTAGGCCCGCCATGCGATGTATCAGACGAACAGACCGGACTGTACGGAGAATGTCACATTCAGGCTCAGTAGGAGTTCAGATGGGTTTCGCCTCGTCAGTCTTCTTGTCGGCATCTACCTGGGGACCGTTACGCACAGCTAGTGCCGCTTGCGGTCTGTGGTTAAACCCACTGCCAGCGTAGTGTCGAGTCTTTAGAGTCCCATACAGAAAGCTATTCGCCTTTAGGCAAAAGAGTAGAGGTCGCATGGTTTTGCGACAGGTCGCATGGTTTTGCGACAGGGTTCGGTCACATCCGTGCACTTGTGCACGTACAGTGTCCGGACAGTTCACACTAGCGGGCTTTGTTTTAAGCCAGATCCTAGTGTACCTTTTGGGATTGGTTTTATCCAGTATGCATTCGTGTTCCTCGGAACGCGGATGCGGGTGTGTATGCATCGTTGACGGAGAGACAGAGGCAGAGGATTCTCATTAGGGTTGTTGACCGTTGACAGTTGACTATTGACTTTTTGCTCAACCCTAATGAGAATATGATATGTGATTAACAATTATATTAATTAAGTATTATGGCGACATGGTTGTTGAGGGATTGACTTTGTTGACTTGTTGACTTTTGTTGACTTGTTGACTTTTTTGACCGGTTGACTAGGCTTGACTAGTTGACCATCATGATAACTATAGGTATTATTTCATGGTAAAGACTTTTGCTTGCTTGCTCTTTTGTGCAAAATGAGTGCATGAAATGATATGGCTATGGTTGCTTAAACATCACATAATACTTGATTGATATGAGGTGTTATGATTGTTTTGGATTATGAGAGCCAAATGAGAAAAGTCTTCTCTCATTCTTTCATGCTCATTCTCTCTCTTGTTCTTGAGCTCTCATCTTCCTCCTCTTGCTCTCTCTCTCTTGACTCTATGGTTCACTTGTCTCATGAGTTGAGAACCAAGAACCATAGATAAAATCCTATACAAACTCTTCTCTACTCACTCTAGTTCACAAGGTTTAGCAATCCGAGTGAACTAGTTTCTTCAAAGTTCGAAGAAGGAGCCAAAGGTTGAAGCTTTCAGGTGGATCTATCTTCGGCGTAAGGAGACGACGGGGAGAAGCCGATTCGGACGATCATCGAAGCTTGAAGACGAAGGAGTTCGAGATAAGAAAGGTATAAACCCCATAACCGAGTAGTTAACAACTCCTAGTTAGGTTGTTAGTTAGATGTTTAACAAAGATCCGGGTTTTTAAGTCCATGTTACCACTGATATGAAAATCGTTTTTTATCAAATTCCGCTCCCTCGAAGTACCGGGAGAGGTAGCATGGACTTACAGTGGTATCAGAGCCTAGTTAAACTCTATCTAACATGTTAGCAAAGTAGCTAGAAGATCGATCAAAGAAAAAAAAATCCCGAAATGAATCCCGATTTCATACTTGCTGTCGATTTTTTATGTTCTGTAAAAATAATAAATCATGCATCAAAAATCGACTCAGGGTTTTTAGAGTGCACTGTAGAAAGACGGTCCCCTGATCTCATCATTGCGCCGCGGAAACGCGGCCGTCTTGGCTCCTCTCTGGTTGTTCTTTGCTACAGTATGCTTATAGGGGTATTTTGGGATTTTTGGAATATATATTTTCTGCCCAGATTTTCCAGAACGAAAATTTTATTTTTTGGGTCCTGAAAATCCGTATTTTTGATCGAACTTCTAAAAGACTTTAGCTGACGGGTTTTTTTTTTCTGTAATGTGATATTTGTATTGAACGTCTGCTAATCGCTATATGTCGATTAGTGCGGGTTATACAAATCTGTGATCTGTAATGTTGCTGGAATGTGTATATGAATATGTTGGATTGTCGCGGGTGAATAGCCGGGGGTTGTGAGACGAGAGTTTTCTTTTCTTTCAATTCATGTAAATTTGTAAATTGATATAATAATTATTTGTATGGCCGCACAACCGGGTCGGGGTTGTAGCCGTCATTGTATAATTTCTTTTTACTGTTTTTGCTCCTAGGATAGACCCATGGAGGGGGTGCACAAACTACCGGGTATGCCGAAGTGCAGAGTGGCCTACTCACGGAGATGAGGGAGGTTGCTTCGCTTCAGGTACTTGGCTGGTAGTTTGCCACACCCGTAGGGGTCTTGGGTGGGGTATTGGCTATTCACCGCGACAGTGTAATCTTCTTTTCGTTACAGGCTCGTACGAATTGCGGATTCCTAGTATATCCAATGTGTTCATCTGTGATCTGAAATGGCTATCATTGCAGTATATCTATATATGATATTATTTAGGCGTTGCTTATGTTTTACAGCCGCGCTAGCCCAGCCCCCGCTCTGTCGTTAGTTAAGTAACCTAACGGGTAATGACGGGGCCCCGTGGCGAATGCGAATGGCATAAGCGTACGTCATATTTTGGTTGTTTTCTGCAATGGTAGGATTAAATGATGGGACACATTAAAAGAACTAATGCAAGAATATCACGCATTAAAAGAACTAATGCAAGAAAATAAACCAAGTTAAAATCGTTGGAACACTTTCGGAAAACCACTCGGTTCTTTTCAAAACTAACTTTTAAATGTGGAGCTTGAGCCACTCCTTTTAAAAGCTATCTCGTTCCATCGATTATATCAAGTTCACTACGTTCACGGTTTTGCCAAAACCATTCGTAGCCCTCCATTATTTCAGTTAAATATTCGGTAGTATTCAAGCTATGTATTTTGACCTCATGCCAAGGCATAGTGATTGGTAGCTGCCGGATATTTATCTGTTGCATAGATAGAATGCGTTGGTTTGGGACAGCCGTACTACCATTTTGGCCTACGTCAAGGATAGGTACGGGTGGATTCAAATTAACCTGGATAATGATGGGAAGAACTTGACATGCGACTTATGACATTTTGACCTCACGCCAAGGTCATAAGAGCATGGGGCAAAAATCCACATCGGGAGTTTCAAAAGAACTGAAACTTGCTAGTGTTGCATACCATTTGGAGTGTGATGATTCTGGTAGGATTCCTTCAGTTTCGTCACGCGATGATATTTGGATCCCGATCCTACTGTGAGTATATGCTACTCCTCAGGAAATTTCTCACTTAACGATCAATGCTATAAACCTAGTAGGTGTCTAGAAAGGTGTTAGCGGGGCTACGCCCCCAGGGAAAAGAGGTTCTTAAATTAAGGAACTTCGCGAAAGCGTTGGAAAACCTCCCTCGAAGTACCGACACCAGCCTGGCCGAACGGTTAAGCAAGTATTGTACGGTGAGATTGATCCTGACTAATTCTTCCTTTTTGGTTTGAGGAGGGATTCGAGAAACAGTGGGAGCCATCCTGTTTAGACAAACTAAAAGCCACTCTAAATTTGCAAGAGCATCATGCTGAGTGTTTCTTCTCTCTCTCCTAATTGCAGCGACCATTCAACATGACTGGACTTAAGTTACTTCTAGATAAAAACATACTGACAGGGCCAAACTACAAAGATTGGCTCAGGAATGTCAAGATGGCAATCACTTACGACAAGCTGGGGTATCTTCTTACCACCAAATCTCCCCCTGTCCCTGGTCCCACTTCCAGCGTCGCGGCTAAGGAAATCCGTAAGACTTGGGAGATTGATAGCTCGAAGGCCAAGTGCCTCGTACTTGCCTCTATGGACAATGAACATCAGAGGAGGCACGAGAATATGGACTTGGAATCCATATTTATTCATGCAAAAGAACTGTATGGAGAGCAATCTCGTATCGCAAGATACGAAGCGTCGAAAAAGTTATTTTCGGCAAGGATGGCCGTCGGATCATCAGTAGCAGAACACGTGCTTAAGATGATCGGCTACATTGAGGAGCTCGCGGACCTAGGGACCATATTGGAGAGTGAGCTCTATACGGACTTAGTTCTCCAGTCCCTTCCTTCCACTTACGCCCAGTTTATACTGAACTTCAACTTACAAGAAAAGGAAGTTGAACTTTCAGAGCTCCTCAACATGCTGAGGAGCGCAGAGGACACCCTACAGAAAGGTAGGGAAACATCCACTTTGTTTGTAGGAGGATCATCTTCTTCTAGGTCCAAGGCGAAAGCCAAGGGAAAGAAGAAGAAAGCCCCCGCCAAACCAAGGGGCGGTGTTAGTAAAGTGGATACGAAGGGAAAAGCTAAAGCAACAAAGAAAGCGGGGAAGCTTGTGGATAAGGAAGAATGCTTCTATTGTCATAAGAAAGGACACTGGAAGAATGATTGCAGGGCCTGGAAGGCCAGAACACAGGAATTGAAGCAGGTTGCAGCTTCAGCTTCAGGTGTGTATGTTATTGAAAACTGTCTTTCAATAAACTCTATTTTCTGGGTATTGGATACCGGATCAGGATATCATATCTGTAATTCTTTGCAGGCGTTGAGAAACCGTAGTGTTTTGAAAGCAGGTGACATGACCCTCAGAGTTGCGAACGGAGCTAGGATGGATGCTAAAGCCATGGGGGACTATCACCTGGGAATGTCAGATGGACATGTTTTGGTTTTGCGTAATTGCTTTTTTGTACCCAACACAACTTATAATATCATTTCTGTATCTTTAGTTTCTAAAGAAGGTTATGAATTTGCGTTTGTAAGCAATGTTGTAAACATTCACCTTAATCAAGTTCTGATTGGGTCAGGTACATTGAGCAATGGTATATACGTATTAAACCAACCACAGATTTTCAATATCCAGAATACACACAAAAGAAAGTCTCCGGAAATAAATCAGACTTTCTTATGGCATTGTAGACTAGGTCACATCAATGAGAGAAGGTTGATAAAGTTACATACAGAAGGATATTTGAATCCGTTCGAATATCAATCATATGCCACTTGTCAATCCTGTCTCAAAGGAAAGATGACAAAGTCTCCATTCACTGGACACGGAGTAAGAGCGAGCGAGCTCTTGGGACTCATACACAGCGACGTGTGCGGTCCAATGTCTACACATGCGCGAAGCGGTTTTTCTTACTTCATTACTTTTACGGATGACTTTTTAAGGTACGGTTATGTCTTCTTAATGAAACATAAGTCCGAAGCCTTTGGAAAATTCCAGGAATATAAGAATGAAGTAGAAAAACAAACCGGCAAAAGTATCAAGATTCTAAGATCGGATCGAGGTGGTGAATACTTGAGTGCCGAGTTCCTGGATTATTTAAAAGAGAACGGAATTCTCTCTCAGCTTACTCCTCCATACACTCTACAACATAACGGTGTATCGGAGAGATGGAACCGTACCTATTGGATATGGTACGGTCCATGATGAGTAACGCTGAGTTACCGCGATCATTCTGGGGGTATGCGCTAGAATCAGCTGCGTACCTTTTGAACCGAGTTCCCACTAAGACTGTGCCTACCACACCTTATGAGTTATGGAGTGGGAAGAAACCCTATCTTCAATATCTGAAGATCTGGGGATGTCCAGCTTTTGTCAAAAAGCAGCATGCGGACAAACTCGAGGCACGCTCAGTACTGTGCAAGTTTGTGAGATACCCAAAGAACACCAGGGGGTATCTTTTCTACCACGCAGAGGAACAAAAAGTCCTTGTTTCTCGTAATGCCCACTTTCTAGAACACCAGTTCTTAGAAAAGGAAATTAGTGGGAGCGCAGTAGAACTGGAAGAAATTCCAGAACCACGAGCTATTACTGAAAGCTTAGTGGAACCAGAGGGTTCAAAAGAACAGGACATTCCTACGCCGTTCCGTAGGAGTAGTAGGCAGTCTCATCCGCCCGAGAGATACTACGGTTTTCTCATAGACGGGGATAGAGAGGATTGCATCATAGATTATGATGAGCCTACTAGCTTCCAGCAGGCCGTTCAGAGCGTTGACTCAGTAAAATGGCTGGATACAATGCGGACCGAAATGGAGTCCATGTACACCAACAAAGTATGGACGTTGGACATTGCTCCAGACGGGGTAAAACCTGTAGGATGCAAGTGGATCTTCAAAAGGAAGATTGGTGTAGATGGACAGGTTGAGACCTATAAAGCCAGACTTGTTGCAAAGGGTTTCCGTCAAAGACCTGGCTTGGACTATGACGAAACCTTTTCTCCAGTGGCTATGCTGAAATCCATTCGGATCCTTCTTACCATTGCTGCCTTCCACGATTATGAGATCTGGCAAATGGACGTAAATACCACTTTTCTAAATGGAAATTTAGAGGAGTGTGTCTATATGGACCAACCAGAGGGTTTCATTCAGAGTGGGAGCAGCGGAAAGGTGTGCAAGTTGCTTAAGTCTATCTATGGACTAAAGCAGGCATCGCGGAGTTGGAACATCTGTTTTGATGAGACGGTCAAGGAATTTGGCTTTATCAAAAATCCAGATGAACCATGCATCTATTGTAGATTTGTAGCGAGAACTGGAGTATTTCTCGTTTTGTACGTGGATGACATTCTCTTAATAGGAAATGATATTCCTATGCTACAATCTGTCAAGGGGTTCTTGTCACACAGGTTCTCCATGAAAGACCTGGGTGATGCCTCATACATCCTGGGGATCCGGATCCATCGTGATAGATCCAAGAGGATATTAGGACTTTCACAGTCCAGGTACATCGCCACCATACTAAAGAGATTCAGTATGGAAGATTCCAAGCGCGGTAACCTACCGGCTTGTCACGGGATCACCCTCTTTAAAGAGATGTCTCCCAAGACTGATTTGGAGAGGGATCGCATGTCTATTATACCCTACGCTTCTGCGGTAGGTTCTATAATGTATGCGATGTTGTGTACCAGACCGGATGTAGCTTATGCACTGAGTGTGGTAAGCCGGTATCAGTCAAACCCTGGGGAGAAACACTGGATAGCAGTAAAGAACATTCTCAAGTACCTGAGAAAGACTAAGGAGATGTTCTTGGTGTATGGCGGAAAAGACCTCCAGGTCGAGGCCTTTGCTGACTCCAGCTTCCAGAGTGACAAGGATGATTCCAAGTCCATGTCGGGTTTTATCTTTACCCTCAATGGAGGGGCGGTGTGTTGGAAGAGTTCCAAACAGGAAACCGTTGCAGACTCGACGATGGAAGCGGAATACATCGCTGCATCTGATGCTGCAAAAGAAGCTGTCTGGATGAGGAAGTTCTTGAAAGAGCTTCAGGTGGTTCCGTCCATTGTTGATCTAATACCTCTGTATTGCGACAACAACGGGGCTATAGCTTTAGCGAAGGAACCCAGGTCCCATCAGAGATCCAGACACATCTTGAGGCGATATCACCTGATCAGGGAGATCGAGGTTCGGAGAGTCGCTTCAGAAGATAACACTGCAGATCATTCACCAAGGCCTTGCCCCAGACTCAGTTCGATCGGCTGATCGAGATAATAGGTCTTCGATACGCCAGTACATGGCCTTAGTGCAAGTGGGAGATTGTTAGTGTATATGCCCTAAAGGCCATTACTGTATCATACTAGTTTGTATATTACTTAATGGAAGCTTAGGATATTCACCTTGTATATACAATCTTGCTCAAAATAGTAGTATGCTACTTGGTTTGTTTCTACTTCAATGTGTACATGTGTTTATTTTAGTATATCGCTTATACACATTAGTAGAGCCCTTAGGATCTTTGCTTGATTACCAGCGTTGTGATGGCAGTCACACTAGTGGGGCTGGGTAATCTATAAGCACATCCTTATGCAGGTCCCTGGTCGCAGGACTATTGAGACAGGGCATCGATACTCCGGAGTAGACTAGCGCATGCGCTTCTCATCCCAGTGTGGGAGACGGTCTGTCCCACAGCCGTCGGTACGTCGTACTTGAGATAGTATGCGGGTGCTCGTTGGGTTACGAGTACACTGGACAGGACTCGTCGGGAACTGACTAGTTGGTATTATGCCTATCGTCAGTTATCAGTTCCCAGGTGACATGAGTACAGCTTAGTCCGCTGACTTGACACTGTCACTTCGCCTCGAGTGTGTTCCCACTGTACTTTGATTACTACCCTACCACGGCTCAAAGGAGTCATGCAAACAGGTGGTAGTTGGGTGCAGTCCCGAAGCACTTGGAGGCAGTGACGGTTAGACAGGATTCATCTCTCCCGGTATTGGGGGTTGACATCGCGTTGTGTCTAGGAGAGCCATTACACGAGTAGTCCCTGGCCAGGGCAAACGAGATATACTGGTAGGCTTCCAGTATTATCTCAGGGTGTTTTGGGCTTCACTCCGACACGACTTGTACCGCTATTGGGGGACTGACGTTTACCGCCCCCTAGGCCCGCCATGCGATGTATCAGACGAACAGACCGGACTGTACGGAGAATGTCACATTCAGGCTCAGTAGGAGTTCAGATGGGTTTCGCCTCGTCAGTCTTCTTGTCGGCATCTACCTGGGGACCGTTACGCACAGCTAGTGCCGCTTGCGGTCTGTGGTTAAACCCACTGCCAGCGTAGTGTCGAGTCTTTAGAGTCCCATACAGAAAGCTATTCGCCTTTAGGCAAAAGAGTAGAGGTCGCATGGTTTTGCGACAGGGTTCGGTCACATCCGTGCACTTGTGCACGTACAGTGTCCGGACAGTTCACACTAGCGGGCTTTGTTTTAAGCCAGATCCTAGTGTACCTTTTGGGATTGGTTTTATCCAGTATGCATTCGTGTTCCTCGGAACGCGGATGCGGGTGTGTATGCACTGTTGACGGAGAGACAGAGGCAGAGGATTCTCATTAGGGTTGTTGACCGTTGACAGTTGACTATTGACTTTTTGCTCAACCCTAATGAGAATATGATATGTGATTAACAATTATATTAATTAAGTATTATGGTGACATGGTTGTTGAGGGATTGACTTTTGTTGACTTGTTGACTTTGTTGACCGGTTGACTAGGCTTGACTAGTTGACTATCATGATAACTATAGCTATCATTTCATGGCAAAAACTTTTGCTTGCTTGCTCTTTTGTGCAAAATGAGTGCATGAAATGATATGGCTATGGTTGCTTAAACCATCACATAATACTTGATTGATATGAGGTGTTATGATTGTTTTGGATTATGAGAGCCAAATGAGAAAAGTCTTCTCTCATTCTTTCATGCTCATTCTCTCTCTTGTTCTTGAGCTCTCATCTTCCTCCTCTTGCTCTCCCTCTCTTGACTCTATGGTTCACTTGTCTCATGAGTTGAGAACCAAGAACCATAGATAAAATCCCATACAAACTCTTCTCTACTCACTCTAGTTCACAAGGTTTAGCAATCCGAGTGAACTAGTTTCTTCAAAGTTCGAAGAAGGAGACAAAAGTTGAAGCTTTCAGGTGGATCTATCTTCGGCGCAAGGAGACGACGGGGAGAAGCCGATTCGGACGACCATCGAAGCTTGAAGACGAAGGAGTTCGAGATAAGAAAGGTATAAACCCCCTAACCGAGTAGTTAACAACTCCTAGTTAGGTTGTTAGTTAGATGTTTAACAAAGATCCGGGTTTTTAAGTCCATGTTACCACCTATATGAAAATCGTTTTTTATCAAATTCCGCTCCCTTGAAGTACCGGGAGAGGTAGCATGGACTTACATATACAATGTGGAAATTCCATGCCTAGAAGTATATGCATTAACTCTAATTCGTCCGAATCTTTATACTGAACTACGGGGATGGGTAGTTTGATTAGGCAAGGATAATTCGGAACTCGGATTCCCTTACCACTCGATCATGATCCCGGAAAGTGAAACGGTACATTTCACTTCCCCAGTTGTTGTTCCGTGGCCACAACGGAATAATCGCAAGTATCCGGACCCTTGTTTAACAAACTAATACGAACTTTTACCTTCACCTATACTTCCTACTACTTATCTACATATAACTTACAACATACTTAGACTCATATATACCTCTCCTCAAAACATCTTAAATTTGTTCAATTCAAATATTTACACCCCTTACTTTACGTTTGCATGCATACATCATACTTTTATATACACCTTTCATTTCTATACCTTTACTTTTTTATGAGGCAATCCTACCCGAGTATAACTCGCCGACGGACCTTCCTTTTCTTCCTCTATCCTTGGACTGTCCGTCAGATAAGAATGAGCATTATGGCAATGATCAAGGTGTGAAGCCAGCTTATGAAGATTATACAAACTGGATGATGGAAGATTAGCTAGATTTATTTTTTTACTGTTTGCCCACATGTTTAGGGCTTTTTGTTTCTCCTCGATATAATTAAACTACTTAGTTTATTTTACTCTTTCTTTTGGGATGTAATAAAGTTTGGTTAATGAAAATAAATGTCTTTTGCTTTTATTATTTTTGTTTTGGTACACATCCTGCATGTTATATATTCATACTTAATATAACTGTATTGAATAGACCACCTTCAATACAGTTAGGTTGCGGACTTTGCCGTATCATCCTTCACCTTCTTTTGGGAAGCGGGGTATGACAAAAATTCTCATGTGAAACAACCATAAAACGAATTTTTTCATTAAAATATCTTGAACTTTATTATCATATCTTTTCGACAAATTGTTTAAACTATACCTTTAGGAAAACTTCACGGGGTAACTGTTGGGGTCAAAATTTGCACCCCGGTTGACCAAGTCAAAGTCAAGGTCAACCCCAAGCCAGGTTGGCCCAAGCCCAGGTTAAGCGGGCCCATGCCCAAGCCGAGCTCACGGCCAGCCTTCCTGTGCCAACATAAAAATCATGTAATAAATAATTTTAATGTAATTTTTATGCATGAATGGGCATAAAGCCAAATTTTTGTAAAGCCCATGGCTTATGTGCAAAAAGAAATGGCACATGAGCCATGGGATGGGCAAAATGCCATTTTGTAAAGCCCAAGGGGCTACATGTAAATGTGTAAGCCTATATAAGGCAACATGATGAATAAAATATACACTTTTCATTTCTCTAAAACTCTAGGGTTTGTGCCTCCTTCTTCTTCTTCCTCAAGGTTCTAATCCTTCTCCTTTCTTTTGAATTAAATCAAGAGTTTTACTCTTCCTTTTAAAAAACTAAATAGTTTTCACTACAAAACCCATAAAGGGGAGCTCAGATCTTCTATTAGATCTTAAAAAGGGGAGACGTTTAAGTCTCACCCCCTTTTCTCCAAGATCCAGCCGATCAAGAGGAGGAAGAAGGAGACCCATCTCCAAAAATCCAACTTTGGACAAAATCCCAGTCAAGAGAAGATCCAAGAATCAAGAGAGAAGAACCTCTGAAGATTTTTAGGGAGTTCAACTCCAAGACCCAAATCCTCAAAGAAGTTTAACTCCTAATCCAGACCTTTAGGAGTTTAACTCCACTCAAAATGCTCTTTTTTGGAGTTTAACTCCTATTTTTGGGGTAAAACCCCGTCCTTTCGCTAGCGCCTAAGCGCCTCGAGCGCTAGAACTCGAGCGTTAGCGCCTCAAGCGCTAGCGCCCACGTGCCGGGCACGTGAGGCGCTAGCGCCCGAGCGCCCACGTGCCGGGCACGTGAGGCTCTAACGCCCGAGCGCCCACGTACGTGCTGGGCACGTGAGGTGCTAGCGCTCAAAGCGCTAGCGAGCTCCCACGTGCCGGGCACGTGAGGTGCTAGCGCCTAAAGCGCTAGCGCTCGAGCGCCCACGTGCCGGGCACGTGAGGCGCTCGTGCTCGAGCGCCCACGTACCGGGCACGTGAGGCGTTAGTGCCCAAAGTGCCAGCGCCAGCGCTCAAGCGCCTAGCGCTAACCCAAGCGCCCAAGCGTTGGCGCTCACGCGTCCTTTGAACACCATTTTCCCTCCATTTTACACACACTCCATACTAAAAACACCTCCCCCGTTAGAAAAAATTTCTAACGGGGCGCTGCCCCGCACCCCGGAAGGGGGCTGCTAGCTCTCTTGACCTCCAGCTCGCTATCCGGGTAGCAGAACCCCCGTAAAAACTTTGCGGGGCCCCCGATATATCCAAAACCCTTTCAAAACACAACACTGCACATTGAGTTCTCATGACCAGTTTAACCAGTTAATCGAAGGTTCCCTCGCTCGAAAAGCGAGGGGTAATTAACGACAGCTTACTCCGCGGCTGCCGGAGATTCGGATCCCCGCAATCAATAAACCCCAGCGCACCCCAGGCAGGGGAAATCTGTAATACGCCTGACAAGCGTGCGTGTATTCCCATCTCAATAGGGTGACGAAAAACACCCTACAGATTTTGGCACGCCCAGTGGGACCGATCTCTCCTCTCATATTTCGGGTTAAACGTTCATGCGAACTCAATCAATATACATATCTATATTTATACTAAAATAATGCTCTTTCATGCAGGTTTCCAAGCAATCACTTTTCAATAATGTCTCCAAAGATGAACCCAGCTCTCAGCACGGCTCCCATCTCCTACACGATGAAGATGGAGGCCAGGACGGTCCTTCCGGCCAGTCTCGGGCAACAGTGGGAGGAGCCACCGCTACCATTTGGCTCTATTCTGTTCGTGTCAATTATTGCCATCCTAGCTCCTCAAGCCTCGGTGACAGACAAACCGGTCTCGAAAGGCAAGAGGCCAAATGTGGTGGTCTCGAAGGCGCCCCAACTCAAACGCAAGTCGGTGTTTGAACGACTCTCTTTGGCCCCAGCTGGGGGCAAGGCCATCAACACCAACAAAGCAACAGGGCATCTCGAGCAAGCTCTGGCGATACCCCTGACAACTGCTCGATTGGGTGTCTTCTTTAAACTCCCTGCTAATCGACTCATGGTGGCTTCTCAGGAAACAGATGCCCGCCAAGCCCTTAAAATTGAGAAGCTAAGGCAGAAAAAGGCTCAGATATAGAGCCAACAAAAGGGCTAGGGCTCCTACTAGGCTGAACCTCATGAGGTTCGAAGAACAGGGTTACCCCGCCAAAGATGAGGAAATGGCTGGATATGTGGTCCACACAGTCTATATGGTGGGCATGCGCAGCAAGAGCAAGGACGGGGCCACCACATCTTAAATCCAATCTGGATTGAATGTGGTTGCCGCTTCCCAAGAACAACCGTCTCCGCTGGATGATGAAAACCCTCTCGATGAGGGTGATAGGCAGAAAGACCCCTCAATCCATGTAGAGTCAAGCTCGGACAGCAAAGAAGAGCCGACTTTCCGCCCCAGGGCCGCGGAGCAAGAGCTGCTTCAAGAGCTCCGACAGAAACAAAGACAAGGAGATGACTAAACTTTACTCCAAAATTGGCGACTTGACGAATGTCGTGATGCAGCTCACGGCCCGACTTGCCTCTCAGCCGCCCAATCAAGCATAGGACTTTACTCACGAACCGGGAAACGGTGTCCCGAGACAGCCGACGCCTATTCCCCCAAATCCAAAGGTGAGCGGACCGCACAAAAGCCAGTCGCATCCTATCTTAGGAAATGTCTTGGCTACCGATGACAGTAGCCATCTAACTCAAGATCAAATCATGGATTTGGTTGCCAATAAAGTCAAAACATTGGTAGCCGAAGCCGAAGCGCAAAAAGATATCAGCAGTAGTGGGAGACCATATCCTGCTCAATATGATCTGGTAGAATTTCCTAGCGGCTATGTCATCCCCAAATTCGGAAGAAATGTGAACCAGCACATCGCCCACTTTAAAGCCTCATGCGGGAATACTGGGGGCAATGATGCACTTCTCCTCCACCAGTTCGTTAATAGCATGGCCGATGTTGCTTTCGACTGGTACGCGAGCATACCGGATGGCTCCGTCACAACTTTCGTCTAAATTGAGTCTCTGTTTTGGCAAAGGTTCATGAGCGTCAGCGATAAGATCACCATTGCTGATCTCGTAAGGACCAAGCCAAAGAACAACGAAAGCAGTACGGATTTTATAACCCGATGGCGCAATCTCTCCGTCAAATGTGAATCGCCGATAGAGCAGGACCAATCTGTCAGTCTTCTTTTTGGAAATCTCAACAATTGGATGACCCCGTTTCTATGCACCGCGAGTCTCAAAACATTCTAAGAGCTGACCAGGAAAGTTCAGATGCTAGAGTGCTCAAAGCAGGAGTCCTCCTCGGATTCCCAAAATAACAATAGGTCCTGGAGAAACCAAAAGGACGAAAATTGCAAAGGCGGAAATTCCGATGATTCTGAATCTTTCAACACTTCGGCTAACCGAAATAAGTTAGGGATGAGCGGGCCTAATGCCAACCAGCCTCGGAAGCTAGTGTTCGGAGAGGGAGGAGAATCTCCACTGAAAGAGAAGCTGGATAAGGTCTATTCCTTCAGAAGAGACAAAATCCGTAAAATATTCAAAGACGCCATGAGGAATGGTCTACAATTGCTAGAATCAAAAAGATTGCAAGAAGCGAATATGACTGATGACCCCAAATTCTGCCCCTATCATAGAGTGATAGGTCATGCCATTGAGGACTGCTTCATCTTCAAAGATTGGGTCAAAAAGCAATACAAGGCAGGAGAGATAGAACTGTTTAAAGACGTGTTAACAAATTGTAACAACCTAGTTCATTTATACCAATTACAGTTCCTGTATTTCCTTATTGGTGGTATTTTCTTGATTTATCGTGTTTGGGTGCAAATGGTATTTTACATTTTGCATTGCATTCGACCTGACCCGCTTGCTTGAACCTGTTTGATTCATATTTATGAATTACCTTGACTTGTTACATAGACACGTGCATCTCATGTATAGTACATACTGTCATTTTACCTGGCATTGCATCTTTTACCATATAACATTTTAGGTCATGTAAAATAATTTAAAATTGCATTTCATAGCCTGCATGATACCCCTAACCCCGTGGTAGCATCCGCGCATCTTGTTCTTGTCCCGTTCAGTGAAACGGATATGTTTGGATGGCTACGCGCACGTATGTGCATCCGTTCTTGGGGATATGCATTTTCGTTACCTGAGCATTCATTTTGAATTTTGAAAGTCGCATATATTTTTCGTATTTAAAATTTGAATTTTTAGACCCGATCCGGACGCGTTTTGAAATATTTTTGTATCCCGCCAAAATTCAATTTATTTAAATTTTAAAATTTAATTCAAATATTTTGAACAGTTCATAACATTCGATAACAAACTAAAATCTTTTTTTTAAAATTTAAAAATAAAATCCTAACTCCTAACACACACACACACACACAGCTCAGCTCTCTCTCTTTCCAGCTCTCCTCTCTTTGACCCCGGCCTTACCCCTTTCTCTCCTTCTCTCAGCCTCTCTCCTCCCCTTTTCTTTTCTCTCTCTCCCCATATACAAACGAATTTATCTCTCCTCACTATTCACCGCACCCTCTCTTTCTCTCCTCTCGATTCTTTCTCTCTCTCCTCTCGCTTTATTTCTCTCTCTCTCTATATATTTATTTACTTTCTTCCTATCTCTCTCATTTTCTTTTAACCCACGCAACCGCGAACCCTAGCCGTCGCCCCCTCGCCTACCTCATCGCCGTCGTCGTCGCCATCTCGTCGCTGCCTCCTCACCCTCATCAACACCTCCACTTTCTCTCTCCTTCCCTGAGCCCTGCACACACCCAAGAACAGAACTCGAGCCCCCTGCACACGCTACACCGCCGGAGTTGATCGCCGCCGTCGATCTCGTCCTCGCCTCTCGTTCTCCGACTCCAGTATACCACAGTGAGCTTTCTTCTTTCCCATTTCCTTCTTCCTTTCTTTCATTTCCCTTCTTTCTTTCTTCTGTTCTTTTTCTCTCAAGATTGTTATCTGCCTTTTATAGTTCGCCGGAAACCGGACGTGACGTCAACGATCCTGACACTCCAGCGAACGTACCTGACTTGTGTGATCACCTTTGTGCGTTGTTTGGACTCGTTCCTTGTTCCGTGCGTGCGTCGCGAGTTTTCGCCGACGTGAGATGTTCCGTACACACTCGTTTCTTGATCCGTCTAGGCAAGTTAATCTTGCTACATGCTATATAATTCAGTTTATACCTATTTAAATATATATCATACCTGTTGTTTAAATCTAGTACCCCATGTTTCATTTTATAATGTTTCGATATTCCGTTTGCATCCGTGCATATTATTTTAGATCTAGATCATAAAAACTAATCTTGTTACATAGTAGATTACATTACAATGCATCCATACTAATATTTATATCACATATTGCTTAGTTGTATATCCCACATTACCATTTGATAGTTTTTATAATGTTTCGGATACCTATTTGCATCCATCTCATTTAAAGTATAGATAATTGCATCCATAGATCATATTAAGATATAATACTGTGATATTAACATTCCATGTTTAATAAAATGCATCCTAATTGGTGTTGGAACTATAACTTTAACCCTAATCGATAACTGTGCATCCATATGTTTGAATCTATACCTATTTGCATACCACATCACATTTTTTTCCATTTTATTGTTACATTGGTACCCCATACTTGTTTTTGTGTACCCATGCTTATTATAGTTGATTATGAGCCCCCACGTGATATTTGTGCACCCCATGACATGACTTGATACACTACCGCTTGACACGATTTGATACTTATGCACTACTTGACCTGATTGGATCCATGTACACTACCTGACATGACCTGATGTACCATACCTTGACCTGTTACCTGATCTTGTTACTAAGGCCAATAATCTTGACATGTTGTCCCTACGGATATTTCCTGTTGTCTATTCAGACAAACTTGTACTTGCTTGATCCTATGTTGGCATTAGCTCTAGATTTATCAATACCTGACTTGAACACATAACTTGGGGTATGGAGAAATCAATGATGAAACCTGAATTGTAACTCGACAGTTCGATGCCTTATACTGATCAGCCTTATGGGCTAGGCCAGCCCCGGGGTGATGCTGCTGACATCACTCATCTTTACATATTACCTTTTACTGCCTAGCGACATGTCTCGGATTTAGCCCGAGAATCTTGACCGTGGTCCCGGGCACGCACGGGATACTATTGAGTTACATCGATGATTCATCAAATTGATTTCAAAGATTTGAGAGTAGTTAACCCAATAGACCAGTTTAGATTACTCACTGCACATCACCTATGCCTTACCCTTCACTGTCCTTATTTATGTTACTGTTATACCTGTTTTATCGTTCATACTCAAACCTGTATGTCTTGCTACCCTTTGTTTATACTATTGCTTGATATTATGACACACTGACGTCTGGGTTTTCCATAGCCCAGATTCTCTACCTTTGCTGCAGGCCGAGCAGGAGTTTTACAGTAAGCAGGCCGAGCAGTGAGGACTTGTTAGTAGTTAGTTTATTTTTTCTTTCAGTATTTTCATTCCTGATGTGAGCCCACATTATGGGACGTACATTCCAGTTTATTCCTGTATTGGATCTTTTTGCTTCCGCATTATTTTATTCTTGACGCGTTATTCTGGCTTATAGACATGTATTAGATAGTTATTATTATTGTTCTTGATATCTCTACAGCCATAATATGACTGTGGAAGGATATTTCCTATCCACAGGTAGCATGGTTGGCTCTGTCACGTGCCTATCTTACCGTACTCTGGAAAGCGGGGAATGACACAAACAGTCAAGCTGCGACCGCCAATTTCATACAAACGGAGACCGAAGTCCTTCGTGAAACTGATTCTCTCTGACATCTGCCTTTCTCTGAAAATAGTTGACACTACGTCATTAAATTGGGAATAAACGACCTCTAAGTCGTTAAACTGGGAATGTAAAAATGTGTAAATAAAACAAAAAAAATAAAAAATAATAATAATAAAAAGTCGAAATGATGGGGCAACTCGCAATAAAAATCAGCCAGTAAAAATAAAGATGAAAATAAATCCGAAATGATAGGGCGACCGCGAATAAATAGCCGAAATGATAGGGCAATCACGACCTTCGCGATAAGAAAAGCTGAAATGATAGAGCAATCGTGGTAAAAAGAAAAAAAACGGCGAATGATGAGTCGCTCCTGGTACCTTATTCCAGTGTAGCAATGCAGACGCCAACTAAATTCTAAATTCCTAAACGGCGAATGATGAGTCTCTCCAGGTACCATATTCCAGTGCAACGATGCAAACGCCAACCAAATTCCAAATTCCCAAACGGCGAATGATGAGTCGCTTCTGGTACCATATTCCAGTAGAGCGATGCAGACGCCAACCAAATTCCAAATTCCCAAACGATGAATAATGAGTCGCTCCTGGTACCATATTCCAGTGCAGCGATGCAGATGCCAACCAAAATCCAAATCCCCAAGTGGCGAATGATGAGTCGCTCCTGGTACCATATTCCAGTGCAGCGATGCAGAAGCCAACCAAATTCCAAATCCCATACCCCAAGGACGAATGATGAGTCGCTCCTGGTACCATATTCCAGTGCAGCGATGCAGACGCCAACAAAGTCCCAAAATTTTTCCGGCCCTATGGTCTGGATCATACATCCTGCAAAACCATATACAATCCACGGGCGTAAAACAATCCCAATCTCTCCCAAGTCCTACCGGCGAGACCACATTCAAAGTTCCACCGGCGATGAAAATTCAAAAAAAAGGGTATGTCCACAAGCAAAATGGGCACGGATGAAAACCCGAAAGGGCTCCGTGAGTAAAAACAGCAGGACTGTTGGCGAGCTTGTGAAAACCCGAAAAGGCGCAAACTCGTGAAAAAGAGATGAAATTCACTCACAAAGTCCTCTCGACTTTGTGAGGAGAAAATTCCCGCGTGAGATCCTTACGACTCACAAAGGAGCAATATACTTGGGGGTCCTCACGACTCCTAAGGAGAAAATATACCTACGAGATCCTTTCGACTCGTAGGGAGAAAATGCTTTTATGGGACCCTTACGGCCCATGAAATTGAAAAGCCTTAGGTGATATGGATCTAAACCTGTCTCCCAAGCCATCGCTTCCTAACAGGGAAAGGCAAATGATGATTCTCTCGTGGTACCATATTCCAGAGTAGCGGTGCTGATGCCGACCCAAAAACCAATTCCCAAATCCTCCCGGGGCAAACGATGAGTTGCTCCTGGCATTATTCCAGTGCAACAATGCAGATGCCGAACAAAAACCAAATCCCCAAATCCTCTCAAAGACAGATGCTGATTCGCTCCTGGTACCATATTCCAATGTAGCAATGCTGATGTCAACCCAAATCAAATCAAACCAACAAACCCTGCACTGGAATCATGCTTCATCTCAGAGTGTATCCCGCGTCGAAATCAAGCTTCGCCTCGGTGTATCTGCCTTCCCTATCGAAATTATGCTTCGTCTCGGAACCAACCAGCGACCTCCTCGTCGGAATTAAGCTCCGCCTCGGAATCAAGTCGACCAACAAGCTCTGCGCCGGAATCATGCTTCGTCTTAGAGTATACCCCACGTCGAAATCAAGCTTCGCCTCGGTGTATCTGCCTTCCCTGTCGGAATTATGATTTGGCTCGGAATCAACCAACGACCTCCTCGTCGGAATTAAGCTCCGCCTCGGAATCAAGTCAACCAGCAAGCTCTGCGTCGGAGTCATGCTTCGTCTCAGAATGTACCCCGTGTCGAAATTATGCTTCACCTCGGAGTATCCGCTTTCCCTGTCGGAATTATGCTTCGCCTGGGAATCAACCTCCGCATAGAAATTATGCTTCAGTCAGAATGTCTGCCGCCCGTCGGAATTACGCTCCGCTCCCTTTGGAATCATGCTCCGCTCGTCGGAATTATGCTCCGACCCTTTGGAATCATGCTCCGCTCATCGGAATTATGCTCTGATCCCTGGAATCATGCTCCGCTTTTCGGAATTATGCTCCGACCCCCTTGGAATCATGCCCCGCTCTTCGGAATTATGCTCCGATCCCTGGAATCATGCTCCGCTCTTCGGAATGATGCTCTGATCCCTGGAATCATGCTTCGCTCTTCGGAATGATGCTCCGATCCCTGGAATCATGCTCCGCTCTTCGGAATGATGCTCCAATCCCAGAATCATGCTCCTACCCGCGGAATTATGCTCTGATCCCCAGAATTATGCTCCCGGGATGATGCTCTGCCCCTGGAATGATGTTCCACCTCGAAGTCCAACTTCAAGATCCATCAATTTCATGCACACAACTCATATGCGTGGTGTGCATTCATTGATGGGGGGCACTTTGTTGGGGTCAAAATTTGCACCCCGGTTGACCAAGTCAAAGTCAAGGTCAACCCCAAGCTAGGTGGGCCCAAGCCCAGGTCAAGCGGGCCCATGCCCAAGCTGAGCCCGCGGTCAGCCTTCCCGTGCCAACATAAAAATCATGTAATAAATAATTTTAATTTAATTTTTTATGCATGAATGGGCATAAAGCCAAATTTTTGTAAAGCTCATGGCTTATGTGCAAAAAGAAATGGCACATGAGCCATGCGATGGGCAAAATGCCATTTTGTAAAGCCCAAGGGGCTATATATAAATGTGTAAGCCTATATAAATCAACATGATGATGAATAAAATATACACTTTTCATTTCTCTAAAACTCTAGGGTTTGTGCCTCCTTCTCTTTCCTCAAGGTTCTAAACCTTCTCTTTTCCTTTGAATTAAATCAAGAGTTTTACTCTTCCTTTTCAAAAACTAAATAGTTTTTCACCACAATACCCACAAAGGGGAGCTCAGATCTTCCATTAGATCTCAAAAAGGGGAGACTTTTAAGTCTCACCCCCTTTTCTCCAAGATCCAGCCGATCAAGAGGAGGAAGAATGAGACCCATCTCCAAAAATCCAACTTTGGACAAAATCCCAGTCAAGAGAAGATCCAAGACTTAAGAGAGAAGAACCCCTAAAGATTTTTAGGGAGTTCAACTCCAAGACCCAAATCCTCAAAGGAGTTTAACTCCTAATCCAGATCTTCAGGAGTTTAACTTCACTCAAAATCCTTTTTTTTTGGGGTTTAACTCTTATTTTTGGGGTAAAATCCCCTCCTTTCGCTAGCGCCCAAGCGCCCAAAGTGCTAGCGTCCGAGCGCCCACGTGCCGGGCATGTGAGGCGCTAGCACCCGAGCGCCCACGTGCCGGGCACGTGAGGCGCTAGCGCCCGAATCGCTAGCTCTCGAGTGCCCACATGCCGGGCACATGAGGCGCGAGCGCCCAAGCGCCCGAAGCGCTAGTGCCCGAGCGCTCACGTGCCGAGCACGTGAGGTGCTAGCGCCCAAAGCGCTAGCGCTCGAGCGCGCACGTGCTAGGCACATAAGGTGCTAGCGCCCAAAGCGCTAGCGCCAGCGCTCAAATGCCTAGCGCTAACCCAAGCGCCCAAGCGCTGGCGCTCACGCGTCCTTTGGATGCCATTTTCCTCCCATTTTACACAACTCCACACTAAAAACACCTCCCCCGTTAGAAAAAATTTCTAACGGGCCGCTGTCCCGCACCCCACAAGGGGGCTGCTAGCCCCCTTGACTTCCAGCCCGCTATCCGGGTAGCGGGACCCCCATAAAAACTCTGCGGGCCCCCCGATATATCCAAAACCCTTTCAAAACACAACACTGTACATTGAGTTCGCATGACCAGTTTAACCCATTAATCGGAGGTTCCCTTGCTCCAAAAGCGATGGGTAATTAACGGTATCTTAGTCCGCGGCTGCCGGAGATTCGGATCTCCACAATCAATAAACCCTAGTGTACCCTAGGCAGGGGGAATCTGTAATGCGCCTGACAAACGTGCGCGTATTCCCATCTCAATGGGGTGATGAAAAACACCCTACAGTAACGACCTACCCCTCACGCACACTTTGGTTTCATTGCACGATACCTAAATACATGTATATTTGGTTCAAAGAATAACATTTACAATAAAATACCACATCTTTTAAAAGACGGGTTTCTTTTAAAATAGTATTTTGTACTCCTTAGCAAATAAGCCTCTACAACCATTGTTAGGGGATCCGCTAATAGATGGTGCAGATTATCACACATCCTTGGGATAGTAGAGCAAGATGCAGAACTTCAAACGGAGTATTCGATCTCGAAAAGAATAAAATATGTTTTTTAAGAAAACGCGACTTTTCTAAACAAAACTAATTTTTGAAAATTATATAAAAATTATAAATCTATATTTTCAATATATTATGAAACTATATTTTTCTAAAAATGAAAGATTAAAAAAATGTTAATAAAATACCATTAAGTTACCAAAAAGAGCTAGTTTTCAATAAAATACCATGAACTTTTTTAAAGCCAAGTATTTATCATTAGAATACCTCAATACTTAAATACATGTTCATGAAAACCCTAAGTAATAAAAATCACTCTCGAGATTTTATTTTTAATCTATATTTAAATATTTTTTCATAAAACTCCCTCGATATATACAAAACAATATTTTAATGACTTTAGTAAATATAGGTTTAAGCGGGATCAATTATCTTGAGCCCCAGGGAGCCAGAGAAAGTGAGTTCTTGCATATTCAGGTTAGACAACTTAACGGAGTTATCAATGAAAATTGTTTTGGAAAAAGACACAAATCCTGCCGTCCATGTGCAGCAGTTGCTGATTTCTCCCGAACCTAAGAATTCAAGAGTTAAATCAGTTTACAAGTGTCTGACTCAATCTGAGTTCAAACTCAAATCTGAATCCAAAATCAAACACGAACTTGAATACTTAATCATGAACATGAATAGTTGAATTCAAATAAGAAACTCAAACTTGTATACTTGACTCGACTTGACCGAACCATGGTTATAACTTGACATGAACTCAACATGATTACTTGAATACATGATTATATCCTGAACATGAACCTGAACATTTTATATCCATGGTTTCGGCCAAGACCTGTAAATATAATCTATACAATATATTACGCGGGGATAAATGGATAGATTGGTACGGAACATATATCGTTGTACGAGAAGTTACTTTAAAAGACACCTACATGAATTCACGTGCCGTTATCCCATGGATTATGGCGAGGGCTTGAACTACATGTTAGCATAGTCCACAGGGTAAGATGGACTCCTCTCGTATACATGAATACCTTCTTTATCAAACTATAAATAACCACATTAGAATAACTATCCTATACCTGTGAACGATCATATACAACCTATTCATTTCACATTACATACTATCTTCTATTTCTTTTTTTGGGACTTACTGAGCGCTAGTTCACTGATAGCATTCCTTTTTGTTTCTTTTCTGGGATGTTCGTCAGGAGGACCGGACTCTGAGGAGATAGAGCAGAGCCAGGAGGACTTGGACCGGCTTATAGCTCAGCCTGATTATTAGCTCTTTCCAGCTTGCACTTACTTTCTGTATGCCATTGTATAGGCATTGCTTTATTCATTATACCTTTTAATTTCAAACTGTTGTATATAAAGTTGAATGTAAATAAAGTTGCTGTTTATTTTATTACTCTTGTCATTCTTGTTCATTTATATATTGCTTAATTATGCTTAACGTATTTATTTCATAGTAAATACGTTGCGGGCTTGCCACATCACCATTTCCGTCTATTGGGAAGCGGGGCGTGACAGGTACAAGCAGGAGAATGTGAGATTGCATGGAGTACCCATGAGCATCGTTTTGGATCGTGATACTCAATTTCTATCATACTTTTAGAGGAGTCTACAGGAAAGTTTGGGAACTCACTTGAAATTTAGCACAGCCTATCATCCTCCGATAGATGGCCAATCTAAAAGAATGATTCAAACTCTTGAAGATATGTTGAGAGCATGCATGTTAGACTTCAAGGGTTCATGGGAGGATCATTTGCACTTGGTGGAGTTTTCTTATAATAACAGTTTTCAGGCGACCATACAGATGGCTCCATTTGAAGCATTATACGGTCGTAAGTGTCGCTCGCCTATCTGTTGGAGAAAGAAGATTATTGGGACCGGATCTTATTGTTCAAACGGTGGAGAAAGTTAACGTGATCCGAAATCAGATGAAGGTGGCACAAGATCGGCAGAAAAGTTGGGCTGATACTGGACGAAGACTCTGGAGTTCGCAGTTGGTGATCTTGTATTCTTAAAGATATCACCGACCAGAGGAGTGATCCGATTTGGTAGTCGAGGCAAGCTTAGTCCTCGATTCATAGGGCCTTTTGGTATTATCGAGCGTGTTGGAAAGGTAGCTTATCGATTGGCTTTACCGCCTGTAGGGTTAGATTAGCACCTTAGCAAGGTTTTGGCAAGCATCAATCATGCTACTTTAAAATTTTTGGGTGCTAAACAAACCCTAACCAAGATCTTAACTAGAGAATTAGGGTAAAACAAGATATGTAAACTCTTTACATCTAAGTGAACAAGGAATACAACCTTTATAGACCGGTCCTCCACTTCAATAGCTCCGTGTAGTAGTCCCTTCACCGCGATCACAGACTTCCGGAATCTAGAGAGGCTCTCATGAAGAAACGAACAAGCTTGCTTCCAAGTCTTCGAGGCCGAAGATGATCTACGTCGAGGAGACACTAGCTCATGCTATCTCTTCACTAATTGTATAGATTAGTGAAGCAAACACCCTAAACTAAATGGCTAATAGTAGAGGATGATAAAGTAGGAATTTAGCTCAGTTTAGTATTTAATTTCTCACTATATTTCTTCTTGATCTCAAAGTCAAGAGAGCAAAAATGAGATGAGGAAGAAGAAGAAGAAGGAAATATCTCAAGTGATGAAAATATCTCTCATAGTTCAAATGCAACCCTTGGGTGAGTATATCATCCATACACTAACCCATATAGAAAATTAACCATGGTAAGGGTTAATGGTTAAGTTACAAAATATCTTAAGTAGAAACAAAAGAGTGGACTAAGTCAAAGTTTATCTACAAGCTTCTACAAGCTTCTAGCTTTGATTAAATCCACTAATTTTTAATTAATTAATGATAAATGAAACCCTAACATAAACCCTTGCATGGTATGAGTCTCATACATACATGTTGCATGTGTAACCTAGCATGTCACAATATTATATATCACATATATAATATTCATGTAACAAAACAAAATAATACAATAAACATATATCACATATATGTTAAATGCATCATAAGTGAGACCAATAAATATTTAAGTGAGCATATGATATATATATATATATATATATATATATATATATATATATATATATATATTATTTCATCGAATCAACACTTGATCCGATAACCCGGTTATATCACATATAACGGCCGATATCACATATCGCGAGAATAGAATACGGTATCACATACTCGTATTAATCTCGGTCCTGCACATATCACATATGTACTTCTACTCCATTTCGCATGAACCAGGAAACCTCTGTGTAGGACTCTGAAGACTCGTCAATACGCCGGCAGTAGGTGATGATCATATCAAACACCCACAAGCCGCAAGCGGTCTGCTAAACGTAACGGCCACCCGGGTATTGAGCGATCAGAAGATCAACAAGCAAGCGTGCTCATTCTCCTGCGAATCCAATCAGTAACACTACCGTACAGTCCAGTTTCTTCGTCTGATATGTCACATATCTAGTCTAGGGGTGGTAAACGTCAGACCCCAGTAACCGATAAGTCGTGCCGATGTAAGGTCCATAACGTTTCGAGAAATTACTGATAACACTTACCAGTAAATCTCAGCAACCCTGGCCATGGATTTCCTGTTATGGCCAATCGACCATAGCGCAACATCAACCCCCAATACCGGGAGAGACGAAACCCCTCCTATCGCTCATTGCCTCCATGTGATTCAGGACTATACCCAAAAGCCATCGTTTTGCATGATCTCTTGACCGTGGTATGGTGGAAATCAAAGCACAGTAGGAATCACACAAGACTCTATGATGATCTCGGGTCTACAGACTAACTTGTACCAGTGTCACCAGAGAACTGCTATCCGACGATAGGTATAATACCATCTAGGAGTTCTCGGCGAGTCCGTCCAGTGTACCAAGTGTCCACTGAGCACCCGTATACCTTCTCTGATGTCAAACACTAATGGATATGGGATCATCTATCGCCCATTATATGGGTCAAGAAGCGCATACGCTAGTCTACTCTAGAGTATCGATGCCCTGTCTCGATACTCCCACGACTAGGAACATTTGAAGGATGTACTTATCAACTACCCTGTCCCCACTAGTATGATCTACATCATAACCCTGATAGTCAAGTAATCATCCTAAGGGCTTTATCAACATGTGATCACAAAACAATATTTGTTAACATGTTAAGATAAAGTGAAACTAGATAGCATACTATCATGTCGAGTAAGAAAGTCCTCCCTATATATATGTCCAAGCATCCACTACAATATACATCGCATGTACAATAATGGCCTGTAGGGCATACATATAACTAACACCACCATCCTTGGCGGGTGTTCATAACGTATTTCTTGTATCTCAACTCTGCAAATATATTCGAGATGAGACGCATGTCCTAGATCACTTGAAATTGATAGTAAGGAAGGATTTAACATTTGAAGAGCGACCAATGGCGATTGTGGATCGACGAGAAAAGGCCATCAATGTTTACCGCCAGAAACGGAGACAAACTGCGATGGATCGTCTTGCTTGAATCTGGGGGAAGATGCTATTTGGATTTATCCATTCACCTCTCCGAAGATACCAAGTTGATTTATTGCACCATATATCGGAGGTTTGGACGGATGCGGCCGTTGTAAAAGATTTTATCAGATTCCCCCTTGTTTATGAGAGGTTTTTGATTGTGGGGACGCTCTTCCCTGCAGGTGCAAACCTCTGCAGTTAATTACGTTACCGCATTGCGATAACCACTTTCTTCTGCTCCGGAAGTTCACTTCGTGTCGTGTGTGTTTTTGATTGTTTTGGTTGCCCGTGGATTGTATACGGAGACTAGTTTATGTCGTCGTCCGTAGGGCGCATATTAATCCAAATCTGTATATTCTTAGATTTGGGTTTGGTTTATTTAAGAACTGTTAATCTGATTTGAGATTAAGGTCGACTTAAACATATGAGCATTTGGGCCCAATTATTTTAGTTTAAGGACATCAAGGTCCATTATTGCCATGTTTGAGGCGGATATTAGTTTAGAGACATTTCGGTTCAACATTCCCATTTTGGGGACGAATGTTAGTTTAGGGACATTTTGGTCCATTATCGCTATGCTTGAGGCGAATAATTAGTTTAAGGACTTTTCGGTTCGACATTCATCTTGCACGCACGCATATTTGTTACGTGACGAAGTGAATAATGTTGATATGGAATGTTCCCAATTTGGGGCACGATCCGATTTAAGGCATGCACGTCAATTTGAAGTGCATCAACGAAAGAAGTTGTTGGTCGTCGGGACCCGCCACCTTTCTGAAGACGTTGAGGAATTACAACGACATGTATCAGAGGTGCGAAGAGATGTACCATTGAACCAAATCTTGTATTTGAGAGAAAAGGGGTTAATTGTGGAATTAAGAATTTTTGGTCATATTTAAGACCTTGGAAATCAAAAGCATATGGGCTCAATTGATTTAAAAACAAAAAGGTTTAAACTTAGGAAACTTAGCCAATTTTGGGCTGAGATTGAGTTTTCATAATTACCCAAAAGTGCTAAGCACTGGAGCATACAACGCTCACGTGTGAAACACGTGAAGCGTTGGATTAGTGCTAAGCACTAGAGTCTTGTGGCGCTCAGATATGAGCGTTGCCCCGTCAGTGTGAAGCACTTTAGACATTTTGACTAATCTTAAAGTGCTGAGCACTTTGCATGGTACTCATGTGGGAAGCACGTGAGTTCTGAACGTTGGGTTTCATTTGTTCACTTCCCATCTTTTTACAGAAGTGCTAAGCACTTGGGTTTCCAAGAGCGTTTCACGTGTATTTCACATGACTACTTTCTTTTGGGGTTTTATTTGATGGCCGTTTAATTGACAAAGGAGTTTTTCTTTGCTCTTCAGGCAACCACGTAGGAAACACGTTAGGCAGCTTTAGCTTTTCTTTACTTTTTTTAAGCACTCACGTGGGAAACACGTGAGGCTCCATAACAGTGCTAAGCACTAATGAGACGATAAGTTATTCTTGTTGTTTGTTTTCAGAGATATTGATCTCTGTTAATGACAATTTTAGTCATTGATGATCATCAGGATTTCGGTTTTGAAGATCTTGGATCATCATCATTGTTTTTATTGAAAAACTAAGTTCTTTTATACTTTTATAAGAACCAAGTTCTTTATGTAGGGTTAAACCCTAATTTTTTCTTTTTGAGGAATTAAATTCCATATGTTCCCGTTCCCTCTCTTTCTTTTTTTTCTTTAACCTAGTCTTTTCCCCTAAGTTTTGAATCTGCAGAACAAAATCTCCCCGATGAGAATTAAATTTTCAACTTGTAGGGAGATTTGCTTCTGCAAATCTCAACCAGAGAAAGAACTAAGTTCTTATATGAAGGGTTAAACCCTTATGTAGGCAAAAGAGAGACAGTATGATCTCTGTGTTTTCTTTATCTAGGGTTTCAACGAGGAAAGTCTTCTTCTATGAGAATTAAATTCTCTTTTCTCTCAAGAGCTCACTGTATTCTTTTTTGCAGAAGCTTGTGGGAAGTTCTCTCCTCTATCGATGTATCTCTTTTTCTATATGCCGAGACTTGAAGTCTCAGGTTCTTTATATAGGTAAGGCAGATTGTTAATTAGTTTTTTGAGAAAATCTCTCATTGAGAGATTCCAATTGATTTAATTGGTCTCAAAATTGATTTTGGGAATTTTACCCTCCATTGGATCTTTGATCCAAGGACTTTTTTTTTATAGAATATGATTTTCATTTTTAACGAGATTGGGGAAATATTTTCCCCTATACAGAATTTATTCTGTAAGATGGTGATTTTTTAATTACCATCGGATTTTTAATCCAAGGGTTCTCTATTTTACAGAGAGCAATCTTTTTGTTTGGAAAGTTTGAGAGAATATATTCCCAAAAAACAGGATTTTATTCTATTGTTAGATCATTGATCCAACCGAGAGTATCTTTCTTATTTAGAAAGATTTGGGATATATTTTCTCCTAATAGAATTTGATTCTTTATTTTTGATAATTTATCATCTCCGTTGGATTTTTGATCCAACGGCTCTGTTTAACAGAGTATTGTAGAATTTTAATTCAACCTGGGTGCCGGCGCTCACGTGTTGTGCACGTGGGCGCTACTTAAGAACTTAATTTTTATGATGGGCATTTATGTGCTTTGCACATTGGCACCCGCATGATAAGCACGTGGGGGGTGTTTTTTGTGCTTTCCACATTGGCACCCGTGTGAGGAGCACGTGAGGCCCCACCATAGGATTTAATCCTATAAGATTGGTTCTGGTACTTGCGCCCTCGCGGAGAGCACGTGAGGTGCTGCCTCATTGAACTTTGGACAGAGCTTTACTCTTTTATTAGGTTAAATATTAGGGGAACAAATGCCCCCCGTTGCACTCACGTGGCTTACACACGGGTGCAATGGTGCCATCTTTTCCACCGTTCGATCTCCTGGGGAGTTGAATCTTCCCTTCATGTTTTATAAATAGGGTCTTTGGACCTTAAGATGACTGCCGTTTCATCATCCTCTTGAGTCTTCTTTCTCTTTGAGAATTTAATTCTCTTTTCAGAGCTTAGATTTCTGTTCAAACAAACTCTCTCAGAGTTAAACTCTATCAAAAATTTGGTACGAGACTCTCAAAAATATTCTTGTTTTGGGGTTTTAACCCGTTAACAGAGCTTTGCTCTTCCCTTAGAACGATCTCTTAGAGATCTAAAAACTTTTGTTTGGATAGACCATGGGTCTTAACTTAGGGTTCTACCCTATTACTGACTTTGATCTCTGAAGGTTGTTTGGAATTTAATTCCATTTCCCGAGTGGATTTCTGGGATTTTATCCTATTATTAGAGGAATTTAATTCCGGGTTTTTCTACAGAGCTTAGCTTTGAGAAAATTTCTTGTTTTTAAGAAATTCTTTTGGGAATTTTATTCCCTTTCTTATTTTATTTTTGGGGTTTCTTTTTGCAGATTTGAAATCTGTTGTAGAACATATTTTTCGAAGGAGTTTAACTCCACAGTTCAATGAAATTCTTCATTTAAATGAGAATCATTTTGGATTCTTACAATGAATGCCTTCCTCGTCATTGATGGGGGTGTTAGAACCATTGTAATTTCTTTCTAGATCGTAATAATTATGATATTTCAATTGCTAAACCCCTTACTGGTTTTTCTTTGCAGATACTATGGCGTCTCGTCTTTATGATCGTGAAGAGATTATCTCTTATGAAGATATTCGCATCCAAGTCCGCTGTCAAGGCCAGGATTCACTGACGCCCAATGCTCTGAGGTGATGCGTTGTTTTGATGACTACAACGGTCGATTACTCCCCTGCCATTCTGCTCTTTTGAAAATTATCGTTGGGTCGATTTGGGAATCAATCCCTGAGCTTGACGAGACTATGTCGATCGAGACGCTGAAGACAAGGTGCATCCAGTATATCTGATGGGCCTGATCTTGAAGAAGCGGAGAGATGATCTTGTTGATATTTTGCATCGCGTCTTCCAACAGAAGGCGATAATATCCACATACCAGAGGACAGTAGACATTAGTGGGGATCCCGATGCTTGCATTCGTGAGAAAATGCATAAGAAAATGGCCAAAGAAGCCGAAAGCACTTTACTCAGACTTGCTTCCAAGTTCTTGAATCCGTGTCCGGAATTCAATGTTTTGCCATTGTAAACACTTTGATGATGTTTTTTCTTTTTTCTTTTTTTATTGCCAATGTATAAATTTCTTCGAAGTATGAATGACAAAATTCCATTTTCTCTTCATGCCAATGCTCATATGTGTCTTACATGAAGTGTTATACATATATAGAATTTGATGCTGGCGCTCATGCGTCATGCGCGTGAGGCGCTGCTGAGGATTTTAATCCTGAACTAGCGCCAGTGCTCACATATTATGCACGTGAGATGCCACTCTAGTCCCGGAAAGAATCGATGCAGGTGCTCACATGTCATGCACGTGAGGCGTTGCTATTGGAGTCGTTTCACCTCCTTGCTCTGATTCCTATGAGTCAACTCTTTCTTTTTCCATGCCTTTTTTGCCAGGCCTTGGAAATAGCTCCACAACATTTTCTGTGCCTAGACTTGAATGCTTCTCTTTATAATCTGAATCTCTACTTCTCTTTTCTTTCACAAGGGGAGAACCACATTTTAACAAACTAAGACTTATGGCTTGGAATCGTCTGCATGCTCATCGGCAACCGTGGGAGGTACCATCAAGGGAATTATCCCTTGTTTTGCTGCGCATTTAGCGGATCCTGTTCTCACTGATAACCAGTGTGACACGGTGATGTATGAGATTCTGGCTCGTAGGGTTTCTCCTCTTCCTGTCGGCTCCATTTGGCTTCGGACGATCTTCTCATTTGTACTTGCTGATATCCCTCCTCATCCAGTGGAGATGACTCCGGCAATGCTTGACATAGCGGAGGACAAGATCGATTGCTTCCATGAGGCTTGTTTGATTACCCAGCCTCTAAGGGATTATTTGGTTCGGCTGCTAAGCCAGATATGGGCTCAGCTGGCCATCATGTCTGCCTTTGCTGATGAGCACGATGCCGACCGATGGGGGGTGACTCATCGCAAAGATTGCCGCTTCGACATGGTGGAGAAGGTAGAGAGGGAATAAGAGAATCTTGTGTATTATTTTGTAAATCCTTGTATCTTTGATCCCATATTTGGCGATCTTTTCTCTGTATAATAAATACTAATTAAAATAATGTTGACCACTGAAAGTTTCATCTCCAGCGCATATTCATATGGGCATCCTGTTTCTGTATATATATTTTGTATTTTAACCTTAGAAGTTTCTAATGCATGCATCCAGACATAGGTGAACATTGGACTGAAGTGATGCGTAGCATTTGGCCGGTTTCGAGCTGGCATACACGACTTTTACTAGAATTTTGGTCTGAGAAGATAGCGAGCAGATACAAGTATCTTCTTAAATCTCGATTCTTAAAATATGTAGTTCTGAACCCCGAGGCTTATGAATTGCGCCTTTTCCGTTTCTTAATGTCTTGATCTGGCGCAAAGAGTTTACCTCTCTTGGATTTACAGGCAAACTTGTCCTAACGTTGTATGTAGATAACCCCTATTCTTTACGACAGAGGTCCGTTAGGTTTGTGGTACTAGGGTTTTAGTCCTTGGTACCGTCACGTTGGCTGATGTATTCCTTGATATACTGTCATTAAGCTGCTGTTTGAGTAGCCCCGCGACTGTCGTGTCTCTGATCCTTTCGGGGGCTGGACAAGACGTCTTCAAGTAATCTCCTTAGGTCATATTACCGTCGGAAGAGAAAACATTAGGAATTTGCCATGATGCTTTTTACTTAAGGTTAGGCTCAATTTGGAGCTCTGATGAGTCATAACCACTCTGCTCTGGTGTGGGATGATCTTCGATAGTCTTTTAGGCTTTATATGAGTTGCCGTCGAGACCCGAAGCTGGGAATATGTCGTCACTTCATTTTTATTTTGACGATGCCGTGCCGTTTCTTTGCTGAAGTAGGGTAGACATCTGTAGTACCTCTATGCTATGTGTATTGCAGTTGAAGTCCGGAGCTAGGAATATGCCATTGCTCCAATTTCATTTGATAGCTGCATTCACATCCTGCTGAAATGAGGGGGAACGCCGGGATAGTCTCTAGGTTGTATATGTACCGTCAAGACTTGGAGCTAGGATTTTGCCATGGCTCTATTTTTGCTTTGATCCTTGGGTCTTTTGTTGACGTTGCATCTGCATCCTGTTGGAATGAGAAGAACGTCGGGGTGATCTCTCGGCTTTTGATGTTGCCGTTAAGACCTGAAGTTAGGATTTTGCAGTCACCTCACTTTTATTTGATTGCCGTGTGATTGATCTAAAATCTCGATGTGTATGGAAAAGAAATCACAATCAAAGAAATTTATAAACCGCAATCAATTAACGGTGTCAATTGTAGTTTCGTTAGCGAGAGCGGATCGTCCACTGAGATATGTATACTTGTTCGAATTTGTTTTAATTAAGTCGAAAAGAAAATATAAAAGAAGATGATTCAAGATTTGTGAGATTTAATTTCAAGAAACATAAAGAAAATAGATATAGAATCAAGAATCAAGAAGTTATTTCCAATCAAATTGATTATCAAGATTATGAAGAATAGCTTGTAGGATTCGATTGAGTTAATAGCTAATGATGAATCTAATAATTCCTAATCTTATCTATTGATAATTTGTAGCTAGATTGATGATGATGATGATGAATGAAGATTAGGGATCTATTGAAGAAACTAGGGTTTTTCCTTCACTATCCCTTGTTTTTCAATCATAATCATTCGGATTTAGCCTCTAGCAAAGAAAATCATCAATCATTTGATCCCTAATTTGCAACAAAATAATCAAGAAGTGATCTCGCTCCAAATTAGGTCATCAACGATTCTTTTTGCTAAGGTTCACAAATCTCATAAGACTTAAGATTAGTATTAAGATTTGATCATCATTAGATCTATCAATTCTCTCGAATCCTCCACAAGCAGAGAATTTACTCACGCATCATAATGAAACAATCAAGAACAAAGAATTTCATAATGCGAGAGTGTATAGAAAACGAGAATTAATAATTTTTCACCTTTATTAAATCTTCTTCAAATTACACAACTCCTCAATTCGAGGTACAAGATTAAGCTCTCGATCGCTCCTTTGAAGAGGTGAATTTGTCGTCGATCTTTGCGAAGCTCGATCGCCGTGAGTCATGGATCGTCGCAGATCTCTTGCTCGGATGATGACCGGCGTTGCGATGAAGGATCGTTGATTGCTCGCTTGATTTGCTTCTCAATGGATCTTGATTTGGCTTTGGAATTGGATTTGGTTTAGGGTTTGGATCACAAGTTGTGTCACTCAACTTGTGTGTGATTTGGCTTAATATTCAACAACTGAACAACCATTTAAATGAAGCCCCAGGTCTCCTTTTATAGTCCTTCAAATCTTCCACTAGAAGCTAGGTTTATCTTCCACTAGAAGCTAGGTTGTTATGAAGCTTGCATAGGAAGCTAGGTAGGTATCAAGCTTGCACAAGAAGCTTGGAGGTTTAAAGGGAAGCTTATGGAGAAATATACACAGTTTAAAGTGTCTTGAGGAAGCTTGGACGTTAAAAGGGGAGCCTCGGGAAAAAGTTCGATCGCCAATGAGTCAGATCGTCCGCGGATCCGCGGCGGATCGGCCTGGATCGGCCGCAGTTCCGCGGCCATATGATGAGTTTGATGGCTGGTTTTCTCTGTGTCTCTTGATGTTGGCTTTAGAGTACTTCTCTGATATCTGGAATCTTATTATTGTTTCTTGGTTGCTGCCAGATTTCAAGTCTTTGACTTGATGCATTTTATCGGCATTTTTGTGATTCCGGTTCTTTGACCTGAAGAATTTCCTGCACACAATCTTGATGGAAGTGTTGAGATATACAAAATCATGCGTATAGTTATAAACACACAATTTCCCTCATAATGCCGGTTATAATGTATAACACATGTTATTTGAAATTTTGCAGACGAATTGCTAATATGTACTATATTTATACCAAACACCTTTAGATGATTAGAAAGAGTAGGGAAATTGATGTGTTAAGAATGCAATATTTTCGACTAATCACCGTGTCTTCCGCTGCTGGAATGAGGAGGGAGGGGACACAGGGATAGTCTCTAGGTTGTATATGTACCGTCAAGACTTGGAGATAGGATTTTGCCATCACTCTTTTTTGATTTGGCTCCTTGGAGCCTTTGTTGACGTCGCATCTGCATTAAGAAGGAACGTCGAGCTGGAGCCGGGATTTTTCCATTACTCCTTTTTTGTTTGACCCTTGTGTCTTTGATGACGTTGCGTCTATGTCCTACAGGCATGAGAAGCACGTCGAGCCGGAGTTAGGATTTTACCGTCACTCCTTTTTGATTTGGCTCCTTGGAGCCTTTGTTGACGTTGCATCTGCACCGAGAAGGAACGTTGAGCTGGAGCTGGGATTTTTCCATTACTTCTTTTTTGTTTGACCCTTGGGTCTTTGATGACGTTGCGTCTGCATCCTGCTGGCATGAGAAGCACGTTGAGCTGGAGTTAGGATTTTTCCATCACTCCTTTTTTGTTTTAGCTCCTTGAAGCTTTGTGGACGTTGCATCTGCATCCGTCGGAATAAGAAGAACGTCAGGATGACCTCTAGGCTGTAGATGTTGCCGTCGAGATCTGGCTCTCCCTTTGACGGAGCCTGGTGGGAAAATATGGTTTTCTTTTCATTTGTGCCCATGGATTGTATACAGGGGTCGGTGTGGACTCACCTGCAGGGCAGAGGAAATTTTATTTTATTTTTTTATTTCCGCGACACTCTATCTTTTCATCTTTTTATATCGCAAGAGTCGCGATTGCCCAATCATTTCGGCTATTTATCGCGGTGCCCAATCATTTCGGCTGTTTTTGTTTTTACTCGCTACTTTTTATCGCGAGTTGCCCAATCATTTCAGCTATGTATTTTTTTTTATTTTTTACCCGCTGCTTTTTATTGCGAGTTGCCCAAACATTTCAGCTTTTTCATACGCATTTTTTGCAACTCGCTGAGTTTTATTACGAGTTAGAAACTTGAGATATGATACCAATCTTGGCATCAGCATCGCTGCAACTGGAATATTGCCAGGAGAGAATCATCATTTGCCGTAAGTGGACTTGGAGTTTGACACCTGTTTAGGCATCAGCATCGCTACAATTGGAATGTTGCCAGGAGAGAATCATCATTTATCTTTGTTGATTTGAACAAAGATGGCTTAGCGAACAGGGTTAGGATCCCGTTGACTAAAACTTTTGCCTTTATGAGCTGTAAGGATCTCATTAAGGTGTTTCTCCCTACGAGTCGTGAGGATCCCGTAGGTGTATTTTCTCCTTAGGAATCGTGGTGATTCCTAAGTGATATTCTCTCTTGTAAGTCGTAAGGATCTTCCAAGAGTGTTTTCTCCTTATAAGTCGAGAGGACTTACAAGTGTTGTTCACCATATGGGAACATTTCTCGCCACTGGTAGAACTTGGTAAGGGAATATTTATTCGTGCTCGTAAATTGTATACAAGGATCAATATGGACCACCTGTAGGGCAACTAGGGGGATATGATGGCTTAAGAACAAGTTTAGATCTCTATAGCTTAAGGCGTCTGAATCCTATGAACCGTATGGGTCTCATAGGGAGGGATTCTTCTTATGAGCCGTGAGGATCTCGTAAGTGTTTTTTTTCTCTTAACGAGATTGCGCCCTTCCGGGTTTTCACAAGCTCGCCGGTAGTCCTGCTGTTTTTACTCACGGCGCCCTTTCGAGTTTTCATCCATGCCCATTTCGCTTGTGGACATACCCCTTGTTTCCTTCTTTCTTAACGAGATTGCACCCTTCCGGGTTTTCATAAGCTCGCCGGTAGTCCTGCTGTTTTTACTCACGGCGTCCTTTCGGGTTTTCATCCATGCCCATTTCGCTTGTGGACATACCATTTTTTAACGATGGAATACTTGAGTGTAGTTTCCCCGCAGGTGCCCATTAATTTGTTAGTGGGACTTGGGGGTGGCTTTATTGCTGGAGGAGCCGTGTAGCTAATGGGACTTGAGTTGCAACTTTTGCCGTTAGGATTTCGGTTGCAATATAGATCTCAAGAGAGCATATCGCCGTATTTGGGACGAAGCACTAGTTTAGGGGCGTTTCGGTCCATTATACCCATGTTTGAGGTGAATTCCTAGTTTAAGGAATTTTCAGTCCAGTATCGCCTTGTTTGAGGCGGATAGTTAGTTTAAGGACATCTCGGTCTGTTATCGCCATATTTGAGACGGATAATTAGTTTAAGGACTTCTCGGTCCGAACCGCTACTCATAGAGAAGAGAGTTCTATTTCCAGGGGAAACACTGCTTCCGTGCCGAATACCAACGCGTATGGTGTTGTATTCGTAGCCGTTTTGAACGTTGTTCGGTATGCCCAGAGAGCTTCATGCAGCTTTTCGTGCCAGTTTCTTTTGTTTCTAGACACTGTTTTCTTTATAATCTTTGTCAAGGTCTTGTTGAAGGCTTCAGCTAGACCGTTGGCACGAGAATTATAGACTGAGGAGTATCTCCAATCTATTTTATGTTGTTGTGCGAAGCGGCTGATTTTATGGCTTCTATAAGCTAGCCTATTATCCGAGATATTTCGTCGCGGAGTGCCGAACCGATAGATGACATGTGCCCTGAAGAAATGAAGGATATTATCCGTCTTCACCTCCCTTACTGGTACCGGTTCTGCCCACTTAGAAAATTAGTCGGTCGTTGCCAGTATAAACCGATGTCCTTTGGACGATGTCGGTTCAATGGGGTCAATTATATCGGTTCCCTACATTTCGAACGGCCAGCTGGCTACTGTTGGGTGTAGCGGATTTGGGTGTTGGAGGATGAAGTCCCCGTAGATTTGGCACGAGTGACACTGCTTCGCATATTCGAGGCAATCCTGAATCATTATGGGCCAATAGTAATCCATTCTTTTTATCTTCAGCTTCATCTTTGGTCCAGTTTGATGAGAACCGCAGAGTCCGTCGTGAGTCTCTTGGACGACTTTCTTCGCTTCTTCTGGTCCCAAGCATCTTAGCCACAAGCAGTCGAACGATCTCTTATATAGAGTATCTGTCACACCCCGCTTCCTAAAATACGGAATACGAGGGGTGACTAGGCCATCCATGCTCCTACGGTCAGGGAATAATCCTGCCGTAGTCACACTTCGGCTTGTAGCATTACATGGTAGTCAGTAAACAGTACTGGAGTAAAGGAAAATCATAGCTCACAACTTTATTACAATGCAATAAAAGAGTTCGAGATACATTTATTTTGAACAAGGGAAAAACTAACCAACGAAATATTGGGTGCTTAAAGCAAAAGAAATGGAGCTAATGATGCAATCTAGACCTCCGTGATTTCGAATGGCAGGTCCTGCTCCTGGGCTGGGTCCACTTCGTCCTCTGAGCATGCACACTCAGGTCGCCAGGGCGATACATATAGCAATAATTATATAATAAGTGTGCAATGTTATTGAACATGAAAAGTGCAACAGAATGCAGAACATGAAAATAATGAACATCATTTGCATATGAACAGTGTGATATAGGTATCATGTCAGTAAACCAGGAAATGTGTATGTCACTTGATCAGTCGAAAATATTGTATATTTTAACCGGCAATTTCCCTAACATTTGCATACATTTAGAAGTGTTCGGTACCCATATTTCACATATTAGCAAATCAGTCGTTAAAAATCAGATTTCATGTGTTAGACTTTTAAACCGACACTTTAAAGGAAATTAACCGCATTTCATGGCATCGCATCATTTCTGTATTTGCGCAACACTTGTCTTGAGAAATTGTGCAGGAAAATCCAGAAGAAACCGAGCCAAATTGTCAAAAGTGCTGATCAAAAATTACACCAAGTCTAAGTCTGGTGATCTGGCAGTAAAATTCCAGAAATTTATTCAAGGCCAATGGGCGCTTCCCGCCGCGGATCCGTGGCATGATGACGTCAACAGAGAAGCAGATTTTCCCCATGTGCTTATTTCTAACGGCAAAGCTTCCAGAACTCTCCAGAAACTCCACGTGGCTTCATCTAGAAGGCTCGGCCTAACAACCTAGTTCTAGAAGCCTCCCTCCAACAACCTTCTTCTAGAAGCCTCCTTGTAACAACCTCATTCTAGAATATTCCTTCCAACAAACTTTTTCTAGAAGATTCTTTCTAACAACCTCATTTTGGAGGGAAAATTCAAATTCAAATGAGGTGGTTCATTTTGGAGGGAAAATTCAAATTCAAATGAGGTAGTTCATTTTGGAGGGAAAAGTTGTTCATTTTGGAGGGAAAATTCAAATTCAAATAAGGTAGTTCATTTTGGAGGGAAATTTGAATTTCATTTAACTAACTTTTGGAGGGAAATTTGAATTTCATTTAACAAACTTTTGGAGGGAAACTAAAAATTCAAATCCTAGATCTAGGGTTTTGATGGCTATAAATAGGAACCTAGACCTAGGGTTAAGAGGGTAATCAATCAATCTTTAATCAATAATCAATAACCATTGGTTCATTCTACACCATTTTCTTCCATAAGTCTCGTGACAAGGCTTGTGCGAAACCCTAACCCTAATTCCACTCCAAATCCAAGATCTTGAGTACCAAATCAAGCGAGAAGCCTTCAACCTTTTAGGAGCCGAGCCGATCTTCAATCGGGCAAGTGATCCAAGCCGATCCGCGATCCACGGAGACGAGCGAAGCCAAGTCGACGATCAAGTTCTTCCTCTTGTAGTTCTTGAGCGAATGTAACTAAATTGTTGATATAAATAAAAGGTGAAATTCTTGAATCTTGCTTTCTTTTAATTCTTGCATCATGATTAGATCTCAATTTGTAATTGTTGCTCTTGTTGTGATGTGTGAGTGAAACTCCGCTCGTAAAGGAGTCGAGACGATTGTAGAATGATAATGTAACAAATCTTAATACTATTTTTAAGTCCTACGAGTTTTGTAAACCCTAGCAAGTTCAAGAATCGATGACCTAGTTTCGTTGCGATGCTTTCTTGATTGTGATCGCTCGAAATTAGGGATCTACGATCGTTTCTTGAATTTACTAGAGGCTAGAATATGAATGATATCAATGAAAGAACAAGAGATAAGATGAAACCCTAGTTTCATAAGAAGTCTCTAATTCTCATCGATCATCATCGATCTAGTATCAATTCATCGAAGGATAAGAATAAGTCATTGTAAGATTACATCACATCTATAGATCCGATCGATTCCTACGAGCCTCATTTCGATTCTTGAGATTTGGTTTGGAAAAATCAACAAACGATCAATTCTTGATTCTATCTTTTAATGCTTTCTTAGATCTAGATTTTTCTCATTCTTGAACTTCAACTTTAAATCTTGAATTGTTTTGTTTTCTTTTCATTAATGTTTCGACTCACCTAATTCAAAAGACGAACGATTACACTTTCCCTGTGGACGATCCGCACTCACATACAAACTACAATCCGACACCGTAGTTGATTGCGGTCAAATAATTTTTGGTTGTGATTTCTTTACAATTTCATACTACACAATCCGAAATCTTTTTCAATCAAATGGCGCCGTTGCCGGGGACCGTTTGATTCGATATTTTTACATCCAATCAAGAAATTTATAACAATCAAATGGCGCCGTTGCCGGGGATAGTGCGCTAATAGTTCGTATTTTGAAATTTGAGTTGAACAATTTATTCCATTACAATTTTTAGATCTAAACTCGTGCAAACACTAATACGAGTGTTGTGATTTGATTGCGAGGAAATCTGGAATCATTGGAGCTTTGGGAAAATTTTTGTGAATATTCCAGAGAGCTGAGGAATTGTACAGGAGCTTGCTGAAGAAATTCTGTGCACTGAACAGTAAATCCAACCGCCCTTCCGCGGCATTATCCCTTCAAACGCGGCGGATCCGCGGCTAACCTAGCTCCTCTCTGCATCAATTTTGCTCTGTAACTTTCTCACTTTCTTATCTTCTCCTCTGTCTGCTCCAATAACAATTTTACTGCAGGTTTCTTTGCAAATAAATCGCTGCGCGCAAAAGCAAAATAAAAATTTGTGCGTGTTTTTGATTTTTGGTTGTTTGCATATTAATACGGAAATTAAGGGGCACGACCAAATCCAAATTAGGTGGGGATTTCATTACCCTTCCTAGGCCCCGAAAATCGCAAAACTTGCATCCGCATTTACCCTCATTAATTAAAAGAAATCTAGAGATGACTCTAAGGACCGTCGCGCTCAATTAGGACAAGAGAAGGCCGTGGGTAATTCATTGCTTATCCGCGTTTTCTTGTGGTGCCTAAGGCGAGTGTGTCTAAGGCTAGTGGTTATTAATTAGGCCCACTGTAGTGGTGGTTCCTTCCCACTTACCTGGCACTTATCCGGCCACAGGGGGACAAAGAGGCAGTGGAGGATTCTATCCTGTGACTTGTCTTTTGGCAGTTAGGAGCGGTCTAGAGTTTGACCTAGGTGACCAATAGAATTAGGGTTTTGTGTGTTGCATTTGTTTGTTGCATCATATTTTTTCAAAAATCCGTATCTTTTTCAAAGCAAACACCGCATTCATATCATTTCCCCTAATTATAAATTCACGCTGCCACTTGTACTAACCCTTTTTAGTACAAGATAGGCTGGACACGGGTTTCTAGTGCCCGTTAAGTCCGCGTTTCCTTGATCGACCCAAAAGTCGGTATTTCTACATTTACCTTTTCTTTTACCCACCACCACACCCACATCGATGGATCCACCTCCATCGAACTGCTTTTCCACTACTCTGCCGCCGTCCGTTGGTGCGCAGAATCCACCTCGCATCTCTCTCCAAGAGAGATGCTATCCTACACGAGGCCCACTTTCCACTTGTCTTTCCACACCACCAGCCAACGGGGAAAATTTTCAAATAAAACCCCAACACATCAACCTTCTACCAAAATTTCACGGTCTCGAGTCTGAAGACGCATACGTGTTTATCACGAAATTTGAAAATGTATGCGCAATGATGGGTACTTCACAGCTTTCTGTGGATGCTTTCCGTCTACGTCTTCTCCCATTTACTTTGTGCGATTTAGCCGAGAAGTGGCTATATAACACTACCGCACATTCTATTTCAAATTGGGACGAATTCGTCAAAGCATTCCTTAAGAAATTCTACCCACATCAAAAGACAGCTCGAGTCCGTAGCGAAATCTATCAATTCACCCAGCTTCCAAATGAAACATTTTCAAAATGTCTTGACCGTTTCAAGGATTTGTTAATCCAATGTCCACATCACGGCATCCCGAGATGGGAATTGTGCCGAATCATTTATGAGGGCATTACTCCTTACACAAGACAGTCCCTTGAATCCATGTGTCAAGGCAACTTTATGACTAAAGATTATGGGGAAGCCTGGAAATTTCTAGAAGATTTCGCTGAAAAATCTTTACAGTGGGAGGGTGTGAGTCAATCATCTAGGGATGGCAATGATATTTCCATAGCAGTTAGAGCTGACATTTCAGCTATGCAAAAGAAACTTGAGACTATGGAAAACAAATTTTTAGCCGCCCTAAGTCAAATGTCATTCTCCAAAACTGTATGTGGCTGTTGTTCTGATCCGTCTTACTTGACGGAAGAATGTCCGTTTCAAGGTCATGAGCATACCAATGCCGCATTTCAAAGACCTAGAAACAATCCATCTTCCTCCACATATGATCAGGGTTGGAGGAATCACCCTAACTTTGCTTGGAATCAATCACAATTTCAAAACACGGTTCCAACCCAAAACAATTTCCAAGGGGCCCCTCCACAACAGCAGCAACTACCACAATTGAGTCAGCACCCCTTTCAAGCACAAAATTTTCAAAATCCGGTCAACACATCCGCACCATCTAGTCCTTTGCAGTTGACCGGGACTGATTCATTTGCACAATGCATGAATTTGGTCTTAACAAATATCATGCAAGTTTCGGCTGAAATGAAGTCTTCTGTCGATTATATAAAGAAAAACTCTGCGTCCCAAAGCGAGAGTATTAAATCGATGGAAGCACAAATTGCACAATTAAAAGCCGAAATGAGTGCACGAGAGAAAGGGAAACTACCAGCTCAACCTTTACCTAATCCTAGCTATTTACATGATGTGGATGCAATCACGTTGAGATCTGGAAGAGTGCTTGACACTCATGTTGGGGAAGAGTTTGATGTCACTGATAAATCAATCAATAGAACCCCGGCTGAGACCTTTCCATACACACACACTTCTGACCATACTTCTTCTACCCTACCACCTTCTTCCGAGCCTATTCTCCATTTCCCAAAAGGCTCGCCACTACTGTCCACCTCTTTTACCCCTCCACGGACGATCCCCACTTCTATACCGGGATCGGTTCCACACACACTTTCTTCTCCTATGATGGACCCAGCACTTATTACTAAAGCACCTTATCCTAATCGGTTAAGAGCTAACACACCGAGTCCACATATGGAGAAGATCATGAACATTTTTAAGCAAGTAAACACCAACATCCCTCTCCTAGATGCCATCCAACAAGTTCCGTCCTATGCGAAAACTCTTAAGAACTTGTGCACTAGGAAGAGGAAGACTCATGTGCCCAAGAAGATATTCATGGAAAAGACAATAGACACGGCTTTCCCCCAACAATTACCGAGGAAACGTAAGGATCCTGGATATCCTACTATTTCCGTTTCTATTGGGGAAAAACACATCAACCGTGCTCTACTAGACCTTGGCGCTAGTGTTAACTTGCTTCCATATTCTGTTTATGAGCAATTAGGGATCGGAGAGTTGAAGCCAACCAATTGCACTCTCCAGATGGCTGACCGATCAATCACTAAACCTAGGGGTGAACTGGAGGATGTGTTAATAAAAATCGGCGAATTTATATTCCCGGTAGATTTTATTGTAATTGATACACAACCTGTAGCGAACCCACGGAATCAAATTCCGGTGATTTTAGGTCGCCCCTTTTTGGCCACTTCCAATGCTATTATCAACTGTCGTAATGGTTCTATGACCCTATCTTTCGGGAATAGGTCAATAGAGCTAAACATTTACAAGTTGGGAAGTGTACCTTCCGAACCTACTGCTCAGGTCTGTTCTGTCGACTTAATGGATGTTGATAGCAGCGAATTTGATGATCCTCCTGATATCGATCTTGACTCTTTTCATACGTTATTGTTTGACCCAACTATGTATCATACACATACGGACTCTTCCACCGAGATGTCCGGGTCAACAATTAACACGGATTATGAACTGCTTTTAGAGTCTGAAGATCACCCCGCACCTTGTGATGACATTATTCTCCGGGGTATTGATAGAACTTTTGAGGAAATCGTCGCTGAAAAACTTGCATTTCTGAACAACACGGGTGTTGAGATGAATCATCTCCCAGTTATTGAAATTGAACCTCCACCCCTTCTTTTGACCTGTAAAAAGAATGCGAGTAATCCATCACATACACTGCATCGTCTCTCCAAAATGAGACGCACACACATTCTCTTCCACCACTTACCTTTTCCCCACATTTTCTTCCACCAACCCGAGCACTGCATTGATAAATTTTTTGAATGGTTGGTGTTGACATTCGGTCTTTGCAAAGCTTGGCATCGACCACTGATTTTTGACCCCCTCTTGTGATTTTCAAAGTTTAACATTGCATAACTCAAGTTTGGGGGGTATTATTTTTCCGGCTCTTGAAAAGAAAATTTTACAAAAAGACGAGCCAAAAATAAGTTTCGGGGGAGAATCTTCACTTAAATATTTTGCCCCCGCTAATAAATTCCTCCCAAGCTTACAGGTTTTTCGAGATTTAACGGAAGGCAACAGTGAGGACACTGTTGAAAACAAGTTTGGGGGAGGTTTGTGCTTATTTTCGCATCATTTGCATATCATTTGCATAAGCACAAAACATTTTTCTGAAAACCATAAAAATTTAAAAAATTTCAAAATTATAAAAATATTTTTTGTACATAAATAAGATAATGAAAGTTTAGATAGTGAACAATTACATCCATGAGATTAGAAAAATTTAAGAAAACTAAGAAAATTAGAAGTTTTCTTATACGAACTAGTAATAAGTAGTTATGAGCCGTTGTCCCAAGGGTTAGTAAGATGAAGGACGTCACTAATCTGAGGATAAAAATAAGTCTGAAAAATAGTTTCTATTCTGGAAGCCAAACATTTTGAACGTTGATACCCTGCTATTCGCACTTACACACGTCTTGAAACCTGGGATAGTAGAGGATATCTTGAAATGCTCTTGTCTTAAAGCCAAAAGTATGAAGGAAATAAAAAGAAAAAAATGAATAAAGAAAATATAAAGTGGTGAGAAAAATGGACACTGGTTTTGTTATCACCGAGGGCAATAAAAATGTATAGCGAGGGTGCTTCTTCACCTAGTGCCCTAAGGCCAACTGGTCTGGGAGTCACTGCTATGCCTGAGGTGGTGCAAGACGAGGAAAATACACCAAGTAAGCAAGCACAGGAGTAATCGGTCGGTTAGTACCTCAAGAAGTATTAACGGTCGCATGAAAGTGTGTGAGCAATCTCATCTAAATATTCATTAATTAAAAAGTACTGAGGCTGATGGGCAAGAGTATGATAGCTTGAATTGAATTCTCCGGGTGTAGGGATGTCCTTTGCACACACGCAGGGTGATATGATCGATGTTTGGAATACAGATAGGAATGAAGAATAAGACGATGTTTTATTGAGGGAGGACGTGATTTCTGACATCTTTTCATGACCATTAAGATAGGGCTCATGACAACCGAAAAGCTAGCTTAGTTGGAAACCCTAATTTTTAAAGCTTTTCTTTTAAAATTCTTTTCTTTAAATGTAATATTCATGATCTTGCTTTTATTATTGGATTTTGTGGGTGCAATCCGCTGAAAACCCTCAGGAGACAACACTCCTCCTACTAGGGACACCTAGAGGTTTAAAGGCTTGTTGCACGTGCTCAGTGCAATCGTGTTGCCTACGAAAGTGTGCTAGTTAGTTTTTCTCTTTCTTTATTTTCTCCTTCTCTTTTTAATAAAACATTCGCTCGAGACGATCGAAATTAAGTTTGGGGGTATTTGATCAGTCGAAAATATTGTATATTTTAACCGGCAATTTCCCTAACATTTGCATACATTTAGAAGTGTTCGGTACCCATATTTCACATATTAGCAAATCAGTCGTTAAAAATCAAATTTCATGTGTTAGACTTTTAAACCGACACTTTAAAGGAAATTAATCGCATTTCATGGCATCGCATCATTTCTGTATTTGCGCAACACTTGTCTTGAGAAATTGTGCAGGAAAATCCAGAAGAAACCGAGCCAAATTGTCAAAAGTGCTGATCAAAAATTACACCAAGTCTAAGTCTGGTGATCTGGCAGTAAAATTCCAGAAATTTATTCAAGGCCAATGGGCGCTTCCCGCCGCGGATCCGTGGCATGATGACGTCAACAGAGAAGCAGATTTTCCCCATGTGCTTATTTCTAACGGCAAAGCTTCCAGAACTCTCCAGAAACTCCACGTGGCTTCATCTAGAAGGCTCGGCCTAACAACCTAGTTCTAGAAGCCTCCCTCCAACAACCTTCTTCTAGAAGCCTCCTTGTAACAACCTCATTCTAGAATATTCCTTCCAACAAACTTTTTCTAGAAGATTCTTTCTAACAACCTCATTTTGGAGGGAAAATTCAAATTCAAATGAGGTGGTTCATTTTGGAGGGAAAATTCAAATTCAAATGAGGTAGTTCATTTTGGAGGGAAAAGTTGTTCATTTTGGAGGGAAAATTCAAATTCAAATAAGGTAGTTCATTTTGGAGGGAAATTTGAATTTCATTTAACTAACTTTTGGAGGGAAATTTGAATTTCATTTAACAAACTTTTGGAGGGAAACTAAAAATTCAAATCCTAGATCTAGGGTTTTGATGGCTATAAATAGGAACCTAGACCTAGGGTTAAGAGGGTAATCAATCAATCTTTAATCAATAATCAATAACCATTGGTTCATTCTACACCATTTTCTTCCACAAGTCTCGTGACAAGGCTTGTGCGAAACCCTAACCCTAATTCCACTCCAAATCCAAGATCTTGAGTACCAAATCAAGCGAGAAGCCTTCAACCTTTTAGGAGCCGAGCCGATCTTCAATCGGGCAAGTGATCCAAGCCGATCCGCGATCCACGGAGACGAGCGAAGCCAAGTCGACGATCAAGTTCTTCCTCTTGTAGTTCTTGAGCGAATGTAACTAAATTGTTGATATAAATAAAAGGTGAAATTCTTGAATCTTGCTTTCTTTTAATTCTTGCATCATGATTAGATCTCAATTTGTAATTGTTGCTCTTGTTGTGATGTGTGAGTGAAACTCCGCTCGTAAAGGAGTCGAGACGATTGTAGAATGATAATGTAACAAATCTTAATACTATTTTTAAGTCCTACGAGTTTTGTAAACCCTAGCAAGTTCAAGAATCGATGACCTAGTTTCGTTGCGATGCTTTCTTGATTGTGATCGCTCGAAATTAGGGATCTACGATCGTTTCTTGAATTTACTAGAGGCTAGAATATGAATGATATCAATGAAAGAACAAGAGATAAGATGAAACCCTAGTTTCACAAGAAGTCTCTAATTCTCATCGATCATCATCGATCTAGTATCAATTCATCGAAGGATAAGAATACGTCATTGTAAGATTACATCATATCTATAGATCCGATCGATTCCTACGAGCCTCATTTCGATTCTTGAGATTTGGTTTGGAAAAATCAACAAACGATCAATTCTTGATTCTATCTTTTAATGCTTTCTTAGATCTAGATTTTTCTCATTCTTGAACATCAACTTTAAATCTTGAATTGTTTTGTTTTCTTTTCATTAATGTTTCGACTCACCTAATTCAAAAGACGAACGATTACACTTTCCCTGTGGACGATCCGCACTCACATACAAACTACAATCCGACACCGTAGTTGATTGCGGTCAAATAATTTTTGGTTGTGATTTCTTTACAATTTCATACTACACAATCCGAAATCTTTTTCAATCAAATGGCGCCGTTGCCGGGGACCGTTTGATTCGATATTTTTACATCCAATCAAGAAATTTATAACAATCATCACTACTTATCAGTCACTAAGTCAATGAAATCAATTGGTGGAAATGATGCTCATGTTTAGCAAGGGTCTTGATGATGCTCGATATTGGCAATCCCCAAGATCGTGACACGTGGCAGGTGACGTATCCCAAGACCCAGAAGAAAGGGCCCACAGAGGCTGACCAGGCCACCCTTGTACCCGACCTGCAAGCACAAGCTGGCCCTCCTCGGCCCCCTTACAAATTAGCCTCCTCGGCCCCTCAGCTCGCCCCGAGCTGCCACAGGACCAAGACTCCTCGGCCCTCTCGGCCCTCTTGCTCGTCTCCGAGCTCCCCAGCCGAGGCTGTATTCCTTGGTCCCTCCGACCGACCAACTCCACGACTCATAGGCATAACCGCCGCTCCGCAGATCTCGCCACGCACAGATTCTCCGCCAGCAACGTCCCACGTTCTATGCCATCACGATCCTCATCAATGGGCGATCCGCTCTTTACGCGGGTGTGACGTCGGGAGCGTAACTGCCGGCGAGATTTTCGCGCTTGCTGCTGCGTGCTGCCGCCGCTATATAAACCCCCATCACAGAGGGGTCAAGTAAGCCATCTTTTACACTTTTATGCCGTTACTCTGCTCGGATCTCGTCACTGACTTGAGCGTCGGAGGGTCCTTGGTGGTACCAAACCACCCCGGGACTTCTTTGCAGGTACTCGGCAACAACTCCCTCACCTCACCACTTCCTCCGAAAACCCATTGAGACCCGCACGTGAAGGAAGATAATCAACTAAGTCCACCGCGAGATTAATGGAAGACAACATCTGACGGAGGCCCGAAAAGGAGCTCCATCAGTTGGCGCCGTCTTTGGGAAACGAAACTCCACAAAAAAATAAAGTTAGCCTTCCGATCTCCATCCCCATGGAAAGCGATCACTCTGAAGATCCAGATACCATCCGCCGCCTCCCCCTCACCGGAGGCGCGGGTGAACCTCCTCCGGCGACCGTCATCAACGCCCTCGTTGGCTGAATAGGCCGACACCCCCTCCTTTGACGGGGTCGCACAGAGGGGGCTCGCCACGGCGGCTCGAGGGCCACCTCGCCCAAGGATCAAAGCCCTCGCCAAGAGGCACCGAGCAGCTACCCTGCTCGGCCATCCTTTGCAGGCCTCTCAGGGCCCCTCCAGCATCAAGAATCAATGCCCTCGCCAAGAGGCACCGAGCAGCTACCCTGCTCGGCTATCCTTCGTAGGCCTCTCAGGGACCCTTCAGTGTCAAGGATCAAAGCCCTCGCCAAGAGGCACCGAGCAGCTACCCTGCTCAGCCATCCTTCGCAGGCCTCTCACGGAGGCGACGGCTCGAGGGCCACCTCGCGCAAGGATCTAAGCCCTCACTAAGAGGCAGCCCAGCAGATACCCTGCTCGGCTATCACTGGTGGGTAGGTTCCCTACCACAACACCGGGGATCAGAAAGTCCTCCCAGAGGCAGTCGAGCTCGAGGATCCCTCGCTCGGCTATCCCCGGCGGGTAGCTTCCCTACCGCAACGCCAGGGATCAGAAAGTCCTCCTAGAGGCAGTCAAGCCCGAGGATTCCTCGCTCGGCTATCCCTGGCGGGTAGCTTCCCTACCGCAACGCCAGGGATCAGAAAGTCCTCCCAGAAGCAGTCGAGCCCGAGGATCCCTCGCTCAGCTATCCCTGGCAGGTAGCTTCCCTACCGCAACGCCAGGGATCAGAAAGTCCTCCCAGAGACAGTCGAGCCCAAGGATCTCTCGCTCGGCTATCCTTGGCGGGTAGCTTCCCTACCGCAACGCCAGGGATCAGAAATCCCTCCCAGAGGCAGTCGAGCCCGAGGATCCCTCGCTCGGCTATCCTTCAGGACAAAAGCCCTCGCCAAGAGGCACCGGGCAATAACCCTGCCCGGCCAAAGGTCCTTGGTAGGCTTCTTACATCCCTATAGCTCTTCCCGCGCCAAGAACCAAAGTCCTCCCAGAGGCAGTCGGGTCCTTGCTCGGCTATCCCTGGCTGGTAGCTTCCTACCACAACTGACAGGGATCAAAGTCCTCGCCAAGAGGAACTGGGCAGTAACCCTGCTCGGTCCCCATCCTGAAGGATGAAAAGTCCTCCCAGAGGCAGTTGAGCCTGAGGATCCCTCGCTCGGCTATCCCTGGCGGGTAGCATCCCTACCGCAACGCCAGGGATCAGAAAGTCCTCCCAGAGGCAGTCGAGCCCGAGGATCCCTCGCTCGGCTATCCCCGGCGGGTAGCTTCCCTACCGCAACGCCGGGGATCAGAAAGCCCTCGCCAAGAGGCACCGAGCAGCTACCCTGCCCGGCCATCCTTCACAGGCCTCTCAGGGACCCTCCAGCATCAAGGATCAAAGCCCTCGCCAAGAGGCACCGAGCAACTACCCTGATCGGCTATCCTTCGCAGGCCTCTCAGGGCCCCTCCAACGTCAAGGACCAATGCCCTCGCCAAGAGGCACCGAGCAGCTACCCTGCTCGGCCATCCTTCGCAGGCCTCTCACGGCCCTTCCAGCGTCAAGGATCAAAGCCCTCATCATGAGGCCGCTGAGTTCCTTTCTGCTCGGTGCATCCCCAGCGGGCATCCTCCTGCCCATCAAATGCTGAGGATCTCAAGCCCTCATCGTGAGGCCGCTGAGTTCCTTCCTGCTCGGCGCATCCCCAGCGGGCATCCTACTGCCCATCAGATGCTGAGGATCTCAAACCCTCATCGTGAGGCCGCCAAGTTCCTTCCTGCTCGGCGCATCCCCAGCCGGCAACCTCCTGCTCAATAGACACTGATGGTCTGAAGCCCTCATCGCGAGGCCGCCGAGTTCCTTCCTGCTCGGCGCATCCCCAGCGGGCATCCTCCTGCCCATCAGACGCTGATGGTCTGAAGCCCTCATCGTGAGGCCGCGGAGCATCCCCAGCGGGCATCCTCCTGTCCATCAGATGCTGAGGATCTCAAGCCCTCATCGTGAGGCCGCCGAGTTCCTTCCTGCTCGGCGCATCCCCAGCGGGCATCCTCCTGCCCATCAGACGCTGAGGGTATGAAGCCCTCATCGTGAGGCCGCCGAGTTACTTCCTGCTCGGTGCATCCTCAGTGGGCATCCTCCTGCCTATTAGACACTGATGGTCTGAAGCCCTCATCACGAGGCCACGGAGCATCCCCAGCGGGCATCCTCCGGCTCATCAGATGCTGAGGATCTCAAGCCCTCATCGTGAGGTCGCCGAGTTCCTTCCTGCTCGGCGCATCCCTAGCGGGCATCCTCCTGCCCATCAGATGCTAAGGATCTCAAGCCCTCATCGTGATGCCGCTGAGTTCCTTCCTTCTTGGCGCATCCCCAGCGGGCATCCTCCAGCCCACCAGACGTTGATGGTCTGAAGCCCTCATCGCGAGGCCGCCGAGTTTCTTCCTGCTCGGCGCATCCCCAGCGGGCTTCCTCCTGCCCATCAGACGCTGATGGTCTGAAGCCCTAATCATGAGGCCGTCGAGTTCCTTCCTGCTCGGCGCATCCCCAGCGGGCATCCTCCTGCCCATCAGATGCTGAGGATCTCAAGCCCTCATCGTGAGGCCGCCGAGTTCCTTCCTGCTCGGTGCATCCCCAGCGGGCATCCTCCTGCCCATCAGATGCTGAGGATCTCAAGCCCTCATCGTGAGGCCGCCGAGTTCCTTCCCGCTCGGCGCATTCCCAGCGGGCATCCTCCTACCCATCAGACGCTCATGGTCTGAAGCCATCATCGTAAGACCGCCGAGTTCCTTCCTGCTCGGTGCATCCCCAGCGGGCATCCTCCTGCGCATCAGATGCTGATGGTCTGAAGCCCTTGTCGCGAGGCCGTCGAGTTCCTTCCTGCTCGGCGCATCCCCAGCGGGCATCCTCCTGCCCAACAGACGCTGATGGTCTGAAGTCCTCATCGCGAGGCCGCTAAGTTCCTTCCTGCTCGGTGCATCCCCAGCAAGCATCCTCCTGCCCATCAGACGCTGATAGTCTGAAGCCCTCATCGCGAGGCCGTCGGGTTCCTTCCTGCTCGGCGCATCCCCAGCGGACATCCTCCTGCCCAACAGACGCTGATGGTCTGAAGCCCTCATCGCGAGGCCGCCGAGTTCCTTCCTGCTCGGCGCATCCCCAGCGGGCATCCTCCTGCCCATCAGATGCTGAGGATCTCAAGCCCTCATCGTGAGGCTGCCGAGTTCCTTCCTGCTCGATGCATCCCAGCGGGCATCCTCCTGCCCATCAGACGCTGATGGTCTGAAGCCCTCATCGCGAGGCCATCGAGTTCCTTCCTGCTCGGTGCATCCCCAGCGGGCATTCTCCTGCCTATCAAACATTGAGGATCTGAAGCCCTCTTCGCAAGGCCGCCGAGCCCCTTCCTACTTGGCGCATCCCGGCGGGTAGCTTCCTACCCAACAAAGACAAGGATCAAAGTCCTTCCAGACTCGACTAGCCCTGGCCAGTAGCTTCCCTACTCGCAACGCCAGGGGTCAAGGCCCTCGCCAAGATCAACCAGCTCACCTTCCCTAAATGCAGAGATCTCGCCCTGATAAGCTGGAAGAAAAGACAGCTGACAGCCCGGGGATGCGTCCCGACGAAACCTTAGGAGGGAGCTTACCCTGGACGGCCCGGCAGTCCACTCTTAACCCGACCCACTAGCTGGTCCGGACAAGAGTGGGGGGCTAATGATGATGCTCGATATTGTCAATCCCCAAGATCGTTACACGTGGCAGGTGACGTGTCCCAAGACCCAGAAGAAAGGGCCCACAGAGGCCGACCAGGCCACCCTTGTACCCGACCTGCAAGCGCAAGCTGGCCCTCCTCGGCCCCCCCTAAAAATTGGCCTCCCGGCCCCTCAGCTCGCCCGAGCTGTCACAGGACCAAGACTCATCGGCCCTCTCGGCCCTCTTGCTTGTCTCCGAGCTCCCCAGCCGAGGCTATATTCCTCAGTCCCTCCGACCGACCAACTCCACCACTCATAGGCGTAACCGCTACTCCGCAGATCTCGCCACGCGCAGATTCTCCGCCAGCAACGTCCCACGTTCCATGCCATCACGATCCCCATCAATGGGCGATCCGCTCTTTATGCGGGCGTGACGTCGGGAGAGTAATTGCCGGCGAGATTCTCGCGCCTGCTGCTGTGTGCTGCCATCGCTATATAAACCCCCATCACAGAGGGGTCAAGTAAGCCATCTTTTACACTTTTATGCCGTTACTCTGCTCGGATCTCGTTACTAACTTAAGCGTCGGAGGGTCCTTGGTGGTACCAAACCATCCCGGGACTTCCTTGCAGGTACTCGGCAACAACTCCCTCACCTCACCACTTCCTCTAAAAACCCATTGAGACCCACACGCGAAGGAAGATAATCAACTAAGTCCACCGCGAGATCAACGGAAGACAATATCTGATGGAGGCCCGAAAAGGAGCTCCATCAGGGCTCGTGCATGCTCGAGACTACGGTCCACTGTTGCCCGAGACATAACCCTGCAGCCATGCCGCTAGGCCCATGACCTAATGTGTGTGTGTGTGTATATCACTAATAGCGAATAATCATCCTCTAAATCACTGTACCTCGCTAAATACGAGTTCAATTCCACCTTGATTTCCCTATACCCCAGGTTATAGTATGAATTCAGGTTTTAGATAGGCTGTGAACAAATACGCACCGCTTTCACTTTCAATCACGTTTCCACTTATCAATATCACTTTCATATTTGCCACAACCCAATCACTAACACTTATATATCGACAATGCAAAATAGTCGCTAGGTCTCAATGTAAACAATCACCATGCAGCAGGTATAAAGTAAGCATAAAAATAGGCAAAATTACACTGAACAAATATTCACTATATTATGTCAGCCAACGCCGTATAACTTGCACAATTTACCATAAAACACACGTATAAAATAAACCAAAACAATATAAAATACATACGAAGTACACTTGATTATCTAGGTAATAAAATTAATTTCATGTCAAACGGAACTCAGGTTAGGGACTTATCGTCATTTTAAATCAGCGATCAGTTGCTGGAATTCCAGTTTCAGAACTGGAAGTCCAACTTCGTGCGCAGTTTACTAGGGATTATGTTTAGATTCAGGTGTTTCCCCAGGCGAATAAAATCTATTTATATCTGTTAGGTTTCCAATGCATCAAGCGGATTATCAATATCCTTTTTGTACTAGATATTACATCCTGTTTAATGTGACGGTGTAAGAAATGTCACTACAGTAACTGCAGAACACATCGACATTCTAAAATACAAACTAAATATCAAACGACTGTGAAATTGCACGGGACTAGATTCATGTATTATCTAACTAAATTATATACGCGATTATATGGGGATCCATGCATTTTCAGTTTTAAGTAAGGACGTGCAGGTATTTAAATTCAGGTATCCTCGTGAAATGCTACCCGGACTGCAGTCCAGTGTTGCATTCGCAGCCAAATCTCGTTGCAGTAATCTATAAATGTTGAGAAATAAACTATGGATGGTTCTATATTATCTAGTCAGCTTCGATATGAGCCGTAGAAAACCACATTCCAAACTGTATTGAATTTACAATGATTTTAACGAGGTAACATGCACGGTAAAATTTTAGATTTAGTGTCTCCTTTATGGGGCGAATTTACATGATTATACACGATATTTTGCATCCAAATTCCTACACGGTATTTGTAATCAATAAAGAGATCTAATTATTATAGGTTCCGCCATAACAAGATATGTTTTGGTTTATAGTTCGCATCAAACACTAGGGTAGTATTTGGTAATCGGTCGTAAACACACATCTACACTACTATATAACAAAATAATCTAACATTATTATCTAGCTTAGGTGTCAAGATAGCATGAACAACAAGAGATGGGTTTTTTCTTGCCTTTGGCGAAAGTGGCACGACTGAGGTGGCAGCACAACACGGGCTATAACCACGGCACGGAGACGTTATGGCACGATTCACGCGCAACTAGCACGGCTTTGGTGAGGACTTGGGGAGGCTCGGCACGATGCAGAGGTGAGCACGGGCACTGTGACAAGGTGATGAGGGAAGCAGAGCTCCGGGGTGTTATGGCGATGAGATAGGAGGTGGCATCAGCGGTGTTGAGCTCCGGTGGCAGTTGCAGCGAGGAGGGACATGCTCGGGTGAGGGGATGGAGTTGAGGAGGCGAGGAGGTCGGGGCTCGTCGGAGAGGTGGAGCTGGTGGTGGCTGCAGCGATGGATGTAAGGGCCCGGTGGGTCGATGGAGGTGGCAGTGGGTTCGTGGCATCGGTGGGCTCGAGATGCAGGAGGAGGAGCTCATCGGCTGTGAAGAGAGAGCTCCGGGGATGGAGTTAGTTCGGCTTGGGAGCTCGAAGGAATCAGTGGTCTCCTGAGGTGGTTGTCGGCGATGTGGAGCTCGGAGCTCGGAGCTGGGGATGGTGGAGTGAACAAGAGAGAGTGGTAGAGAGAGACGAGGGGGAGAGAGTGAAGTAGAGAGAGAGATGAGGGATAGCGGAGAGGTAGGCGAGTGGAGATTGGGTCGTTGTGGCCGTTGGAGAGCGAGTCTTGCAGAGACATTGGCGAGGGAAAGAGAGAAGGGACCAGTGAGGATTTAGGGAAGGTGATCTTGGGGATTCGTGGGCATGGGGTATGGTCATCGCGGCGTGGGCGCGGGTCTCACAGGCATGGGCGCAAGGTAGGAGGAGACGTTGGGGAAAAGAAACGAGCGGGAAAAGAAAACGAGGCGAGGCAGAAGAAGAAGGAAGTGGGTGAGTCGGGTTGGGTCGTGTGAGGGTTAGGTTTAGGAGTTAGAATTAATAATTAAATAAAATAATAAAAAATAATTAAAAATCTAAAAAAGTGCAAAATTATTCTAGGAAAATCTGAAAAAAAAATATACGGAAAAATATATACGAGAACCGGGGATTTACAGTATCATTGATGAAGGCGAAGGACAGAGCTCGTTTCATGAGCTGATATCTTGACGACGCATTTTTGGGTGTTCGTTTGGATTTGAAGTAGTCTATAAAGACTTCCCTCCAATCCTTGACCTTTTCTTCATCCTCTATTTGAAGGTGTTCGGTTGTTTCTTTTCTTTCGGATGGCTTTATTAAGTCTTCCAAAGATATATCTGTTGGTGCGAGAACTCTGCAGTTTTGCACAATGATCTTTACGTCATCGAGGTCTTCATCGGCCAGTTCTTTAGCCAATTTGGCCAATGCATTCGCCTTGTTGTTTTCTGCACGCGGTATACTCTCCAGGATGAAGGAGGGGATTTGTGTCAACGGTTGCTGCACTCTTTCGCCATACTTTATCAGCTCTGGCTTGTACATCTGATAGTCGCCATTTACTTAGCTAATGATCAGCTGAGAGTCTCCATATATGAGGAGGTCTTTGATTCCCATGTCGACAGCGATCTCGAGACTCACTATCAAAGCTTCATATTCAGTTTTATTATTAGTCCTTAGCTTCGTTAAGGAGAGAGCGCAACACAATATCCCTCCTTGTGGAGTCATGAAGATAAGGCCACCCCGGCTTTGATTATGGGTTGTTTTGCTTTCGCCTCTTCATAGAAGATACTCCATCGAATTAGAGTTCCTATTGAGAATCATTTTTTTTCCTTCTCTCCTTCGATTGTATCGAATGCATGTCCATCCGGCAACTCGCAATTTAAGGGGGAGTCGGCTGGTATCGGATGCTCCGCGAGAAAGTCGGCAATGGCATGGACTTTCACTGCTTTAAGGGGTCGATACGTTATCGGGAACTCCAACAAGAGGAGGGCCCATTTGGCAAGCCTTTATGTTAGTATGGCCCTTGACATCAGATATTTGGGAGGATCCACCTTTGATATGAGATGAACCTCATGTGCTAAGGCGTAATGCCTGGGCTTTGTTTTCGCGAAGATCAGTGCCAGGCAATGCTTTTCGATGGGGGAGTAGTTGTTTTATACTCCCAGGAGAACTCAACTCAAATTGTACATAGCTCTCTCCTTTCCCTGATCGTTCTTTTGTGCCCATAGTGCGCCTAGAGAACCCTCAAGGGTTGTTGTATATAGAATAATGGGTTTTCCCTTAACCGGAGAGGTCAATACCGGCTGATTTTACAGGTATTGCTTGATTTCATCTAGTGCATTTTGGCACTTTTGATCTCAGACGAACGGGGTCCCTTCTTCATTAGATGACTATAGGGGCGGTATTTTTCGGAGAGGTTGGTTATGAACCACCGGATATATGCGAGCTTTCCTTGAAGTGACCGCAGTTGTTTGAGGGTTCTCGGCGTAGGCATTTCCATAACCGTCTTGATCTTTGAAGGGTCGATTTCGATACCCCGGTGCCGTATGATGAATGCTGGGAATTTTCCTAAGAAGACTCCAAACATGCATTTTAGAGGATTCATCTTCAGATTATACTTCCGAAAACATCGGAACACTATTTTTAGATGTTCCCAATGCTCCTCGTGAGATTTGCTCTTTACCACAAGGTCATCATTGTAGCATTCGAAAATCTCATGGATGAGGTCATCGAAGATCTTTGTCATAGCCCCTTAGCAGGTAGCACCGGTGTTCTTCAGACCGAAGGGCATCACCTTATAGCAGAATATGCCCAGCGGAGTCCGGAAGGCGGTATGCTTTTGATCTTTTGGATGCATTTTTATTTGATTGTATCCTGAAGATCCATCCATGAAGGAGAAGACTTCATGGGTAGACATGTTATCGATCATTATCTCGGTAACAGATACTGGGAAATCATCCTTCGGGCAAGCTTTGTTGAGGCCCCGAAAGTCCACGCAGATGCACACTGTCCCATTTTTCTTTATCACCGGAACAATGTTAGCGATCCAGTCGGGATATTGAAATTCTTGGATGAAGCAGGAGTCGATTAGTTTCTTGACTTCAACGTTGATACTTATCTCAAGTTCGAGCCGCATTCCTCTTGGCGCTTGTTTGACTGGCTTTACGTCCGGCGATATGGCCAGTTTATATACTGCCACCTTTGGATCTAGACACGGCATCTCGGAATAGTTCCATGCGAAGAAGTCTTTATATTGCATGAGCACGTCTTTTAACGTGGCTACCTGATTTTCAGATAGTAGCTCACTGAAAAACGTTGTCCTTGGATCATTTTCCGTCTATAAGTCAATTTTTCTTAGGTTGTCCGTTGTGGTGTATATCCCATCTTCCATCTCCTTTGGTGCTGGTGGAAACTCAGAGATTACCTTGCCCTCTTCTTCATTTGCGAAGCATATGCGGAGGTCATCCATAGTTTCGTGCCCTACCTCTTTTGAGAGTGTTATCATATGGCAGGTACGAGTTCGCTTCCATTCTTGATATTGAGATGGTCCTATCCTCATGGTATAGATCCTTTTTGGCTCATGCTTTTGCGGCGGGGTTACCTTCCAGCTGTCAGATAAAGCGAACCCACCTTATTGATACTGGTCTTCTACCTAGTCTTTGAAGGTGAAGCAGTTTTCAAGGGGATGACCTATTGCTTGGTGATATGAGCGATAATCCGGATGATATACTTAGTTTATTTGTTCGGGATGTCGAGACTCCGGGAGCGTCATCATTTGATGCTTCATGAAAAGGTTGAATATTTTTCTTGTCTTATCTTGGGGGAAAGAGTATTCCCGACCCATCTTCTTTATAAAGGATGGGTTCCAATCGACTTTTTTCTGATTGCACGGCTTCTTGGATTCGCTTCATTGTTTTCGAACGCTGTTTGCGTTCTTTGCCCTGTTTTTGCCTCTATTTCAGGATTTTCCCCTTTCGCGAGGACATACGGCGGGCCAGGATGAAGAGCATTATAGTCTTCCTTCTCCGCAGATTGCTGATTGAGGCACTACGTCCCGGCCTTTTCATAAATGGCTATTTCGCAACTGTGATTGTCTCGGCTCTTTTGACAAGCTTCTTTTATTAGCTTGTCTATTTGTTCTTCGAGTGATGGACTTAACGTTGTTAGAGCGGGATTTCGCTCTGTTTCAACGTCACGGCCATTCAGAAGAGCGTTTTCCCCTTCGCTGGAGTTGCTTATAATGCGGCAGCTGTGGAACTGCTCCAGTTTTTTGGACCGAATGTATCAGAGCCCGGTTGTCTCCATCTTCCCGTTGGGTATCTTGCGCTGAGTCCCGGGAATATCCCAAATATTTTTGTAGAATTGGGCTTGTTGAACAGTTTGTTCGAGGGGTACACCTTGACGTCTCAATAGTCTTTTTAATCCCTTCGCGTAGTATCTTGGTAGACGGATTGGTTGAAGCCTATCAAGTGCAAAATCGGCACCATGCCAGACCTCTTTTTCTACTTTGGTCTCCGTAGATTGGTCGAAGAGGATCCCGTTTTACCTCTTCGCCTGGGAGGGACATAGAAAGTCTTTAGTTCTTGTACGCTTTATGTATCGAGCACATCAAGTTCTTTGTAATGCCGAGGTGGAGCCATTGTGATTTGCAGTCTCTAATCGGCTCCGGTGAGGGTTCGCGCTGACGGGTGGATGGAGAACACTATATTGGCTTCGTCCTCCGAGTCACTGCCGAAGACCAAAATAGGAGTAGATGGTTCGGGCCTGTTGTTTTCTTTCTGGGGTTGCCCCGAGTAGACTATTTTTCATCTTCCTCGGAATCGCTCCCAAAGATCGGGATAGTGGTGACGGGCTTTTGTTTATCCTCCGGCCTATGACACATTTCCGTATCCTTGAAGTCTGGTAGGAAGTTCTTCGCATCTTCATATTTTCGGACCTCGTTTACGAAGAACGGATTTAGCTCCCCTGTGACGGTGTATTCCAAGCCGTCTTTGAAATACTTTGTACACTGATGTTGTGCAGAAGGGATGGCGTTGTATTCATGTAACCAAGGCCTGCCGAGCAGAGCGTTATAACAAGTCTTGGCGTCAATGACATGAAATTTGATGTCAGTGACGAGCAGCTCGAAGAATAACATCAATATTACGGATCCAAGCGTTCGGGACGACTGTGAGTCAAACCCGGAGATGGTAATTTTGTCTCAGGCCAGGTACTGAACGTTCATGCAAATTTCTTTCAGCACTCTCATGTTGAGAAGGTTGACGGAGAATCCGTTGTCGACAAGGATTTTCCCTATCCTGAAGTCGTGGCAGTACCCGGTGATGTATAACGGGCGATTATGTTCGCACATATCGAGGAGGAGATCTTCATCGCTGAATGTAATGTCAGCCGTATGGACCTTTGCCAGTTCATTTTTCATCTTCTCTTCTGCGAGGAAAGCTTGGTACTGATCAGGCTCTTATAATGCCTGCGGGGTTCGCTTAGCACCCTCACTAGGTTTTGGCACGCATCAAGTATGCAATTTCAAAAATCTAGAGTGCCAAGTGAGCCCGAACCAAGGATCTAACTAGAGAATCAGGGTATAACTAAGCAAGTAAATAATTTTACTCTAAGTGAACAAGGAATACAACCTTTGTAGACCGGTCCTTCACTTCTAAAGCTCCATGTAGTAGTCCCTTAGTTCCAAGTAGTAGTCTCCTGGACTCTCGTTAGGCTCCACTAGGAGAAAGGAACGAGCTTGCTTAAAGATTTTCGAGGCCGAAGATGATCTACGATGATGAATCTCCAACTCAAGCTACCTCTTTACTAATTGAGAATTAGTGAATGAAACAACCTATACTAATTGGCTAGTTTGGTATAGATTAGTGAAGTAGGAATTTTTCTCACTTTAGAATTAATTTTCTCTTTTCTTTTTCTTCTCACTTGAAAGCTAGAGAGCAAGGAAGGAGATGAAGAAGAAACTCAAGTGATCAAGTCATTAACCATGGGTAAGAAAATATCTCATATAAATTCTTGTAGAGACTTAACCATGGCTAAAGATAATGGTTAGGTTAATAAATATCTAGAGTAAACAAAATTAGTGGATAAAGTCAAGGTTTCTACATGCTTCCATAAGCATCCAAACCAAGACATTTTCCACCTAATTTTGTTTATTCCCTAAATAAATAACGACCCTAATTATCTTAAGTATGGTATGAGTCTCATACATCCATGTGCAATGTATCATCAAGCATGACACAATAAATACATTAACATATATCATATATATATATATATATATATTAAATGTATAAGTAGAAAAGAAATTCTTAAGTGAGCTAATATTAGTTAATATATCGAATATATAATTATATATTAAATTATTAAATCAACACTTTATTTAATAATCTGGCTATATCATATACAACCGACTAATATCATATATCGCGAGATTAGAATATGGTATCACATACACGTATTAATCTCGGTCCCGCACATATCACATATGTGCCTTACTTCATTTCGCTTGAGCCAGGAAGCCTCTGTGTAGGACTCTAAAGACTCGTTAATACGCTAGCAGTAGGTGATGATCATATCAGTCACCCACAAGCCGTCAGCGGTACTAGCTGGACGTAACGGCTACCCAGGTATTGAGCGATTAGAAGATCAATAAGCAAGCTTGTTCATACTCCCGTGAATCCAATAAGTAACACTACCGTACAGTCCGGTCTCTTCTTCTGATATGTCGAATATCTAGTCTGGGGGTGGTAAATGTCAGACCCCAATAACTTGATAAGTCATGCCGATGTGAGTCTCATAACGGGTCGAGAAACTACTGATAACACTTCCCGGTAAATCTCAGTATCATCCCTGGCCAGGGACTTCCTGTTATGGCCAATCGAGTATAGCGCAACATCAACCCCCAATACCGGGAGAGACGAAACCCCTTCTATCGCTCATTACCTCCATGTGACTTGGGACCGTACCCAAAAACCACATGTTTGCACGCTCTCTTGAACGTGGTAGGGTGGAAATCAAAGCACAGTGGGAATCACACAAGACTCTATGACGATCTCGGGTCTATAGACTAACCTGTACCAGTGTCACTAGAGAACTGCTATCTGAATTTAGGTATAATACCATCTAGGAGTTCTCGGCGTGTCCTGTTCGGTGTATCCATTCTTCAATGAGCACCTGCGTACAATCTTTGATGTCAAACACCAATGGATGTGTGATCATCCATCGTCTCATACAGGGTCAAGAAACATATACACTAGTTTACTCTAGAATATCGATGCCCTGTCTCAATACTCCCACAACTAGGAACAATTAAAGGATGAACTTGTGGACTACCTTGGCCCTACTAGTATGATCTGCATCATAGTCCTGATAGTTAAGTACACATCCTAAGGGCTTTATCAACATGTGAAAGAAAAGATAACATCACAATACTAGTCTACATATTAAGATAAAGAGCAACCAGATAGCATACTATCACGTCGAGCAAGAAAGTCCTCTCTATATATGTCCAAGCATCCACTATAATATACCATCATGTACAATAATGGCCTCTAGGGCATACATACAACTAACAATCTTCCACTTGCACTAAGGCCAGTTATTGTAGTATCTCATACCCAACATCCCGAAGAGTCTCTCAAATTGTATCTGGGGAATGGCCTTTGTAAGTGGATCCGCCGTGTTATTCTTCGTGTCAACTCTCCTGACCTTGATCTCCTGGCGATTAACTATCTCCCGGATCAGGTGATACCGCCTCAGAATATGACTGGATCTCTGATGGGACCTGGGTTCCTTGGCTAAAGCCACAACTCCATTGTCATCGCAATACAAAGGTATTGGATGCTCGATGGATGGAACCACACCAAGTTCAGTTATGAACTTCTTCATCCAGACAGCCTCTTTGGCGGCATCATTGGCAGCGATGTATTCAGCCTCCATCGTCGAGTCTGCCACGGTATCTTGCTTGGAACTCTTCCAACATACCGCCGCTCCATTGAGGGTGAAGACAAACCCCGAGACTGACCTAGAGTCGTCCTTATCACTCTGGAAGCTCGAATCGGTAAAGGACTCCACTTGGAGTTCTCCGTTACCATACACCAAGAACATTTCTTTAGTCCTTCTCAAGTATTTAAGAATGTTCTTCACAGCTGTCCAGTGATTCTCCCCAGGATCCAATTGATATCTGCTTACAACACTAAGTGCATACGCTACATTCGGTCGGGTACATAACATCGCATACATGATAGACCCGACTGCCAAAGCATAGGGTATCCCTTGCATGCGAGCCCTCTCCAAATCAGTCTTGGGGGACATCTCTTTGGAGAGAGTGATTTCTGAGATCGTAGGTAAATTCCCACGCTTGGAATCTTCCATACTAAATCTCTTTAGTATGGTGTCAATGTACCTGCATTGGGACAATCCCAACATCTGGTTAGACCTATCTCTATAGATCTTAATCCCCAGGATGTAGGAGGCATCACCCAGATCCTTCATGGAGAATCTTTGTGATAAGAAAAGCTTAACCGAGTGCAGTATAGGAACATAATTTCCTATCAAGAGTATATCATCCACGTACAATACGAGGAAGATGACCTTACTCTTTGCAACCTTCTTGTATATACAAGGTTCATCTATGTTTTTGATGAAGTCAAACTCTTTGATTGCCATATCAAAACAGATGTTCCAACTCCGCGATGCTGCTTTAACCCGTAGATTGATTTAAGCAGCTTGCATACCTTTCCGCAGCTCCCACTATCTATGAAGCCCTATGGCTGAGTCATGTACACGCTCTCTTCTAAATCACCATTTAGAAAAGTGGTCTTGATATCCATCTGCCAGATTTCGTAGTCATGGTATGCAGCGATGGCAAGTAGGATCTGAATGGACTTAAGCATAGCCTTTGGAGAAAAGGTTTCATCATAATCCACACCTGGTCATTGATGAAAAATTTTTGCTACATGTCTAGCTTTGAAAGTCTTAACTTTTCCATCTATACCAAGTTTCTTCTTAAAGATCTACTTGCTCCCAATGGGTTTTACCCCTTCAGGAGCAACGTCCAAAGTCCATACTTTGTTGGTGTACATGGATTCCATCTCAGATCGCATTGCATCCAGCTATTTCACAGAGTCCACTCATGATGGCCTGCTCGAAGTTAGTTGGTTCATCATCTTCCATGATGCAATTCTCACTTCTTCTGTCAATGAGAAAATCGTAGTATCTCCCAGATGGATGAGGAACCCTACTAGATCTGCGGAGTGGCTAAGGTTCGTCGGGGACTATCGAATCCTCCGGTTCTATCGAACTTCTTCCAGTTCTACCTCATGACCACTAATTTCTTTTATAAGAAATTCCTTTTCTAAAAAGGTGGCATGTTGAGAAACAAACACCTTTTTTCCTCTCTGTGGTAGAAGATATATCCATAGGAATCCTTTGGATATCCCACAAACTTGCACAGAACAAACCTTGCCTCGAGCTTGTCCGGATTTTGTTCTTTAACATAGGTTGGACAACCCCATGTCTTAACTCGTTTAAGAGATGGTCTCTTCCCATTCTATATCTCATATGGAGTGGTAGACACTGATTTGGTTGGAACTCTATTCAATAGGTATGCAGCTGTCTCAAGGCATAACCCCAAAAGGAAACAGATAACTCAGCATTACTCATCATAGAGCGCGTCATATCTAATAGGGTACGATTCCTCCACTCCGATACACCGTTGTGCTGTGGTGTATACGGAGGAGTAAACTGAGAGAGAATCCCATTCTATTTTAAATAATCCAGGAACTCCGTGCTTAAGTATTCTCCTCCCCGATCAAAGGATTTTAATACTTTTACCCGTTTGGTTCTCTACTTCGTATTTATATTCTTTGAATTTCTCAAAAGTTTCAGACTTGTGTTTCAACAGGAACACATGCCCGAAACTTGAGATATCATCGGTTAATATAATGAAGTACGAGGAACCATTCCTGGCATGTGTAGACATGGGACCGTATACATCACTGTGTATCAGTCCCAAGAGTTCAGTAGCTCTTTCTCCGTGTCCAGTACACGGAGTTTTGGTCATTTTACTTTTGAGATATGACTGGCAAGTTTCATATGATGTAAATTCAATCTGATTCAAATATCCATTGTTAAGTAACTTAGCTAGTCGTGTCGCATTGATATGACCTAGTCTACAATGCCATAAGAAAGGTTCGTTCATTTCTGAACTTTTCCTCTTGTGTGTGTTCTGTATGTTGAGAACCGTGGTTTGAATTAGAACGTATATGCCATTACATAACGTACCTGATCCAATTAACTTTTGATTTAGGAAAATGTTCATAACATTATTCTATAATACAAAATTATATCCTTCTTTAGTTAATAAAGATACTGATATAATATTTCATATCAGGTTCGGTATGTAATAACATTCGTTCAGAATCAATGTTTTACCATTTGGTAATATAAGGTGATAATTGCTAACTGCTTTGGCTGCAACAATTGCACCATTTCTTACTCTTATATCCTTATCATCCAGTCCCAGTTCTCTACCTCTCTTAAGCCCATGTAACAGATTACATATGTGAGATCCTGATCCAGTATCTAATACCCAAGATATAGAGCATACTGAGAAACAGTTCTCGGTAACGAACACACCCGAAGAAGATGCATCAACATGCTCATTCCTTGTTCGGGTCGCGTGGGAATCCGGATATTCCCCTATTTTCTGCTCAGACTCATAACAATTATAAGATAGAGCGGAACCAACGTTCCCCAGCACAGTATAATAAGCGGGTTCGGTCAATACATCAATATTATTATCTTGATAAAGGCGTGACATGGTTGCTACCTCGAGAGAGAGAGAAGAAAACACTTTAGCGTATGCTCTTGCAAGATTAAATTGGTTATTATTTTATCTAATCAGGATGGCTCCTTCTATTTTTTATCAAATTTTCATTCAAACTCTAAAAGGTAAGACTGGCCCGGATTAATTACACTCTATAAGTTCGCCAATCTTTCAGCCAGGCCAGTGTCGGTACTTTGAGAGAGGTTCACCATGCTTTCGCATGGACCTAATTAAAATAAACCTCATTTTCCCAGAGGCATAACCCCGTTGACACCTTTCTAGTCACTTACTTGATCGGCTAATTGTAAAGTGCAAAACTCTCCCAGGAGTAACTCTTACTCGCAGTGGGTATCGGGATCCAAGTATCTCATAGAAGGTATGCAATCTCATTTCAAATTTCAACACTTGAAATTCCCGATAATGTTTTTACCTCTAGCAATTTATGACCTTGGCTATGGTCAACAAATCATAAGCGCTAACCAAGTTCAACCCGTCATTTCCTGATTGAATTAAGCCCACCCGTACGACCCTTGGCTATGGTTAACAAAGCCGTACGACTATCCTAATCTAATCGCATCATATGCTTGCAAATAAACACTAATTAGGTACCACACACTACGCCTTGGCTATGGTCAACAAACGTAGCACGAATACTAAATAACACTTATCTGAAATGGCGGAGGGCTACGACAGGTTTTTAAGAAAACCTTTTGCGTAATAAACTTGATATCGTTGTAGAATAGAGTGATTTGAAAAGGAGTGGTTTAAGCTCACTTTTTAAAATCGAGTTTTTCAAAATAAACCGAGTGGGTGTAGCATCTGCCAGCTTTTGCTAAAGAGGTCATTCCCGGTGAAGGGATCTCGGCTCTTTCCTCATCGAATGAGGTGCTGGATATTCATCAAGGAATACCGCTATGCAAAGCAAGAACTAGAGCTACCTTTTTGAAAATTTGATTCTACAACATTTTTAGGTTTCTTTCATTTCATTAATCTCATTAATGAAGTCCCATCATTTATATTTCCTAAGCATCATAGATAAAGAAACGTAAATACAACGTACGCTTATACTATCCTCATTCGTCATGGGGTCCCGTCATGCACCATTAGGTTAGTTAACTAACGGCAGAGCGGGGGCAGGACTAGCGCGGATGCAAAACATAAGCAACGTTTATTATATATCATATATATAATATAAAGCATTCGTCTCACGTAGTTATATGATCTCATCACAAAACATTGCAGCAGAAGTCATCATATCAAATATTGGATATACTAGGAGGTCCATGTTTTAAATTAATCCAGTAAAAAATATGGATTCCACGGTCGCGATGAATAGCCAAACCTACATCCCTAGACTCCTACGAGAGCGGCAAGCAACCCTACCAATTCTAGAGTTAGGAGACCCGGTCTCGACTCCTCGAGATGGTCTCCCACTGGACTTTAGAACCCGGTTACTTGTGCTCCCCGCCTTGGTTCTATAGTAATGCGGAAAAGTAAATAATATACATCAATGGTGACATCATCCTCAACCGGAAGTGTTTCAATAAAATAATATTATATACAAGTTTTTACATGAATGAAAATGAAAAACTCTCATCTCACACAAAACCCCCCGGCTATTCAAACACGACAATCCAATATAACATATCCCAGCAACACATAAATCACATGTCATTAACGTAAGTAAATATGCGTATCCCAATTGTCGTTGACGTATAGCAACGAAACCGGCGATACACCACACATTACACTTACGATCGCAGAAAAGAAAGTGAAAACCACAACAATTGGAATCCGCAAGCACCTTAGATATCATAAACCCGAAATATCACATACTTCAGATTTCATGCCTAACCGTATAAATTCCTTAGACATCATAAAGCCGGAATATCACATATTCCGAATTTCATGCCAAACGTTATAAACCTAGCATTTTAGTTTCAAATTGAAAAAACTTTTTAATATCTAGTCGGGCAATTCAACAAGACAGTTGATCGAATGCTCATCGGAAATATTAGTAGACGGCCGCACCCGTGATGCCGTTGACGAAGTGCACTTAGGCGAAACACCGCGGCCGCGAGCTCCCGGATGGATACTTTTGGCTACGGGGTTCTCTTACAGTCACTTGGTCGGAGCTATGGGGCATGGCTATCGAGTAGTGTTACCCGGCGAGCGTTCGCATACAATATGAGATTGCAACAGAGTTTTGATCCGAATTAAAACCTCGCGGAAACCGATCAAAAGAGACTAAATTGCTAAATTTACAAAATACTAATTAGTTTTCACAAAACTAATTATTGTGGATTCCAAATATTGTATCACAGATCACAGATATCTAGAAGATGTTAAACATTTCGATCGATTTATCAAACACCCAAAATTCCCAGAGACCTCAACACTTGAGTCACAGTTAAAAATATCCAGACAGTGCCCCAAGTACCTACGGGCCTACACAAGAAGGCACGCTCCTTGTCTCACCAATGGCACCGCGGAACCGCCGCCAAAGGAATGCTTTGGCCGCGCTTCCACGGTCGTTTGATCGAGTTGGGCCATCGTTTTTCCTGTGGGTCCATATAAAACCCTGCACAATTTTTTGAATATTATTAATTAGAAAAATTCCAACTTTTGAAAAAATTTCCAAAGAGTGGGATTTTTCGGTTTCGTATAGTCGATCAAACACTTTAACTTCGCCTAGACTACTCCTAATACTCTAGCATGGCTCTGATACCACTGTTGGGGTCGCTTAGCACCTTCATTAGGTTTTGGCACGCATCAAGTATGCAATTTTAAAAATCTAAAGTGCCGAGCAAGCCCGAACCAAGGATCTAACTAGAGACTTAGGGTATAACTAAGCAAGTAAACAACTTTACTCTAAGTGAATAAGGAATACAACCTTTGTAGACCGGTCCTTCACTTCTAAAGCTCTGAGTAGTAGTCCCTTAGCTCCAATTAGTGGTCTCCTGGACTTTCGTTAGGCTCCACTAGGCGAAATGAATGAACTTGCTTAAAGATCTTCGAGGCCAAAGATGATCTAGGTCGAGGAATCTCCAACTCAAGCTACCTCTTCACCAATTGAGAATTAGTGAATAAAACAATTTATACTAAATGGCTATTTTGGTATAGATTGATGAAGTAGGAATATTGCTCATTTTAGAATTAATTTTCTCTTTTCTTTTTCTTCTTACCTGAAAGCTAGAGAGCAAGGAAGGAGATAAAGAAGAAACTCAAGTGATCAAGTCATCAACCATGGGTGAGAAAATATCTTATATAAACTCTTGTAGAGACTTAACCATGGCTAAAGATAATGGTTAGATTAATAAATATCTAGAGTAAAATAAAATTAGTGGACTAAGTCAAGATTTCTACATGCTTCCACAAGCATCCAAACCAAGCCATTTTCCACCTAATTTTATTTATTCCCTAATAAATAATGGCCCTAATTATCTTAAGTATGGTATGAGTCTCATACACTCATGTGTACTATATCATCAAGCATGGCACAATAAATACATTGACATATATCATATATATATATATATATATATTAAATGTATAAGTAGAAAAGAAATTCTTAAGTGAGCTAATATTAGTTAATATATATTAATATATCAAATATATAATTATATATTAAATTATTAAATCAACACTTGATTTAATAATCCGGCTATATCACATACAACCGACTAATATCATATATCGGAAGATTAGTATACGGTATCAAATACAAGTATTAATCTCGGTCCCGCACATATCACATATGTGCCTTACTTCGTTTCGCTTGAGCCAGGAAGCCTCTGTGTAGGACTCTAAAGACTCGTCAATTTGCTAGCAGTAGGTGATGATCATATCAGTCTCCCATAAGCCATCAGCGGTACTGGCTGGACGTAACGGCTACCCAGGTATTGAGCGATCAGAAGTTCAACAAGCAGGCTTATTCATACTCCCGTGAATCCAATAAGTAACACTACCGTACAGTTCGGTCTCTTTGTCTAATATATCGCATATCTAGTCTGGTGGTGGTAAACGTCAGACCTCAATAACTTGATAAGTCATGCCGATGTAAGGCTCATAACAGGTCGAGAAACTACTGATAACACTTACCAGTAAATCTCAGTATCAGCCCTGGCCAGTGACTTCCTGTTATGGCCAATCGAGCATAGCGCAACATCAACCCCCAATACCGGGAGAGACAAAACCCCTCCTATCGCTCATTGCCTCCATGTGACTCCGGACTGTACCCAAAAACCACCTGTTTGCATACTCTCTTGAACGTGGTAGGGTGAAAATCAAAGCACAGTGGGAATCACACAAGACTCTATGACGATCTCGGGTCTACAGATCAACCTATACCAGTGTCACCAGAGAACTGCTATCTGACGATAGGTATAATACCATCTAGGAGTTCTCAGCAAGTCCTGTTCGGTGTACCCATTCTCCAATGAGAACCTGTGTACAATCTTCGATGTCAAAGACCAATGGATGTGGGATCATCCATTGCCCCATACAGGGTCATGAAATGTACACACTAGTCTACACTGGAATATTGATGCCCTGTCTCGATACTCCCATGACTAGGAACAATTAAATGATGAACTTGTGGACTACCCTGGCCCCACTAGTATGATCTGCATCATAGTTTTGGTAGTCAAGTACACATCCTAAGGGTTTTATCAACATGTGAGAGAAAAGACAACATCACAATACTAGTCTACATGTTAAGATAAAGAGCAACCGGATAGCATACTATCATGTCGAGCAAGAAAGTCCTCTCTATATATGTCCAAGTATCCACTATAATATATAATCATGTACAATAATGGCCTCTAGAGCATACATACAACTAATAATGCCCTGATCAGAGAATCTCGTGCCTCTTTGGACAGGAGGAGAGCGTCCAATATGCTCAGTTGTGAGGGTATTTTTCTCAGATGTGCTAGGACATTGCAATCCATCTTGTTTTTCTTAGGCGGGTCCCTTGCTGCGAGCTCTTTGATAACTCCATTGTCGAGGGCAATTCCTCAGGGATTTTTTCTTTCCCTTTGTCTCTTTTGCTCAAACCTTTGTTTGTAGGTTCGAAGTTCTTCTCAGGCAGCGTGCCGATACGCAGCTGAATGTTCTCACAGTTGTTCTCCTCCTCTTCTTTTTTGGAGGTGGAGTCTTTGAAGAGAGGGCCGATGGGTATTTCATCCTCAGAATCGCTCCCGAAGGTAAGAACTTGGGGTTTTCCACTTCTGGACTGGTATAAACCATATGACAGTTGCCAGTCATTTTTTCATGTGCATTTGTCGCACTTTTTTGCCGTCGACGAGCTTTACGCTTCATCCTCTTGAAGTGTTTTTGATGGGCAACGTATTCTTGCCATCATTTCTTGAAGGCACTGCATTCCTCGGTAGGGTGGGTAACCCTCCGATGATATAGGCAGCAGTTTGGATGTTAGTCCTCTCCGTCGAGGCATATGACCCCGATAGTGTTCCTCATGAAAGATGGCAGCTTCATCCCTATTGATAGGGCTTTGGCGAGCCGCTTCTCTGTCTTGATCCTGCCCTTATTCGAGGCAGATGTGCTTTGGTTTGGTTAGAGTACTTTACGACTCATCCTCTTCATCCTGACGCTGACGCTTAGCCTTTTTGTATATGGCTATTTCGCGTTCTCGGTCAGCTTTACTTTTTCGAAAGGCTTCGTTTAATAACCTATCGATCAGGTCTTTTGGCGGTTCCTGGGATTTTAGCACCGATCCTGCCCCCAGTTCCTCCGCATTGTTTTCTGACGCTGAGAGAGTTTCTTCGTCATTTAACAACGAATGGGAGACCCAACTTGCTACATAGTCTTTGGATTCTTCTAATGATTCATTTTCCTCATCGTTGTCACTATCTTCGTTCTCAAGAATATACTTGAGGAACTCTTTGAGGTTGACCGGTGTCCGTGCCTTCTGATTGTATTCCTTCAGTGCGTCAGTGTACTTTTGTAGGTCTGTATGCTTGTCGTCATACTCGGCAGGCTGCACAGGTTTCTTAGTCTTCTTCTTTTTCTTCGAAGACTTTAAAGGCTTGACTTGGGGATTTTGCCCTTTGTCAACAACTTTCGGTACAGTATGCGGTTTCAGCATCCCTTCGATGATTTCGAGTTCAAGTCGGCTTTTCCACCTGACTTCTGGACATGCCTGTAGATCCTTCAGTATTCTTGTGGTTTTTGCTGAAAGAATGATTTCCCATGGAGTTTCTTCCACGAGCGAGCATGATACCCTCGGTGCATCCACCTTTTTGGAAGTGTGCTTCTGTGGCGGGTTCACCCTCCAATTCTCAGAAAGCCGAACTTCCCCTGTTGATACTGATCCTCGACCTAGTTCTTGAAGACGTAGCAATCCTCAATTGGGTGGCTCACCATTCTATGATAGGAGCAGTAGTTGGGGTTGTTGACGTCGCCGGGTTACGGTGGACGCCGTGGATCTGACAATGTGATGAGTTTGTTACGCATTGCCAACTCAAATAGTCTCCTCGTCTTATCGCGGGGAAACGAGTAAGTGCGCCCTAGCCTTTCTTCGATGGATAGGCGTGGGCGTGCATTGTTTTGGCGAGCAGCAGGTTTTGGGCCACTCGGCTGTTGTTGAGAGTTAGCAACGAAGGCCGCTTTCCCTTTACCCTTGGCATTTCAAGGGTCCATATTTCAGGAGGAAGGCCCATGTCCCATCTGGTCCATTTGGGCCAGTTTATCGATCAAACCTGGAAGGTGGTTGGCTTAAAGAACGTCATGAACTGGGACACAGTCATTTGAGGATCAAGGGTCCCAATGAATATGCCCACGGCGGGGGATTCTTTGATGTGTTGTTCGCACTTAGACCATAGGTTCTACCACCGGATCGCGTATTGGACCCAGGTTTCTCCCAGCTTTACCCTGGCATTGATTAATGCCATGATCGGGGTGCGCTCGCTTGCTCTGGAGAACCACTGTGTGAACAGCAGCTCCATCTTTGTGAATGTCCTCATGGAGTCATTTGGAAGCTCCGAGTACCATTCAAACGCTATCTCTGACAGGCTGCCAACGAACTGGCGAAGCAACAGTTTGTGTCGCCTCTAGTATTGCCGCACAGAGCTCTGAACTGCACGACATGCTGGTGTGGGTTGCCTGTCCCCTTGTACACATGGAACTTGGGGATCATATATCTCGACGGATACTTAATTTGGTCATATCAGCCTGGATACGGTCGCCCAGTTCTGATGATTTGGCCTGCGGCTTCATTAGCTTAATGAGCTCTTATTTGTTGAGTAATATAATCATCAACAGCAGCCTTGGAGATCATTTCCTCCTTGGCTGTCGATAAGGCCGGAAAAGGGTTTGATGTTTCCTCTCTGTAATCCTCGATGATTATCAGCGGATCCTTGGCTGGGGGTTCTGGTTGGATTATCATTCTAACTATATCCTGGAATAAGAGAGCCATCTGCTTTATGTTAGTAGCCTGCTCAACAACTTCCTTGTCCTTTCTTTCAAGCACCCTTCACAGGAACTCTGTATCGGTCTCCTGCTCCTGGCTCTATTCAGCTATTGTGTCTGGGCTTTTTTTCTGCCCGATAAGTGCTGCCATTTTGGTCAGCATCTCCTGGAGTTTTTGTTGTTGCTCCTGAGCTTTTGTGAGCGACCGAGTTTGTAGCCGGTGACCTACGGAAGCACGGCTTTCTTCTTTTTCGGAATCCATGTAAACCGTGTATACGATCATACCCCCAGACTTGGGGTGTTTGGGTCCAGCGCCTTTGGAATTTGCCGCAGGCGGTGGGATTTTCTCCGTCCTCATCCTTTTATGGGAGGTAGAAGTTGAAGGAGCCGATATAATAAGCACCTGTGTAGAAGAAGTCCCTCATTGTATGACGGAGGGATGGTCTTTCTCTTGCCGAGCCTTCAATTTCTTTGGTCGACAAGAGTAGTTTTGATCAATCACGGAGTCCTGGACTTTTCGCCAGACCCTGGGAATTTATGAGGAGGGCCGTTGATGGGGGCTCTCCGGCTTTTCTTACACCATGGTTTCTATAGGTAGGGGTGATTTCTTTAGCACCACCGTTGGAGAGTTCTTGCGTACCCTTCTGAGCAGATCAAAGCTGTTCCTTGTTGGAACAGCATCATCAACTTCTACCATTGGAGCTGGTGGGGTAAGTCCAGAAGGAGAATTGCCATCGGCTTTTCTCACTCGGCGCTAGTGACGATGTCGAGCATGTCTTGCTGACGGGACCGCCTCAGACTTGGAAGCGTCTTCGTTGTGCCTCCGTCTTTGGTGAGGGTTGCTGTTGGTGCCAGCCTGTTGAAGATTGACGTCCTTTACAGAGTTTGAGAAGGACCGGCCAATCTTTCAAAGACCAACTTTCCGGTAGGGGAAGCATCTTTGACGACTTCACCTGCAGGAGGAGTTGGGAGGGCTATTCGTTTTGGGGCAGCCCCTTCAGATATCACGAACCTTTTTACGGGCCCGTTTTGGTTCTTGCTCAGTCTGTTGAAGACCGAGACGTCTGAGCTTTGGTTCAGCCTGTTGAAGACTGAGACATCGGATTTGGATGACCCATTGAGAGAGGCCATTGTGGTTGCAAGTCGATCGAAGACCGACCTCTTGGGAGCTTTTTCCTGCGGCGCTGCAGCACCGATACCCACTGATAGGAACATGGTCTCGAAGAATAGTCCAGTAGTGACTTGCGTTAATTGCCCTACCAGTATCAAAAATATGGAGGCCGCGTTGGGCCCGTAAGTCACTCTTCTAATTGGGGCGGAACGGGAGTTGCTGTTGCAAGTTGTGCAGTTGGAAGCCATTGATTTTTTCTTCTTCTACACAGGAGCAAGACACCAAATTTTAGTACTTCAAATCCAAGGGCAACCATTACGAACAGTGATTTTGTTCGCGAAACACGACACACGAAGTGTGGAGTGGAAAGAGAAAAAGGTCCCATCAGGTGTGCCAGAACCTGTTTACAGTCGGAAACGGAGACGAACTGGGATAGATCGTCTTGCCTGAATCTGGTGGTAGATACTATTTAGATTTATTTGTCCACCTCTCCGAAAATACCAAGTTGATTTATGGCACCATATATTGGAGTTTTGGACGGATGCGGTTGCTGTAGCAGACTTTATCAGATTCCCCTTCTTTTATGAGGGGTTTTTGATTGTGGGGACGCTCTTTCCTGTAGGCGCAAGCCCCCTGCAGTTAATTACGTTACCGCATTGCGATAACCACTTTCTTCTGCTCTGGAAGTTCACTTTGTGTCGTCTGTGTTTTTGTTTGTTTTGGTTGCATATGGATTGTATACAGAGACTAGTTTATGTCGTCGTCCGTAGAGCGCGGATTAGTCCAAATCCGTATATTTTTATATTTGGATTTGGTTTATTTAAGGACCGTTATTCTGATTCGAGATTAAGGTCGACTTAAACATATGAGCATTTGGGCCCAATTATTTTAGTTTAAGGACATCAAGGTTCCTTATTGCCATATTTGAGGCGAATATTAGTTTAGGGACATTTCGGTCCAATATTCCCATTTTGGGGACGAATGTTAGTTTGGGGACGAATGTTAGTTTAGGGACATTTTGGTCCATTATCGCCATGTTTGAGGCGAATAATTAGTTTAAGGACTTCTCGGTTCGACATTTAACTTGCGCGCACGCGTATTTGTTACGTGATGAAGAGAACAATGTTGATATGGAATGTGCCCGATTTGGGGCACGCTCCGATTTGAGGCATGCACGTCAATTTAGAAGTGCATCAACGAAAGAAGTTGTTGTTTGTCGGGACCCGCTACCTCTCTGATGACATTGAGGAATTACAACGACATGTATCAGAGGTGCGAAGAGATATACCCTTGAACCAAATCCCGTATTTGAGGGAAAAGGGGTTATTGTGGACTTAAAATTTTTTGGTTATATTTGAGACCTTGGAAATCAAGAGTATATGGGCTCGATTGATTTAAAAATAAAGAGGTTTAACTTCTGGAAACTTAGCCAATTTTGGGTTGAGATTGAGTTTCCATAATTACCCAAAATTGTTAAGCACTGAGGCATACATCGCTTACGTATGAAACACGTGAGGCGTTGGATTAGTGATAAGCACTAGAGTCCTGTGGCGCTCACATGTGAAACACGTGAGGCGCTCAGATATGAGCGTTGCCTCAGTCAGTGCAAAGCACTTTAGACATTTTGACTAATCTTAAAGTGCTGAGCACTTTGCATGGTACTCACATGGGAAGCACGTGAGTGCTGAGCGTTGGGTTTCATTTGTTCACTTCCTCTCTTTTTACAGAAGTGCTAAGCACTCGGGTTTCCAAGAGCGTTTCACGTGTATTTCATGTGACTACTTTCTTTTGGGGTTTTATTTGATGGCTGCTTAATTGACAAAGGAGTTTTTCTTTGCTCTTCAGGCGCCCACGTGGGAAACACGTGAGGCAGCTTTAACTTTTCTTTTGCTTGTTTTAAGCACTCACGTGGGAAACACATAAGGCTCCATAACACTGCTAAGCACTAATGAGACGCCAAGTTATTCTTGTTGTTTGTTTTCAGAGATATTGATATCTGTTAATGACAATTTTAGTCATTGATGATCATCAAGATTTCAGTTTTGAAGATCTTGGTGTTGGGTTATGCCAGCACCCTGGCCATCTGCCGTGACCATTTGCGGAACAAAATTTTTATAAACTGGTGTTATAACAACCCTATAACCCGGATCTACCATAAATCTAAAGCTAGCAAACTAAAGAGGAGTTTAGAATGGTTACACCGAATGATCCGAGTCCTTCGGTCTTCTACCATCTTCCTAAGCTTCTAGAGGCCACTATGATCAAGCTTGATCGCTGGTCTCCCTCCATCGAAGATGATCCACCTGAAGATTTGTAGTTCGAGCTCCAACCTCATAGCCGAGATAACCAGGGTACCTAGTTCGCTAAACTAGATAGCCCAGAGGATGTAGAGTCTAATGATCGATTAATATGTCACATGACACCCTAGGTTTCTCAACACATGAGACTTTTGTTGGGTTACGGCAGCGTCCTGGCCGTCTTTCCGAGGCCAAATGCGGAACAAAAACTTTTTAAAACTTGGCTCTACCATAACCAAATACCCAGATCGTTCCATTAACCGTTAACTAGAAATCTTTAAAATGAGTTCAGAGATTATACCAATCGATCTGTGTCCTTCAGTCTTCAATCTCCATCCCATGCTTATCGCGGCTGCCCCGACAAAGTTCGCCCTCCGGTCTCGCTTGTCGAAGTGGCACCACATCGAGGAATCTTCATACGGGCTCCCGCTTCAAACCGAATCAACTCGAAGACATGAAGTTTTCTAGCCGACATGTCCAAGATGAAGTAGAGAAGGTGTGTGATTATTTTGTCTCAATCACCCTAGGGTTCTCAACATATGAGAGGGAGAGGGTGGAGATTGAAGAAGATGCCCATGGATGGAACTTGTGAGCTCAAAGAAAAGCTAGTGAGCAAAAACCAAACACAAGAAAAATGAGATGGTCCCTCAAATGTGTTGGCTGCCTACTCTCTTTGTGTGTGTGTGTTTTAGATATTTTGTTATGGCAATAATAGAAAAAATCCATCCAAAATATCTCACAAGCCATCACCAAAATATCTCCAAAAACACTATGCGCAAATATCTTTCCCAAGACAAAAAACCTAGCTCAAACCAACATGACTCATAACTTGAGTCAACAAGTGTGCAAGCTAGGTTCATGCCAAGAATGAGTCACATTTTCCACCAAATAAACATTTAAACCAAAATGTTTATTCCAAAAAAGAAATGGCATCAACTAAAGTAATCTTGTAATGAATTACAAGAATACCCCCATCCGTATATACATACCCGCATCCGTATTCCGACTGAATACGAATACTACGAGACGAAAGTAATCCAACCAATCTAATACTAGGATCCGGCTTAAACCAAAGCCCACTAGTATGATCCGTCCGATCATGATGCGTGCATAAGTGCACGTATATGATCGGACCCTGCCATAAAACCATACAGCCACTACAACGTTTCGCCCGAACTTGAGAAACATTCTGTGGGGGACTCTAATGACTCATCAATAAGCTGGCAGTGGGTTTAACCACAAGCACGTCAGTAGTACTAGCTGTACGTAATGGCTGCCCATGTATTGAGCGAAAAGAAAGCTGACGAGTGAACTCATCCTGAAACCCTACTGAGCCTGACAGTGACAATATCCGTACAGTCCGGTCCGTTCGTCTATGAGTATCGTCTATCGGGTCTAGGGGGTGGATAAAGTCATACCCCAAATAACGCGATATTTAGTGTCGGTATGAAGCCCATCACCACCATAGAAACTACCGATCCTAGATCAGTAATTCTCGACTACCTTGGCCAAGGTTTTCTGGTGATGGCCACCCGTGCACTGTGTGACATCAACCCCCAATACCGGGAGAGACGAATCCCCGACGATCCACTCACTGCCTCCATGTGGCTCGGGACTGTACCCAACTAAAACCTGTTTGCACGACTCCTTTGAGCCGTGGTAGGGTAGTAATCAAAGTACAGTGGGAACTCACACGAGACAAATGACGATCTCAGGTCGACAGACTAACCTGTATACATGTCACCTGGGAACTGCTATTTGACAATAGGTATAATACCAACTAGCAGGTTCTTGGCGAGTCTGTCCAGTGTACTCATAACCCAATGAGCACCTGTATACTATCTTAGGTGAACAAAGTAACACCAATGGATTGTGAGACCTGGCCATCGCCCTTCGTCGGGGTCTCGATCAGTATACACTAGTCTACTCTGGAGTATCGATGCCCAGTCTCGAAACTCCCACGACTAGGGACATTTAAGGATGCGCTTATAGACCACCAGCTCCCACGTATATGATCACCATCATAATACTGGTAGTCAAGAAAGAATCCTATGGGCTCTATCAACATGTATTAGTGATGATAAAGACAAACCATATAGCATACTACCATCTCGAGTAAGACTGTCCTACCGGTATAGGTCCTCCCTCAATCATTGCAATCACGTGTCTGCGGTCTAATAATTGACTTTGATGGCATTATATCCAACAATCTCCCATTTGCACTTAAGGCTAATTATTGCGATGTCGCATACTCATAACCCGTGTGATACCGAACATCCAACTCCTCTTCTAATCAGTTCCACAAAGCTCGTTTGTAAAACTATTGCGTTCGAGAAATAGCCTCGGTGAGTGGATCCGCCATGATGTTTCTTTCTATGTCTCTCTTAATCTCAAGTTCGCGAAGAAATTCATCTCCCGAAATGAGAAATACCTATCTTAGAATATATCTGGTTATATGATGGGACCTAGTTCACAAATGAACTCCAAATAAGTAAACTTCTTAGATTGTATCGTCAACTGAATTTAATGAGTATCCTGCGCCATACCTCCCTCAGTATTCGCTTGGACCACCTGTCCAAAATACTGCCCCTCGTCAGAGGGAAACTATAACTCAGACAGTCACTCTGTCATCCAGGTCACCTTGAAAGCCTGGAATGATAACCGTCTCCCGAAGGAGGCTACCATTATCAAATCCCTAGAACATCCACCTATGTTCTAAAACTGCTTCCGAACATTTCTCCAGGATTGGATTAATATCAAATTATTGCATCTAGTGCAAAAACAACATCTGGTGTGGTACTTGACATCTCATGATTGACTCAATTGCCTAAGCAAGTGATATGCCAATCATGCACATCCCTCTCCCTTTTAGTCTGTAAGACACCTTCACAGAGGGTGACTCCATCACCTGCCGGTACACTACCGTGCCAGGAGTCGTCCATTCTAAAACACCTTTAGAATACTGTCTAAGTACCCAAATTGAGACACTTCCCAAATCTAGATCTAAAACTATAGATCTGGTAACCAGAACGCTTGATATAATATCCACATCCTTTGTAGAGAAACCACTGTGTGACAACCACAGTATAACCGATCGTAGTATAGGAATTTCACTTCTTACTCTGTGTATGTCATCCAAATACCAAGACATCACACCATACTACCTTCATAACAGATCCATCCCCTATTCTGATGAAGTCAAACCCTATAACTGTCACATCAAAATTAGATGATCTATTTCCGCTATATCTGCTTTAGTCTATAAATAGACATAAGCTACTTGTCTACTGTGCTTCCGCTGCTCCCACTGACTACGACAACCCTCTGGCAGAATCATATACACGTGCACTTCTAAAGCTAGTTTAGAATGCCGCTATACTCATCCACCTGCCAGGTCTCATAGTCTGGAACAACAGTAGTGTCAAGTCTGGGTAAACAAGAACCTCCCTGTCACCCTCCTTAAGGATACCGAAGTACTTCTCGGGCGCTTAAGATTACCCACCATATCTGCAGAGTGGCTAATAGAATGTCAAACCTGATTGAATCTTTAGGTTCTTATCAAATTTTCAGTAATCGTTTGCGGTTCTGGAATCACTTCCAGTTCTACTATACTCCCACTACTGTTTTCTGAAAAAGTCCATTTTACTAAAACTGTGGCGAGTCAAGAACAATATCACTATTGATCTTCCAGATGGTAGAATATTAACCCTCGTCATAGCCCGGGTTAACCCACAAACAACCATTACAAAAACGTGCCTTGAGTTATCCAGAGTCTAGTTTTAAGCATAAGCCGGACAACTCCAAATACCTTAACATCGTTAAGATATGAACCATTCTATATACAATATAGAAACAGAGGCACTGATTTAGTTGGAACTAGATTCAAATAATGCAGCTGTCTTCAGTGCATGTCAACTAAATGGAGAGAGGCCGATCATCATTACTTAACTTAGGAGTGCATCCAATTATGAATAACCTGAAAGAGAAGCAAGTTCTCATAACCACTACTGTTGACTGAATACCAAATACAAGTATCTACATCTTCGATCACTTTGAAAAATCGTGATACTTGAAACACATGGTTCTCTATTTTATTCCTGTACCTATAACTTCTCAAAACTTAGACCTTGTATTTCTACGAAACACATGTCTAAAACTGGAGAAGTCATAAGTAAATAGAATATAGTACGAGTACCAACCCCTCTGTCCTAATGGATACTAGACAACATGCAATACTTTGTATAAGTCCCCTGAGTTGAATAACTCAAACCCTGTGCGTCGTAGGTTGAAAACTGTACTATGGTTATGAAGAATTACACCGCTGTTCAATACTCCTTACCCAATCATCAACTGATTTAGGTAAATGTCATGGACATAATTTCAAAAATTTATATCTCACTTTATAAAATTAACATACAAATATATCAGTTTGAAATTGGTGCACAACAACGGATATTCAAAACCAAAAATTTGTCGTCCGGCAAAAACCCAGGCAATTTCCTCAAATATCACCAATTACAACGAATCCCGATATAATGAGGATGATCACCTAATTCCTAATAACTTACTCCCTCTCATCATCTGTAAAATCATACAGATGTGAGAATCAAACCTAGTAAATACATACCCTGGACTAAGGATCTAATTAGGAAATCGGTTTTCTATTAACAATACACGGTGAAACTGAAACATGAATATGTTTCGAAGGGGTATCCGGGTATTCCTAGTAATGCCTCTTCCATTATTCAGATTCATGACTGTAACTGTATATCTCTTTGCCATCTTTCCAAATCCTTTTATTTGTCTTTACTCATTACCTTCTATATACCCCCTCAGGCTTAATGGTTTTCTTCCTTCCCTACCGTTTGGCACCAGCCTATGGTTTGGAAGAAGACTATCCAATAAGCGTAATAGGTGTACTCTCCTAATCCTAGGAGCTCTCGTAACCTGAGAGAAAGTAAAGATAAAAGACGACCGAATAAACCTTATTCCTATTTCTCCTGAACCAGAATCTATCCTCGAACTGGAACAAGTTCCTTTCGAGTTCCTATATAACCATACGATAGATTTATCCAATGGAAGTGGATGTTCATAGTGATATGGAGTGTTCTAGAGAAATACAAAGGTGAAGTAGGAGTGGCGATGAAATATGTGGTTTGGCCGTGAATGATAACAGTCGCAATTTACTTTGCCCTCTTTCTGATCCCTGTATTTGTCTTTACTTATTACCTTCTGTACACCAACCTTAGGCTAATTGGTTTTCTTCATTCCTTACATTTCGGCACCTACCTATGGTTTGGAAGAAGACTATCCAATAAGCGCAATAGGTGTACCCTCTCCTAATCCTAGGAGCCCTCACAACCTGAGAGAAGGTAAAAGGAAAAGACATCTGAATAGTCCAATTCAATCTCTCCGGAACCAGAATCCATCATCGAATCTGGAACAAGTTCCTTCGAGTTCTTATACAACCATACGATGGATTTATCCAATGGAAGTGGATGTTCGTAGTGATACGGGGTGTTCTGGAGAAACTCAAAGGGTAAAAGAAGGAGTGGCAATGTTGTATGCAACTCAGACAATCCAAAAGCCGGTGTTTTAAGAAAGTTTGGTTAACTTGGTTACAGAGTCATACTCTAGGGTCTAGCCATGGTCACAGCCAAAGAGAGAGAGAGAGAAAAGAAACACTCAGCGTGCACTCTTAACCTAGATCAGAATGGTTAATCACTTTATCTAACCAGGAAACCTCCTACCGTTTCCTCAAATTCTCCTCCAAACCTGAAAGAAGAATTAGTCGGGATCACCCGAGGAGTATACCAACTCATCAATGGGAATCGGGATCCAACTATCATCGCATGATAACCTGATGGAATCCACTCAAGTTATCACACTCCAGAAGGTATGCGCATGCCTGGAAAGTTTCCTGTATGTTTGAAACTCCCGATATGATTTTTACCCCTAGGACCCAAGTGACCTTGACTGAACTAACATATCAAAAGATCCTAGCCAAGTTCAACCCGTCATTATCTTGATTGCATTAGACCCACCCGCATGTGTCCTTGACTGATCCAAAATGACTGATGACTGTCTTAACCAATCACATATCTATGAGACAGAAAATCATTACAGAGCTACTACACACTACGCCTCGGCTGAGCACGAAGCAATACTAATCTGAAATGATAGAGGGCTACGGCTGGTTTTTGGAGAAAAACCTTTAACGTAATGAACTTGATATCGTTGAAGGAACCGGATAGTTTTTTACAAATATATAGTGGCGAAAACCTTTGCTAAAGAGGTCACTCCCAGTGAAGGGATCTCGGCTCTTTCCCCATAGAATGAGGTGCAGGATATTCCAACTGAATACCGCGATGCAAAGCAAAAAGTAATCGACTATAGTGAAGTTATTACCCAGACGCAAACCTCTGTCCAAGGGGTCACTCCCGATGAAGAGATCTCGGCCCTTACCTCGTCGAATGAGGTGCTAGATATTCATAACCGAATACCTATGTGCAAAACAAAAGAGAACGTCCTTGTAATAACAGCTTTTTGAAAATTATTCCAACAACAACGAATAAGTCTGTTTTCCTTGCATTGATCCGAATCAATGCAGTCCCATCAATTAATCACACCCGAAAAGAACGAAAATATGATGTACGTATATGCAATCCGCATTCGCCACTGGGTCCCGTCATCACCCGTTAGGTTACTTAACTAACAACAGAGCGGGGACTGGACTAACGCGGGTGTAAAACATATACAACATCTACTAGTATATATATTAATATATAATAATCGCTCTAGACGTGATAAATGCAACATCATAGAAAATTAATAAGCATCATAGAACAATACAGACAATCTGGGATCCCCGGGTTTCATTTGAGCCACAAATGAAACCCTACGTTTCCCTAGTCGTGTGGATAGCCTGTGCAATGAAAACCTAGACCCCTACGAGTGCGGCAAGTTACCCGCCAAAACCAGAAGTGAGGCAGCCCCCTTCAGCAAAGTGAATGGACTACCCAGCACTTCACGGAATCCGGTAACTTGAGCATCCAACCTTGGGTCAACCTGTACCCCCTACGAGTGCGGCGAATAGCCCGCTAATTCTAGAGTGAAGCTCCCTCCGTCTCAAAGCCATAAGATGCGGGCCCGTTGCCCTTTAGAACCCGGCTATCCGTGCACTCTACCGTGGGGTAATCCTAGTACAGAAAAGAAAATATGTACAACGGGTACATCGACCTTAACTCGGTCGTGCCCCAAAAGAATAATATACAAACAGGTAGTGATGGCAGTCCACATGTTGGACGCTCGCCCTGCGATATCAAATGTACAAGTACAACTAAATTGTACTACCATTGCACGCAAGCTATCCACCACGACAAATCCGCAACATCACAACACAACACAGAACATCAATGTGAATGTCACGTTCGCAAACCCGTCTAAAAGGACTATAGCGATTAGATAAGATTTACCGCTCGAATGACATTCACGGTCGCAGATATTAATGTAATGCACTGCAAACTTTAAACAATGTTAGAAAATATTGACTTTGAAGTAACCCCAAATAGCCCCAAACAACCTGATAAAACTATATTCAAACTGGGCTAAACAAACACCACCAATGAACCAAGATTCCAGAGACAAGACCACACCCCCAAAATGAAACCTAAATGCCCTGAAAAGGCCGGCCTCCTCGGATTTGGGAGCCATGTGCTCGGCCAAAATCCGAGGGGTTGGTGTCGTTTTTGGGGTGCAGGCTATAGGTCATGTCAGTAGTCTTCTGCACATGTTTAAATAATTTTTGAAGACAGTTTTGAAATTGACAGAAACTGGAATTCTTTGTGCAGTGAATCGGGTTTGTTCCGGTTTCGATACTTTAATATTATCTAAACAAGCTAGCTAATGGTTAATGGGTTGGCTCTGATACCATGTTGGGTTACGGCAGCACCCCGACCGTTTTTCCGAGGACAAACGCGGAACAAAAACTTTTCAAAACTTGGCGCTACCATAACCAAATACACGGATCGTTCCATTAACCGTTAACTAGAAATCTTTAAAATGAGTTCAGAGATTATACCGATCGATCCGTATCCTTCAGTCTTCAATCTCCATCCTATGCTTGTCGCGGCTGCCCTGACAAAGTTCGCCCTCCGGTCTCGCTTGTCGAAGTGGCACCACATCGAGGAATCTTTATATGGGCTCCCGCTTCAAACCGAAGCAACTCGGACATGAAGTTTGCTAGCCGACATGTCCAAGATGAAATAGAGAAGGTGTGTGATTACTTTGTCTCAATCACCTTAGGGTTCTCAACACATGAGAGGGATAGGGTGGAGGTTGAAGAAGATGCCCATGGATGGAACTTGTGAGCTCAAAGAAAAGCTAGTGAGCAAAAACCAAACACAAGAAAAATGAGATGGTCCCTCAAATGTGTTGGCTGCCCACTTTCTTTGTGTGTGTGTGTTTTAGATATTTTGTTATGGCAATAATAGAAAAAATCCATCCAAAATATCTCACAAGCCATCACCAAAATATCTCCAAAAACACTATGCACAAATATCTTTCCCAGGACAAAAAACCTAGCTCAAACCAACATGACTCATAACTTGAGTCAACAAGTGTGCAAGCTAGGTTCATGCCAAGACTGAGTCACACTTTCCACCAAATAAATATTTAAACCAAAATGTTTATTCCAAAAAAGAAATGGCATCAACTAAAGTAATCTTTTAATGAATTACAAGAATACCCCTCATCCGTATATACATACCCGCATCCGTATTCCGACTGAATACGAATACTACGAGACGAAAGTAATCCAACCAATCTAATACTAGGATCTGGCTTAAACCAAAGCCTACTAGTATGATCCGTCCGATCATGATGCGTGCACAAGTGCACGTATATGATCGGATCCTGCCATAAAACTATACGGCCACTACAACGTTTCGTCCGAACTTGAGAAACATTCTGTGGGGGACTCTAATGACTCATCAATAAGCTGGCAGTGGGTTTAACTACAAGCACGTCAGTGGTACTAGCTGTACGTAACGGCTGCCCATGTATTGAGCGAAAGGGAAGCTGACGAGCGAACTCATTCTGAAACCCTACTGAGCCTGACAGTGACAATATCTGTACAGTCCGGTCTGTTCGTCTATGAGTATCGCATATCGGGTCTAGGAGGTAGATAAAACCAGACCCCAAATAATACGATATTTAGTGTCGGTATGAAGCCCATCACCACCAGAGAAACTACCGATCCTAGATCGGTAATTCTCGACTACCTTGGCCAAGGTTTTCTGGTGATGGCCACCCGTGCACTGTGCGACATCAACCCCCAATACCGGGAGAGACGAATCCCCGACGATCCTCTCACTGCCTCCATGTGGCTCGGGACTGTACCCAACTAAAACCGGTTTGCACGACTCCTTTGAGCTGTGGTAGGGTAGTAATCAAAGCACAGTGGGAACTCATACGAGACAAATAACGATCTCAGGTCGACAGACTAACCTGTACACATGTCACCTGGGAACTGCTATCTGACAATAGGTATAATACCAACTAGCAGGTTCCTGGCGAGTCTGTCCAGTGTACTCATAACCCAATGAGCACCTGTATACTATCTTAGGTGAACAAAGTAACACCAATGGATTGTGAGACCTGGCCATCGCCCCTCGTCGGGGTCTCGATCAGTATACACTAGTCTACTCTGGAGTATCGATGCCCAGTTTCGAAACTCCCACGACTAGGGACATTTAAGGATGCGCTTATAGACCACCAGCTCCCACGTATATGATCGCCATCATAATACTGGTAGTCAAGAAAGAATCCTATGGGCTCTATCAATATGTAATAGTGATGATAAAGACAAACCAGATAGCATACTATCATCTCGAGTAAGACTGTCTTACCGGTATAGGTCCTCCCTCAATCATTGCAATCACATGCCTGCGATCCAATAATTGACTTTGAAGGCACTATATCCAACAACTTTTATGGTGGAGAAAGAAGAAGAAGCTTGAGGAGATGAGAGTGTAGTGAACATGAAGCAACCATAGAAAAAATGGCTAAGTGTTGTGAACAAAAGAATCATCAAGCTCACAAAAAATCTCACAACACAAATAAATATCAAGCATGCTACAATAGTAACTAATGAGTCACACACATGAGTCACCCCATGAGCCAAGCTTCCATAAATGCAAAGAACACCTCATCCTCCACCTTATTTAACCATTTAACAAAATGGTTAAAACAAAAATGAGGTGGCATTTTCTAGAAGTAATCTTGTAATAAATTACAAGAATACCCCTCATCCGTATATACACACTCGTATCCATATTCCGAAAAATATGAATACAAAGAGACGAAAATAATCCAATAATATAATACTAGGATACGGCTTAAACTAAAGCCGACTAGTATTATCCGTCCGAATCATGATACGTGCACAAGTGCACGTATATGATCGAAACCTACCTTAAAACCATACGGCCTCTACATCATTTCGCCCGAAGAAGGGAAACCCTCTGTGTGGGACTCTAAAGACTCGTCAATACGCTGGCAGTGGGTTTAACTAAAAGCACGTCAATGGCACTAGCTGTACGTAACGGTTATCCAGGTATTGAGCGAAAAGAAGGCCGACGAGCAAACTCATCTGAACCCCTACTGAGCCTGTCCGTGACAATCTCCGTACAGTCCGGTCTGTTCGTCTAAGAGTATCGCATATCGAGTTTAGGGGGGTGGATAAAGTCAGATCCCTAATAACGCGACGTGTCGGTATGAAGCTCATCACCAACTGAGAAAGTACTGATCCAAATCAATAATTCTCGACTATCTTGGCCAAGGATTTCTGGTGATGGCCACCCGTGCACCTCGCGACATCAACCCTTAATACCGGGAGAGACGAATCCCCGACGCTCCGCTCACTGCCTCCATGTGGCTTGGGACTGTACCCAAATAAAATCTGTTTGCACGACTCTTTTGAGCCGTGGTAGGGTAGTAATCAAAGCACAATGACAACTCACATAAGACAAATGACGATCTCAGGTTGACAGACTAACCTGTATACATGTCACCTGGGAACTGCTATTTGACAATAGGTATAATATCAACTAGCATGTTCTTGGCGAGTCCGTCCAGTGTACTCATAACCCAATGAGCACCTGTATACTATCTTAGGTGACTAACTGACACCAATGGCTTATGAGACCGGCCACCATCCCTCATCGGGGTCTCGATAAGTATACACTAGTTTACTCTGGAGTATTAATGCCCAATCTCGATACTCCCACGACTAGGGACATTTAAGGATGCGCTTATAGACCACCCAGCTCCCACGTATATGATCGCCATCATAATGCTGGTAGTCAAGCAAGAATCCTATGGGCTCTATCAACATGTAATAGTGATCTGTAATACCACATAATGCATGTACATGATGATAAAGACAAACCAGATAGTATACTATCATTTTGAGTAACACTGTTCTATCCGTATATGTCCTCCCTCAATCATCATAATCACCTGCCTATGATTACAATAATTTCCTTGAGGGCTCTATAGCCAACAATCCCCCACTTGCACTTAAGGCCAATAATTGCGGCGTTGCATACTCACAGCCCGTTTGATACCGAACACCCAACTTCTCTACTAATCAGTCTCACAGCTCGTTTGTGATACTATTAAGTTCGAGAAATAGCCTCAGTGAGTAGATCCTCTCCAATGTTTCTATCTTTATCTCTCTCTATATCTTAACTTCGCGGAGAAAGACTATCTCCTGAAATGAGCAATACCTGTCTTAGAATTTGTCTGGATATCTGATGTGACCCAGTCCACAAATGAACTCCAAATCCAGCAAACTTCTTAGACTGTATCATTAACTGAATTTAATCAGTATCCTGCGCCATGCCTTTCTCAGTATCCGCTTGGACCATCTGTCCAACATACTGCCCCTCAAAAGAGGGAAAAATATAACTCTGACAGGCATTCTGTCATCCAGGTCACCTTGGAAGCCTAAAATGATAACCGCCTCCCAAAGGAGGCTTCCATTACCATATACCTAGAACATCCACTTATGTTCATAACTCCTTCCCAATGTTTCTCCAGAATTGAATTAATATATACTTATTGCAGCCTGTGCAGAATTAATATCTGGTGTTGTACTTGATATCTCATGATTGACTCAATTGCCTAAGCAAGTGATATGCCAATCATGCAAATCCCTCACCTTATCAGTCTAAAAGACATCTCTTTAGAGAGGGTGACTCCATCACCTGCGGGTACACCACTATGCTAGGAGTCGTCCATTCTAACACACTTTAGAATAATGTTAAAGTACCCGAATTGAGACACTTCCCAAATCTAGATCTAAAACCATAGATCTAGTCACCAGTATCCCTGATATTTTATCCATATCCTATGTGGAGAAACCACTTTGTGACAACCACAGTATAACCGATCGTAGTATAGGAAGATCTCTTCCTATTAAGTGCATGTCATTCAAATACCAGGACATCACTCCCTACTACCTTCTTACCAGATCAATCTCTTATTCTGATGAAATCAAACTCGATGACTGTTATATCAAAACTAGATGATCTATCTCCACTATACCTGGTTTAGTCTATAAATAGACATAAGGTACTTGCCCACTATGCTTCCGTTGCTCCCACTGACTACAACAATTCTCTGGTAGAGTAATATACACGTGCATTTCTAAAGTTGATTTAGAACGACTTTATACCCATTCTCCTGCTAGACCTCATAGTCTAGAACAACACTAGTGGTAAGTTTGGGTAATCAAAAACCTCCCTGTCACTGTCTTTGAGGATACCAAAGTACCTCTCGGGTGCTTTAGGTTACCCACCAAATCTGCGAAGTGGCTAATGGACCGTCTAAACCATTTGAATCTTTAGGGTCTACAAAATTTTCGGTAATCATTTGTGGTTTTGGAATCAATCTCAGTTCTACCATACTCCCACTAATGTTTTCTAAAAAAAATTCATTTTACTAAAACTGGTGGCGAGTCAGAAAAATATTACTATTGATCTTCCAGATGGTAGAAAGTTAACCCTCGTCAAAGCCCGGGATAACCCACAAACTGCCATTACTGAAATGTGCCTTGAGTTTGTCTAGATTCTGGTTTTAAGCTTCAGCCGAACAACTCAATATACCTTAACATCGTTAAGATATGAATCCATTCTATATATCAATATAGAAACAAATGCACTAATTTAATTGGAACCAGATTAAAAAAATGCAGCTGTTTCCAGTGCATATCAACTAAATGGAAGAACGCCATACAACATTACTCATCCAGGAATACATCCACATATGAGTAACCTAAAAGAGAAGCTAATTCTCAAAACTATTACTTACAACGGAATACCTAACAAAAGTATCTATATTTTCGATCACCATGAAGAATCCTGATATTTGCAACATATGGTTCTCTACTTTATTCTTATACTTATATCTTCTCAAAACTTGGATCTTGTATTTCATCGAAATACTTGTCTAAAACTAGAGAAGTCATGAGTTAACTGAATATAGTATGAGTACTAACCCTTTTGTCCTAACGGACATCGGAAAATATATAATACTTTGTATAAGTCCATTGAGTTGAATAACTCAAACCCTGTGCGTCGAAGGTTGAAAACTGTACCATGGTTAAGAAGAATTACACCGTTGTTGAATGTACCTTACCTAACTATCAACTGATACAGGTAAATGTCATAGACATAATTTCAAAGAGTTATATCTCACTTTATAAAATAAACATACAGATATATTGGTTTGAAATTGATGTATAACAACGGATATTCAAAACCAAATATTTGTCGTCAGGCAAAACCCAGGTGATTTCCTCAAATATCACCAATTACAAAGAATTCCGATATATAGAGGATCTAATCACCCAATTTCCAATATCTTACTCCCACTCACCATCTATAACGCTATACAGATATGAGAATCAAGTCTGGTAAATACATACCCTGGAGATAGAATCTATTTAAGAAAACCATTTTCAATTAACACCGCACAGTAAAACTGAAATATGAAAATGTTTCGAAGGGGTAAGCGGGTATTCCTTATAATGCCTCTTCCACTATCCATATTCATGACTATAACCGTATATTTTTTTGCCCTTACTCCAATCCCTTTATATGTCTTTACTTATTACCTTCTGTACACCATACTTAGGCTAATTGATTTTCTTCCTCCCTACCTTTCGGCACCAGCCTAAGATTTGGAAGAAGACTATCCAATAAGCGCAATTGGTGTACTCTCCTAATACTAGGAGCTCTCGCAATCTAAGAAAAGGTAAAGGGAAAAGAAAAATGAACAATCCTATTCTATTTCTCCAGAACCGGAAACCATCCTCGAACTGGAACAAGTTCCTTCGAGTTCGTATATAACTATACAATGGCATACCCAAGCAATATGGATCTTCATAGTGATACATAGTGTTCGGGAGAAATGCAAAGGTGATATAGGAGTGGCAGGGGATATACGTGGCTTCTTCGTGAATGATAGTAGTCGCAATATCCTTTGCCTTTTATCTAATCTCTTTATATGTCTTTACTTATTACCTTCTGTACACCATATTTTAGGCTAATTTGTTTTCTTCCTTCCCTACCTTTCGGCATCTGCCTATGCTTTGGAAGAAGACTATCCAATAAGCGCAATAGGTGTACTCTCCTAATACCAGGAGCCCTCGCAACTTAAGAGAAGGTAAAGATAAAAGACAACAGAATAATCATATTCAATTTCTCCAGAACCAGAAACTTTCCTCGAATTGGAACAAGTTCCTTCGAGTTCGTATGTAACTATACGATGGCATTTCCAAGAAATATGGATCTTCGTAGTGATACAGAGTGTTCTAGAGAAATGCAAAAGAGATGTAGGAGTGGCAATGCTATATGCGACTAAATGACAATCCAAAAGCCAAAGTATTTTAAGAAGGTTCGGTTAACTTGGTTCATGAGTTTTAAGGTCAGGCCATGGTCACTGCCAAAGAAAGAGAGAAAAGAAACACTGAGAGTGCACTCTAACCTAGATTAGATTGGTTAATTACTTTATCTAATCAGGATGGCTCCCACTGTTTCCTCGAATTCTCCTTCAAACCCCAAAAGGAGAATTACTCGGGATTATCTAAAATCACCCGAGGAGTAACACTTACTCATCAGTGGGAATCGGGATCCAACTATCATCGCATGATAACTTGGCGAAAAACCTTTAACGTAATGAACTTGATATCGTTGAAGGAACCCAGTGGTTTTATAAATATATAGTGGCATAAACTTTTGCTAAAGAGGTCACTCTCTGTGAAGGGATCTCGGCTCTTTCCTCATCGAATGAGATGTAGGATATTCCAAACTGAATACCATGATGCAAAGCAAAATAATCGACTATAGTAAAGTTATTACACTGACGCAAACTTTTGCTCAAGAGGTCACTCCCGATGAAGGGATCTCGGCTCTTGCCTCATCGAATGAGGTGCTGGATATTCATAACCGAATACCACTGTGTAAAGTAAAAGAGAATGTCTGTAATATCAGTTTTTAAAAAACTTGGTTTCAACAACATCATATATAGGTTTGTTTTCCTTGCATTAGAATTAATGCAGTCACATTAATTAAACCATATCACACCAGAAAAGAACGAAATTACAATGTACGTATATACCATCCGCATTCGCCATGGGGTTCTGTCATGCACCGTTAGGTTACTTAACTAACGGTAGAGCGGGGGCTGGACCAGCGCGGATGCAAAACATATACAACATCTACTAGTATATGTATATGTGTGTGTGTGTGTGTGTGTGTGTGTATAACATTCGTCCCTTACATGATATAAGCAATATCACAGAATCTTAGCAAGCAACACAAAATGGTGGATAATCTTGGTGTCTCGGGTTTCATTTGAGCTGCAAATGAGACCCGACGTTCTCTGTCATGTGGATAGCCTGTGCAATGAAAACCTGGACCTCTACGAGCGTGGCAAGTTACCCGCCAATCCCAAAAGTGAGGCAACCCCAATCAACAAAGTGAACGGGCCACCCAGCACTTCACAGAATCCGGCAACTTGAGCACCCCACCGTGGGTTAACCTGTACCCCCTACTAGTGCGGCGAATAGCCCGCCGATTCTAGACTAAAGCCCCCTCCCTCTCAAAACCATAAGACGCAGGCCCGTTGCCCTCTAGAACCCGGCTATTCGAACACTCCTCCATGGGGTAATCTAGTACAGAAAAAGAAAATATATGTACAAGGGTGATATCGACCTCAACCCGGTCGTGCCCCAAACAAATAATATACAAACTGGCACAGACGGCAGTCCACATGTCGGATGCTCACCCGGCAATATCAATTGTATAAATGAATCTGAACTGTACACTATCATTGCACCACTGGATATCCACCACGACAATCCAACCACAACCACAATACAACACAGAACATCAACGTGAATGTCATATTCGCAAACCCGTCTAAAAGAACATATAGCAGTTAGACGAGTTATACCGCTCTAATGACATTCAGGATCGCAGATAGTAATGTATGTACTAAAAACTGATAAACGGTGTAAAAATAGCGACTTCGAAATACTTCGTATTGCCTCCAAACCAAAGACAACATAATATGTAATTTTGGCAAAAACAAACAACACCTGAAAACCAATATTAAAGAGACTAAAACATCAAAAAAAATTCAAGTCCCAGAACCATAATATGGCCGGCCAGGCCGGTTATTTTCCCATTCTCGTCGGCCAAAATATGGAATTTGGGGCTCGTGTTTTAAGGGTGTTCTAGTTATAATAAGAGTAGTCTTCTGCAATTGTTTAAAATTTTTTTAGAAGACTTGAAAAAATCAATAGCAACTTGAATATTTTCTATATTGTTTCGGAGTTGTTTCGGTTTCGTTACTTTAAACATCGTTTAAAACTGCTAGCTAAGGGTTTATGGGTTGGTTCTGATACCATGTTGGGTTATGCCAGTGCCCTGGTCATCTACCGTGACCGTTTGAGGAATAAATTTTTTATAAACTGGCGCTAGAACAATACTATAACCTGGATCTACCATAAAACTAAAGCTTGCAAACTAAAGAGGAGTTTAGAATGGTTATACTAAATGATCTAAGTCAATCGGTCTTCTACCATCTTCTTAAGCTCCTAGAGACCACCATGATCAAGCTTGATCGCCGGCCTCCCTCCATCGAAGATAATCCACCTGAGAATTTGTAGTTCGAGCTCCAACCTCATAGCCGAGATAACTAGGGTACTTAGTTCGCTAAACTAGATAGCCTAAAGGATATAGAGTCTAATGATGGATTAATATGTCTTATGACACCCTAGGTTTCTCAACACATGAGACTTTTAGGGTGGAGGAAGAAGAAGAAGCTTGAGAAGATGAGAGTGTGGTGAGCATGAAGCAACCATAGAAAAAATGGCTAAGTGTTGTGAACAAAAGAATCATCAAGCTCACAAAAATTCTCACAACACAAATAAATATCAAGCATGCCACAATAGTAACTCATGAGTCACACCCATGAGTCACCCCATGAGACAAGTTTCCATAAATGCAAAGAACACCTCATCTTCCACCTCATTTAACCATTTAATAAAATGGTTAAAACAAAAATGAGGTAGCATCTTCTAGAAGTAATCTTGTAATAAATTACAAGAATACCCCTCATCCGTATATACATACCCGTATCCGTATTCCGAAAAATACGAATACAAAGAGACGAAAATAATCCAATAATATAATACTAGGATCCGGCTTAAACCAAAACCAACTAGTATTATCTGTCCGAATCATGATACGTGCACAAGTGAACGTATATGATCGAACCCTGCCGTAAAACCATACGACCTCTACATCGTTTCGTCCGAAGCAGGGAAACCCTCTGTGTGGGACTCGTAAGACTCGTCAATACGCTGGTAGTGGGTTTAACCACAAGCACGTCAGCGGCACTAGTTGTACGTAATGGCTACCCAGGTATTGAGCGAAAGGAAGGTTTACGAGCAAACTCATTCGAACCCCTGCTGAGTCTGTCCGTGACAATCTCCGTACAGTCCGGTCTGTTCGTCTAAGAGTATCACATATCGAGTCTAAGGAGGTGGATAAAGTCAGACCCCTAATAACGCGACATTTCGTGTCGGTATGAAGCCCATCGTCAACTGAGAAACTACTGATCTAAATCAGTAATTCTCGACTTTCTTGGCCAAGGATTTCTGGTGATGGCCACCCATGCACCTCGCGACATCAACCCCCAATACCGGGAGAGACGAATCCCCGACGATCCGCTCATTGCCTCCACGTGGCTCGGGACTGTACCCAACTAAAACCTGTTTACACGACTCCTTTGAGCGTAAGGCAGTAATCAAAGCACAGTGGGAACTCACACGAGATAAATGACGATCTCAGGTCGACAGACTAACCTGTACACATGTCACCTGGGAACTGCTATCTGACAATAGTTATAATACTAACTTGCATGTTTCTGGCGAGTCCGTCCAGTGTACTCATAACCTAATGAGCACCTGTATACTATCTTAGGTGATTAACTGAAACCAATGGCTTGTGAGACCAGCCATCGCCCCTCGTCGGGTTCTTGATAAGTATACACTAGTCTACTCTAGAGTATCAATGCCCAGTCTCGATACTCTCATGACTAGGGACATTTAAGGATGGGCTTATAGACCACCCAGCTCCCACGTATATGATCTCCATCATAATGCCGGTAGTCAATCAAGAATCCTATGGGCTCTATCAGCATGTAATAGTGATCTGTAATACCACATAATACATGTACATGATGATAAAGACAAACCAGATAGCATACTATCATTTTGAGTAAGACTGTTCTATCCGTATAGGTCCTCCCTCAATCATCATAATCACTGGCCTGTGATTACAATAATTTCCTTAAGGGCATTATAGCCAACACTTGGATCATCATCATTGTTTTTATTGAAGAACTAAGTTCTTTTATACTTTAATAAGAACCAAGTTTTTTATGTAAGGTTAAACCCTAATTTTTTCGTTTTAAGGAATTAAATTCCCATATGTTGTTGTTCCTTCTCTTTCTTTTTTTTTCCTTTAACATAGTTCTTTTCCCTTAAGTTTTGAATCTGCAGAAAAAAATCTTCTCGATGAGTATTAAATTCTCAACTTGTGGGGAGATTTGCTTCTGTAAATCTCAACTAGAGGAAGACTAAGTTCTTATATGAAGGGTTAAACCCTTATGCAGGCAAAGGAGAGACAATATGATCTTTGTGTTTTCTTTACCTAGGGTTTCAACGAGAAAAGTCTTCTTCTATGAGAATTAAATTCTCTCTTCTCTCAAGAGCTCACTGTATTCTTTTTTGCAGAAGCTTGTAGGAAGTTCTCTCCTCTGTCGATGTATCACTTTTTTATATGCTGAGATTTGAAGTCTCAGGTCCTTTATATAGGTAAGGCAGATTGTTAATTAGTTTTTTGAGAAATTCTCTCATTGAGAGATTCCAATTGATTTAATTGGTCTCAAAATTGATTTGGGGAATTTTACCCACCATTAGATCTTTGATCCAAGGACTTATGTTATTTTACAGAATATGATTTTCATTTTTAACGAGATTGGGGAAATATTTTCCCCTATATAGAATTTATTCTGTGAGATGGTGATTTTTTAATCACCATCGGATCTTTAATCCAAGGGTTTTCTGTTTTACAGAGAGCAATCTTTTTGTTTGGAAAGATCAAGAGAATATATTCCCAAAAACAGAATTTTATTCTATTGTTGGATCATTGATCTAACCGAGAGTATCTTTCTTATTTAGAAAGATTTGGGAGATATTTTCTCCTAATAGAATTTGATTCTTTATTTTTGATAATTTATCATCTCCGTTGGATGTTTGATCCAACGGCTCTGTTTAACGGAGAGTATTGTAGAATTTTAATTCTACATGGGCGCTGGCACTCACGTGTTGTGCACGTAGGTGCCACTTAAGAATTTAATTCTTATGATGTGCATTTATGTGCTTTGCATATTGGCGCCCGCGTGATAAGCACGTGTGGCGCCATATAAGAATTTAATTCTTATTCAGAAAGCGTTTTTTGTGCTTTGCTCATTGACGCCCGCGTGAGGAGCACGTGAGGCGCCACCATAGGATTTAATTTCATAAGATTGGTTCTGGCGCTGGCGCCCTCGTAGAGAGCACGTGAGGCGCTGCCTCATTGAACTTTGGACAGAGCTTTGCTCTTTTATTAGGTTAAATATTGGGGGAACAATCAAGAATAAAGTTATCTTTCTAGTACTCGTTTCATGGGGAAATCATTTGCACGGAGAATCTACTTGGGAATGTGAAGACGAGATCCGACAGAAGTTTCCACATCTCTTTTCTTAGATCCGTGTTTTCTTGTCTTTTCTTATTCAGGGAATTTCGAGGTTGAAATTATTTTGTAGTTGGGTATAATGTGACACCCTAGCACTGTTATACTATATTTATTTTGGGTATTTCAAATCTTGTGATAAAATTCTTTATTATTGTTGCTTTTGGGCTGCGGATAATGCAAGTGGTAGTTGTGGTTATTATCCGACCCGACCCACATGGTTGAAACCCAATATGGTTCGTGATTACATCAAATATTTGCTAGTACAGAATATCCATGCAAATCTAGATTTTATATACATATATAATATATTTTAGACTCTAAATATCTTTTTAAAATACAATATAAGATAAATTAACATATTTCTTTATCCACCCTTGCATGTCATAGTACCCCATATCATATGGTTGCGCCCATATATCATGTTCATGTCCTAATTGTTAAACAGATTAGTATTTGATCGTTACGTATATTTACGTATATCCGTCCTTGGGGGTATATATTTTTATTTACAGGATATTGTATCGTGATTTAAACTCTTACGTATATTCCCCATATTGAAAAACTAGATTTTCGAATGGAAACGGATAATATTCGGAACAATATGGTATTCTATGTAAAATCCTAATATGTATGTATGTATATATATATATATATATATATATATATATATATATATTATTTAACTAATATATATATATATATATATATATATAAACTTATATATAATATATAATATATTAATTAAGTTTAATAATAAATCTCGTCCTCTCTCTATCTTTCTTTGTCTCACTCTCTCACTATATATATATAATGTTTTAATATAAATTTATTATATAAAATCTACCCTCTCTCTCTCCTTCCTTCTTCTTCACGTCCCTGCCGCGAACGCGAACCCTAACCCATGCCTAGCCGCCGCTCTCATCGTCGTCTTCCCTCTCTCATCCTCGTCCTCACCCATCCTCGTCCTCACCTCCTCTTCCCCCATCACCATCGCCATCACCTCCTCTTCTTCTTTTTCCTGAACACCCCTAACACAGGACCCCGACGTAAGAACTCAACACCCTTCGCCGCTCTTTCTCATCCCCGCCTCCTTTGCGACGTCGTCGTCCTCTCCCCTGCCTCACCTCCATCACACCTCCACCTTCTCCTCCTCTCCCCGACGACACGCAAGCTCCCAACCACAACACCGATGCCAAGAACTCATCACCTTCAACCTCGCCGGCAACCCCTCATCGTCGGAAACCCATCACCACCAACCACCTCCATCACCTCCTTGTCTCCCTAGCAACCCCAGAATACCCATACACCACCACCACTGACCCTTGCCCTTTCCTTGATCACCCTCAAACCTCACGGCCCCCCTCACGACGACGCTACCTCGCGTCGGCCTAGTCGCCGTCACCTCGTCGCCTATCTCTCTTCTGTCCTCGCCAAGTACAGAGAACTCCAACAGCAACTTCTTCTTCTTTCTATTCTTTTCTTTTTCCGGTTATCTCACCAGAGTTGCGCACGTCGCCGACAATCTAGATGACCCAGCCACCGTCGTCATCTAGCCCAGTTACCACGTCACGCAGCCGCTCAGCCAGGTCAAAAGTCCTGTGTCCGTAAGTTTTGCATCGTGACTTTATTTCGACGTCAGAACGTGACATCCGTATCTCGACGTGAGATTCGATCAGACAAGTTCTAAACTTGCAACGTGCTATTTTTTTATATCAATATTTATTTGATAAATTATAATACATGTGTTTTATTATTCAGCAGAAATTACCGATTTATAGTTTTATAGCATTCGTCTGTATCCGTACTGATACTAGTTTATTTAGTTGCATGCCGGAACGTCACAATATTATCATACTACTATATCAGTTCAATATGTTCTCTAGATTGCATCATATATGGTAATGGGCGTATAACGGTTTTTACAGATAGATATATATACATCCTGGAATTAATTGTGTTTCGATATTAATTAAAATTTTACATTGGTATCTATTTTGGTTAATATACATTACATGACATATTCACGACACACTACCAGATTTGTTGTCTGCATAGACAAGACCTGTACCTGCTTGATCCTGTGTTGGCATTAGTTTTATATCATCAATACCTGATTTGAATACAAAACCTGGGGGAAAAGAGAAAATCAAGAATGTATCCGAAACGTAACTCAGGAGGATATTATTATTGTTTGCCGTGATTCCGGGCGTGACAGAATAATCATTGTGACGTGGTCCCATGGGGGTTTGAACGGTATATATACTGTTGAGTTACGATGAAGATTACATTAATTGATTTCAAAAACTTGTAGAATAGATAACCTAGAAGCACAGACTTTAGGATACACATCACCTACATACAGCTCACTGTTTTATAACTGTGTTATTTACTTACATTCATATTTAATCATAACATCATATCCTAGTTATCGCTATTATTTTGATATTATGACACACTGACATCTGGATTATGCATGGCTCAGTTCCTCTGACTTTATCGCAGGCAGATGAAGAGTATTTTGGCAAGCAAGCCGAGCAATGAGGAGATAGCTATTTAGTTTAGAGACACTTAGTTTATTTATTTCAGCAGTTTTATTTCTATTGATGTAAGCCTATTTTGGGACGTGATTCAGATACTATTGTTTATTAGATCTTGATTTGTTTCCGGTTTTTGCATTTCTTGATATTATTTATTGTGGCAGATGGACATGTGCTAGCTAGATTTTATTTCACTGTTCTTGATATTCGATTGACAGCCGTAATTTAACTATGGAGGGATGATTCCTCGCCATAGGTAGCATGGTTGGCTCTGTCATGTGCCGTGTTTACGTATCTTGGGAAGCGAGACGTGACATGCAGTCCTAGGACAGAACATCGATAAGATGCCACATGTGATTTATTATGCGAGTAGAACCTTGAACGATACCCAAATGAACTATACAACCACCGAGAAAGAACTCTTGACAATTGTCTTTATATTAGAAAAATTCAGGCCCTACATAATTGGCTCTCCGGTCGTAATTTACACCGATCATTCCGCATTAAGACATCTTTTATCGAAGAAGGATGCTAAATCCAGGCTAATACGTTGGATTCTCTTGTTGCAAGAATTTGCCTTTGTCATAAGAGACAAAAGTGGATGTGAAAACGTCATAGCCGGCCATCATTCACGACTTTCTTCTTCAACAACGTTGACTTTCCCAATAAACGACTCTTTTCCAGACGGACATCTCTTGTCCATATCTTGCGAACCTTAGTTCACTGATATTATGAATTAATTAGCAACGGGATTTCTATCCAGCGAATGGTCAAATCAAGACAATCACAGATTTTTATCCCAGGTAAAATACTTTTACTGGGATGAACCTTATTTGTTCAAGTATTGTCCTGATCAGATCATTCACCGATGTGTGTCTAATAATGAGTTCAAGAGTGTATTGTCATTCTGCTATGATCAAGCATGTGGCGGTCATTTTGGTCCAAGAAAAACTGCAGAGAAAGTTTTGTAATGTGGCTTTTGTTGGCCAACGTTATTCAAAAATGCATATGGTTATTGCAAAACTTGTTCACGGTGTCAACACATAGGTCGGATTTTACGGAGAAACGAGATGCCGCTCCAACCAATCTTGGTTGTTGAAATATTTGATGTATGGGGAATTGATTTCATGAGCCCGTTTCCCAACTCTTTTGGGAACTTATACATTTTATTAGCGGTTGATTATATCTCTAAATGGGTTGAAGCAATACCGAGCCATACTAATGACAACAAGGTTGTTGTTAAGTTCCTTAAAGAAAATATCTTTTCTCGGTTCGGGAACCCTCGTGCTATCATTAGCGATAATGGGTCGCATTTCTGCAATCGGTCTTTCGAGACTTTGATGCAGAAATATTCAATCAACCACAAGCTTTCTACGCCCTATCATTTCCAAACGAGCGGGCAAACTGAAGTCTCTAATAGACAGATCGAGCAAATTTTGGAGAAAACGGTTTCTAAGAATCGTAAACATTAGTCCTCTAAACTGACTGATACTCTTTGGGCATTTCGTACTGTTTATAAGACCGATCTTGGTATGTCTCCTTATCGATTGGTGTTTGGGAAAGCTTGCCACCTCCCTATCAAGATTGAACATAGGGCAATGTGAGCAATTAAAGAGTTTAACCTCGACTTTGACCAAGCATGCAGCTATCGAAAGTTGCAATTGAATGAGCTGAGCGAGCTTTGTGATGAAGCCGATGATAACGCGGTTATAATAAAGAACCGGACAAAGATGTTCCACGACAAATACCTTTTGAGAAAAACATTCACACATGGACAACAAGTCCTTCTTTACGATTCCCGTCTCCATCTTTATCCGGGTAAGCTGAGATCTCATTGGAAATGACCTTTTGTGGTGCGGTATGTGTACCCGCACAATGCAGTGGATATAGAAAATGCTAAAAATGATTCTATTTTCAAAATAAACGGGCATAGATTAAAACCATACTTTTCTGCTGACCCATCGGAGGAGCTCCTGTTTTTGCAGGAGCCGCTTTATCACGACTAACTTTCCTCCACCCTACCTCCATATTTCGGTAACAATGTTTCATCTCAGATTAGAGGTGTGTATATTAGTAAATCCAATAATAAAAAAATAAAAAAATATATATGTGGGTGCTAAAGAACAAGTTTGGGGGTGGCTTTCCATTTGACTAACTTTTGACCCTATTATTCTGCACCCAAGTCTACAGGTTTTTGCGCCCGAACAGCAACATTAGTGAGGACATTGCTGCAAACAAATTTGGGGGGAGGTTTGTGTTTATTGATGTATCATTTTGCACTATATAAAAAAATTGCATAACTTTTTTTTGAAAATAAAAGTTAGAAAGTGAAAAGTACATATGAAAGAGAGGAAAAGATTTAAGAAATGCAAGAAAATTAGATATTTTAAAACGAAGCTAGTAATACGCAGTCATGAGTTGTTGTCCCAAGGGTTAGTAAGATGAATAAATTACTAGTCTGCAGATAGAAATAAGTCTGAAAAATAATCCCTATTCTTGAGTCCAAACTTCTGAATGTTGATACCCTAGTAGAGGATACCTTGAAATAATTTTGCCTGAAAACCCTAGTATGAAAAAATCCAACAAAATATAAATGGTGCATAAAATAAAATTTAAAAGAAAAATGAACACTGATTCTATAATTACTCAAGGCAGCATAAAAAATATATAGCAAGAATGCCTTATCACCTAGTGCCTTAGACCAAATGGTTTGGGAGCCACTGCTAAGCTTTAAGTGTTGCAAGACTAGAATATTGCTAATTATGACTTAATAAGTGAGCATATTCGGTAATCGGTTGGTTAGTATCTTAAGAAGTATTAACAGTCGCATGAAAAATGTGTGAGCAAATCCAACTAAAACATCACCAACTAAAAAGTACTAAGGAATATGGACAAAGGGTATGATAGCTTGAATTAAATTCTCTAAATGTAGGGATGACTTTTACACACACGTAGGGATATATGATCGATATTTGGAGGAGAGGTAGGGAGGAAGACTAAAGACTGTGTTTTATTGAGAGATGATGTGATTTCTGACATCTTTTCAAGACCATTAAGATAGGGCTCATGATAATTAAAAAGCTGATGTAGTTTGAAACTCTTCTTTTCAAGTCTTTCTTTTATATGTTCCTTATCTTTGCATGCAATTTTTTTCTTCTTTCTTTTATTTTGGTATTTTGTGGGTGTAATCCACTGAAAATTTTCAGGAGACAACATTCCTCCTACTAGGAACACATAGAGGTTTAACGGCTTGTTGCACGAGCTAAGATCAATCGTGTTGCCTAAGAAAGTGTATTAGGTTTTTTCTTTTTCTTTTTGAAAATAAATAGTTTGCTCGGGTTGATCAAAGATAAGTTTGGGGGTATTTGATCAGTTAAATTTATTGCACATTTGTATGTACGTTTTCCCCATTATTATTAATTATTAAAATGTGTTATTTGTAAATTAAGAACATATGTGGGTTTAGTTGTAAAAAGATTATTGTCATATATTTCTTAATTTATAATTAATATAATTGGGGAATATATGCATATCATATTTAAATAAAATATTCATGAGATTATTTATTATTAAAATATGCATATCATATCAAATATTCTTAACCAATATTCTTAAGATTCATATCACTTAATTGGTTGGAATAATATCTCAAATAAAAAAAATGCTACTAACAATTTGATTTGAGATATTATGCAGTATTATAATAGATCAGTTCAGGTATGAAATACAAGTAGGAGATCCACATCAAATCGATTTACCAAACCAAATCTGCCGAATGTTACGAGCAAATTGAAGAATCTCGCAACCGCAGAGAAAAAGCAATATTTTCAGAATATTTTTATCAAAGGGATCTCCAAATATCGAGAGAGGAAGGCTCGAGAAATCCAGAGATGCAAACCCACAAGATGGCGGCAGATACACGGCTAAAGAGGGTAAAAGGCGGCGGTTCCGCGGTTCATTGATGGCCGTAGGATGTGAAACTTCAGGGGCTTGATCGTCTTTGCATACACTTCAATATGATGTCTAGGGTTTCAAGTTTCAGAGCCTGTAAAAGGACCTAGAGCATCTATTATCAAAAAAATCATCGAAGAATCAATCGGCTGATCTACCGATCAAGCTATCTAGAGAAAATTAGGATTGCAATTTACTTTTTCAGCAAGCAACTTCTGTAATGCACTAGTTTTTTCAATAAAATGTAGTTTTTATTCAATCTTACTTTGTGCATTTTAATTTCTGCATTTACTTTCCGCAATTTTAATTTATGGATTTTCTTATGGGTTCATTAATTTTCAACTTTTCTTTTACTTCGTTTATCATAATAAGCGAGTAAAGTCTCGCTTGTCAGGGTTTGTAGGATAAGGTAGAATAATGGATGAACAATATCACTTTAATTATTTTTAAAATTTTAATTTTTATAAATTTTAGCAAAATGAATATTAACCCTCTTATCGGACGTGCTATCAATTCATGATAGTCATCACCACTATTTGAGATTCGTTATTACTTGCTTTATTGAGGGCTTGAAATGAATATGGATCAATGGAAGGACAAGGGTCAGTAGAGAGAAACCCTAATTCCCTCCGAGAATCCTAATCCACATTCATCGCTATTTCTCTAGTATTAAATAATTAAAAGAATTATTTTTAAAATTCTATCCATTAACTACTAAATCTTATAAACCCTACAAGTGATTCTCTTATAAACTTTTCAAACCTTCCTAATATAAAACTATAAAAATCCCACCTTTCTTCTATTAATTTGTCTAAAATAAGAAAGTAGTTTACCGTTTTCCTGTAGACGACCCGTACTCACTATCGGCTAGCTATTGCAATACCGTTATTGATTGCAGTATTTAGAACACTCATAGACACACTTTTTTGAACCAATCAGTACCACAACAACAAGATTCATGTAATATATCTTTTCGGTTCAGTACCACATCAATAGGACTACAGGATTCATGTAAGGGACTCCGAAGCAATTGAACGACTCATTTTCAACTACCCAACACCCCCGACAAATATTGGTTAAATTATTTAAAGATTAATACGGGTTCACGGATACAAGTAATTTGTTCAGGTTCACAAAAGATTCACGGTTTCATGTAGTCACGAAATCATGTATTCACAGAGTCATATATTCATACAGTCATGCAAAGTTCCAGATGTAATGCAAAATATTCATCTATACATAAAGCATGAAGTTTTAATCATCACAATTTTATTTTAGGTCAGAAAATCAGTCACAAATTCACAAGCAAAAAAGAGCAGGTTTGGATTGGAATTTGAAGATATTGCACAATGAGTAAATTATAGTTCAGGATGTCATGTAAATTATCCGACTGAGTTTTTCTCGATCTGTTCTAGGTGTGTGAGTTATAGGTGTTTTCGTAACGTTGCGCAGAGCAGGCAAGTGCAGATTTCAGAATACATTTATCGACGGTATTTTGTGTTTCAAAAGGGTTCTGTTCGTTTAATGGTTTTAGGTAAAACACAAGATTTAAGTATCCATCTGTCATGCACAATTTTAAGAAAGAATCCTTGCATTTCGACAAACAGGTAGAGAGTTAATTCTAATTTACGACGATTGCGCAGATGATTTCTGCATCTGTCCAGATTTGTCACATTTTATCAAAACACATTTTAAAGTAATTTCCGTCAGTTTTCAGGGAATTTAACCTAGGAGAAAACTATATCTATCTTTCTGAAGATATTCTAGAAACTTGAGTTTGCTCAATTTGGATTTCGGAGCTAAGAGTTATGTCTATTTGAAAACAGACGTAAATTTTTTTCAGCATACAAGGAAAAATAGATTTCATCTTTAAAAGAATACAATGTAACAATTCGACTTAACTTAAATTATGGATTTTGTGCTGACTACGAGAAGATGTCAATCGCTCATAGGTTAGATAAGTATGACAGAGCGGTCGCTGGATCATTACGAAACATAATTACGGTTAAGTCTCTCTATATGGAAATATAGGGTATACATACATATATAATCACTTGTACACACACATATATAATTATTTTAATTTATCTTAATCAATCAAACAATAAGATACACATATCGACGTAGTAATCCACAAAATGCAATAATGATATCATTACACTAGTGACATGAGGTGGACGATATCAAACAGTAAACTGTACAGAAATTCCATAAAACCTATAATCATATTAATATTTTCCCTCACGGCATAGAGGAGTAATATCTTGCATATAAAATTAGATCTTAATAAGAAAATTAGACAACAAGCTAAGAAAACATAAGATGACATGTATTACAAACCTAACAAGGAAAATTCTTGATATACGCATAAGCAAGAATAAAGAAAATGATTTATGGATACTATGACTAAATTGAAAGAATCATTAGATATTACGATGCATATGACCTAATTAGAACTTCTTGATTGGTATTACGCAACTTACCTAGTAGCATATGATCATAGACTAATATTTTTGAAAGGTTATTATACATCCAAGCACAATATACCATATTCAAATTAACAATAAACAAGAAAACAAAATTAGATGCATAAAAATGTTATTTTTACCTTTAAAACGATTCATTAATCTATTTTTTAAACAACAGGAGTTACGTGACAAGAGAGAACGGGAGAGAATAGTAACCTACTGTCACGCTCCGCTTCCCAAAATACATAAATACGGTACGTGACAAAACCAACCATGCTACATATGGCGAGAAAATATCCTTCCATAGTCACGTTACGGCTGTCAATCAGATATCAAGAACAGTAAATACATATCTAACTATCGCATGTCCTTCTGCCACAATAAAATAATAACAAGAAAAGCAGCGTAAATGAATAAAGATCCAACATGAATAATATCCTAGCTTCGTCCCTTATGGGATCACAATGTTAAAACCATAACTAGAAAATAAAATAAAACTAAACATCACTAAACTAATCAGCAAGCTCCTCACGGCTCAGCTTGCCCGTCAAAGTAGTCTTTATCTTCCTGGGATAGGGTTAATGTTAGTGTATATGCCCTAGAGGCCATTACTGTATCATACTAGTTTGTATATTACTTGATGGAAGCTTGGGATATTCACAGTTGTATATACAATCTTGCTCGAAATGGTAGTATACTACTTGGTTTGTCTCTACTTCAATATGTGCATGTGTTTCTTTTAGCATATCGCTTATATACATATTAGTAGAGCCCTTCGGATTATTGCTTGATTACCAGCGTTGTGATGGCGCTCACACTCGTGGGGGCTGGGTAATCCATAAGCACATCCTTATACAGGTCCCTGGTCGTTGGACTATCGAGACAGGGCATCGATACTCCGGAGTAGACTAGCGTATGCGCTTCTCATCCCAGCATGGGAGACGGTCTGTCCCACAGCCGTCGGTACGTCGTACTTGAGATAGTATGTGGGTGCTCGTTAGGTTACGAGTACACTGGACAGGACTCGTCGGGAACTGTTGGTTGGTATTATACCTATCGTCAATTATCAGTTCCCAGGTGACATGAGTACAGCTTAGTCCGCTGACTTGACACTGTCACTTCGCCTCGAGTGTGTTCCCACTGCACTTTGATTACTACCCCACCACGACTCAAAGGAGTTATGCAAACAAGTAGTTTTTGGGTGCAGTCCCGAAGCACTTGGAGGCAGTGACGGTTAGACAGGATTCATCTCTCCCGGTATTAGGGGTTGACATCGCGCTGTGTCCAGGAGAGCCATTACACAAGTAGTCCCTGACCAGGGCAAGCGAGATATACTGGTAGGTTTCCAGTGTTATCTCAGGGTCTTCTGGGCTACACTCCGAAACGACTTTTACCTCTATTAGGGGACTGACGTTCACCGCCCCCTAGGCCCGCCATGCGATGTATCAGACGAACAGACCGGACTGTACGGAGACTGTCACATACAGGAGCAGTAGGAGTTCAGATGGGGTCACCTCGTCAGTCTTCTTATCGGCATCTACCTGGGGACCATTACGTACAGCTAGTGCCGCTTGCGGTCTGTGGTTAAACCCACTGCCAGCATAGTGTCGAGTCTTTAGAGTCCCACACAGAGAGCTATTCGCCTTTAGGCAAAATGAGTAGAGGTAACATGGTTTTGCGATAGGGTTCGTTCACATCCGCGCACTTATGCACGTTTGCTGTCCGGACAGCTTATACTAGCGGGCTTTAGTTTAAGCCGGATCCTAGTATATGATTTGGGATTGGTTTTATCTCATTGTGTTCGTGTTCCTCGGATCACGAATACGGATGCGTATGCACAGTTGATTGAGACAGAGGGAGAGGACTTTGATTAGGGTTAATGACCATTGTCATTTTATTAACCCTAATGCTTATGTGTGTATTATGGTTAATTGATATTAGTTTAATATAATTGTGCATGGTTATGGTTGTTGACCATTTGACATTCTTGACTTGTTGACCTAGGTTGACACTTTGACCATCATCATTTCATTTGGAAGATTCTTTTTGATCCTTGCAATTTGCATTAAAAATGAAATGATAATGGTCATGTCTTGATTAAGCCATGACAATTATCTCACTAATTATCAATTCACAATAATTCACACATATATGTGAGAATGCTTCATATTTCTCTCATTCTATCATATACTTTCTCTCTCTTACTCTTCCTCTTCCTCAAGCTCTCCTCTCTCATGTGTTGAGAAACATTTGAGCTTGAGAAAAACCATTCCATAGTAATCTCTACTCTCATCTAGGGTTCTAGGATTAGCACTTCTAGCACCTTAGTTACTTCTAGCTTGAAGTTGAAGCCAAAGGTTGAGGCTCTCGGGTGAATCCTTCTTCGACGTGAGAAGACGACAAAGGTGATCCCTTTCTACTACTCCAAGGAGCAAGGAGAGAAGGACATAAAGCCCTAGGTATAACCATTCTACCCCTTAGCTAGTTTCTAGTTAGCTTTAGCTAGTTTTGTTTAGCAAAGATCCTCCTTTGTCCATGTTGCCTAGCATGATAAAAATCCGATTTTTATTCCGTTTTCCGCCTCCCCGCAAGCACCGGGGTGGGAAACGTGGTTTTACAGTGGTATCAGAGCCTAACTAAACGTAAACTAGCTAGGTAGTAAAGTGTATAGAAGTTCGATCGGAAAAATCGCAAAACTACGACATGCAAAACCTAAGTTTCTGTTAAAAATTTTTCTGCTCTAAAAATTAAAAGTCATACTCCAAAAATCATCTCAGGGTTTTGTAAAGAAGGCCACCAAAAACGGTCGAGTGATCCCTTCAAAGCGCCGCGGTTCCGCGGCAATGGGTATACTTTTGCCGCGGAACCGCCGCCGTTTTGACTCGGTTCATGACCGAGTTTGGTGCAGTGTTTTTAGGTTGTGGTTTTGGGATTTTTAAGATGGTTTATATCAGCCCAGATTTTCCAGAAAAGAAATTTGTATTTGGGGGCCTATAAATCCGTATTTTTGATCGAACTTCACTATACTTTGACTAATCGGTTATATCTGTGATGTTTTTATGTATTGAACGTCGGCTAATCGCTATATGTCGATTAGTGGGGGTTATACATAACTGTGATCTGTGTTTGATGATGGTATGTGTATATGAATGCGTTGGATTGTCGCGGGTGAATAGCCGGGGTGGATGTGAGATGAGTATTTCTTTTTCTTTCATTCATTGTAATATGTAAATTGATGTAATAATATTTGTATGGCCGCACAACCGGGTCGGGGTTGTAGCCGTCATTGTATAATTCTTTTTACTGTTTTTGCTCCTAGGATAGACCCATGGAGGGGGTGCACAAACTACCGGGTATCTCGAAGTGCCGAGTGGCCTACTCACGGTGTTGAGGGAGGTTGTTTCGCTTCGGGTACTTGGCGGGTAGTTTGCCGCACCCGTAGGGGTCTTGGGTGGGGTATTGGCTATTCACCGCGATCGTGTAATCCGCTTTTCGTTGCAAGCTCGAACGGATTGCGGATTCCTAGTATATCCAATGTATTCATCTGTGATCTGTAATGTCTATCATTGCTTTATATCTATATACTATAACTATTTAGGCGTTGCTTATGTTTTACAGCCGCGCTAGCCCAGCCCCCGCTCTGTCGTTAGTTAAGTAACCTAACGGGTGATGACGGGGCCCCGTGGCGAATGCGAATGGCATAAGCGTACGTCATATTTTGGTTGTTTTCTGCAATGGTAGGATTAAATGATGGGACGCATTAAAAGAACTAATGCAAGAAAATAAACCAAGTAACAGTCGATTGGAACACTTTGAAAACCACTCGGTTCTTTTCAAAACTAAACTTTTAAACGTGGAGCTTGAACCACTCCTTTTAAAAGCTATCTCGTTCCATCGATTATATCAAGTTCACTACGTTCACGGTTTCGCCAAAACCATTCGTAGCCCTCCATTATTTCAGTTATATATTCGGTAGTATTCAAGCTATGTATTTTGACCTCACGCCAAGGCATAGTGATTGGTAGCTGCCGGATATTTATCTGTTGCATAGATAGAATGCGTTGGTTTGAGACAGTCGTACTGCCATTTTGGCCTACGTCAAGGGTAGGTACGGGTGGGTTCAAATTAACCGGGATAATGATGGGAAGAACTTGACATGTGACTTATGACATTTTGACCTCATGCCAAGGTCATAAGAGCATGGGGCAAAAATCCACATCGGGAGTTTCATAATTACTGAAACTTGCTAGCGCTGCATACCATTTGGAGTGTGATGATTCTGATAGGATTCCTTCGGTATTATCACGCGATGATATTTGGATCCCGATCCTACTGTGAGTATATGCTACTCCTCGGGAAAACTCTCACTTAACGATCAATGCTATAAACCTAGTAGGTGTCTAGAAAGGTGTTAGCGGGGCTACGCCCCCAGGGAAAAGAGGTTCTTAAATTAAGGAACTTCGCGAAAGCGTTGGAAAACCTCCCTCGAAGTACCGACACTGGCCTGGCTGAATGGTTAAGCAAGTATTGTACGGTGAGATTGATCCCGACTAATCCTTTCTTTACGGTTTGAGAAGGGATTCGAGAGACAGTGGGAGCCATCCAGTTTAGGCAAACTAAAAACCACTCTAAACTTGCAAGAGCATCATGCTAAAGTGTTTCTTTTCTCTCTCCTAATTGCAGCGACCATTCAACATGACCGGACTTAAGTTATTACTAGATAAAAACATACTGACAGGGCCAAACTACAAAGATTGGCTCAGGAATGTCAAGATGGCAATCACTTACGACAAGTTGGGGTATGTCCTTACCACCAAAGCTCCCCCTGTCCCAGGTCCCACCTCCAGCGTCGCGGATAAAGAAATCCGTAAGACATGGGAGATCGATTGCGCGAAGTCCAAATGCCTCGTGCTTGCCTCGATAGACAACGAACATCAGAGGAGGCATGAGAATATGGACTTGGAGTCCATATTTCTCCATAGAAAAGAACTGTATGGAGAGCAGTCTCGTATCGCAAGATACGAAGTGTCGAAGAAGCTATTTTCGGCAAGATTGGCCGTCGGATCATCGGTAGCGGAACATGTGTTTAAGATGATTGGCTACATAGAGGAGCTCGCGGACCTTGGGACCACGTTGGAGAATGAACTCTATACTGATTTGATTCTCCAGTCCCTTCCTTCCACTTACGCCTAGTTTATCCTTAACTTCAACATGCAAGGAAAGGAGGTTGAACTTTCCGAACTTCTGAACATATTGAGGAGTGCTGAGGACACCCTACAGAAAGGTTGGGAGACATCCACTTTATTTGTAGGAGGATCTTCCTCTTCTAGATCCAGGGCGAAAGCCAAGGGTAAGAAGAAGAAAGCCCCCGCCAAACCAAGAGGCGGTGTCAGTAAAGTGGATACGAAGGGAAAAGGAAAGGCAACAAAGGTAGCGGGAAAGCTGGTGGGGAAGGAAGAATGCTTCTACTGTCACAAAAGTGGTCACTGGAAACAGGATTGCAAGGCTTGGAAGGCCAGAACCCAGGATCTGAAGCGAGTTGCGGCTTCAGCTTCAGGTGTGTATGTTATTGAAAACTGTCTATCGATAAACTCTACATCCTGGGTATTGGATACCGGATCAGGATCTCATATCTGTAATTCTTTGCAGGCGTTGAGAAAGCGTAGAGTTTTGAAGGCAGGTGACATGACCCTCAGAGTTGCAAACGGTGCTAGCATGGATGCTGAGGCCGTGGGGGACTATCACCTGGGATTGTCGGATGGACACTTTTTGGTTTTGTGTAGTTGTTATTATGTATCAAATGCAACCTGTAATATCATTTCTGTATCTTTATTATCTAAAGAAGGTTATGAATTTGCATTTGTAAGTAATGTAGTGAACATTCACCTTAATCAAGTTTTGATTGGGTCAGGTACATTGAACAACGGTATATACGTATTAAACCAACCACAGATTTTCAATGTCCAGAATACACACAAAAGAAAGTCTCCAGAAATCAATAAAACTTTCTTATGGCATTGTAGACTGGGTCACATCAATGAGAGAAGGTTGACTAAGTTACATACAGAAGGATATTTGGATCCGTTCGAATATCAATCGTATGCAACTTGTCAATCCTGTCTCAAAGGAAAGATGACAAAGACTCCGTTCACTGGACACGGAGAAAGAGCGAGCGAGCTCTTGGGACTCGTACACAGCGACGTGTGCATTCCAATGTCTACACATGCACGAAGCGGTTATTCTTACTTCATTATTTTTACGGATGATTTTTCAAGGTTCGAACATGTCTTCTTAATGAAGCATAAATCTGAAGCTTTTGAAAAATTCCAGGAATACAAGAATGAAGTAGAAAAACAAACAGGCAAAAGTATCAAGGCACTGAGATCTGATCGAGGTGGTGAATACTTGAGTGCCGAGTTCCTGGGTTACTTAAAAGAGAATGGAATTCTCTCTCAGCTTACTCCTCCATACACTCCGCAACATAACGATGTATCGGAGAGACAGAACCGAACCCTATTGGATATGGTACGGTCCATGATGAGTAACGCTGAGTTGCCGCGATCGTTCTGGGGATATGCGCTAGAAACAGCTGCATACCTTTTGAACCGAGTTCCCACTAAGACTGTGCCTACCACACCATATGAGTTATGGAGTGGGAAGAAACCCTATCTTCAATACCTGAAGATTTGGGGATGTCCAGCTTATGTCAAAAAACAGCATACGGATAAACTAGAGGCACGCTCAGTACTGTGCAAGTTTATGGGATACCCAAAGAACTCCAGGGGGTATCTTTTCTATTACGCAGAGGAACAAAAAGTCCTTGTTTCTCGTAATGCCCATTTTCTGGAACATCAGTTCTTAGAAAAAGAAATAAGTGGGAGCGCTATAGAACTGGAAGAAATTCCAGAACCACAAGCTATTACTGAAAGCTTAGTAGAACCAGAGGGTTCGAAAGATCAGGACATTCCCACGCCACTCTGCAGGAGTAGTAGGCAGTCTCATCCGCCCGAGAGATACTACGGTTTTCTCATTGACGGGGATAGAGAGGATTGCATCATAAATTGTGATGAGCCTACTAGCTTCCAGCAAGCCATTCAGAGCGTCGACTCGGTAAAATGGCTGGATGCAATGCGGACCGAAATGGAGTCCATGTACACCAACAAAGTATGGACGTTGGACATTGCTCCAGATGGGGTAAAACCCGTAGGTTGCAAGTGGATCTTCAAAAGGAAGATTGGTGTAGATGGACAGGTTGAGACCTATAAAGCTAGACTGGTTGCAAAGGGTTTTCGTCAGCGACCTGGTTTGGACTATGACGAAATCTTTTCTCCAGTAGCTATGCTGAAATCCATTCGGATCCTTCTTGCCATTGCTGCCTTCCACGATTATGAGATTTGGCAGATGGACGTAAAGACTGCTTTTCTAAATGGACATTTAGAGGAGTGTGTCTATATAGACGAGGGTTTCATTCAGAGTGGGAGCAGCGGAAAGGTGTGCAAGTTGCTTAAGTCCATTTATGGACTAAACCAGGCATCGCGGAGTTGGAACATCTGTTTTGATGAGACGGTCAAGAAATTTGGCTTTATCAAAAATCCAGATGAACCATGCATCTATTGTAGATTTGTAGCGAGAACTGCAGTATTCCTCGTTTTATACGTGGATGACATTCTCTTAATAGGAAATGACATTCCTATGCTACAATCTGTCAAGAGGTTCTTGTCACACAGGTTCTCCATGAAAGATCTGGGTGATGCCTCATACATTCTGGGTATCCGGATCTACCGTGACAGATCCAAGAGGATATTATGACTTTCACAGTCCAGGTACATCGACACCATACTGAAGAGATTCAGTATGGAAGATTCCAAGCGCGGTAATCTACCGGCTTGTCACGGGATCACCCTCTCCAAAGAGATGTCTCCCAAGACTGATTTGGAGAGGGATCGCATGTCTATTATACCCTACGCTTCTGCGGTAGGCTCTATAATGTATGCAATGTTGTGTACCAGACCAGATGTGGCTTATGCACTGAGTGTAGTAAGCAGGTATCAGTCAAATCCTGGGGAGAAACATTGGATAGCAGTAAAGAACATTCTCAAGTACCTGAGAAGGACTAAGGAGATGTTCTTGGTGTATGGTGGAAAAGACCTTCAGATTGAGGCCTTTGCTGACTCCAGCTTCTAAAGTGACAAGGATGATTCTAAGTCCATGTCGGGTTTTGTCTTTACCCTCAATGGAGGGGCGGTGTGTTGGAAGAGCTCCAAATAGGAAACCGTTGCTGACTCGACTATGGAAGCGGAATACATCGCTGCATCTGATGCCGCAAAAGAAGCTGTCTGGATGCGGAAGTTCTTGAAAGAACTTCAGGTGGTTCCGTCCATTGTTGACCCAATACCTCTGTATTGCGACAACAACGGGGCTATAGCTTTAGCGAAGGAACCCAGGTCCCATCAGAAATCCAGATAAATCTTGAAGCGGTATCACCTGATAAGGGAGATCGTGGATCGCCAGGAGATCGAGATTCGGAGGGTTGCTTCAGAAGATAACACTGCAGATCCATTCACCAAGGCCTTGCCCCAGACTCAGTTCGAGCGGTTGATCGAGATGATAGGTCTTCGATACGCCAGTACATGGCCATAGTGCAAGTGGGAGATTGTTAGTGTATATGCCCTGGAGGCCATTACTGTATCATACTAGTTTGTATATTACTTGATGGATGCTTGGGATATTCACAGTTGTATATACAATCTTGCTCGAAATGGTAGTATGCTACTTGGTTTGTCTCTACTTCAATATGTGCATGTGTTTCTTTTAGCATATCGCTTATATACATATTAGTAGAGCCCTTAGGATTATTGCTTGATTACCAGCGTTGTGATGGCGCTCACACTCGTGGGGGCTGGGTAATCCATAAGCACATCCTTATACAGGTCCCTGGTCGTTGGACTATCGAGACAGGGCATCGATACTCCGGAGTAGACTAGCGTATGCGCTTCTCATCCCAGCGTGGGAGACGGTCTGTCCCACAGCCGTCAGTATGTCGTACTTGAGATAGTATGCGGGTGCTCGTTAGGTTACGAGTATACTGGACAGGACTCGTCGGGAACTGTTGGTTGGTATTATACCTATCGTCAGTTATCAGTTCCCAGGTGACATGAGTACAGCTTAGTCCGCTGACTTGACACTGTCACTTCGCCTCGTGTGTGTTCCCACTGCACTTTGATTACTACCCTACCACGGCTCAAAGGAGTCGTGCAAACAGGTAGTTTTTGGATGCAGTCCCGAAGCACTTGGAGGCAGTGATGGTTAGACAGGATTCGTCTCTCCCGGTATTGGGGGTTGACATCGCGCTGTGTCCAGGAGAGCCATTACACAAGTAGTCCCTGGCCAGGGTAAGCGAGATATACTGGTAGGTTTCCAGTGTTATCTCAGGGTGTTCTGGGCTACACTCCGACACAACTTGTACCGCTATTAGGGGACTGACGTTCACCGCCCCCTAGGCCCGCCATGCAATGTATCAGACGAACAGACCGGACTGTACGGAGACTGTCACATACAGGCTCCGTAGGAGTTCAGATGGGGTCACCTCGTCAGTCTTCTTATCGGCATCTACCTGGGGACCGTTACGTACAGCTAGTGCCGCTTGCGGTCTGTGGTTAATCCCACTGCCAGCGTAGTGTCGAGTCTTTAGAGTCCCACACAGAGAGCTATTCGCCTTTAGGCAAAATGAGTAGAGGTCGCATGGTTTTGCGACAGGGTTCATTCACATCCGCGCACTTGTGCACGTTTGCTGTCCGGACAGCTTATACTAGCGGGCTTTGGTTTAAGCCGGATCCTAGTATATGATTTGGGATTGGTTTTATCTCATTGTGTTCGTGTTCCTCGGATCACGAATACGGGTGCGTATGCACAGTTGATTGAGACAGAGGGAGAGGACTTTGATTAGGGTTAATGACAATTGTCATTTTATTAACCCTAATGTTTATGTGTGTATTATGGTTAATTGATATTAGTTTAATATAATTGTAAATGGTTATGGTTGTTGACCATTTGACATTCTTGACTTGTTGACCTAGGTTGACACTTTGACCATCATCATTTCATTTGGAAGATACTCTTTGATCCTTGCAATTTGCATTAAAAATGAAATGATAATGGTCATGTCTTGATTAAGCCATGACAATTATCTCACTAATTATCAATTCACAATAATTCACATATATATGTGAGAATGCTTCATATTTCTCTCATTCTATCATATACTTTCTCTCTCTTGCTCTTCCTCTTCCTCAAGCTCTCCCCTCTCATGTGTTGAGAAACACTTGAGCTTGAGAAAAACCATTCCATAGTAATCTCTACTTTCATCTAGGGTTCTAGGATTAGCACTTCTAGCACCCTAGTTACTTCTAGCTTGAAGTTGAAGCCAAAGGTTGAGGCTCTCGGGTGGATCCTTCTTCGACGTGAGATGACGACTAAGGTGATCCCTTTCTACTACTCCAAGGAGTAAGGAGAGAAGGACATAAAGCCCTAGGTATAACCATTCTACCCCTTAGCTAGTTTCTAGTTAGCTTTAGCTAGTTTTTGTTTAGCAAAGATCCTCCTTTGTCTAGTCCATGTTGCCTAGCATGATAAAAATCCGATTTTTATTCCGTTTTCCGCCTCCCCGCAAGCACCGGGATGGGCAACGTGGACTTACAGTTAAAGGAACTGGTCCATACAAAACCCAGACGTCGGTGCGTCATAAATATCATAATAATAATAATAATAAACCGAACAGTGTGCTATATAAGGTGTCACGTGCAAAATAATTTATAATTATAAACAAAACAATCACAAGGGTTATAATAGCAGGCTGTAGGTATGTCGCGTATATCCTAAAGTTTGTGGTTCTAGCTTTACTATCTTATAGGTATTTGAAACTAATGAATGTATTTCTCCATGTAACTCAAAAGTATATCCCGTTACCCCCCGGGACCACGGATCAAGCATGAATCAAGAACGATTCTGTTCCATTACCCCCCGGAACTACGAATCAAATAATATCCTTTTAAGTTACACTTCAGTTACAATTTTGGTTTCCCCATTTCCCCAAGTTTCGTTTTCCAAGTCAGGTATGAATAATATTTACCTAATGCCAACTGTAATGACTCGGAAACACCTGTACAAAAATTTCTTGTTATTGTACAGAAAAGGGTATTACAGCCTGTGTAAGAGTTATAGGTTATTTTTGTTACATAAAAATACGAAACAACTTGTAGCTCATTGGTTAAGCCTCTGCAATGCTATGACATAGCCTCTGTGTTCGATTCCTATTGTTAAAGATTCACGATGTCGTGCTTTTGAAAGGATATGGTCAATATCGGATATGTCGGTTTTTCGTTAAAAAGTAATGCACGACGTGATTCTCGAGTTATAAAAATACCGCAAGTGCACGGTGCGTTGATGCAAGCCGGCAAGTACGGGTCGATCCACAGGGAGTGGATATCACGATATTTTTTTGAGTTGGAAAACAAGTGTTTTGAGTTGATTTTTGTCACGTTTTATACAAATGGAATAACGAAGTGATAAAGTGATATTTGGGGAAAACTTAAGCTTAGGTTTAGCAAGTTGAAATATGGCATTACCCCCAACTCTCAATCTTGATTCAAAACTCATTTCTTGTTTCTAATTGACTTAACGAAGCATGCCGCATCTATCCCGAAAACATGTGACGGGTTAGGATACGATATCATAATTAGGTTAAAAAGAAACTAGAATATAAGGTTTTAAGTTGAAATGATCATGAAATGGGCTAAGTGAATTTAGAAAGCATAAAACATGTGCTTTTATGGTTACATGTTCTATCTAGCTAGTTCACTACACTTAGCAAAATTCTATTTTCCTTTCAACTTCGATTCTTAATATAAAAATATTAAAATGCGAAGAAATGATAGGATATATGTTAAAGGCAATATATCCTATAAAGCAAAACACAATAATATTACAAATATTAAGAAAAGAAGTGCAATAAATTAAGAATCAAGAATGAGGGGTTGGAAGGCAAGTCATTCAACAATCTACCTCATCATAGCCTAAGTACAAGACTACTCACACATTATAAAAAACACCACTGAATAATTAAAAGAAATAACAATGAAGTAGAGAAAAGACACAAGAATTAAACTTGAACTCAATGAAGATTTTATTGCAATGACATCCAAATACAAGCAAATGAATTCAACTACAAAAATCTAATCTTGAAAACTCAAAGATGGAAGTTGCAAGACCAGAGGAAGGCAAAGAACTCAGTCTAATCCAAAGAGCTACAAAAATTTTATCAAAATAATTACAAGTAGTGCTAAACTTGTGTTTACTCATAAATCGATCTGCTATTTATAGAGAAATCAAAACCAGAAGTTGCATGTACCAATGAACTCATAAAACCACCAGGGGCCCACAGAACTTGTTCGAACCATTTTGACACCGATATGGCCGCAAATTGCGGCCATAATGGATAAAATTGCGGCTATAGTATTGAGGATGGGGTCCACCTTTGGTCAGCAGTATAATAGTCATTTGGTCATCTCAAAGTAATTGCAATTTGTTGTAATTTACACATGGGTGATTACTCAGGGTGATGAATAGAGAAGAAATAAGATCAAGTTGCACAGGTTCATGTCACATCAATACTTTTTACTACTCATTGCCATGCCACTTGCACGGTACCCACTTATAAAAAGGCACCATGATGGTGTTTGCCTACTTGTGTACTTGGTCAAGTCTATGTTCACACTTGTTCTCTTGTTGGACCTAATCACAAATTGTTTTTGTACACACACTTTATTTGTTGCAAACTCTTTTAAATCTTGATCTGTATTCTATCCCGTTTGCAGTTTTGGCTAAAAAACCCGTCATTTTGTGCATGTTGTGCACAGCATTCAGTGTTTTCGCTTGCGCACCTGTAATCTGTATAAATGAGCAGACACGGATTAAATAGCACTGTTTATTGAAAAAATTACAAAAAATGGGTGTTGTTGTAATGTAATAAATCGTGCCGAACAAATACCCCCAAACATATCTTTTGCTCGTCCCGAGCAAAACAAAAAATTCTAACCTCACTTTCGCAGGAAACGCGATTGCACTGAGCCCGTGCAACAAGCCGTTAAATCTCTAGGTGTCCTTAGTAGGAGGAGTTTTGTCTCCTGAGGGTTTTCAGCGGATTCCACCCACAAAATCCCGTCAGGCTAGTTTTAGTAGTTTAGCTGTTGTCTCAGATACTAAAGTGCAACATCAAAGTTTTGAAATTCTATTATCCCGAGTCAAAAATATCAAACCCTCTGTTTCACTCCTTGTTTTGTTTTTTGACCATGATCATATACGTTTTTTCGTGCTTTGTGCGACTAGCATAATTGTGTTTCAAGAAACATGGCTCAGAGCTTATGTCAAAGATGGATAAAACAAACTTCTGAATGATCATACCAGTGGTTTTAAGATTTAAATAATTTTTCATGTTTCGTTCTCCAGTATGGTTAAAAATCAGAGTTTCTATTAACTTTAACAGAGGACTAAGCCTTATTCTTTACTCCATTTCTTTCCTGATTTTGTATCTTACACACCCTTGTGAATGTGCAAATAGTCTTCACTTTGTATATCTCCGTTTAAACAATATTTTAATAGGATAACTTGTCCTGAGCCATGATTATTCTCACATAAAGAACCGTGAGGAATATTAACTCGGAGAGACCACTTGCTTGACTTTATTTTAAAATGGACTTTCTAGGTTTCTTAGCGAGTTTTGGGTCAATGCACCCAAACCAGATGGTTTTAGGATATTAGGTGTGAAAACACCTCGGCGGACTTAATTGCCCAAGTCACCTAGGCCCTAAAACAAAAGGACTCATTTTATACGTGGAAATCCGAAAGAAATGCGAACAGAGATATAACTTCTCTTTAATAAATCAAAAGACGTGTTTTGTGTAGATATGGGTAAGTAATCACTCAAGGATAAAGATGGGTTATTTTTCAGATTTGGTCTCTATTATAGCCTTAATAATACCCTATCATCTTTACCTCGCCTTATGAACTATTCTTGAAATTACCTAATTCTAAAACAACTTGTTTGATCCTAAAAAGGTTTATTGATCATTAAAAGTTTTGTTGACATGACACAAACTCGTTCTTCTTGTTTCACAAAACTTATGACACGTGTATGGTGATGTAAAAAGACAGTATATAACCAATAGTTAAAAACAAGAAGGGTTATCGTTTCAGATTTTCAATTTCTAAAATAAGATCTTGTTATTTCAACACATCAAACATAAACCGTCGATATACCGAGACAAGGTTTCCCTACTAACAACTTGACGACAAGGTTTTTATTTTTATTATTTATTTATATATATATTTTTCAAACATTTTTTTTCTTTTCATTTTACAATAAGCCAAATGCAGTACAAAAGAAAATATGCAATGCAACTATATGAAAATAAAGGAAAAGGTACAGGAATGAAAGTGCGAAAATGCAGAAAAAGTGAAAATGCAATTATATGCTATGAACCTATCAACAACACCTCCAAACTTGAATTAGGCATTGTCCTCAATGCCTTCTGCATTTCCCTTTCCCTTTCCTGTTGCCGCTTGTTTCCTCTTATGCCGCTTGCTGAACCGACTCAATCCTGTCTAACTGCTCCTGCGTCTTTTGTTGTTTTTTAAGTATGTGGCGGATGCTCCGAAACGTCAAGCGCTGCAAGTCTTTCTTGTTCTCTGGTTCAGGTTCATTTAAAAGTGCCTCCATCGAGTCTTCGGGACCTGGACGCTCGCTCGGGTCCTCTCTTGTCCAGTTCTTCTGTTCTTAATGGCTGCCGGTGTATCCTTGTGAAATCTGCTCCAGTTCAACCGGCCAATTTGCGTATGCGGCCGCATAACCATCAAACTCTACCCTCTCCATACAGTATTTTGAAAGGAGGGTCATTAGGACTGGCAGTAGGGGTTTCTTCTGGGAAACCTCCTCCATAATCGTGCTAAACAACTGTGTTACCACATAGAAATAGTGATCCTTTTCCATTAAATAATGCACAATGTGTCCCATTCCAGCCGGAAAACATGGCTTTTACCCCTGATGTTGCGGTTTGCCCATTGGCAGACCGCAAGTACGTTCCTGTACATTTGCGCGGGGTTCAACCCCTTATCCTTCAATTCCATAAAATCCCCAATAAGGATCGATAAACCGCCAATTCACGCGGTTGCTGATTTCTCGGCCGCATTGGGATGTTGGTAACCCTCGATATTGTTTTGGGTTGAAAAATTCTACGTCTCTCTCGAAAGAAAAACTCCACATACCCCGATCCGGGTTCACCATTTCTTAACGCCTCATAAAAATCTTTCACTAACTCTCTTATAGCGAATAGATCTTCGCCGTTGTAGATAAAAAAAAATCCCACCCTCTTTGACAGATTTCTTCGTAGAAATACTGTCCGTAAGTTTTATCGGAAAATAATTCGAAGAAATTCTTCTCATATTCAAATGCCACCATATTCAGATCTAAAAATGAATTTTGCACAGAAATTAAACAAGAAGAGAAGAATCTCTTACAGAGAACGAAAAATCGTTGTCATCGGGGAAGATCAGCCCGCAAATTGCGGCCAGATGTGGTATTTCGGCGGCCTGAATGGGGAGTTTGAGTCGGATCTTTGGTGTTAGGGTTTGTTTGGAGGAGAGAGTTGTAGTGTTTTGGGAAAATCTGAAGATGAGGTCTCGAGTTGGGTTAGGGGGTGTATTTAAAGGCAGTTTGCAAACCCCCCCTCAAAAAGAAATAATAAAAAAAACAACGCAAATAATTACAGAAGACTCAAAAAGTATATACAGGAAAAAATAACATGGGGATGTGATTTAATCAAGATAACGTGGCTCATGTAAAAACATGAGCTCCCCCATTTCCGCAGGCAGTTCTAAGAATGGCTTCAGACGTTGGATATTAACCTTGAAATTATTGCCTGAGTGCAGATCTTCAATGCTGACTGCACCATACGGAAAAATGGTGCGCATAATAAATGGACCCGTCCAACGTGACTTCAATTTCCCTAGAAACAGATGAAGTCTGGAGTCGTAAAGCAGAACCTTCTGGGCTACAGTGAATGTTTTTCCGAGAATTGCTTTGTCGTGAAAAACTTTCATTTTTTCATTGTATAGCTTAGCATTCTCATACGCGTCATTGCGTATCTCTTCGAGCTCATTTAATTGAAGTTTTCTTGCCTCGCCGGCTTTTTCTAGGTCGATGTTGAGCTGTTTGATTGCCCAGATAGCACGGTGTTCCAATTCAATAGGCAGATGGCACGCTTTTCCGAAGATGAGTCGGTATGGAGACATACCTAAATTCGTTTTGAAAGCGGTGCGAAATGCCCAAAGCGCATCATTTAACTTCAATGACCAATCCTTACGGGTCTGGCTGACAGCCTTTTCCAGAATCTGTTTAATCTGTCTATTGGAGACTTCGACCTGACCGCAAGTTTGAGGATGGCAGGGTGTTGACAACTTGTGGTTAATGGAATATTTCTTCATTAGTGATTCAAAAGATCGATTGAAAAAATGCCTTCCATTATCACTAATGATGGTGCGAGGTGTGCTAAACCGAGAAAAGATGTTCTCTTTTAAGAATTTTACGACAACCTTGTTATCGTTGGTTCGACATGGGACAGCCTCCACCCATTTGGACACATAGTCCACAGCCAACAAAATATACAAATTCCCAAAAGAGTTTGGGAATGGCCCCATGAAATCGATACCCCAGATGTCAAAAATCTCTACAATCAGAATGGATTGTAGGGGCATCTCATTCTGTTTTCCAATCTTTCCCATGTGCTGACACCGACTACAAGTTTTGCAATATTCGAAAGCATCCTTGAAAAGCGTCGGCCAGTAGAAGCCGCTTTGCAAAACTTTTTCCGCTATCTTTCTGGGTCCAAAATGTCCCCCACAAGCTTGATCATGACAGAAAGACAGAACACCTCTCGTTTCAGAGTTAGAGACGCATCTTCTAATAATCTGATCAGGACAGTTTTTGAACAGATATGGTTCATCCCAATAAAAGAATTTGACTTGGGAGAGAAATTTTGACTTGTCCTGATTCGACCAAAAAGAAATTGTTTCTCCGGTGACAAGAAAGTTCACAATATCAGCGAACTAGGGTTCACTTGATATGGAGAGAATTTGTTCATCAGGAACTGCTCGTTGATTGGAATTTCCTCAATTGGTGCATTTGTTAAGTGAGACAAATGATCGGCAACAACATTGTCTGTTCCCTTCTTATCCTTGATAGTCAAATCAAATTCTTGAAGAAGGAGAATCCAACGTATCAATCTGGCTTTGGCATCCTTTTTTGCAAAAAGATGCCTAAGTACAGAATGATCAGTGTAAATCGTGACGTGGCTCCCAATCAAGTAAGGACGGAATTTTTCCAATGCATAAACGGCAGCTAAGAATTCCTTTTCATGGTGGTGTAATTTAGCTGCGTGTCATTCAACGTCCTGCTCGCATAGTGGATGACGTGCGGCTTCTTTTCAAATCGCTGTCCTAAAACAGCGCCAATCGCAAAATCAGAAGTATCGCACATCAGCTCAAAAGGTTCATTCTAGTCTGGTGCACTTAAGATCGGAGCGGAAGTGAGCTCCGATTTCAGAAGGTTGAATGCAGTAAGGCACTCATAATTGAAATCAAAGGGAATATCCTTAGCCAGCAAAGAAGTCAAGGATCTAGCCAGTTTGCTAAAATTCTTGATGAAACGCCTGTAAAAATCGACGTGGCCTAAGAATGCCCTGATGTCACGGACAGTCCGTAGAGGTGGGAGGGTTGAGATGATGTTGATTTTTGCTTTATCAACTTCGATGCCATTTTCAGAAATGATATGACCAAACACAATGCCTTGTTTGACCATGAAATGACACTTCTCCCAATTGAGTGTCAGATGCTTTTCTTTGTATCGCATCATTACAAGTTCAAGTCAGACACTCAGAGAATGAATCTCCAAAGACAGAGAAATCATCCGTGAATACTTCCAAGAATCGCTGTACCATGTCAGAAAAGATGCTCATCATGCACCGCTTAAATGTTGCAGGTGCATTGCACAGCCCAAAGGGCATGCGATTGTAGGCGAATGTACCACAAAGACAAGTGAAGGTCGTTTTGTCTTGATCCTCTGGATCGATTGGGATTTGATTGTAGCCGGAATATCCATGTAGGAAACAGTAGTAGGCATGTCCGGTTAGGCGTTCAAGCATTTGATCAATGAAGGGCAGCGGGAAATGATCTTTGCGAGTGGCTGCGTTGAGCTTTCTGTAATCAATGCAGACTCTCCAACTTGTTTGTGTGCGGGTTGGGACTAGCTCGTTTGCTTCATTCGTGATTACAGTGATACCCGATTTTTTTGGTACAACATGAATGGGGCTTACCCAATTGCTATCAGATATGGGATAAATAATCCCATTGTCAAGACACTTTAGCATTTCATTTCGTACCGCTTCTTTCATTACTGGGTTAAGCCGGCATTGAGGATCTTTGAAGGGTTTAGAATCATCAGTCATGTGGATCCTGTGCTGATAGATAGCAGGACTGATTCTTTTGATATCAGCCATTGACCACCCAATTGCTTCCATGTTCTTTCTCAGAACGTCCCTGAGGGCCAACTCTTGCTCAGGCGCACGGTCGGTTGCGATTATAACTGGAAGCGTTTCATTATTTCCCAAGTACGCATACTTGAGGTGGTCAGGAAGAACTGGAGGTCGAGTTTTGATGGCTCCTCCACAGATGGTCGCACTTCAGGGGATGGTTTGTTACGAAGTGATTCAAATTGGGGCCCCCAGTGTGCATAGGAAGCCTGCTCAGGACTTAGCTTCTTAAGGAAAAGAAGCTCCTCAGAAAACAGTTCTTCAAATGTTTCTTCAAGACACTCATTTTTGAAGTCAAGTGTCCCCTCCTCAGACATATCGTATACATCGTTGACTTCAAATGTGTCATCGTGTTTCTCGCTCGCTCGGTTTCCTAGCGTGAAGATGTTGAGGTCAACTGTCATGTTTCCAAATGAGAGTTTCATGGATCCATTATGACAATTGATCAACGTGTTGGATGTGGCTAGGAAAGGCCGCCCCAGTATGACTGGAATTTGACCGTTGGGATTGGTCACGGGCTCAGTCTCCTACACAATAAAATCTACGGGGAATATGAATTCTCCGACCTTGATTAGAACATCATCGATTTCTCCCCTCGGTACCTTCGTTGATCAATCTGCCAATTGCAGAGTCACTCTGGTCGGCTTAAGTTCTCCCAATCCCAGTTGTTTGTAAACTGAGTATGGGAGAAGGTTCACTCTTACCCCTAAGTCTAACAAGGCACGATTGATTTGCTTATCTCCGATAGTGCAAGAAATAATAGGACAGCCAGGATCCTTATATTTTACCGGAATGGATTTGGACAAGACATCGCTTAGAGTGGCATCCAAGAAAACTGTTTTGGGCACATTCGTGCGTCGTTTTTGCGTGCATAAATCTTTCTGGAATTTTGCATACGCCGGAACTTATTGGATCACGTCCAACAATGGAACGTTAACCTCATAGCGTTTGAAGACCTCTAACACCTTTTCCATACTTGCAGAATGCTTTTTTGATTTCAACCTATTGGGATAGGGAGCCTTAGTCCTAAACACGAAGTTTGGAGAAGTTGTAGATGGAACAGGTGCAGAAAGAGGGAGTGTTCTTGCTGGATCATCAGGGTAGACTTGCGGCGAATTCTCAAGCTGCTTTGAAGGATGTGCGGCAAATGACGACGAAGGAGAAGAAGAAAAAGAAGGTAATGAAGATGACGAATGATCACAATGAGGAACAGAAAATGAGATACGTGCTGGTAAACTAACAACCGTACGGTTGAATGAGTCGTTGGGGTTGACAACCTTGTTGTCAATCGTACGTCCTGATCTGAGGACAGTGACGACGTTCGCATTCTCAATATTGTTCTGCTGAACAATATGAGCGTTGTTGTTTCTCTGCTTTCTTGGATTTGTCACGGGTTGAGAGGGAAATGTGTAAGTCCGCGGCGGCGCCCCGGCCGTCGATCCGACGCCGGAAACGTGGAAACGAAAAACTTTGCAAACTAGCAAACCGGCACCACCGCGCACTTTTAACCCGGATCGGGCCATTAACCTAGCTACTAGCAAACTAGAAAAGAGTAGAGAAGCTATACCAAGCGATCCATGTCCTTCGGTCTTCGTCTCCACTCCGATCTCCCGCGGAATCTCCGTCCGTCACGTCCTCGTCGGAAAGGGCACCACATAGCCGAGTTCTTTTACAGGCTCCCACCTCTGGACCGAGGCAACTCGGGCGCGAAGTTGGCTAGCCGATGCGTCCAAGATGTGCTGTAGAATAGTGTAGTAGCCATTGTCTCTTTGAGGGTTTGAAGTTGCCTTTGATGGAGGTAATGAGAGAAAGAACTATGGAGGAATATGGTGCTCACAAATTTTAGCAAAAGCAAATGAGATGATAAAATGCCACTCATGAAAATGAAACGCTCTCTCTTCCCTCCTCAAGTGGCCGGCCAAATATATGAGGGAGTGAATCCATGAAGGGAGGTGAGTGTAGGAAAGGAATAAAGGTGACCACACCGCAAAAGAAATGATAACAAAGTCACACCCATTTCTAATCTCATCACATCTAAAACCATCACATGAAAAGCAAAGGAGTAGACTCAAAAAGCATCTCATGATGAATAAACAATCATGGAGCCACACATATGCAAGAAACCCCTTCACAAAATGTTATTTGCAAACTGCAAATAACACCCTCCATCGATAAAGTCCGGCCGTGAAGGAACAAAGGAAAACTGGCCGGAACGGAATGCAAACTGGCAACTTCAGAAAACTGATCCCGTAATAAATTACAGGAAAACCCTGCTACTGTAAATACATGCCCGCATTTGTATTCCCACTGAACACAAATGCAAAGAGACAAAACCTACACTATCTAATACTAGGATCCGGCTTAAGCCAAAGCCGGCTAGTAAAAACCGTCCGATCACTATCCGTGCAATAACGCACGTATCTGATCGAACCCTGCCATATCTCCATACGGTCTCTACAGCATTTCACCCGAAACCTGAGTAACTGTGTGTGTGGTGGACTCTAAAGACTCGTCAATACTATGGCTGTAGATTTAACCACTAGCACGTCAGAGGTATTAGCCATACGTGACGGGCTACCAGCTATTGACCAAAAGGGATGTCGATGAGCAAACTCATCCTGACACCCTACTGAGCCTGTCAGTAACAATATCCGTACAGTCCGGTCCGTTCGTCTATGAGCATCGCATGGCGGGCCTAGGAGGTTGGTAAAAGTCAGACCCCCAATAGCGGTACAAGTCGTGTCGGAGTATAGCCCAGAACACTCTGAGATACTACTGGAATACCTACCAGCAAATCTCCTGCCTTGGCCAAGGACTTTTCATGTTCTGGCTCTCCTAGACACAGCGCGACCTCACCCCCAATACCGGGAGAGACGAACCCCTGCAGATCCGCTCACTGCCTCCATGTGGCTCGGGACTGTACCCAACTAAAACCTGTTTGCACGACTCCTTTGAGCCGTGGTAGGATAGTAATCAAAGCACAGTGGGAACTCACACGAGACATAAGACGATCTCAGGTCGATGAACTAACCTGTACACATGTCACCAGGGAACTGCTATCTGATATCAGGTATAATCCCAACTAGCAGGTTCCCGGCGAGTCCTGTCCGGTGTACTCATAACCCAATGAGCACCTGTATACATCTTAGGTGAACCAACTGACACTAGTAGCTTGTGAGACCGGCCACCGCCCCTCATCGGGGTCTCGACTGTATACACTAGTCTACTCTGGAGTATCAATGCCCTGTCTCGAAACTCCCACGACTAGGGACTTTTTAAGGATGTGCTTATAGACTCCAGCTCTCACTTATATGATCGCCCTCATACTGCTGGTAGTCAAGCAAGAATCCTAGGGGCTCTATCAACGTGTAATAGCGACTCATAAGGTTACCTAAAGCAGTACACGATGATAAAGATAAACCAGATAGCATACTATCATCTCGAGTAAGACTGTCCTACTGGGACAGGTCCTCCCCTCTATCATTGCAATCACGTGCCTGTGATCCAATAATTGTCTCTGAGGGCAATATCTCCAATAATCTCCCACTTGCACTCAAGGCTAATTATTTCGATGTCGCATACTCACAGCCCGTGTGATACCGAACACCCAACTCCTCTACTAGTCAGTCTCACAAAGCTCGTTTGCGAAACTATTGCGTTCGAGAAATAGCCTCAGTGAGTGGATCCGCTCTGGTGTTTCTTTCTATGTCTCTCTATATCTCAAGTTCGCGGAGAAAGCCATCTCCCGAAATGAGCAATACCTGTCTTAGAATGTGTCTGGATATCTGATGGGACCTAGCTCATAAATGAACTGCAAATCCAAACTTCTTAGACTGTATCGTCAACTGAACTTAATCAGTATCCTGAGCCATATCTTCCCTCAGTATCCACCTGGACCATCTGTCCAAAATACTGCCCCTCGTCAGAGGGAAAAACTATAACTCTGACAGCCACTCTGCTGTCCAGGTCACCTTGGAAGCCTGGAATGATAGCTGTCTCCTGAATGAGGCTGTCGTCATCATATCCCTAGAACATCCACTTATGTTCTAAAGCTGCTTCCGATTGTTTCTCCAGGATTGGATGAATATCAACTTATTTCACCTACTGCAAGAACAACATCTGGTGTGGTACTTGACATCTCATGATTAACTCAATTGCCCAAGTAAGTGATCTGCCAATCATGCACATCTCTCTCCCCTTTAGTCTGTAAGACACCTTTAGAGAGGGTGACTCCATCATCTGCAGATACACCACCATGCCAGGAGTCGTCCATTCTAAATACTCTTAGAATGCTGTCTAAGTACCCTGATTGGGAAACCACCTAAATCTAGATCTAAAACCATAGATCTAGTAACCAGAATGTACGATATAAGATCCAAGTCCTGTGTGGAGAAACCATTGTGTGACGACCAAAGTATAACCGATCGTAGTGTAGGAATATCACTTCCTACTCTGTGTATGTCATCCAGATACCAGGACATCACACCCTACTACCTTCTTAACAGATTCATCCCCTATTCTGATGAAGTCAAACCTATGACTGTCACATCAGAAATAGATGATCTATCTCCGCTATATCTGCTTTAGTCTATAAATAGACATAAGCCTCCTGTCCACCAATGCTTCCGCTGCTCCCACTGACTATGACAACCCTCTGGCAGAGTCATATAGACGCTATACTCATCCTCCTGTCGGGTCTCACAGTCTGGAACAACAGCAATGGCAAGTCTGGTTAAACAAGAACCTCCCTACCACCGTCCTTGAGCATACCGAAGTACCTCTCGAGCGCCTGAGGTTACCCACCATATCTACGGAGTGGCCAATGGAATGTCAAACCAGATTGAATCTTTAGGTTCTTATCAAATCTTCAGTAATCGATTGCGGTTCTGGAATCACTTCCAGTTCTACCATACTCCCACTACTGTTTTCTGAAAAATCCATTTTTATTAAAACTGTGGCGAGTCTAGAACAATATCACTATTGATCTTCCAGATGGTAGAAAGTCAACACTCGTCATAGCCCGGGTCAACCCACAAACAGCCATTACAGAAATGTGCCTTGAGTTATCCGGAGTCTGGTTTTAAGTATAAGCCGAACAACTCCCCGTATCTTAACAAAGTCAAGATATGAACTGTTCTATATCCAATATAGAAACATAGGCACTGATTTAATTGAACCAGATTCAAATCATGCAGCTGTCTCCAGTGCATGTCAAGTAAATGGAAGAGAGGCCGATCAGCGTTACTCAACTTAGGAGTACTTCCAATTATGAGTAACCTAAAAAAGAAACTAGTTCTCTTAATCATTACTATCAACTGAATACCATACACAAGTATCTACATCTTCAATCACCTTGAAGAATCCCGATACTTGCAATACCCGGTTCTCTACTTTACTCTTATACCTATAACTTCTCAAAACTTGGACCCCGCGTTTCTACGAAACACCTGTCTAAGAACTAGAGAAGTCACAAGTAAACAGAATATAGTACGAATACCTACCCCTCTGTCCTAATGGACACTGGACAACATACAATACTTTGTATAAGTCCCTTGAGTCTAATAACTCATTTACTGTATGTTGTAGGTTGAAAACTGTACTTATGGTTAAGAAGAATTACACCGCTGTTCAATGCTCCTTACCTAACCATCTACTGATATAGGTAAATATCATAGACATAATTTCAAAAGGTATATCTCACTCTATAAAAATAGACGTACAGATATATCAATTTGAAATTGGTGCATAACAACGGATATTCAAAACCAAATATTTGTCGTCGGGCAAACAACCCAGGTGACTTCCTCAAATATCACCAATTACAACGAATTCCGATATAATGAGGATGATCACCTAATTCCTAATAACTTACTCCTACTCATCATCTGTAAAACCATACAGATGTGAGAATCATACCTGGTAAATACATATCCTGGAGCAAGTGTCTAATTAGGAAATCCGTTTTCATTTAACAGTACAAAGTGAAACTGAAACATTAAAATGTTTCGATGGGGTATCCTGGTATTCCTAGTAATGCCTCTTCCATTATCCAGATTCACAACTGTAACCGTATAATTCTTTGCCATCTCTCCAAATCCCTTTATATGTCTTTAGTCATTACCTTCTGTACACCCCTTTAGGCCAAATGGCTTTCTTCCTTCCCTACCGTTCGGCACCAGCCTATGGTTTGGAAGAAGACTATCCAATAAGCATAATGGGTGTACTATCCTAGTCCTAGGAGCACTCGCAATGTGAGAGAAGGTGAAGATAAAAGACACCTGAATGAGCTTTATTCCTATTTCTCCTGAACAAGGATCCATCCCCGAACTGGAACAAGTTCCTTTCGAGTTCGTATATAACCATACGATGGATTATCCAATAAACTGGGATCTTCGTAGTGATACGGAGTGTCCTGGAGAAATACAAAGGTGATTTAGGATTGGCGAAGAAATACTTGGTTTGGTCGTGAATAGCGGTCGCAATTTACTTTGCCCTCTTACTAATCCCTTGCTTTGTCTTTACTTAATACTTCTACACACCGTTTAGGCTAATTGGTTTTCTTCATTCCCCACCGTTCGGCACCTGCCTATGGTTTGGAAGAAGACTATCCAATTTGCGTAATAGGTGTACTATCTCCTAAACCAAGGAGTACTCGCAATCTGAGAGAGAAGGTAAAAGGAAAAGACAACTGAATAGTCCTATTCGTTTTTCTCCAGAACCGGAAACCATCCTCGAATTCCTTCGAGTTCGTATATAACCATACGATGGTTTTGTCCAATGGAAGTGGACGTTCGTAGTAATACGGGGTGTCCTGGAGAAAAGGGTAAAAGTAGGAGTGGCAATGAGGTTTGCAACTCTGACAATCCAAAATCCAGTGTTAAGAAGATTCGGTCAACTTGGTCACTGAGTCATAGTCTAGGGTCGGGTCAATGGTCGCTGCCAAAGAGAGAGAGAAAAGAAACACTCAGCGTGCACTCTAACCTAGATCAGAATGGTTATCACTTTATCTAATCTGGAAACCTCCCACTGTAACGTCAAATTCTTCCCCAAACCTGAAAGAAGAATTAGCCGGGATCACCCGGGGAGTAAACCAACTCATCAGTGGGAATCGGGATCCAACTATCATCGCATGATAACGTGATGGAATCCGCTCACGCTATCACACTCCAGAAGGTATGCACATATCTGGCAAGTTTCAGTTCTTTTGAAACCCCCGATGTGGATTTTTACCCCATGCTCTTATGATCTTGACTTTGGCCAACATATCATAAGTCACATGTCAAGTTCTACCCGTCATTGTCCAGGTTAATTTGAACCCAGCCGTACATACCCTTGACTTTGGCCAAAATAGTAGTACGACTGTCCCAAACCAACGCATCTATCTATGCAGCATATGAATACCGAATAGCTACCAAACACTATGCCTTGACTTTGGCCAACATACACAGCTTGAATAATATTGACTATCCATATGAAACGACGGAGGGCTACGAATGGTTTCTGGCGAAAACCTTTAATGTAATGAACTTGATATCGTTGAAGGAACTGATAGCTTTATAAAAATATAGTGACGAAAACCTTTGCTAAAGAGGTCACTCCCGGTGAAGGGATCTCGGCTCTTTCCCCGTGGAATGAGGTGCAGGATATTCCAACTGAATACCACGATGGAAAGAAAATGTAATCGGCTATAGTGAAGTTATTGCCCTGACGCAAACTTCTGTCCAAGGGGTCACTCCCGGTGAAGGGATCTTAGCCCTTGCCTCGTCGACTGAGGAGCTGGATATTCATAACCGAATACCACTGTGCAAAACAAAAGAGAACGTCCTTGCAATAACAGCTTTTTGAAAAAGTGTTCCAACAATATCAGAATAGGTTTGTTTATCTTGCATTGATCCGAATCAACGCAGTCCCATCAATTGATCACACCACAAAAGAATGAAAATAGTGATGTACGTATATGCCATCCGCATTCGCCACTGGGTCCCGTCATCACCCATTAGGTTAGCTAACTAACGACAGAGCGGGGACTGGACTAGCGCGGATGCAAAACATATACAACATCTACTAGTATATATATAATATATAATTTTCGCTCAAGGCGTGATAAAATGCAACATCAAAGAAATGTACATCATCACAGAACAATACAGATATCTGGGATCCCCGGGTTTCATAGAGCCGCTACTGAAACCCGACGTTCCCCTGGTCGTGTGGATAGCCTGTGCAATGAAAATCCTAGACCCCTACGGGCGCGGCAAGTTACCCGCCAAAACCTGAAGCGAGGCAGCCCCCTTCAGCAACGTGAATGGACCACCCAGCACTTCACGGAATCTGGTAACTTGGGCACCCCTCCTGGGTCAACCTATACCCCCTACGAGTGCGGCGAATAGCCCGCCAATTCTAGAGTAAAGCCCCCTCCGTCTCAATGCCATGAGATGCGGGCCCGTTGCCCTCTAGAACCCGGCTATCCGTGCACCCCTCCGCGGGGTAATCCTAGTACAGAAAGTAAAATATACATAAAACGGGTACATCGACCACAACCTAGTCGTGCCCCAAAATAATAATACAAACAGGCAGTGACGGCAGTCCACATGTCGGACGCTCGCCCCGCAATATCAAATGTACATATAAAACAAAACTGTACCAGTATTGCATCCAGGCTATCCCCCACGACCAATCCGCAACATCACAGCACAACACAGAACATCAACGTGAATGTCACGTTTGCAAATCCGTCTAAAAGGGCTATAGCAGATAGACTGGATTTACCGATCGAGTGACATTCACGGTCGCAGATATAATGTAAATACTGTGAACTAGCATGTTTAAAATATCCGATCGAACAAATTTATCAAAGTGGGCCCCAAGCAGTACTGTAGCACTCCCAAAAAATCTGGGCCCAAAAAGAATATCCCAAAACCCCTATTTTTAACTCATAAGCTATCTGCAAAATTTTGATCAAGTGATCAATCAAAAGCGCGGTGGAACCGCGGCCCAAGCATGGGTTTGGCCGCGGTTCCGCGGCGGTATGGAGAGATCGCGTGACCGAATTTTCACAGATTACTTCTATATCCATGCACAGTATTCTGAGACAACCTGAAAATTTTTGGAGCAGAAAAAATTTCGACAGAAACACGATGCATTGGAAAATACGGTTTTTGGGGATTTTTGTTCGATTGAGTTCTAAACATACTAGAGCAAGCTAGGCATGGTTAATGGCGTGGCTCTGATACCAATGTACGTCCGCGGCGGCGCCCCGGCTGTCGATCCTGTAGGGTTCCTAGGCACACTATAGAGGTCTCACAAGGCATCAACCATGCCAATTTCAAATTTTATGGGTGCCGAGAAACCCTAATTCGGATCGTCGACTAGAAATTTAGGCGAAACAGTAAACTAGTTAACATCTTAACTAAAAGAAGAGAGCTATAACCTTTGTAGATCCGGTTATCCACTTCCTTAGCTCCATGTAGTCGTCCTCTTGCTGTCTGTCTCGAATCCTGGACTCAAGCATCGGCTTCATCGGAGAAATGGGCGGGCAAGGTCGTCGGCTTCATGCCGAAGAAGATCTACGTCGAGGCATCACAAGTTCAAGCTCCAACTTAACCAAGTTGTGAAACTTGTGAAGAAAACACCCAAAACAACTTGGCAAGAGGTAGAGAATGAAGAAATAGGAGGTGGGTTCACTTTAGAATTGGATTTCTCACTTTAGAACTCAAGTTGCCATTGATGGAGTCTTATTTTCTTTCTTGAAGAAGAAGGAGAGAATGAAGATAGAATATGATGAAAGTATTTACATAAAATAAAATAAATCAATACTTATCATATCCTAACTAAGGTTAAGTGTAGAGAATAGACCATGGTAAGTGGGAATGGTTAGGGTTAAGCATGAAGACAAAATGGTCTCTTTAGTCAAAGCTTCATGAAGCTTCAACAAGCTTCATGATAAAGAAAACCATTTTGTTTTCTTTTATCTAATTAAATATAAATAAAGAATGGATAAATAAATGAGTGAATAAATCAAAACCCTAATCATTACACAACCATGGTTTAATCTTTACACAAAACACAAGTTAGCATGCAACAACAAACATGATACAATCAAGTGCACACAAAATATATCACATATACAATGTGTGAACTTCAAGTGAGAAAATCCATTTAAAGTGAACCAATACTAGTTAATGCAAAGTAATATATCAAATATAATTATAGATTAAATCATTAAATCAACATTTGATTCAATGATCCGGTCATGTCGCACATAACCGACTAGTATCGAATGTATCGATTTATCGAATCAATGATTCGATAACTAGGTCATATCGCATACAACCAATCGAAACATTCATCGCGAGAATGAAATGCGGTATCACATACACGCATTATTCTCGGTCCCGCACATATCTCATATGCGCTCCTATTTCGTTTCGCTTGAGCCAGGAAACCTCTGTGTAGGACTCTAAAGACTCGTCAATACGCCGGTAGCAGATGATGATCATATCAAGCACCCACAAGCCGCAAGCGGTCTGCTAAACGTAACGGCCATCCGGCTATTGAGCGATCAGAAGATCGACGAGCTAGCCCGCTCACACTCCTGTGAATCCAACCAGTAACACTTACCGTACAGTCCGGTCTGTTCGTCCGATATGTCGCATATCAAGTCTAGGGGTAGTAAACGTCAGACCCCAATAACTAATAAGTCGTGCCGATGTGAGGCTCATAACGGGTCGAGAAACTACTGGTAACACTTACTAGCAAATCTCTGATCAGCCCTGGCCAGGGACTTCCCTGTTACGGCCAATCGAGCACAGCGCAACATCAACCCCCAATACTGGGAGAGACGAAACCCCTCCTATCGCTCATTACCTCCATGTGACTCGGGACTGTGCCCAAAGACCACCGTTTTGCACGCCCTCATGGACGTGGTAAAGTGGAGATCAAAGCACAGTGGGAATCACACAAGACTCTATGACGATCTCGGGTCTACAGACTAACCTGTACAAGTGTCACCTGAGAACTGCCATCTGACGTGAGGTATAATACCATCTGGGAGTTCTCGGCGAGTCCGTCCAGTGTACCCAGTCTGCACTGAGCACCCGTATATCATCTCTGATGTCAAACACCAATGGATATGGGATCATCCATCGCTCATCTCATGGGTCGAGAAGCATATACGCTAGTCTACACTGGTATATCGATGCCCTGTCTCGATACACCCACGACTAGGGACCTTGAAGGATGTACTTATGGACTACCATGTCCCCACTAGTATGATCTGCATCATAGTCCAGGTAGTCAAGTACACATCCTAAGGGCTTTATCAACATGTAACTTTAAGACAGTTTAAAGAGACAAGTGTACATGTTAAGATAAAGAGTAACCAGATAGCATACTATTATATCAAGCAAGAAAGTCATCTCTATATATGTCCAAGCACCCAATATAATATACATCATCTGTACAATACTGGCCTCTAGGGCATACATACAACTAACAATCTCCCACTTGCACTAGGGCCAGCTGCTGTAGTATCGCATACCGAGTATCCCGAAGAGTCTCTCAAACTGTATCTGGGGAATGGCCTTCGTGAGTAGATCCGCCGTGTTGTTCTTCGTGTCAACCCTCCTGACCTCGATCTCCCGGCGATCAACTATCTCCCAGATCAGGTGATACCGCCTCAGAATGTGCCTGGATCGCTGATGGGACCTAGGTTCCTTGGCCAAAGCCACCGCTCCATTGTTATCGCAATACAAAGGTATTGGATGCTCAATGGATAGAACCACTCCAAGTTCAATAATGAACTTCTTGATCCAGACAGCCTCTTTAGCAGCATCGTTGGCAGCGATGTATTCAGCCTCCATCGTCGAGTCTGCCACGGTTTCCTGCTTAGAACTCTTCCAGCTAACCGCCCCTCCGTAAAGGGTAAAGACAAATCCCGACTGCGACTTAGAGTCGTCCTTATCACTCTGGAAGCTCGAATCGGTAAAGGACTCCACTTGGAGTTCTCCATTACCATACACCAAGAGCATCTCTTTAGTCCTTCGTAAGTACTTGAGAATGCTCTTCACAGCTGTCCAGTGACTCTCTCCAGGATCAGCTTGATACCTGCTCACTACACTTAGTGAGTATGCTACATCGGGTCTGGTACATAGCATCGCGTACATGATAGAGCCTACAGCCGAAGCATAGGGTATCTCTTGCATGCGAGCTCTCTCCAAATCAGTCTTGGGAGACATCTCTTTGGAGAGAGTGACTCCGGAGATCGTGGGCAAGTTCCCACGCTTGGATTCTTCCATACTAAACCTCTTCAGTATGGTGTCAATGTACCTGGATTGGGACAATCCCAATATCCGTTTGGATCTATCTCTATAGATCCTTATTCCCAATATGCAGGAGGCATCACCAAGATCTTTCATTGAGAATCTTTGTGATAAGAAGAGCTTGACCGATTGCAGCATAGGAATATCATTTCCTATCAAGAGTATGTCGTCCACGTACAATACGAGGAAGACAACCTTACTCTCTGCTACCTTCTTATAGATACAAGGTTCATCTGGGTTTTTGACGAAATCAAACTCTTTGATAACTACGTCAAAGCAGATGTTCCAACTCCGCGATGCTTGCTTTAACCCATAAATGGATTTAAGCAGCTTGCACACCTTCCCGCTGCTCCCACTGTCTGCGAAGCCCTCTGGCTGAGTCATGTACACGCACTCTTCTAAATCACCATTTAGAAAGGCGGTCTTAACATCCATTTGCCAGATTTCGTAATCATGATATGCAGCGATGGCAAGCATGATCCGGATGGATTTAAGCATAGCCACTGGAGAAAAGATTTCGTCATAGTCCACACCTGGTCTTTGACGAAAACCCTTTGCTACAAGTCTAGCTTTGAAAGTCTCCACTTTCCCATCTACACCAAGTTTTTTCTTGAAGATCCACTTGCTCCCGATGGGTTTTACCCCTTCAGGAGCAACATCCAAAGTCCATACTTTGTTGGTGTACATGGATTCCATCTCGGACCGCATAGCATCCAGCCATTTCACTGAGTCCCTACTCGTGATGGCCTGCTCGAAGCTAGTTGGGTCATCATCCTCCATGATGCAATCCTCGCTCCCACCATCCATGAGAAAACCGTAGTATCTCTCAGGTTGGCGAGGAACCCTACTAGATCGGCGGAAAGGCTGAGGTTCATCAGGAACTACTGAATCCTATGGTTCAACCAAGTCTTCTGTCGTAGTCTGTATTGCTGGAACCTCTTCCAGCTCTACCTCCTTGCCACTAATCTCTTTATCAAGAAATTCCTTTTCTAAAAAGGTGGCATGTCGAGAAACAAACACCTTTTGTTCCTCGGTGTGGTAGAAGATATACCCGCACGAATGTTTGGGATATCCAATAAACTTACACAGAATGGACCTTGCCGCGAGTTTGTCCGAATTTTGCGTTTTTACATATGCCGGACAACCCCATATCTTAACATAATTAAGACATGGTCTCTTTCCTTTCCATATCTCATATGGAGTGGTCGGCACGGTTTTGGTGGGAACCATATTCAATAGGTCTGCAGCTGTTTCCAGTGCATATCCCCAGAAGGAAATAGGTAACTCAGCCGTGCTCATCATAGAGCGCACCATATCTAATAGGGTGCGGTTCCTCCGTTCTGATACACCGTTGTGCTGTGGTGTATATGGAGGAGTCAACTGAGAGAGAATCCCATTCTCTTTTAGGAAGTCCAGGAATTCATTGCTCAAGTATTCACCTCCTCGATCAGATCGAAGGATTTTAATACTTTTTCTGGTTTGGTTTTCGACTTCTTATTTATATTCTCTAAATTTCTCAAAAGCTTCTGATTTGTGTTTCATCAGGAACACATATCCGAATCTAGAGAGATCATCAGTAAATGTAATGAAATACGAAGAACCATCCCTGGCATGTGTAGACATAGGACCGCATACATCACTATGTATCAGTCCCAGGAGTTCAGTAACTCTTTCTCCGTGTCCCGTAAACGGAGTTTTGGTCATCTTGCCTTTGAGACATGACTGGCAAGTGTCATAAGATGAAAATTCAAACGGATTTAAATATCCATCTTTATGCAACTTAGCTAGTCGTGTCGCATTGATGTGACCCAGTCTACAATGCCACAAGAAGGATTCGTTCAGTTCAGAACTCTTCCTCTTGTGTGTGTTAGTTATACTCAGAATTGTTGATTGATTTAGAACATAAATGCCATTGCACAACGTGCCTGATCCAACCAACTTTTGGTTACGGAAAATGTTCATAACATTGTCCTGTAATACAAAATTATATCCCTCTTTACTCAATAAAGAAACCGATATAATGTTGCATATCAGGTTCGGCATGTAATAGCATTCATTCAGAACCAATGTATTACCAGTTGGTAACACAAGGTGATATTCCCCGACAGTCTTAGCTGCAACAATTGTACCATTTCCAACTCTAATGTCTTTATCACCTTCTCCAAGTTCTCTACCTTTTCTAAGCCCATGTAACTGATTACATATATGGGATCCTGACCCGGTATCTAATACCCAGGACGAAAGGCAAATGGAGAAACAGTTCTCTGTAACGAACACACCCGAAGAAAATGCATCAACATGTACTTTCTTCAATCGGGTGGCATGGGAATCCTGGTATTCCCCTATATCATGTTCAGTCCTATAACCCTTATAGGAAAGAACGGAACCAACGTTCCCCAGCACAGTATAACATGCTGGTTCGGTCAATACATCCATATTACTATCTTTATTAGGGCATGACATGGTCGCTACCTGGAGAGAGAAAGAGAGAAGAAAACACTTTAGCGTATGCTCTTGCAAGATCAGAATGGTTATTATCTTATCTAATCAGGATGGCTCCCACTGGTTTTTATCAAATCTTCCTTCAAACCCTAAAAGGAAAGACTAGCCGGGATTAATTACACACTACAAGTTCGCCAATCTTTCAGCCAGGCCAGTGTCGGTACTTTGAGGGAGGTCCCCCGTGCTTTCGCACGAACCTAATTAATGTAAACCTCGTTTTCCCAGAGGCGTAAACCCGTTGACACCTTTCCAGACACCTACTTGATCGACTAATTGGAATGTGTAAAACTCTCCCAGGAGTAACTCTTACTCGCAGTGGGTATCGGGATCCACTATCTCATAGAAGGTATGCAATCTCATTGCAAATTTCAACACTTGAAATTCCCGATAATATTTTGCCCCTAGCATCCTATGACCTTGACGCAGGCCAACAAACCATAGTGCGCTAGTCAAGTTCAGCCCGTCATTTCCTGATTGAATTAAACCCACCCGTACGACCCTTGACGCAGGCCAACAAAGTCGCACGACTACCCTAATCCAATCTGCATCATATGCATAAAAAGATAAATACTAGTTAGCTACCGCATACTACGCCTTGACGCAGGCCAACAAACGTAGCACGAATACTAACTACTATTTATCTGAAATGATGGAGGGCTACGACAGGTTTTTCTGAAAACCTATTGCGTAATGAACTTGATATCGTTGTAGAATCAAATGAAGTTTTGAAATGGAGTGATTTTGAGGCTTTTCTAGTTTTGTTAAAGGGGTCACTCCCGGTGAAGGGATCGTCGGCCCTTTCCTCGTCGAATGAGGTGCGGGATATATCATATATATCGCTGTGCAAAGCAGAAACTATAGAAGCAATCAAAAACAAACCGAGTGTGTAGCATCTGCCAGTTATTGCTAAAGGAGTCACTCCCGGTGAAGGGATCTCGGTCCTTTCCTCATCGAATAAGGTGCTGGGTATATCATATATACCGCTATGCAAAGCAAGAACTGTAGCTACCTGTTTTGTTTAAAATCTGATTCTACAACATCATTTGGTTTCTTTTATTTCATTAATCACATTAATGAAGTCCCATCATTTAAATACCTAAACATCACAGATAAATACGACGTACACTTATGCCATCCGCATTCGCCTCGATGTCCCCTCGTGCACCGTTAGGTTAGGTAACTAACGGCAGAGCGGGACAGGGCTAGCGCGGGTGTAAAACATAAGTAACGTCTATATAATATATCATATATACTATATACTGTATCTATCACAGAACATCACATGATCACATCACAGATATCGCAGCAGAAGAAACATATGGAACATTGGATATATTAGGACGTCCGTGTTTTCAATACGAGCCAGTATAAAACAAGGATTCCACAGTCGTGATGAATAGCCAATCCCACACCCCTAGACCCCTACGAGAGCGGCAAGCAACCCTACCAATTCTAGGGTTAGGAGACCCGGACTCGACTCCTCGAGATGGTCTCCTACTGGACCCTAGAACCCGGTTACTTGTGCTCCCCTCCTTGGGTCTATCCTAATGCGGAAAAGTAAATAATATACAAAGGGGTGACAGCTTCCGCAACCTGGAAGTGCCCCAATAAAAGAATATTACATACAAGTTTTTACATGAATGAAAATGAAAAACACTCATCTCACATAAAAACCCCCGGCTATTCAAACACGACAATCCAATATAACATATCCAGCAACACATAACATCACATGTCATCAACGTAAGTAAATATGCGCATCCCAATTGTCGTTGACATATAGCAACGAAACCGGCGATATCACATATTACACTTACGGTCACAGAAAAGAAAGTGTAAAACTACAACAATTGGAATCCGCAACCTCTTTAGACATCGCATGCCTAATCAAATGAAATACTTAGACATCACATGCCTAACAATTATAAACCCCGCATTTTAGTCCCATTATCGAAAACTCTTTTCAATATCAAATGAGACTAAACCGCTAGATTTATAACATTCATTCAGCTATCTCATAACTGTTTGTGAATTCCAATTATTGTATCCCATTCCAGATAAATAGAAAATATCAAACTTTCCGATCGAACATTCGAACACCCAAGTTTTCCCGAAACCGTTCAACACATGAAATAGGTTCAAAGACATTCACTTCATGCCTCAGTACCAACGGTCCAGCCGTAGAAGGATCAAGCCAACGCCTCACATGTGGCACGCCGTACTGCCCCAAACCCGAAGGTTCAAAGGGCAGTTCAAGACGGTCACATAATCGAGTTAAGGTTTGTTGTCTTCTAGAGGGACCATCGCATTACTTGCACTACTCAGAACATCCTTAAACCACAGAAAAATCCAACACTTGAAAATTTTCCGGCAGGGGAAAGATTGGGTATTTACATCCGGTCGAACTTTTTAACATATTCCAAAATTATCCGGAAAAACACATAGACGAAATTTGATAATCCGATCCAATCTTCGATTCCCAATACAACTCCAGAATACTCAACTCTTGAGTCATAATAAAAACACCCAGAAAATATAGCATTCAAATATGAGAATTACTGTGCAGAAATCAAGAGGAGAAGGGACAAGATGGCCGCGGAACCGCCGCATTAGCATGCTAATGCCGCGGTTCCGCCACACATTTGTGGAATCATGAGATCGTACTTCACTGTAATTCTTAGAAATTCCTGCTTATTTTTCTGCATATTTTTAATTCACAAAAAACCAAATTTTCAGAAAATTTCCAGAGAGCATCATGGAATTTAGGGTTTCGGTTCGATCGGGTTTCAAACGTCGTTTAGACTTCGCCTAAGGCTCTAACTAGGCTCTGATACCACTGTAGGATTCCTAGGCACACTATAGAGGTCTCACAAGGCATCAACCATGCCAATTTCAAATTTTATGGGTGCCGAGAAACCCTAATTCGGATCGTCGACTAGAAATTTAGGCGAAACAGTAAACTAGTTAACATCTTAACTAAAAGAAGAGAGCTACAACCTTTGTAGATCCGGTTATCCACTTCCTTAGCTCCATGTAGTCGTCCTCTCGCTGTCCGTCTCGAATCCTGGACTCAAGCATCGGCTTCATCGGAGAAATGGGCGGGCAAGGTCGTCGGCTTCGTGCCGAAGAAGATCTACGTCGAGGCATCACAAGTTCAAGCTCCAACTTCACCAAGTTGTGAAACTTGTGAAGAAAACACCCAAAACAACTTGGCAAGAGGTAGAGGATGAAGAAATAGGAGGTGGGTTCACTTTAGAATTGGATTTCTCACTTTAGAACTCAAGTTGCCATTGATGGAGTCTTATTTTCTTTCTTGAAGAAGAAGGAGAGAATGAAGATAGAATATGATGAAAGTATTTACATAAAAGAAAATAATTCAATACTTATCATATCCTAACTAAGGTTAAGTGTAGAGAATAGACCATGGTAAGTGGGAATGGTTAGGGTTAAGCATGAAGACAAAATGGTTTCTTTAGTCAAAGCTTCATGAAGCTTCAACAAGCTTCATGATAAAGAAAACCATTTTGTTTTCTTTTATCTAATTAAATATAAATAAAGAATGGATAAATAAATGAGTGAATAAATCAAAACCCTAATCATTACACAACCATGGTTTAATCTTTACACAAAACACAAGTTAGCATGCAACAACAAACATGCTACAATCAAGTGCACACAAAATATATCACATATACAATGTGTGAACTTCAAGTGAGAAAATCCATTTAAAGTGAACCAATACTAGTTAATGCAAAGTAATATATCAAATATAATTATAGATTAAATCATTAAATCAACATTTGATTCAATGATCCGGTCATGTCGCACATAACCGACTAGTATCGAATGTATCGATTTATCGAATCAATGATTCGATAACTAGGTCATATCGCATACAACCAATCGAAACATTCATCGCGAGAATGAAATGCGGTATCACATACACGCATTATTCTCGGTCCCGCACATATCTCATATGCGCTCCTATTTCGTTTCGCTTGAGCCAGGAAACCTCTGTGTAGGACTCTAAAGACTCGTCAATACGCCGGTAGCAGATGATGATCATATCAAGCACCCACAAGCCGCAAGCGGTCTGCTAAACGTAATGGCCATCCGGGTATTGAGCGATCAGAAGATCGACGAGCTAGCCCGCTCACATTCCTGTGAATCCAACCAGTAACACTTACCGTACAGTCCGGTCTGTTCGTCTGATATGTCGCATATCAAGTCTAGGGGTGGTAAACGTCAGACCCCAATAACCGATAAGTCGTGCCGATGTGAGGCTCATAACGGGTCGAGAAACTACTGGTAACACTTACTAGCAAATCTCTGATCAGCCCTGGCCAGGGACTTCCCTGTTATGGCCAATCGAGCACAGCGCAACATCAACCCCCAATACCGGGAGAGACGAAACCCCTCCTATCGCTCATTGCCTCCATGTGACTCGGGACTGTGCCCAAAGACCACCATTTTGCACGCCCTCATGGACGTGGTAAGGTGGAGATCAAAGCACAGTGGGAATCACACAAGACTCTATGACGATCTCGGGTCTACAGACTAACCTGTATAAGTGTCACCTGAGAACTGCCATCTGACGTGAGGTATAATACCATCTGGGAGTTCTCGGCGAGTCCGTCCAGTGTACCCAGTCTGCACTGAGCACCCGTATATCATCTCTGATGTCAAACACCAATGGATATGGGATCATCCATCGCCCATCTCATGGGAACAGAAGCGTATACGCTAGTCTACACTGGTATATCGATGCCCTGTCTCGATACACCCACGACTAGGGACCTTGAAGGATGTACTTATGGACTACCATGTCCCCACTAGTATGATCTGCATCATAGTCCAGGTAGTCAAGTACACATCCTAAGGGCTTTATCAACATGTAACTTTAAGACAGTTTAAAGAGACAAGTGTACATGTTAAGATAAAGAGTAACCAGATAGCATACTATTATATCGAGCAAGAAAGTCATCTCTATATATGTCCAAGCATCCAATATAATATACATCATCTGTACAATACTGGCCTCTAGGGCATACATACAACTAACAGATCCGACGCCGGAAACGCGGAAACGAAAAACTTTGCACCGCGCACTTTTAACCCAGATCGGGCCATTAACCTAGCTACTAGCAAACTAGAAAAGAGTAGAGAAGCTATACCAAGCGATCCGTGTCCTTCGGTCTTCGTCTCCACTCCGATCTCCCGTGGAATCTCCGTCCGTCACGTCCTCGTCGGAAAGGGCACCACGTAGCCGAGTTCTTTTACGGGCTCCTACCTCTGGACCGAGGCAACTCGGACGCGAAGTTGGCTAGCTGACGCGTCCAAGATGTGCTGTAGAATAGTGTAGTAGCCATTGTCTCTTTGAGGGTTTGAAGTTGCCTTTGATGGAGGTAATGAGAGAAAGAACTATGGAGGAATATGGTGCTCACAAATTTTAGCAAAAGCAAATGAGATGATAAAATGCCACTCATGAAAATGAACCTCTCTCTCTTCCCTCCTCAAGTAGTCGGCCAAATATATGAGGGAGTGAATCCATGAATGGAGGTGAGTGTAGGAGAGGAATAAAGGTGACCACACCCCAAAAGAAATGATAACAAAGTCACACCCATTTCTAATCTCATCACATCCAAAACCATCACATGAAAAGCAAAGGAATAGACTCAAAAAGCATCTCATGATGAATAAACAATCATGGAGCCATACATATGCAAGAAACCCCTCCACAAAATGTTATTTGCAAACTGCAAATAACACCCTCCATCGATAAAGTCCGGCCGTGAAGGAACAAAGGAAAACCGGCCGGAACGGAATGCAAACTGGCAACTTCAGAAAACTGATCCCGTAATAAATTACAGGAAAACCCTGCTACTGCAAATACATGCCCGCATTTGTATTCCCACTGAACACAAATGCAAAGAGACAAAACCTACACTATATAATACTAGGATCCGGCTTAAGCTAAAGCCGGATAGTAAAAACCGTCCGATCACGATCCGTGCAATACCGCACGTATCTGATCGAACCCTGCCATATCTCCATATGGTCTCCATAGCGTTTCACCCGAAACCTGAGTAACTGTGTGTGTGGTGGACTCTAAAGACAAGTCAATACTATGGCTGTGGATTTAACCACTAGCACGTCAGAGGTATTAGCCATACGTGACGGGCTACCGGCTATTGACCAAAAGGGACGTCGATGAGCAAACTCATCCTGACACCCTACTGAGCCTGTCAGTGACAATATCCGTACAGTCCGGTCCGTTCGTCTATAAGCATCGCATGGCGGGCCTAAGGGGTTGGTAAAAGTCAGACCCCCAATAGCGGTACAAGTCATGTTGGAGTGTAGCCCAGAACACCCTGAGATACTACTGGAATACCTACCAGCAAATCTCCTGCCTTGGCCAAGGACTTTTCATGTTTTGGCTCTCCTAAACACAGCGCGACCTCACCCCCAATACCGGGAGAGACGAACCCCTGCAGATCCGCTCACTGCCTCCATGTGGCTCGGGACTGTACCCAACTAAAACCTGTTTGCACGACTCCTTTGAGCCGTGGTAGGGTAGTAATCAAAGCACAGTGGGAACTCACACGAGACAAATGACGATCTCAGGTCGATGAACTAACCTGTACACATGTCACCAGGGAACTGCTATCTGACATCAGGTATAATCTCAACTAGCAGGTTCCCGGCGAGTCCTGTCCGGTGTACTCATAACCCAATGAGCACCTGTATACATCTTAGGTGAACCAACTGACACCAGTGGCTTGTGAGACCGGCCACTTCCCCTCGTAGGGGTCTCGACTGTATACACTAGTCTACTCTGGAGTATCGATATCCTGTCTCGAAACTACCACGACTAGGGACTTTTTAAGGATGTGCTTATAGACTCCAGCTCTCACTTATATGATCGCCCTCATACTACTGATAGTCAAGCAAGAATCCTAGGGGCTCTATCAACATGTAATAGCGACTCATAAGGTCACCTAAAGCAGTACACGATGATAAAGTTAAACCAGATAGCATACTATCATCTCGAGTAAGACTGTCCTACTGGGACAGGCCCTCCCCTCAATCATTGCAATCACGTGCCTGTGATCCAATAATTGACTCTGAGGGCACTATCTCCAACAAAATATTCCATTTTCACGTTCATTAATTGCAGCAGCTAGTTGACTAATTTGGATTTCTAATCTGGCTATCGCTTGAGTGTTAGCGCTATGCAACTAACCAGATGTTTGCATAAAAGTAGCCAGACTAGACGAAATCTGCGCAGAAGTTTTAATCAAAGCTTCCAACCATTTTTCAATGGATGACACTCTCTTGTCGTCTTGGGCGAACCCAGGGGGTGTAAAGGTTGGGTTGGGCTGATTCGGCTGTTTGGGTTGGTTGTTAGAGTATTCCAAACTTTGGTTTTGAAAATTTAAATTTTGAAATTGTTGGAAAGGCGGGTTTGAATTGTTGTTTTGAAAAGGTGCCTGATTCCAAGCAAAATTGGGATGATTCTTCCAACCAGGGTTGTATGTCTGTGCGAAAGGATCGTTCCTGGGACGCTGGTTTTGATACAACGTATTAGCATTTTTGGATCCCTGGGACCCAACGACAAACGGACATTCTTCCGTTATGTGGCTAGGATGCTGACAGTTAGCACACAAGGTTTGAGAAATTTGGTTGACCGATAGCGGTGAATTTTTTCCCTCTAAAGCTTCCATTCGCCGTACAAGAGGGGCGATTTTTGCTTCGGCAGCTATAGAGGTATCAACTATATGTGCACCGCTCTTAGTCACAGATGGTTTCTCACTCACACTCTCCCACTGAATGGTCTTGTCAGCCAGTTCTTCCAAAAAGTTCCATGCGTCCTTAGCACCATAGCTCAGAAATTTGCACTGACACATGGACTCTAACATCATGCGTGAACTGGAGTCTAAACCTTCATAGACAATCTGACACAACCTCCACTTTTCTAACCCGTGATGGGGACATTTGATTAAGATGTCTTTGAATCTTTCTAAGCATTTCCAAAAAATTTCACCCTCTTTTTGTTTGAAATTGTGGATTTCATTCCGAATTCACACGGTTTTATGAATAGGGTAAAATTTCTTTAGAAAAACTTTCACAAAGTCGTCCCATGTCATGATCGATCGAGCTGGCAAACTGTTTAACTAACTTTTCACATTGTCTTTAAGCGCAAAAGGAATAAATTTGAGCTTAACGACATCCTCACCCACTCCGTGAATTTTCATCATAGCACACACTCCTTCAAATTCACTGATTAGAAGGTAAGCATCCTCGGACTCGAGTCCGTAGAATTTTGGGAGTAGTGGTATGAATTGCGGTTTGATTTCATAGTTGTTTACCGCAATGGTGGGAAACACTATGCAGAAGGTAGGGATGAACGGTGTGGGTAGCATCTGTCCTGTAACGCCGCCTCCTGCTGCTCCACGATTGTTTGTTCCGTCATTGTCGGTGGTGTAGGAGAAGAATGTGAGGGTGAAAGACGTATAGGATCAGACGGCTCCGATGAAGAAGAAGGTAAGAAGGTCTCAGAAGGTTCTGAGGAATCAGAAGGTGTAGATGAGTCGAAAGATACAGTCATAAACCGGACTAATCAAGATTGTGAATCTCTAGTCTAAGCTGACATGCACTATCCGGAAGTGGTAGGGAAAGACTGAGAAAATAGAAGAAGGATGTTGCTAAAAAAAATATTCACAACAACAAATATCAGACAAAAAGGTACAACAAGAACACAAACATGACACACTGCACACTCCTAAACAGTCCAAGGTTACCTAGGTCAACTAGACCTGCTCAAAAAAATTGCTTTGTGAAGTAAAAATGTACCGTGAAATAGGCCCAAGATAGACTGATCGAGAAGCCAGGTAAGTGCAGAGAAGAAGGGAGGTTGTCCCTCGCTTTCGCGAGATTCCTTAATTAAAATAACCTTCTCTCTTTCGGCGGTCGCGCCTTTTACACTTTTCTAGACACTTCTTGAACAATGTACCGATGGGCGGTGTTCGAAATACACTCAACATTCTCTATTGAGCGCGAAGTCCTTAGAGGCTGAAAGTCTAATTTCTTTTAATGTTAATAGAGGTGTGAAAAATGCTCGTTCTTTGTGGTTTGTGGGCCATGGAGAAGGGTGATGAAATCCCTTACGGTATCTTGTTGGGGTTCTTTGCCCTTAAGTCCGTATTAAATTTATGCAATGCTCAAATAATAAAAGTTGTTCAAATCATCAATCAATCGTTTTTTATGTTATAAGCGGCGCGCTGCAAAAAAATACGGTTAGTTTTCTTTGGCACTTGTGCAGCGGAGTTTGCAAAAGAAATCCTGCAGAAAATTGAAGTATTGGAGCATCGGATTTGAGAAGAAGGTGTTAGGAAATATACGTACCTTAAATTCTTGAGTTTTAGAAACTCCCATTGACTTGATCCATGATTGCTTGAGTGTTCGCTTGCACGGGTCGATCTACTCAGATCTTTGGCACTGTAACTTCTTAATGCCTTGTTCCTGAATTCTGCTCTTAGCTCCGCACGATCGTAGTTCGTATTTTAGTCGAAATCTGGAATTGTTGGAAAAATACGATATTTCGTGCACAATACGATATCTATGGCCAAAGTTCTGTAAATACATAATTATCAAATTTTTCATATAAAAATGGATTAATAACAGAAATAGAGAGAAGTAACAGAAGAATTAGGGAAAAATACTACAGTGAGGCCGCAATTTGCGGCCAAAATGTTTAAATTTGCGGCCAAGTAGTGGTATGTTTGCTCCCATTTCTTGGTGTCTTCTTCTTGTTCTATTAGTGTCCCCTTTCTATATGCAAAATATTTTAATAACTTTCATATCAACAAAAGAACAAAAACATAGAGAGCAAAAAGTCATATTATTTGTGTTGCTTTTGGTGTTTTTTTTAGATTTTTGTTTGTTTATTTTTAAAAAAAAATTATATACAGAGATAACTCAAAATAACTTCGTGGTGTTGCCACTTCCCAGCAACGGCGCCAAAAACTTGTTGAAGATTCACGATGTCATGCTTTTGAAAGGATATGGTCAATATCGGATATGTCGGTTTTTCATTAAAAAGTAATGCACGACGTGATTCTTGAGTTATAAAAATACCGCAAGTGCACGGTGCGTTGATGCAAGCCGGCAAGTACGGGTCGATCCATAGGGAGTGGATATCACGGCATTCTTTTGAGTTAGAAAAAAAGTGTTTTGAGTTGATTTTTGTCACGTTTTATACAAATGGAATAACGAAGTGATAAAATGATATTTGGGGAAAAACTTAAGCTTAGGTTTAGCGAGTTGAAATATGGTATTACCTCCAACTCTCAATCTTTATTCAAAACTCATTTCTCGTTTCTAATTGACTTAACGAACCATGCCGCATCTATCCCGATAACACGTGACGGATTAAGATACGATATCATAATTAGGTTAAAAAGAAACTAGAATATAAGGTCTTAAGATGAAATGATCATAAAATGGGCTAAGTGAATTTAGCAAGCATAGAACATGTGCTTTTATGGCTACATGTTCTATCTAAGCTAGTTTACTACACTTAGCAAAATTTCATTTTCCTTTCAACTTCGATTCTTAACATAACAATATTAAAATGCGAAGAAATAATATGATATATGTTAAAGGTTGATTTGCAACCATTCAAAACAATATATCTTATAAAGCAAAAAACAATAATATTACAAATATTGAGAAAAGAAGTGCAATAAATTAAGAACCAAGAATGAGGGGTTGGAAGGCAAGCCATTCAACAACCTACCTCACCATAGCCTAAGCACAAGACTACTCACACATTATAAAAACACCACTGAATAATTAAAAGAAATAATAATGAAGTAGAGAAGAGACACAAGAATCAAACTTGAACTCAATGAAGATTTTATTGCAATGACATCCAAATACAAGCAAATGAATTCAACTACCAAAATCTAATCTTGCAATCTCAAAGATGGAGGTTGCAAGACCAGAGAAAGACAATGAACTCGGTCTAATCCAAAAAGCTACAAGAATTTTATCAAAATAATTACAAGTAGTGCCAAACTTGTGCTTACTCATAAACTGATCTGCTATTTATAGAGAAATCAAAACCAGAAGTTGCATGTACCAATGAACTCATAAAACCACCAGGGGCCTACAGAACTTGTTCGAACCGTTTTGACACTGATATGGCCGCAAATTGCGGCCATAATGGATAAAATTGCGGCTATAGTGTTGAGGATGGGGTCAACCTTTGGTCAGCAGTCTAATAGTCACTTGGTCATCTCAAGCTAATTGCGATTTGTTGTAATTTACACATGGATGATTTCTCAGGGTGATGAATAGAGAAGAAATAAGATCAAGTTGCAAAGGTTCATGTCACATCAATACTTATTACTACTCATTGCCATGCCACTTGCACCCACTTGTAAAAAGGCACCATGATGGTGTTTTCCTACTTATGTACTTAGTCAAGTCTATGTTCACACTTGTTCTCATGTTGGACCAAATCATAAATTCTTTTTGTACACACACTTTATTTGTTGCAAACTCTTTTAAATCTTGATTTGTATTTTGTCTCGTTTGCAGTTCCGGCTAAAAAACCCGTCATTTTGTGCATGTTGTGTACATCATTCAGTGTTTTCGCTTGCGCACCTGTAATCTGTATAAATGAGCAGACATAGATTAAATAACACTGTTTATTGACAAAATTATAAAAAAAAATGGATGGTGTTGTAATGTAATAAATCGTGCCGAACACCCATCAGACCCAATTATTTTTTAGATTTATCTTTTTAATTTTTCGGAAGCCTAAGAGTTGCAAGTACAATTCATGGAGAAACGAAAAGGTTTCAGAAAAATCAAACAGGCGCAAAGTGGACTAAACACACACCTTGACATGTGGCACGAATCTCGAGGCAAGACCTCAAGATCCGACCGCCCGTTTTGCCTCTTGGGCCGGCGCCGACGGCTCGATTGGTTACAATCGTCTTCGTGCTTTGCACACACACCCCTTCAACTCCCCTCAATTCCCCTGCACTGTTAGATTTCCCTGCAATTAAACAGTGACCTTTAAATTCATCATTTAACACCATTTTAATTCTTTTAATCCAAATTTTTAATTCCCCACACCCTAATTCTTCACTATAAATACCATTTCATACCCTAGCTCCCCTCTATTCTGAAAATTTCTATCAAAATTCTCCTCAAAAGTTCTTAAGTGCAAGTGGAGTAAAATGGAGTTAGCAACCAGCCTCCTTTCGTTGAAAATCGAAGTTGTTTCCGGAGCTATCATGATGCCAAGGAGCCCCATATCTTTTCCTTACTCCTTTCTTGAAGTTATAAAGCCGTAAGTCTCTTTTCTCTCTTCATCTTTCATCTCAGAACATCTTCTAAAAAAACATATCAGTAAAGTGGGGTTAACTCCGATATGTGTGATGTTTACCTTTGTACTCCCCTCTTTAAAGAAAAATAGGTCAAAATAACTTTCCCCCACTACTTGTAACTTTGTTTACAATCTTTTAGTTTTGAGTTTAACCAAAATTTTCATATGAACCAATCATATAACGAACTTTTCATTAAAATACCATGAACTTTAGTATAACCCTTATTTTGATAATCGTTAAAAATGCCTTTAGAAAAAATTCATGGGGTAACAACCTACCCCACACGCACACTATGGTTTCATAGCACTGTATTTTAAGTATATGGTAATTCAAAATAGAAACTTTTCATTAAAATACAACACCTTTTCAAAACAGGTTTCTTTTAAATCTGTATTTTTTTGTAATCCTTGAAAATTATGCCTTTACAACCCTCGTTAGGGGACCCGCTAATAGATGGTGAGGATTATCGCACATCCTTGGGATAGTAGAGCGAGATGCATAACTCCTCACGGAGTATTCGGTCTCGAAAGGAAATAAAAATGCGGTTTTTAAGAAATACGACTTTTCTAAACAAAACTAAGTTTTTGAAAAATTATATAAATCTATGAATCCGTATTTTTAATAAAAAAATATTATGCAACTATATTTTTTAAATGAAAGATTAGAATTTTAATAAAATACCTTCAAGTTACCAAAAGAGCTAGTTTTCAATAAAATACCACAAGCTTTTAAAAGGCTAAGTTTCATCACCAAAAATACCATTTAAATTAAAAACCATGTTCATGAAAATCCTAAATATTATAAATCACCATCGAGCTTTATTTTTAAACTATATAACGTATTTTTTCATAAAACCCCCTTGAGATATGCAAAACAATATTTTAAGGACTCTTGTTTAATATAGGTTTAAGCGGGATCAATTCTCTTGGGCATTAGGGAGCCGGAGAAAGTGAGTGCTTTCCTATCAAGGTTAGACAATTTAACGGAGTTTTTAATGGTAATTGTCTTGGAAAAATACACAAATCTAGCCGTCCATGTAGAGCAATTACCGATTACTCCCGAACTTAAGATGTTGCAAGAACAAAGTCCTTTCAGAAGATTCTAACCCCAACATGAATCTAAACTCAAACCTGAATCCAAAATCAAACATAAATTTGAATACTTGATCATGAACCGAACACTCGAATTCCAATATCAAATTCAAACTTGTATACTTGACTCGACTTGACCGAACCATGGTTATAACTTGACATGAACTTGACATGACTACCTGAATACATGATTACATTTTGAACATGAACCTGTACATTTTATATCCATAGATTTGGCCAAGACCTAAAATCTTAACTTATACAATACAATACACGGGGATAAATGGGTAGATTACTACAGAACGTATATCGTGGGACAAGAGGTCACTGTAAAAGACACCTATATGAATTCATGTGCCGTTACCCCATGGGTTATGACGGGGCCTTATACTACATGTTACCATAGTCCACGGGGTAAGATGGACTCCTCTCGTATACATGAATACCTTCTTTATCAAACTATAAATAAGCACGTTAGAATAACTATCTTATACTTGTAAATGATCATATACAACTTTACCCGTCCATTATTCATTTCACATTATATACTATCTTCTCTTTCTTCTTTTAGGACTTACCGAGCTAGTTCGCTGATGACATTCCTCTCTGTTTTCTTTCTTTGGAATGTTCGTCAGGGGGACCGGACTCTGAAGACGTAGAGCCGAGCCAGAAAGACTTGGACCAGTTTGCAGCTCAGCTTGACTACTAGCTTTTCACTACGTATATGTACTTTCATTATACCATTGTTTAGGCATTTGCATTATCATTATATCTTTTATTTCCAGACAACTGTATATAAAGTTGAATGTCCATAAAGTTGTTTCATTTTATTACTCTTATCATTCTTGCTCATTGTTATATTACTTAATTACGCTTAACATATTTTCATAGTAATACGTTGCGGGCTTGCCACGTCACCATTTTCGCCCACTGGAAAGCGGGGCGTGACAGGTTTTGTTGGCGTCCTATGCAGATCAGTTCTGTATGAAGTCTTTATAAATATATCACAAGAATTATAAGAATCGGCAACTATACATTCCTTGCATTTCAAATTTTTTGAATCTATCATAACCTTTTCTTTTCTATCAAGGTGATGGATTCCCCCAACAACACCGGTACCAACGTCAATGGAAACACACCACCACCTACCTTACCACCTCCCTCTACCGTTCTGCTCCGATCAATAAATAAACGGTGCTTTTAGAAGCCATCAAAAGTCTTCTAGAGGACCAGCCGCAGCAGACTGCTATTCAACGCCGAAAGATCGGACCGAGACGTTGGGACGACTAGCCTTAATTTGGGGGCAGATTCTAATTGAACTTATCCATCAACCTTTCTGAAGATACCAAGTTGATTTATGGCACCATATATCGGAGGTTTGAATAGACGCGACCGCTGTAGCGTGACTTTATCAAATTCCTCTTCATTTATGAGGGGTTTTTGATTGTGAGGACGCTCTTCCCTGCAGGCGCAAGCCCTTGCAGTTAACTACGTTATCGCATTGCGATAACCACTTTCTCCTTCTCCAGCAGTTCACTTCGCGTCGTATGTTATTTTGTTTGTTAAGGTTTCCCATAGATTGTCGCTAGTTTATGTCGTCGCCCGTAGGGTGCGGATTAGTCAAAATCCGTATATTTTAGATTTGGTTTGTTTTATTTAAGGACCGTTAATCTAGTTTGATATTAAGATCAGCTTAAATATATAAGCATTTGGGCTCAATTTATTTTAGCTAAGGATACGTTAGTCTTATTTGATACTAAGATCAACTTAGTAAAATTTTAAGAATCATTTTTTAAGATCCAACAACAGAGTATTTAGGCTCAGCTGTAAGAAAACCTTTTCAGAGAGGCTAAACGAATTTGGGATTAGTCTGCTCAGTCTTTTTTTTGTTCAAAAGTGCTAAGCACTTATTTGAGATCTGACACTCACATGTGTATCATGTGAAGCCTTCAGTTATGGGCGCTGCCCAATCAGTGCTAAGCACTCAGTCATTTTGACTATTTATAGTGCTAAGCACTTTTTATATGGCGTCCATGTGAAGAGCACGTGTGGCGCTATCCCCTTTATTTTGTTGGGCGCCCATATGTGTTTCACGTGAGGCGCTGGGTGCTGCCCAATCAATGCTAAGCGCTTAGCCGTTTTGGTCGTATATGAAGTGCTAAACACTTTTTATTCAGCGCTCACATGTATTTTACGTGAAGCGCTGACCCTCTATTTTGGACGCCTATGTGTTTTTCCACGTGAAACGCTAGGTGTTGTTGGGGGCGCCCGCATGGGAAGCATGTGAGGTATGAAGTTCTTTTCTTTTTTGTAGTTTGAATCTCTGTTAATGGCATTTTGACCATTAATGGCACCAAAATCTTTGTTTTGAAAATTTAGGATCGGGTTTTCTTCAAGAACTAAATTCTTATGTTTTTTCTTTTATAAGAACTAAGTTTTTTTTAAGGTTAAACCCTATTTTTAGAGGAATTAAATTCCTATAGGATAGTTTCTTTTTCTTTTTCATAGTTCTTTTCTGAATCTTTGATTCTCAAGTACAAGATCTTCCCGATGAGAATTAAATTCTCAACTTATGGAAGACTTGCCTTGTGAATATCAGATCCAGAGAAAGAACTAAGTTCTTGAAAAGGGTTAAACCCTTAGATATTATATGATAGGTAAATGAGATATTTTGATCTCTGTGGTTTCTTTACCTAGGGTTTGAGAGGTAGAAGATCTTCTCTATTGAGAATTAAGTTCTATGTTGTTTTTTAGAGTCTTCTGTATTTCTGCAGAAACTTATGGGGGGTTCTCTTTATATGAGAGTTGAAGTCTCGGGTCCTTTATATAGTAGAGGAAAATTGTTAATTGGTTTTGAGAAAATCTTTCATTGGGAGATTCCAATTTATTCAGGGGATTTTACCCATCGTTGGATCTTTGATCCAATGATTTCTGTTTTATAGAATATATTTTCTTGTTTTTAACAAGATTGGGGAAATATTTTCCCATGTACGTCATTTTATTCTGTAAAACGGTGATTTTTAATCACCATTGGATTTTTAATCAAAGGGCTCTCTGTTTTACAGAGAGCAATCTTTTTTGTTTCTAAAGATTGAGAAAATATATTCCTAAAATAGAATTTTATTCTATCATTGGATTTTTGATCCAACCTAGAGTATCCTTCTCACTTAGAAAGATTTGGGAGATATTTTGTCTTAATAGAATTTAATTATATATTCTGATGATTCATCATCTCCATTGGATTTTTAATCCGACGGCTCTGTTTAACAGAGAGTATCCCAGTTTTTAGGGAAATATCCCCCTATAGAATTTAATTCTACTGATTTTAACTTGTGCGTCGGTGCTCACGTGTTGTGCACGTGGGCGCCATTTAAGAATTTAATTATTATATATGATAGGCGTTCCTGTTCTTTGCACATTGGTGCCCACGTGAGCTTCACGTGCGGCATCACCATAGAATTTAATCTTAAGGGGTTGGCACTGGTGCCCTTTTGGGGAGCATGTGAGGCGCTCAAGAATTTAATCCTATCTGAGATGATACTTACATGTTTTGCATGTCGGTATACGTGTTTAACACGTAGAGGTTTCCCTTTATTTTTATAAGGGAACAACAAGCACTGAGCAAAAAAATGTTTTTTTGCGGGAACAAATGCCCCCCACTACTTTGTCCATGTAAGTTTATACATGGGTTAAGTAGTGCAAAATAATACATTGCTATAGAATTGATGGCTTAGGAGACAAGTTTAGGATCCCTATCGCCTAAGGCTTCTTGATCTTCATAAGTCGTAAAGGTCTTAAGAATGTTTTTCTCCATATGAGTCGTGAGGATCTCATAAGTGCGCATTCTCCCTAGAAATCATGATGATTCCTAAATGTCTTTCACCTCCGTGAGTCATAAGGTTCTCACGCAGGTATTTTCTCCTTACGAGTCGAGAGGACCCGCACGTGGCTTCTTCTCCTCATCGGTATGTGACTTTGGAGAATGTGGCCTATACATAGTTTACAAGGGTCAGTTTGGATCTATTTGTAGGGCCACGGTGCTTAGAAAACATGTTGATATCCTCATCGCCTAAGGCTTTTCATCTTCATGAGTCGTGAGGATTTCATAAAAATACTTTTCCCTACAAGTTGAGAGGATCTCATAGGTGTATTTTCTCCTTAAGAATCATGGGGATTCCTAAGTGATATTTTCTCTTGTAAGTCGTAAGGATCTTGCAAGAGTATTTTCTCCTTGTATGCCGAGAGGACTCATAAGTGTTGTTCACCATAGGAGAATATTTCTTACCATAGGTGGAACTCGATGGGGGATATATTTATTTATGGCCATAGATTGTATATAAGAGTCAATATAGGACCACCTGTAGGGCAATATTAGGGGAATATGACGGCTTAAGAATAGGTTTAGATCCCTGTAGCTTAAAGGCTTTTGAATCCTACGAGCCGTGAGGGTCTTATAGGGGGAATTCTCCTTACGAGTCGTAAGGATCCCGTAAGTGTGATTTCTCCTTAGGAATCATGGGGGTTCTTAAGTGTGTTGCTCCTCATGCAAGTATTTTCTCCTCGCAAAGTCGAGAGGGCCTTGCAAGTGCACATATTTTTTTTTATTTACGAAATTTCGTCCTTTTGGGTTTTCGCAAAGCTCGCTGGCGGTCCTGCTGTTTTTATTCACGACGCCTTTTTGGGTTTTCATCCGTGCCCATTTCTCTTGTGGACATACTTTTTTTTAAATGATGGAACTTCCGAAAGTAGTTTCGTCGCAGGTACCCATCTGTTTGTAGGTGGGACTTGAGTTGCAACCCTCGCCGTTGAAACTTCGATTGCGATATAGATCTCAAGGGATGATATCGCCGTATTTGGGGTGATGCACCCTGTTTGAGGTGATGAACTAGTTTAGAGATGTTTTGGTCGATTATCGCCATGTTTGAGCCGAAATTAGTTTAAGGACTTTTTAGTCGAGCATTCCCATTTTGGAGACGAATATTAGTTTAGGGATATTTCGGACCATTATCGCCATATTTGAGGCAAAATTTTAGTTTATGGACTTTTCGGTCCACCATTCCCATTTTGGGTATGAATATTAGTTTAGGGATATTTCGGTCCATTATCGCTATGTTTGAGACGAAGTTTTAGTTTAAGAACTTTTCGGTCCAGCATTCCCATTCTGGGGACGAATATTAGTTTAAGAACATCTGTCATGCCCCGCTTTCCAGTATACGGACAGAGGACGTGACGAGACCACTACGTATTTACTCAGAAGTAAACACGCTAAGCGTATCTAAGCAATATAAAATGTAATGTACACAAGAGACAACATATAAATGAACATCAACTTTATTTATTAACATTCTTTTTACAATACATCTGAAAAGTAAATACATGGAATGAAAAGCAATGCCTAAACAGTGACATAACAGAAATGGAAAATACAGAATTAATTGTGTACAAGTAACTAGAGCTCCGGGTCGAAGTCTAGATGATCCAAGTCCTCGAAGGTGGGCTCGATTTCCTGAAGGTCCGAATCACCTGACAACATTCCAAAGAAAAGAAAGAGAATGTTTTCAGCGAACAAATCGCTCGGTAAGTCCCGTAAATAGACAAGAATGGAATAGACAGAATAGAGATTATATTGTTATAATGTTGTATTTAATGTTAACGCTGTTGTTTGTAACTTGGTGCAGAAAAGGCTAGTGTATACGAGAGGAGTCCAACTTTCCCCGTGGACTAAGGTGTAAGGAGCACAATGAACCTTTCAGCCACGGTACAACGACAATTGAATTCAGGTTAGGTGTATTATGGTTACAGTCTTGTGCCACTTCTAATACCTTCCGTACCAGTCTACCCCTTATAAACCCCGCGATGTCTTGATTGTATTGTTTGTATTGTTTGAATTGTATATTGTATATAGATGGATGACTTACCGAAACCATGATATCAGTAATGGAACGGATTTAATGGATGAACATGTAGATAGAATATATCCATGGTTCGGTTCGGTCAATTTAGATTGAATAGATTGAACAGATTGAATATATAGATTCATATTGAATTGTAGTTTATACTTGAATCATATTCAAGTCAGATTTATTATATCGAGACTCAGTCTGAGTCAGACAATTAGAAAAGAAATTGAATCTTGAATTAGGATTTGGTGTTATCGGTAACTGCTGCACATGGACGGCAGGATTTGTATCTTTTTCAAAGACAATTACCGTGTTGATAACACCGTTTGCTAAGTTGTCTACCTTAAATAGGCAAGCACCCATATCTCCAGCTCCCTGAGGCTCAAGAGACTAGTCCCGCTTAAACCTATGTTTACTAGGGTCCTTATTGTAATTTAGTATAACTTGAGGGGGTTTTATGTAAAAAATAATTTTGTATAATTTTCAAAATGCACCTCAAGTATTTTATTATCGTCTTTAGAGTTTTCATGGATGTATATTTTATCAATGTGACATTTCTAGTGAATAAAACCTAATTTTATAATATATGGTATTTATTTATAATATTGGAATTGTATGGTATTTTCTTGTAAATGAAATGTTTTTCTTGAATTTTGGAAATGTGGAATATTATAAATATTAAAAATAGATATTTTTTTGATATTAATTACATATATATTATTTATTAAAAATATAAGTTTTATTTATAATAGAAATCACATTTTCTAAAGAAAATTGTATTTTAAATTTTTCGAGATCGTATACTTCTTGCGGAGGTCTGCATCTCACCCTACTAGACCCGAGGATGTGCGATAATCTGCACCATACCGAACGGGTTCCCTAAAATGGGTTGTAGAGGCGCAATTGCAAAGATTTGTTAAAATACACATCTTGTAGAAAAAGGTTTTTTATAAGTCAGAGGTAGTTATGTGTAAAGTCGTGTTTTTTCTAAATTTATGTTCCCAAATTTCATCGTACTATATTAGATATGTGTGTTGTGAGGAGGTATGTCATTACCTCGTGAGTTTTCTAAAGTAATACGGTTTAAAAATTTCAAGTATGTCGAAATGAAATATGAAGGTATTTTAATGTAAAATTGCGATAAAAGATGCATATAACAATGTTTTGTGATGAAACTTGTTAAACATGTTTATTAATGTTTAAAGAACAATATATGATGATATGAAGGTATCTTGATTAAGAAAATTATAGTTTTTAAAGAAAAATTGAATCGGAAGTCGGACTAACTCCGCTTCCGTCGGGTTTTAGTTTTGAATATTTTTATTATAGAGAAAAGAGGGAGAAGTAGGTACTTACTGAATGATTGGATAGAGGAGAGAAAGAGGAAGATGTGGGAGTTTCCGGTGTGTCGTTTCGTCGTCGGAAACTCCTCGGATTGCCGTCGGAAGTTCGTCGGAGCTTCGCCCTTTTGCCAACTCCACTTGCACAAAAAAGACCTAGGAATTTTCTTGAGAGTTTGGGCAGGTATTTAGGAGTGAGGAGGGGTGATTTGAGGGTGGTATTTATAGAAAAAATTAGGGTTTTAGGGTAGTGAAAGGGTGTATTAAAATTTTGTATTAAAATGGATTAAATGTGTGTTTTATTGTGCTCTGTAAATGTGCAGTAAAAAAAATAATACAGGGGTTATGGAGGGAGTTCAAGAGTCGCCAGAGTTGAAGAAAATATGGGTTTGGACCGGCGGCGCCGGCCGAGTCAAGCCTTTTACCTGCCCGAGTCGGGCGAGTCGGGGCTTGTCTTGGTGCTACGTGTCCCTGACGCTTGGTCTACTGCAGTGAACCCGTTTTTTTATGTGTGACTCTTGATTTTACGGGTTATGCACGTGTAGACCTTTGGGCTTCTAAAATATTAAAAGAAAAATAATTAAAAAGATAATGTGGCTGATGGGATTTGAACTCTGGTGCTTTGGTTCAGAGTGCAAGGTATTACCAATGAGCTACAAGCTCTTTCTTGCTGTTCAAAAGCAAATCAAACTTAAAACTTATGCTCAGGCTCAAGTACCCCTTTCTGTATTCTTTTGAAAAAATTGTACAGAAAGTTTAGGGTTGTTACAACATCTCGGTCCGTTGTTAGTTTAGGGACATCTCGATTCATCAGTCCCTTTTTTGGGACAAGTATTAGTTTAAGAACGTTTCGGTCCATTATTCCCATTTTTGAGGCAAGTATTAGTTTAAGAACGTTTCGGTCCATTATCGCCATATTTAAGATGAAGTTTTAGTTTAAGGACTTTTCAATCCAGCATTCCCATTTTGGGGACGAATATTAGTTTAGGGACATTCGGTCTATTATCGTCATGTTTGAGGCGAAATTTTAGTTTAAAAACTTTTCTGTCCAGCATTCCCATTCTGGGGACGAATATTAGTTTAATTACATCTCGGTCCGTTGTTTATGGACATTTCGGTCCATCATTCCCGTTTTCGTGATGAGTATTAGTTTAAGGACGTTTCAGTCTATTATCGTCATATTTGAGACGAAATTTTAGTTTAAGGATGTTTCGGTCCATTATTAGTTTAGGGACGTTTCGGTCCATTATTAGTTTAGGGACATCTCGGTCCATTATCGTCATATTTGAGGCGAAGTTTTAGTTTAAGGACTTTTCGGTCCAGCATTTCCATTTTGGGGACGAATATTAGTTTAGGGACATTTCAGTCCATTATCGCCATATTTGAGGTGAAGTTTTAGTTTAAGGATTTTTCGGTCCAGCATTCCCATTTTGGAGACGAATATTAGTTTAAGAATATCTCGGCCTGTTATTAGTTTAGGGACATCTCGGTCCATTGTTAGTTTTGGGATATCTAGATCCAACATTCCCGTTTTTTGGACGAGTATTAGTTTAAGAACGTTTCGGTCCATTATCACCATGTTTGAGACGAAGTTTTAGTTTAAGGACTTTTCGGTCAGACATTCCCGTTTTTGGGACAGATATTAGTTTAAGGACGTTTTGGTCCATTGTTAGTTTAAGGACATTTCGGTCCATTATCGCCATATTTGAGGCAAACTTTTAGTTTAAGAACTTTTCGGTCCGTTATCTTAATGTTTGAGGTGAAGTTTTAGTTTAAGGACTTTTCGGTCCGGCATTCCCATTTAGGGGATGAATATTAGTTTAGGGATATTTCGGTCTATTATTAGTTTAGGGACATTTCGGTCCATTATTGCCATGTTCGAGACGAAGTTTTAGTTTAAGGACTTTTCGGTCCATTATCCGTTTAGGGACATCTCGGTCTATTATTAGTTTAGGGACATCTCGGTCCATTATTTCCATGTTTAAGGCGAAGTTTTAATTTACGAACTTTTCGGTCCATTATTAGTTTAGGGACATATCGGTCCATATTAGTTTAGAGATATCTCGGTCCAACCTCCCATTTTGAGGCGATGGAGCTTTTTGGATACTACTCTCAAAATTTTGACTTGGGCAGATAGCGAGTGGACACAAGTGTCATCATCTATCATTGACCTAAGTCGTAACCCATTAAGGGTAGTATTTTTTGAGGAATCGACTATTTATTAGCCGGAAGGGTCTTTCTCCATCCATATTCATAAGCAGGTAGGCTCCACCTTGATAGATTTTGTCTATGATGTATGGGCATTCATAGTTCGGCTCGAACTTTTCCCGTTTTGTACGATTGGGGATCATTGGTCTTTTGACGAGTAGTACGAGTTCGCCTTGGCGGAATGTTCTCGGCCTGGTCAGTTTTTCGTATAACCGTGTCATCCTTGCCTTATAAGCCTCTACATTTTCTATGCTATAAGGCGGGTTTTGTCGAAAGCGTTGAGCTCCTCAAGCCTAAGATGAGCATTTTCTTCATCTTTTAGCTCATATCGAACTGCTACTCGTAAAGAGGGGAGTTTTATTTCCAATGGGAGCACTGCTTCCGTGCCGCACACTAATGCGTATGGTGTTGTATTCGTGGCCGTCTTGAACGTTGTTCGGTATGCCCAGAGAGCTTCATGTAGCCTTTTGTGCCGGTCCTTTTTGTTTCTGAACACTGTTTTCTCTATAATCTTTATCAGGGTCTTGTTGAAAGCTTCAGCTAGACCGTTGGTCCAAGAATTATAGACTAAAGAGTATCTCCAATCTATTTTATCTTGCTGTACGAAGCGGCTTATTTTATGGCTTCTATAAGCTGGCCCATTATCTGAGATTATCCGTCGTGGAGTTCCGAACCGATAGATGACATGGGTTCTTAAGTAATAGAGAATATTCTCCGTCTTCACCTCCCTTAGTGGTATTGCTTCTGCCTACTTAGAGAAGTAATCGGCCGTTGCCAATATGAACCGATGTCTTTTGGATGATGTTGGTTCGATAGGACCAATTATATCGGTTCCCCACATCTCGAACGGCCAACTAGCCATTGTTGGTTGTAGCGGATTTGGATATTGATGGATGAAGTCCTTGTGAATTTGGTACGAGTGATACTGCTTCGCATATTCGAGGCAGTCCTGAATCATTGTGGGCCAATAGTAACCCATTATTTTTATCTTTAGCTTCATCTTTGGTCCAGCTTGGTGAGAACCGCAGAGTCCGTCGTGAATTTCTTTGACGACTTTCTTTGCTTCCTTTGGCCCCAGGCATCATAGCCACAGACAATCAAACAATCTCTTATATAGAGTATCATTGATGAAGGTGAAAGACAAAGCTCGTTTCATGAGCTGATGTCTAGATGACGCGTCTTCGGGCGTTCGTTGGGACTTAATGTAGTCTATAAAGACTTCCCTCCAGTCCTTGACCTTTTCTTCATCCTTTATTTGAAGGGCTACTTGTTCGGTCGCTTCTTTTCCTTCGGATGGCTTTATTAGGTCTTCTGAAGATATATCTGTTGGTGTGAGAATCCTGTGGCTTTGCACAACGATCCTCATGTCATTGAGGTCTTCATCGGCCAATTCTTTAGCCAATTTGGACAATGCATCCACCTTACTGTTTTCTGCACCCGGTATACTCTCCAAGATGTAGGAAAGGATTTGTGTTAGCAGTTGCTTCACTCTTTCACCATACTTTATCAGCTCTGGCTTGTATGTCCGATAGTCACTATTTACTTGGCTAACGATCAGCTGGGAGTTTCCATATATGAGGAGGTCTTTGATTCCCATATCGATAGCAATCTCGAGACCTGCTATCAAAACTTCATATTCAGCTTCGTTATTAGTCCTTGGCTCTGTTAAGGAGAGGGTGTAATGCAATATCCCTCATTGCGGAATCACGAAGATAAGGCCCATCCCAGCTTTGATTATAGGGGTGTTTTGTTTTCGCCTCTTCATGGAAGATGCTCTATCAAAGTAGAGTTCCCATTGGGAATCATTTTCTTCTTTCACTTCTTTGATTGCGTTGAACGCATGTTCATCCGGTAACTCGCAATTCAAGGAGGAGTCGGCTGGTATCGGATACTTCGCGAGAAAGTCGGCAATGACCTGACCTTTCACTGCTTTAAGGGGACCATACGTTACTGAGAAATCCATCAGGAGGAGGGCCCATTTGGCAAGCCTTCCTGTTAGTATGGCCCTTGACACCACATATTTGAGAGGATCCACTTTCGATATGAGATGGACCTCATGGGCCAAGGCGTAATGTCTGAGCTTCTTTATTGTGAAGATCGGTGCCAGGCAATACTTTTCGATGGGGGGATAGTTGTTTTTTGCCCCTAGGAGAACCCGACTCAAACAGTACAGAGCTCTCTTCTTTCCCTAATCGTTCTCTTATGCCCATAATGCGCCTAGAGAACCCTCAAGGGCTGTTGTATATAAGATAAGGGGTTTTCCCTTAACCGGAGTGGTCAATACCGGCGGATTTTGCAGCTATTGCTTGATTTCGTCAAGTGTATTTTGGCACTTTTGATACCAGACGAACGGGGTCCCCTTCTTCATCAAATGACTTTAGGGACGACATTTTTCGAAGAGGTTGGCTATGAACTGCCAAATATACGTGAGCTTTCCTTGAAGAGATCGCAACTGTTTGAGGTTTCTTGGTATGGGCATTTCCATAATTGCCTTGATCTTTGAGGGTTCGATTTTGATACCTCGGTGACGTACGATGAATCCTAGGAATTTTCCTTAGGAAACTCCAAACGCGCATTTTAGAGGATTCATCTTCAGATTATACTTCCGAAGACGTTGGAACACTATTTTTAGATGTTCCCAATGTTCCTCATGAGATTTGCTCTTTACCACAAGGTCGTCGATGTAGCATTCGACGATCTCGTGTATGAGGTCATCGAAGATCTTTGTCATAGACCTCTGGTAGGTAGCGCCAGCGTTTTTCAAACCGAAGAGCATCACTTTATAACAGAATATGCCTAGCGGGGTCCGGAAGGCAGTATGCTTTTGGTCTTCTGGATGCATTTTTATTTGGTTGTATCCTGAAGAGCCATCCATGAAGGAGAAAACCTCATGGATGGACATGTTATCGATCATAATCTCGGTAACAGGCACTGGGAAGTCAGCCTTCGATCAAGTCTTGTTGAGGTCCCGAAAGTCCACGCAGATGCGCACTATCCCATTTTTCTTCATAGAACGATATTGGCGATCCAGTCAGGATATTGAACTTCTTGGATGAAACCAGAGTCGATTAGTTTCTTTACTTCAGCGTTGATACTCATCTCAAGCTTGAGTCGCAACATTCTTGGCACCTGTTTGATTGGCTTTATTCCCGGTGATATAGCCAGTTTATGTACTGCCACCTTTGGATCTAGACCCGGCATTTCGGAGTAGTTCCAAGAGAAACAATCTTTATACTACATAAGCACGTATTTTAACGTGGCTACCTATTTCTCAGATAGTAGCTCACTGACGAACGTTGGACTCAGATCATTTTCCGTTCCTAAGTCAATTTTTCTTAGGTTGTCCGCCGTAGTGTGTATACCATCTTCCAGCTCTTTTGGTACTGGTGGAAACTCTGAGATCACCTCATCCTCATTTGCGAAGCACCTGAAGAGGTCATTCATACTCTCGTTCCCTCCTTCTTTTGAGAGTGTTATCATATGGCGGGTACGAGTTCACTTCCATTTTTGATGTTGAGCCGGTCCTATCCTGAAGGCATAGGTTCTTTTTGGCTCATGCTTTTGCGGCGGGGTTACCTTCTAGCTGTCGGATAAAGCGAACCTTCCTTGTTGATACTGATCTTTTACCCAGTCTTTGAAGGTGAAGCAGTCTTCAAGGGGGTGACCTATTACTCGGTGATACGAGTAATAATCCGGATGATGGATCTCGTTTATTTGTTCGGGGTGCCGAGACTTCGAAAGTGTCATCATTTGGTGCTTCATGACAAGGTTGAATAATTTCCTTGTCTTGACTTGAGAGAAAGAGTATTCCCGACCCATCTTCTTTATAAAGGACGGGCTCCAATCGAGTTTTTCTCAATTGCACGGCGTCTTAGATCCGCTTTGTTGTTTTCGAATATTGTTTGCATTCTTTGCCCTGTTTTTACTTCCATTACGGGATTTTCCCTTTTCGCGAGAACATGTAGCGGGCCGGGGGTGAAGAGCATTACGGTCTACTTTCTCCGCAGATTGCTGACTAAGACGCTGCGTCCTGGCCTTTTCATAAATGACCATTTCGCAACTGTGATTGTCCTTGCTCGTTTGACAAGCTTCTTTTATTAACTTGTTAATTTATTCTTCCAGCGACGGACTTAATGTTTAGAGCGGGATCTCGCTCCGATTTGACGTCACGGCTATTTGGAAGAGCGTTTCCCCCTTCATTTGAGCTGTTTACGACACGAAAACTATGGATCTGCTCCCGTTTCTTGGACCGAACTTATCCGAGCCCGGTTGTCTCCATCTTCCCATTGGGTATTTTTCACTGAGTCCCGGGAATATCCCAAATCTTTTTGTAGAGTTGGGCTTGTTGAACAGTTTGTTAGAGGGGTACACCTTGGCATCTTAACAGCCTTTTCAATCCCTCCGTATAATATCTTGGCAGACGGATTGGTTGAAGCATATTGAGTGCAAAATCGGCATCATGGCAGACTTCTTTTTCTACCTTGGTTTTCGTAGATTAGTAAAAGAGGATCACCTTTTCACCTTTTTTCCTAGAAGGTACGTAGAAGGTTTGTAGCTCTTGTACGCTGTATGTATCTAGCGCATCAAGTTCCTTGTAATGCTGAGGCGAAGACATTGTAATTTGTAAACTCTGATTTGTTCCAGCAAAAGTTTGCATTGACAGACGGACGGAGAACACTGCATTGGCCTCATCCTCTGAGTCGCTGCCAAAGACCAAGATAGGAGTAGATGATCCGGGCATATTGTTTTCTTTTTGGGGTTGCCCCGAGTAGACTATTTCTTCATCTTCCTCGGTATCGCTCCTAAATATTGGGATCGTGGCGATGGACTTCTGTTTATTCTCCGGCTTGTGACACCTTTCGGTATTCTCGAAGTCTGGTTGGAAGTACTTTGTGTCTTCATATTTTCGGACTTCGTTTACCGAGAATGGGTTTAGCTCTCCCATGAAGGTGTACTCCGAACCATCCCTGAAATACTAATGTTTTGTAGAAGGGATGATGTTGTACTCGTGTAATCAAGGCCTGCCAAACAAAGCATTATAGCAAGTCTTGGCGTCAATGACATGAAACTTGATGTCAGTGACGAGCAGCCCGAAGCGTAACGTCGGTATTACGGATCCAAGTGTCCGTGAAGACTGTGAGTCAAACCCAGAGATGGTAATTTTATCTCGGGTAAGATGCTGAATGTTCATGTAAATTTCCTTCAGCACTTTCACGTTGAGAAGGTTGACGGAGGATCGTTGTCGACAAGGATTTTCCCTATCTTGATGTTATGGCAGTACCCGATGACGTACAACGGGCGATTATATTCACACGTACCGAGAAGGAGATCTTCATCGCTGAATGTAATGTCAGCCGTTTAGGCCTCTACCTGTTCATCCTTCATCTTCTCTTCTGTGAAGAAAGCTTGGAACTAATTAGGCTCTTATAGCGCTTTGATCAGGAAATCTCGTGCCTCTTTGGACAGGAGGGGGCATCCAATATACTCATTTGTGAGGGTATTTTCCTCAGATGTGCTAGGACGTTGTAATCCACCTTGTTTTTCTTAGGCGGGTCCCTTACTGCGAGCTCTTTGATAACTCCATCGTCGAGGGCAATTTCTTCAGAGATTTTTTCTTTCCCTTTGTCTTTTTTGCTCGAACCTTCATTTTTAGGTCTGAGGTTCTTCTCAGGCAGCACGTGGTTACGCAGCTGAATATTCTTATAGCTCTTCTCCTCCTCTTCTTTTTTTGGAGGGGGAGTTTTTGAAAAGAGGGCTGAAAGGAGTTTCATCCTCAGAATCGCTCCCGAAAGTAAGAACTTAGGGTTTTCCCCCTTCTGAACTGGTACCACCCATATGAAAGTTGCCAGTCATTTCTTCATGCCCGTTTGTCGCACTATTTTGCCGCTGATAGGTATGAGCTTCGAGCTTCATCCTCTTGAAGTGTTTTTGATGGGCAACATATCCTTACCACCACTTCTTGAAGGTACTGCATTCTTCGGTGGGGTGGGTGACCCACCGATGATATAGGCAGTAGTTTGGATGTGATCCTTCTTCATCGGAGCATATGATCCCGGGAGTGTTCTTTATGAGAGGTGGCAGCTTCATCCCCATTGACAGGGCTTTGGCGAACCACTTCTCTGTTTTTATCCTACTCTTATTTGTAGCAGGTGTGCTTTGGTTTAGTCAGAGTACTTTATGACTCGTCCTCTCCGCGGTTTCTTTATCTTGATGCTGACGCTTATCCTTTTTAGATATGGTTGTCTCGCGTTCTCAGTCAATTTTGCTTTTTTGAAAAGCTTCGTTTAACAGCCTCTCATCGGGTCTTCTGGCAGTTCCGGGGTATTTAGCGCCGATTCTTCCCCCAATTTCTCTGCGTTGTTTTCTGACGCTGAGGGAGTTTCTTCGTCATATAACGACGAATGGGAGACCATGTGGCAACTTGCTACACGGTCTTCGGTGTTTTCTGATGAGTCATTTTCCTCATCGATGTCACTATCTTCGTCCTTAAGAATATGCTTGAGGAACTTTCGAGCGTGACCGGTATCCGTGCTTTCTGGTTGTACTCCTCGAGCGCGTCAATATATTTTTGTAAATCTGTGCGCTTGTCGTCATACTCGGCAGGCTGCACAGGCTTCTTGGTCTTCTTCTTTTTCTTTGAAGACTTTGAAAGCTTGACTTGGGGTTTTTCCCCTCGTCAACAATTTTCGGTACGGGACGAGGTTTCAGCATCCCTTCGATGATTTCTGGTTCAAGTGGGATTTTCCACTTAACTGCCGGACATACTTATAGATCCTTCAGCATTCTTTTGGTTTTTGCTGAAAGAACGACTTCCCATGGAGTTTCTTCCATGAGTGAGCATGATGCCTCCTGCGCATCCACCTTTTTTAGAGTGTGCTTCTGGGGAAGGTTTACCCTCCAATTATCAGACAGAGCGAATTTCCTTTGTTGATACTGGTCTTCGACCTGGTTTTTGAAGACGTAGCAGTCTTTAATTCGGTAGCTCACCATTCTGTGATAGGAGCAGTGGTTAGGGTTGTTAATGTCACCGGGTTGCAGTAGACACCGCGTGTCTAGCAATATGATGAGTATATTACGCACTGCCAATTCAAACAGTCTCCTCGTCTTGTCGCGGGGAAATGAGTAAGCGCGTCCTAGTCTTACCTTCAAGGATGGGCGCGGACGCACGTTGTTTTGGCGAGCAGCCGGTTTTGGGTCGCTCGGTTGTTGTTGCGTGTTGGCAACGAAGGCCGCTTTCCCTTTACCCTTGTTATTTAGAGGGTCCTTATTTGAGGAGGAAATTCCATGGCCCAATTAGGCCAGTTTTTTGAAGAATATCATGAACTGGGACACAGTCGTTTGAGGATCAAGGGTCCCGATAAACATGCCCACGGCGGAAGATTCTTCAATGCACTGTTCGCACTTAGACCATAGGTTCTGCCACCGAATCGCGTATTGGACCCATGTTTCTCCTGGTTATACCCTAGCGTTGATTAATGCCGTAATTGGAGTGCGCTCGCTTGCGCTGGAAAAACGCTGTGTGAATAGCATTTCCATCTCTGTGAATGTTTTTACGGAGTCATTTGGGAGCTCCGAGTACCATTCAAAGGCTGTTTCTGACAGGATACCAATGAACTGGTGAAGTAACAGTTTGTAGTCGTCTCCAGTGTTGCCGCACAAAGTTCTGAATTGCGCGACGTCTTGGTGAAGGTTGCATGTCCCTTTGTATACATGGAATTTAGGGATCATATACTCCAACGGGTACTTGATTTGATCATATCGGCCTGGATATGGTCGTCCGGTTCTGACGATTTGGCCAGCAGCTTCATTAACTTGATGAGCTCTTATTTGTTGAGCAATGTAATCATCAAGGGCGGCCTTAGAGATTGTTTCTGCTTTGGCCCTGATAAGGTCGGAAGAGGGTTTGATGTTTCCCCTCTGTCATCCTCGATGGTTATCGGCTGATTTTTGGCTGGGGGTTATAGCTGGATCATCATTCCAACCATGTCTTGGAACAAGAGAGCTATTTGCTTCATGTTAGCAGCTTGTTCAGCGGCTTCTTTGTCCCTTTTCTTAAGCACCCTTCGCAGAAATTCTGTATCGGTCTCTTGCTCTTGGCGTTGTTTGGCCTCTTTGTCCGGACTTGTTTTCTGTCCAGTGAGTGCCGTCATTTTGTTCAATATTTTATGGAGCTTTTGTTGTTTCTCCTGAGCCTTTGACAGCGACCGAGTTTGCGATCGGTGACTCACCGAAGTACGGCTCCCTTCTTGCCCTTTGGTCATATATATCGTATGGATGATAATGCCCCCAGACATAGGGTGTTTGGATCTTTCGCCATTGGAATTTTCCGTGGGCGGTAGAGGTTTCTCCAGCCCTATTCTTCTATGAGAGATTGGAGTTAAAGGAGTCGTTATGACAGGCACCTGTTTAGGAGAAGCCCACCATTGTATGGAGGAGGATTGGTCATTTTCTTATTGAGCCTTCGATTTCTTTGGTCGACGAGAGTGATTTTCATCGATCACAGAGTCTTGGACTTTCTGCCAGACCCTATAAATTTGCGAGGAGAGCCGCTGATGAGGCCGCTGTGGGTTTTCCTGCCCTATAACTTCTGCAGGTGGGGGTGATTTCCTTAGCACCGCCGTTAGGGAGTTTTTCCGCACCCTCCTAAGCGGATCAAAGCTGCTCCCGGTTGGATTAGCAGTGTCGACTTCCACCATTGGAGCTGGTGGGGTGATTCCAGAGGGGGAGTTGCCTCCAGCTTCTCTCACTCAGCGCCAGTGACGACGTCGAGCGTGCCTTGTTGAAGGGACCGCCTTAGTTTTGAAAGCAATTTCATCATGCCTCAGGTTTTATTGAGGAGCTGCAATTGGTGTCAGCATGTTGAAGACCGACGTCCTTGTTAAGGTTTGAGGAGGGTTGGCCAATCTTTTGAAGATCGACTTTCTGATGGGGGAAGCACTTTTGACGGCCTCGCTTATAGCAGGAGTTGAGAGGGCTAGTCGTTTTGGGTAGTCCTTTCAGGTATCACGAGCTTCTTTGTGGGCCCATTTAAGTTCTTGCTCAGCCTGTTGAAGATCGAGATGCCAGATTTGGACGGCCCGTTGAGAGGGGCCGTTGTGGTTGCCAGTCGATCGAAGACCGAGCTTTTGGGAGCTTTTTCTTACGGCACTGAGGCACCAAAACTCACAGGTGGGAGTATGGTCCCAAAGAAAAATCCAGTAGTGGCTTGTATGACTTTCCCTACTGGTATTGAAAAAATAGAGGCCGCGTTAGGCTCATAGGTCACTCCTCCAGTTGGGGTGGAGCGAGAGTTGCTGCTGCATGCAATGCATTGAGAAGCCATCGATTTTCTCTACACAGGAGCAAGACATCAAGTTTTAGTACCTCGAATCCAAGGGCAACCATAGTGAACCGCGATTTTGTTCGCGAAACACGACACATGAAGTGTGGAGTGGAAAGAGAAAAAGGTCCCACCGGATGTGCCAGAATTTGTTCACCGCCGAAAGACCGGAATGAGACATTGGGACATCTAGCCTGAATTTGGGTGCAGATGCTATTTGGTCTTATACATCCACCTCTCCGAATATACCAAGTTGATTTATGGCACCATATATCGGAGGTTTGGACAGACGCGGCTGTTGTAGCGCGACTTTATCAGATTCACCCTCATTTGTGAGGGGTTTTTGATTGTGGGGATGCCTTTCCTTACAGGCGCAAGCCCCTGCAGTTAATTACGTTATCGCGTTGCGATAACCAGTTTCTCCTTCTCCAGCAGTTCATTTCGCGTCGTGTGTTATTTTGCTTGTTAAGGTTGACCGTGGATTGTATACGGAGACTAGTTTATGTCGTCGCCCGTAGGGCGCGGATTAGTCCAAATCTGAACATTTTAGATTTGGATTTGTTTTATTGAAGGACCGTTAATCTAGCTTGAGATTAAGATCAACTTAAATATGTGAGCATTTGGGCTCAATTTATTTTAGCTAAAAATATGTTAGTCTTATTTGAGACCAAGATCAACTTAGCAAAATTTTAAGGATCATTTTTATTTAAGATCCAACAACAAAACATTTGGGCTCAGCTGTAAGAAAACCTTTTCTGAGTGACTAAACCAATTTGGGCTTAGTCTGCTCAGTCTTTTCTTTGTTCAAAAGTGCTAAGTATTTATTTGGGCTCTGACACTCACATGGGTATCATGTGAAGCCTTCAGTTATGGGCGCTGCCCAATCAGTGCTAAGCACTCAGTCATTTTGATTATATATAGTGCTAAGCACTTTTTATATTGCATCCAAGTAAGAAGCACGTGTGGCGCTATCCCCTTTATTTTGTTGGGCACCCATGTGTGTTTCACGTGAGGCGCTGGGCGCTGCCCAATCAATACTAAGCACTTTTTATTCAGCGCTCACGTATATTTCACGTGAGGCGTTGGCCCTTTGTTTTGGGCACCCGCGTGTTTTTCACGTGAGGCGCTGGGCGTTGTTGGGGGCGCCCACATGGAAAGCACGTGAGGCACTAAGTTCTTTTCTTTTTCGTAGTTTGAATCTCTATTAATAGTATTTTGACTATTAATGGCACCAAGATCTTTGTTTTGAAGATCTGAGATCATGTTTTCTTCAAAAACTAAGTTCTTATTTTTTTTTATAAGAACTAAGTTTCTTTTATGGATAAACCCTATTTTTAGAGGAATTAAATTCTTATAGGATATGTTCTTTTCCTTTTTCGTAGTTCTTTTCTGAATGTTTGATTCTTAAGAATAAGATCTTCCCAATGAGAATTAAATTCTCAACTTGTGGGAGACTTGTCTTGTGGATTTCAAATCCAGAGAAAGAACTAAGTTCTTGAAAAGGGTTAAACTCTTAGATATGATATGATAGGTAAAGGAGATGTTTGTGGTTTCTTTACCTAGGGTTTGAGAGGAGGAAGATCTTCTGCTCTATTGAGAATTAAATTCTCTGTTGTTTTTTAGAGCCTTCTGTATTTCTGCAGAAGCTTATGGGAGGTTCCCTATATATCAGACTTGAAGTCTCGGGTCCTTTATATAGCAGAGGAAAATTGTTAATTAGTTTTGAAAAAATCTTTAATTGGGAGATTCCAATTTATTCAGGGGATTTTACCCACCGTTGGACTTTTGATCCAATGATTTCTGTTTTACAGAATATATTTTCTTGTTTTTAACAAGATTGGAAAAATATTTTCCTATGTACAATATTTTATTCTGTAAAACGGTGATTTTTAATCATCATTGGATTTTTAATCTAAGGGCTCTCTGTTTTACAGAGAGTAATCTTTTTTGTTTGTAAAGATTGAGGAAATATATTCCCAAAATAGAATTTTATTTTATCATTGGATCTTTGATCCAACCTAGAGTATCCTTCTCAGTTAGAAAGATTTGGGAGATATTTTCTCCTAATAGAATTTAATTCTATATTCTGATGATTTATCATCTCCATTAGATCTTTGATCCAACGGTTCTGTTTAACAGAGAGTATCCCAGTTTTTTGGAAAATATCCCCCTGTAGAATTTAATTCTACCGATTTTAACTTGGATGCCAGTGCTCACGTGTTGTGCACGTGGGCACCACTTAAGAATTTAATTCTTATATATGATAGGCGCTCCTGTGCTTTGCACATTGGCATTCACGTGAGCTTCACGTGCGGTGCCACCATAGGATTTAATCCTAAGGGGTTGGCGCTGATGCTGGCGCCTTCATGGGAAGCATGTGAGGCGCTCAAGGATTTAATCCTATCTGAGGTGATACTTACATGCTTTGCATGTGGGTATACGTGTTAAACACATGGTGGTTTCCCTTTATTTTTATAAGGAAAAAGCAAGCTCTGAGCACAAAAAAAAATTTGCGGGAACAACTGGTATTCTCATGAACCGCCCGGAAGCCGAAGCACCTGGAGTAAAGCAATTTCGTGCGTTGCATCCAAAAAACTTTTCAGGGAAATAGAGTCCTCTTGAGGTTGAAGAATGGGTCCAGAGTATCGAGGACGACCTTGCCGCAGCACAGGTACAAGACATAGCTTGGGTTCGTATGGCCAAGCTCCAGCTCACCGAAAATGCAAGAGTCTGGTAGAAAGCCGAGGAAAGTCGTCTCACACAACCAATAGAGTGGAAAATGATCCACGATCTGTTCGATGTGAAGTTTTTCCCCGAGACTGCTCGCTTTGAGATGGAACAACAGTTCATCCACCTACAACAAGGCTCTATGTGGGTAAAATTGGTGGATGAATATGATGATGAATTCATCATGCTTAGCAGATTCGTGGCACACTTGATCCCGACTGATGAGATCCGGGCTAGACGATTCCAACAGGGCTTAGACCCGGTGATTCAGGCGGCTTTAGCCACAGGCGACTATCCAACTCATGAACTTGCATTGAAGGCAGCACGTCGTTATGAAGCTGTGGTAAAGAAGAAGGGTAAGCTTCAAACAGCCAGAATCAAACGCCCGCTACCCAGATGACAGGAGGAGCCTCTTTTAGGCCTACTTTTGCACCCAAGAGGCCAGGAGGATCGTTTAACCGGTCCACTCTAGATTTCTATTTCTACTGCAAGAGAACTGGACACTTGGCGAAGGACTGCAGGTGTGCAAATGGCCTGTGTTTGATTTGTGGCACATCTATTCACGCTATAGGAGCATGCCCATATCGTATTAACACAGCACCAGCACCCAGACCTGCAATTACAGTTTCGCAGAGGCCAGCCATTCAAGCACTAGCACCTCGCCTAGCTCTTCCTGCACCAGCACCACGTGGACCACCTGCACATCTTCAGCATCAATTTCATCAGGCACAGAGAAACGTGCCTCAAAGGCAAAGGAAGTTCCTCCGGCGAGGAAGAATGTACCGAGACGATAGGCTTTTACTATGACGGTCGAGGAGGCCGAAGCCATAGGACAAGTCATCACCGGTATTATACTAGCAGCTACCCTTCCCACAATTGCACTTTTTGAAACTAGAGCTCCACACTGCTTCATGTCATAGCGATTCGTGAGAACGCACGCGATCCCCATGAAGCCACTCATTTCAAGCCAGAATGTCAGTTCTGGGAATGGAGTCTTGAAGGCAACTTTGGGATATGATCAGTGTGCCCAGTTGTAGTTTGCGGTCGAGAATTCTATGCAAATTTTAAAGTACTGGATATACCAAATTTCGATGTTATGTTGGGAATGGATTGGCTGGGAGTATTTTATGCTACAATTGACTACCGTCAAAGGAGGGTAGTATTTGAGATACCAGATCATCCAGTCTTCTATTTCAAAAGTGGAGACAGAACCTTGGAGCCAGGAAGCTACCGTGCTAAACCGAAGAATGTAGAAGTGATCTCTCTACCTACTTAAGAAGAAAAGCCTGAAGTGGTTCGAGAATTCGAGAATGTGTTCTCTAAAGACATATCAGGTTTGCCTCCCGATCGAGCTTTTGAATTTAGTATTGATTTACAACCTGGTGCACAACCTATAATCAAAGCTCCATACTGGTTAAGTCCGGAGGGATTGAAGGAGATCTACATTCAGTTGGACGAACTACTGAAGAAAGGTTCTACAGGACGTGTGTGGATTATCGAGCTTTGAACGAAATGACAATTAAGAATAAGTATCCACTACCGCGCATCGATAACCTTTTTGATCAGTTAAGTGGATTTTGTGTTTTTTCAAAACTAGATCTTCGTTCAGGTTACCACCAGGTGAAGGTCAAAGAGTCCGACATTTCGAAGACGACATTTAGGACTCGTTATGGCCATTATAAATATCTCGTAATGCCATTTGGAGTGACCAATGCACCTGCCATTTTTATGAACTTGGTGAACCAAGTTTTCCGAGAGTACTTAGACAGGTTTGTTGTTATATTCATCAACAACATCCCGGTGTATTCAAAAAATTGGAAAAAGCACGCCAAGCACTTACGGATTGTCCTGGACACATTATGTAAACATCAGCTCTACGCCAAATACAACAAGTGTGAATTTTAGCTAGATCAAGTCGGATTTCTCGGACATATTGTTTTAGGCGAAGGAATCTCAGTGGATCCAGCTAAGGTGTCAGCTGTCAACGAGTGGCCGACACCAAAGACGGTGAAAGATATAAGAAGTTTCTTGGACTTAGCAGGATACTACCGATGATTCATTGAGGGATTCTCAAAGATCGCAGCACCCCTGACCAAGCTCACTCGTAAAGACGAACATGTGAAAAGGCTTTTGTAGAACTCAAGTCGAGATTAACCTCTGCACCTATTCTTGTAATACCGGATCAATCTGGCGGATTCGATGTGTATTGTGATGCGTCCGGTAAAGGATTAGGATGTGTTCTATATCAGTATAGGAAAGTTATGGTTTTTGCATCAAGACAACTAAAGGCAACCGTTATCTTCGCACTCAAGATTTAGCATCACTACTTATTGGGAGAGCGAGTGGATATATACACTGACCACAAAAGTCTGAAGTATGTATTTACTCAGAAGGAACTCAACATGCGGCAGAGAAGATGGTTTGATGGACTTCGACATCAACTTACAGTATTATCCTGGGAAGGTGAATGTAGTTCCTGATGCACTTAGTCGCCAGCCATTAGAAATGAATCCCACCGCTCAGTGGAAGCTATAGCAAGAACTGCATAGATTGGGGATTGAAGTAGTTATGCCAGGTAGCGCTTCATCTTTAATGAACTTACAAGTCCAGTCCACTCTTGTCAACCAGATCAAGGCAGCTCATGCAAATGATTCCAAGATAAAAAAGATCCGAGAACAAGTAGAAAGTGGACTATGAACTGACTTCATCATCCATGAAGATGGATCCTTACGATATGGAAGCCGTTTATGCGTGCCAGTCGGACCTATTCGAGAAGAGTTGATGAAAGAAGCTCACAACTCTCCGTATTCGGTACACCCTGGTGGTACAAAGATGTACAAAGATCTACGACAACATTTCTGGTGGCATGGAATGAAGCGAGAAGTAGTAAGGAGTGTAGCAAAATGTCTTCTATGTCAGCAAGTGAAGGCTGAACATTACAGAACTGCTGGTCTACTTCAGCCGTTATTAATCCCAGAATGGAAATGGCAGCACATTACTATGTACTTCGTGACTGCTCTCCCTCACAGCATAAAGGGTAATGACGCAATTTGGGTTATTATGGATCGACTCACCAAGTCGGCTCACTTTATTCCATTTCGAGTTATCCAGTCAACCGAGATGCTAGCAAGGAAGTACATGGAGGTGAGTAAAAATCTCAAGTAAGATTTTAACCTTCAAGATGTACCATACTTGTCTTGATACCCATAAAATCATGCAGGAGATAGTGAGATTATATGAGGTACCTATCTGCATCATCTCCGATCGTGATTCAAGATTCCGATCACAGTTTTGGCAGAGTATGCAAGCTAGCATGGGAACGAGGCTGAATTTCAGCACGGCGTATCATCCAAAAATAGTTGGACAGTCCGAGCGAACAATTCAGATATTAGAAGATATGTTGAGAGCCTGTATGTTAGACTTCAGAAGTTCGTGGGAAGATCACCTACACCTTGTGGAGTTTTCATACAATAACAGCTATCAGGCAGGCATTGGGATGGCACCATTTGCAGCACTTTACGGACGAAAGTGTTGTTCCCCGCTGAGTTGGGATGACGTTGAAGATCGTGAACTCCTTAGACCGGAGATGATCATGGAAACTGTGGACGTGGTTCGCACGATCAGGGAAAGGATGCGCATAGCCCAAGACCGACAGAAATATTAGGCAGATGCAAAGCGTCGACATTTAGAGTTTCAACTTGGAGAACATGTATTCTTGAAGATCTCTCCAAACAAAGGAGTTATACGTTTTGGCAAGAGAGGTAAATTAAGTCCAAGGTACATAGGACCATTCGACGTTTAACACTACCACCCTCATTGAACGGATTGCGCAACGTGTTCCACATTTCCCAGCTACGATGATATATGAACGACCCCAGCCATATACTTGATCACTCAGAGCTCACAGTACAAATTGACCTAACATGCGAGCAACAACCAGTTGAGATCCTTGACCAAAAATTGAAGACATTATGGAACAAGGAGGTAAACTTGGTCCGGATAATATGGAGAAAATACTCGCCACGAGAATCGACATGGGAACGAGATGATGATATGCGTGCACAATACCCTCAGCTATTCGAAAATTAGTCCTTTACGTAAATTTCGAGGACAAAATTTTTATAAGGAGGGTAGAATGTAATGACTCGGAAACCCATTTACAAAATTTTCTTGTTATTATACAGAAAAAGGTATTACAGCCTGTGTAAGAGTTATAGATTATTTTTTTTTAAAATAAAAGTAAGAAACAACTTGTAGCTCATTGGTTAAGCCTTTACAATGACCTAATTATTTTTTAGATTTTTCTTTTTAATTTTTCGGAAGCCAAAGAGTAGCACGTGTAATTCACGGAGAAACGAAAAGGTTTCAGAAAAATCAAACATGCGTAAGAGGGGTAAACACACAACTTGACACATGGCATGAATCTCGAGGCAAAACCTCAAGATCTGATCTCTCATTTTGCCTCTGGGGTCGGCGCCGACGGTTTGATTGGTTCCAATCGTCTCCGTGCATTGCACACACACCCCTTCAACTCCCCTCAACTCTCCTATTTGATTTCCCTGCAATTAAACAGTGCCTTTTAAATTCATCATTTAACACCATTTTAATTCTTTTAATCCAAAATTTTAATTCCCAAAACCCTAATTCTTCACTATAAATACCACCCCATACCCCACCTCTCCTCTATTCTGAAAATTTCTATCAAAATTCTCCCAAAAAGATCCTAAGTGCAAGTGGAGTTAAGTGGAGTTAGCAACCAAGCACCTTTCATCGAAAATCAAAGTTGTTTTCGGAGTTATCATGATGCCACGGATCCCCCTCTCTTTTTCTTACTCCTTTCTTGAAGTTATAAAGCCGTAAGTCCCTCTTCTCTCTTCTTCTTTCATCTCAGAACATCTTCTAAAAAAAACATATCGGTAAAGTGGAGTTAACTCCGATATGTGTGATGTTTACCTTTATACTCCCCTCTTTAAAGCAAAATAGGTCAAAATAACTTTTCCCCACTACTTGTAATTTTGTTTAAAATCTTTTAGTTTTGCGTTTAACCAAAATTTTCATGTGAACCAATCAAATAACGAACTTTTCATTAAAATACCATGAACTTTAGTATAACCTTTATTTCGATAATCGTTAAAAATACCATTAGGAAAACTTCATGAGGTAATGGCCTACCCCACACGCATACTATGGTTTCATAGCACTGTATTCTAAGTATATGGATAATTCGAAGTAAAAACTTTTCATTAAAATACCACACCTTTTCAAAACGGGTTTCTTTTAAATTGGTATTTTTTTTGTAATTCTTGGCAATTACGCCTCTACAACCCTCATTAGGGGACCCGCTAATGAATAGTATGGATTATCGCACATCCTTGGGATAGTAGAGCGAGATACAGAACTCCTCATGGAGTATTCAGTCTCGAAAGGAAATAAAAATGCGGGTTTTAAGAAATACGACTTTTCTAAACAAAACTAAATTTTGGAAAAATTATATAAATCTATGAATCTGTATTTTCAATAAAAACATATTATGCAACTATATTTTTTAAATAAAAGATTAGAATTTTAATAAAATACCATCAAGTTACCAAAAGAGCCAGTTTTCAATAAAATACCACAAACTTTTAAAAAGGCTAAGTTTCATCACCAAAAATACCATTTAAATTAAAATTCATGTTCATGAAAACCCTAAATATTATAAATCATTCTTGAGGTTTATTTTTAAACCATATTAACGTATTTTTTTCATAAAAACCCCTCGAGATATGCAAAACAATATTTTAAGGACTCTAGTTTAATATAGGTTTAAGCGGAATCAATTCTCTTGAGCCCCAGAGAGCCGGAGAAAGTGAGTGCTTGTCTATCCAGGTTAGACAGTTTAACGGAGTTTTCAATGGCAATTGTCTTAGAAAAATACATAAAGCTGCCGTTCATGTGCAGCAGTTGCCGATTACTCCCGAACTTAAGATGTTGCGAGAACAAAGTCCTTTCATAAGATTCTAACTCCAACATGAATCCAAACTCAAACTAGAATCCAAAATCAAACACGAACTTGAATACTTGATCATGAACTTTAACACTCAAATTCCAATATCAAATTCAAACTTGTATACTTGACTTGACTTGACCGAACCATGGTTATAACTTGACATGAACTTGACATGACTACCTGAATACATGATTACATCTTGAATATGAACATGTACATTTTATATCCATGGATTCGGCCAAGACCTAAAATCTTAACTTATACAATATAATACGCAAGGATGAAGGGGTAGATTAGTACAGAACGTATATCGTGGGACGAGAGGTCACTTTAAAAGACACCTACATGATTCACGTGTCGTTGTCACGTGAGTTATGATGGGGCCTTGTACTACATGTTACCATTGTCCATGAGGTAAGATAGACTCCTCTCGTATACATGAATACTTTCTTTATCAAACTACAAATAACTACGTTAGAATAACTATCTTATACCTGTGAATGATCATATACAACTTTACATGTCTTCTGTTCATTTCACATTATATATTATCTTCACTTTCTTCTTTTAGGACTTACCGAGCGCTAGTCCGCTGATGACATTCCTCTCTGTTTTCTTTCTTTAGAATGTTCGTCGGGAGGACCGAACTCTAAAGACATAGAGCCGAGCCAGGAGGACTTGGACCAGTTTGCAGCTCAGCCTGACTACTAGCTTTTCTCTACCTGTACTTACTTTCATTATGCCGTTGTTTAGGCAATTGTATTATCATTGTATCTTTTATTTCCAGACAGTTGTATATAAAGTTGAATGTACATAAAGTTGTTGTTTCATTTTATTATTCTTGTCATTCTTGCTCATTGTTATATTGCTTAATTACGCTTAACGTATTTTCATAGTAATACGTTGCGGGCTTACCACGTCACCGCTTCTGTCCACTGGGAAGCCGGACGTGACACCAACACAGGAATAGGCAAGTACATGTTATGTCTATCTAGATAACAGGTCACGTCCATCAAGACAACAAGTCAGGATTGTTGATATTGATAAACATTATAGGTAACAAGTATAAGCAATATAAATATAATAATAGCCAAATAGAAGGTCACAAACATGTCAAGTATTGCGTACTAAATAGGTGAAATATTTATTTGCACAAAAAATTCATGATAAAAGAAAAAATATAATGGTCATGGTTATCTAGCTGATTTACAATAGCGTTTTACGATTATATAAATTAAACTGTATTAGGTTCTACTTATAGATGTACTTCGCATAGCTTTATCAATTGTAACTATACAAGTAATAGTGTTAATAAATGATAAAATATGGATTATCTCTATAAAATTGTATATCGATAATAATTTGCAACATTATAAATCTATATATATGTGTATAGGTAAACTAGCATGTAGCAAATTAGAAACCTGCCTTGATCTATATAACTTCGACAACAAATATGGATACCAACGTGACGAACACCGAATGACAACGACGTAACACGACATAAGTAAGCTCTCTGCCTGAGCTTTGAGAAACGGCGACGATATGACTGCTATGACGATGATTCGACGGCGATGATGAGGATTGTTACTGCTATGGGTTGCCGGTGATGAATTCTCTATGAGATGGGCTCGGTTTTAATGGGTTTATGGAGTTGGGTTGAATATCGACAATGAGCGTGTGCTTTTGAATGATGGCCGGTGCAAGGAGACGGGGATAGTGACGACGATGAGAGGTCGAGGGTTGGATGCGTGGCGACGAGGACGACGGGGAAGGAAGGAGACGACGACAAGACATGTTATTGGTCGGGGATGAAGGGGTCTCGATTATGCAGTGGGTTGGTGGCTGCGATGGTGAGGTCGAGGTCGAAGATGAGGGAGAAGAAGAAGTAGGTGGTCGATGGAAATAGGGCGACGATGAGCTGAGGACGGCGAGTTGGGTGCGGGGTACTAGGGCTTAGGAACGAGGGAGTTTGGAAAGAGAAAGAAAACAGAGAGAGAAGTGAGGTTTTGTTTTTATATAATATATATATATATATATATATATATATATATATATATAATAGTATATACAGTATAGCTTAGGTTATATATGTGTGTGTGTGTGTGTGTGTGTGTGTGTGTATATAGTATAATTTAATACAACTAATAGTATAAAGATAATATCAAACCACAAACCGTCTCCACTAAAATCTCACTAAAATATATTTTGGAGAAAAAAATACATATACATAACCTATTAACCATAATGCACAGAATATAATTAAAATATCTTATACCCATTTATTTAAGATTTAAAAGGATCATAAATATATCTAAAACTAATAATTATTTGGTAACCAGATTCTATTAAATTTAAGCGTAATAGATAAGAGTCAAAGATAAAATATGGGATGCTTAACCATATGATGGCAGTTAACCAATATAAATTATCTCTAACGTGTGGCTACCATAAGATATATGCATATGATTTAGATATTATATATATATCGGTTATACTAGATTTACATGGATTTAGTTTACTGATAAATATTAAATAAAAAATATAATCTTGCATTATAATGGGTTTCATGTATGCGGGTCGGATCGGATAACCACTTCTACTATTAAACCAATAATAACCCAAATGATAAATAAAACAAGTCTAAAGATACTAGTTAATAATGTACGATCGTGCTAGGGTGTTACATTATACCCAACTACAAAAGAATTTCATCCTTGAAATTCATGAAACGGGAAAAGACAAGAACAATAAAGATACGGATTTAAGAAAAGAGGTGTAGAAACTTTCGTCGAATTTCGTCTTCACATTCCTAAGTAGATTCTCCATGCGAACGATTTCCCCATGAAACAAGTACTAAAGGGATTACTTTATTCTTCAGATCCTTTTCTCGTCGATCCATAATAGCTATCGGTTGCTCTTCATAAGTCAAATGCTCACTCACTGTCAATTCCGAGTGATCTAGGATTTGCATCTCATCTCGAACATACTTGCGAAGTTGAGATATATGAAACACGTCATGAACACCCGCCAAGAATGGTGGTAAAGCCAATCGATAAGCCACCTCTCCAACACGCTCAATGATATCGAGAAGCCCCACGAATCGAGAACCAAGCTTGCCTTGCCTACCAAATCGGATTACTCTCATAGTCGGTGATATTTTCAAGGACACAAGATCACCAACAGCAAACTCCAAAGATCTTCTTCCGGTACCGACCTAACTTTTCTGTCGATCTTGTGCTATCCTCATATGATCATGAATCAGGTTAATTTTCTCCACATATGCATAATCGGTTCTGGTCTCAACAATCTTCTTTCTCTAACATCGTCCTAACTTACTGGCGAGCGACAGTTATGACCGTACAATGCTTCGAAGGGAGCTATCTGTATAGCCGCCTGAAAATTGTTTTTGTATGAAAACTCCACTAAAAGCAAATGATTGTCCCATGAATCCTTGAAGTCTAACATGCAAGCTCTCAACATATCTTTAAGAATTTGGATCGTTCTCTCGGATTGTCTATCTTTCTGAGGATGATAGGCCGTACTAAATTTCAAGCGAGTTACTAAACTTTCTTATAGACTTCTCCAAAAATGTGATAAGAACCGGGTATCACGATCAGAAACAATACTCAGCGGTATTCCATGCAATCTAAAAATCTCCTGGATGTACCTCTCTGCCAAAGCCTCCGTCGACTGATCAATATGAAATGGTATGAAATGAGCTGCCTTGGTTAGCCAATCAACAATCACCCAAACATCGTTATTGCTCTTTTGACTCTGTGGTAAGGCTGTTACGAAATCCATAGTTATATGTTCCCACTTCTATTGGGGAATCGGAAGTGGTTGTAACAAACTAGCTACCCTTTGATGTCCAGCCTTAACTTGCTGACACACCAAGCATCTCGACACGTAACGAGTAATCTCTCTTTTCATGCCTTCCCACTAAAATTTTAGTTGTAAATCTCTATACATCTTCGTGCCTCCTGGATAGCCGAATATGCGGAACTATGAGCCTCCTTCATGACTTCTTCACAACTTCCCTTTTAGGCATACATAAACAACTTCCATGTCTTAAAGAACCATCTTCATGAATCAATAAATCCATTCGAAATCTTGCTTCTACTTGTACTCGAAACTTCTGCAATCTAAAATCGTGCAACTGCGTTGCCTTAATACTATCAATCAACGATGACTGCACTTGTAAACTAGCCTGAAGAATTTGGTAGTACAAACTCCAACTCGAATCTCTGAAAATCTGTTTTAATCTCCTTCTGCGAAGTTAATATCCATATTGCTGACAACCGACTTAAGGCATCCAGCACTACATTAACTTTTCCCGGATGGTACTTTAGATCAAGATCATAGTCTGCCATCAGCTCCATCCATCTACGCTGCCTCATGTTGAGTTCATTCTGTGTGAACACATATTTTAGGCTCTTGTGATCAGTAAATACCTCGACCCTTTCGCCCAATAAATAGTGATTCCAAATCTTCAGCGCAAACATAACTGTTGCTAGTTCCAAGTCGTGAGTTTGATAGTTCTTCTCATTAGTCTTCAATTGCCTTGACGCATAAGCTATAACTTTTCTATGTTGCATCAAGACACATCCTAATCCTTTCCTAGATGCGTCGCGGTGAATAACTAATCCTCCGGAACCATCTGACACTATTAAAATAGGAGCGGCTGTCAATTTTTACTTCAGCGTTTCAAAAGCTAACGCACACTTCTCGGACTAAATAAACGGTACCTCCTTTTTTGTTTGCTTGGTCAAGGGTTCTGCTATCCGAGCAAAGTTCTCCATAAACCTTCTATAATATTTCGCAAGCCCAAGGAAATTTCTAATCTCCCCTACATTCTTCGGGATTGGCCAATCACGAACAACTGTAATCTTTTCGGGGTCAACTGCAATTCCATCTCCGGATACAACATGACCTAAGAACTTCACTTCTTTGAGCCAAAACTCGCACTTGCTCATCTTAGCATATACCTTTTCTTGTGTCAACATTTGCAGTGCGATTTTTAAGCGTTCTTCATGCTCTTCTCTGCTCCTCGAATAAACCAAAATATCGTCAATGAATACTACTACGAATTGATCTAGAAATGGTGAAAATATCCAATTCATCAATTCCATAAATATCGACGATGCGTTAGTAACTCCAAATGGCATAACTAGATACTCGTGATGCCCATATCGAGTTCAGAACGCCGTCTTGCAAATGTCTTCTGGTTTCATCCAAACTTGGTGATAACCTGATTGCAAATCCAAGTTCGAGAATACTCTCGCGCCACTGAGTTGATCGAATAATTCGTCTATGCGAAGAATTGGGTACTTATTCTTAATAGTCACCTAATTTAACTCTCGATAGTCGATGCACATTCTCTGTGTGCCATCTTTCTTCTCCAGAAGAACTGGAGCTCCCAACAGTGAACTGCTGCTGCGAATCCAGCCCTTCTCTAGTAACTCGGAAACTTGTCTCTTTACCTCTTTCAGTTCTACCGGTGCCATCAGATAATAATCTAGAAGATCACCTTCTTTGCTCTACAATCAATGTGAGAGTGGAAAATGTTAAGAAAGTTCATTCCCAAGACAACATCATAACTGCATGTATCTATCACCAAGAAATCCGCAAAAAACTCACAGCTGCAAGTAACATTAGGACAACCCTTGCATTCCCCACTAGATATAATTCTCCCATTCCCAGTGTGTATGTCCCAGATGCTAGATAGGGTCGTTTGTGGGATAGAGTGTGCACCAATAAACTTGGACGACATAAAGCAATGGGATGCACCAGAATCGAATAATGTCAATGCGGTAAATCATAAACAAGTAGGATACCCGAAACAATATCGTCTGAAGCTTTGGCCTTCTCGGCCGTCAAGGTGAAGGCATGTCCCTGATTAGGCCTCTGCGGTAGTTTTTGAATATCGTCTCTCAATCGTAGTTTTGAAAGGCACATACCGATCGTATGGTCAGCTGATCCACAAACTAAACAGGATTAAAGCAGGTATCGTGAAGTTGGAACATCTGTTTTGATGAGATGGTCAAGGAATTCGACTTTATCAAAAATCCAGATGAACCATTCATTTATAGTAAAATTGTAGCGAGAATTGTGGTATTCCTCGTCTTGTACGTGGATGACATTCTCCTGATAGGAAATGACATTCTTATGCTACAATCAGTCAAAGGATTCTTGTCACAAAGGTTCTCCAAGAAGGACCTGGGTGATGCCTCCTATATTATGGGGATCCAGATCTATCGTGATAGATCTAAAAGAATATTGGGAATTTCATAGTCAAGGTACATCAACACCATACTGAAAAGATTTAGTATGGAAGATTCAAAGTGCGGTAATCTACCGGCTTATCACGGAATCACCCTCTCCAAAGAGATGTCTCCTAAGACTGATTTGGAAAATGATCGCATGACTATTATACCCTACGCTTCTGTGGTAGGCTCTATAATGTATGCAATGTTGTGTACCAGACCAGATGTAGCTTACGCACTGAGCGTTGTAAGCAGGTATCAGTCAAACTCAGGGGAGAAGCACTGAACAGCAGTTAAGAACATTCTCAAGTACCTGAGAAGGACTAAGAAGATGTTCTTGGTGTACGGCAGTGATGACCTCCAGATCGAGGTTTTCACTGACTCTAGCTTCCAGAGTGACAAGGATGTTAGGTTCACGTTACCCACCCCGGATCTTTCGGGGAGGCGGAATAGGTAAAAATCAAAATTTTCCTCACTAGGTAACATGGACCATTCATGAAGGATCTTTGCTAAACAAAAACTAACAAATAAACTACAAGTTCTAACTACTATGTAGAATGGTTATACCTAGGTCTTGAACTCCTTCTCTTTGTGGTTCTCCTCCTTGCTTGCTCCTTGTTGTAGTTTGAATGGCTCCTCCTCGTCGTCTCCTCTTTGCCGAAGATAGATCCACCCGAGGGCCTCGAACTTGAGCTCCTACCTCAACCTAGAGATAACTAAGGTGCTTGGTTTGCTAAACCTAGAACCCTAGAATGAGTAGAGAGGTGTTATGGTGGCTTTGTCTCAAAAGCTTATGATTTCCAACACATGGAACACTTAAATTTTGAGAGGAAGAGGGAGAGCTCCAAACATGAGAGAGAAAGAGCAAGAGAGAATCAGGGTAGAAAATCTACAACCATGCTCATATTAGAGAAATAATATTAATAATAATAATTAAGGGAAAATGTGATGGTGAGTTTTGAATGACCATTATCATTTCATAATAAATGCAATTTGCAAGAATCAAGAAGCATCTTTTATATGAAATGATTATGGTCAAAATGTCAACAAGGGTCAAAATATCAACCATAGTCAAATGGTCAACCTAACCATGGCACAATAATCCTTAATTAATATTATTAATCATATTCCTCATTCTCATTAGGGTTTGGAAAAAGTCAATGGTCAACAAGTGAACCAAAGTCAAATGGTCAACAACCCTAATGAGAATCCTCTGCCTCTGTCAACTGTGCATACACACCTACATCCGTGTTCCGAGGAACTCGAATACACTGAGACAAAACCAATCCCAAAACAAATACTAAGATATGGCTTAAACCAAAGCCCGCTAGTAATAACTGCCCGGACACCAAACGTGCACAAGTGCGCGGATGTGAACGAACTTCATCGCAAAACCATGCGACCTCTAATCTGTTTTGCCCAAAGGCGAGTAACCCTCTGTGTGGGACTCTAAAGGATCGACACTACGCTGGCAGTGGGTTTAACCACAGGCCGCAAGCAGTACTAGCTGTATGTAACGGTCCCCAGGTAGATGCCGACAAGAAGACTGATGAGGTGAACCCATCCGAACTCCTACTGAGCCTGAATGTGACAATCTCCGTACAGTCTGGTCTGTTCGTCTAAGAGTATCGCATGTCGAGCCTAGGAGGGCGGCAAACGTCAGTCCCCTATAGCGGTACAAGTCGTGTCGGAGTGTAGCCCAAAACACCCTGAGAATCTACTGGAAAACCTACCAGTAATTCTCGCTTGCCCTGGCCAGGGACGACAATGTGTAATGGCTCTCCTAGACACAGCGCGATATCAACTCCCAATACCGGGAGAGACAGATCCTGTCTAACCGTCACTGCCTCCAAGTGCTTCGGGACTGCACCCAACTACTACCTGTTTGCATGACTCAGTAGAGCCGTGGTAGGGTAGTAATCTAAGAACAGTGGGAACACACTCGAGGCGAAGTGACAGTGTCAAGTCAGCGGACTAAGCTGTACTCATGTCACCTTGGAACTGTTAACTGACGATAGGTATAATACCAACCAACAGTCCCCGACGAGTCCTGTCCAGTGTACTCGTAACCTAACGAGCACCTACATACTATCTCCAGTACGACGTATTGATGGCTGGGGGACAGACTATCTCCCCTGCTGGGAAGAGAAGCTATGCACCAGTCTACTCTGGAATATCGATGCCCTATCTCGATAATCCTACAACTAGGGACCAAAATAAGGATGTGCTTATAGACTACCCAGCCCCCACTAGTGTGATCGCCATCACAACGCCGGTAGTCAAGCAAAGATCCTAAGGGCTCCATCAATATGTTTTAGCGATATGTTAAAAGAAACATATACACATATTAAGATAGAAACAAACCAAGTAGCATACTACTATATCGAGCAAGACTATTGTAAACCCGTGTATATATCCTAAGCTTCCAAAATGTATTATACATACTAGTACTATACAATAATGACCTCTAGGGCATACTTATGCAACAATCTCCCACTTGCACTAAAGGCCAGTAATTGGTGTGCCGCATACCCAACGTCTGCACTAAGGCCAGCTGCTGGCGTACCGCATACCCAATAGCTCAAAAAGTCGTTCGAACTGTGTTTGAGGGAGGGCCTTTGTGAATGGATCCGCCGTGTTATCTTTTGTGTCCACTCTCCGTACCTCGATCTCCTGGCGATCAATGATCTCGCTGATCAGGTGATACCTCCTTAAGATGTGTCTGGACTTCTGATGGGACCTTGGTTCCTTCGCTAAAGCTATAGCCCCATTGTTATCGCAATACAAAGGTATTGGGTCAACAATGGACGGAACCACCTGAAGTTACTAATGAACTTCTTCATCCAGACCGCCTCTTTTGCGGCATCGCTTGCAGCAATGTATTCAGCCTCCATCGTCGAGATATCCTGTTTGGAACTCCTCCAACATACTGCCCTTTCGTTGAGGGTAAACACAAAACCCGAGACAGACTTGCTGTCATCTTTGTCACTCTGGAAGCTTGAATTGGTAAAGGACTCGACCCTGAGGTCTTCAATACCGTAAACCAGGAACATCTCCTTAGTCCTTCTCAGGTACTTGAGAATGTTCTTCACTGCCGTCCAGTGGTTCTCACCTGGGTCAAACTAATACCGGATCACTACGCTTAGCGCGTAAGCTACATCTGGTCTTGTACATAGCATCGCATACATTATAGATCCTACTGCCGAAGTGTAGGGTATAGGGCTCATGCGAACCCTCTCCTTGTCAGTCTTAGGAGACATCTTCTTAGAGAGGGTGATTCCGTGCAATGTGGGTATATTACCGTGCTTGGAATCTTCCATACTAAATCTCTTTAGTACGGTCTCTATGTACTTGGACTGCGAAAGTCCCAGTAGTCTTTTGGATCTATCTCTGTAGATCTTGATCCCCAGAATGTACGAGGCATTACCCAGGTCCTTCATGGAGAACCGTTGTGACAAGAATAGCTTGACTGATTGTAGCATAGGAATGTCATTTCCTATCAAAAGAATGTCGTCCACGTACAAGACTAGGAACACGACAGTTCGTCCTACAATCTTCTTATAGATACAAGGTTCATCTTCGTTCTTGATGAAATCAAATTCCTTGATTGCCTCATCAAAACAGATGTTCCAGCTCCGTGATGCCTGCTTTAATCCATAAATGGATTTAAGCAACTTGCACACCTTCCCGCTGCTCCCACTGTCTACGAAACCTTCTGGCTGATCCATGTAAACGCACTCTTCCAAACAGCCGTTTAGAAAAGCCGTTTTTACGTCCATCTGCCATATTTCATAGTCATGGAAGGAAGCAATGGCAAGTAAGATCTGAATGGATTTGAGCAAAGCCACTGGAGAAAAAGTTTTGTCATAGTCCATACTAGGTCTTTGACGAAAACCTTTTGCAACGAGTCTAGCCTTATAGGTTTCCACCTTCCCATCTACACCAAGTTTCCTTTTGTAGATCCATTTGTATCCAACGGGTTTAACCCTAGGTGGAGCAATATCCAAGGTCCACACTTTATTGGTGTATATGGACTCTATTTCGGATTGCATAGCGTCCAGCTACTTATCAGAGTCCCTACTGATAATGGCCTGCCTGAAACTGGTAGGGTCATCTTCTTCCAAGATGCAATCCTCTCGATCCCCGTCTATGAGAAAACCGTAGTATCTCTCGGGCGGATAAGAAATCCTACCAGATCTGCGGAGTGGCTGAGGTTCGTCTGGGACTATTGAATTTTCTGGTTCTACTAAATCATCAATTTGAGTTTGTAGTTCAGATATTTCATCCAGTTCTACCGTGCTCCCACTTATTTCTTTTGCAAGAAATTGCCACTCCAAAAAGATGGCGTGCTGAGCAACAAACACCTTCTGTTCCTCGGTGTGGTAGAAAAGATATCCATTTGAATGCCTGGGATATCCTACAAACTTACATAAAACTGATCGTGCCTCAAGTTTGTCCGGATTCTGCTTTTTCACATATACTGGACAACCCCATATCTTAACCCGTTTAAGACATGGTTTTCTACTACTCCATATTTCATATGGAGTCTTAGGCACAGATTTAGACGGAACCTGATTCAGTAAGTATGCTGCTGTTTCTAGCGCAAGTCCCCAGAATGAAAGAGGTAACTCAACATTACTCATCATGGAGCAAACCATATCCAATAGGGTACGATTTCTCCTCTCCGATACACCGTTGTGCTGTGGTGTATAAGGAAGAGTAAGCTGAGAGAGAATACCATTCTCTTTTAAGTAATCTAGGAATTCCGTGCTTAAGTACTCCCCTCCTCTATCCGATTGGAGGATCTTGATACTTTTGCCAGTCTAGTTCTCTACTTCGTTTCTGAACTCTCTGAATTTCTCAAAAGTTTCAGATTTGTGTTTCATCAGATACACATATCCGAACCTAGAGAGATCTTCGGTGAATGTGATGAAGTACGAGAACCCACCCCTTGCATGTATAGACATTGGACCATATACATCACTGTGTATGAGTCCCAAGAGCTCTGTTGCTCTTTCTCCATGTCCGGTGAACGGAGATTTGGTCATCTTTCCTTTGAGACAAGACTGACAAGTTTCATAAGATGAAAACTCGAACGTATTCAAGAGTCCATGTTTATGCAACTTAATTAGTCTTTTCTCTTCGATATGACCAAGTCTACAATGCCATAAGTAGGATTCGTTCGTATCTGAACTCTTCCTTTTGCGTGTGTTTTGTACATTGAGAACTGTATTCTGATTTAGAAACGTAGATACCATTACACAATGTACCTTCTACAACCAGTACCTTGTGAAGGTGGATGTTCATGATATTTCTATCAAGAACAAAGTTATATCCATCTTTATTGAGTAAAGAAACTGATATTATGTTGCAAACCATGGAAGGTACATAGTAGCATTCGTTCAAAATCATAGTATTGTCATTTGGCAATACCAGGTGATATTCACCGACGGCTGCAGCATTAACTTGTGCTCCATTCGCTACCCTGAGCGACATATCACCAGGTGCAACTCTCCTACTTTTTCTCAGTCGCTGCAATAAATTACAGATATGAGATCCTGATCCGGTATTAAGTACCCAGGAGGTAAGGCTGACCGTAAAGCAGTTCTCAATTACAAGAACACTTGAAGTAGATGCAAAACCATGCTTCTTCTTCAACTGGGTATCCTTGGAATCCATACAATCCACTTTCTCTTGCTCATACTTATGACTGTTGTCACAAGTTAGAGCCGAACCGACGTTCCCCAGTCCCGAATAAGAATTCGGATCGGTCAAGCGATACATTTTATTATCTTGATTAGGGCGTGAAATGGCTGCTACCTGGAGAGAGAGAGAAAAGAAACACTCAGCGTGCGCTCTTGCAAGATTAGATTGGTTTATTAATTTATCTAATCAGGATAGCTCCTACTGTTTCCTCAAATTCTTCTTCAAACCTTTAAAAGAAGAACTAGTCGGGATTAATTGCACGTCACAATACTTGCTTAACCTTTCAGCCAGGCTAGTGTTGGTACTTCGAGGGAGGTTTTCCAACGCTTTCGTGAAGTTCCTTAATTAAATAACCTCTTTTCCCTGGAGGCGTAGCCCCGCTAACACCGTTCTAGACACCTACTTGGTTTATAACATTGATTGTTAAGTGAAATAATCTCCCGAGAGTAATCCAACTTATCAGTGGGATCGGGATCCAACTATCATTGTGTGATGACCTAGATGGAATCCACTCTAGTCACCACACTCCAGAAGGTATGCTAAATCTGCAAGTTTCAGTTTCTTTAGAAACTCCCGATGTGGTTTTTGCCCCAAGCGACTTCATGACCTTGACAGAGGTCAACATGTCATAAGTCGCAAGTCAAGTTCAACCCGTCATTATCCTGGATTGATTTAGACCCACTCGCACAAGTCCTTGACAGGGGTCAAAATGAATGTGCGACTGTCCTAAATAATCGTGTTTATCTATGCATCATACGAGCATTGCTTAGCTACCATTCACTATGCCTTGACACAGGTCGACATACACAGCATGAATACTAAGTAATACTTGTAAGAAATGACGGAGGGCCACGGCTGGGTTTTTGGCGAAAAACCCGTTAACGTAATGAACTTGATATCGTTGAAGGAACCTGATAGCCTTTTTTTAAAAATATAGTGACGAAAACTTTTGCTAAAGAGGTCACTCCCTGTGAAGGGATCTCGGCTCTTTCCTCGTCGAATGAGGTGCAGGATATTCCAAACTGAAGACCTCGATGCAAAGTAAGAATGATCGACTATAGTGAAGTTATTACCCTAACGCAAACTTTTGTCCAAGGGGTCACACCCGATGAAGGGATCTCGGCCCTTTCCTCGTCGAATGAGGTGCTGGGCATTCATAACCGAATACATCTGTGCAAAACAAAAGAGAACGTCCTTGCAATAACAGCTTTTTGAAAATTGTTCCAACAACGTTTTTTAGGTTTTTTTTTCTTTGCATTAATATAATGCGTCCCATCAATTAATCCTACCATTGCAGAAAACAACGAAAATATGACGTACGCTTATGCCATCCGCATTCGCCACGGGGCCCCGTCATCACCCGTTAGGTTACTTAACTAACGATAGAGCGAGAGCTGGACTAGCGCGGATGCAAAGCATAAGCAACGCCTACTAGATATCATATATAGATATATACATTCATCAGATGCAATGATAGCCATTCCAGATCACAGATGAACGCATTGGATATGCTAGGAATCCGCGTTTCGTTCGAGCCTGCAATGAAAGACGGATTACACGGTCGCGATGAATAGCCAAACCCCACCCTAGACCCCTACGCGCGCGGCAAACTACCCGCCTAGTACCCGAAGCGAAGCAACCTCCCTCAACAACGTGAGTAGGCCACTCGGCACTTCGAGGTACCCGGTAGTTTGTGCACCCCACCTTGGGTCTATCCTAGGAGCAAAAACGGTAAAATAAATAATATACAATGGCGGCTACAACCCCATTCCGGATGTGCGGCCATAAAAATAATATTACATCAATTTACATATTACATCAAATGAAAGATAAAGAAAACTCTCATCTCACAAAACCCCGGCTATTCATCCGCGACAATCCAACAAGTTCATATACACAATCCAATAACATTACAGATCACAGATATGCACAACCCCCACCAATCGACGTATAGCGATTAGCCGACGTTCAGTGCACATTTCACATTACAGATATAACCATTTAGCCAAAGTTTGTAGAACTCCGATCAAAATACAAATTTGTAACTACCCCAAAAATAACATTTTTCTCTGGATAATCTGGGCAGAAACAAAATATCTCAAAAATCCCAAAACACCAAACTGAGAAATCTGCAAGAAATCGGAGTCGCGGCCGAGTCAACTCGGCCGCGGAACCGCGGCGAAATGCTTGGTTTCGCCGCGCTTCCGCGGCTCTTTAACCGAGTCGTGGGTTCAAATTTCTTGCGTGTTCCTAAAAAACCCTGCTTGTATTTTTCATGTTATACAAAATATTTTTAGGCCTGTTTTGAAAATCGACAGAAAATACAAGTTTTCGGTGTGTTTTCGGGATTTTTTCCGGATCGAAGTTCTAAACACTTTGCTAACAGTTAATTGTTGGTTAGCTAGTCTCTGATACCACTGTTAGGTCCACATTACCCACCCCGGATCTTTCGGGGAGGCGGAATAGGTAAAAATCAAATTTGTCCTCACTAGGTAACATGGACCATTCATGAAGGATCTTTGCTAAACAAAAACTAACAAATAAACTACAAGTTCTAGCTACTATGTAGAATGGTAATACCTAGGTCTTGAACTCCTTCTCTTTGTGGTTCTCCTCCTTGCTTGCTCCTTGTTGTAGTTTGAACGGCTCCTCCTCGTCGTCTCCTCTTTGCCGAAGATAGATCCACCCGAGGGCCTCGAACTTGAGCTCCTACCTCAACCTAGAGATAACTAAGGTGATTGGTTTGCTAAACCTAGAACCCTAGAATGAGTAGAGAGGTGTTATGGTGGCTTTGTCTCAAAAGCTTATGATTTCCAACACATGGAACACTTAAGCTTTGAGAGGAAGAGGGAGAGCTCCAAACATGAGAGAGAAAGAGCAAGAGAGAATCAAGGTAGAAAATTTACAACCATGCTCATATTAGAGAAATAATATTAATAATAATAATTAAGAGAAAATGTGATGGTGAGTTTTGAATGACCATTATCATTTCATAATAAATGCAATTTGCAAGAATCAAGAAGTATCTTTTATATGAAATGATTATGGTCAAAATGTCAACAAGGGTCAAAATGTCAACCATAGTCAAATGGTCAACCTAACCATGGCACAATAATCCTTAATTAATATTATTAATCATATTCCTCATTCTCATTAGGTTTTGGAAAAAGTCAATGGTCAACAACTCAACCAAAGTCAAATGGTCAACAACCCTAATGAGAATCCTCTGCCCTGCCTCTGTCAACTGTGCATACACATCTGCATCCGTGTTCCGAGGAACTCGAATACACTGAGACAAAACCAATCCTAAAACAAATACTAGGATCTGGCTTAAACCAAAGCCCACTAGTAATAACTGCCCGGACACCAAACGTGCACAAGTGCGCGGATGTGAACGAACTCCGTCGCAAAACAATGCGACCTCTACTCTGTTTTGCCCAAAGGCGAGTAACCCTCTGTGTGGGACTCTATAAGCTCGACACTACACTGGCAGTGAGTTTAACCACAGGCCGCAAGTGGTACTAGCTGTATGTAACGGTCCCCGGGTAGATGCCGACAAGAAGACTGATGAGGTGAACCCATCCGAACTCCTACTGAGCCTGAATGTGACAATCTCCGTACAGTACGGTCTGTTCGTCTAAGAGTATCGCATGTCGGGCCTAGGGACGGCAAACGTCAGTCCCCTATAGCGGTACAAGTTGTGTCGGAGTGTAGCCCAAAACACCCTGAGAATCTACTGGAAAACCTACCAGTAATTCTCGCTTGCCCTGGCCAGGGACGACAATGTGTAATGGCTCTCCTAAACACAGCGCGATATCAACTCCCAATACCGGGAGAGACGAATCCTGTCTAACCGTCACTGCCTCCAAGTGCTTTGGGACTGCACCCAACTACTACCTGTTTGCACGACTCACTAGAGCCAGGTAGGGTAGTAATCTAAGAACAGTGGGAACACACTCAAGGCGAAGTGACAGTATCAAGTCAGCGGACTAAGCTGTACTCATGTTACCTGGGAACTGTTAACTGACGATAGGTATAATACCAACCAACAGTCCCCGACGAGTCCTATCCAGTGTACTCGTAACCTAACGAGCACCTGCATACTATCTCCAGTACGACGTACTGATGGCTGTAGGACAGACCATCTCCCCTGCTGAGAAGAGAAGCGTATGCACCAGTCTACTCTGGAGTATCGATGCCCTGTTTCGATAATCCTACGACTAGGGACCAAAATAAGGATGTGCTTATAGACTACCCAGCCCCCACTAGTTGTGATCGCCATCACAACGCCGGTAGTCAAGCAAAGATCCTAAGGGCTCCATCAATATGTTTTAGCGATATGTTAAAAGAAACATATACACATATTAAGATAGAAAACAAACCAAGTAGCATACTACTATATTGAGCAAGACTGTTGTAAACCTGTGTATATATCCCAAGCTTCCAAAATGTATTATACATACTAGTACTATACAATAATGGCCTCTAGGGCATACATATGCAACAAAGGATGACTCCAGGTCTATGTCGGGTTATGTCTTTACCCTCAATGGAAGGGCGGTCTCTTGGAATAGCTCCAAGCAGGACACCGTTGCTGACTCGACGATGGAAGCGGAGTATATCGCTGCATGTGATGCCGCAAAGGAAGCGGTCTGGATGAAGAAGTTCATTACAGAACTTCAGGCGGTTCCGTTCATTGTTGATCTAATACCTCTGTATTGTGACAACAATGGGGATATAGCTTTAGCGAAGGAACCAAGGTCCCATCAGAAGTCCAGACATATCTTGAGGCGGTACCACTGATCAGGGAGATCGTTGATCGCTGGGAGATCAAGGTGCGGAGAGTAGAGACAGAGAACAATACTGCACATCCACTCACAAAGGCCATCTTTCAGACACAGTTCGAGAGGCTAATCGAGATGATAGGTCTGCGATATGCCAATACATGGCCTTAGTGAAAGTGGGAGATTGTTAGTGATATATACCCTAGAGGCCATTATTCTAAAGTACTGGATTGTATATTACATTTTGGAAGCTTGGGATATTCACAGATATAATAACAGTCTTGCTCAAAATGGTAGTATGCAACCTGGTTTGATTCTACCTCAATATGTGTATATGTTTCTTTTAGCATATCGCTAATACATATTGGTAGAGCCCTTAAGATTTTTGCTTGACTACCAGTATTGTGATGGCAGTCACACTAGTAGGGGATGCGTAGTCTATAAGCACATCCTTATAAAGGTCTCTAGTCATAGAATTATCGAAACGGGGCATCGATACTCCATAGTAGACTAGTGTATACGCTTCTCATCCAAGCAGGGGAGATGGTCTGTCCCACAGCCATTGGTATGTCGTACCGGAGATAGTATACAGGTGCTCAATGGGTTATGAGTTACACTGGATGGACTCGTTGGGAATTACTGGTTGGTATTATACCTATCGTCAGGTAGCAGTTCTCGAGTGGCATGAGTACAGGTTAGTCCGTTGACTTGACATCATTATTCATCTCGAGCGTGTTCCAATTGTACTTAGATTACTACCCTACCATGGCTCAAAGGAGTCGTGCAAACAGGTAGTAGTTGGGTGCAGTGTTGGGAATCCACCCGCCCGCGCAAACGCATATGTTTTGGAAATAGTGATATGGTTTTAATGAAACGGAATGCATACGCAAGATCATTCTCGTTTTAAAATTTATAACCGCAAGTGCATGGCGCGTTGTAGCGAGCCGGCAAGAACGGGTCGATCTGCAGGGAATTGTGTATTAAGTATTGTTGTTTAAGGTTAACAAATCAATGAATTGGGAGTTTGTCACAAAATTATAAAAGAATACGAAAACAAGAAAACAAAGAGAAGCAAGAAAACAAGGTATGAAAGCATGGTTATGGCTTGGCTCGGAAGGTCGAATCACGACGTTTCCCTCTACACTCCTTGATCATGAGTTGTCCATTCCTTACGCCGATCCCGGCATGAAGCACGACTTATCAACGCGGTTGCAGAGCACAAACCGTCAAATTCCGATATTCGTCGTAAAGCACGAAATGAGTCTTTATGATACTTACCGTTTGTATGTCCACGCTTGGGGTATCAAAACTAAACACAAAGGTTAGCAAGCATACCGCAGCAACAAAAACACAAAGTGGTTAGTGAGAGCAAATGATTTTGGTGTTGAGTTTGCTAAGTATTTGTGATGGTATATCGTATATGAAAACAAAAGATTGTCAAGCAATTGATCACAAGATACGATATCCAAACTTAGCAAACTTAACACCAAATGGATTTTAATTTAAACATTGAAAATGGGGAAAGGGAATGAATACGGTATATGAGGAGGTTACAAGTAACCATGTGTCAAAATACCGTATCATATCAATATATAAACAATATTTAGATTAGAATCATAGGTTAAGCACATGAAACATAAATAAGAGGTGGAGGAGGTAAAGCCTTTCATCTCACTTCCTCACCCACACCACAACCAAATAAAGAGATTAGTTAAGCATGAATAAGAAAAGCAAATAAGAAAAAGAAAGCAAGTATAAAGAAACAAACAATTATATTAAGCACTTGAGAAAGAGATACAAGTTTTATGGTAACTTATTCAACCTCCTTAATGAAGCTCTCCAAAGAGAGCTTCAACAGGGAAGAAGAAGAAGAAACCAATATGAAGCTCACACACCCTTAAGCTAAACCAAAAGAAAGAAACTAACAAAATATTATATGGTATATACATGAGACCGTCAAGCTAAACACTCATATGCTATTTATAGGCAACAAAATATCAAAAGTTGCATATGCCACTCGACTAGAATGACAACAAGGGACCCACCAAAAGAGCACTAGCCCATTTGGCCCCAACTTGGCCGCAAATTGTGACCAAGATGAATTTATTTGCGGCCAAGAAATGGAGAGTGGGGCCCATCTTTCTTCAGTAGTCTTCTGGTCTCTTGGGTATCTCTCTGTAATTGCAATTTCTTTTAATTCACACCAGAGTGTAATCTGGAGTAATGTACAGAGAGGGATCAAGTGCAAAGGTTCATATCACATCAATACTTTTAGCAATCAATGCTCATTTAATGCACATCACACCATGTGCCCACATCTTGTTCCATACTTGCTCATGGCATCCCCCACTTGTATGTGTTGGACCAAGTTAGACAAAAAGTGAGTACACATGCATTATTTCCAAGAGAGGATAACGGTCGGTTTCCTATTCTGTTTGCAGTGTCGGCTCCCAAACGTTATATCTGTGATTTTGAATGTGTTTTCCAATATTTATCACGGATACCTATAAACTGTAATTACCGAGCAGACAATGATTAATAATACCGATATATAGCAAAATAGATAACGGATGAGAGGTATTAATATACAGTTTTTTGTGGTGAACAAATACCCCCAAACTTATCTATTGCGCGTCCTGAGCAAACAAAAATCCTAGCCTCACTTTCGCAGGGAACGCGATTGCACTGAGCACGTGCAACAAGCCGTTAAATCTCTAGGTGTCCCAAATAGGAGGAGTGTTGTCTCCTGAGGGTTTTCAGCAGATTACACCCACAAAATCCCGTCAAGCTAGGTTCATAAGTTAACATCGATTCTACTCTTACAGTTTAGTATCTAAGTTAGAAATTCTATCATCCTAAGTTAGAAATATTCAACCCTTATGTTTCACGCCTCCTATTTATTTAACCCCAGATCCTATAAATTTTTACAGTTTAGAAAGATCTCGGTATCTCCTGAGTTTTCCTTCTAAAGTGCGGTCTCCAATCAGGAATTTTTATCAGCTTTACGGAAAACATAAGTCTTATTCTTTATCCCTATCTTTCCTCCAAATATCGATTGTATACCCCTACGCGTGTGTAAATTTTCACCCCTACACTTAAGAATTAAATTCAAGTTATAATACCCTTGCCTTAATACCTAATACTACTTTTTTTCATTAATGGATGGACGGTTTTGCTCACACATGTTTCATGCGATTATTAATGCTTCTTGAGGTACTAACAGCCGATTACTGAATGTATGAGCCTAAAACGTAAATAGCAGTTTCCAGGTCTTGATTTTATTTATTTTTTCTTTTATTTTTCTTTTTCTTTTCAAGACTGGATATATTTTTCAATGATGCTCTTATGGTGGTTAGCTTTAAATACCGTTTTTCTTTCATACTAGGCTTTCAGGCAAGAGTATTTCTATGTATCCTCTACTATCCCAAGTTTTAAGGTGCGTGTATGTTCAGTTTTTAGGGTGTATATGCAGTTTTTAGGGTGTATATTTTCTAAATTTGGACTCAAGAATAGAAACTATTTTTCAGACTTATCTTTTAGTAAAGCATCAATACTTTCTCTTCATCTTGACTTAACTAAAGAACTGAACTCAAGATTACCTATTTCTCAAAAAAAACTGTAAGGATGTATAATTACCAAGATTAAACAGAATGAGGGTTATTTTTAGAGTTTTCAATTCCTAAGCCTAGGATTTAGTTATTTATAATATATCAACTAAATTTTTGGAATAACAATCTAAGTTACCCTGTTAGCTAATTTGATGACAAAGTTTTTATGTTTTTGTAATTTTTTGTTTTATTTAATATGTATGCAATGCAGAATTACAATATACACATGATGCAACAAAATAAACGCAGTGCTTACCCCCAAACCTAAGTTTTACGATGTCCTCATTGTTGCCTCCGTCTCCGGTAGCTAGACTTAGACATCAGGTTGAGAATTTTATTCAAAGAAAAAGAAAAAAACTACGACTAATTACAACATATACAAGTGAAACGATTGGGTTAGTTCAGAAATTAATACCAGCCTTTCAAAAATTTTGTCAATATATTGTCATGGCTGGCAAAAGAATAGGTATAATAAAAAGAGAAGGAGAATATACAAAAAAATGGTTAGAAGTTAGTAAAGGGCATGGGTGTGTGAAAGTAGGGATCAGAAGACGCTGAAAATGAAGATGGAATTTTGAGGAGGTCAAAGAATTGTTTTCTGAATGAATTGAATGTTCAATAAGCACGTGTTGAGTTCCAAAGTCAAATTCGTTTAAAAACTGGAGTTCATCCGTAAAAAGTTCAGCAAAAGAAAGGTTTCTCGGATATTCCCAAATTGTTCCCGACTCAAACTCACCAAGAATATCAAGTTTATCAGCAAACATTTCCTCAAAACTCGATATGAAAGAATATTTTTCAAGACTGTCTTCCTCCCTAAGATCTTCCACAATCTTACTCACATTATTTACTAACTCTCCCAAAATGATTTCTCCCTCATCACATTCACAAATGGGTAGGTTCATATCATCTTAAAAAGTAGGTTCCCACACTAACGTTTCTTCTGAAACAATATCAACAGGTGATACAAAAATTATGGGTTCCCGATCATTGATCTCTTCTAATCTATTCCAACCATACCCGACAAATTCACAGGGTTCCTCCTCTAAAATTGGAAAGAAAAAATCAGTCAGAGGTTTTTCTTGTGTGTCCTGACAACACTCAGTCAATTCTATTGTTTCATCATCTATGAAATCATCAAAATTTGGTTGATCGTTTATCTCACTTAGGTGACTTCCTAGATGACAGATATTGATACTATTGGGTTCCGATTGACTGTGTTCACTCCCTAGAATTCTCACAGCTAAATATTTCACTTGTTCCTCAATGCTAGCCAATTATTGGGCCTGTGCAAGAAATAATTGCTCAGACTGCTGTATGAACAGGGCTAGCGTTGTAGCAGTTTGATTCTCGACCGCAGTCATTGCTTTAATACCCTTTTCTAGAGCGGTCAACCTAGCACCCATCTCACTATCATACCCTAATGATGGTTCAACTGTTTCGGGTTGGAGGGGTTGTGATGGTGGTGATGCTAGAGCAATCAATCTGTTGATCTCTTTCTCTAGATCTTCAATCATTTGGTCTATGGTTGAAGTGAGACTGTGTTCAAGAGTGTTAGGTGGGTGACCGTTATCAAAAATTTGGGACAGTTGACAATGTTCATGAATGTGGGAAGAATCATGGCAATTTGGACAAATTAATTGGGACTGAGTATAAACAAATGAATAAGAATCCTGAAAAATCGAGTTAAATCTTGTGTCACCCATATTAACAAGAATTCACAAATGTCACAAAAATAAAGAATATGTTATGCTAAGTCAACTAGACTTGCTCAAGAACCTGATTGACGAAGTAAAACTGTGTCGAGAAATAGGCTCAAGATATACTGATCATGAAGCCAAGTAAGCGCAAGAGATAAGGGGAGGTTTTCCAACGCTTTCACGAAATTGCTTAATTAGATAGCCCTTTCTCTTGAACACTTGCCTAGACACCCCGTGAACGATATACCGCTAAGCAAAGTTCTAAAAACAGTTAACTTCTCCTAATGAGCTTGAAGTTCTTAAGGTCAGAGTTCTAATTGATTTTAAAATTACTGGGGGTATGAAAAAATGCAGTTTTGTGATTTGTGGACTACGGAGAAAAGGTGATGAAATCCTTTATCGTATCTTGTTTGGTCATTTTTGCCCTTAATTCCGTATTAAGATGCAATGCGCAATCAAATAAAAGAATTCAAGAACTCAAGCAATTTAAGCAATTCTTTTTCGTTTAAGTTTAAGCGCTGCAAAAAATACGGTTAGTTCTCTGTACAATTGGCGGCAAAATTGTGTGAAGAATCCAGCAAAAGATAGAAATATTGGAATGCGTCGGATTCGAGAGGAATGTGTTAGGAAATACGTACCAAAATGATTTGGGTTAAGAAACCCCTTTGAAAGTGATCCCGAGACTTTGATTGTTCGCTTGCGTGGGTCAAATTACCCGGATCTTTGGCACTATACTTTGCTAACGTCTTGAAATTGAGTTTGAGTCTCGCTCCGCACGATCGCTGATCATAATTCCGTGAAAAACCTGAAATGTCGGAAAATACGATATTCAGTGTCAGAAGCGATATATATGCCCCAATTCCTTCACACACACAATTGTGAAATTTTGCATATACCAATGGATCAAAAATATGTCAGAGGAACAATACCCAAAAATTTGGAGCAATTGGGTGAAATCTGGCCGCAATTTGCGGCCAGAAGCAATATTTCGGCGGCCAACTCTTTGAGTTGGTGCTCCAACTTTTCACTGCGTGGTTCTTGTCCTATTAGTGTCCCAATGTTATATGCAAAATCCTATAATTAAATTCAGTGTGATAGCAGATCAAAAAGACAGAGAACAAGTTAAAAGAATTTGTTAGTTTATGTTAATTTTGAAAAAATTAAGTTAGTAGTTAATGAATTAGTAAGAACCAGAAATAACGGTACCCAATACTACCAACTCCCCGGCAACGGCGCCAAAAACTTGTTGGGAATCCACCTGCGCGCGCAAACGCGTATATTTTGGAAATAGAGATATGGTTTTAATGAAACAGAATGCACACGCAAGATCGTTCTCGTTTTAAAATTTATAACCGCAAGTGCACGGCGCGTTGTAGCGAGCCGGCAAGCACAGGTCGATCCGTAGGGAATTGTGTATTAAGTATTGTTATTTAAGGTTAACAAATCAATGAATTGGGAGTTTGTCACAAAATTATAAAAGAATACGAAAACAAGGAAAAAAAAAAAGAAGCAAGAAAACAAGGTAAGAAAGCATGATTGTGGCTTGGCTCGGAAGGTCGAATCACGACGTTTCCCTCTACACTCCTTGATCATGAGTTGTCAGTTCTTTACGTCGATCCTGGCATGAAGCACGACTTGTCAACTCGGTTGCGGAGCACAAACCGTCAAATTCCGATATTCGCCGCAAAGCACGAAACGAGTCCTTTTGGTCACTTACCATTTGTATGTCCACGCTTGGGGTATCAACACTAAACACAAGGGTTAGCAAGCATACTGCAACACCAAAAACACAAAGTGGATAGTGAGAGCAAATGATTTTGGTGTTGAGTTTGCTAAGTATTTGTGCTGGTATATCGTATATGAAAACAAAAGATTGTCAAGCAATTGATCATAAGATACGATATCCAAACTTAGCAAACTTAACACCAAATGGATTTTAATTTAAACATTGAAAATGGGGAAAGAGAATGAATACGGTATATGAGGAGGTTACAAGTAACCATGTGTCAAAAAACCGTATCATATCGATACATAAACAATATTTAGGTTAGAATCATAGTTTAAGCACATGAAACATAAATAAGAGGTTGAGGATGTAAAGCCTTTCATCTCACTTCACCCACACCACAACCAAATAAAAAGATTAGTTAAGCATGAATAAGAAAAGCAAATAAGAAAAAGAAAGCAAGTATAAAGAAACAACAATTATATTAAGCACTTGAGAAAGAGATATAAGTTTTATGGTAACTTATTCAACTTTCTTAATGAAGCTCTCCAAAGAGAGCTTCAAGAGGAAAGAAGAAGAAACCAATATGAAGCTTACTCACCCTCAAGCTAAACCGAAAGAAAGAAACTAACAAAATGTTATATGGTATATACATGAGACCCTCAAGCTAAACACTCATCTGCTATCGATAGGCAACAAAATATCAAAAGTTGCATATGACACTGGACTGGAATGACAACAAGGGACCCACCAAAAGAGCACGAGCACATTTGGCCCCAACATGGCTGCAATTTGCGGCCAAGATGAATTTATTTGCAGCCAAGAAATGGAGAGTGGGGCCCATCTTTCTTCAGTAGTCTTCTGTTCTCTTGGGCATCTCTCTGTAATTGCAATTTCTTTTAATTCACACTAAAGTGTAATCTGGAGTAATGTACAGAGAGGGATCAAATGCAAAGGTTCATATCACATCAATACTTTTAGCAATCAATACTCATTTAATGCACATCACACCATATGCCCACATCTTGTTCCCTACTTGCTCATCGGCAGCCCCCACTTGTATGTGTTGGACCAAGTTAGACAAAAAGTGTGTACACATGCATTATTTCCAAAAGAGCTCTTGCGATATCGGTCGGTTTACTATTATGTTTGCAATGTCGGCTCCCAAACGTTATATCTATGATTTTGAATGTGTTTTCTAGTATTTATCACGGATACCTATAAACTGTAATTACTGAGCAGGTACTGATTAATAATACCGATATATAGCAAAATAGATAACGGATGAGAGGTATTAATATGCAGTTTTCTGTGGTGAACATGCATTCCCGAAGCACTTGGAGGTAGTAGCGGTTAGATATGATTCGTCTCTTCCAGTATTGGGGGTTGATATCGCGCTGTGTTCGGAAAACCATTACATAAAGTCCCTCGCCAGGGCAAGCGAGATTTATTGTTAGGTACTCCAGTAGTTTCTCAGGGTGTATTGGGCTCTACCTCGGCATGACTTATTGCGCTATTAGGGTCTGATGGTTACTATCCCTTAGGCCCGATATGCGAGTATCTTAGACGAACAGATCGAACTGTATGGAGATTGTCACAGATAGGCTTAGTAGGAGTTCGGATGAGTTTGCTCATCGGTCTTCTTATCAACAGATACCTAGGTCGTCGTTACGTACAGCTAGTACCGCTGATGGACTTGTGGTTAAACCCACTGCCAGCGTACTGTCGAGTTTTTAGAGTCTCATACAAAGGGTTTCCCTGCTTCGGGCGAAACGATGTAGAGGCTGTATGGTTTTACGGTAGGATTCCGATCATATATGTGTACTAGCTGCACGGATGTTGTTCGAATAGGATAATATTAGTGGACTTTGGTTTAAGCCAGATTCTAGTATTATATTATTGAATTATTATTATCTCATTATATTCGTATTTTTCGGAATATGAATACATGTATGTATATATGGTAAGGGCATTCTTGTAATTTCACAAGAGATGCTTGTAGAAGGGACACCTCATTATTTGAATTTATCTATTTATGGAAATAGATTAATGAGGTGGAAAATGGAGATATTTGTGGTATGGAGTGAAGCATGGCTCATTGGTTTATTTTATTTTTTGGGACACACTATTCAAGCATGGTTGATATTTTCAATTATAAAATATTGCATGCTTAAGTGAGATGAGTGTAGGATCCATTCTTCACTTACCATAACCTTAGCTCATATGCATTTTCACTCTCTCTCCATTTTTCTCTCTTTCTTCCTCAAGACCTAAAACCTTCACATGTGTTGTGAGTCATTAGGTCTCTTAAGATAAAATACTCTATTAGATACTCTATATGTTCTAAGCTACCTAGCTTAGCAAACTAGGTACCTTATTTATCTCGGTTTAGAGGTTGGAGTTTGAAGTACTTATTTTCAGGTGGATCATCTTCGACACGAGGAGGCGGACGTTTCAAGCACGGTTTGCTCTTCGAGGAGCTCAAGAAGAGGAAGAGAAGAAGAAGACCCAAAGGACTTGTAAACAAGGAGGTATAAACCCTAACATAGTAGTTAGAATCTCCTAGTAGATATAGCTAGTTAAGGTTTCCGTAAAGTTCCTAGAGTTAAAATCAGTGTTGCGAAGTAATAAAAATCATTTTTTTAAAATTCCGCTTCCCCGCGAACTCGCGGGGTGTGCGACATCGACTAACACGCTCAGCACCTCATGTGAAACACATGTGGGTATAAGACCAAAATAAACGAGACATCGCCGCACGTGCTCCTCACACGGATACTCCACAACAAAAGATTCAGCGACTCACGTGCTTCCCATGCGGGCGCCCTCAAACAAAAGGCCCAGGGCTTTACGTGCTTCCCATGTGGGCGTCTAAGACAGAAGGCCAGCGCCTCACGTAAAATACACGTGTGCACTGAATTAAAGTGCTTAGCACTTCATATGTAGCCAAAACGGCTGAGTGCTTAGCACTGATTGGGCAGCGCCCAGTGCTGCACGTGCACCTCACGTAGATGCCATAAAAAGTGCTTAGCACTTTATGATTAGTCAAAACGACTAAAGTGTTCAACACTCATTAGGCAGCGCCCATGACTGAATGCTTCACATGATATACATGTGAACGTCAGAGCTCAAATAAATACTTAGAACTTTTACACAAAAAGAAAAGGGCTAAGCAAACAGAGCCCAAATAAGTGCTTAGCACTTTTGAATAAGAAAAAAAGAAAAGACTAAGACAAAATTGGCTAAGTCTCTGAAGTTTTCTTGCGGCTGAGCCTAAATGCTCTTTTGCTGAATCTTAAGTAAAAATGATCCTAAAATATTGTTAAGTTGATCTTAGTCTCATATAAGACTAACGTATCCTTACAAAAACAAACTGAGCCCAAATGTCCACTTATATATTTAAGTTGATTTTAATCTCAAACTAGATTAAGGGTCCTTAAATAAAACAAATATACTTTTAAACTGAAGGAATATACAATCTAAGTTCAAAACCCTGTCAAGCAAATCCTTTACCAAAACCCAAATTTAAAATATATGGATTTGGACTGATCCACGCCCTACGGACGACAACAAAAACTAGTCTCCGTATACAATCCATGGGCAACCAAAATAAACAATACATACGACACGAAGTGAACTGCTGAAGAAGAAAAAAGTGGTTATCGCAATGCGGTAACGTAATTAACTGCAGGGGCTTGTATCTGCAGAGAAGAGCGTCCCTACAATAAAAAAAAACCCTCACAAATGAGGGGGAATATGATGAAGTCTACTACAACAGTCGCGTTTGTCCAAACCTCCGATATATGGTTCCATAAATCAACTTGGTATTTTCGGAGAGGTGGATGGATAAGTCCAAATAGTATCTGCCCTCAAATTCAGGCAAGACGATCTATCCCAGTTCGTCTCTGTTTTCAGCGGTGAACTGTACCCTCATATAAATAAATATATAACTCCCCCTCGTTTGTGTATAATTTAAATTTAATATGTTATATTATGAGATTTTTGAATATAACCGTGTTAGGTATTATGGTTATTATAAATCAGATAAATTCTTATTCATACTGTTGAGATTATGATTAGTGTGTTAAATTGTTATGATTATTAGTTACCAGTTTGTTATGTTATGAGATGCATAAATTGAGATGATTTATCTCTTAATAAAATTGATCGAGTTTATTGCTTTCTTATCATAGTAACAGAGTCAATGGCTCGATCCAAAATTTATCTTCATTTATATAAATAAAGTTACGTTAATAATATCTAATTTAGAGATTAGTTCACTCAATTTGATCATAAGCAGTTCCCTCTATCAATATCAAGTCCAAGCAGCTGTTCTTTTCTTATGACGTTTTCTAACAGCATGATCTTCCGTCTAAATAGCTATTCTTTTCTTATAACATTTTCTTGCAGCATGATCTTCTTTTGGTAATTCTAGTGAAAGAGACTGCAGATTATTCGATCCAGCTTGCAATCCATGAAAGAGACCAAAGGGTATTAATCAATCATGCTCGATACTTTAGATCTGTTGTTCTTCTCCATCGTTTTACAAGTTGCATATTTGGTTAAAGATATTATCCAAACTCTCGGTTATTCACCGCGAGTTTGAAAGAGGCGGTTAGATTATGAGATATTTAAATTTAACTGTATTTGGTATTATGATTATCATAAATCAGATAATTTCTGATTCATATTATTGAGATTATGATTAGTGTGATAGATTGTTAGGATTATTAGTTACCAGTTTGTTGTGTGGTGTATAAATTAATATGATTTATCTCTTAATAAGATTTATCGAGTTTATTGATTTCTTATCAATTATCTCCATCTCTCATTAAAAAAACAAAAAACACTAATCTTCTTTATCAATTCAATTCGACTCCATCTTTCAAAAAGAGAAGAAGAAACGCCTCCATCCTACCCACCCTTTAGGGTTTCAATTAGAGTTTGGTTTAGGGATTTGATTTAGGCTTCGAATTTTGGTTTTGTTTGAGATTTATTTAGAAACATGATCCAAGACTTCATTAAAAACTTAGATTGAACACTAATCAAACCAAATTTTTTGAGAAGAATGGGAAGATCGGGATTCGCCGAAGTATAATCAGGTTCGCCGTTGCCGGAGTGGAATCAGGCTCGTCGAGGTGGGGATGGTCTTAACGCGAAAGGTATTGCAGGGCCCATGGTTTGTGTGGGGTCAAGGATAAGTCTAACAGCCGCGAGGACACAAAGCGGTATTCTTGCCAAAAATTAGCAAGCGTTAGGATCCTAAGGGAGAGAAGATTTTATTTATTTATTTATTATTCTTTTTTCTTTTGCATCGGCATTTTGGTCAGATAACAACTTATAAAACTTAATGAAAGTTAAGTGGGTGGAGGCAAATTACATGTTTTCTAACTTTAGGACGGGGTTTTCCACACTTGAGACAAGCATGAGAGGGATTCCTTCAGTGAAGCAGCCTATATCTCTACTATTACATTTCAAAAGGAAAGGAGTCTAATATTAATATCAACTTGAAAACTTTAAAAAAATCAAATCAAATTTCATATCCGTAGTTACTAAATTTAGTGGATACAATTTATTTTGTTTTTCCTTTCTCGTAATAAAACTCTTCCTACTAACCCTTCTCTTTTTAAAAAAGTCATTCCCACTGTCTAAATTAACTAATTTGTTCTCTGAAAAATCTAATTTATTAGATATGTGCAGTGCCACGCCCCGCTTCCCAAAATATGGAATACGAGGGGTGACTAGGCCAGCCATACTCCTACGGTCAGAGAATAATCCCGACGTAGTCACACTTCGGCTTCTAGCATTATATGGTAGTCAGTAAACAATACAAGAGTAAAGGAAATCACAGTTCACAATTTTATTAAATTACAATAAAAAGTGTTTGAGTTACATTTATTTTGTAGAATGAGATAACTAACCAATGAAAAACAATGTGCTTAAAGTAAAAAAGGAATGGCGCTGATATTGCGGTCTAGACCTCCGCGAGCTCGAATGGCAGGTCCTGCTCCTTGACTGGGTCCACTTCGTCTTTGAGCATGCACACTCAGGTCGTCAGAGCGACACATATAGCAATAAATACATATGATGGATACAATACTATTAAACATGAAAGGTGCAACAGAATGCAGAACACGAGAGTAATGAACAGGACGATATAAATATCATGTCGGTAAACCAGGCAATGTGTATGTCACTACTTAACAGTCACTAGGTCAATGAAATCAATTGGTGGAAATGATGCTCGTATTTAACAAGGGTCTCATGCATACCCAAGACTACGGTCCACTGTTTCCCGGGACATAACCCTGCAGGGGTGCCGCTAGGCCCACGACTATATATATATATATATATATATATATATATATATATATATATATATAGAGAGAGAGAGAGAGAGAATAATGGAGGAAAGATGCCATAGGAGGGGATTTCCTCCTATGGTGTCGAAAAAATACACCCTCTCTTATTTTTTTCGCCGATCGGCACCCACCATCTTCATCGTTATCATCTAAGATGTGGGTACACCAAATTTCATGTGATTCTACAACCATTTCACCGTTGATTTAGCAATGTAAAAAGTTCTATTGTCGGTAAACCGTTGATTTTGGACCCACTAAATCAACGGTGAAAAAGTTGTAGAATCCTATAAAATTTGGTGTACCCACATCTTAGATGATAACGATGAAGATGGTGGGTGCCGATCGTCGGAAAAAACGGAGGGTGTATTTTTTCGACGCCATAGGAGGAAATTCCCTGCGATGGACTCTTTCCTCCATTAACCTCACACACACACACACACACACACACACACACATAATAGCAAATGATCATCTTTTAAGTCACTGTACCCCGCTAATTACGAGTTCAATTCCACCTTGATTTTCCCATTTCCCAGGTTATAGTATGTATTCAAGTATTAGATAGGTTATGAGCAAATACGTATAGCTTTCACTTTCAATCACGTTTCCACTTATCAATATCACTCTCGTATTTGCCACAACACAATCACTAACACTTATATATCGACAATGCACAACATTCGCTAGGTCTCAATGTAAACGATCACTATGCAGCAGGTATAAAGCTAGCACAAAAATAGGCAGAAATGCACTTAATAGATATTCACTAAATTATGACACCAACGCCATATGACTTGCAAAATTTACCATAAATCAAACGTATAGAATTGACCAAAATAATATAAAATACGTATGAAGCACACTTGATTATCTAAGCAGTAAAATTAGTTTCATATCAACCAGAATTCAGGTTACGGACTTATCATCATTTTAAATCAACGACCAGTTACTGGAATTCCGGTTTCAGAACTGGAAGTTCAACTTCGCTCACAGTTTACTAGGGATTGTGTTCAGATTTAGGTATTTTTCTAGTTGAATAAAATCTAGTTTTATCTGTTAGATTTCCAACGCATCAAATGGATTAATAATAGCCTTTTAGTAGTAGGAGTTATGTCCTGTTTAATGTGAAGGTATAAGAAATGTCGCTGCAGAAACTACAGAACACGTCGACATTATAAAATACAAACTAAATATCAAACGACTGTGAAACTGCACGGGACCAGATTCACGTGTTATCTAACTAAATTATCTACGCGACTATATGGGGTTCCGTGCATTTTCAGTTTTATGTAGGAGTGTACAGGTGCTTAAAATTAGGTATCCTCGAGGAATGTTGTCCCGGACTGCGATCTAGCGCCGCATTTCCAGTCAAGTCTCGTTACAGTGGCCTATCATCATTGAAGGGTAAACATTATAGGGTTCTAGTTTATCGAGTCAGCTTCGATTCGAGAAGTAGAACATTACATTCCAATCTGTATTGAATTTAATATATGTTTTCCAACGTGACATGTGCGGTGCATTCCAATTTTGGCGTCGCCTTTAGGGGGTGACTTTACATGATTAAAAACATGATATTTTGCATCCAGATTTATACACGATATTCGTAAACAGTAAAGGGATCTAACTATCACAAGTTCCGCCATATTATGATATGTTTCCGTTTATAGTTCGCATCAAATAGCTAGGGTAATGTTTGGTAATCGGTCGAAAATACAAGATTTCCTTAATCAGTAAACGATAATCAATTCTTATAAATTCTAAACGACATTAATATGGGCTAACCAATCAAGTTTGGTTCGATTCATTACTACCAATCATGATGGCTCAAGTATAAGTGTTTGATTTATTACTTAACGTTATTTAGATATATAAATGTACATACCCACCCACACACACATATATACACATATCTATTTATAATTAACTAACATCAGCATTAATCTATAAAATTATAATAGCATGAGCAGCAAGTGAAGAGTTTCACCGGCCTTAGACAGTAGACGACAACGCGGCAGTGAACGATGACGGAAGGCACGGGCTCGACGCATGCACGGATAAGGCATGGCACGACAACAGCGACAAGCTTGAATGCTCAATGAAATGTCGGGCTCGTCGGCGGCTTGCGGCAATGGCAATGGCAATGGCGTGGCGGCGAGTGTCGGAGAGGAGCTCGGTTGTGGCAGTGTGGGGGGGGTGCCGGCGGGTTTGCAGTGGCTCGGTGAGGAGTTTAGGGCTCGGCACGATGCAATTGTGATCACGGGTGCTGTGGCACGGTGGTGAGGTGCAGCGGAGCTCCGGGGGGGTGCAGGCGGCGAAGCGGCGGCGTCGGAAGGATGATATGGAGAAAAATGGGTGCAATGGTGTGGGCTCGGTGTCGTGGAGGAAAGGAGGTGATGGGGATGACCGGAGGAGGAGGCTTGTTGGTGAGGTGGTGGTTGCAGTGGGATTCGGGTTGGTCGCTGGAGGTTGAGGGAGATGGCGAGGTGGTGATAGGTTCATGGTTGTTGAGCTCGAGCTGAAGGAGGAGGAGCTGGGGGGTTGTCGGTGATGATGATTGAGGACGAGGGGAGCGAGCAAGATGGGTGAAGGAGTGAGAGGTGACTCGGTGTTGAGACGAGGGTGAGGAGAGGACGTGGGGAAGCGGGTCTCGCGGTGAGGATGAGAGAGGGGGGAGCCATTGGAGTGAGGGGATTTGGTGGAGGGGATCGCGGGGGAGTTGGCGAGCGGGATGCAGGTCTCGCGGAGTTGGGCGCGGTCGTCGCGGACGCGAGAAGAGGGGAGGAACATTAGAAGGAAGAAGGAAAAAAAGGGCGGGAAAAATAAGAGAAGGGGGAGAAGAAGAAGAAGCGGGCGTGGGTCGGGTAGGTTGGTTTAGATTAGAAATAATAATTAAAAAAAAAAATATATATATATATATATATATATATATAATGAAAATAGAAATAGGAAAAAAATCAAGAAAAATATATACATGGAATCTGGGGATTTACCTGCAGCCACAATGCAAAAAATATACGGTTAAGCCCAAATCAATTTTTCCGACCTCTTTCTTCTTCACAAATCATTATGACCTTCTTCATTCCAGCCCAACTGAATTTGTTATTTTTTATAAATTATGCGAGTCAACCTTTTATGAAACTAGACTGGGCTGGGCTTAGGTTCCATTAACTATAATGGGCAGGACTTAGCAATTTCTAAATCAAACATAAGCTATATATTTAATGGGTTGGACCCATGTTTTTTTTCTTTAGAGCTCGCAAATAAAATAAGATGATGGGCTTTTTGTTTAATAGGGTATGGGCAACGGGCCCAGTCTTACAAGGTCTATCTGACTGGGTCAGACTGGGCTTATTGAACCAGTAGGCTTAATTTAAGCCCAGTTTGGATATTTAGCCTGTTTTTAACCCTTGTTTTGGGTTAAAGGCTTATTTTGAGCTGTTTAAACTATATTAAATTATTTGAAGCTACCAATGAGCTATAGCCTATGGGCACTTCCCCAGAGAGTCCCGGGTTCGAATCCTAGGCAAATGCATGGGTCCCCTGAGTGCGTGTTTGTGTATGTGTGCGTGTTTGTGTAAGTTAGGGCATACATGTTAATGCCAAAAAAAATTATTTAAAGCTTCTCTTAAAGTAGATTTATTTATTTTTTTGGTTAAATTGCATTAAAATCCCTCAACGTTTCACCATATTGCGGCTTAAATGGTTTAATTTTTTTCCCGGCCTTTATATACCTATAGTTTACTTTGTTAATTTTCATCTAAAAAAGCTAACGGTGGACGTGAAATGACAAATTTACCCTTAATTAAAAAATCCCCGACCCGACTCCATCTTCCTCATTCATCAACCTCACTCCATCTCTTACCTTCTTCCCTTGAATTAAACCCTAGTTTCCAAATTACCATGGTAAAAACCCTATTTTATAATAAAAATCTTAGATCTCGAGTTCGTGGTTGATAATCAATTGTCAAGGATGACGGCGGCCCATCCTTGATGTTCTAAGTCTCTTCCTAATATTGCAATAGCAGTTTTCTTCATTTCTTGTTGAAAATCTTGAAACCCGAAAACTTATCGAAGAAGTAGAGGGAATGATTGATAGTAGAAAGAAGAGAGGAAAGCACGGGAATATTGGTAGGGCTAAATCTTTGAAACAGATTTAAATTATTTCAGTAAAGATATAATCGTCATCAACATATCACATTACAGTTACATATGGATCTTTCAAGGAATATACCGACGGTGGGTTAATAGAAGTCTAACACACTTCCTCACTTTTCTCATTATACCCAAAAAGTAGGGTTCTTCCTGCAAGAAATCTTTGTTGGTACCACGTACCTCATAAGCATCCACGGTGTGTGAATTTGGGTTTCTAACTTAAGTGTATATTCAAATTCTTCGGGACAATGCTTTACGACCGCTAGAGCACCTATTCTCATCCTATCAGTGGAAGTCTTCCAAGTTCGAAACCTGGATCGTCAACCCGTATTCGCCGAGAATAAGTAGGGACCCAAAACTTCGATCCTTAACAAAAAGGTTCCTAATTCTAGTGTTAGGTGCAAACACACAGTAGTTCGGCTTCTTAGTAAATGACCCTGACGGGTAATGTTAACTCGATATATTTCTTTTGATTATACATCGTTTCCAAGTTAAGATGCACATCAACCGTCTCGACTATGCTGAAGATACTTCTAACAGGCTGGCTGATAATAAGCCTTCAAGGGAGAAACTCATCAAGGTAAGTCCCTTACCCCTCTTCTCCAAAAATATTGATTGAGAGCCAACATACATGCATCTCATTTCATTTAATTTTCATCAATTATTTTACAGACCATTGCTCTAAGAAAATGAGTGTCTTTTGCCAGAGAGCAGCAGCAGCAGCCCCGTGCCCATGTCAGAGGCATGTGGCTACATTTACAAAAGCATTTAGTTCCATTTTTGGAGCCATTTCCTCAAGGATAAGTTGCATTTAGTTTTTCATTTGATAGCTCTAAATATTGAATTGGTCCTTAGTTTTTAAACACACACTCACACACACATGGATCTTGATACAACCTGCAAACATAACTGGTGATGAATTATTCTGTCAGCACAAGCTGCCATTTTGTTCCCAGCAGCTTGTAATGATGATTTCATTCTCTTCCCTTCACCCTGAAAATTTACATCCCTTTTGTGCTTTCTTCCTATTCTTCAGCTGCTTTTTTCCTGCAGAGGCATTGATGAGAGAGAGACGAATTAGGCTCAGAAGTTCACTGTTGAAATGGCCTCAGGGATTTTGACTTGGATATTGAAGGATCAAAAGGAATGTGCAGAGGCTTGGGACCCAGTGCAAACTATCCATTTTGTTGAAAAACTCATTTGGGTTTATGCTTGATAATGCTCTCTTGTTGAAATTGTGGAGAGTATCTTCATGTCTGAACAAGAAGGTTCAGACGTCCGGACATGCATGCATGCAGGAGCCAAAAGAGCAGAACAACACTAAACGTCTAAAAATAAAGTGACAGACATCTGGCCAAATCCAAAGCCGTATACAAAACGTCGGCATACGTCTTACCAAGAAGTGGCGGACGTCTGCCCAAGGAGCTGAAGCTATTACAAAGAGTCGGCAGACGTCTGACAAAGTTTTCTTCAGACGTTTGCACGACGGGTTTTCTGTGCGAACTGAATATTTAATATTTGGTTTTATCTCTAATTTAAATAGGAATTAGGGTTAGGCTATATATAAGGGTCTCTCATATGATAGAAATTAAGGCCATTAAATCTATTGTATAGAGAGAGAGTGACGGCTAAGAGAACAGAGAGATCTGAGAGAAATATTTTAGGATTGCTCTTGGTGTAAGATTTGACTAAAAGACTAGTAGAAAATTTGTAAATTCCACTCTGCCAGGGATTAACCATACGATGGATGAATCTCGTTAACAAATCACTTATCTCTATGGTTTGATTCTTTTGTTCTCGCATTTGTTTATTATTTTATCTTTCGTTGTTACTGCACGGTTTGCGTGGATTGGCCATAGCATAGTTTTCGTGTTGTTGTTCTTTCTCCCATTCCAACGAAATGCTATCAGAGCTTAGCGAATCGAAGGATTTTCGATTCTATGGTTTAAGTATACAGCGAGTGACGACGCTTGTATTCGCTTCCCATCTTCTTAGATAGTATTTTTGAAGATGTTGGTTCATATCTGAGGAGAAGATTGAGTTTGCTGCGGCGGTAAACGAAAGATGGCGGAGGATAAGATCAGAATCGAAAAGTTCAATTTTCATAACTATGGTTGGTGGCGTATGCAGATGGAGGACTACCTATATCAGAAAGATTTGTATCTTCCTTTGTTGGGCGATAAGCCCTAGAAGATGTCCGATGAGACATTGAATCTACTAGATTGGAAAGTTATGGCAACGATTAACTTATCGTTGACCACATAAGTGCCTTTTAATATCTCAAAGGAGAAAACAATCATTAAGCTAATGACGACATTAGCAAAGTTATATAAGAAGCCTTCAACGTCGAACAAGATTTTTCTAATGAAGAAGCTTTTCAACATGAAGATGACAGAAAATGATTCAATGATAGAGCATCTGAACGAGTTCAATAGTGTGACAAGCCAATTTGAATCAATCTCAATCACGTTTGAAGATGAGATTCGAGCCATATTGTTTCTATGTTCGTTGCCGGAGAGTTGGGAAAACCTGGTTATGGCGGTCAACAACTCAATCTCAGAGACTCTCACATTTAATGATGCAGTGAGCAGCATATTAAGTGGTGAGATAAGGAGAAAGGCTGTGAGTACGAGTTTGGAAACTTCTGCACTCTCAGTTGAGAATCGTAGCAGGACAATGGAAAGGGGAAAATGGAAGAATTGGAAGTCAAAGAGCCGAGAAAAATCAAAAGGAAAGATCTAAGGCAACTATTGAAACTGCGGAAAGAAAGGTTACTTGAAAGCGGACCGTAGACTCTTGAAGAAAAGGAAAAGCTCAGATGAAAAGGAAAACAATGTGGTGTCTACAAGTAAATAAGGGGAACAGAAACTTTGTCTTTTGGAGAATGAGAGCCCAAAGGGAGATACACGATTTCTAAATTTGGGGGATCCTTTCACTGTACTTTAGGTCGATATCACTTTAGCGACCATGTTCAAGGGGATTTTGGACATGTGACGGTGTGAAACGGTCAGCCGTGCAAGATCACTGGAAAAGAAACGAGTCAGGAGGAGCTCAGATAAAACTGAAGAATGCTAGGCACATACCAAATTTGAAGAAAAGTCTAATTTCTACAAGTCAGCTAGACAGCGAAGGGTACATTACGGTATTTGAGAATTCTCAGTGGAAGATTTCCAAACGATCGTTGGTGATTGTAAGGAACAAATTGATTGGTTCATTGTATTTGTTAAGTGGGAGTAGTGGAGGTTCGATTGTATCGACGACAGGTTCGGATACAGATTCTGAGATTTCGTTGTGGTACAAGAGATTAGGGCACCTTAGTGAGAAAAATATGAAGATTCTTCAGGATAAGGGACTTTTATTTGGGCTGAAGAAAGTAGAGTTGGGGCTATATGAGAGTTGCGTTTGTGGAAAATAAAGCGCACATAGATTTCAGATTGGAGGTGTAGTTAAGAAGACCAAGAAACTAAAGATAGTGCATACAGATGTATGGGTACTGGTCTCGGTAGTGTCTTATGGAGAAAATCGGTACCTCGTAACTTTCATTAATGATGCAAGTAGGAAAACCTGGGTTTATGCAATGAATAAGAAGTCCGATGTGTTTGGTTTCTTTAAACACTGATTGCACAGTTGGGGAACTAAACGGGGACGAAGGTTAAGTGCCTAAAATCCTATAATGGCGGAGAATCTTGCACACAAGAGTTCGACGAATTTTGCTCACAGGAGGGTATACATTGGTTAAAGACGGTACCGGAGACACCGCAACAGAATGACGTCGCTGAAAGGATGAACATGACGATCCTAGAGCGGGTGAGGAGTATGAACTTGGATGCAGATGTGCCGAAATTCTTATGGGCAGCAGCTGTCGATACTGCTGTGTATCTGATCAATAGAAGCCCGGTAAATACGCTCGATGGAGGAATTCCGGAAGAAATTTGGTTAGTTAAACAAGTCAATTACTTGCACCTCAAAGTTTTTGGTTGCGTTGCATATTAGTTGATAAATAAGACAGAAAGGAGTAAGCTTGACTCCAAATCTAAGAAGTGCGCATTCATCGGTTATGGAGGAGATGGGTTCAGATATCGGCTATGGGATTATTCAAGTAAGAAAATAATACGAAACCAGAACGTCGTGTTTGATGAGTAACGCTTGTATAAGGAAGCAAAGCAAGCCAATGAAGGTGCGGTATCTGAATTCGTTGAGTTAGATGGAACTCAGGAGAGCAGTCAGGTACCTACAGGCACAGATCAGAATATGGAGGAGACATGCATTACAATGCAGGATCAGGTGCAGCAACCGGTTTAAGACCAGGCTGAGCAACCAGATATTCCAATTCTGTGGAGATCTACACGAGAGAGGAGACCACCTGAAAGATTAGTTACCGACTTCATATTATACACTGATTAGGGAGAGCCCGAATGTAACGACTCTGAAATCCCATTACAGAATTATTTGTTTAAATGTATAAAAAAGGGTATTTCAGCCTGTGTAGGAGTTATAAGTTATTTTTGTTCAATAAAAGCAAGAAGTAACTTGTAGCTCACTGGTAAAGCCTTTACACTGCTGTGACATAGCCTGTGGGTTCGATTTCCATTAGTCCCAATTATTTTTAAAGATTTTTCTTTTTTAATTTTTCGGAAGCTCAAGAGTTGCACGTGCAATTCACGGGGAATCGAAAGCTTTTAGAAAAATCAAATAGGCGCAAAGAGGAATATACACAGATCTACACACGTGGCATGAATCTCGATGCGAGATCCCAAAATCTGACCGCCCATTTCCATCAAATGGTCGCCGTCGACTGTCCGATATGCTCCAAATCGCTCCATGCTTTGCATACAAGTCTCTTCAGCTCCCCTAAACTCTCCTGCACTGTTTGATTTTCCTGCAAACAAACAGAGACTCTTCAAATCCGTAATTAACACCATTAAATCCATTTTAATTTATTGTTATTTAACACCCTCTCTCATTATTACCTTGTAAATACCACCCAATGTCCTAGCTCTCCTCTATTCGAAAAATTTTCTCAAAATTCTCTAAGTTCAAGAAGGGTTAAGGCTATTCAAGTGGAGTTAAGCAAGCCAAAAGGAGTAGCGATCTAATTCTGATGACCGGAGTATTTCCGACGAGACCAAAAACCCCTCTCTCTTCCTTACCCTCTTCCTTGCACTACACAACCAGTAAGTCTCTTCATCTCTTTCTCTTTTCATTTCTATATAATTTTTAAGACACACCGACAAAAGTGGAGTTAGCTCCGATATATGTTTTTTCCTCAACATTCGTACTCCACTTTATAAGCAAAATAGGTCAAACTAATATTCTAATACCACTTTTAACATTATGTATATCATTTAGCTTATAGTTTAACAAAAAATTTCATGTGAAACAATCAAATAACAAACATTTCATTAAAATACAATGAAGTTTAATATAACCGTATTTTCTGTAGGGTTCCCCAGTGCCCGCGGCACAGCGGAAGCACGGATGGCGAACAAAAATTTCAAGCAAATACGAAGAACCCCTGAACCTAGAATCGATCCAAACTAGCAAACCAAGCATGCAAAAATACGGAATAATACCTTCGACGTGTGTCCACCTATTCATGGAAGACCCCTCCAAGCTCCGTGTATGCTGTTTGGATCGTGCTTGAGTGGCGACCGCCCTTGCCGAAAAAGATCCATTTGAGGGAAACCGATCCAAGCTCCGGTTTTACCAAGTGAAGCGACCGACGCTCCAAGCTCGCTACGAATGGAGATTGGGGATGTAGCAATATTCTCACTATATTTTTCTTTCTTTTCTAAGCTCAAGTGAGCTGTCTAGAAGAAGGAGGAGAAGGAGGAAAAGAAGAAGCCATGGAAAATGGCTAAGTCTTTTTTGTAGGAAAAAACCAACAAGCATAGAAAATAATGGCTTGATTTTTGAAACCATGCCACAATAGTAAATCCAAATGATTATACAATATAATAACCAAGGCCATCCCTCTCTACCATGCTTTTTAACACCTCATCCTCCACCTCATTCTTGAATTTTTTTAACGGAAATTCAAGAAATGAAGTGTCCATCTTCTAGAACAAATTCTGTATAAATACGGAATATAACCCGGTATACGTATCGAAATACATATACACGTATTCGTACAAAAAAATACGAATAGCCAAGAGAGAAAATGAATAGTGAACAATAATACTAGAATATACATATTAAAAATATATATATATTATTAAATCAAAACCTGATTTAATAATCCGGCTTAATCCTAAACCGCTAATATTATCAACCATCCGATTAAAGTCCGTATAGCCTGTACATGTATTTAATTGGACACCCTGTATGTACCAACATACGTCATCTACATTATATCGCCTGAACCGGGAAAACCCTCTGAGTGGGACTCTAAAGACTCGACAATACGCCGGCAGTGATTTACTGGATAAATCCAAAAGTCACAAGCACGTCAGCGGCACCAGCTGTACCTAACAGCTGCCCAGGTATCTGTCGAAAGAGAGGTCAACAATCAAGTCCATCCGTACTCTACTGAGCTTGAATGTGACAATCTTCGTACAGTCCGGTCTCTTCGTCTGAGAGTATCACATACCGGGTCTATGGGGTGGAAACGTCAGACCCTTAATAACCCGATAAGTCATGTCAAAGTCAAGCTCATCACGAACTGAGAAACTACTGAACTCATATCAGTAAATCTCATCTACCGTGGCAACGGATTTAAGGTGATAGCCTACCGAAAACAGCACGACATCGACTCCAAATACCAGGAGAGACGAATCCCCGACAATCGCTCACTGCCTCCATGTGGTTCGGGACTGTACCCAACTAAAACCTGTTTGCACGACTTTTTTAAGCCGTGGCACGGTAGTAATCAAAGTACAGTGGGAACTCACACGAGACAAATGATGATCTCAGGTCAAAAGACTAACATGTACTAATGCCACTCGAGAACTTCTATCTGACGATAGATATAATACCATTTAGAAGTTCTCGGTGAGTCCGTCCAGTATACTCACCTCTAGTGAGCACCTGTATAGTATCTTAGGTGACATAACACCAATGGCTTGTGAGACCGGCAACTGCCCCTCGTCAGGGTCTCGAAACGTAGACACTAGTCTACTCCGGAATATCGATGCCCAGTCTCGATACTCGCACGACTAGGGAAATTTAAGGATGTGTTTATGGATTACCCAACTCTCACGTATATGATCGCCATTATAATACTGGTAGTCAAGCAAGAATCCAACGGGCTTCATCATTATATACTAGTGACACGTAATAACAAGTAAAACGTGTACACATCAATGATAAAGACAAACCAAATAGTATACTATCATTTCGAGTAAGATTGTTCTACCTGTATAGGTCCTCTCTCAATTATCATAATCGTGTGCCTGCAATTACAACAATTGCCTTGAGGGCACTATATCCAACATTTTCAATAACTAAAGTATAAACCTTTAGACCATTCATGGGGTAACGACCTACCCCACATGCATACTATGGTTTTTAGCATGATATTCTAAGTATATGGGTAATTCAAAGAAGAAGCCTTTCATTAAAATACCATATTTTTTCAAAATAGGTTTCTTTTAATCGATATTTTTGAATTCTTGGCAAATACGCCTCTACAACCCTCATTAGGGGACCCGCTAATGGATAGTGTGGATTATCGCACATCCTTAGGATAGTAGAGCGAGAAGCAGAACTCCTCACGGAGTATTCGGTCTCGAAAGGAAATAAAAATACGGTTTTTAAGAAATACGACTTTTCTAAATAAAAACTAAACTTTGGAAATTATATAAAGCTATGAATTCGTATTTTCTATAAAGACATATTATGAAACTATATTTTTAAAATGAAAGATTAAAATTTTAATAAAATACAATCAAGTTTCTAAAAGAGCTAGTTTTCATAAAAATACCATAAACTTTTAAAAGCTAGGTTTTTATCACTAAAATACCCCAACAATTAAAATATATGTTCATGAAAACCCTAAATATTATAAATCACTCTCGAGATTTATTTTTAAACTATATTAAAGTATTTTTCATAAAACCCCTCGAGATATGCAAATAATATTTTAAGGACTATAGATTAATATAGGTTTAAGCGGTATCATTTCTCTTGAGCCCCAGAGAGCCGAAGAAAGTTAGTGCTTACCTATTCAGGTTAGATAACTTAATGGAGTTATCAATGACAATTGTCTTGGAAAAAGACACAAATCTTGCCGTCCATGTGCAACAGTTGTCGATTACTCCCGAACCTAAGAAATTCAAGAACTATATCCTTTCATAAGATTCTAACTCCAATCTGAATCCAAACTCAAACCAGAATCCAAAATCAAAAACAAACTTGAATACTTGATCATGAACCTGAACACTCGAATTCAAATATCCAACTCAAACTTGATACCTGACTCGACTTGACCGAACCATGGTTATAACTTGACATGAACTGGACATGAATACCTGAATACATGATTACATCTTGAACATGAACCTATACATTTTATATCCATGGATTCGGCCAATACTTGCAATCTTTTTCTATACAATACAATACGCGGGGATAAAGGGATAGATTGGTATGGAACGCATATCGTTGCATGAGAGGTCATTTTAAAAAAACATCTACATGAATTCACGTACCATTGTCCTGTGGGTTATGACGGGGCCTTGTACTACATGTTACTATAGTCTACAGGGTAAGATGGACTTCTCGTATATATGAATACCTTCTTTATCAAAGTACAAATAACCACGTTAGAATAACCATCTTATACCGGCAAATAAACATACTTAGATACTCTCTTATATAACCGTGCATATTCACTTTTACTTGGTTTTTCTTCACTTATTATATACTATTTTCTTTAATTTCTTTGGGGACTTATCGAGCGCTAGTTCACTGACGACATTGCACCCTATTTTCTTTCTTTGGAATGTTCGTCAGGAGGACCGGACTCTGAGGATATAGAGCCGGGCGAGGAGGACTTGGACCGGTTTTCTACTCAGCCAGACTACTAGCTTCTTACTACCTGTACTTACTTTTATTATGTCATTGTTTAGGCATTTGCATTATTATTATTTCTTTTATTTCCAGACAGTTGTATGTAAAGTGGAATATAAATAAAATTGTTGTTTCATTTTATTATTCTTGTCATTCTTGCTCATTGTTATATTGCTTAATTACACTTGACGTATTTTCATAGTAATATGCTGCCGGCTTGCCACGTCACCGTTTCCGTCTACTGGGAAGCGAGGCGTGATAGGTTTTGTTGGTGGCCCATGCAGGTCAGTTCTGCATGAAGTCTTAAGCAATATATCACAAGAATTATAAGAATCAACAACTATACATTCCTTGCATTTCAAATTTTTTGAATCTATCCTAACCTTTTCTTTTCTATCAAGGTAATGAATTCTCCCAACAACACCAGCACTAACGTCAATGGGAACACACCACCACCTGCCTTACAACCTCCCCCTACCATTGCTACTCCGATCAATGAACAGACGGTGCTTCTAGAAGCCTTCAAAAGTCTTCTGGAGGGCCAGCAGCAGCAGACTGCTATTCTCATGAACCGTCCTGAAGCCGAAGCACCTGAAGTCAAGCAATTTTGTGCGTTGCATCCAAGGAACTATTCAGGGAAAGAGAGTCCTCTTGAGGTTGAGGAATGGGCCCAAAGTATCGAGGACGACCTTGCAGCAGCGCTGGTACTAGACATAGCTTGGGTTCGTATGGCCAAACTCTAGCTCACCGACAATGCAAGAGTCTGGTGGAAGCCGAGGAAAACCGTCTCACACAACCAATAGAGTGGAACATCAAACACCGACCATGAACCCAAATACTAGTCGCTCCATAACAAGTCTATGCGAGAATTGGAGACAGGATCTCCATCAAGCATGTTTCGGCTGGTATCAAAGATAAATGGACAGTACTCGATGTCTTACCTATGACACTAATGGAAGTGCTTGCATAACCATCCCATACCAGTTATAGTTACACTTATATATGTTAGTTGTATGTATGCCCTAAAGGCCATTGTTATACATGATTGTATATTATAGTGGATGCTTGGACATATATAGAGATGACTTTCTTGCTCGACATGATAGTATGTTATCTGGTTACTCTTTATCTTAACATGAACGCTTATGTATCTTTATACTGTCTTTCTGTTACATATTGATAAAGCCCTTAGGATGTGGACTTGACTATCAGGATTATGATGAAGATCATACTAGTGGGGCCAGGGTAGTCTACAAGTACATCCTGTAATTGTTCCTAGTCGAGGGAATATCGAGATGGGGTATCGATATTCTAGAGTAGACTAGTGTGTACGATTCTTGACCCTGTATGGGGCGATGGTTGATCCTACAACCATTGGTGTTTGACATCAGAGAATGTACACAGGTGCTCATTAGAGAATGAGTACACCGAACAGGACTCGCCGAGAACTCCTAGATGGTATTATACCGGACGTCAGATAGCAGTTCTCTGGTGACACTGGTACAGGTTAGTCTGTAGACCGAAGATCGTCATAGAGTCTTATGTGATTTCCACTGTGCTTTGATTTCCATCATACCACGTTTAAGAGAACGTGCAAACCGGTGGCTTTTGGGTACAGTCCCGAATTACATGGAGGCAATGAGCGATAGGAGGGGTTTCGTCTCTCCCGGTATTGGGGGTTGATGTTGCGCTATGCACAATTGGCTATAACAGGAAGTCCCTGATCAAGGCTGATGATGAGATTTACTGGTAAGTGTTATTAGTAGTTCCTCGACCCGTTATGAGCCTCACATCGGCATGACTTATCAAGTTACTGGGGTCTGACGTTTACCACCCCTACACTCGATATGACATATCAGATGAAGAGACCGGACTGTATGGTAGTGTTACTTATTGGATTCACGGGAGTATGAGCACGCTTGCTTGTTGATGTTCTGATTGCTCAATACCCGGGTAGCCGTTACGTCCAGCTAGTACCGCTAGCGGCTTGTGGATGACTGATATGATCATCACCTACTGCTGGCGTATTAATGAGTCTTTAGAGTCCTACACAGAGGTTTCCTGGCTCAAGCGAAACGAAGTAGGGCACATATGTGATATGTGCGGGACCGAGATAAATACGTGTATATGATATCGTATTCTAATCTCGAGATATAGATTATATGTGATATAACCAGATTATTGAATCAAGTGTTGATTCGATGATTTGATATTAATCGGGTATATGTGATATAGCCGGATTATTAAATCAAGTGTTGATTTAATAATTTAATATATATATATATATACAAATATATATTAGATATATTAATATATATTAACTAATATAAATTAGCTCACTTAAATATTTCTTTTCTTAGATTACATTTATATAACACACACACACACACACACACATATGATATATACATATATTTAAATGTATTTATTTATTTTGTATCATGCTTGATGATACATGGAACTTGGGTGTATGAGACTCACACCTTAGTGAAGATAATATGGGTATTTATTTATTTAGAGAAAACCAAAATTGCAGTGGAAATTAGCATGGTTGTGAAGCTTGGAGAAGCTTATGGAAACCTTGACTAAACTCCACTCATTTTTGTTTTACTCAAGATATTTATTAACCTAACCATTATCTTAGCCTTAGTTAAGTCTCTAAAAGAGTTTATATTAGATATTTTCTTACCCATGGTTCATATGAGGTTCATCTTCTTCATCTCATTTTTCTTGACTTGATTTTCTTGAGGTGGAAAAAAAAGAGTAAAAATATTCTAAAGTGAGCAAAATTCCTACTTCATCAATGTATACCATATTAGCCATATAGTGTAGGTTGTTTGCTTTACTAATTCATCCATTAGTGAAGAGGTAGCTTGAGTTAGAGTCTCCTCAAAGTAGATCATCTTCGGCCTCGAAGATCATTGAGCAAGCTTGTTCATTTCAACTAGTGGAGCCTACGGAGAGTCCGAGACGCCACTACCTGGAGCGAAGGGACTTCTACACGGAGCATTTGAAGTGATGGAGCAGTCTACAAAGGTTGTATTCCATAATCACTTAGGTTTATGCTTGCTTACTTGATAATAAACCCTATGTTCCCACCAAAAATTTCTGCGCAAAAGAGCCCAAGATATCAAATGGCAGCGATACGCTTAAGGAAATGCGAACCAGTATCTTCCGGCCTGTATTTTGATAAACTCCCGAAGGAGAAACTGTTAAATTCTGATGATATTCGAAGTATCTCGAAAAACCCTTCGATTTGATATATTATGGGCTTCATAATTCATCCGGGATAAAAAATTATGAGCAAATATGCTATGCACTGTTCCCTGATTAAAATCAGGAATTACCTCAATGAGGTATCACGTGCTCACACGTGACCAATGGTCACGTGTTGACACGTGATAGTTAAAACATGAATAAAAACAAACGGCTCAAGAAGGACCCAATTGGGGGTCACGTGCTCACACGTGACCAATGGTCACGTGTTAACACGTGATAGTTAAAACAGAATTAAAAACAAATGGCTGAAGGAAATACCTCAATGAGGTATCACGTGCTCACACGTGACCAATGGTTACGTGTTGACACGTGATGGTTAAAACTGAAGCGTAAGTAAACGCAGAGAAAATGACTCAATTGGGGGTCACGTGCTCACACGTGACCTCAGCACGTGACTGGCTTCGAAAGCCTTACAGGTTAATGGAATTAAATTCTAAAAAGCTTCTAAATCTTTCCAAATGGAAAAGGATTATTGGGACCGTTGGATTAAAGATCCAAGGGTGATTAAAAATCACCAATTTATGGGAAAATCTTAGACAAGGAAAGATTTCCCCTAAATCTCACCGAAAATAACAAACAGAATATTTTTGGATTTAAAATCCAACGGTGAATAAAATTCACTGAATGATCTAAAGGCTCATATTAAATATGAAAACAAATCAAATCTTTCAATGAAAGATTTATTAAACAAATTGATTCTTTTCCTTCTCCTATAAATAGGAGCCAAGAAAAGAAGAAGGGATCTACCTTTTTGGAGAGAAAAAACAGAGAAAGGAGAATTTAATTCTCAAGAGGGAAGAAAAGAAAGGAGAATTTAATTCTCAACAAAGAAAACCCTAGGTGAGAAAAGGGAAAAAGATCAACTTCAAAAAGAGAATTTAATTCTCAAAATTTAAGAGTTTAACTCTTCTGCAAATAAAGAACTTAGTTCTTCTTCTGGTTGAAGATCTGTACAGAGCATATCTCTCCATAGGATGAGAATTTAATTCTCATCGGGTCGAGATCCTGCCATGCAGATCCTAAACTTAGAAGGGGAATTGAGTTTTGAGAATTTAATTCTCCCAAACTCACAGGAATTTAATTCCTCCTAAAATGAAACTAGGGTTTAACTCTAATCAAGAATTTAATTCTTTTACATATCTGCGAATTTAATTCCTTTGAAAAGAAATCAGGGTTTTATCCTAAATAAGAATTTAATTCTTTCATAATAGGAATTTAATTCCTCCAAAATCATGATTAGGGTTTAACCCTACAGAGAATTTAATTCTTAAAGAAATAAAGAGACTTGAAAGATCTCCATGCACGTAAAGAACTTGATCACGTGGTAACACGTGACCCCCATTCTCAATGACCAGAGAAGAAAAGACAGAACTTGATCACGTGGTAACACGTGACCCTTCCCCTCAATGATGAAAAGAGAACGAACAAGAATGAAGGTCACGTGTCCCCACGTGACCCCTGAAAAGATCCCCAGAAATGACAAGGAAAAATCACTGAGGCAACGCCTCACGTGCTCCACGTTACTCCCGAAATACAGAGAGAAAAAGTAAAAGAAATAAAGGCCTTGGGCGCTCTCACGTGCTCCCACGTGACCCCTTGGCGGACGCTTTAACAATCAGTGCATGAATCCTCCTCACGTGTCACCACGTGATGCTACAAAGTAAAATATAAAAGTGTTTAACACTTAATTGCAGAACGAAGAAAGGGGATCTAGCCCCACTTTTTGATGCCATTACGTGCTCCCATGTGACCCCTTCCTCTTCTAGTGTTTAACACTACTTTTAGCCAAATTGGCTAATTTTTCAAAAGCAAAAGTCCCTCCTCCAAATGAATCTCAAAATTAAGGAAATCAATGACAAAATGTTGTCAGAGCCCCCAAACCTCTGTTTAGCACTGCTGAATGATGAGGGGCTGAACCCAGACAAATGTCTAATGGCCCAAAGGGCCAATATTTCAAACATAATTGGACTTAGCCCAAACTGGCCATAAGTCCTCAAATCATCTTGAACTGAGCACATCTGCTCTTTCAACCAACTCATTGGTTCAAGGGTACATCTCTGAACTTCTCTGATATCTGTCGCTGTAATCCTTCAACGTCGTCAGAGAGGTGATGGGTCCCGACGGCCATATATTCAATGGACCACTATGTCCCTAAACTAGAACAATAGAGCCCAAATGCTCTTTTGTCGGATCCAAACGATCATGTTAAGCTGATCTTAGTCTCAAATTAGACTAACGTATCCTTAACTAACGTTTAAGTTGATCTTAGCCTCAAATATGGCTAACGTGTCTTTAAACCAATATTCGTCCCCAAAATGGGAATGTTGGACCACTATGTCCTTAAACTGGTATTGGACCACCATGTACCTAAACTGGTAATACGGACTGTGGGGTCCTTAAACTCATGGACTAATGCGTCCTTAAACCAATATTCGTCCCCAAAATGGGAATGTTGGACCACCATGTCCCTAAACTGGCAATGGACCACTATGTCCCTAAACTAGAACAATAGAGCCTCCAAATGCTCTCTTGTTGGATCTAAACGATCCTGTTAAGTTGATCTTAATCTCAAATTGGACTAACGTATCCTTAATAAACGTTTAAGTTGATCTTAGCCTCAAAAATGGCTAACATATCCTTCAAACAGATTTTAGTCCCAAATTGGACTATAGATCTCCCAACCAACATTGGTTCAAGGGTACATCTCCGAACTCCTCTGATATCTGTCGTTGTAATCTTTCAACGTCTTCAGAGAGGTGACGGGTCCCGACGGCCATACATTCCATGGACCACCATGTCCTTAAACGGGAACAATAGACCACTATGTCCCTAAACTAGAACAATAGAGCCCAAATGCTCTTTTGTTGGATCTAAACGATCCCGTTAAGTTGATCTTAGCCTCAAATATGGCTAACGTATCCTCAAACCAAAACCCTAAACACAAATCTAAGAAAATACGGATTTGGACTAATCCACGTCCTACGGGCGACGACATAAATTAGTCTCCGTATACAATCCACGGGAAACCACAAACAAAACAAACACCCACGACACGAAGTAAAATTTTGGAGAAGGAGAAAGTTGTTACCGCGATGCGGTAGCGTAATTAACTATAGGGGCTTGTGCCTGCAGGGAAGAGCATCCCCACAATCAAAAACCCTTCAAACGAGGGGGAATCTGACGAAGTCTGAACCTTCGATACACGGTGTCATAAATCAACTTGGCATCTTCGGAGAGGTGGACGGATAGCTCCAATTAGCATCTGCTCCGAATCTCAGGCAAGACGTCCATGTCTTGGCCGCCATTCGGAGGGGAACAGATTCTGGCACGCCCGGTGGGACCTTTTCCTTTTTCCACTCCACACTTCGTCTGTCGTGTTCGCGAACGTATCGCGGTTTGCTAATGGTTGCCCGTGGGTTTCGAGGTACTAAGATTTGGCGTTTTGCTTGGTGCAGAAAGCAAAGGATCAATGGTGTTCACCTGCTCAAAGTGTTCCACATGCAACTGCAACCCACGTCTTGCCTCAACTAGGGGTATATCTTATGGGCCCCAGGCGGCTTCCCTGTTCACAATGCCGATGGAACAGGTCACTCAAGCCACTACAGGATTGTTTTTCGGGACCATGCTCCCGCCAATGAGCTTCACCGCTCCTGTGCCAACACCGGAAGCTCCTAAGAAGTCGTCTTCGATCGGCTTACAACTACTGCGGCCCCTCTCAACGGGTCGTCCAACTCCAGCTCCTCGGTCTTCGCCAGACTGGGCTAAAATTCCTGTGGGCCCACAATCAATCTTGCAATCCCAGAGAAGGTTATTCCGAAGAGGATAGCCATCCATGCTCCTGAAGTCGTCAAGGCGGCTTCTCCTACAAAAGGGTCGGTCTTTACAAGATTGACTGTTCCGGCTCCCACTACGGTTCCTGTCCCTGCTCAGAAGACTGTTTTCAACCTATTGGATACTGCTTCTCAAAGGACATTAGTATTCAACAGGCTGACGCCAGCAGCAGCCCCTCACCTGGACAGGGGGCAAGACAAAGCCATCCCCATCACCGAACCAACTCCATCAGCTCGACACGCTCGACATCGCCACTGGCGCCGAGTAAGGAAGGCCGGGGGCAACTCCCCCTCTGGGCTAACGCCACCGGCTCCAACGGTGGAAGTTAATGCTGCTGTCCCAACTGAGAACAGTTTTGAGCTGCTGAATAGAATACGCAGGAATTCGCCCACTGCCGTACTGAAAAGATCTCCGCCACCTGTGGAGACTGTCACGGAAATAAAGCCGAAGCAGTCCCCTCAACGGCTGTCTTCCAAAGTTTACAAAATCTGGCGACAAGTCCGAGAGTCGGTGATCGATCCAAATTTCTCCCGCTAGCACAAGAAACTGAAGGTCCAAAAGGAAGTTAGCCATCCTGCTAAGCCACGAAAAGCTGTCTGGGTGCCTACCTTGACGGCTCCCTCAACTTCGACCGCTCTTGAGAAAAGAAGGCCGGAGAAGATCCATGTGCCGGCGACAAAAGTCAAAGGCACTGAACCCAAACGCCCTAAGTCTGGGGGCATGGTGGTACATACCGTCTACATGGCGTCCGGGAAAGAGGATAGCCGTATATCCATAGGTCATCGACCGCTTACGCGATCAGTGACTAAGGCTCAAGAGCAGTAGCAGAAGCTCCAAGAGATGATGAACGGATGGCCGCACTCACCGGGCCAAAAGAAACCCCAGAAGCATCCTCGGATCAGCGACAGGAGCAAGAAACCGATGCCGAATTCCTTCGGAGAATGCTTGAGAAGAAGGAAAAAGAGGCCGCTGAACAAGCGGCCAATATAAAACGAATGACCCTTCTGTTCCAGGACATGGTGGGTATGATGATCCGGCAGGATCCCCTAGCCGAAGATCCTCTGATTATCCTTGAAGATGACAGAGGAGAAACGTCAAATCCACCGCCGGCCCTTTCAGCAGCCAAGGAGGAAACCATTTCCAAGGCCGCACTGGATGCCTATATAGCTCAGCAAATACGAGCTCATCAGGCGAGTGAAGCGGCTGGGCAAATTGTTAGGACCGGACGACCCTATCCGAGCTGGTATGACCAAATCAGTTACCCGCGGGGATATACGATCCCTAAGTTCCACGTATATAAAGGGACGGGGAATCCACATCAACATGTTGCCCAGTTCAGGGCTCTTTGTGGCAATACCGGCGGTGATGATAAATTGTTGCTTCGCCAGTTCTTCGGTAGCTTATCGGAGACGGCATTTGAGTGGTACTCCGAACTCCCAAATGACTCCGTCGGGACCTTCGCTGAAATGGAGTTGTTGTTTACTCAGCGATTCGCGAATACTAGTGGACGCACTCCGATAATAGCACTGATCAATGCCAGGATAAGGCCAGGCGAAACGTAGGTCCAATATGCAACACGGTGGCGTAATCTATGGTCAAGGTGCGAGCAGTGCATCGAAGAAGCTCCTGCCGTGGGCATGTTCGTGGGTACTCTCGATCCTCAGGCGACCATCTCCCAATTCATGATGTTCTTCAAGCCGACCACCTTCCAGGCCTTGATTGACAAGCTGGCCCAAATGGACCATATGGGCCATAGGCCTTCCTCTTCAAAGACAGAGCCTTGGAATGAAAAGGGCAAAGGGAAAGCAACTTTCGTTGCCAATACTCAACAACGGCCGAGCAACTTAAAGCCAGTTGTTCGCCAAAACAACGTGCGTCCACGCCCATCCCTCGAGGAGAGACTGGGACGTCCTTACTCGTTTCCTCAGAATAAAACGATAAGACTGTTTGAGTTGGCAGTACGCAACAGACTCATCAATCTGCCGAATCCAAAACGTCTGTCGCAGCCAGGTGATCTCAATAATCCCTATTATTGCCCTTACCACCAAACGTAAGTCACACGATCGAGGATTGTTTCGTCTTTAAGGGATGGATCGAGGATCAGTACCTACAAGGAAAGTTTGCGCTGTCTGAAAACTGGAAGGTAAGCCCACCACAGCCGCACACTCCAAAGAAGACGAACACGATGGGGGGCAGCTTGTTCTTTTGTTGAGGACGAAAACGATGAAGAAGACTCATCAGATGAATCCGAAGACTACGTAGCGAGTTGTCATGTGATCTCTTACTTATTGGCGGATGATAAAGAGGCTCCTTGCGCCGAGAAACCGAGGGAGGACCCTGAACCAGAAATTCCGCGGTCGTCAGACTAGTTGATCGATGCCTTCCTGAATGAGATTCGTATAAAAGTTAAAGCCAATCAAGAGCGTGAGATGAACATACTGGAAGGAGCCAAACACCGCCGACTAGACCAAAGAGGCGAGGCACTTCCGTCAAATCAAAAGTCATCCGCTGCGGATAAAAACAAATTCAAGACGAGGAAAAGGTTCACCAAAGCCCTATCAGTGGGAATGAAGCTACCGCCCTCTGAAGAAAATACTCTCGGTGGAGTAGAAATGCATACTAACTTCTGCTTATATCATCAGAAGATCATACATCCTACCGAAGACTGCGACTCCTTTAAGTGTTGGTGGCAAGGATACGTCGCTCAAAAGCAACACTTCAACAGGACAAAGTGTGAAGCTCGTAGGCATCAGAAAAATGCGATAGATGAGCGTAAAAGAACCGCCGACGACTGTCATATAGCCGACTCCAAGGGATCGTAAATTATCACCTTTGGAAGCGACTCTGACGAAGAAGCTGCCCTCAACCCTCTCCTCTCCATTTCAAAAATGAAAGAATTGAGGAGTTGTGAGAACGTTCAGCCGTGCAATCGCACGCTACTCGGAAAAAATCTCGGCCCCGTAAACAAAGGATCGAGCAAAAAGGATAAAGGGAAGGGAAAAACAGCCCTCGTAGCCAATACTCAACAGCAATCTAGTGGCCTTAGACTAGTTGTTGGCCGAAACAACAAGCGGCAACCCCTCCAGGAAAAGTTGAAACGTCCTTACTCGTTTCCTCAAGATAAAACAAGGAGACTGTTCGAGCTGGCAGTGCGCGACAGACTCATCAATCTGCCGAGTCCAAAACGTCCGTTGCGGCCAGGCGATGTTAACGATCTCGATTATTGCCCTTACCACCAAATGGTGGGTCACCTGATCGAGGATTGCTACGTCTTCAAAAACTGGGTTGAAGATCAATACCAACAAGGCAAGTTCGTCATATCCGAAACTGGAAGGTGAGCCCGCCACAACCGCACGCACCGGGAAAGATGGAGACGCCGGGGGCATCATGCTCATTCATAGGGAAAGCCCCATAGACCGAAAAGTCGGTAAACTAGAGCTTCACCTCAAATACGGCGACGACGGACCGAAACGTCCTTAAACTAATGATGGACCACTATGTCCTAAAACTGGCTGTGGACCGAAACGTCCTTAACCTATTGATGGACCACTATGTCCTAAACTGGATAATGACCGAAACATCGTTAAACTACTACCAACCCGCGGCATCCCCAGGCTGACGTGGTTAAAAAAACGGTATGTCAATAAGCGAAATGGGCACGGATGAAAACCCGAAAGGGCTCCGTGAGTAAAAACAGCAGGGCTACCGGCGAGTGTTCATGAAAACCCGAAAGAAAAAAGAATAAAAAGAATAAAAAAAAGACGGTATGTACATAAGCAAAATGAGCACGGATGAAAACCTGAAAGGGCTCTGTGAGTAAAAACAGCAGGGCTATCGGCGAGTGTTTGTGAAAACCCGAAAGGGCGCAACCTCGTTAAAACACTTACAGGGTCCTCTCGACCTTGTGAGGAGAAACCACCCGCGTGGGATTCTTACGACTCACAAGGGAGCAACACACTTAGGGATCCTCACGATTCTTAAGGAGAAATTACACTTGCGAGATCCTCATGACTCGTAAGGAGAACTCTCTTATGGGACCCTCACGGCTCATAAGATTTGAAAGTCTTAAGTTACAGTGACCTGAACCTGTTCTTAAGTAACCCCCACAACCTCCGATACTGCCCTACAAGCGGTTCGGTATTGACCCTTGTATACAATCCACGGGCGCGAATAAACATTTCCCTAATAAAGTCCCATCCGTGACTAGGGATATGCTTGTACAGCAAACAACACTTGTAAGTCCTCTCGACTTATAAGGAGAAAACCTTTTTGTAAGATCCTTACGACTTACAGGGGACCATGCACTTAGGAATCCTCATGATCCCTAAGGAGAAAACACACCTACGAGATCCTCACGACTTGTAGGGAGAAATACCTTTGTGAGACCCTTACGGCTCATGAAGTCAAAAGCCTTAGTTGACGGGATCCTAGCCCTGTTCACTAAGCCACCTTTGTTCGACAGCGACAGAGGTAAATGATGCTTCGCTCCTGGCAATATCCCATTTGTAGCGATGCTGATGCCTAAACCGATATCAAATCCCAAGCCCTTTCATGGCAAATGATGATTCGCTCCTGGCAATATTCCAGTTGTAGCGATGCTGATGCTGAGATTGGCATCAGATTCCATGTTCCACACTCGCGATAAAAAAAATCAGCGAGCCATACGTGCATACGAAATAGCCGAAATGATGGGGTAACTTGCAACGAAATCAACAAGTACAAATGTATGCATACAAAAACAGTCGAAATGATTGGGCACCGCGAAAAATAGCCGAAATGATTGGGCAATCACAATCTTCGCAATATAAAAAGCTGAAATGATAGAGCGTCGCAGAAAGAATAAAAAAATGAATGATGAAAGAATGAAACTTTTTGCCCTACAGGTGAGACCCCATCGATCCCTGTATAGAATCCAGGGGCACAAACAAAGAGGGAACCATACCTTCCCAACAGGCTCCACCTAAAAATGAAGCCAAATCTCGACGGTTCATAGACAACCTAGAGGCAACCTCGACATTTGTCGCAATATTGCAGACACAATGTCAACAAACGAAGTAAAAGAAGATCCCTAGCTTTAGGGTCTCGACATCGATATCGACAACTTAGAGATCACCAACGGCGTTCCTCCTCATTCCAGCAGGACATAGATGCTACACCATCAAACGGAGCCACGACATAGTCCCTAGTTCCAAATCTCAATGGCCACATCTACAGCCTGGAGACCAATAACGGTGTGCCTCCTTATTCCAGCAGGACATAGATGCTACACCATCAAACGGAGCCACGGCATAGTCCCTAGTTCCAAATCTCAATGGACACATCTACAGCCTGGAGACCAACAATGGTGTGCCTCCTTATTCCAGCAGGACATAGATGCTACACCATCAAACGGAGCCACGACATAGTCCTTAGTTCCAAATCTCGACGGTTCACAGACAACCTAGAGACTATCTCAGCATTCGTCTTGTTACAGCAGACGAGATGTCAACGTTGGTGTTCCTCCGCAGTCCAGCAGGATGCAGATACAACGTCAACAAAAGACCTCACGGTCGAAACAAAGCGGAGCGACGGCAAAGTCCCAGCTCCACCTCAGCATTCGTCTCGTTACAGCAGACGAGATGTCAACGACGGCGTTCCTCCGCAGTCCAGCAGGATGCAGATACAACGTCAACAAAAGACCTCACGGTCGAAACAAAGCGGAGTGACGGCGAAATCCTAGCTCCACCTCAGCATTCGTCTCGTTACACCAGACGCAATGTCAACAACGGCGTTCCTTCGCAGTCCAGCAGGATGCAGATGCAGCGTCAACGAAAGACACCATGGTCAGCAAAGCGGAGTGACGGCGAAATCCTAGCTCCACCTCAATATTCGTCTCATTACAGCAGACACAATGTCAACAACGGTGTTCCTTCGCAGTCCGACAGGATGCAGATACAACATCAACAACCCAAGGTTAAAACAACGGAGCCACGGCAAAATCCCTAGTTCCAACCCTCGACAGTTCACCAACAACCTAGAGACAACTGTGACACTCGTCTCGATACAGCAGATGCAATGCCGCCAAATGAAGTAAAAGGTCAAATTCCTAGCTTCAGGGTCTTGACGGCAAGTCATATAAAGCCTGAAAGACAATCGGAGATCATCTCGCACCAGAGCGGAGTGGTCACCGTCTCGACGATCGTCTCGATACAGCGTATGAAATGTCACCCCAGCGTTCTTCCCCCAGCAGGATTCAGACGCGCCAAAGCAAACGAAGCGAAGGCTAAGTTCCTAGCTTCAACGTCTTGACGGTAAGTCATATAAAGCCTGAAAGATAATCGGAGATCATCTCGCACCAACGCGGAGTGGTCACCACCTCGACGATCGTCTCGATACAGCAGATGAAATGTCACCCCAGCGTTCTTCCCCCAGCAGGATTCGGACGCGCCAAAGAAAATGAAGCAAAAGGCCAAATTCCTAGCTTCAGGGTCTTCACGGCAAGTCATATAAAGCCTGAAAGACAATAGGAGATCATCTCGCACCAGCGCGGAGTGGTCACCACCTCGACGATCGTCTCGATACAGCAGATGAAATGTCACCCCAGCGTTCTTCCCCCAGCAGGATTCGGACACGCCAAAGCAAATGAAGCAAAAGGCCAAATTCCTAGCTTCAGGGTCTTGACGGCAAGTCATATAAAACCTGAAAGACGATCGGAGATCATCTCGAACTAGTGCGGAGTGGTCACCACCTCGACGTTCGTCTCGATACAGCAGACGCAACATCACCAAAAGGAGCCACGGCAAAATCCCTAGTTCCAAACCTCGACGGTTCATCAGCAACCTAGAGACAACCGCGACATTCGTCTCGATACAGCAGACGCAATGCCAACAAATGAAGCGAAGGCCAAATTCCTAGCTTCAAGGTCTTAACGGCAAATCATATAAAGCCTGAAAGACAACCGGAGATCATTTCACACCAGTGCGGAATGGTTATCACCTCGACGTTCGTCTCGATACAGCAGACGAGATGTCACCCCAGCGTTCTTCCTCCAGTAGGGTTCAGACGCGACAATCAAACAAACGGAGCCACGGCAAAATTCCTAGTTCCAAACCTCGACGGTTCACCAGCAACCTAGAGACAACCGCGACATTCATCTTGATACAACAGACGCAATGCCAACAAACGAAGCAAAGGCCAAATTCAGGGTCTTGACGGCAACTCACATAAAACCTGAAAGACCATCGGAGATCATCCCACACCAGCGCGGAGTGGTTATGACTCATCGGGGCTCTCCAAAATGAGCCTAACCTCAAGTAAAAAGCGGCATGGAAAAATTCCTAACGCTTGCTCTTCCGACGGTCAAACTGCCAAGGAGGATTGCTTGAAGACGTCTTGTCCATCCCCCGAAGGGATCAGAGACACGGCAGTCGCAGGGCTACTCGAACAGCACGATTGCCTATCGAGGAATATATCAGCTGATGCGACGGTACGACGGCCAAAACCCTAAGTACCACAGACCCTAACGGACTTCTGTCGTAAAGAGCAGAGGTTAACTGTGACGTTAGGATATTCTTGCGAGAAATGCTCGATTCGTCTCGACTCGTGAGGAAATTGATGTCTTTGCGAGAACTGCTCGATTCGTCTCGACTCGTGAGGAAAAGCCTTAGGCAGTATGGATTAAGAAACCTGTTTCCTAAGCACTGGGACCCTGCAAGTCGGCCCAAAACGGTCTCTTTCATACTATCCACGGGTCTCACTCTCCAAAGTCGAATCTCAACAAGGAAAGAAACAACCGCTTACGGGTCCTCTCGACTCGTAAGAGGGAAAATTCTCTTATAAGATCCTTATGACTTATGAGAGAAAACACACTTAGGCGTCCTCACGACCCCTAAGGAGAAAATACACCTACGAGATCCTCTCGATTCGTAGGGAGAAAAGTCTTTATGAGACCCTCACAGCTCATAAAGTTGAAAAGTCTTAGGCTACAAGGACCCTAAACTTGTCTCCTAAGCCCTCAATTCGGTGACCGTGCATAACTTTGCACTACTTCACCCACGTACATACTTACGTGGGCAAAGTAGTGGGGGGCATTTGTTCCCGCCTAAAATTTCTGTGCAAAAGAGCCCAAGATATCAAATGACAGCGATACGCTTAAGGAAATGCGAACCAGTATCTTCCGGCCTGTATTTTGATAAACTCCCGAAGGAGGAACTATTAAATTCTGATGATATTGGAAACATCTCGAAAAACCCTTCGATTTGATATATTATGGGCTTCATAATTCATCCGGGATCAAAAGTTATGAGCAAATATACTATGCACCGTCCCTGATTAAAAATCAGGAATTACCTCAATAAGGTATCACGTGCTCACACGTGACCAACGGTCACGTGTTGACACGTGATAGTTAAAACATGAATAAAAACAAACGGCTGAAGAAGGACCCAATTGGGGGTCACGTGCTCACACGTGACCAATGGTCACGTGTTGACACGTGATAGTTAAAATAGAAATAAAAACAAATGGCTGAAGGAAATACCTCAATGAGGTATCACGTGCTCACACGTGACCAATGGTCACGTGTTGACACGTGATGGTTAAAACTGAAGCGTAAGTAAACTCATAGAAAAGAACTAAATTGGGGGTTACGTGCTCACATGTGACCAAGGGTCACGTGTCAGCACGTGACTGGCTTCGAAAGCCTTACAGTTTAATGGAATTAAATTCTAAAAAGCTTCTAAATCTTTCCAAATGGAAAAGGATTATGGGGACCGTTGGATTAAAGATCCAAGGGTGATTAAAAATCACCAATTTATGGGAAAATCTTAGACAAGGAAAGATTTCCCCTAAATCTCATCGAAAATAACAAACAGAATATTTTTGGATTTAAAATCCAACGGTGAATAAAATTCACTGAATGATCTAAAGGCTCATATTAAATATGAAAACAAATCAAATCTTTCAATGAAAGATTTATTAAAAAAATTGATTCTTTTCCTTCTCCTATAAATAGGAGCCAAGAAAAGAAGAAGGGATCTACCTTTTTGGAGAGAAAAAACAGAGAAAGGAGAATTTAATTCTCAAGAGGGAAGAAAAGAAAGGAGAATTTAATTCTCAACAAAGAAAACCCTAGGTGAGAAAAGGGAAAAAGATCAACTTCAAAAAGAGAATTTAATTCTCAAAATTTAAGAGTTTAACTCTTCTGCAAATAAAGAACTTAGTTCTTCTTCTGGTTGAAGATCTGTACAGAGCACATCTCTCCATAGGATGAGAATTTAATTCTCATCGGGTGGAGATCCTGCCATGCAGATCCTAAACTTAGAAGGGGAATTGAGTTTTGAGAATTTAATTCTCCCAAACTCACAGGAATTTAATTCCTCCTAAAATGAAACTAGGGTTTAACCCTAATCAAGAATTTAATTCTTTTACATATCTGCGAATTTAATTCCTTTGAAAAGAAATCAGGGTTTTATACTAAATAAGAATTTAATTCTTTCATAATAGGAATTTAATTCCTCCAAAATCATGATTAGGGTTTAACCCTACAGAGAATTTAATTCTTAAAGAAATAAAGAGACTTGAAAGATCTCCATGCACGTAAAGAACTTGATCACGTGGTAACACGTGACCCCCATTCTCAATGACTAGAGAAGAAAAGACAGAACTTGATCACGTGGTAACACGTGACCCTTCTCCTCAATGATCAAAAGAGAACGAACAAGAATGAAGGTCACGTGTCCCCACGTGACCCCTGAAAAGATCCCCAGAAATGACAAGGAAAAATCACTGAGGCAACGCCTCACGTGCTCCACGTTACTCCCGAAATACAGAGAGAAAAAGTAAAAGAAATAAAGGCCTTGGGCGCTCTCACGTGCTCCCACGTGACCCCTTGGCGGACTCTTTAACAATCAGTGCATGAATCCTCCTCACGTGTCAGCACGTGATGCTCCAAAGTAAAATATAAAAGTGTTTAACACTTAATTGCAGAACGAAGAAAGGGGATCTGGCCCCACTTTTTGATGCCATCACGTGCTCCCGTGTGACCCCTTCCTCTTCTAGTGTTTAACACTATTTTTAGCCAAATTGGCTAATTTTCCAGAGGTAAAAGTCCCTCCTCCAAATGAATCTCAAAATTAAGTAAATCAATGACAAAATGTTGTTAGAGCCCCCAAACCTCTGTTTAGCACTGCTGAATGATGAGGGGATGAACCCAGACAAATGTCTAATGGCCCAAAGGGCCAATATTTCAAACATAATTGGACTTAGCCTAAACTGGCCATAAGTCCTCAAATCATCTTGAACTGAGCACATCTGCTCTTTCAACCAACTCATTGGTTCAAGGGTACATCTCTGAACTCCTCTGATATCTGTCGTTGTAATCCTTCAACGTCGTCAGAGAGGTGACGGGTCCCGACGGCCATACATTCAATGGACCACCATGTCCCTAAATTAGAACAATAGAGCCCAAATGCTCTTTTGTCGGATCCAAACGATCATGTTAAGCTGATCTTAGTCTCAAATTAGACTAACGTATCCTTAACAAATATTTAAGTTGATCTTAGCCTCAAATATGGCTAACGTGTCTTTAAACCAATATTCGTCCCCAAAATGGGAATGTTGGACCACTATGTCCTTAAACTGGTATTGGACCACCATGTCCCTAAACTGGTAATACGGACTGTGGGGTCCTTAAACTCATGGACTAATGCGTCCTTAAACCAATATTCGTCCCCAAAATGGGAATGTTGGACCACCATGTCCCTAAACTGGCAATGGACCACTATGTCCCTAAACTAGAACAATAGAGCCTCCAAATGCTCTCTTGTTGGATCTAAACGATCCTGTTAAGTTGATCTTAATCTCAAATTGGACTAACGTATCCTTAATAAACGTTTAAGTTGATCTTAGCCTCAAAAATGGCTAACGTATCCTTCAAACAGATTTTAGTCCCAAATTGGACTATAGATCTCCCAACCAACATTGGTTCAAGGGTACATCTCCGAACTCCTCTGATATCTGTCGTTGTAATCTTTCAACGTCTTCAGAGAGGTGACGGGTCCCGACGGCCATACATTCCATGGACCACCATGTCCTTAAACGGGAACAATAGACCACTATGTCCCTAAACTAGAACAATAGAGCCCAAATGCTCTTTTGTTGGATCTAAACGATCCCGTTAAGTTGATCTTAGCCTCAAATATGGCTAACGTATCCTCAAACCAAAACCCTAAACACAAATCTAAGAAAATACGGATTTGGACTAATCCACGTCCTACGGGCGACGACATAAATTAGTCTCCGTATACAATCCACGGGAAACCACAAACAAAACAAACACCCACGACACGAAGTAAAATTTTGGAGAAGGAGAAAGTTGTTACCGCGATGCGGTAGCGTAATTAACTATAGGGGCTTGTGCCTGCAGGGAAGAGCATCCCCACAATCAAAAACCCTTCAAACGAGGGGGAATCTGACGAAGTCTGAACCTTCGATACACGGTGTCATAAATCAACTTGGCATCTTCGGAGAGGTGGACGGATAGCTCCAATTAGCATCTGCTCCGAATCTCAGGCAAGACGTCCATGTCTTGGCCGCCATTCGGAGGGGAACAGATTCTGGCACGCCCGGTGGGACCTTTTCCTTTTTCCACTCCACACTTCGTCTGTCGTGTTCGCGAACGTATCACGGTTTGCTAATGGTTGCCCGTGGGTTTCGAGGTACTAAGATTTGGCGTTTTGCTTGGTGCAGAAAGCAAAGGATCAATGGTGTTCACCTGCTCAAAGTGTTCCACATGCAACTGCAACCCACGTCTTGCCTCAACTAGGGGTATATCTTATGGGCCCCAGGCGGCTTCCCTGTTCACAATGCCGATGGAACAGGTCACTCAAGCCACTACAGGATTGTTTTTCGGGACCATGCTCCCGCCAATGAGCTTCACCGCTCCTGTGCCAACACCGGAAGCTCCTAAGAAGTCGTCTTCGATCGGCTTACAACTACTGCGGCCCCTCTCAACGGGTCGTCCAACTCCAGCTCCTCGGTCTTCGCCAGACTGGGCTAAAATTCCTGTGGGACCACAATCAATCTTGCAATCCCAGAGAAGGTTATTCCGAAGAGGATAGCCATCCATGCTCCTGAAGTCGTCAAGGCGGCTTCTCCTGATATCTGTCGTTGTAATCCTTCAACGTCTTCAGAGAGGTGACGGGTCCCGATGGCCATACATTCCATGGACCACCATGTCCTTAAACGGGAACAATAGACCTCTATGTCCCTAAACTAGAACAATAGAGCCAAAATGCTCTTTTGTTGGATCTAAACGATCCCGTTAAGTTGATCTTAGTGTCAAATTAGACTAACGTATCCTTAACAAACGTTTGAGTTGATCTTAGCCTCAAATATGGCTAACGTATCCTCAAACCAAAACCCTAAACCCAAATCTAAGAAAATACGGATTTGGACTAATCCACGTCCTATGGGCGATGACATAAATTAGTCTCCGTATACAATCCACGGGCAACCACAAACAAAACAAACACCCACGATACGAAGTGAAATTTTGGAGAAGGAGAAAGTTGTTACCGCGATGCGGTAGCGTAATTAACTGCAGGGGCTTGCGCCTGCAGGGAAGAGCGTCCCCACAATCAAAAACCCCTCAAACTAGGGGGAATCTGACGAAGTCTGCTACATCGGCCGCATCCGTCTAAACCTTCGATACACGGTGTCATAAATCAACTTGGCATCTTCGGAGAGGTGGACGGATAGCTCCAATTAGCATCTGCCCCGAATCTCAGGCAAGACGTCCATGTCTTGGCCGCCATTCGGAGGGGAACACCCTAATTCTCTAGTTCGATTCTAAGTTTTAGTTCATTAGCACACTATAGTTAAAAATTGTATACTTGACTCACCTTTAAACCATAGTGAGAGTGCTAATAAAACCCAACATGGTATTAGAGCCATGCTAGAGCATTAGGCGTCGTCTAGGTGAAGTTAGAAGTCCGAACGAACACCGAAAACCTAAAATTGACCTACTCTCTGGAAATTTTTCCAAACGTTGGAATTTTTAAGATTAAAAATATTCAAAAAATCATGCAGGTAATTCTATCGACCCTCTTGAAGAACGAAACCCTAACTCGATCACTTGACGGCGGAACCGCGGCCAAATAGTGGCATTTGCTGCGGTTCCGCGGCGCCAAGTATGAGGCTTGGGTTGGCACTTCAACGGTTGGTCCGTAGGTATTGTGGCATGTTCTGGGTATTTTTTAACTGTACTCAAGTGTTGAGCTCTCTGGGAATTTTGGGAATTCGTTGATTCGATCGAAATGTTTAACATCGCCTAGCTTTTAATGATTTGTGATACAATATTTGGAATCCACAATAATTAGTTTTGTGAAAACTGGTTTAAATTGTATAAATCTAGCAATTTAGTCTCGAATCATCGGTTGCTACGAAGTTTTGATTTGAATCAAAACTCTGTCGCAATCGCGTAGTGTACGCGGATACTCGCCGGGTAACATTACTAGATAGCCATGCCCCATCGTCTCGACCAAGTGACTGTAGCAAAACCCCGTTGCCAAAAGCATCCGCTCGGGTGCTTGTGGCCACGGTGTTTCACCTAAGTGCACTTCGTCGATGATATCGGGGGTGCGGCCGTCTACTAAAGTTTCCGACGCGCATTCAATCAAGTTGTCGGGAATCCTGTTGAATTACCCGACTAATTATTGAAAAGCGTTTTCAAGTCGAGACTAAAATGTGGGGTTTATATAGTTAGGCATGAAATTCAGAATATGTGATATTCCGGGTTTATGATGTCTTAGGGATTTGTAGTGTTAGGCATAAAATCCGAAGTATGTGATATTTCGGGTTTATGATGTCTAAGGTTGATTGCGGATTCTAATTATTGTAGTTCACATTTCTATTTTGCGACCGTAAGTGTAATATGTGGTGTATCGCCGGTTTCGTTGCTATACGACAACGACAATTAGGATACGCATATTTACTTACGTTGATGACATGTGATGTTATGTATTGCTGTGATATGATATATTGGATCGTCGTGAAAGAATGGCCAGGGGTTTTATGTGAGATGTGAGCTTTCTTTTCATTCATGTAAAATTAATTGTATGTAATTTTATTTTATTGGGGCACTTCCGGGTTGAGGATGATGTCACCATTGATGTATATTATTTACTTTTCCGCATTAGGATAGACCCAAGGTAGGGAGCACAAGTAACCGGGTTCTAGGGCCCAGTGGAAGACCATCTCGAGGAGTCGAGACCGGGTCTCCTAGCTCTAGAATTGGCAGGGTTGCTTGCCACTCTCGTAGGGGTCTAGGGACGTGGGTTTGGCTATTCATCCCGACCGTGGAATCCGTATTTTTTACTGGCTTAATTTAAAACGCGGAAATCCTAGTATATCCAATATTTCATATGTTAACTTCTGCTGCAATGTTTTGTGATGAGATCATATTACTGCCTGAGATGAATGCTTTATTATTATATATATGATATATAATAGACGTTGCTTATGTTTTGCACCCGCGCTAGTCCCGCCCCGCTCTGCCGGTGGTTAAGTAACCTAACGGTGAAGACGTGGCCCAGTGGCGAAAGCGGAAGACATAAGCGTACGTTGTATTTTCGTTTCTTTATCTGTGATGCTTAGGAAGCATAAATGATGGGACTTCATTAATGAGATTAATGAAAACCAAAGAAACCTAAAGATGATGTGGAATCAAATTTTCAAAAAGGGTAGCTCTAGTTTTTGCTTTGCATTGTGGTATTCCTTGTAGAATATCCAGCACCTTATTCGATAAGGAAAGAGCCAGGATCCCTTCACCGGGAGTGACCACTTTAGCAGAAGATGGCAGATGATACAACCCACTCGGTTTTATTTTTGATTGCTTTTCTAGTACTTGCTTTGCTTAGTGGTATTCCTTGTAGAATATCCAACACCTTATTCGATAAGGAAAGAGCCGAGATCCCTTCAGCGGGAATGACCTCTTTAGTGAAACTAGTAAAAGTCTCAAAAACATTCCTTTTTCAAAATCATGAGATTCTACAACGATATCAAGTTCATTACGCAAAAGGTTTTCTTAAAAACCTATCGTAGCCCCCCGTCATTTCAGATAAGTACTATTTAGTATTCGTGCTGCATTTGTTGGCCTTTGTCAAGACGTAATGTGTGGTGGCTGATTAGTACTTATCTGCAACCATATGATGCGATTGGATTAGGGTGGTCATGCGACTTTGTTGGCCTTTGTCAAGGGTCGTGCGGGTGGGTTTAATTCAATCAGGAAATGACGGGTTGAACTTGACTAGAGCCCTATGATTTGTTGGCATTTGTCAAGGTCATAAGATGTTAGGGGAAAAATATTATCGGGGATTTCAAGTGTTGAAATTTGCAATGAGATTGCATACCTTCTATGAGATAGTTGGATCCCGATACCCGCTGCGAGTAAGAGTTACTCCTGGGAGAGTTTTGCACTATACAATTAGCTAACCCATTAGGTGTCTAGAAAAGTGTCAATGAGATTATGCCTCTGGGAAAATGAGGTTTACTTTAATTAAGTCCGTGCGAAAACACGGGGAACCTCCCTCAAAGTACCGACACTGGCCTGGCTGACCGGTTAGCGAACTTGTAGCGTGTAATTAATCCCGGCTAGTCTTACCTTTTAGGGTTTGAAGGAAGATTTGATAAAAAGCAGTGGGAGCCATCCTGATTAGATAAGATAATAACCAATCTAATCTTGTAAGAGCATACACTGAGTGTTTTTCTTCTCTCTCTCTCTCCAGGTAGCGACCATGATATGCCTTAATCAAGATAATAATATGGATGTATTGACCGAACCTGCTTATTATACTGAGCATGGGGACGTTGGTTCCGCTCTTCCTTATAACTGTTATAAGACTGAGCAGGAAATAGGGGAATACCAGGATTCCCATGCCACCCAAACAAGGAATGAGCATATTGATGCGTCTTCTTCGGATGTGTTCGTTACCGAGAACTGTTTCTCAGTACACTCTACATCCTGGATATTAGATACCGGATCAGGATCCCATATATGTAATGTGTTACAGGGGCTTAGAAGAGGTAGAGAACTGGGAAAATGTGAACATTCTATAAAAGTAAGGAATGGTGCAATTGTTGCAGCTAAAACAGTTGGCGAATATCACCTAGTGTTACCAAACGGTAATACACTGATCTTGAACGACTGTTACTACGTACCATCTATGATGTGCAATTTAATATCAATTTTTTTATTAGATAAAGAAGGATATAATTTTGTAGTAGAGAAAAATGTTATGAACATTTTCTTAAATCAAATATTGATTGGGTTTGGTGCGTTATGTAACAGTTTGTACGTTCTGAATCAGAATACAGTTCTTAATATACAGAACACACACAAGAGGAAAAGTTCATAAATGAACGAATCCTTCTTGTGGCATTGTAGACTAGGTCATATAAATGCGACACGGCTAGCTAAGTTACATAAGGATGGATATTTAAATCCGTTTGAACTTTTATCTTATGAAACTTGTCAGTCATGTCTCAAAAGTAAAATGACCAAAATTCCGTTTACTGGACACGGAGAAAGAGCTACTGAACTCTTGGGACTGATACATAGTGATGTATGCGGTCCTATGTCTACACATGCCAGGAACGGTTTCTCATACTTCATTACATTCGGCGACGATCTCTCAAGATTCGGACATGTGTTCCTGTTGAAACACAAGTCAGAAGCTTTTGAGAAATTCAAGGAATATAAGTGCGAAGTAGAGAACCAAACGAGTAAAAGTATTAAAATCATTCGATCTGATCGGGGATGAGAATACTTGAGCATGAAGTTCCTGGACTATTTAAAAGAGAATGGGATTCTCTCTCAGCTTACTCCTCCGTATACACCACAGCACAACAGTGTATCAGAGCGGAGGAATCGCACCCTATTAGATATGGTGCGCTCTATGATGAGTACTGCTAAGTTACATATCTCCTTTTGGGGTTATGCGCTTGAGACAGCTGCATATCTATTGAATCAGGTTCCATCAAAATCAGTGCCCAAAACTCCATATGAGATATGGAGTGGAAAGAGACCATGTCTTAAATGAGTTTAGATATGGGGTTGTCCGGCCTATGTTAAAAAGCAAAATCCGGACAAACTCGAAGCACGATCAGTTCTTTATAAGTTTGTAGGATATCCAAAGAATTCACATGGATATCTGTAGCGAGGAACAAAAGGTGTTTGTTTCTCAACATGCCACCTTTTTAGAAAAAGAATTTCTTATAAAAGAAATTAGTGGCAATGAGGTAGAACTGGAAGAAGTTCTAGCTACACAAACTGCAACTGATAATTTAGTGGAACCAGAGAATTCGATAGTCCCCAACGAACCTCAGCCTCTCCGCCGATCTAGTAGGGTTCTTCATCCTCCTGAGAGATACTGCGGTTTTCTCATATTCGGTGAGAGCGAGGATTGCATCATGGAAGATGATAACCCTACTAGCTTTGAACAGGCTATCACGAGGGGAGACTCTGTGAAATGGCTGGATACAATGCGATCTGAGATGGAATCCATGTACACCAACAAAGTATGGACTTTGGAAGATGCTCCTGAAGGGTAAAACCCATTGGGAGCTAGTGGGTCTTCAAAAAGAAAATTGGTGTAGATGGAAAAGTTGAGACTTTCAAAGCTAGACTTGTAGCAAAAGGTTTCCGTCAACGACCAGGTGTGGATTATGACGAAACCTTTTCTCCAGTGGCTATACTTAAGTCCATCCGGATCCTACTTGCCATCGCTGCATACCATGACTACGAAATCTGGCAGATGGACGTCAAGACCGCTTTTCTAAATGGAGATTTAGAAGAGAGCGTGTACATGACTCAGCCAGAGGGCTTCGTGGACAGTGGGAGCAGCGGAAAGGTGTGCAAGCTGCTTAAATCAATATACGGGTTCAAGCAGTCATCGCGAAGTTGAAACATCTATTTTGATGTTGCAGTCAAAGAGTCTTCATCAAAAACGTAGATGAACCTTGTATATACAAGAAGGTTGCAGAGAGTAAGATTTTCTTCTTTGTATTGTACGTGGATGACATACTCTTGATAGGAAATGATGTTCCTATGCTGTACTCGGTCAAGCTCTTCTTATCATACAGATTCTCCATGAAAGATCTGGGTGATGCCTCCTGCATTCTAGGGATTAAGATCTATAGAGATAGATCTAAACGGATATTGGGATTGTCCCAATCCAGGTACATCGATACCATACTAAAGAGGTTTAGTATGGAAGATTCTAAGCGTGGTAGTTTACCCACAATCTCTGGAATCACTCTCTCCAAAGAGATGTTTCCCAAGACTAATTTGGAAAGGGCTCGCACGCAAGGGATACCCTATGCTTCGGCTGTAGGCTCTATCATGTATGTGATGCTATGTACTAGAGCAGATGTAGCTTATTCACTAGGTGTAGTGAGCAGGTATCAATCGGATCCTGGGGAGAATCACTGGACAGCTATGAAGAACATTCTTAAGTACTTGAGAAGGACTAAAGAAATGTTCTTGTTGTATGGTAACGGTGAAATCCAAGTGGAGTCCTTTACCGATTCGAGCTTCCAAAGTGATAAGGAAGACAGTAAGTCGGTCTCGGGCTTTGTCTTCACCCTCAATGGAGGGACGGTATGTTGGAAGAGTTCCAAGCAAGATACCGTAGCAGACTTGACGATGGAGGCTGAATACATCGCTGCCAACGAGGCTGTCTGGATAATGAAGTTCATAACTGAACTTGGTGTGGTTCCGTCCATCGAGCATCCAATACCTTTATATTGCGATAACAATGGAGCAGTGGCTGTGGCCAAGGAACCCAGGTCCCATAAAAAATCCAGACACATTCTTAGACGGTATTGTAGGGTTACTAGGCACTGTCACAAGGTTCTACAAGGTATCAACCATGCCCGATTTAAATTTTATAAGTGCCGAATAACCCTAACTAAGATCTTAGACTAGAGATTAGGCGAAAACATAAGCAAGTAAATATCTTTACTTCTAAGAGTTTGGGATTACAACCTTTCTAGTCCGGTCCTTCACTTCATAAGCTCCGTGTTGAGGTCCCTTCGCTGCGATCATCAAGTACCCGGACTCTAGAGAGGCTCTAAGAAGAGAAAGATGCAAGTTTGCTTCCGATCTTCGATAACAAAGATGATCTATCTTGAAGAAACACAAACCCAAGCTCTTGCTTTGCTAATCAAGTATTAGCAAAGCAAACACCCTAATCTAAGCGGCTAGAATAGATGAGGATGATGAAGTAGGAATTTAGCTCTCGTTTGTTTTCAATTTCTCACTCAAAATCATCACATAAGAAAAATCTAGAAAGCTTTTCTCAAAGGAAGAAGAAGAAGAAATTACTTTGTGATGAATAATGAAATCAAGTGTGTGAGGTTAGAAATGCAACCATGGGTTAAGTATGAAGATTTAACCCATGTAGAGAATCAACTATGATTAAAGGGTTGGGTTGGGTTAAAGAAATATCTTTGCAAAAATATCACAAAATATCAAGGTCAAAGTCAAAGCTTCAAGAAGCTTCTTGAAAGCTTCATGAAAGCTTAACCCTAATCCAAAATCTAACCATATTTAAACTCCACAAATCATGTTGCATTTATAACCACAACATGTTACAATATTATATATCACATATACAATATTTATTGTAATAAAATAAAATAATACAATTAACATATATCGCATATATATCAATGTATTACCTGAGTGAGAAAAATAATCTTTAAGTGAGCTAATATTAGTTAATGTAATATAATATATCAAATATATAATTATACATTAAATTATCAAATCAACACTTGATCCGATAATCCGGCTATTTCATAAATAACCGACTAATATAATCTGTATCAGTTCATCGAATCAACACTTGATCCAATGACCCGGCTATATCACATATACTCGGCCGATATCACATATCGCGAGAATCTAATATAGTATCACATACACGTGTTGTTCTCGGTCCCGCACATATCATATATGTGCTCCTACTCCGTTTTGCCTAAGCCAGGAAACCTCTGTGTAGGACTCTAAAGAATCATCAATACGCCGGCAGTAGGTGATGATCATATCAAACACCCACAAGCTGTAAGCGGTCAGCTAAACGTAACAGCCACCCAGGTATTGAGCGATCAGAAGATCAACAAGCAAGCCTGTACATTCTCCTGTGAATCCAATCAGTAACACTCCCGTACAGTTCGGTCTCTTCGCTTGATATGTCGCATATCTCGCCTAGGGGTGGTAAACGTCAGACCCCAGTAGCTTGATAAGTCGTGTCGATATGAGTTCTATAACAGTTCGAGAAACTATTGATAACACTTACCAGTAAATCTCAGCAACCCTGGCCAGGGATTTCTAGTTATAGCCAATCGAACACAGCGCAATATTAACTCCCTATACCGGGAGAGACGAATCCCCTCTTATCGCTCATTGCCTCCATGTGATTCGGGATTGTACCCAAAAGCCACTGTTTTGCACGCCCTCTTGGACGTAGTATGATGGAAATCAAAGCACAGTGGGAATCACACAAGACTCTATGACGATCTTGGGTCTACAGACTAACCTGTACTAGTGTCACCAGAGAACTTCCATCTGACGTGAGGTATAATACCATCTGAGAGTTCTCGGCGAGTCCGTCCAGTGTACCCAGTCTCCACTGAGCACCCGTATACCTTCTCTGATGTCAAACACCAATGGATATGGGATCATCCATCGCCTATCATATGGGTCAAGAAGCGCATACGCTAGTCTACTCTGTCTCGATACACCCACGACTAGGAACATTTGAAGGATGTACTTAGCGACTACACTGTCCCCACTAGTATGATCTGCATCATAGTCCTGGTAGTCAAGTACTCATCCTAAGGGCTTTATCAACATGTGACATAGAGACAATGAGCAACCAGATAGCATACTATCATGTCGAGCAAGAAAGTCCTCCCTATATATGTCCAAGCATCCACTACAATATACATCGTATGTACAGTAATGGCCTCTAGGGCATATATATAACTAACAATCTCCCACTTGCACTAGGGCCATCTGTTGTGGTATCGCATACCCAACAATCAGCTGTGGTTGAAGTATCTCATACTCAACCATCCCATAAGTCTCTACTGGGAAATATGCCTTTTGTCAGTGGATCCGCGCTGTTGTCCTCTGTGTTTACTCTCCTAACCTCGATCTCCCTGGAGATCAACCATCTCCATGATCAGGTGATACTGCCTAAGAATATATCTGGATCTCAGATGGGACGGGGGTTCCTAGGCATAATCCACAACACCATTGTCACACAATGGTAGGAACGAAGTTCATCTTATAAACTATGTGTACATCCAGACTATTTCTTTGGTAGCATCCTTGGTAGTGATTTATCTTGCCTTTATCGTCTAGTATATCACGGTATCTAGCTTGGAACTCTTCCAACATACCGTCCCTCCACCGAGGGTAAAGAAAATGCCTGTGACTGACATTCAGTCATCCTTATCACCCTGGAACATTTTCAGTGATTCTCCCCAGGATCTATTGATACCATCTCACTACAACTAGTGAGAATCCTAACATCCATTTAGATCTATCTCATAGATATAAAACCTAGGATTTAGGAGGTATCACTTTGATCCTATATGGAGAATCCATGTGATAATAGGAGATTGACCGAGCGTAGCATAGGAAACTCCTTCCATAACAAGAGTATGGCATCCACGTACTCTACGAGGATCACCACCATACTCCCTACTACCTTTTTGTATATACAAGGTTCATCTACCATTTTGATGAAGTCAAACTCTTTGACTATCACATCAAAACAGACGTTCCAACTCCGCGGTGCCTGCTTTATCCCATAAAGCAACTTGCACACGTTTCCGCTGCCCCCACTGTCTATGAAGCCCTCTGGCTGTGCACTTATAGACGCTCTCTTCTAAATCATCATTTTAGAAAAGCTGTCATGACACCCAACCGCCAGAAATCGTAGTCATGGTATGTAGCAATTGCAAGTAGGATCTGGATGGACTTAAGCATAGCTTTGAAAGTCTCAAATTTTCCATGTACACCAAGTAATCTTCTCAAGATATACTTGCTCCTGATGGGGATTTAACCCTTCAGATAAAGCAACCAAAGTCCATACTTTGTTGGTGTATAAGGATTCCATATCAGATCGCTAAGTATCCAGCCATTCTTTCAGAGTCCTACTCCTTATGGCCTGCTTGAAACAAATTGGGTCATCATCTCATGATGCAATCATCGCTCCCACTATCACAGAGAAACCGAAGTATCTTTCAGGTGGATGGGGAACCCTACTAGATCGGCGGAGAGGCTGAGGTTCGTTAGAAACTACTGAATCCTTCGGGTTTACCAAATCATCAGCTGCAGTTTGTATAGCTGGAACTTTTTCAGTTCTACCTCATGACCACTAATTTCTTCACAAGAAATTCCCTTTCACAAAGGTGGAATGCTGAGAAACAAAACACCTTTTGTTCCTCGGTTCAGTAGAAGATATTCCCTTGCGAATGCTTGGGATATCCAACAAACTTCCACAGAACTGACCTTGCCTCGAGTTTGTCCGGATTTTGCTTTTAGGCACAGGCTGGACAACCCCAAATCTTAACATACTCAAGATATGGGCTCTTCCCATTCCATATCACATATGGAGTGGTAGGCTTCTGATTTGATTGGAACCCTATTCAATAGGTATGCAGCTTCTCAAGTACATAACTCCCAAAAGGAAATAGGAAACTCAGTAGTACTCATCATAGAGCGCACCATATCTAATAGGGTGTGATTGCTCCGCCCCGATATACCGACGTGTTGTGGTGTATACGGAGGAGTAATGCTGAGAGAGAATCTCATTCTCCTTTAGAATAGTCCAGGATCTTCGTGCTCAACTATTCTCCTCCCTGATCTCATCAAAGGACATAATACTTATGCCCGTTTTGGTTCTCTACTTCTGACTTATATTCATTGAATTTCTCAAAAGGTTCAGACTTGTGTTTCAACAGGAACACATGTGCGAATCTTGAGAGACCATCAGTGAATAAAATAAAGTACAAAGAACCAGTATTGACATGTGTAGACAGGGGACCTTACATACATCATCATGTATCAATCCCAAGAGTTCACTAACTCTTTCTCTGTTTCCAATAAACAGAGCTATGGTCATCTTATCTTTGTGACATGACCGACAAGTTTCACAAGATGTAAATTCAAACTAATTTAAATATGCATTTAAATGCAACTTAGCTAGTCGGGTCGCATTGATATGACCTAGTCTACAATGCCTCAAGAAGGATTCGTTCATTTCTGAACTCTTCCTCTTGTGTGTGTTCTGTACACTAAGAACTGTGGTTTGATTTAGAACGTATATGCTTTTAGATAACGTGCCTGAACCGATCAACTCTTGATATAGAAAATGTTCAAAACATTATCCAACAATACAAAATTATATCCTTCTTTACTAATAAAGAGACTGATATGATGTTGTATATTAGGTTCGGTATCTAATAACATTCGTTCAGAATCAATGTATTCTGGTAATACAGGGTGATAACTGCCAACATACTTGGCTTGCAACAATTGCATCGTTTCCAACTCTTGAAACTTATCACCCGTTCTCAGTACTTTACCTATCTGTAGCCCATGTAACATATTACATTTGCGGGATCCTGATCCAGTATCTCATACTCAGGACGTAAAGGATACCGAGAAACAGTTCTCGGTAATGAACACACCCGAAGAAGATGCATCAACATGCACTTTCTTCGTTTGGGCGGCATGGGAATTCTAGTAATCCCCTATTTCTTGCTCTGTCTTATAACAATTATAAGTTGGAGCGGGATTAACGTTCCCTAGCGCAGTATAACAAGCGGGTTCGGTCAATGCATCCGTATTATTATCTTGATTAAGGCGTGACATAGTCGTAACCAGGAGAGAGAGAAGAAAACACTCAGCGTATGCTCTTGCAAGATTAGATTGGTTATTTAATATATCTAATCAGGATGTCTCCCACTGTTTTAGTCAAATCTTCCTTCAAACCCTAAAAGGAAAGATTAGCCGGGATTAATTACATGCTATAAGTTCACCAATCTTTCAGCCAAGCTAGTGCCGGTACTTTGAGGGAGGTTCCTCGTGCTTTCGCACGGACCTAATTAAAGTAAACCTCGTTTTCCCAGGGGCGTAACCCCATTGACACCTTTCTAGACACCTACTTGATCGGCTAATTGTAATGTGTAAAACTCTCCCACGAGTAACTCTTATTCGCAGCGGGTATTGGGATCCAAATATCTCATAGAAGGTATGCAATCTCATTGCAAATTTCAATATTTGAAATCCCCGATAATATTTTACCTCTAGCGTCCTATGACCTTGATGAAAGCTAATAAACCATAGGCTACTAGTCAAGTTCAACCGGTCATTTCCCGATTGAATTAAACCCACCCGCACGGCCCTTGACGAAAGCCACAAAGTCGCACGACTACCCTAACTCAATCGCATCATATGCTTATACAGATAAGCATAAATAGCTACCGCACACTACGCCTTGACGAAAGCCAACAAACGTAGCACGAATACTATGAAGTACTTATCTGAAATGACGGAGGGCTACGACAGGTTTTTAAGAAAACCCTTTGCATAATGAACTTGATATCGTTGTAGAATCGAGTGATTTTTGAATGGAGTGTTTTTGAGGCTTTTATAGTTTTGCTAAAGAAGTCACTCCCGGTGAAGGGATCGTCGGCTCTTTCCTTATCGAATAAGGTGCAGGATATTTCACAAATACCACTATGCAAAGCAAAAACTATAGAAGCAATCAAAAGACAAACTGAGTGTGTAGCATCTGCTAGTTTCGCTAAAGAGGTCAGCCCCGGTGAAGGGATCTCGGCTCTTTCCTTATCGAATAAGGTGCTGGATATTCTACAAGGAATACCGCTATGCAAAGCAAGAACTAGAGCTACCAGTTTTTAAACAAGTTTCTACAACATCTTTAGGTTTCTTTTATTTCATTAATATCATTAATGAAGTCCCATTTTAATTATACTTCACAAGCATCAGATATGAAACGAAATCAACAATATATAATATATATGACATATATATAATATAAACATTCGTCTCAGGCAGTAATATGATCTCATCACAGAATATTGCAGCAGAAGAACATATATGAAATATTGGATATACTAGGAGGTCCGTGTTTTTAATACGAGCCAGTATAAAACACGGATTCCACGGTCGTGATGAATAGCCAAACCCACATCCCTAGACCCCTACGAGAGCGGCAAGTAAGCCTGCCAATTCTAGAGTTAGGAGACCCGGTCACGACTCCTCGTGATGGTCTCCGACTGGACCCTAGAACCCGGTTACTTGTGCTCCCCGCCTTGGGTCTATCCTAATGCGGAAAAGTAAATAATATACAATGGTGACATCATCCTCAGCCTGGAAGTGCCCCAATAAAAGAATATCACATACATTTGAATTTTACATGAATGAAAAAGAAAAACTCTCATCTCACATAAAACCCCCGGCTATTCAAACACGACGATCCAATATAATATATCATAGCAACACATAATATCACATATTATCAACGTAAGTAAATATGCGCATCCCAGTCGTCGTTGATGTATAGCAACGAAACCGGCGATGCACCACATATTACACTTACGGCCACAGAAAGAAAGTGTAAAACTACAACAGTTGGAATCCACAACCTCCTTAGACATCGCATGCCTAACTAAATGAATTCCTTAGACATCTCATGCCTAACAATTATAAACCCCGCATTTTATTCTCAATATCGAAAACACTTTTCAATATCTAGTCGGGCAATTCAACATGATTCCCGTCAACCTGATTGAATGCTCGTCGAAAACATTAGTAGACAGCCGCACCCCCGATGCCGTCGACGAAGTGCACTAAGGCGGAACACCGCTGCCGCGAGCACCCGAACGGATGCTTTTGGCGACGGGCTTCTCCTACGGCTACTTGGTCGGGGCTATGGGGCGTGGCTATCTATTAAATTTACCCGGCGAGTATCCGCGTACGCTACGTGATTGCAACGGACTTTTGATCGCATCAAAATCCCGTGGTAGCCGATCATCTGAGACTAAACTGCTAGATTTATAACATTCAAATTAGTTATCTCATAACTACTTATGGATTCCAAATATTGTATCACAATCCAGATAAATAGACAATGTTAAAATTTCCGATCGAATCAACAAACACCCAAGATTTTCCAAATAGCTCAACACTTGAGCGGAGTTCAAAAATCCCAGAACATGTCACAGCCTCAATGAACCAGCCGCAGAAGGGTCAAACCAACGCCCCACATGTGGCAACGCTAAACTACCACAAACCCTAGGGTTCAAGTGGCAGTTTTGACGGTCACATAATCGAGTTAAGGTTAAGTTCTTCTAGAAGGTCCACAGATATGCTTGCATGTTTTTTCGAAAGTTTCAAACTCGTGAAAAAATCCAACACTTGAAAGTTTTCCGATAGGGCAAAAGGTGAGTTATTGATATCCATTCGAACTTTTTAACACGTTATAAATTACCCGGAAAAAACTTAAACGAAGTTAAACTTTCCGATCGAATCAACGAATATAAGAGATCTCCAGAAAACTCAACTCTTGAGTAATATTAAAAATTCTCAGAAGCATGTAGAAGTACCCAAGAATAACACCCTTAAGTATGAGCCCCTAACTCCCTAAGATGGCCGCGGAACCGCCGCCAAACGAATGGTTTGGCCGCGATTCCGCGGTCTCTTGGAGGGATCATGGGTCCGTACTTCACAGTAATTCTTATAATTCCCTGCTTAATTTTCTGAGCATTTTCAATACAGAAAAATCAACATTTTAAAAAAAAATCCAGAAAGGGGTCTAAACCGACGTTTCGGGGTTCGATCGGACTTTTAACTTCGTCTACACGACGCCTAAAGCTCTATCTTGGCTCTGATACTACTGTAGGGTTACTAGGCACTGTCACAAGGCTCTACAAGGCATCAACCATGCCCGATTTAAATTTTACAAGTGCCGAATAACCCTAACCAAGATCTTAGACTAGAGATTAGGCGAAAACATAAGCAAGTAAACATCTTTACTTCTAAGAGTTTGGGATTACAACCTTTCTAGTCCAGTCCTTCACTTCATAAGCTCCGTGTTGAGGTCCCTTCGTTGCGATCATCAAGTACCCGGACTCTAGAGCGGCTCCAAGAAGAGAAAGATGCAAGCTTGCTTCCGATTTTCAATAACAAAGATGATCTACCTTGAAAAAACACAAACCCAAGCTCTTGCTTTGCTAATCAAGTATTAGCAAAGCAAACACCCTAATCTAAGAGGCTAGAATAGATGAGGATGATGAAGTAGGAATTTAGGTCTCATTTGTTTTCAATTTCTCACTCAAAATCATCACATAGGAAAAAGCTAGAAAGCTTTTCTCAAAGGAAGAAGAAGAAGAAATTACTTTGTGATGAATAATGAAATCAAGTGTGAGGTTAGAAATGCAACCATGGGTTAAGTATGAAGACTTAACCCATGTAGAGAATCAACTATGGTTAAAGGGTTGGGTTGGGTTAAAGAAATATCTTTGCAAAAATATCACAAAATATCAAGGTCAAAGTCAAAGCTTCAAGAAGCTTCTTGAAAGCTTAACCCTAATCCAAACCCTAACCATATTTAAACTCCACAAATCATGTTGCATTTATAACCACAACATGTTACAATATTATATATCATATATACAATATTTATTGTAACAAAATAAAATAATACAATTAACATATATCACATATATATCAATGTATTACCCGAGTGAGAAAAATAATCTTTAAGTGAGCTAATATTAGTTAATGTAATATAATATATCAAATATATAATTATACATTAAATTATCGAATCAACACTTGATCCGATAATCCGGCTATTTCACAAATAACCGACTAATATAATCTGTATCAGTTCATCGAATCAACACTTGATCCGATGACCCGACTATATCACATATACCCGGCCGCTATCACATATCGTGAGAATCTAATATGGTATCACATACACGTGTTGTTCTCGGTCCCGCACATATCACATATGTGCTCCTACTCCATTTTGCCTAAGCCGGGAAACCTCTGTGTAGGACTCTAAAGAATCGTCAATACGCCGGCAGTAGGTGATGATCATATCAAATACCCACAAGCTGCAAGCGGTCAGCTAAACGTAACAGCCACCCAGGTATTGAGCGATCAGAAGATCAACAAGCAAGCCTGTAAATTCTCCTGCGAATCCAATCAGTAACACTCCCGTACAGTCCGGTCTCTTCGCTTGATATGTCGCATATCTCGCCTTGGGATGGTAAACGTCAGACCCCAGTAGCTTGATAAGTCATGTCGATATGAGGTCTATAACAGTTTGAGAAACTACTGATAACACTTACCAGTAAATCTCAGCAACCCTGGCCAGGGATTTCCAGTTATAGCCAATCGAACACAGCGCAGCATCAACTCCTTATACCGGGAGAGACGAATCCCCTCCTATCGCTCATTGCCTCCATGTGATTCGGGACTGTACCCAAAAGCCACCGTTTTGCATGCCCTCTTGGACGTGGTATGATGGAAATCAAAGCACAGTGGGAATCACACAAGACTCTATGACGATCTCGGGTCTATAAACTAACCTGTACCAGTGTCACCAGAGAACTGCCATCTGACATGAGGTATAATACCATCTGGGAGTTCTCGGCGAGTCCGTCCAGTGTACCCAGTCTCCACTGAGCACCCGTATACCTTCTCTGATGTCAAACACTAATGGATATGGGATCATCCATCGCCCATCATATGGGTCAAGAAGCGCATACGCTAGTCTACTCTGGTATATCGATGCCCTGTCTCGATACACCCACGACTAGGAATATTTGAAGGATGTACTTAGCGACTACACTGTCCCCACTAGTATGATCTGCATCATAGTCCTGGTAGTCAAGTACTCATCTTAAGGGCTTTATCAACATGTGACATAGAGACAATCAGAGTAGATGTTAAGATAAAGAGTAACCAGATAGCAAACTATCATGTCGAGCAAGAAAGTCCTCCCTATATATGTCCAAGCATCCACTACAATATACATCGTATGTACAGTAATGGCCTCTAGGGCATACATATAACTAACAGGTATCACTTGATCCGGGAGATAGTTGATCGCCGGGAGCTCAAGGTTTACAGAGTTGACACGAAGAATAACACGGCGGGTCCACTCATGAAGGCCATACCCCAGATACAGTTTGAGAGACTCTTCGGGATGTTGGATATGAGATACTACAACAACTGGCCTTAGTGCAAGTGGGAGATTGTTTGTTGTATGTATGCCGTAGAGGCCATTGTTGTACATGATTGTATATTATAGTGGATGCTTGGACATATATAGAGATGACTTTCTTGCTCGAATGATAGTATTATCTGGTTACTCTTTATCTTAACATGTACTCTTATGTATCTTTATACTGTCTTTCTGTTACATGTTGATAAAGCCCTTTGGATGTGGACTTGACTACCAGGACTATGATGAAGATCATACTAGTGGGGCCAGGGTAGTCCACAAGTACATCCTGTAATTGTTCCTAGTCGAGGGAGTATCGAGACGGGGCATCGATATTCCAGAGTAGACTAGTATGGGGCGATGGTTGATCCCACAACTATTGGTGTTTGACATCAGAGAATGTACACATGTGCTCATTAGAGAATGATTACACCGAACAAGACTCGCCGAGAACTCCTAGATGGTATTATACCTGACGTCAGATAGCAGTTCTCTGGTGACACTGGTATATGTTATTCTGTAGACCCGAGATCGTTATAGAGTCTTGTGTGATTCCCACTGTGCTTTGATTTCCATCATACCACGTTCATGAGAACGTGCAAACCGGTGGCTTTTGGATACATTCCCAAATCACATGGAGGCAATGAGCGATAAGAGGGGTTTCGTCTCTCCCAGTATTGGGGGTTGATGTTGCGCTATGTCAATTGGCTATAACAGGAAGTCCCTAGCCAGGGCTGATGATAAGATTTACTGGTAAGTGTTATCAGTAGTTTCTTGACCCGTTATGAGCCTCACATCGGCATGACTTATCAAGTTACTGGGGTCTGACGTTTACCACCCCTAGACTCGATATGTGACATATCAGACGAGGAGACCGGACTGTACGATAGTGTTACTTATTGGATTCACGGGAGTATGAGCAAGCTTGCTTGTTGATCTTCTGATCGCTTAATACCCGGGTATCCATTACATCCAACTAGTACCGCTGACGGCTTGTGAGTGACTGATATGATCATCACCTACTGCTGGCGTATTGACGAGTCTTTAGAGTCCTACACAGAGATTTCCTGGCTCAAGCGAAACGAAGTCAGGCATATATATGATATGTGCGGGATCGAGATAAATACGTGTATATGATACCGTATTCTAATCTCGCGATATAGGTTAGATGTGATATAACCGGATTATTGAATCAAGTATTGATTCGATGATTTGATATTAGTCGAGTATATGTGATATAGCCGGATTATTAAATCAAGTGTTGATTTAATAATTTAATATATATATACAAATATATATTAGATATATTAATATATATTAACTAATATAAATTAGCTCACTTAAATATTTCTTTTCTACATTTAACATATATATATATATGATATATACATATATTTAAATGTATTTATTTATTTTGTGTCATGCTTGATGATACATGGAACTTGGGTGTATAAGACTCACACCTTAGTTAAGATAATGTGGGTATTTATTTATTTAGAGAAAACCAAAATTGAGGTGGAAATTAGCATGGTTGTGAAGCTTGGAGAAGCTTGTGGAAACCTTGACCAAACTCCACTCATTTTTTGTTTTACTTAAGATATTTATTAAGCTAACCATTATTTTAGTCTTAGTTAAGTCTCTACAAGAGTTTATATTAGATATTTTCTCACCCATGGTTCATATGAGGTTCATTTCCTTCATCTCATTTTTCTTGACTTGATTTTCTTGAGGTGGAAAAAAAAGGAGAGGAAAAATATTCTAAAGTGAAAAAAATTCTTACTTCATCAATCTATACCATATTAGCCATATCGTGTAGGTTGTTTGCTTCACTAATTCATCCATTAGTGAAGAGATAGCTTGAGTTTGAGTCTCCTCAAAGTAGATCATCTTCGGCCTCGAAGATCATTGAGCAAGTTCGTTCATTTCGACTAGTGGAGCCTACGGAGAGTCTAGGACACCACTACTTAGAGCGAAGGGACTTCTATACGGAGCATTTGAAGTGATGGAACGGTCTACAAAGGTTGTATTCCATAATCACCTAGGTTTATGCTTGCTTACTTGATAATAAACCCTAATTCTCTAGTTCGATTCTAAGTTTGAGTTCATTAGCATACTATATTTAAAAATTGTATTCTTGATGCACCTTTAAACTATAGTGAGAGTGCTAATAAAACCCAACAATATATGCCCCATAGGCGTCGACAATGCAATAATTAACTGGTCCCGCTGATTGTGTACAAATACGTATCACTTCACTTATTCATTCACGCTTTTACACTAACGTACTTACTACATTCCAATCACTAATATTTATCACGGTCACTAGGTTATTGATGCAAGAATACTATTTACAAGAGTATAACAGTCGTGCAACATGATGTGGATACAGTAAATGCACTACTGAATACATATAAGCAACCGGTGTCGGTTGGATTAGAAAAATCACATACAATCACACGTGCATAATTTAGCAAAACAATATAAAAGTCATATGAAGTATATTTGTTTATCTAAGCATTAAAATTGGTTTCAGGTCAATCGGGTTTCAGGTTTGCGGGTTACATCCATTTCATTTTAAGTGTTTACTGCTGGAAATCCAATTTTTCAACTGGAAACCCGTTTTGTAACACGTTTTACTCCCTGTTGGGAGCATAATTATGCAACTCTACTGTTCAATTAATTGTAGGTCTATGAGTTAAATTTATAGAGCGGGAGACGGATCAACAACAATAGTCATCTTGGTTTAGGAGTTATGATCAGATTACCGATGAAGGGTGCAAGCTTAAATGACAGAAATCTGTCGTACATGTCATCCGTTTAAAATATGATTTAAATGCCAAATAATATTGGAATTTAGTGAAACCGGTACCATTGGAAATCTAAAACAATTTTATACGCAGCGGTAATCGGCTCTACATACTATCACAATTAAACAACAAGGTTTCAGGGGTATAAATGCATGTCAAGGGGTAAGTTCCTGCTCTGGACTACAGTCCAAGGTCAGGTAAGTTCTTTGTTTTCGATATTCATAGGATATATCTAATAGTAAAGCTATACGTCGTGTTAAAGGTTATGAGGTACTCTTCTCAACAAACCCATGCACGCTGCGATTGGATTTTTCTGGAATTAATTATGAATTTAAAAGTGTCAAGTATTCGGTAAAACGAAAGTTTCGGTATAGACATTAGGGGCATCACTTTAGGTGTGTAATTGCGTTCTTTGCTACAAAACTTTTAATGTGTCGCTCTCTATCACTAAAAACATAAATATCAGTTATACCACCGTTGGGGCGTAAAGACGAGGATTGACGTAAAGAGGGCCGCATTAGTCGGTTTCGATACTCGACTTGGGGGTATTGAATCCGTAGACAAACATTATCCGATTTGTGCCAATTTTCAATATGTTGTTCATCATCCTATATAGAATTCATTGGTTACATGTTCCGCAACCATTAATGGGTGATTTACACTAAAGTTTCAATTTCGGTTCAGTTAATATTAAAAGCGCCGTATTTATACACAAAATGGTCTAACTAGCATGAAAACAAGTGAATAGATTCACTTACCTTGGTCGCTGATATACAAGCGACGAACGTGCAGATTATGTGTCTCGACACACGAGCTAACGATAAACGTCGCGGAACCGGCACTGCATGATGCGAGGCTCGATCGCGATAGAGGTTGCGACGGACGTGTGCGATATTGCGACGGCGACTGCGTTGATCACCATGACGGCTATAGAGACTGAAGCCATGGCTTGGACAACGATGACGGTTACCAGAACAGTGGCGATCGGCGATTGATGCAAGTGCTCGATGAAATGACGGAACTCGATTTTGGCGTCGATGAGGCACGGAGCTAGGTACAGTGCTAAGGTGAGGTCTGGGCACTGCCTGGCTCGGCATGGCACGGTCGCGACATGAGGCGGCGGCGCAACCCAACAAGGCGAGTTTAGGTGTGCAGAGTAGCATGGTGGTACGACACGGTGTGACACGATGCTGGACACGGGAGCGGTTACGGGTACGGGATGATGCGGTCCTGGCACGATGGTGGGCATGATGCAGCAGCAAAGGGGTGGTCCAGGGTTCATGGACGGAAGCTCGTCAGCGATGGCAACTGGGCTCGGAGCTCAGGCAGTGGCTCCGCGATGGTTCGGCTAGGTGGCAAGGGCTCGGGCAAGACTTAGAGCATAGAAAGAACTGAAGGAGGAGGATTTGGGGAGTTCTTCGGCGACGCTGGTGGCTCCGGCGATAGAGCAGTAGGGCTTGAGGTGCTCGTGTGGGTTGCTAGTTAGAGGAGTTGGGGTCGGGTAGCTTGTCGGCGACATTGATGGCTCTGGTGACGTCGAGGGGAGGTTAGTACAATAGGTAAGGGGAAGGTGAGGGCTCGATTAAAGACGAGAGAGAGGGGAGCTCAGCAACGAGGTCTGTGGTCGTCATGGCGCGGTGGGCTCTGGTGAGGAGGATTGGTGCTCGCGGTGTTCAGGTGCCGGAGCAGGCGGAGGCGATGGTTGCTAAGGCTCGTGGAGGTTGGGGCTCATGCTGTTTGTGGTCGACGGTGAGGTAGTGAGCTGCGGTGGAGGTGATGTAGATGGTGAGGGGGTCTCGGGTCGCTTGAGGAGGGTGATGGTGGAAGGTCGAGGCAGTGAGTGAGGGGAGTGGTGGAGGTCAAGGATGAGGGGGTTGTGCGGATCTCTTGGGAGCAGTTGAGGGGTGGCGGCGGGTCATACGGGGACGTTGGGGTGAAGTAGCGCCGGACACGCAAGGAGTTTACGAGGGAGAAGCGGAGGCGGTCGTCGACGAGGGCTGATTCGTGGGTGCGGTTCTCACAGCGGTAGGAATGAGGAAGTCGGCGGTAGTCGTTGCGAGGGAGACGCGGTCATGGAGGGGACGTGAGGCGAGTTGTGGGGGGTAGCGTGAGGAAGGTGGGAAGAAGAGGAGGGAGATGGGGAAGTCGGGTCGGGTCTGGGGTAGGTCGGGCCGGGTCTGTTAGGTGAGGCTCATGGGTTGGATTTTAATTAGGGTTTGGGGTTTTTAAGAATAGGGTTTAGAAATTGGGTTAGGGATTTGGGTATAAAATAGTTAGAGTTAGGATTTAGATTAAATAGGAAAATAGTAAGTTAAAAGATGTTGGTTATGAGAATAGGACTTAGAAATAATCAGTTAAGAAAATATTTTATTAAAAGTACGGTCTTCAGGAAAAATACTTAGGGGATTATTAAAAGAAGGTTTTATAAAAAAAGAAATACCTCATACAGCAGATACCAGTTATTACATTATACCACCCTTAAAGAAAATTTCGACCTTGAAATTTAAAAGAAACGATAAGCTATAAAATGCCATACGAAAAGCAACAAAAATGAATCAAATATTACTATATAGTGATTTATGTAAAAGCAACTCTCAAAACATTTAGAAAAACAATAAGTAGTAGAAGATCTTAAGCATACAGAGTATTAAAGACCAAAAATAATATATATTTTAACCCATAATGTAGAGTAGTGAGTAAATAAGCGGTCGTAAATATAGTAATACGATAATTATAATAGATATACTGAAACATAATAATAAAATTTCTAAAACGTAGTGATCACAAATAAGTTAGAGAAGAAAATCGATGAAGTGATATGAAAATCAAATATTGCAAAAGAAGAAGAAAGACTTTATAGGAACAAGTAAGTTCAACAACGAGTAATAAGAAAACATATAGTGAGAGATATAAACAAGCTTAGGAGAAAGTTAGCATAAATGAGAATAAAAGAAAAGGGAATACTATATAGAAAATCAGAAAAGAAACTCATTTTAAGGAAAAACAAAAACTGCTAATAATATAAATTTTGAGAGTTAAACAGAAGAACACCAACAACTAAATGAATATGAATGATAATACTATATTAAGCAATAAAACGTTAAAGGAAATATAAAGCAGCAAATAACTCGAGGTGACATTACGAAATTAAAGCAGATAAAATCGAAATATAAGGCATGAAAAAATAGAACTACATAATAAAAGAACGATATTATGAAAATATCAGTAAGAAAATTTATTAGAAAATAAAATATGCAGTGTAAATTAGAACTATTGAAAAATTTGAAAATAGAGGAGTACTTAGTGTAAATGAATAAAATAAAAGTATTTAATCACAATTTACAATTTTATCGCATTTAAACCAAGGAGTTCAACAGATACAAGGTTTGAACGAAAAAACAACAACTACTAAACAAAATAACAATGTCTTAATTGAAAGCAGGAAAAGTGATAATTCCGCGTCGATATCTAAATCGTTACGATCTCGTAAAGAAAGTCTGAATCTTGTGTTGGGTCCGTTTAATCCTCGAAATTCCAGATACAAAAGCAACCAAGTCGCTCAAGCAGATGTGGTCGATGTTGACGAATCTCCTCCTTGTAACTCTTTCCTTCGAGGGCAACCATCGATAAGTTGCTCGTCGAATCCAAAACTCAAGCACTGCCCTTTAGCCGGGGGACAGTCCCTCTGAAAGTGTCCTGGCCTCTTGCAATAACCACAACGTTGGGTTCTCCGCTGCTTCTGTTGCTGAGTAACAAATGGGCGCTTCATCTGCACACCACCTCTTTGTTTAACAGGGATTCCCCAACGATTGGGGGCTCCCGCTGGTGCCTGAGCCACTCGCCTTCTTAATCCTTCAGCTAAGAGATCGTTTGTTCGCTCCTGGGCTTCCGTCAAGCCTTGCAGTACACCCAAAATCTTGGCAGTCTGACTCTGGGGAGTGGAGATGGAAGAAGAGTCGTTGGAAGCTATGGTCCTGAAACAAAAATTTTTAGAACGGCATAAGGTACAAGGTATAAGAATCGGAATAAGATATCGAATTGATAACGTAGCAAGAATATGTGGTGAGGTGAAACTCAATCGAGCAGAAAACAAAATAGAACTCCAAGTCACTCAAGCAGAGTGCTGCCTTGTAACTATACTGCAGTTCATAGTTACAATCATATAACTTTACTAAGTCATCCTAAACTCTAGCGGATGGAGTCAAAAATAGCTCGACAAACTATAGGGATCCTAGTCAAGGATAACAAGTTTATAATCTACACCGAATGGGCGACTTAAATTGTCAAGCCCTAGTCGGAAACTGAAATCCCAATCTAAACCTGGCTCTGATACCAAGAAAACCATGTCATGCCCCGCTTCAAAAAATACGGAATACGAGGGGTGACAAGACCAGCCATGCTCCTACGGTCAAGGAAATATCCTGCCGTAGTCATACTTCGGCTTCTAGCATTACGTGGTAATCAGTAATCAATGCACAGGTAATGAGAATTGCAGTCACTAATTCTACCAAAACAGATATAAAACTAACCAGATAGAGATCAAGGGGAAGAGAGCGCTGGCGTCGCTGATCTAGATGTCCGCAATATCCTCAAGGTAAGACAGGTCCTGATCCGAGCTAAATCTACTCTTCACTCTGAGCATGCATACTCAGGTCTTCTGAGCGATACAATAGCAATATATATGAATAGGTAATATGTACAATGATGATAAACATAAAGAAGCAAGTATAGAGCAATAACGTGAGCATGAAATAACCGGTACATGTAACGTTAGAGCAAGTGTATCAGATCAGTAGTCAATGCAATGTCCATGTCACTAAAGCTATCAGTCTCTAAGTCTCACTGTCCAAGTCACTAAACCTATCGTCAGTCTAAGTGTGAGCGTCAACAACCGCAGGAGTATCCCCAACCCAAGGGTAGGCCCCAAGGGCAAGGGAACACGGGCCCGAATCACACTCGCTAATAATCAGAAACACCATCCATACAACTCCCGAAATCACCGTATATGCCGGCAGTGGGACTCCTGAGATTCCGTTGATCGAACTCACACTCAAACTACCCCACACCTGCAGTCTACATCAAACACCGACCATGAACCCAAATACTAGTCGCTCCATGACAAGTCTACGCGAGAACTGGAGACAGGATCTCCATCAAGCATGTCTCGACTGGTATCCAAGATAAATGGACAGCACTCGATGTCTTACCTATGAAACTAATATAAGTGCTTCCATAACCGTCCCATACCAGTTATAGTTAAACTTATATATGCCCCATAGGCATCGACAATGCAATAATTAACTGGTTCCGCTGATTGTGTACAAGTACGTGTCACTTCACTTATTCATTCACGCTTTTACACTAACGTACTTGCCACAATCCAATCACTAATTTTTATCACTGGGTAATGTAACACGGTCACTAGGTTATTGATGCAAATGAACACTATTTACAAGAGTATAACAGTCATGCAACATGATGTGGATACAGTAAATGCACTACTGAATACATATGAGCAACCAGTGTCGGTTGGATTAGAAAAATCATATACAATCACACGTGCATAATTTGGCAAAACATTATAAAAGGAATATGAAGTATATTTGTTTCTATAAGCATTAAAATTGGTTTCAAGTCAATCGGGTTTCAGGTTTGCGAGTTACGGCCATTTCATTTTAAGTGTTTACTGCTGGAAATTCAATTTCTGAACTGAAAATCCGTTTCGTAACACGTTTTACTCCCTGTTGGGAGCATAATTAGGCCACTCTACTGTTTAATTAATTGTAGTGCTATGAGTTAACTTTACATCGCAGGAGACAGATTAACAATAGTCATCTTTGTTTAGGAGTTATGATCAGATTACCAATGAAGGGTGCAAGCTTAAATGACAGAAATCCGCCGTACATGTCATCCGTTTAAAATATAATTTAAATGGAAAATTATACTGGAATTTAGTGAAAATGGTACCATTGAAAAGATAAAAAAATTGTCTACACAGCGGTAATTAGCTCCGCATACTATCACAATTAAACAGCAAGGTTTCAGAGGTATAAATGCATGTCAAGGGGTAAGTTCCTGCTCTGGACTGCAGTCCAAGGTCAGGTAAGTTCTTTGTTTTCAATATTCATAGGATATATCTAATAGTAAAGATATACGTCATGTTAAAGGTTATGCAGTACCCTTCGTAACGACCTAGGCACGCTGCGATTGGATTTTTCTGGAATTAATTATGAATTTAACAGTGTCAAGTATTCGGTAAAACGCAAGTTTCGGTATAGACATTAGGGGCGTCACTTTAGGTGTGTAATTGCATTCTTTGGTACGTAACTTCTCTCTCTATTACTAAAAACATAAATATCAGTTATACCGCCATTGGGGCGTAAAGACGAGGATTGACCTAAAGAGGGCCGCATTAGTCGGTTTCGATACTCGACTTGGGGGTATCGAATCCGTGGACAAACATTATCCGATTGGTGCCGATTTTCAATATGTTGTTCTTCATCTTATATAGAATTCATTGGTTATACGTTCCGCAACCATTAATGGGTGATTTATGCTAAAGTTTCAATTTCAGTTCAGTTAATATTAAAAGCGCTGTATTTATACACAAAATGTCCTAACTATAGCATGAAAACAAGTGAATGGATTCACTTGCCTTGGTCGCTGATATAGAAGCGACGAACGTGCAGATTATGCGTCTCGACACATGAGCCAACGCTAAACATCGTAGAACCGGAACTGTGTGACGCGAGGCTCGAGCGCGATAGAGGTTGTGACGGACATGTGCGATGTTGTGACGGCGACTGCGTTGATCACCGTGACGGCTACAGAGACTGAAGCACGGCTTGGACGATGATGACGGTTATCGGAACAACAGCGATTGGCGATCGATGCAAGTGCTCGATGAAATGATGGAACTTGATTTTGGCATGGATGAGGCACGGAGCTAGGTACAGTGCTAAGGTGCAGTCTGGGCACTACCTGCTCGGCATGGCACGGTCGCGACATGAGGCGGCGGTGCAACGCATCAAGGTAAGTTCAGGCATGCAGAGTAGCGTGGTGGTGCGACACGATGCTGGACACGGGAGTGGTTACGGGCACAGGGTGATGCGGTGGTGGGCATGATGCAGCAGCAAAGGGGTGGTCCAGGGTTCGTCGGCTGAAGCTCGTCGGAGATGGCGACTGGGCTCGGAGCTCAGGCAGTGGCTCCTTGATAGCTCGGCTAGGTGGAAGGGGCTCGGGCAAGACTTGGAGCATAGAAAGAACTGAAGGAGGAGGAGTTGGGGAGTTCTTCGGCGACGCTGGTGGCTCCGGCGATGGAGCAGTAGGGCTTAAGGTGCTCGTGTGGGTTGCTAGTTGGAGGAGTCGAGGTCGGGTAGCTTGTCGGCGACATTGATGGCTCTGGTGACATCGAGGGGAGGTTGGTACAATAGGTAAGGGGAAGGTGAGGGCTCGATTAAAGACGAGAGCGAGAGGAGCGAAGTGACGAGGTCGGTGGTCATCTTGGCGCGGTGGGCTCCAGTGAGGAGGCTTGGTGCTCGTGGTGTTCAGGTGGCCGGAGTAGGCAGAGGCGATGGTTGCTGAGGCTCGTGGACCTTGGGGCTTGTACAGTTTGTGGTCGACGGTGAGGTGGTGATCTGCGGTAGATGTGATGCAGATGGTGAGGGGGTCTCAGGTCGCTTGAGGAGGGTGATGGTGGAAGTTCGAGGCAGTGAGTGAGGGGAGTGGTGGAAGTCAAGGATAAGGGGGTTGCGCGGATCTCTTGGGAGCAGTTGAGGGGTGGCGGCGGGTCGTACGGGGATGTTGGGGTGAAGTAGCGCGGGGCACGCGAGGAGGTTACGAGGGAGAAGCGGAGGCGGCCGTCGACGAGGGCTGAGTAGTGGGAGCGGTTCTCACATCGGTAGGCACGAGGAAGTCGACAGTAGTCGTTAAGAGGGATACACGGTCGTGGAGGGGACGCGGGGCAAATTTTTTATAAGGGGATTAGAATGTAACAACCCTAAACTTTCTGTACATAATTTTTTCAAAAATACAGAAAGGAATACCTAATCCTGAGCACAAGTTTTAAATTAAATTTGCTTTTGAACTGCAAAAAAGCACTTGTAACTCATTGGTAAAGCCTTGCACTGCTGTGACGTAGCCCATGTGATCGAATCCCCTCAGCCACATATATTTTTAATCGATTTTTCTTTTAATCTTTTAGAAACCCAAAGGTTTACACTGCACTACACGTAAAATGAAAAGTCACAGATTAAACAAACACGTGCACTGAGATATACCAACAGATAGGGACACATGGCGAAGATCCAAGCCAATTCCATCAGAATTTGGCCGGCGAGATCAAGGCCAAGACCGGCACCGTCGGGCCCCCCGTAGGGGATGGTCCCCAAATTTTAACCCTACACCCTTTGGACTCCCCCCACTACTCCTAAGTTGTTTGATTTTACTGCACATTTCCAAAGAATTAAAAATGAGCATTAATCCACATTTTAATGCACATTTTAATTCTATTCTTCATTACCCTAAACCCTAATTTTCCCTATAAATAGCACACCACATTTTATCCCTCCTCATTCATAATTTCATTACAAAAACTCTCTAAAATTTCCAAGTCCCAAGTTGTACAAGTGGAGTTAGTAAGAGGCGAAGTTCCGGCGACATTCCAAGAAGAATCCGGCGACGAAACGACGCCCCGACGGTTCCGAAAGCTTCCTCCTTCTCCCCTCTTCCTTTATAGCCAGTAAGTCCCCACTCACCTCCTCCATCTCTATTCTAAAATAATCTATTTCGAAAACTCGTCGGAAGCGGAGTTATTCCGACTTCCGAATCGTTTTTCTTTAAAAATCCTATTTTTCTTCAATAATAAAATACCATATTCTCTCATAATATTTAACAAACATAAATAAATACATTAGAACAAGTTTCATCTCAAAATAATTCATGTTACAATTTCTATTTCACTTTTACAGTAAAATACCATTATGTTACATACAACTTATAATTATTCAATTTAACCGTATTACCTTTAGATAACTCACGAGGTAATGACCTACCTCAACACAACACACATTCTTGACATAGCACGATGAATTTTGGGACTCTAATTTATGGGGAAAATACGAGATTACGAATAAATACCTTGAACATTCAAAACCATTTCTTTAAAAAGTGTGTTATTTAAATTCTTTGCAATTACGTCTCTACAACCCATTTTAGAGAACCCCAATCGGGATGGTGCAGGTTATCGCATGTCCTCGGGCCTAGTAGAGCAAGATGCAGACCTCCGCAAAGAGCATTCGATCTCGATGGAATTTTTAATGCAATTTTTAAGAAAAATGTGATTTCTATGTAATAAATAAATTCTATATTTTTTTATAAATATTAGATATATATAAATACTATCAAAATATCTACTTTAAGTATACAATATATATATATTCTATGTTTTCTAAATCAAAGAAATCACAAATATCATGCAACTACCTTTACAATTCAATACCATTCCAAGATTACACTAAAATACCATATACTATGAAATCTAGGTTATATCCACTAGAATATTTCACTTTATAAAAAAATTACACTTATGAAAACCCTAAAGACGATAATTAAACACCTGAGGTGTATTTTGAAAATATATCAAACTATTTTTCATAAAACCCCTCAAGTTATATTAATTTACAATAAGGACCCTAATAAACATAGGTTTAAATGGGACCCGTTCTTTTGAGCCTCAGGGAGCCGGAGAATATGGGTGCTTTCCTATCTAAGGTAGACAACCTAACAACGGTGTTATCAACACGGTAATTGTCTTGGAAAAAGACACAAATCCTGTCGTCCATGTGCAGCAGTTACCGATAACTCTAAAACAATCAGGACTTCAATTCTGTTTAAAAGACTGACTCAGTTTGAGTCATGATCTGAAATCAATCTGACTTGAATCTAATTCAATTATAACTGCAATTCCATATGAATCTATCTATAACAACATGAACATGATTGAACCGAACCATGAATATACTCTGATTACATGACTATCCATTTATATCCATTCCTTTTACTGATGTCATGGTTTCGGCAAGTCTTCCATTTACTACAAGATAATACAATACAATCAGTACAATCAGTATAATAAACATTATGGGGTTTATAAAGGGGTAGCCTGGCACAGAACATGTTAAAGGTGGCACGAGGTGGTTACTAAAATACGTTATTACATCCATGCCGTTGTTCCGTGGTATTTTCGATGGAGCCTTGTACTACGAGTTACCAAAATCCATGGTGTTAGTTGGATTCCTCTCGTATACACTGACATATTCTGTACCAAGGTACAAACAACCGCGTTAACATTATAATCAAACATTACTAGTCATACCCTCTTTCTGTCTATTCTATCTCTACCTATCTTTGGGACTTACCGAGCGATTGTTCGCTGACGACATTCCTTTTTTTCCTTTCTTTGGAATGTTTTCAGGTGGATCAGACTCACTAGAGATCGAGCCCAGTACTGAGGACCTGGAGCAGTTTTCCATCGACCTAGAGCTGTAGGCACTTGTATATACTTTTCATTTCAGTTATGCCATTGTTTAGGCATTGCTTTCTATTCCTGTATTTACATTTCCAGTTGAACTTGTAAAGAATTGTTAAATAAATAAAAAGTTGATGTTCATTTATATTCATGTCTCTTGTGTATATTTTACTTTATATTGCTTAGATACGCTTAGCATGTTTACTTCTGAGTAAATACGTCGTGTGACCCGTCGCATCTCCTTACTATACATTAGGAAGCGGGGGGTGACAGGTTTTGTTTGCGGCCCATGCAGGTCAGTGCTGCGTGGAACCCTACCATGCAGGTCTGTTCTGCATGGACATGCAGGTCAATTCTTCATGAAGTCCTAAGCAATATAACACAAGAATCAGCAACTAAAAACATTCTTTACATTTCATATTCCTTGAATCTTACAATTTCATATACTTTGAATCTATCATAACCCTATTTTTCTTTCAAGGTTATGGATTCTCCAAACAACACCAGTACCAACTTCAACAACACACCACCACCTCTACCGCTTACGCCTACCGTTGCTGCTCCGATCAATGAGCAGATGGTACTGCTTGAGGCAATCCGAAGCCTTATGGAAGGACAGTAGTAGCAGACTGCTATATTACTGAATCGTCCAGAAGCGGAAGCGCCCGGAGTAAAGAAATTCCGGGCATTGCACCCAAAGTAATTTTCGGGGAAGGAGATCCCTTAAGAAGCGGAAGAATCGGCTCAGAGCATTGAGGATGATCTGGCAGCAACACAAGTGCCAGAGATTGCTTGGGTACGAGTTGCGAAGCTGCAACTCACCGACAACGCCCAAGTTTGGTGGAAGGTGGAAGAAAGCCGTCTTGACCAACCGATCGAATGGAAAACCTTTCGTGACATGTTCGACGCGAAGTACTTTCAAGAGACCGCCCGATTTTACATAGAACGGCAACTCATCCATCTACAACAGGGTTCGATGTGGACCAAATCTGTTGATGAATATGATGCTGAGTTTACTATGCTCAGTAGGTAAGATATGTCTCAAGATTCGATTTTCTAATATCACATACTACACAGCTAACACAAGACCGCAACAGGTTCGTGGCATACTTGATACTGACTGCTGAGATCAGGTCCAGACGATTTCAGCAAGGGTTAGATCCGGAAATCCAAGCTGCCTTACCTACAGGGGATTTCCTAACCCACGAACTGGCCCTAAAAGCTGCCTGCTGATATAAGGCAGTAGTGAAGAAGAAGGGCAAAGCTCAATCTTCCAGAGTGAAGCGCCCTGCCACCCAGATGACAGGAGGAGCATCTTCAAGGCCAACTTTTGAACCCATGAGACCGGAATAAACAGATAACTGGTCAAGTCCAGATTTTTGCTTCTACTGCAAGAGAGATGGACACCTGTGGAAGGATTGTAGGCGTGCAAAAGGCCTGTGGTTAGTTTGTGGTGCATCCAATCATGGAATTGGAACATGTCCTTATAAGCGTAACCCAGTTCCAACTCACAACACTTATCTGCAGCGGCCAGCTATCCAGGATCCTGCACCTCGTTTTGCTCTTCCAACTCTACCTCCTCGAGGACCTCCTGCATAGCCTAATCGCCAATTCCATCAGGCACTGAGGAATATGTCTCGATGGCAGAGGAACATGCCCCAAGGACAGAGGAATGTGCCTCCAGCTAGGAGGAATGTTCCCCGGCGACAGGTTTTCACATTAGCAGCCGTAGAAGCCGAGACTGTAGACCAAGGTAACCCTGGTAATTCCCTCACATCTTTCCAAAACCTTTGCATTCCTTCGTTCTTCCAAATATTTTTTATGCACTATCAATAGTTCTACCACCAAACTTTTCTTGAATCTGTTACACTTTCCTTGTATAAATTTCGAGAACGAAATTTTTATAAGGAGAGTAGAATGTAACAACCATAAATTTTCTGTACATAATTTTTTTCAAAATTACAGAAATGAATACCTAAACCTGAGCACAAGTTATAAATTAAATTTACTTTTGAACAGCAAGAAAGCACTTGTAACTCATTGGTAAACACTTGCACTGCTGTGACGTAGCCCCTGTGATCGAATCCCCTCAGCCATATATATTTTTAATCGATTTTTCTTTTAATCTTTTAGAAACCCAAAGGTTTACATGTGCACTACACGTAAAATGAAAAGTCCCAGATTAAACAAACACGTGCACTGAGATATACCAACAGACAGGGACACATAGAGAAAATCCAAGCCAATTCCACCGGAATTTGGCCGGCGAGATCAAGGCCAAGACCGGCACCGCCGGCCCCTCGTAGGGGATGGTCCCTAAATTTTAACCCTACACCCCTTGGACTCCCCCCCACTACTCCTATACTGTTTGATTTTTCTGCACATTTCCAGAGAATTAAAAATGGGCATTAATCCATATTTTAATGCAAATTTTAATTCTATTCTTCATTATCCTAAACCCTAATTTTCCCTATAAATACCACACCACATTTCACCCCTCCTCATTTAGAATTTCATTACAAAAACTCTTTAAAATTTCCAAGTCCTAAGTTGTACAAGTGGAGTTAGCAAGATGTGAAGTTCCGGCGACATTCCAAGAAGAATCCGGTGACGAAACGGTGCCCTGACGGTTCCGAAAGCTTCCTCCTTCTCTCCTCTTCCTTTGTATCCAGTAAGTCCCACTCATCTCCTCCATCTCTATTCTAAAATAATCTATTTCGAAAACTCGTCGGAAGCGGAGTTATTCCGACTTCCGAATCGTTTTTCTTTAAAACCCCTATTTTTCTTCAATAATAAAATACCATATTCTCTCATAATGTTTAACAAACATAAATAAACATATTAGAACAAGTTTCATCTCAAAATAATTCATGTTGCAATTTCTATTTCACTTTTACAGTAAAATAACATCATGTTACATACAACTTATAATTATTCAATTTAACCGTATTACCTTTAGATAACTCACGAGATAATGACCCACCTCATCATAACACATATTTTTGACATAGCACGATGAATTTTGGGACTCTAGTTTATGGGGAAAAAACGAGATTACGAATAAATACTTTGAACATTCAAAACTGTTTCTTTAAAAAGTGTGTTATTTAAATTATATGCAATTACGCCTCTACAACCCATTTTGGGGAACCCCGATCGGGATGGTGTGGGTTATCGCACGTACTTGGTCCTAGTAGAGCGAGATGCAGACCTCCACAAGGAGCATTCGATCTCGATGGAATTTTTAATGCAATTTGTAAGAAAAATGTAATTTCTATTTAATAAATAAATTCTATATTTTTTTATAAATATTAGATATATATAAATACTATCAAAATATCTATTTTAAGTATACAATATATATATATATATATATATATATATATATATATATATTCTATGTTTTCTAAATCAAAGGAATCATAAATTTCATGCAACTACCTTTACAATTCAATACCATTCCAAGATTACACTAAAATACCAAAGACTATGAAATCTAGGTTATATCCACTAGAATATTTCACTTTATAAAAAAATTACACTTATGAAAACTCTAAAGACGATAATTAAACACTTGAGGTGTATTTTGAAAATATATCAAACTATTTTTCATAAAACCCCCTCAAGTTATATTAATTTACAATAAGGACCGTAGTAAACATAGGTTTAAGCAGGACCAGTTCTCTTGAGCCTCAGGGAGCCGGAGAATATGGGTGCTTGCCTATCTAAGGTAGACAACCTAACAACGGTGTTATCAACACGGTAATTGTCTTGGAAAAAGACACAAATCCCGCCATCCATGTGCAGCAGTTACCGATAACTCCAAAACAATCAGGACTTCAATTCTGTTTAAAAGACTGACTTAGTTCGAGTCATGATCTGAAATCAATCTGACTTGAATCCAATTCAATTATAACTTCAATTCCATATGAATCCATCTATAACAACATGAACAGGACCGAACCGAACCATGGATATACTCTGATTATATGACTATCCATTTATATCCATTTCATTTACTGATATCATGGTTTCGGCAAGTCTTCCATTTACTACAAGACAATGCAATACAATACAATCAGTAAAATCAATACAATCAATATAATAAACATTACGGAGTTTATAAAGGGGTAGACTGGCACAGAACATGTTAAAGGTGGCACAAGGTGGTCACTAAAAGACGTTATTACATTCATGCCGTTGTTCCGTGGTATTTTCGACGAAGCCTTGTACTACGGGTTACCAAAGTCCGCGGTGTAAGTTAGACTCCTCCCGTATATACAGGCATATTCTATACCAAGCTACAAATAACTGCGTTAACATTATAATCAAACATTACTAGTATGCTCTCTTTCTGTCTATTTTATCTCTACCTATCTTTGGGCCTTACCGAGCGATTGTTCGCTGACGACATTTCTTTTCTTCTTTCTTTGGAATGCTGTCAAGTGAATCAGACTCATTAGAGATCGAGCCCAGTACTGAGGACCTGGAGCAGTTTGCCATCGACCCAGAGCTGTAGGCACTTATATATACTTTTTATTTCAGTTATGCCATTGTTTAGGCATTGCTTTCTATTCCTGTATTTACATTTCTAGTTGTACTTGTAAAGAATCGTTAAATAAATAAAAAGTTGCTGTTCATTTATATTCATGTCTCTTGTGTACATATTACTTTATATTAGTTAGATACGCTTAGCGTGTTTACTTCTGAGTAAATACTTCGCGTGACCCTTCGCGTCTCCTTACCGTACACTGGGAAGCGGGGCGTGATACTAGTGAAGCTACCCAAGGGTCGGAAGGCATTGCTGAATAGGTGGGTGTACAGAATTAAGGATGAGCCCGATGGTATGAAGCGGTACAAAGCTCGCTTGGTAGTCAAGGGATATATGCAACAGTACGGGATAAACAATCAGGAGATATCTTTCCCAGTTATGAAGATAACATCAATTCGGGTTATACTCAATATGGTGGCGGTCGAAGATTTGCATTTAGAACAACTAGATATGAAAACAACATTTCTTCATGGAGATTTGGAGAAGGAAATCTTTATGATGCAGCCACCAGGATATGAGGTCAAGGGGATGGAAAATATGGCTTGTAGACTGTGAAAGTGCTTGTATGGTCTCAAGCAAGCTCCAATGCAGTGGTATCTCAAGTTTAATTGTTTCGTGCTAGAAACAGGATTTGTAAGATGTGATTCAGATCACTGCGTTTACGTTCAGACTTTTAAGGATGAAGACTACATAATTATATCATTTAATGTGGATGACATGTTGGTGGCGGGTCCGAATTTCAAGAAAATTCAAAGTCTGAAGAAGCTGATGGCTGAAAAATTCTCCATGAAGGATTTGGGAGCAGGCAAGCAAATTCTGGGCATGAAGATCATTAGAGATAGGCAGCAACGAAAGTTGTGGCTCTCGCAAAAGGACTACGTGGAAAAAGTTTTGAAGCGGTTCAATATGGACAAATCAAAATCGGTGAATACATCTTTAGCGAAGTATTTCGAACTCAGTAAAGAATTGTTCCCGACAACTCAAGAGCAAAAAGATGACATGGAAAGAATGCCATATGCAACGGCGGTTGTGAGTTTGATGTATGTAATGGTGATTACAAGACCAGATATGCACAAGCAGTGGGAGTTGTAAGCAGGTACATGCAAAAACCGGGGAAGGAACATTGGAATGCAGTGGAGTGGACATTGAGATATTTTAGGGGAACATCCGGTCATTGATTATGTTTCGGGGGTGATGCTCTTAATGTGTAAGGTTATTTTGATGCGGACTACTTAGGTGATTGAGATAGTAGAAAAACACAATATAGTATTTATTCACGGTTGGGGGAACAACAGTCGGTTGGGTTTCTCAGTTGCAAAAGTTGTGGTATTGTCAACGACGGAGGCCGAATATATGGTCATCATGGAAGCCAGTAAAGAGATGATATGGTTACAAGGGTTACCCAAAGAATTGGGTAAGAAACATGATTTCAATACCTTGTGGAGCAATAGTCAAAGCGCGATGCACTTGGCCAAAAACGCTGCATATCACTCTAGAACAAAGCATATCAAAGTGCGCTATCACTTCATACGTATAACGTTGGAGGATGGTGAGTTGACAGTACAGGAAATCGCAGGAGAAAAGAATCCTGCGGATATGTTCATCAAGATAGTAATAAGAGATAAGGTGGATCTCTGCCGCAGGTTGGTGAACCTCTCCGAGAAGATTTGATGAGGAAAGAGCAGATAGAGGAATCATGTGAAGTCTACTGGTTTTTGGAAGTCAAGACGGAAGGATCTCCAAGTGGGAGAATGTTGAAAATGTGGAGATTCTTCCTCAGACGTCTAAAGAAGGAGGTTCAAACGTCTGGGTATGCACGCATGCAGAAGCCAAAAGAGCAGAGACGTCTGGCCAAATCCAAAACCATATACATTGCTTCGGCAGACGTCTGACCAAGAAGTGGCAGACGTCTGCCCAAGGAGCTGAAGCCATTACAGAGAGTCGGCAGACCTCTGACAAAGTATTCTTTAGACGTCTTTGCGACGTGTTTTCTGTACAAACCGAATATTTAATATTCCGTTTTATCTCCAATTTAAATAGGAATTAAGGTTAGGCTATATACAGGGGTCTCTCATATGATAGAAATTAAGACCATTAAGTCTATTGTATAGAGAAAGAGCGGCATCTAAGAGAATAGAGAGATTTGAGAGAAATATTTTAGGGTTGTGTAAGACTTGAGTAAAAGACTAGTAGAAGATTTGCATATTTGCTCCTCCGGAGACTAGCCATATGGCGGGCGAATCTCGTTAACAAATCACTTGTCTATCTGGTTTGATTCTCTTGTTCTTGCGTTTGTTTATTGTTTTATCTTTCGTTGTTATCGCGCGGTTTGCGTGGATTGACCATAGCATAGTTTCCGTATTGCTCCTTCTCCCATTCCAATAAAGCTTAACGAACCGAAGGATTTTCGATTTTACGGTTTAAGTTTATAGTGGATGACGATGCTTGTGTTCGCGCCCCGGGCCCATATTTTTGGTTTGATTCTCTTGTTCTCGTGTTTGTTTATTGTTTTATTTTCGTTGTTAATCCGTGGTTTGCGTGGATTGACCGTAGCATAGTTTCCGTGTTGTTGTTCCTTCTCCCATCCCAACACTCTCTATCTGTTTTCTCTCACATGTTTGTGTATTTTGATATGAGATCACTATAGTTGCGGTGACCGCAGTCAACTCGTAGTGGTCGACCCCCAAAAAGGAATTGGGGGGGGGGGGGGGGGGGAGCCCACCTTGGTGGCGTTTTGCTGCGGTCGCCCGCTGCTATATTTAAGTCTTTTGATATTGCATAAAGTTTTAACTATTGTAGCTGGAAATGTAAATTCGGTTGCTTTAAAGAACATGTGTGGTAAGGCATAGATATTGTTGGATTTGAAAGAGAAACATACGGTGTGAGAGCAAAATCAAAGTTGAAGTTAAACCGTAAACTCATTATAGAGTGAAAACGTGTATAAAATAGAAGACAAATTTGGTAAGTGTTAGATTCCTAATTCTAGTTTTTGTAGGAGTCTCAAATCATGTAGAATATTAGTAATAAAATATTAGTATTTTGCTATGCACGTGAAACGTGGATTTTGAAAAATGCAGATTTATTACTTATATATTGAAAAATATATTTGAAATTTAAAAGCATAGATGGAAAAGAAGTTTTATTAATTTGGAGGGAGGGGTAGAGAGATTATTTGAATAGCGAAGGTTTTATTTAGGTTGATAGAATATTATTTAAAGTTTTAAATTAAGAAAAAGGTTACATGCATTTATAAGAGGGCAATAAATTATGAGGAATTTTTCTTGTATTCATAACTTTTTCTTTGGAAGAGAGGTCATTATCTTAGTTGCTTGATACGAAGTCGCCAAAGTGAATTCTATTTAAATCATGAGTAGTAGGTGCATGCATTAAATCCTCACCCAAAAAATTCCCCCCCCTTCTTTTTACAATTAATAAAACTTGAATTACTATCTTTAACTTCATGATAGTTAATGTATACATTAATCTTTCTGTGATTTTATTCTTAATGTTGCATTTAGGGGACACCAATTGGACCACAAAAGTTCATGTGTCTGTTTCTATTCCTGAGCATGCTGATAAAGTATTGTGGCAGTATTTATTGTTCATGTGAATTGGCTACTGTTGATAATGTATCGCACAACTATTCTTCCTATAAGGTACTTAGATACTGTTGGCATAATAAATATTAATGTCACTACTGTCGTGTCTCTTAAACTTTCAACTCTAAAATAGTTCACATGAGCTTGGGTTAAGTTCAAGTATATTCATCAATGAGCAAGACCTCAATTGGTATGGAATTTCCTCTTTTCGGAAGAGTACGAGTTCGATCCCCATGAGGGGAAGTTGCCACAATTTAATATTTTTGGGCCAAATTCATGGATCCGTTGGATGCGTGTGTGATGTGCGCTTGTGTGTGTTGTATGGGTGTATTCCATGCATGAGTGAGGCTTACGGGCCAGTTCCAAAAAAGAAAGAGAAGGATCGATATATTTAATATTTTCCTCCCCAATGACTTCTTTCTATAAATGATTACTGGATTGTGGTTTCAGTGATTGAAACATTAATTCAGCTCTGTTTATTAGCTGTCAAGTTTTAATTTCATGAAAAAAAATTCCCTTTTTTATTTTTTACAGGCGCAATTGTCAAGTTTTTATTTCATGATTGATTTTTTTCTTTCTTTTTTCTTTTTCACAGGCACAGAGTTCAAACATCCATGCAAGTTGCTGCTCCAGAAATCATAGCCTGCACCATTATTTGTCTTGTGAGAATTCAATTGTTTTACCTCCAATGCAAACATATCATATGAAAATATTGAAGTAAGCAAGATAGATATTTGAGCTCTCTTTTGGCTTATCTAAGGAGACCTGAAAAGCGTGATAATATATATGAAACACCATAATGCATACATAGCACGGCAAGATCGATGGCGGTTCTCCAGCAGTTGTAATTAATGGCGACGGTGACAATGAAGACTGTGGAGGGCATAGTGGTGGCAGGCAGGCAGCAATGGCGTGAATGCGACATGGCATACCAATGACATAAGCTTGCTATAAGAATAAATTGTTCAGTGCCTCTCTTTTTGCCGGTGAAAGTTGGATTCTCAATTGAATTATCATGAACAATAAAAAAATTATATTTATTAACGCCCAAGATGAGTTTGGGAGGGAGTCTCTCACCCTTTTTTATAAACAAATAATTATACAATAATATCAAATCATATATCAATTACTTTATTACATTCTATATTCTATAGGTAGAAAATTAGCCGTCGGAAAGAATGTTGATTTTTTCATGAAATCAGTTACAAGGGATGTACTCAATGTGTTGGATAATCTATTGATAATATTGAGCTAATTTGGGGAAAGATATTTGAAAATATATTGACTGTAAATAATAAAATTTTTGTATACTAAAAGAACAAAGGAAAATTGTTTCTAGGCTTAGTTTGAAAGGATGACTTATTTTTAAAACCACATATTTTTTAAATTGTGAAAAAACCTAATACTTATAAAATACGGATATTTCAAGTCCAAAATAGATTGTGTATTGTACTTAGTATATTTTTGAAAAAAATTCATGTTTACCCTTATTCTTTTTTATTAAATACACATGATTATTCTCTCAAAAAAAAATTATTGTATGATTTTCTCTCGCAACTGCTATGTTTTGTTCTTATTCCTTGTTGTTTCTCTCCTAATTCTCCATTTTTTCTTCCTAATTTTCTCTACCAAAATCCGCTTCTCCATTTTCAAATCATTTCATCTCCAATCCAAATTCTCCGTTCCTCCATTTTTGTTTTCAATTTTGCATCTCGCCTTTCAAATCTCCAATATTTAATCCAATTCCCCCGATTTTTCTATCTTCTCTCCCAATGCCCCAATCATCTCTCCCATTTCCGCATCTCACTCCCATGACGTCTGATACAAGAGCAATCAATAATAAATATGGAATAATAAAGAAGTCGAAAATTGAGGCAAGCAAAAAATAAAGAGGGCAAATAATAATAAAGAAGATGAGTTTAGAAAATAAATTAGCTCATGCAATGATAAAGAGAGAATAAAGAAGAAACATTGAAAACTATAGGCATATAACCAATAAATCATATGTTCTGATATTTGGGAAAACCAAAAAACCAATGTTCTAATATCTTAAAAATATATTAAAAGGGTATTTTAGGCAACCTATACAAATCATGGTTTGTGTTCAAAATAATGTCAAAATATATTTTTGAGTTTTTTCACAATTTGAAACTTTTGTACACAATTTTCCCAAATATTAATTGGAAGGAAAGAAATATGATTTGAATGAAATATTTTATTCTTACATTAAATACCGGATTAAGTTACATGTAATGCTGATATTTTAAAATTGTTGTGGAGATTCTAGGAGCGACACACCATGTCTCTAAGCACAAAGGTTTTCCTAGTAGCTCGGCAGCAGTAGACGCAAGGGCTTGATACTAAGTTTCAATGCTCGATCCGGAAACAATGACCAGTGGTTCACGGTCTAGTTTCATAGTAACCAACCCAGCCGGAATTAGAGAATCCAAACAAATTGAACTTGGAGTGCACAAGAAATCTTATGCCTACATATAAAGTTTCTTAAACATACCATATTTAACCAATTGATAATGTATGATAGTAGGCGCTTGCATGTGTTGACAACGGTTGATACACCATTTTGGATCCTTTCAGGTCATTTTTACATATCATATATATGATATCCAAAAGCAGCACGGGAAATACCATGAAAAGTTTGGACTTAAATAACAAAAACTTAAAAAACAAGTATCCAGTTTAACTTATGGTCCTTACTGGACCTCATGATTACCAGAGTGAATTTAAAGATTTTCTAAAGAATTTTCAAAAAGGAAATTCAAAACTAAAAAGATCTGGTCACTTTGCCCACGTCCATCGACCACAAGTGCTTTTGGTGGTATTTTTGGATTTTTCAAAATGATTTAAAAGATAAAAAAACCCAGCACTTTCCCACGCACTACAACAATATTGTGGCCAATGCGACGGGGTCTCTAATGCGACTGTTTTTTCTCCTAGCATTAGCCCACGACGAAGTGGTCCAGAGCTGAAGTCCCCTGGCCATAATGTGACTGTTATTTACAGTCGCATTAGGGCCAGGGGACTTTTTACCATCCTGACCCAAATAAAAAGATCTGGAGACACTATGTGGATGATGGAGGTCCTTTTTGGGTCTCCGTCAGATATTGTCTTCCGTCGATCTTCCGGTGGATTTTGGAGGTGATCTCCTGTTGTGTGTGGGTCTCAATGGGTTTTGAGGAGATTGATGATTTTGAGGAGTTTAGCGCCGAATACCTGCAAAGAAGCCCCGGGATGGTTTGGTACCACCGAGGACCCTCCGACGATCAAGTTAGCACAAGATCCGAGCAGAGTAACGGCTAAGTGGAGTAAAAAATGGTTTACTTGACCCATCTGTGATGGGGGTTTATATAGTGGCGGCAGCGCGCAGCAGCAGGCGCGAGAATCTCGCCGGCAGTTACGCTCCCGACGTCACGCCCGCGTAAAGAGCGGATCGCCCGTTAATGGGGATCGTGATGGCGTGGAACGTGGGATGCCGCTAGCGGAGAATCTGCGCATGGCGAGACTTGCGGAGCGGCGGTTACGCCTGTGAGTGGTGGAGTTGGTCAGTCGGGGGACCGAGGAAGATGGCCTCGGCTGGGGAGCTCGAGGGCGAGCGAGAGGGCCGAGGAGTCTTGGTCCTGTGGCCGCTCGGGGGGAGCTGAGAGACCGAGGGGGCCAATTTTCAAGGGCTCTGAGGAGAGCCAGCTTGTGCTTGCAGGTCGGGTACAGGGGTGGCCTGGTCGGCCCCTGTGGGCCCTTTCTTCTGAATTCTGGGACACGTCATCTGCCACGTGTCCTGATCTTGGAGATCGCCAATATTGAGCATCATCATTAGCCCCCTACTCTTGTCCCGACCAGCTAGCGGGTCGGGTCAGGAGTGGACTGTCGGGCCGCCCGGGGTGAGCTCCCTCCTAAGGTTTCGTCGGGGCGCGTCCCCGGGCTGTCAGCTGTCTTTTCTGCCAGTGAATCAGGGCGAGATCTCTGCATTTAAGGAAGGTGTGCCGGTTCGTGCATCCTGCCACTGAAGCGACGGTCCACGTGTCAAGCGTCGGTTGGCCGATGCGACGTGTACAGACATGCGTCAGACGGGATATGGGCTAGTGTGAGAACGACAAGTGGAGCGATTGAAGCCTTTGGACGTGTGGGGGCGCTTTGGCGGGAGATGAAAGGCGCCGTAGGATGAGGTCGTTTACGGTGATAAGTAGGGGTGGGGCCCACTCCAGGGCCCCTACTCTTTCAAATCTCCTTTCTCCTAAGTCTTGGCTGCTCGGCGCTTTTCTTCTTTTGGATACATGGTTCATTCCCACTCTTTAGGTTTCTCGTTCCAGAGGGAGGCCAGCGGCGCGGCCGTGCCCCTGGCTGGCTCATACCTTGCGCCGAATGTTCCGCCGGCGATAGGGCCATCCGCTTCGTTGACGGCTCCTGGTGATTGTTCCGGCGGCGGCCAGAGACGTCCACGGTAATCCGAACCCCAGACGAGAGACAGAGGGGAGGGCGAGGACGGGGTCCCCCTTAAGAGGAAAAGGACAATCTCTCGTGCGCCGCCGTCGATGGTTCCTGAGGGGATTCCCGTGCAGGGGGGTGATGCCATCTTCATGGCTCTATCTGGGCTTTCCGTCGCTGCCGGCCTGCTCGCCTGGTGTTTCCTGATTTAAAATCAGGAAAGCTTATGGAAAAAGCTTCAGAAGAGGGTCACGTGCTTACACGTGACCAGCAGTCACGTGTTGGCACGTGACACCCAAAAGTACCAGCAAAGCAAGTTCAGTTTCCCAACTACATCAAAGAGAGGGGCTTCAGTAAGGGTCACATGCTCCCACGTGACCTGGGTCACGTGTCGGCACGTGACATTTAAAAGCAGCAGCAAAGACCCAACGCTTCCTGATCAAATCAAGAAAAAAGCTTCAGAAGAGGTCGCGTGCTCCCACGTGACCAGGGTCACGTGTTGGCACGTGACGATCAAAACATCAGAATTGTTCTCCAGTTAAATCAAGAAAAAGAGTTCAGACAAGGGTCACGTGCTCGCACGTGACCAGAGGTCACGTGGTGGAACGTGACGGTTAAGCAGCAACCAGAAGACAGAGCGCAGAAAGAAAGAAGAAGGCTCATTCCAAAAGGGGTCACGTGCCTACACGTGACCATGGGTCACGTGGTCACACGTGACCGGCTTTCAAAGCCCATTTCGTTGACAGAATTAAATTCTGAAAGAGATTCGAATCTTTCCAAAGGAAAGCGATTATCTGGAACCAAGCGAATTAAAGATTTAAAGATGATTGAATATCATTTATCTATGGGAAAATCTCGGGTTTGGAAAGATTTCCCCTTTAAATCTAACCGAAATAACAAAGGAGAATCCCGGGACTTGAAATCCAATGGTGAATAAAATTCACCCAATAATCCAAAGGTAAAAAACGAATGATGGATGCAAATCAAACCTCTCAATGAAGATTCGTCAAAAACTAATTGATTCGGCTGCTTCTCCTATAAATAGGAGCCAAGAGACACAAGGATGGAGAGAGAGAGATACACGCAGAGGGAAGAAAGGGGGAGAGAGCCTGGATACTTCGAGGAACTTGGATCTTCTGCAAAAGAAAACCCTAGGTAAGAAAGGGAAGACTCCTTGAAAGAAAGGAGAATTTAATTCTCAACAGAGTTTAACTCTGAGATATATAAAACAGAAGAACATATTTCTTCTCTCTTTGATAGAGGATCTGCAAAGTGCACATCTCCCCTTGAAGTTGAGAATTTAATTCTCAATGGGTTGAGATCCTGCCATGCAGATCCAAAACATAGAGAGGGAATGGAAGCACGAGAATTTAATTCTCACAGAACTATAGGAATTTAATTCCTTTAAAATAAAACTAGGGCTTGACCCTGTGTTATGGGAATTTAATTCCTTCAGAACAAAAAGAAACAGGGTTTAACCCTAATTAAGAACCTAGTTCTGTTGGAACAGCGGGGATTTAATTCCCTTGATCATAATTTAACAGAGAGTGGGAATTTAATTCCTTAAAAGCTTTTATTAGGGTTTAACCCTATTTAGTTCTTCACATGTATGAGGAATTTAATTCCTACAGAAAATTCAGAGTTCAACTCTATTCCAGAATATAAATCTTCAAAAGGAAGTAGGAATTTAATTCCTCTGAAATTACTGTCAGGGTTTAACCCTACGAGGAATTTAATTCCTGGAAAAGATTAACAGATCCTCTAAACAACATACATAGAGGCAGGGTCACGTGTCACCACGTGACCCCCCCAAGAGAGCTACAGAAAGCCCCTTTGAGGCAGTGCCCCACGTGACCCACGTGACCCTAGGCAGAAGCTTTAACATATAAGCATTTGAATGCCCGTCACGTGAGGGCACGTGATGCAATAATCCCAGCAGAATAAATGAAGGGAGGGCGCTCTCACGTGTTGCCACGTGACCCCTCTTGCCTTAGTGTTCAACACTAAATTGGAACTCTCGAATCCAGTGTTGAAACATTGTTGGGCCCTAGTGTTCAACACTAATCAAAGAGCTTTATTCGCAGTGTTCAACACTGATTACCTTAGTATTTAACACTAATCTGAGATCTCCATTGCCAGTGTTCAACACTGATCTGTTTTAGTGTTTATGATAATTTGAAAGCCTTGTTGCTGGTGTTTAACACCAATTATCTTTTAGTGTTAAACACTAACTTGTCAACCTCATTCCCAGTGTTCAACACTGATTGCTCTGTAGTGTTTAACACTAGGCTTTGGCCTAATTGGCCGAATGGATAGAGGCAAAGCCTCTCCTTCAAGGGACCAACAGGAAGTCAATATTCCAGACATGATTGGACTTAGCCCAAGATGGCCATAAGTCCTCAATTCGTAATCAACTAGGCTAATGGGCTCATAATATAATTAATCGGTCTTGATCCCAAATCGGGTCAAGGACTATTTAAGCCACTCCGGTTCTAGGGTATATTTCTTCACTCCTTTGATATTTGGCATTGTAATCCCTCAATGTCTTCAAAGAGGTGACGGGTCCCGACGACCACACATTGATATGGACTGTAGGGTCCTTAAACCCGTGTCTAATGCAAAATTCCTGATTACGTGGAACGCGGATAACGTCACTCTTTGACCCCGCGGAAAACGCCCAGAGCGGAGCTTAGTCCTCACCGAGCGCGGCAGTGAACCCGTGTGAAGCATCTAGTGCAAAATTCCTGGTTACGTGGAATGCGGATAACGTCACTCTTTGACCCCGCGGATAACGTCCAGAGCGGAGCCTGGTCCTCGCCAAGCACGGCAGTGAACCCGTGTGAAGCATCCAGAGCACATACCGGACTGTGGGGTCCTTAAACCCATGGACTACGACGTCCTTAACCTTGACCGAGATGTCTTAAAACTAACAATGGACCGCAATGTCCTTAAACTACCCATGGACCGCAACGTCCTTAAACTAGAACAATAGAGCCCCCGCATGCTCTTTTGTCGGATCTAAACGGTCCCGTTTAAGTTGATCTCAGCCTTAAAGATGGCTAACGTATCCTTAAACCTTCAAACAGACTGGACTATGAATCCCCCCAATTAACTCTGGCTCGAGGGTACATCTCTGAACTCCTCTAACATCCGTCGTTGTAATCCTTCAACGTCGTCAGAGAGGTGACGGGTCCCGACGGCTATACATACGATAGACCACTATGTCCCTAAACTGGAACAATGGAGCCTAAAAACGCTCCTTTGTCGGATCTAAACGATCCCGTTAAGTCGATCTTAGTCTCAAAGTTAGACTAACGTATCCTTAACAAACGTTTGAGTCGATCTTAGCCTCAAGTATGGCTGACGTATGCTCAAACCAAACCCCCAAACCCAAATCTAAGATAATATGGATTTGGACTAGTCCACGTCCTACGGGCGACGACATAAATCAGTCTTCGTAAACAATCCACGGGCAACAAAACACAAAACAAACACCCACGACACGAAGTGACCATCTGGAGAAGGAGAAAGTTGTTACCGCAATGCGGTAGCGTAATTAACTGCAGGGGCTTGCGCCTGCAGGAAAGAGTGTCCCCACAATCAAAAACCCCTCAAACGAGGGGGAATCTGACGAAGTCTGCTACATCAGACGCATCCGTCTAAACCTTCGATACATGGTGCCATAAATCAACTTGGCATCTTCGGAGAGATGGACGGATAGCACCAATTAGCATCTGCCCCGAGTCTCAGTGCCAGGACATCGCAGTCCTGCGCGCCGCCATTCGGAGGGGAACAGATTCTGGCACGCCCGGTGGGACTTAAAGTAGTCTATGAAGACTTCCCTCCAGTCTTCGGCCTTCTCATGGTCTTTTATTTGTAGGGTCGTCTGCTCAGTCACTCCCTTCTCTTCGGGTGATTCCGAAGGTATTTCCGCCGGGGCGAGCACTCGACGGCTTTGTACCACGATTCTGACGTCATCGAGGTTCTCGTAAGCCAGTTCTTTAGCAAGTTTAGCCAACGCGTCTGCTGTGCTGTTTTCCGCACGCGGTATGTTCTCCAAAGTATAGGAGGGAATTTAGGTCAATAGTTGTTGCACCTTTTCGCCGTACTTCACCAACTCCGGTTTGCACGTTTGGTAGTCACCTTTTACTTGACTAACGACCAGTTGAGAATCCCCGTATATAAGGAGGTATTCAATTCCCAGGTCGATGGCGATTTCGAGGCCTGCTATCAGAGCTTCGTATTCAGCTTCATTGTTTGTCCTCGGCTCTGTTAAGGAGAAGGCGAAGCGCATTATCCCTCCTTGTGGAGTTGCAAAGACGAGGCCTATCCCCGATTTGGTCATTGGGATACCTTGTTTCTGTTTCTTTACGGAGGACGCTCCATCGACATAGAGTTCCCATCGGGTGCTTCCGCCGCCAATCGCATCAAATGCATGCTCGTCCAGCAAATCACAGTTCAGAGGAGAATCGATCGGTATCGGGTGCTCAGCGAGGAAATCGGCAATGGCCTGGCCTTTCACTGCCTTAAGAGGTTGATACGTTATCGAGAACTCCATCAAGAGCAGGGCCCACTTAGCGAGTCGTCCCGTCAATATGGCTTTCGACATCAAGTACTTAAGGGGATCCACTTTTGAAATGAGGCGGACTTCATGTGCCAACGCATAGTGCCTGAGCTTTGTTGTCGCGAAGATTAACGCCAAGCAATGTTTTTCAATGGGAGAGTAGTTGCTTTCTGCCCCCAGTAGAACTCGACTTAAGTAGTAGAGTGCTCTCTCTTTCCCTTGATCGTTCTCTTGTGCCCATAATGCGCCTAAGGAACCTTCGAGGGCGGTTGTATAAAGAATGAGGGGTTTTCCCTTGACCGGCGCAGCTAACACCGGCGGGTTCTGCAGGTACTGCTTGATTTCGTCTAGTGCACCTTGACATTTGTGATCCCAAGCGAATGGAGTTCCCTTTTTCATCAGGTGACTGTAAGGACGGCACTTGCCTGACAGGTTGGCGATAAACCGCCGGATATACGCGAGCTTCCCCTGGAGAGACCGCAGCTGTTTGAGAGTCCTTGGGGGTGGCATTTCCATGATCGCCTTGATCTTTGACGGATCTATTTCAATACCTCGGTGTCGAACGATGAATCCCAGGAATTTGCCCGAGGAGACTCCAATCGCGCATTTGAGGAGATTCATTTTCAAATTATATTTCCGAAGGCGTCGAAATACAGTCTCCAGATGCTTTAAATGATCTTCGTATGACATGCTCTTTACTACGAGGTCATCGATATAGCACTCGACGACGTCGTGTATGAGGTCATCAAAGATCTTTGTCATGGCCCTTTGATAGGTAGCGCCAGCGTTCTTTAGACCAAAGGGCATAACCCTGTAGCAGAATATACCCAAAGGGGTGCGGAAAGCGGTGTGCTTCTGGTCTTCGAGATGCATCTTTATCTGATTGTATCCTGACGAACCATCCATAAAGGAGAAAACCTCGTGAGTGGACGTGTTATCTATCATTAGCTCGGTAACTGGTACTGGGAAATCATCCTTTGGACAGGCTTTATTGAGATCCATGAAATCCACGCATATGCGTACCGTCCCATTCTTCTTCATTACCGGGACGATATTGGCGATCCAGTCGGGATATTGGACTTCTTGGATAAATCCAGAATCGATCAGCTTCTTGACCTCGGCGTTGATGCTCATCTCAAGCTCGAGTCGCATCCTCCTTGGCGCCTACTTGACTGGCTTGATATATGGGGATATTGCTAATTTATGCACAGCAATCTCCGGATCTAATCCTGGCATCTCGGAATAGTTCCACGCGAAGCAGTCTTTATGCCGTAGAAGCACGTTCTTTAACGCAGCCACCCTTTCTTCGGATAACAGCTCGCTGACAAATGTCGGTCGCGGGTCGTCTGCCGATCCCAACTCAATCTTCTTGAGGTTATCTGCAGTAGTATGTATACCATCTTCCAATTCTTTCGGAGCGGGCGGAAATTCTGAGATCACCTCATCATCGCTGTTCTCAAAGCACCGGGGAAGGTCATCTACGTTCTCGGGCTCTTCTCCTAATATCGTAATCGTATAACAGGTGCGAACCTGCTCCCCGGACTGAGGTGGACCTGGTTCTGCTCTTGCGGCCTTGGGCTCATGCTTTTGTGGCGGCGTTACCTTCCAGCCGTCGGATAAAGCGAATCTGCCCCGTTGGTACTGGTCCTCGACCCAGTTCTTGAAGGTGAAGCAGTCTTCGGTAGGATGTCCTATGGCTCGGTGATAAGAGCAATAACTCAGATGAGAAGCCTTGTTAGCTTGCTCAGGATGTCTAGACTCTGGAAGCGCGATCATTTGATGTTTTATAGCGAGCTTGAGTAACTTCTCCGTCTTGTCTCGGGGGAAGGAGTACGCTCGACTCATCTTCTTCATGAGGGACAAATCCGAGCCGTGCAACACCCGACCACGTAACCCTCTAATCCTGCGTCGTTGTTGTCGGCTCCTCTTTCCGCTTCTTGATTTATTTCCGTCTCTGCGTTGGGCCTTTCGTACAACGGATTGACGAGGATGAGCGTCTTTGTCTTTTGCAGCCTGTTGAAATAGACGTTGCGTCCTGGCCTTCTCGTAGATGGCCATTTCGCGGTTGTGGTCTTCCCGAGCTTTCTGACCCACTTTCCTGATAGGCTTGCCCATTCGTTCTTCAAACGACGGACTCGGCGCTTCAATCGCGGGGTCTAGTTTTGATGAGGGGTTAGCATCTCCCGACGAGGCGTCCTCTTCTTCATCAAAGGTATATATGGCGTAGCTACTGTGGGCCCGCTCCCGTTTTCTGGCTCTTGCGTATCCAAGCCCGAGTGTTTCCATTTTCCCGTTGGGCAATTTGCGTTGAGTCCCGGGGACATCCCAAATCCTGTTGTAGAACCGAGCCTGCCGAACAGTCTGTTTTAAGGGTACTCCTTGGCGCTTCAATAGCTTCTTTAATCCATTTGTATAGTATCTGGGCAGACGGATGGGTTGGAGCCTGTCAAGTATAGCATCCGCGCCATGCCAGATCTCTTTCTCTGTTTTCGACTCTGAGGATCGGTAGAATAGGATCAACTTCTCACCCCTTTGCCTGGGAGGGACGTAAAATGTTTGTAGGTCCTGCACATTGTGAGCCTGAAGCGTGTCGAGCTCCTTGTAGTGTTCTCGCGGTACCATGGTGATTTGCAAACTATGGTCATCGCCAGGGGGTGCTTGTATTGACAGCCGATTGGAGAACACAGCATTAACTTCATATTCTGAATCACTTCCGAAGACTAACATGGGGGCGGGCGTCCCCAGGTTGTTGCGTTGAGATAGCCCTGCATAAACCATCTCTTCTTCTTCTTCGGTATCGCTCCCGAAAACAGGGATGGTGGCTGAGGAAAAGCAGCCTCCGAGCGAGAAAAGGGAAAGCGTGGAACAGAAGCCATCGCACCTGAAATCCAATAAAGGAAGACCGTTAAAAGAAAAGTTAGCAATATATATTCATGCATGAACATGAAGACTAGTTGAAGAAAGCAACAACAGAGTTTCCTGGGACCATTGGCTACAAAACACATGGGCCCCACAGAATCCGGATGACGGCTCATTAATAATGAGACCAAATAGTTACAATAAAACAAAGGGAATATCCTCATTTAATAAAGAATGATGACCATGCACATTCCCCCCAACAGGATCTGTCTCGGGCTCTACAATGAATCCAACAAGATCAAAGGAATTAAATTCCCACAGAAGACATCATTACAAAACCACCATTTCATTAATTGCAGAAGAACAACCTCGGGCCAAGAGACCCCAGGAAGCCTCTGTATGAAGAAATCGAGTTCTTCATTGGAATTAAATTCCTTATTAAGGAAAAGGGAATTAAATTCCCAGAAACATTTTTGGATGGAATTAAATTCCATGGAGTTGAAACGCCATCATCATCTCCCCAAAGATCATCTAAACCCTAAGAGATCTACAGTTTGAAGGTTAAGCGGTTTCATGTTCTTATGGAAAAACAGGAAGAAAAAAGGGTAAAAACCCTTGTTTTGGATTTAAAATCCAGAGGAATGAGAAGGTCCATCGTTTGTCCAAGAACATTACCTGAGGAAAAGAATTCTTTTCGAACAGAGTTAAACCCTGAAAATTGTTTCAAGACAGAGAACTAAGGCTCTGGAAGCGAGAATTAAATTCTCAAGGAAAAAGTTCTCAGAAGAAGAAGATGAGCAAAGTGAAGGCTCCTATGAAGAGACAGAGGTATTTATAGAAGACAATGGAAACGTTTCATCTCCCGAGATCCCTAAAGGAATCCAACGGTCGCAAGAGGTGACAGCGTTGCACTCACGTGCTGACACGTGAGAACAACGCTGTGGGGGCATTTGTTTCCTGATTTAAAATCAGGAAAGCTTATGGAAAAAGCTTCAGAAGCGGGTCACGTGCTTACACGTGACCAGCAGTCACGTGTTGGCACGTGACACCCAAAAGTACCGGCAAAGCAAGTTCAGTTTCCCAACTACATCAAAGAGAGGGGCTTCAGTAAGGGTCACGTGCTCCCACGTGACCTGGGTCACGTGTCGGCACGTGACATTTAAAAGCAGCAGCAAAGACCCAACGCTTCCTGATCAAATCAAGGAAAAAGCTTCAGAAGAGGTCGCGTGCTCCCACGTGACCAAGGTCACGTGTTGGCACGTGACGATCAAAACATCAGAATTGTTCTCCAGTTAAATCAAGAAAAAGAGTTCAGACAAGGGTCACGTGCTCGCACGTGACCAGGGGTCACTTGGTGGCACGTGACGGTTAAGCAGCAACCAGAAGACAGAGCGCAGAAAGAAAGAAGAAGGCTCATTCCAAAGGGGGTCACGTGCCCACACGTGACCATGGGTCACGTGGTCACACGTGACCGGCTTTCAAAGCCCATTTCGTTGACAGAATTAAATTCTGAATGAGATTCGAATCTTTCCAAAGGAAAGCGATTATCTGGAACCAAGCGAATTAAAGATTTAAAGATGATTGAATATCATTTATCTATAGGAAAATCTCGGGTTTGGAAAGATTTCCCCTTTAAATCTAACCGAAATAATAAAGGAGAATCCCGGGACTTGAAATCCAATGGTGAATAAAATTCACCCAATAATCCAAAGGTCAAAAACGAATGATGGATGCAAATCAAACCTCTCAATGAAGATTCGTCAAAAACTAATTGATTCGGCTGCTTCTCCTATAAATAGGAGCCAAGAAACACAGGGATGGAGAGAGAGAGATACACGCAGAGGGAAGAAAGGGAGAGAGAGCCTGGATACTTCAAGGAACTTGGATCTTCTGCAAAAGAAAACCCTAGGTAAGAAAGGGAAGGCTCCTTGAAAGAAAGGAGAATTTAATTCTCAACGGAGTTTAACTCTGAGATATATAAAACAGAAGAACATATTTCTTCTCTCTTTGATAGAGGATCTGCAAAGTGTACATCTCCCCTTGAAGTTGAGAATTTAATTCTCAATGGGTTAAGATCCTGCCATGCAGATCCAAAACATAGAGAGGGAATGGAAGCACGAGAATTTAATTCTCACAGAACTATAGGAATTTAATTCCTTTAAAATAAAACTAGGGCTTGACCCTGTGTTATGGGAATTTAATTCCTTCAGAACAAAAAGAAACAGGGTTTAACCCTAATTAAGAACCTAGTTCTGTTGGAACAGCGGGGATTTAATTCCCTTGATCATAATTTAACAGAGAGTGGGAATTTAATTCCTTAAAAGCTTTTATTAGGGTTTAACCCTATTTAGTTCTTCACATGTATGAGGAATTTAATTCCTACAGAAAATTCAGAGTTCAACTCTATTCCAGAATATAAATCTTCAAAAGGAAGTAGGAATTTAATTCCTCTGAAATTACTGTCAGGGTTTAACCCTACGAGGAATTTAATTCCTGGAAAAGATTAACAGATCCTCTAAACAACATACATAGAGGCAGGGTCACGTGTCACCACGTGACCCCCCCAAGAGAGCTACAGAAAGCCCCTTTGAGGCAGTGCCCCACGTGACCCACGTGACCCTAGGCAGAAGCTTTAACATATAAGCATTTGAATGCCCGTCACGTGAGGGCACGTGATGCGATAATCCCAGCAGAATAAATGAAGGGAGGGCGCTCTCACGTGTTGCCACGTGACCCCTCTTGCCTTAGTGTTCAACACTAAATTAGAACTCTCGAATCCAGTATTGAAACATTGTTGGGCCCTAGTGTTCAACACTAATCAAAGAGCTTTATTCGCAGTGTTCAACACTGATTACCTTAGTATTTAACACTAATCTGAGATCTCCATTGCCAGTGTTCAACACTGATCTGTTTTAGTGTTTATAATAATTTGAAAGCCTTGTTGCTGGTGTTTAACACCAATTATCTTTTAGTGTTAAACACTAACTTGTCAACCTCATTCTCAGTGTTCAATACTGATTGCTCTATAGTGTTTAACACTAGGCTTTGGCTCAATTGGCCAAATGGATAGAGGCAAAGCCTCTCCTTCAAGGGACCAACAGGAAGTCAATATTCCAGACATGATTGGACTTAGCCCAAGATGGCCATAAGTCCTCAATTCGTAATCAACTAGGCTAATGGGCTCATAACATAATTAATCGGTCTTGATCCCAAATCGGATCAAGGACTATTTAAGCCACTCCGGTTCTAGGGTACATCTCTTCACTCCTTTGATATTTGGCATTGTAATCCCTCAATGTCTTCAAAGAGGTGACGGGTCCCGACGACCACACATTGATATGGACTGTAGGGTCCTTAAACCCGTGTCTAATGCAAAATTCCTGGTTACGTGGAACGCGGATAACGTCACTCTTTGACCCCGCGGAACGCCCAGAGCGGAGCCTAGTCCTCGCCGAGCGCGACAGTGAACCCGTGTGAAGCATCTAGTGCAAAATTCCTGGTTACGTGGAATGTGGATAACGTCACTCTTTGACCCCGCGGAAAACGTCCAGAGCGGAGCCTGGTCCTCGCCAAGCACGGCAGTGAACCCGTGTGAAGCATCCAGAGCACATACCGGACTGTGGGGTCCTTAAACCCATGGACTACGACGTCCTTAACCTTGACCGAGATGTCTTAAAACTAACAATGGACCGCAATGTCCTTAAACTACCCATGGACCGCAACGTCCTTAAACTACCCATAGACTGCAATGTCCTTAAACTAGAACAATAGAGCCCCCGCATGCTCTTTTGTCGGATCTAAACGGTCCCGTTTAAGTTGATCTTAGCCTTAAAGATGGCTAACATATCCTTAAACCTTCAAACAGACTGGACTATGAATCCCCCCAATTAACTCTGGCTCGAGGGTACATCTCTGAACTCCTCTGACATCCGTCGTTGTAATCCTTCAACGTCGTCAGAGAGGTGACGGGTCCCGACGGCCATACATACGATGGACCACTATGTCCCTAAACTGGAACAATGGAGCCTAAAAACGCTCTTTTGTCGGATCTAAACGATCCCGTTAAGTCGATCTTAGTCTCAAAGTTAGACTAACGTATCCTTAACAAACGTTTGAGTTGATCTTAGCCTCAAGTATGGCTGACGTATCCTCAAACCAAACCCCCAAACCCAAATCTAAGATAATACGGATTTGGACTAGTCCACGTCCTACGGGCGACGACATAAATCAGTCTCTGTAAACAATCCACGGGCAACAAAACACAAAACAAACACCCACGACACGATGTGACCATCTGGAGAAGGAGAAAGTTGTTACCGCAATGCGGTAGCGTAATTAACTGCAGGGGCTTGCGCCTGCAGGGAAGAGCGTCCCCACAATCAAAAACCCCTCAAACGAGGAGGAATCTGACGAAGTCTGCTACATCGGACGCATCCGTCTAAACCTTCGATACATGGTGCCATAAATCAACTTGGCATCTTCGGAGAGGTGGACGGATAGCACCAATTAGCATCTGCCCCGAGTCTCAGTGCCAGGACATCGCAGTCTTGCGCGCCGCCATTCGGAGGGGAACACCACCTTCTTCCGAGCCTATTCTCTATTTTCTCCAAGGCTCGAACCCTCGGTCCACTTTCTCAAGTCAACCTAAAACGATCCCAACTCCAATTCTGGGATCGATTCCATCCGCACAAACTTCTCCAATGTTGGACCCAACCCTTATTGATAAAGCTTCTTATACACAAAAGTTAAGAAGCAACAGACCAAGTCCATAAATGGAGAAGATTGTGGAAATTTTTAAGCAAGTTAACATAAATATTCCTCTCCTAGATGCTATTAAACAAGTTCTGACTTATGCGAAAATCCTAAAGGACTTGTGCACTAGGAAGAAAAAAATTCAAATGCCTAAAAAATTTTCTTAGCAAGTAATGTGAGCACTGCTTTTACCCAACAAATACCCAAGAAACGAAAGGACCCCGGAATTCCTACCATATCTATTTCTATTGGAGGTAAAAATATCAATCATGCTCTACTCGATTTAGACTCTAGTATTAACTTACTTCTGTATTCTGTCTATGAGAGGGATCGGAGAATTAAAACCGGTGCACTGCACTCTTCAAATGGCCGATCAATCTATCACCCAACCTAGGGGTGAGCTAGAGGATGTGTTAATCAAAGTCGGGGAATTTATATTCCCTGTAGACTTTATCGTTATTGATACAAAGCCTTTGGAGAACCCAAAAACCAAATTCCGGTGATTTTAGGTCGACATTTTCTCATGACATCCAACGCAATAATCAATTATCGAAATGGCTTTATGACCCTATCCTTCAGGAAGATGTCAATTGAGCTTAAAATTTACAGGTTGGGAAGTCAACCCTCCGAACCCTATACTCAAGTATTTTCTGTCGAAGCGATAGATTCCGATAGCAGCGAATTTGAACAGCTTCACGATACTAATCTTGACTCCACTAGTAACGTTGTTGTTTGACCCTGCTATTTATTATACACATACGGACCCTTCTATCGAGCTTTCCGGGTCAACATCTAACGCTAATTATGAACCTTTTATGGAGTCCAAGTATCATCCCGTTCTTTCTGATGAGATTATTATTCAGGATATCGATGAAAGCTTTAAAGAAATCTTCACTGAAGGACTCGCATTCTTAGAAAACGTAGGCGTTGTGATGAATCAACCTCAACCCAAGGAAGTTGAACCACCACCCCTTCTTCTTATCAATAACAAGAATGCGAGTAATCCATCATCATTGTTTCGTCTCTATGAACCAAGACGTAAACCCATTCTATTCCACCTTTTATCCCCTCCCCACTTCTTCAAGTCTATAGGTGGCATGTTCTTCTACCAACCAGTGTGTTACATCGATAAAATCTTTGAATGGTTGGTTTTGACTTTTTGTCTTTGTAAAGCTTTATATTGACCAATAAATTTAACCTCCTTTATAATTTTAAATGCTTAATTCGGTTTCACTCAAGTTTAGGGGGGAGAAAAATCTTTTGGCTCTTGAAAGAAAATAATTTTTTACAAAATTGTGAGCCAAATATAAGTTTGGGGGAGAATTTCACTTTCATTATTCATGTCCCCGTTACTCACTTTTCCTCCCAAGTCTACATTTTTTTTAAGCTTAACAGATGATATCAGTGAGGACACTGCTGCAAACAGGTTTGGGGAAGGTTTGTGCTTATTCACGCATTATTTTGCATTATACTATATATATAAGCACAAAAAAATTTTGATAATGAAAGTTTGAAAGTGAAAAATTAAATATGAAAGATAGGAATAGTTTAAGAAAAGTAAGAAAGTTAGATGTTTTCTTAAAAGAAGCTAATAATAAGTAGTTATGAGCCGTTGTCCCAAGGGTTAGTAAGATGAAGGAAATTAATAATCTGAGGATAAAAATTAGTCTGAAAAATAGTCCATATTGTTACGTCCAAACATTTGAACGTTGATACCATACTATACACACTTGCACACATCTTGAAACTTGGGATAGTAGAGAATACCTTAAAATGCTTTTGTCTAAAAGCCTTGGAATGAAAAAAAATAAAATATGAATAAAAAAATAAGTGGGGAAGAAAAATGAACACTGGTTTTGTAATTACTTAACGCAACATAAAAAAAATATAGTGAGGGTTCTTTATCACCTAGTGCCTTAGACCAACTGGTTTGGGAGCCACTGTTAAGCTTTAGGTGTTGCAAGACGAGGAAAATTATGTTTAAACGCACGAGCACATTTTGTAATTGGTCGGTTAGTACCTCAAGAAATATTAACGATCGCATGAAGGATGTGTGAGCAAATCCATCTAAAATATTTACCGACTAAAAAGTACTAAGAAAGATGGACAAGAGTATGATAGCTTGAATTGAATTCTCTAAGTGCAAGGATGTCTTTTACACACACGTAGGGGTATATGATCGATATTTGGAAGAAAGGTAGGGAGGAAGACTCAAGGCAATGTTTTATTAAGGGATGAGATGATTTCTAACATTTTTGCATGACCATTAAGATAGGGCTCATAGCAACCGAAAGATAGTGTAGTTAGAAACTCTTATTTTCAAGTTCTTTCTTTTATAGTTCTTATCTTTGTATGTAACTTTCATTTTCTTTCTTTTATTATAGGATTTTGTGGGTGTAATCCGCTGAAAACCCTCAGGAGACAACACTTCTCCTACTAGGGACACCTAGAGGTTTAACGGCTTGTTGCACATGCTCAGTGCAATCGTGTTGCCTACGAAAGTATGCTGCTTAGGTTTTTCTTATTTCTTTTTCTCCCTCTCTTGAATAAATAGTTTGCTCGGGACGATCAAAGTTAAGTTTAAGGGTATTTGTTCAGTCGAAAATATTGCGGATTTGATATAATATTTTCCTTATTTTTCTTAAATATCTAAAGTTGTTTATTATAAATATAGAACATATTTGGGTTTATCTGCAAAATACTATTTACCATATGTTTATATATTATAATAAACATTATGAAGAAAAATATATGGATATAATATTTATATAATATTTTTATTATGCATATTATATCAAATATTCTAATCAAGATTCTTTAAAAGATATAACATCATACAAATGGTTAGAATAATATCTCTATAACAAATATTACTAACATTATTTATGGAGATATTGTGCAAGATTTGGCTCAGGTCAGGAGATCGGGATATCGAGATGTCGGGAATCAAAAATCTGCCCATGAAGTTTAATTAAATCATAAAATCAATACTGGCAAAGATTCAGATAATATTTAAAGAATCTAGACATCACATAAATCTCCACGTGTCACTATGAGAAGGCCCAGAAGTTTGGAACCATGATCCCTCCAACCTACCGCGCTTCCGCGGCCAAAACATACAATATTCGACGGATCCACCGCCGTTCTAAGGAGTTATGGTTTGGGATTTTTTTAGTAGGATTGCAACAACAAACCTTAATACTAGGGATCTAGAGTTTCTGCTTCCAGGGCTATATAAAGGACCGAGGGCTAAAACTAGAAATCATCACCTTTTATATGAAGCAAATCACCGTCAAAGAATAAGTGATCCATGATAGGTCTGCGATTCAACGTGTTAAGACGACGTGAGATTCAACGGGGCATCTACTTCCTACGATGCAGAGATCGAGAGCACCTTCTTCTTCCTCTTGTAATCTAAACTCGAAGAATTGTACTTGTGAAGTTGATTAATAAAGGTAGATCATTAGTTTAATCATTTAGCATTTATTTTCTGTATTTACATTATGATTTCCTTCTCTATCATTTTTTCTTCTATCCCCATCATACACGAGTAATTCTCCGCTTGATAGAGTTCGTAGGATTAGGGTAGAACAATGGATGAGAAAATATTTTAACTTTTTTAAGTCTTATGAAGTTTATAAATTTTAGCAAAAGAATCGTTAACATCCTTATCGGGCGCGCTACCAATTTATTGCTAGTCTTGACCGCGATTTGAAATCAGATTAACAATTGTTTTGTTAAGAGCTAGACATGAATAGAGATCAACAAAGCGACAATGGTTAATAGTGGAGAAACCCTAGTTTCTTCCAAGAACCCTAGTCCTCATTCATCACTATCTATCTAGTTTTAAATCTATCAAAAGATAAAATGAGTCATCTTTATTAGTCATCCATGACTACTAAATCCGAACGAACCCTACAAGCCTTTTCCCTATAAAATCTATATCCATATTTAAACTAGATCTTAAAACTATATATTCTACATCCGTGTTTAATATAGATCCAGAATCTACAACTATTCTCCCTTCTTCTTCTTTCTAATCAACTCGTCTAAAGTAAGATTAAAAGTTTCACGCATTCCTGCGAACGACCCGTACTCATCTCGGCTAGCTACACGCGACACCGTTATTGATTGCGGTTACTACTACACACTTTCATAAAATCAATCAACGAGTGAGTACATTTGGTAATCGGTTGATTAGTATCTTAAGAAATATTAACGATAGCATGAAGAATGTGTGAGCAATTACATCTGAAATATTCACTGACTAAAAAGTACTAAGGAAGATGGACAAAAGTATGATAGTTTGAATTGAATTCTCTAAGTGTAGGGATATCGTTTATACATACGTAAGGGTATATGATCGATGTTTGGAAGAAAACTAGGGAGGAAGACTAAAGATGATGCTTTATTGAGGGATGATGTGATTTCTGACATCTACTCACGACCATTAAGATAGGGCTCATGGCAACTAAAAGCTAGTGTAGTTTGAAACTCTTCTTTTCAAGTTCTTTCTTTTATATATTCTTTATCTTTGTATGTAACTTTCATCGTCTTTCTTTATTATGGGATTTTGTGGGTGTAATCCGCTGAAAACCCTCAGGAGACAACACTCCTCTTACTAGGGACACCTAGAGGTTTAAAGGCTTGTTGCACGTGCTAAGTGCAATCGTGTCGCCTACGAAAGTGTGCTAGGTTTTTCTTTTTCTTTTTTTTCTCCATCTCTCTTGAATAACTAGTTTGCTCAGACCAATTAAAGTTAAGTTTGGGGGTATTTGTTCAGTCGATAATATTGCACATTTGAATGAATATTTTCCCCACTTTTGTTAAATATTAAAAGGTGTTTCTTGTAAATATAGAACATGTGTGGGTTTATTTGTAAAAATTTATTTTCATATGTTTTTACACTATATTTAATATTATGAAGAAAAATATATGCATATAATTTTATATCATATTTTGATGATTTAAATATGCATATCATATCAAATATTCTTAATCAATATTCTTAAAATATTGGATCATATATAAAATGATTAGGATAATAACTCAAAATAATAACAAATATTACTAATATTATGAATTGAGATATTATGCAAATATGAGCTCAGGTCTGGAGATCGAGATATCCAAGATGTCAGGAATGAAATGCCGATAAAGTTGAATCAAATCCTAAAATTAATAATGGCAGAGACTTAGAGAAGATTTAAAGAAACCAGATATAACAACAATCTCCATGTGTCCATATGAGGCAGCACAAGAATTTTGATACCCTGGTCTCACCAACATGTCGCCCAACCGCGGCTAATATGCTCAATATGCGGCGGATCCACGGCCTTATCGTGGCCATAGGATTTGAGATTTTCTGGCGCTGATCATAACAACAAATCCTAACACATGAGATCTAGGGTTTCTGCTTCTAATGCTATTTAAATGACCGAGAGCTTCATATGAAAATGATCTATCTAATCTCGAAATAGATCACTAAAATTATCACAAAATAGATCAAAACCGAAGAGATCAAGTGGTCCAAGACGATCCACACATCCAGGTTGATCAATCGACGCATCATCTACTTCCAACGAGAACAGAGATCGGGAGCATAAACTAGGGTTCTTATACTCTAAATTCAACGGATTTGTAAATGATAGTTGATTAATAAAATGGTAGATCTTTAGTTTAATTCTTTGCATTTAATTTCTGCATTACTTTCTGCATTTACATTATGATCTCCTTCTCTATCCTTTCTTCTTCTTCTAAAAGTATGCGTGCGTAATTCTACGCTTGATAGGGTTCATAGGATTAGGGTAGATCAATGGATGATAAAATCTCTTAACTTCTTTAACATCTTTTAAAGTTTATAAACTTTAGCAAAATAAATGTTAACATCCTTATCGGACGCGCTACTAATTTATTGCTAGTTATGATCTCGATTTGAGATCTGTTTAACACTTGTTTTGGTAAAATCTAGACATGAATAGAGGTCAATAACAAGATAAGGGTTAAGAGTGGGATCCATATTCCCTCCAAAAACCCTAATTTCCATTCACCACTATCGATCTAGTTTTAAATCTATTAAAAGATAAAATGAGTCATCTTTAGTTAATCATCCATTACTACCAAATTCTATGAACCCTAAAACCCTCTTCTTCATAAATTCTACATCCGTGTTCAACATAAATCTAAAAACTATTCTCCCTATTTTCAATCAACTAGTCTAAAGCAAGTAAAAGGTTCGATATTTCCCTGAGAACAACCCGTACTCATCTCGGCTAGCTACAAGCGACACTATTATTGATTGCGGTTGCTACTTTTAAGAAAAAACACTTCTTCAAAATAGAGATCAATCAGTCAACGTAGGGAAACTACGACCAACCGGATTCCAAATATCCTGATAGTAAGGCGGTTGTCTCATAAGCATCCAAAAAGGCGAAGTCAATTCCTATAATCCAACAAGTCAAAAAGAAGAAGAAGACTGGGTCACAGGATATTATATCTGTCTTGTTGTATTCCAATGTAGGCAGGTATACTGTTCAAAATCCCGAAGGTAAGGCGACTGACCTATAAGCATCCTAAACGGTGAGGTCAATTCCTATGATTCATGATTATAGACTTAAGGAATAAAAGGATGAAGGTGTGCAAAACTACGTCATCAAATCCTTAACTGTGATATGGAAACCAATATCGTGGTATCGAAACCAAAAAAGCGTGGTACTGAAACCAAAAGCGTGGTATAGAACCCTGTGGTATGAAAACCGATGTCGTGTTATATAAACCAAAAGCGTCGTATGGAAACCCTGTGGTATAAAAAGCAATGTCGTGGTATAGAAACCAAAAATGTGGTATAGACATCAAAAGCGCGGTATAGAAACTCTGTGGTATGGAAACCAATATCAAGGTATAGAAACCAAAAGGCGTGGTGTAGAAACCAATATCGTGGTATAGAAACCAAAAGCGTGCTATGGAAACCCTAAGGTATGGAAACCAATATTTCTAATTGAAGAAACCTAAGGCATGGAAGTCGATCTGTCGTTATAAAAAAACATGGATTGTGGAGAATGCAACACACCAAACATAAATTCAATAGGAACACTAATCTTCCCACGTGTTTTGGACACGTGCAAAGATCAATGGAGGTATTTGTTGACCTCTATAAAAATATCAAGCAGATCTACTCTAATTGTTTTATTGAGTAGGCCCACTCTGGACGAGACTGGTGTTTACCGCCGATAACAGAGACGAACTGAAATAGAATGTCTTGCCTGAATTTGGGGGCAAATTCTATATAGAACATATCCATCCACCTCTCCGTACCAAAGTTGATTTATGGCACCATATATCAGAGGTGTGGATGGATGTGACTATTTTAGCAGACTTATCAGATTCCCCCTTAATGATGAGGAGTTTTTTTTTGGTGGAAACGCTTTTTCCTACAGGCACAAGCCCCTATGATTAATTACATTATCCCCAAACGATAACAAATTTCTCTACTCCATGTTTATCACTTTATGCCATGTTATATTTTGTTTATTTTTGGATTGCTCTTAGATTGTATACGAAGACTAACATATATCGTCACCCGTAGAATGCAAATTAGTCCAAATCTGTAAATATTATATTTTGGGTGAACTTAGGTCGCATATCTAAGTAGACGCTCATGCTCGTACCGCAAACTTGCGGCCAAGACAGAATACAAAACGAAAATTTTAGAAATAAGAGCACGACATATTACGATCTAGAATCGAATCCAAACACTAAACTAGCAAACATAGAAGGGGTTTAGCTACTCGATTAGTAATACCAACCTTTGTAGTCGTGTCCTTCGTCTTCAAATCCACTTCTTACACTCCTATGCCGTCGTGAACGAGTTTGAGAGTTGGTCTTCCTTGTCGAAAATGATACACCCGAAAGAACCCTAGCGATTCCTATAGCTTCACACTAAAAAGAAACAAGTGAAGCAACTTGATATCTAAACTTTCTAGGATTATATATCAAGTGATGTAGTGAATTAACTCTCAAGTTTTCTCTCCTTTTCCTTTTCTTTCCTTTACTTCAAAAAATCAAGAAAGGAGATGAGGAATAAGAAGCTAAGTATGCGGGTGGAGATAAATCATAACCATGCAATTTCTTTTCTTTTCTTCTTTTCTTTTTAAGTGTGAAGTGGGTGGAATTGTGACTCACATGTGTGAGTCACAAGCCCATACACTCCCACTTCATTCAAGAAAGAGAAGAAGTAGCCATGTCATATGTACACACGCACGCACGCACACGCGCGCGCGCGCGCACACACACACATATATATATATATAAATACCCAAATATATATATGCTATAAATACATACACCCGTATTCGTATCAAAATACATATACCTGTATTCGTATAAAATACGAATACTCGTATTTGTATTAAGATATAAATACCCATATTTATATCAAGACACAAATACCAGTATTTATACAAATACCCGCATTCATATAAATATCGTATTCGTGTCAAAATACAAATACCAAAAAGAAAGATACTAAATAAGATATATAATACTAGTTCATATTTTATCCAAATGTGATAAACTGGCTATCTTTCAAACCGGCTAGTATTAATAAAATGTCCGATTAAAAGTGTGTATACGTATTTAATCGAATCTAAGTACGTATCAAAATACGCACACTATATCATTTCACCTGAGCCAGAAAACCCTTTGTGTAGGACTCAAAAAACTCGACAATACGCTAGCAGTGGGTTTAACCGCAAACGCGTCAGTGGCACTAGCTGTACGTAATAGCTACCCGGATATTTAATGAAAGTAAGGTCGATAAGCAAACTCGTCCGTATTCCTACTGAGCCTGAAAGTGACAATCTCCGTACAGTCTGGTCTTTTCGTCTGAGAGTATCGCATATCAGGTCTAGGGGTAGAAAACGTCAGACCCCTAATAACCTGATAAGTCGTGTCGATGTAGCCCAATACTATCCCAAGAAATTACCGATCTCGCTATCAGTAAATCTCATCTGTTTTAGCCAAGGTCTTATGGTGATGGCCAATCAAACACATCGCGACATCGACTCCCTATACCGGGAGAGACGAATCCCTTCTATCGCTCACTACCTCCTAAGTGCTTCGGGACTATACCCAACTAAAACCTGTTCGTACGACTCTTTAAAGTCATGGTTAGGTAGAAATCTAAGTATAGTGGGTACACTCGAGACTGATGACGATGTCAGGTATAAAGACTAACTTGTACCTATGTCACCAGAGAACTGCTATCTAACGATAAATATATTACCATCTAGAAGTCCTCAGCGAGTCCGTCCGGTGTAACTCATAATCTAATGAGCACATGTATATTATCTTTGGTGCCGATGGCTGTGGGACATGCTACCTTCCCTTCCGGGAATAAGAAACGTGTCATGCCCCGCTTCTCGGTGTACGGCGAAGGGGACGCGACGAGGTCCGCTACGTATATACTTAGAAGTACATACGCTAAGCGTATCTAAGCAATATAAAAGTAAATCACAAGAGACAAGAGATATAGAAATAACAGCAACTTTATTAATAACATTCTTTTGTACAATGCATGAAAAGTAAATACAACTGAAATGAAAAGCGATTCCTAAACAATGGCATAACAGGAAATGAAAATACTGAATAGAACAAGGTACAATATCTAGAGCTCGGGGTCTTCGTGAAACTGATCCAAGTCTTCACCGGTGGGCTCGGTCTCTGCTGGGTCCAAAGCACCTGACGACATTCAAAGAAGAAAGAAATAGAATGTCGTCAGCGAACAGGTCGCTCGGTAAGTCCTAAAGATAAAGAAGAATTAGAAAAGACAGAATAAGAGGTATTTTCTAAAGAGATTGTAAAATATTGTAGAATATTGTGTTAGCGCTGTTGTTGTAGCTTGGTACAGAAGGATGCCAGTGTATACGAGAGGGGTCTCAGTATGCTAGAGACCAGGGCAAATGGAAATACAAGGCTCCGTTATACAATCCGGAACAACGGCAATTGGATTCATATTAGATGTCTTAATCTTACCGCCTCGTGCCACCTTTAACACCTTCTGTACCAATCTACCCCTTAAACCCTTTAGTGTTTTGATAGTATTGTGTATTGTATTGTGTAAGTTGGATGATTGACCAAACCATGATATCAGTGAACAGATTGTAACTGCATAATCAGGTAAATGGAATAACGAAATAATGGATGTATATCCATGGTTTGATTCAGTCAAATTGAATAGATTGTTAACTGGATTCTGAGATTCATGGGTTCATATTGAGTTGGATTATTAAAAAATATAGATTGACTTGAATCATATTCAAGTCAGAAATAATCAGACTCAAACCCGAGTCAGACTAAAAGAAATGTAAGTCGAAGTTCTATATTTTTTAGGGTCATTATTGTAATTTATAAAACTTGAGGGGGTTTTATGTAAAAATACTTTTGTATAGTTTTCAAGATACACCCCAAGAATTTATTATTCGTCTTTATAGTTATAATGGGTGTAAATTTTATTTGTGTTATTTCTAGTGATAATATCCTAATTACATAAATAAAGGTATTAATTTGTAATACTGATTTATTTGAAATTCAAGGTATTTTAATGTAACTTTTAATCTTGTAATTTTTAGGAAAAGGTGGAAATTTTATCTTATAATGAAATTGGTGTTTAAATGATAAATATACATATGTTTATACAAGAATAATTTTTAATAAATATTTTGTTTTCCAAAAAATCTAATTTTTCTTAAATGTCGTATTTTAAACCTTTCGAGACCGAATACTTCTTGCGGAGGTCTGAATCTCGCACTACTAAGCCCGAGGGTGCATGATAAACCGTACTACCCCTAACGAGTTTCCCAAAGGTGAGTTGTAGTGGCGCTTTGCAAAAATTTAATAAATACTAGTCATTTAGAAAACGGTTTTATAAAGATAAGGTATTTATTTTAGAAAACGGTTTTATAAAGATAAGGTATTTATTTGTAAAAGGTGCATATTTCTGTATTTTATATTCTAGGGTTTCCTAAGCCAACTAGCCTATTTCTAAATGGTTTAACCGACAAGTCATTAGAAGCATCAAATTGCCTCTTCACCGCCAATTGTGGCCAGGTAAGTACAAATGAGAAAAAGAGGGATCCGCTCACGAATCGTGAGACGGGCCTTTTAAAGTTACCTTTTCTCACTTGCCTAGCCTAGACACCACAAAGTCAGGTTTAGATAAACGATTGATGTCCACGACTTATCGTATTTCCTATTAAAAGATATTGTTTTAAAATTGTATAAAACCTAGAACTTTTAGAAAAGGTTTATAAAGAAAATGGTATTTTAATGTAAAATCTTGTTTTGTCGTATTCTAAATTTTCAAGGTAGCGTGTTATAATTTCATATGAGTGTTTGAGGAGGTAGTTCATTACCTCGTGATCTACTCTAAGGTATAGTAAAGTTTAGGGGTTAAATGTGATAAACTAAACATGGTGGTATTAAAGTGAAAGAATACGGTATATTAAAAAGGCTATCATTTCATGTGTGAAAACTTGTTCAAATTAATTTTTAAGTGATTAGTAGTCAACATGAATATGTTTAAGTATTATGGAATTGGTGATAAGTGAGATTTGATAGAAAACCGAATCGGAAATCGGTTTGTTCCGATTTCCGTCGGGTTTATAAAGTCGTATTATAATGAAAGAAAAGAAAGGTAGAAAAGGGTGGACTTATGGGTTTGGACAACGCTAGAGAGTGAGAGAAAGGTAGTGGGTTTGCCGGTGCGTCGAAATGTCGTGAAGAGGTCCTAGTACGATCGCCGGGATTTCACCGTCGATTTCGTCAGCGCTTCGCCTTTCGCTCGTTTTCTAACGTACCAAGTTCTCTTGGAATTTTGGGAGAGTGGACTTAGAAAAAGTGATGAGAGGGTAGAGGGTATGGGGGGTTTATATAGGGTTAGGCTAGGGTTAGGGTTTTTAATAAAAATATATAAATATATAAAATATATATATATATAAATTCATTAAAACTCATTAAACCTAGGAGTAAAAGTGATTTATTGAGCAATTGATAACCGATCCAGGGATATAAAATGTGCAGGAGGGTTGACCAAGTCAAGGAGCATCTTTTCTCTGTTGACGACTCAGTCGTCCGGCCGAGTCCGGCCGGCGGCGCCGGACCGACTCGGCCGGTTCACCGGCCGGTGGCGCCGAGTCGGGCCGGGTCAGAGGGTCAGGGGCCGAAGGTTTCTCTGGGGAACAATTTGGTATATTTACTTTTTCATGTCCAGTATAAATTTTGTGAGTTATGGACTTTTGACTGTTGACTTCCAAAAGAAATTAAAACAAAATAAATACAAAAATAATGTGGGGCATGGGATTTGAACTCTGGTGGCTTGGTTCAGCGGTGCAAGGTATTACCAATGAGCTACAAGCTCCTTCTTGTAATTATGGTGTTATTTAATTACTTAAAATGATAGCAGCAAGAGTAAATACTCCAAGTATACATTAAATTTAAAGTAATTTCTTGTACACTAAAAATGGAGTTATTACATTCTTATAACTTGTAATTAAAAACAACATAATTACCTATATCTTGTGCTCAGGCTAAAATACCCCTTTGTGGATTTGAAAATTTAAAAAAAAAATTGTATAGAAAAAGTGTATAAGAAAATTAGGGTTGTTACATTCTACCCTCCTTATAAAAATTCCGTCCTCGAAATTTGTAAAAGGAAAGTGTAACAGTGCTAGGAAGTTTGGTGAATGTAGTGTATAAAATTGATACGATGGTGAAAAAGGCTTACCGGTGTTACCTTGACCTACAGTCTCGGCTTCTACGGCTTCTAATATGAAGGTCTGTCGCCGTGGTATATTCCTTCTCGCTGGCGGCACATTCTGCCTTTGAGGCATGTTTCTCTGCCCTCTAGGCATGTCCCTCATTGCTTGTTGGAATTGGCGAGTAGGCTGTGCAGGTGGTGGAGCAGGTAGTGCAGGACGAGTTGCAGGAGCCTGGATGGTTGGCCGCTGGGAGTAGTTGGTGGGTGTGTGAGTTGAGTTGCTATTGTAAGGACAGTTCCCAATTCCGTGGTTGGATGCTCCACAAATTAGACACAGGCCTTTTGCGCGCCTACAATCCTTCCACAAGTGTCCCTTTCTATGGCAGTAATGGCAAATTTCTTCAGTTCTCCTGGGTTCAAACGATGGTCTGGAAGAGGCTCCTCCTGCCATTTGAGTGGTAGGGCGTTTCAACCCGGCAGATTGGGGTCTGCCCCTCGCCTTTATCACCACCTCATAACTGCAGGCAGCTTCCAAAGCATTTTCATGTGTCAGAAATTTTCCCGTGGCTAGAGCAGCCTGAATCTCCGTGTCCAGTCCTTGTTGAAAGCGGCGGGCTCTGATCTCGTCCGTCGGTATCAAGTATGCCGCGAATCGGTTTAACATGGTGAATTCAGCGTCGTGTTCATCTGCCGATTTGTCCCACATCGATCCCTGTTGTAGATGAATGAACTGGTGCTCCATTGCAAACCTGGCAGTCATAGGGAAGTATTTCGCGTCGACCTTCTCGCGAAATGTCTTCCATTCAATAGGTTGTGCAAAACGGCTTTCTTCCGCCTTCCACCAATTGCGAGTATTGTCCGTGAGTTGTAGTTTAGCCATACGGACCCAAGCTATGTCTGGCACTTGAGCTGCTGCCAGATCGTCTTCTATACTTTGTGCCCATTTCTCAGCTTCAAGATGGCTTCCTTTACCAGAGAACTGCTTGGGGTGCAAAGCCCTGAATTGCTTTACCCCTGGTGCGTCGGTCTCAGGACGGTTTAGGAGTTGTTGATGTCCCTTAAGAAGGCCGCGGATCGCCTCAAATAGCATTGTTTGCTCGGTAGGTGGCGCAGGAACAGCTGGTGTGAGAGGTCGTGCTGGAGGTGTGTTGTTGACATTCGTGCTGGTGTTGTTCGGCATAACCTTGAAGAAAATTTTAGGTTAGGACAGATTCAAATACATGAAATGATAAGATTCAAGGAATAGAAATTTGTAAGATTCAAGAAACATGAATTGTAAAGAATGTTTTAGTTGCTGGTTCTTGTGTTATATTGCTTAGGTTGTTCACGCAGACCAGAACTGCATGATAGGGATTCATACAGCTCTGACCTGCATGGGCCACCAACAAAACCTGTCATGCCCCGCTTCCCGGTGTACGGCGAAGGGGACGCGACGAGGTCCGCTACGTATATACTTAGAAGTACATACGCTAAGCGTATCTAAGCAATATAAAAGTAAATCACAAGAGACAGGAGATATAGAAATAACAGCAACTTTATTAATAACATTCTTTTGTACAATGCATGAAAAATAAATACAACTGAAATGAAAAGCGATGCCTAAACAATGGCATAACAGGAAATGAAAATACTGAATAGAACAAGGTACAATATCTAGAGCTCGGGGTCTTCGTGAAACTGATCCAAGTCTTCACCGGTGGGCTCGGTCTCTGCTGGGTCCAAAGCACCTGACGACGTTCAAAGAAGAAAGAAATAGAATGTCGTCAGCGAACAGGTCGCTCAGTAAGTCCCAAAGATAAAGAAGAATTAGAAAAGACAGAATAAGAGGTATTTTCTAAAGAGATTGTAAAATATTGTAGAATATTGTGTTAGCGCTGTTGTTGTAGCTTGGTACAGAAGGATGCCAGTGTATACGAGAGGGGCCTCAGTATGCTAGAGACCAGGGCAAATGGAAGTACAAGGCTCCGTTATACAACCCGGAACAACGGTAATTGGATTCATGTTAGATGTCTTAATCTTACCGTCTCGTGCTACCTTTAACACCTTCCGTACCAATCTACCCCTTAAACCCCGTAGTGTTTTGATAGTATTGTGTATTGTATTGTGTAAGTTTGATGATTGACCAAACCATGATATCAGTGAACAGATTGTAACTGCATAATCAGGTAAATGGAATAACGGAATAATGGATGTATATCCATGGTTTGATTCAGTCAAATTGAATAGATTGTTAACTGGATTCTGGGATTCATGGGTTCATATTGAGTTGGATTATTAAAGAATATAGATTGACTTGAATCATATTCAAGTCAGAAATAATCAGACTCAAACCCGAGTCAAACTAAAAGAAATGTAAGTCGAAGTTCTATATTTGTTAGGGTCATTATTGTAATTTATAAAACTTGAGGGGGTTTTATGTAAAAATACTTTTGTATAGTTTTCAAGATACACCCCAAGTATTTATTATTCGTCTTTATAGTTATAATGAGTGTAAATTTTATTTGTGTTATTTCTAGTGATAATATCCTAATTACATAAATAAAGGTATTAATTTGTAATATTGATTTATTTGAAATTCAAGGTATTTTAATGCAACTTTTAATCTTGTAATTTTTAGGAAAAGGTGGAAACTTTATCTTATAATAAAATAGGTGTTTAAATGATAAATATACATATGTTTATACAAGAATAATTTTTCATAAATATTTTTTATTCCAAAAAATCTCATTTTTCTTAAATGTCGTATTTTAAACCTTTTGAGACCGAATGCTCCTTGCGGAGGTTGAATCTCGCACTACTAAGCCTGAGGGTGCACGATAAACCGTACTACCCCTAACGAGTTCCCCAAAGGTGAGTTGTAGTGGCGCTTTTCAAAGATTTAATAAATACTAGTCATTTAGAAAACGGTTTTATAAAGATAAGGTATTTATTTGTAAAAGGTGCAAATTTCCGTATTTTATATTCTAGGGTTTCCTAAGCCAACTAGTCTATTTCTAAATGGTCTAAACGACAAGTCATTAGAAGTATCAAATCGCCTCTTCACCGCCAATTGTGGCCAGGTAAGTACAAATGAGAAAAGGATGGATCCGCTCACGAATCGTGAGACGGGCCTTTTAAAGTTACCTTTTCTCACTTGCCTAGCTTAGACACCACAAAGTCATGTTTAGATAAACGATCGATGTACACGACTTATCGTTTTTCCTATTAAAAGATATTGTTTTAAAATTGTATAAAACCTAGAACTTTTAGAAAAGGTTTATAAAGAAAATGGTATTTTAATATAAAATCTTGTTTTGTCGTATTCTAAATTTTCAAGGTAGCGTGTTATAATTTCATATGAGTGTGTAAGGAGGTAGGTCATTATCTCGTGATCTACTTTAAGGTATAGTAAAGTTTAGGGATTAAATGTGATAAACTAAACATGGTGGTATTAAAGTGAAAGAATACGGTCTATTAAAAATGCTATCATTTCATGTGTGAAAACTTGTTCAAATTAATTTTTAAGTGATTAGTAGTCAACATGAATATGTTTAAGCATTATGGAATTGGTGATAAGTGAGATTTGATAGAAAACCGAATCGGAAATCGGTTTGTTCCGCTTTCCATCGGGTTTATAAAGTCGTATTATAATGAAAGAAAAGAAAGGTAGAAAAGGGGGACTTACGGGTTTGGACAATGCTAGAGAGTGAGAGGAAGGTAGTGGGTTTGCCGGTGCGTCGAAACGTCGTGAAGAGGTCCTAGTACGATCGCCGGGATTTTGCCGTCGATTTCGTCAGCGCTTCGCCTTTCGCTCGTTTTCTAACGTACCAAGTTCTCTTGGAATTTTGGGAGAGTGGACTTAGAAAAAGTGATGAGAGGGTAGAGGGTATGGGGGGTTTATATAGGGTTAGGCTAGGGTTAGGGTTTTTAATAAAAATATAAAAATATATTAACAAAATATATAAAAATTCATTAAAACTCATTAAAGCTAGGAGTAAAAGGGATTTATTGAGCAATTGATAACCGATCCAGGGATATAAAGTGTGCAGGAGGGTTGACCAAGTCAAGGAGCATCTTTTCTCTGTTGACGACTAGGCCGTCCGGCCGAGTCCGGCCGGCGGCGCCGGACCGAGTCGGCCGGTTCGCCGGCCGGCGGCGCCGAGTCGGGCCGAGTCAGAAGGTCAGGGGCCGGGGGTTTCTCTGGGGAACAATTTGGTATATTTACTTTTTCATGTCCAGTATAAATTTTGTGAGTTATGGTCTTTTGACTGTTGACTTCCAAAAGAAATTAAAACAAAATAAATACAAAAATAATGTGGGGCATGGGATTTGAACTCTGGTGGCTTGGTTCAGCAGTGCAAGGCATTACCAATGAGCTACAAGCTCCTTCTTGTAATTATGGTGTTATTTAATTACTTAAAATGATAGCAGCAAGAGTAAATACTCCAAGTATACATTAAATTTAAAGTAATTTCTTGTACATTAAAAATGGAGTTATTACATTCTTGTAGCTTGTAATTAAAAACAAAATAATTACCTATATCTTATGCTCAGGCTAAAATACCCCTTTGTGGATTTGAAAATTTTAAAAAAAAATTGTATAGGAAAAGTGTATAAGAAAATTAGGGCTGTTACAAAACGTATACACTAGTCTACTCCGAAGTATCGATGCCCTATCTCGAACTCCAACGACTAAGGACAATTTAAGGATATGATTATACACTACCTAGATCCCATGAGTATGATTGCTATCATAACTCTAGTAGTCAAGCAAAGATCCTACGGACTTTACCAACGTGTTTTAGTGATACGTAATATAAATAGAACATATATACATGTTGAGGCAAAGACAAACCAGGTAGAAAACTATCATATCGAGCAAGACTGACCTGTATATATATATCCCAAGTATCAATATATAATATACAATCATATACTATACAATAATGGCATATAGGGTATACGCATCCAACAATCTCTCATTTACACTAAGGCCAGGTATTGCCGTATCGAAGACCAATCATCTCCAATAACCTCTCAAGCTGAGTCTGAGGAAGTGCCTTTGTGAGTAGGTCCGCATTTATATCTACTCCTAATCTCGATATCTCGGTGATCTATGATCTCTCTGATCAGGTAATACCGCCTCAAGTTGTGTCTGGATTTGTGATGGGACCATAGTTCCTTTGTTAATGTTATAGCCCCATTGTTATTACAATACAAAGGTATTAGATCAACAATAAACGGAACCGCCTCAAGTTCATAATGAACTTCCTCTTCCAGACATCCTCTTTTGCAGCATCGCTGGCAGCAATGTATTCAGCCTCCATCGTCGAGTCTGCTACGGTGGCATGTTTGGAACTCTTCCAACAGACTTCTATTGAGGGTAAACACATAACCCAATACAGACTTGTTGTCATCCTTTTCACTTTAAAAGCTTGAATCGGTAAAAGACTCTATTTGGAGGTCTCCATTACCGTACACTAAGAACATATCCTTAGTCCTTCTTGGGTACTTCAGAATGTTCTTCACAGCTGTCCAATATTTCTCCCCTAGGTTTGACTGATACCTGCTTACCATGCTAAGTGCATAAGATATATCTGGTCCGGTACATAATATCGCATACATTATAAATCCTACTGCCGAAGCGTAGGGTATAATGCTCATGCGAGCTCTCTCTTCATCAGTCTTGAAAAATATCTCTTTAGAGAGGATGATTCCATGACAAGCCGGTAAATTTCCGCGCTTGGAATCTTCCATACTATACCACTTTAGTATGGTGTCAATGTACCTGAACTGTGAAACCCCAACATCCTATTAGATCTATCATGACAGATCTTGATCCTCAGAATGTAGGAGGCATCACTCAGGTCTTTCATGGAGAACTTCTGAGACAAGAACAGCTTCACCAACTGTAGCATAGCAATATCATTTCCTATTAGGAGAATGTCACACACGTACAAAACGAGGAAAACCACAGTTCTCCCTACAATCTTCTTGTAAATACAAGGCTCATCCATGTTTTAATGAAGTCAAATTTCTTGACTGTCTCATTAAAACAGATGCTCCAGATCCATGATGGCTGTTCTAATCCATAAATGGCTTTAAGCAACTTACACATCTTCTCGCTGTTCCCATTATCTACGAAGCCCTCTGGCTAATCCATATAGACACACTCTTCTAAAGCGTCAATTAGAAAAGCGATCTTTCCATCCATCTGCCAGATCTTATAGTCAAGGAAGGCAGCAATGGCAAGTAGGATCCGAATGGATTTGAACATAGACAATAGAGAAAAGGTTTCATCATAGTCCACACAGGGTCTTTAACGAAAACCTATTGCAACAAGCCTAGCATTATAGGTTTCCACCTGTCCATCTGCACCAATCTGATCTTGAAGATCCATTTGCAGCCGACAGGTTTTACCTATGTCGGTGCAATTTCCAAAGTCCAAACTTTGTTGGTGTATATGGACTCCATTTCAGATCACAATGCATCCAGCCATTTTACAGAGTCCCTATGGTAATGACCTACTCGAAACTAGTAATTTTATCTTCTTCCAAGATGCAATCCTCTCGATCCCCATTTATGAGAAAACCGTAATATCTCCCGGGCGGATGAGAAATCCTACTAGATCTACGGAGTGGTTGAGGTTCGTCCGGAACTATTGAATCCTATTGCTCCACCAAATTCTTGGTTTCAATTTGTGGCTCTTCTATTTCATCCAGTTCTACCGTGCTCCCACTAATTTCTTTGCAAGAAATTGCTATTCTAAAAAGGAGGCATGACGAAAAACTAACACCTTCTGTTCCTCGGTGTGGTAGAACTGATATCCAGTTAAATGTTTTGGATATCCCACAAACTTACATAAAACTGAAAGTGCCTCTAGTTTGTCCGGATTTTGTACTTTAACATATGTCGAACAACCCCATATCTTAAAGTGTTTAAGATATGGTCTTTTACCACTCCATATTTTATATGGAGTCTTAGGCGAATTTGGATGGAACATCATTCAATAGGTATGATGTTTTTTGAAGCGCATGTCCCCAGAATGAAAGAGGCAGATCAACACTACTCATCATGAAATGAACCATATCCAATAAGGTTCGGTTCCTCCACTCCGATACACCGTTGTGTTGTGGTGTATACAGAGGAGTAAGCTAATAGATAATACCATTCTCTTTTAAGTAGTCGAGGAATTCCTTACTTAAGTACTCCCCTCATCTATCAGATCTTGATACTTTTGTCAGTCTGGTTTTCTACTTCGCTCTTATATTCTCTGAATTTATCAAAAGCTTCAGATTTGTTTTTCATTTGAAATACATATCCGAACCTAGAGAGATCATCGGTGAATGTAATGAAGTACGAGAACCCGCCCTTTGCATGTATAGACATTGGACCACATACATCACTGTGTATGAGTCTTAAGAGCTCTGTAGTTCTTTCTCCGTGTCCCGTAAACGAAGTTTTGGTCATTTTTCCTTTCAGACGGGACTGAAAAGTTTCATAAGATGAAAATTCGAACGGATCCAAATATCCATCTCTATGTAACTTAGTTAATATTTTCGCATTGATATAACCAAGTCTACAATGCCACAAGTAAGCTTGGTCCGTATCTAAATTCTTTCTCTTGCCTGTGTTCTATATATTTAAAACTATGTTTTGATTAAGAACATAAATACCATTACACACTGTACCTTCTACAACCAATACCTGATTAAGATAAATGTTCATGATATTTCTATCTAGAACATAGTTATATCCATCTTTATCAAGTAAAGAAACTGATATGATGTTGCAAAGCATCGAAGGTATATAGTAGCAGTTGTTCAAAATCATAGTATTACCGCTTAACAATACTAGGTGATATTCACCAACGGCAGCAGCATCAACTTATTCTCCGTTCCCTACTCTGAGGGACATATCACCAGGTCCAACCATCCTACTTTTTCTCAGTCCCTGTAATAAATTACAGATATAAGATCCCGATCCGGTATCTAGTACCTAGGAGGTAGGACTGACCGAAAAACAGTTCTCAATAACAAGAACACCTGAAGGAGACGCGATGGTATGCTTCTTCTTCACCGGGGTCATTAAGGAATTCATGTATTCGTATTTCCCTTTCTCATGCTCATGACAATTGTCACAAGTCAGAACCGAACCGACGTTCCTCGGCTCCGAATAAAAATCCGCATCGGTCAAGTCATACATTTTATTATCTTGATAAAGGCGTGACATGGTATCTACAATTAGGAGAGAGAAAAGAAACACTCAGCGAATGCTCTTGCAAATTTAGATTGGTTATTAATTTATTTAAACATGATGGCTCCCACTGTTTCCTAGAATTCTCCTTCAAACTTAAAAGGAGAACTAGTCAAGATCATGTACGCTCCACAAGTTTGCTAACCGTTCAGCTAGGCAAGTGTTGGTACTCCGAAGGAGGCTCCCCATGCTTTCATATGGACCTAATTAAATAACCTCGTTTCCGCAGAGGTATAACCCTGTTAACACCTTTCTAGACACCCGATGGGTTAGCTAGTTGTGAAGTGAAAATCTCCCGGGATTACTCATCAGAGGGAATCGAGACCCAACTATTATCGCGTGATAATCTTGATGGAAGCCACTCAAGTCACCATACTCCAGAAGGTATGCAACACTAGAAAGTTTCCTTTATATTTGAAACTCCCGATATAGTTTTTTCCCCTAACGGTTTATGACCTTGACTGAGCCAACAAATCATAAACCACTAGTCAGGTTCAACCCATCATTATCATTGATTAATCTAGACCAACCCGCATAAACTCTTGACTGAGCCAACTTGGCTATGCGACCGTCCTAGATAATCGCGTCTCACTATGCAACAGAAAAGTATTACTCAGCTATCGTTCACTATGTCTTGACTAAGCCAACATACGTAGCACGAATACTAAGCAGTGATTATCTGAAATGACGGAAGGCTATGGCTGGTTTTTTGGCGAAAAACCTTTAATGTAATAAACTTGATATCGTTGAAGGAATCTAGTGATTTCGAAACGAGTGGTTCAAGCTCAATTTGAAAACTTTTGGTTTTGTCGAAAACCGAATAGTTTTGAAAAGAACCGGGTGGTTTTGAAATTTGATTCCAACATAATATTAGGTTTATTTTCTTGCATTAAACAGACTTAATGCGGTCCCATTATTTAAGTTCCTATGGATCACAGAAACAACCAAAATAGAATGTACGTATATACCATCCACATTCACCATGAGGTCCAGGGACTTCACCATAAGGTTACTTAACTTACGGCAGTACATGACCAGGGCTAGCGCGGGTGCAAAACATATACAACATTATTTATATCAATATCACAGGCAGGTAATAAATATCACAGGCATGCGATAATCAAAATGGAATGGCGGATAAATTAGGAGCCCCGTGTTTCGTTTGAGCTACAAACGAAAACCAGCGTTCCCCGGTCGTGTGAATAGCTAGAACATCACGTAAAACAAAGACCCCTACGAGCACGGCAAGCTACCCATCAATTCAAGAAGTGATGCAACCATCACTCAATGATATGAGTAGTCCACCCGGAACTTCGTTGAATCCGGTAACTTGACCACTCCACCATGGCTCTATCCTAAACCCCTACAAGTGCGGCAAATAGCCCGTCAATTCTAGAGCGAGATAGCTCGAACTCATCACTATGACAAGGCGACCAAACACACTCTAGAATCCCGCTACTCGAGGACTTCTCTGTGGGTTATCCTATTATAAGAATGAATGAATACACAATGGTAATATCGATCTAAACTCGGTCGTATTCCAATAAAACAATATACATCAAGCGGTAACGACGACCACAATCTGGTCGCTCGTCCCGAACAACACATATACATCCAATTCTAGGGTGAGGGGCTATCCACCACAACTATCCATCTAAATCATCACAAGATATACAATACAACAGCACAAGCAAGTATTTGCAACCTCGTCTAATCGACCTATAGCAATTAGACGACGTTTACAAACACATATACAAACCAAAGATATAAATGATGCAAAAGTTTCGAGTTTTAAAACTTTCCGAGTTTCCCGAATACAAAGATAATATTAGATGAAATCTGGGCAAAACCAAACTATACCAAAAACCCTAAATCCAAGTATCCAAGACATAGCAAGAAGCACAAGATCATATACTACACTATGGCCGTTACAAGCGGCTAAAATTGAAAAATGGGTTGCCATAATATAAAGTTATGGTCTCGTGTTTATTCTGTGAAAATCTAACACCAATTATAGCTCTTTGCAATACTTTAAAAAAATTCAAATGCTAAAAAATTTCCAACAGAAACAAGGATTTCGGGTTTTGAAAATACAGAAATTTTTTGTCTCGAAACGTAAACATCGTCTAATACTAGTTTAAGCATTTGGGTGGCTCGGATACCATGTAAGTAGACACTCATACTCGTGCCGCAAACTTGCGGCAAAGACGAAATACAAAACAAAAATTTTAAAAACAAGAGCACGAACAGCTACGGCCTAGAATCGAATCTAAACACTAAACTAGCAAACTTAGAAGGAGTTTAGCTACTCGGTTAGTAATTACAACCTTTATAGTCTTGTCCTTCATCTTCAAATCCACTTCTTACACTCCTAAGTCATCGAGAACAAGCTTGGGGGTCGATCTTTCTTATTGAAGATGATCCACCTAAAAAAACCCTAGCTATGGCTCTAGCTTCACACTAAAAAGAAACAAGTGAAGCAACTTGATGTCTAAACTTGCCAGGATTAGATATCAAGTGTTGTAATGAATTAACTCTCAAGGTTTCCCTCCTTTTTCTTTTCATTCCTCTACTTCAAAAAATCAATAAAGGAGATGAGGAAGAAGAAGCTAAGGATGAGGGTGAAGATAAATCATAGCCATGCAATTTCTTTTCTTTTCTTCTTATCTTTTTAAGTGTGAAATGGGTGGAATTGTGACTCACATGTGTGAGTCACAAGCCTACACACATCCACTTCATTCAAAAAAGAATGAGAAGAGAATAAATGGCCATGTCATATGCGTACACACACGCACGCGTATATATATACCCAAATACACACACATACACATACAAGTATATGCTACAAATACATACACATTTATAAGATCAAAATACATATACTTGTATTCGTATAAAATATGAATACTTGTATTCATATTAAGATACAAATACCCGTATTTATATCAAAACGTAAATACCCGTATTTATACAAATACCCGTATTCGTATAAATACAGTATTCGTGTCAAAATACAAATACCAAAGCCAAAAAGGAAGATACTAAAAGAGATATATAATACTAGCTCACATTTCATCCAAATGTGATAATCTAGCTATCTTTCAAACTAGCTAGTATTAATAAAATGTCCGATTAAAAGTACATGTACAAAAACACGTATTTAATCGAACCTAAGTACGTATCAAAATACGCATACTACATCGTTTCGCCTGAGCCGGAAAACCCTCTATATGGGACTCTAAACACCCGATAATACGCTGGCATTCGGTTTAACCACAAGCGCGTCAATGGCACTAGCTGTATGTAACGTCTACCTATGTATTAAACGAAAGGAAGGTCGACTGGCAAACTCGTCAGTATTCCTACTGAGCCTGAAAGTGACAATCTCCGTACTGTCCGGTCTCTTCGTCTGAGAGTATAGTATATCAGGTCTAGGGGGTGGAAAACTTCAAACCCCGAATAGCCTGATAAGTCGTGTTGATGTGGCCCAACACCATCCAGAGAAACTACTAATCTCGCTATCAGTAAATCTCATCTACCTTGGCCAAGATCTTATAGTGATGGCCAATCAAACACAGCGCGACATCGACTCCCTATACCGGAAGAGACGAATCCCTTCTACCGCTCACTGCCCCCAAGTGCTTCGAGACTGTACCCAACTAAAACCTATTTGAACGACACTTTAAAGCCGTGATAGGGTAGAAATCTAAGTACCGTGGGAACACACTTGAGCCTAATGACAATATCATGTCTAAAGACTAACCTTAACCTATGTCACCAGAAAACTACTATCTAACAATAAGTATATTACCATCTAGATGTTCTCGGCGAGTCCGTCCAGTGTAACTCATAATGTAATGAGCACATGTATACTATCTTTGGTGTCGTACACCAATGGTGGTAGGACATGCCACCTTCCCTCACGGGAATAAAAAACATATACACTAATCTACTCCAAAGTATCGATGACATGTCTCGAAACTCCAACGACAAAGGACAATTTAAGGATGTGCTTATAGACAACCTAGACCCTACGAGTATGATCGTCCTCACAACTCTAGTAGTCAAGCAAAGATCCTATGGTCTTTACCAGCATGTATTAGTGATACGTAATTGTTCCCTTATAAAAAAAGAGAGAAGAACGAGAAAAGGAAAATGAAACCCTCCCATGTGCAAAGCACGTGAGCATTCACATACAAAGCATGTGACCGCCGGCATCAAGGAGGATTTAATCCTATGAAGTAGCCTCTCATGTGCAAAGCACGTGAGAGTTCACATGGAAAGCGTGTGACCTCCAGCTTCAATAAGGATTAAATCCTATGATATAAAGTTTCATGTGTTAAACACGTGAGCTCTCACATGCAAAGCATGTGAGCGCTGAATACAAATAAATTAAAGCCCAAACAGGCCCCACGTGTTGAACACGTGAGCGCTCAGGAGCAAAGCACGTGAGCGCTACTATCATTTATATATGACAGCCTTCATCTGAAAGCCACGTGAGCGCATAAATTTGAAGCACTAGCTTCAGTAGAATTAAATTCTATTTGGGAAAATGTTTCCCCTAATTTTTCTAAAACTAGAAAGATTTTCTCTGTTAAACAGAGAACGCTTGGATTAAAAATCCAACGGTGATTATAATACCACCGACCAAATGAGGAGACAAAATCAAATGCTTTATTAGGAAAATATTTTCCTAATATTGCTAAAATAAACAGAAAATATTTTCTGATAAATAAAAGTCACCGGATCAAAAATCCAACGGTGGATAAAATTCCCCGAGTGATCTTTAAGATCAATTAAATCAATTGATATCTCTCAATGAAAGATTTTCTTTTAAACTAATCAACAATTCTTTCTCACCTATATAAAGGACCCAAGACTTCAAGTCTTGGGAGGAGAATCGACCTTATAAGGTGATAGAAAAAAAACTACAACTGAGAATTTAATTCTCTTACTGAAGAAAAACTCCTTATTGCTCCCTTCAAACTCTAGGTAAAGAAAAATGCAGAGATTAAAATATCTCCTTTTCCTAATATATATAGATATAAAGGTTTAACCCTTTATAAAGAACTTAGTTCTTTCTTTAGATCTGATATCTGCAAGACAAACCTCCCAAAAGTTGGGATTTTAATTCTCATCGGGAAGAATTTGTTCTTCAGACTCAAGATCTAGGGGAAAAAACTAAACATGAAAAAAGAAACATAAAAAGATGGAAATTACATTCCATGAATTTAATTCCTCAAAATACAGGGTTTAACCCTTCAAAGAACTGAGTTCTCATAAAAAAGAAACAAAAGAACTTAGTTCTCAAAAATCCAATCCTAAATTTTCAAAACAAAGATCTTGGTGATTATTGATAGTCAAAACACCATTAATAGAAGTTTGACTTCTCTTAAATATATAAACAGATATTAAAAATCTCTAAGGACTCAGTGCCTCGTGTGATATCCATGTGAGCGCCCAAAAGATTCCCTGAAATGGTCGCCTCACGTGATATTCGCGTGAGCGTGCAGAAGGCCCCATGAAAACAGCGCCTCATGTGCCACACGCGTGAGCGTTCATAAGCAAAGATATGACGCCTCACATGATACTTACGTGAACGTTTAAAAAAATGTCAAGCAGGAGCGCCTCATGTGATATCCACGTGAGCGCTGCATAAAGTGTTTAACACTGATATGGCAATGTCCAAGGACTCAGCGCCTCACCTGATATTCATGTGAGCGCCAACATATGATAAATATCCACAGTGACCAAGTGCTAGCACTAATAAGGCAATTCCCAAACCTGAGCGCCTTACGTGACACCCACGTGAGTGCTAAAAAGCAAAACAGAATAAATGCTTAGCACTGCTAGACGATGAAAAAGCCTAGGACTAAGCCCTAAAATAGGCTAAGCCCCTGAAACCTCATACGCCTTGAGCCCATACTGCTCATCATAACCGAGCCTATATGCTCACTTATGTTCTAAGTTGATCTTAGTCTCATATAAGACTAGCGTATCCTAAGTTAAAGTAAATTCAGCCCATATGCTCATATATATTTAAGTTGATCTTAATCTAAAACCAGATTAACGGTCCGTAAATAAAATAAAATATCTCCTGAACTGACGAAATATATGACCTAGGTTCAAATCCAAATTTAATATACGGATTTGGACTAATCCGCGCCCTACAGACGATATAAATTTGTCTCTGTACACAATCCACGAGCAACCTTAATAAACAATTTATAACATGACACAAAATGACCTACTGGAACAGATGAAAGTTGTTATCGCGTTGTGATAATGTAATTAACTGCAGAGACTTGCGTCTGGAGGGAAGAACGTCCTTATAATCAAAAACCCCTCAAAGAGGGGGAATCTGATAAAGTCATGCTACAAAGATCGCATCTGTCCAAACCTCCGATATTCGGTGTCATAAATCAACTTGGCATGTTTGGAGAGGTGGATAGATATGTCACAAATAGCATCTGTCCCCAAATTCTGGGAAAACGACCTATTCCGGTTCGTCTATGTTTTCGGCAGTAAACAGTAATATAAATAGAACATATACACATGTTGACGTAAAGACAAACCAGATAGAAAACTATCATATTGAGCAAGATTGTCCTGTACATATATATCCCAAGCATCCATATGTAATATACAATCCTGTACTATATAATAATGGCCTCTTGGGCATACACATCCAACAACATATCTCATATAAATGAGGTCCATCATTTCCCGGGATACTTGGGTTTGATCTAAGAATCGTTAGTCGTATATGAGACTAAGATCAACTTAAATGTTATGGTATGAGGATCATTAGTCATATATGAGACTAAAATCAACTTAGAAACAATAAGCATATGGGCTCAATTGATCATCTGATCACATATGGATAGCACATAGATAGTATACGGTAGTCAATATGGAGACAATCCACAGGGCATAACCAGTTTAAGAACATAGCAGTCCATCCTCTAGCTTACGCATATATGTATATATTACGTGGCGAAGTGAATGATAGTAACATGGAAATGCGCCCAATATTGGGGCACGATCCAATTTGAAGGCATTTATATTTCTTTCAAATATATACATATACATATATGTATGCTTGGGATGGTAGTTGTTGGGATGGTGCGCATCTATATGGGGTGGGCATCTATATGAGGTATGTTCAGTTGATAAAACTGCACATTTAATAAGACATTTCTCCTACTATTTCTTTATAATAAAATGTGTTTATTATAATATATGATACATGTGAGGGTTTATCTGTAAAAATACTATTTTCATGTGTTTATATATTATAGTTAATATTTGGTAGGAAAAAGTAAGCATATAATATCCATATGACATTTGGCCCACTTAATATGCTTACCTTATTAAAACCTTTGACCAATTCTTAAAGGTTAAGTTAATATCTCTATTAATATTATTTGTTGAGTTGTTGTGCAGAATTTTCCGGGCTGAAATCAACGAAATCAAAGTTGTTGGAACAAACCTGCCTAATTAAGAAAGTAAACTAAAGAAATCAATTCTGGCAGTGACGTAGAAAAGATTTTCAGTTTCTAGATATTCAAAAGATCACCATATATCACCAGAAAAGCCCACAAGAAGACTGAGCCCGCCAAACCCACCTTTTGGCCGCGGATCCGCCGCGGTTTTGACGAGTTAGGAGTTGGGATTTTTCAGTTTGGATCTTAACTACTAGTTTCTAATTTAGGCATCTAGGGTTCTGTTTTTGGGACTATAAATAAGGATCGAGAGCCTCTTAGAAAAATCATCAAGTCGACCCAATCACGAAGTCCAAGACAGGCTCACGCAATCAGGCTGATCATCAACTGTTCGTCTACCTCATTAGAAGAGATCGAGAAGCAAACTAGCATTTGTAATCATTTTCTAAGGAAACAAAGTGTAAATGAATTTTTTTGATTAATAAAGATAGTTCTTTTTCTTATTCTATTTTTTTGTAGTTTCAACATGATTTCTCTCTGCATCTCTTCTTCTCCCAACATGCGCGAGTAATTCTCCGCTTGTTAGGGTTCGTAGGATTAGGGTAGATTAATGGATGATGAAAATCCTTAAACTCTTTTTACGTCCTATAAAGTTTATAAATTTTACCAAAAGAATCATAAACATCCTAATCGGGCGCGCTACCAATTTATTGTTAGTCTCGACCGTGATTAGAGATTAGATTAATGATTGTTTTGGTAAAGGCTAGATATGAACGGAGTTCCATATCGTGATAGGGGTTAAGAGTGGCAACCCTTTTCCCTCCAGAAACCCTAATCTACATGCATCTCTGTCGTTCTAGTTTTAAATCTATTAAAAGATAAAAAGAGTAATTTTTAATTAATCATCCATGACTACTAAATCCCAATGAACCCTACAAGCCCACTTTTATATTAAACTTACATCCATAATTAATCTAGATCTATATTTTGCATCCGTATTTAACGTAGATCTAGATCCTACAACCATTCTTCACCATTCTTTATTCTTCCTCCTTTCTTTCTCAACACGCCTAAAGTAAGAATAAAATATTCAACGTTTTCCTGAAGACGACCCGTACTCACCTCGGTCTAGCTACGCGCGACACCATTCTGATTGCGGTTAACAATTACTACACATAAATAAATCTACACCAATCAAGGTATATCAATATGAGGTTAAGATATTCCCTATCTTGATGAAATTTCATATCTTTCATCAAGTTTGGACGATGAAGAAGAGCTCATTGGTTATTGGGACCCGCCACCACTCTGAAAACATTAAGGATTTACAACGACATATATCAAAGGCGTGAAAAGATGTACCCTTGAACCAAATCGTGTAATGAGGGATGAGAACATGTTGGATCTTGCTGGAAGGGCTTCTATATTTTATCTACAGATCATTAGTCTTATATGGAACTAAGATCAACTTAGAAGATATGTGATGAAGATCATTAGTCGTACATGTGATTAAAATCAACATAGAAAATATGATTAAGAATCGTTAATCTTGTTTTATATTAAGATCAACTTAAAAATATGTTTTATTTGATCATAGGAACACATATGAGAAGCAAAAGTTTCTATACTTAGTTTATTTTAACTAAGTGTTCAAGTAAAAACTTGCTGGTCAAGTGTGCATGTACATTTGCTGGTCAAGTGTTCAAGTAAAAACTTGCTGGTCAAGTGTACATGTATCTTCTTTAAAGAGGGTATGCACGTGCATATCATTTGTTTATAGTTAGAGGCTACGCGCGTGCATATCATGTAGTTGCGCACTTGTTATCAGGCCAAATTCACAACTGCGGTTGTATAGATGCGCACATATTGAGAAGTCAACATTTTCATTTGCGTACACGTGTATGTCACGTGATGCGCACATCTTCAGAGACATTATTTTCCACCATGCGCACACGTGCATATCACGTGATCTGCATGTCTGCATGGACATTTCTTATCAAGTGCGTACTAGGATCAGGTGCGCACTATTCATAAAAAAGCAATGGATTTCAAAAAGAAGCAATGGCTTCTGTTCTTTGATTTGTAGTGATGATATAATCAAAAGACCATTTTTGTGTACATGATTGGGTCATATATTGATATGGATCTCGGATCTTAATATCAATCTCCCGTAAAAGTATGAACTTTTATATAAGAGAGATCGAATATAAAATCTTCTGATCTCTATAATAATGAATCGATATATTCAAAAAAAATGCAAAAGCTTTTATAAAAAAAGAAGCAAAGGCTTCTATGATGAAAGAGAAATATTTCTTTTTTATATATTTTCACCCTTCTTTCTTTATTGCCCAGGAAGAAGGAGATGGTGAGTTTGAGAGAATTCTCTCTTCAAACTTATAGGGGGTCTACTCTTCTTAATTTCTAGATATGAGGCTCATAGGAGAGGAAAAATTAGGGTTTGCTCCTAATTATTAGATGTGCTTTGATCTCAATTTGATTTTAAATTTATTTAATTGATTCATATGAATTAAAGGTGGCATGCGCACCGTTGGATTAAGATCCATCAATCTGTTTATTAAGGAATTTTAACCAACGTAAGATTTTTCTTCTAAATAAAAATTTAAATCTTTATTAATAAGTTTTATTTCTTGCTAGAAACGTTTGATTCATAGGGTGCTTGCGTAATGTTGTATCGATTTAATGCATGCGGACCGTTGGATTTTTAATCCCCAAATTTATTTAATTTGATTTATTATTATTATAATATTTTTTGTAATTTAATAGAAAATTTTCTTCTACAATAGGACCGACCATGGTCAGGGTGGGCATGCACATGTGCATTACACGTTGTCGCGTGTCTCGAAAATAGTACTTTGCCATTTCCGAACATACTACATGCGCATCTTAAAGATCTAGCATATGTACACGTGCTTTGCACATGCACATGAAATTCAATGATTTTTGACAAGTGCACGTCTATATGGGTGCGCGTATTTTTTTTGACAGAAACAACTGGTTCCGTTTTGAATGACGATGGTTGTGTTCGCACTCCAAACTTGCAGTCTCAAAAAGAGTGCACCCACTTGATGAAGCTACATGAGCTATTAAACAGGGTTCAAAGGCCCATGAAGACTGCCAAGGGGGATCCCAACATAAAGGTCTCCGATACATAAAAAAGGGTCCCCGCCATTCTTTAGAAGGTCCCCGATGCATGGTCTCCGCCGTTACGCTCCAATGGGTCTCCTCTATGCTCCAAAGGTCCCCGAAATAGGGTCTCCGCCGTTCTTTATGGATGGAGAGCCTCCGCCACGAAGCTCTTCCCGCTCTCTAAAGAGGGTCCCCAATAGCGGGGACACCCATGAAAACACATGGGGAGTGGCCTATAACTGCGTCCCCACGTCCCTTGCTTCATGTCCACGTCCGTGGCTGCTCTATTAACTTCCCAAGGACTTAATACTCCTTAAATGCCTTTCAAGGAAGGGTCAATCACTCTTAGTCAAAAAAAAAAATCATTAAGTGCCACTGATGGAGCACTGAAGAACATCAAAAAAGACACTCAAAAGTCCAAGTTTCGAAGAGGAGAAAGAAGAAGAGATTTAAAACATCATGTAAGCGTGTTGCATACAAGGCTCCTCTTCTCTCCAAATTCCATCTTCTTTAATGATGCATTCTTCATTTGCTTTGGAACAAAGGATCCACGGGATGCTCGATAAGAGTTATCCCGTAAATACGAAGTCATAAAACCCTATTTTGAACTACTCGATGACTTGGAAAACTTTAAAAGCCTCATGACCGCTGTAAAACTAAATTATGAGATGCTTGCAAAAGTTTTTCTCTTTTCGATATTCTTCGAAATTATCCCCTTGTATATGGATGCTCATTTGAGTTATCCACCACGAGATTGTCTCCATAATGGACTCTGTGGACATATACATGGATGAAAAATGAACAAATGCACAAAATATGCATATATGAACGCTAGACATGAATCATATGAACGAAGACTTGAATATTTTTGTTAACAAAATAATCAACGGCAAGCACCCCTTACGAATGCAACTGCAGGCGATGGCCTCCAGAACTTCCCAAGCCCAATCAAATTCAACTGCGGAGACCCCCAAGCAGACCTCCATACCTACCAAATCAACGACGGATACCCCCCAGCGGGTCCTATGCTTATCAAAAAATGGCGGGGACCCCAGAGGGCTCCGTCTCTACCAAATCCAATGGCGGGGACCCCCGGAAGGCTCCATCTCCACCAAATCCAATAGCGGAAACCCCCAAAGGTCCCCACATCCCTTCTAAATTCAATGGCGGAGACCCCTGAGGTCCTCGTCCCGACCAAAACTCAATGGCAGCGACCCCTAAAAGTCACCGTCCCTACCAAATCCAACGTCGATACCCTCAAGAGGTCTCGTACTTACCATCAAACTCATTTTTAAACTTATCCACACACACATATATCTAATCCCCTACCCTACGGCAGACTACACTATATTAGTCTTCCATATACAATCTAAGAGCTACCATCATGACATAGAAGTCAGCAGTATACATGCCCTACGACAAGCTATTCTATATTAGCATTCCGTATACAATCCATGGGCGTCTGTTGTGGCATAGAAGAAAACGTCGTGACACAGAAGTCAACCATTATACCATCCTATTGCCCTATGGCTAGTCTAAAATCGGTTTCCATATACAATCCACGGGCGTATGTCGTGACATAGAAGTCAACAAATATATTACAACTAAAACCTAACCTGCCCTCCAGTGGGCTACATTGTATCAACCTGCTGTATGCAATTCACAGACAACCATCATGGCATAGAAGCTAACCGTCATGACACAGAATTCAATAAATCCATATACCTAACCAAAAATTGCCCTATGGCAGGTTAACAAATTTAATCTGCCATATACAATCCACGAGCTACTGTCATGACATAGAAGTCAACCCATACAAATCCCCAAAATGAATGTCCGAGACGACTTTAAACTAATGCATATGTCCGAGACGACTTTAAACTAATGCATATACCCTAAGTTCCGGACTTGCCCTATGGCAAGTAAAATAATTTGTCATACACTATCCACGGACCACCGTCGTGACACAGAAGTCGATAAATATACCATCCGTCCCGCTTGGCGTACACCATCTGCAGGTTTCTCCCTACAGGCACATGCTACATGGTCTTCTATAACTGCCCTACGGTTTGGATAATACATTTTTATAAAACAATAAATAATCCACGAACTTGAATACCAGTTCGAGCACATGTTTTCTCAGCGACAGATGTAAACTGAGATGTACAATACTGTTTATGATGATTAATGAAATACTCTTTCTGAATGCTATCTTTACATACTTTTGTTATTTATACATATATGCATGTCATTGCCGTTTATGTTGCTCTTGTGTTTAATGCAATCGGAAATAAACCTCTCGTAAAAAGTTATCTCCGTTTAATACGGAGGGATAATGAACTACAGAGGCTTGCGCTTGTAGGAAATCTAGTTCCCACAATCAAAAACCCCTTTCCGAAGGGTGAATCTGAGAAGTCACATCATATCGATCGTATCCGCTTGAACTCTTAACCATGTTGCGTCGCAGTAATGTGTCGCGCTAAGGAACCATTCAAATCTGCACCAATCTGACCCCTTGAGCCGCCAGAGAAATTTATTCTTTGGTGATCGTTTCGGAGGCGAACAAGAAAATAAATAAAATAAAATAAAATGGCCCACACTTAAATTTTCTTGGCAATAGCTCTGATACCATTATGAACAATAAATTCTTCTAATTTTATGAACACACGAGATGAATTTGAGAGGGAGCCCCACATCCACTTTAACACAAATAATTATACAGGAATATCAAATCTCATATCAATTACATTATTGCATTCTATACGTAGAACACTAGCTGTTGGGGAGAGTGCTAAAATCTTCACGAAGTCATTGTATATTAGAAGGGATGTAGTCAATGCTCTGGACAAATTAGAGACCATACATGAGCTAACTTTGGGAAAGATATTTGAAAATATATAATTGTAAATAATAGGATCTTTCCATACTAAAAGAAAAATTAGATAAAAAGAAATATGATTTGAATGAAATAACTTCATAGTAGGAAGTTTTGGCCATTTAGTTTTGATACATCGACAAACATTTGAAGAATTATGACTCAATTGATTTTAGAGAGAATCCTTCTATGAAATCAACAAGGTAGGCAAATTTCTCATTAACTATCCATAGATAATAAATAAAAAGGACTAGGCTTGATATAGGGAAAATTTAGAAGGGAAGAAAAAAATGAGAAGATGTACAAAATATTCCTACTAAGAGCCATAAATTGACATGGACAGATAGAAAACTATCATATTGAGCAAGATTGTCCTGTACATATATATCCCAAGCATCCATATGTAATATACAATCCTGTACTATATAATAATGGCCTCTTGGGCATACACATCCAACAACATATCTCATATAAATGAGGTCCATCATTTCCCGGGATACTTGGGTTTGATCTAAGAATCGTTAGTCGTATATGAGACTAAGATCAACTTAAATATTATGGTATGAGGATCATTAGTCATATATGGGACTAAAATCAACTTAGAAACAATAAGCATATGGGCTCAATTGATCATCTGATCACATATGGATAGCACATAGATAGTATACGGTAGTCAATATGGAGACAATCCACAGGGCATAACCAGTTTAAGAACATAGCAGTCCATCCTCTAGCTTACGCATATATGTATATATTACGTGGCGAAGTGAATGATAGTAACATGGAAATGCGCCCAATATTGGGGCACGATCCAATTTGAAGGCATTTATATTTCTTTCAAATATATACATATACATATATGTATGCTTGGGATGGTAGTTGTTGGGATGGTGCGCATCTATATGGGGTGGGCATCTGTATGAGGTATGTTCAGTTGATAAAACTGCACATTTAATAAGACATTTTTCCTACTATTTCTTTATAATAAAATGTGTTTATTATAATATATGATACATGTGAGGGTTTATCTATAAAAATACTATTTTCATGTGTTTATATATTATAGTTAATATTTGGTAGGAAAAAGTAAGCATATAATATCCATATGACATTTGGCCCACTTAATATGCTTACCTTATTAAAACCTTTGACCAATTCTTAAAGGTTAAGTTAATATCTCTATTAATATTATTTGTTGAGTTGTTGTGCAGAATTTTCAGGGCTGAAATCAAGGAAATCAAAGTTGTTGGAACAAATCTGCCTAATTAAGAAAGTAAACTAAAGAAATCAATTCTGGCAGTGACGTAGAAAAGATTTTCAGTTTCTAGATATTCAAAAGATCACCATATATCACCAGAAAAGCCCACAAGAAGACTGAGCCCACTAAACCCACCTTTTGGCCGTGGATCCGCCGCGGTTTTGACGAGTTAGGAGTTGGGATTTTTCAGTTTGGATCTTAACTACTAGTTTCTAATTTAGGCATCTAGGGTTCTGTTTTTGGGACTATAAATAAGGATCGAGTGCCTCTTGGAAAAATCATCAAGTCGACGCAATCACGAAGTCCAAGACAGGCTCACGCATGCAGGCTGATCATCAACTGTTCGTCTACCTCATTAGAAGAGATCGAGAAGCAAACTAACATTTGTAATCATTTTCTAAGGAAACAAAGTATAAATGAATTTTGTTGATTATAAAGATAATTCTTTTTCTTATTCTATTTTTTTGTAGTTTCAATATGATTTCTCTCTGCATCTCTTCTTCTCCCAACATGCGCGAGTAATTCTCCGCTTGTTAGGGTTCGTAGGATTAGGGTAGATTAATGGATGATGAAAATCCTTAAACTCTTTTTACGTCCTATAAAGTTTATAAATTTTACCAAAAGAATCATAAACATCCTAATCGGGCGCGCTACCAATTTATTGTTAGTCTCGACCGTGATTAGAGATTAGATTAATGATTGTTTTGGTAAAGGCTAGATATGAACGGAGTTCCATGTCGTGATAGGGGTTAAGAGTGGCAACCCTTTTCCCTCCAGAAACCCTAATCTACATGCATCTCGGTCGTTCTAATTTTAAATCTATTAAAGGATAAAAAAAAAGTAATTTTTAATTAATCATCCATGACTACTAAATCCCAATGAACCCTACAAGGCCACTTTTATATTAAACTTACATCCATAATTAATCTAGATCTATATTTTGCATCTGTATTTAACGTAGATCTAGATCCTACAACCATTCTTCACCATTCTTTATTCTTCCTCCTTTCTTTCTTAACACGCCTAAAATAAGAATAAAATATTCAACGTTTTCCTGAAGACGACCCGTACTCACCTCGGTCTAGCTACGCGCGACACCATTCTGATTGCGGTTAACAATTACTACACATAAATAAATCTACACCAATCAAGGTATATCAATATGAGGTTAAGATATTCCCTATCTTGATGAAATTTCATATCTTTCATCAAGTTTGGACGATGAAGAAGAGCTCATTGGTTATTGGGACCCGCCACCACTCTGAAAACATTAAGGATTTACAACGACATATATCAAAGGCGTGAAAAGATGTACCCTTGAACCAAATCCTGTAATGAGGGATGAGAACATGTTGGATCTTGCTGGAAGGGCTTCTATATTTTATCTACAGATCATTAGTCTTATATGGAACTTAGATCAACTTAGAAGATATGTGATGAAGATCATTAGTCGTACATGTGATTAAAATAAACTTAGAAAATATGATTAAGAATCGTTAATCTTGTTTTATATTAAGATCAACTTAAAAATATGTTTTATTTGATCATAGGAACACATATGAGAAGCAAAAGTTTCTATACTTAGTTTATTTTAACTAAGTGTTCAAGTAAAAACTTGCTGGTCAAGTGTGCATGTACATTTGCTGGTCAAGTGTTCAAGTAAAAACTTGCTGGTCAAGTGTACATGTATCTTCTTTAAAGAGGGTATGCACGTGCATATCACTTGTTTATAGTTAGAGGCTACGCACGTGCATATCATGTAGTTGCGCACTTGTTATCAGGCCAAATTCACAACTGCGGTTGTATAGATGCGCACATATTGAGAAGTCAACATTTTCATTTGCGCACACGTGTATGTCACGTGATGCGCACATCTCCAGAGACATTATTTTCCACCATGCGCACACGTGCATATCACGTGATCTGCATGTCTGCATGGACATTTCTTATCAAGTGCGTACTAGGATCAGGTGCGCACTGTTCATAAAAAAGCAATGGATTTCAAAAAGAAGCAATGGCTTCTGTTCTTTGATTTTTAGTGATGATATAATCAAAAGACCATTTTTGTGTACATGGTCGGGTCATATATTGATATGGATCTCGGATCTTAATATCAATCTCCCGTAAAAGTATGAACTTTTATATAAGAGAGATCGAATATAAAATCTTCTGATCTCTATAATAATGAATCGATATATTCAAAAAAAATGCAAAAGCTTTTATAAAAAAAGAAGCAAAGGCTTCTATGATGAAAGAGAAATATTTCTTTTTTATATATTTTCACCCTTCTTTCTTTATTGCCCAGGAAGAAGGAGATGGTGAGTTTGAGAGAATTCTCTCTTCAAACTTATTGGGGGTCTACTCTTCTTAATTTCTAGATATGGGCTTCTAGGAGAGGAAAAATTAGGGTTTGCTCCTAATTATTAGATCTGTTTTGATCTCAATTTGATTTTAAATTTATTTAATTGATTCATATGAATTAAAGGTGGCATGCACACCGTTGGATTAAGATCCATCAATCTGTTTATTAAGGAATTTTAACCAACGTAAGATTTTTCTTCTAAATAAAAATTTAAATCTTTATTAATAAGTTTTATTTCTTGCTAGAAACGTTTGATTCATAGGGTGCTTGCGTACTGTTGTATCGATTTATGATGCATGCGCACCGTTGGATTTTTAATCCCCAAATTTATTTAATTTGATTTTTTATTATTATAATATTTTTTGTAATTTAATAGAAAATTTTCTTCTACAATAGGACCGACCATGGTCAGGGTGGGCATGCACATGTGCATTACACGTTGTCGCGTGTCTCGAAAATAGTACTTTGCCATTTCCGAACATACTACATGCGCATCTTAAAGATCTAGCATATGTACACGTGCTTTGCACATGCACATGAAACTCAATGATTTTTGACAAGTGCACATCTGTATGGGTGCGCGTATTTTTTTTGACAGGAACAACTGGTTCCGTTTTGAATGACGATGGTTGTGTTCGCACTCCAAACTTGCAGTCTCAAAAAGAGTGCACCCACTTGATGAAGCTACATGAGCTATTAAACAGGGTTCAAAGGCCCATGAAGACTGCCAAGGGGGATCCCAACATAAAGGTCTCCGCTACATAAAAAAGGGTCCCCGCCATTCTTTAGAAGGTCCCCGATGCATGGTCTCCACCGTTACGCTCCAATGGGTCTCCTCTATGCTCCAAAGGTCCCCGAAATAGGGTCTCCGCCGTTCTTTATGGATGGAGAGCCTCCGCCACGAAGCTCTTCCCGCTCTCTAAAGAGGGTCCCCAATAGCGGGGACACCCATGAAAACACATGGGGAGCGGCCTATAACTGCGTCCCCACGTCCCTTGCTTCATATCGACATCCGTGGCTGCTCTATTAACTTCCCAAGGACTTAATACTCCTTAAATGCCTTTCAAGGAAGGGTCAATCACTCTTAGTCAAAAAAAAATCATTAAGTGCCACTGTTGGAGCGCTGAAGAACATCAAAAAAGACACTCAAAAGTCCAAGTTTCGAAGAGGAGAAAGAAGAAGAGATTTAAAACATCATGTAAGCGTGTTGCATACAAGGTTCCTCTTCTCTCCAAATTCCATCTTCTTTAATGATGCATTCTTCATTTGCTTTGGAACAAAGGATCCACGGGATGCTCGATAAGAGTTATCCCGTAAATACGAAGTCATAAAACCCTATTTTGAACTACTCGATGACTTGGAAAACTTTAAAAGCCTCATGACCGCTGTAAAACTAAATTATGAGATGCTTGCAAAAGTTTTTCTCTTTTGGATGTTCTTCGAAATTATCCCCTTGTATATGGATGCTCATTTGAGTTATCCACCACGAGATTGTCTCCATAATGGACTTTGTGGACATATACATGGATGAAAAATGAACAAATGCACAAAATATGCATATATGAACACTAGACATGAATCATATGAACGAAGACTTGAATATTTTTGTTAACAAAATAATCAACGGCAAGCACCCCTTATGAAAGCAACTGCAGGCGATGGCCTCCAGAACTTCCCAAGCCCAATCAAATTCAACTGCGGAGACCCCCAAGCAGACCTCCATACCTACCAAATCAACGACGGATACCCCCCAGCGGGTCCTATGCCTATCAAAAAATGGCGGGGACCCCAGAGGGCTCCGTCTCTACCAAATCCAATGGCGGGGACCCCCGGAAGGCTCCATCTCCACCAAATCCAATAGCGGAAATCCCCAAAGGTCCCCACATCCCTTCTAAATTCAATGGCGGAGACCCCTGAGGTCCTCGTCCCGACCAAAACTCAATGGCAGCAACCCCTAAAAGTCACCGTCCCTACCAAATCCAATGTCGATACCCTCAAGAGGTCTCCTACTTACCATCAAACTCATTTTTAAACTTATCCACACACACATATATCTAATCCCCTACCCTATGGCAGACTACATTATATTAGTCTTCCATATACAATCTAAGAGCTACCATCGTGACATAGAAGTCAGCAGTATACATGCCCTACGACAAGCTATTCTATATTAGCATTCCGTATACAATCCATGGGCGTCTGTTGTGGCATAGAAGAAAACGTCGTGATACAGAAGTCAACCATTATACCATCCTATTGCCCTATGGCTAGTCTAAAATCGGTTTCCATATACAATCCACGGGCGTATGTCGTGACATAGAAGTCAACAAATATATTACAACTAAAACCTAACCTGCCCTCCAGTGGGCTACATTGTATCAACCTGCTGTATGCAATTCACAGACAACCATCATGGCATAGAAGCTAACTGTCATGACACAGAATTCAATAAATCCATATACCTAACCAAAAATTGCCCTATGGCAGGTTAACAAATTTAATCTACCATATACAATCCACGAGCTACTGTCATGACATAGAAGTCAACCCATACAAATCCCCAAAACGAATGTCCGAGACGACTTTAAACTAATGCATATACCCTAAGTTCCGGACTTGCCCTATGGCAAGTAAAATAATTTGTCATACACTATCCACGGACCACCGTCGTGACACAGAAGTCGATAAATATACCATCCGTCCCGCTTGGCGTACACCATCTACAGGTTTCTCCCTACAGGCACATGCTACATGGTCTTCTATAACTGCCCTACGGTTTGGATAATACATTTTTATAAAACAATAAATAATCCACGAACGTGAATAGCAGTTCGAGCACATGTTTTCTCAGCGACAGATGTAAACTGAGATGTACAATACTGTTTATGATGATTAATGAAATACTCTTTCTGAATGCTATCTTTACATACTTTTGTTATTTATACATATATGCATGTCATTGCCGTTTATGTTGCTCTTGTGTTTAATGCAATCAGAAATAAACCTCTCGTAGAAAGTTATCTCCGTTTAATACGGAGGGGTAATGAACTACAGAGGCTTGCTCTTGTAGGAAATCTAGTTCCCACAATCAAAAACCCCTTTCCGAAGGGTGAATTTAAGAAGTCACATCATATCGATCGTATCCGCTTGAACTCTTAACCATGTTGCGTCGCAGTAATGTGTCGCGCTAAGGAGCCATTCAGATCTACACCAATCTGACCCCTTGAGCCGCCAGAGAAATTTATTCTTTGGTGATCGTTTCGGAGGCGAACAAGAAAATAAATAAAATAAAATAAAATGGCCCGCACTTAAATTTTCTTGGCAATAGCTCTGATACCATTATGAACAATAAATTCTTCTAATTTTATGAACACCCGAGATGAATTTGAGAGGGAGCCCCACATCTACTTTAACACAAATAATTATACAGGAATATCAAATCTCATATCAATTACATTATTGCATTCTATACGTGGAACACTAGCTGTTGGGGAGAGCGCTAAAATCTTCACGAAGTCATTGTATATTAGAAGGGATGTAGTCAATGCTCTGGACAAATTAGAGACCATACATGAGCTAACTTTGGGAAAGATATTTGAAAATATATAATTGTGAATAATAAGATCTTTCCATACTAAAAGAATAATTAGATAAAAAGAAATATGATTTGAATGAAATAACTTCATAGTAGGAAGTTTTGGCCATATAGTTTTGATACATCGACAAACATTTGAAGAATTATGACTAAATTGATTTTAGGGAGAATCCTTCCATGAAATCAACAAGGTAGGCAAATTTCTCATTAACTATCCATAGACAATAAATAAAAAGGACTAGGCTTGATATAGGGAAAATTTAGAAGGGAAGAAAAAAATGAGAAGATGTACAAAATATTCCTACTAAGAGCCATAAATTGACATGGACAGATCCAAATTAATGAGGTTGCATCGAGCATTTGAGTAGCCTGAGCATTTCCTTGAACTTGGAGAAGATGAAGAGGCAATATTATAGCTGCTGCTTTCACTGGCTGAAGAAGCATTAGTGCTCCTTTGATTAAGATGCAAGGATAAAGATAGAGACAATGAGGATCCATCTTCAGCTACCCTTTTCATCAAAAGCCCCCCATCATCACCCAATGAGGGATTTGATTGCTTGACCTATCATCAATTTAAAAAAATATGAAGTTTTACAAGTTATCTTACTTCAATAATAATTCATGAATAATAAGAAAATTAATTGTAAATGGAGATGAAAAAAAATTATGGCGGATTGCGCTTATTTATTTGTTTGTTTGTTTGATTTTACAAGGATAACTTTGCATCAAATATTAAAAATACAGCCTTTCCCCATATTGTGGCTAGAATGATGGTATTAAGGCATTGTTTAGGAATAGGGTTAAGTTTTCTAAACGGGAATTTCATAAAGCTGCCTTAACTCAACTCCAAAATGCTAATTTTGTCCTATTTAGCATTCATTTTGGTATCTCAACTCCAAAATTGCGATAAATGTAGTAATCTAAACTCCAATTTGATTTAAGTTTTCTAAACTTAATTAAGATTTACTTTTAAGTGGAGGTAGAGACCCAAAATTCAACTCCAGTTATCTTAACTCTGTATTCAAGCATGGCCCCGAAGTATTTGTCATGTCAATCAAATAAATAGCATGCAACATGTCAAATAATTTCTCAACATTATTTACTAGCAACAAATTTTTATTTTTTTTAAATCTTTTCTTCTCTTTATTTGGCATAGGACAAAACAGCCCCAAAATGTCCAAGGAGTAATTTTAACATGAACGGAGTAAACCAGTCTCAAACAAAATAGCAGCATTGAGAGATTAATGAAATCATGAATTAGGAAATAGTTTGAGGTTTGGCCCTAACAAAGATTTAAAAAAATGACAACTGTCAAATTGATGTATATATTTATTAGCGAAGGTCAAATATATATATGAACTAAACATTGTTATATAATATATGATGTTTCACCAATGAGCAATAACCCAGTTGGTTGGTATAGGCACTTCTTCTCATGGAAGGAGTGCGGGGTCTGATCTCAGAAACCCCAAAAGGAAGAGTAGCTACAAATTAACCCTCTTGGAGCAAATTAATGGGCTCCCTGAATGCACGTGTGTTGTGTGCTGGCATGTGGTGTGTGTTGTGAGTATAGGTTAGGACTTAAGGGCTAATGCAAATAAACACACAGGTGCGCGCGCACAGAGAGACTAGGATCCTATCGGAAGGTTTTGAAAACAAATCATTCCCATTTTTCACCATTAGATTAACTTTAAGATGTATGCTAACAGTTGTGAATAAAATGTTTCAATTATTATCAAACATTACATAATTGAATGCACAAATCCTAAAGTACAGAAAACTGTTAGAACGCATCCTAAAGTTAATATAATGGTAATAAAGTGGGAAGAATTTGTTTCCGATAGAATCCTAGTCGAATTTTACACACGCGCACAATAGAATTCTAGTCGAACTATATATATATATATATATATATATATATATATATATATATATATATATATAATCACACACATGAGAATAATGGAGGGAAAAGGCCCTATGAGGCTTTTTCATCAAGTGACGTCAAAAAACTACACACTCCACCGTTTTATTCGACGATCGACACCCATCATCTTCGTCTTTATCATCTAAGATGTGAATACACAGAATTTCATGTGATGTTGCCACATTTTCACCGTTGAATTAGTGCGTGCAAAATTAACGGTTTACCAACAATGGAACTTTTTTACATTGCTAATTCAAACGGTGAAAAAATGGTAAAATCACATGAAATTCGATAAATCCACATCTTAGATGATAAAGAAGAAGATGATGGGTGCCGATCGTCGAATAAAACGGTGGAGATGTGGTTTTTTGACGCCACCTGACGAAAAAGCCTTTTAGGGCCTCTTTCCTCCATTATTCTCGTCTCTCTCTCTGTTTACGATGTTTCCAGACAAAACAAAACGCTGAATATTCAACCTTTTTGAACTCAATCAGAAAAAAGAATAGAAAACGGGCAACTCTCTGCAAATTTTACCTGCATTCCATCACACAATATTAATAATTAATTAATGTTTTCTGTATTTATCTATTTATAGGTATTCATAGGCCAAATGGATTTTTTTTTTCTTATACAAAACAACAAGTTGGCAATTAAAACGTTAAAAAATAAAGTAGCTAGTCTCAAAATATGAACCAAGACATGCACAATCTTTTGCCCTAACTTGTAACAAGCCCTAGAAAACGTAGTCAAGTAGATGATGATTGAATGAAAGAAGACACAAAAAGCGATCTACTCAATGAACAAGTAGAACATATAAAAGATAAAGTTCAATATTTTGAAAAGTAAGTGGTGGGGTTTTTTGGGTACCTTGAAAGGGTTAGATTCTTCTTTCATGTTGAAAAGATGATCATCTCCTTTCTCTAAGTTGTTAGCTTTCTTCTGCCACTCCATTGTCATTGTTTGCATGTAATCATGGTATTTGTACTGCATGGTGACTGCCTCATAGATTCCTTTGTTGCCTTGCAAGCTCAGAGATGTTGGCCATGTCTCTATTCTAGCTCTAATATCAGTGAAAAAAGAAACAAGATGAGCAAAAGGCGGTGAAAAGTGTCAAGAGTGTGCGAAAGGTTGTTTTTCTTTGTATATATCATCTTTGATGTAACCATCATTGCTATATAGCTAACCTTTTGCTGAGCTTCTCATCATCACCATTTCTTATCTCTTGTGTGGGCTGCTGCTGCAAATTATCTGATGAGAGATAAGAAACTGTTTGGTTGTTACTCCCAAGGTTTTAATCGGAAGGTAAAAACAACTAAAATTAAAAAGTGGGGTTTCAAGCAAAAGAGATTAAAAGGGTGTTTGGTAAAGGCTTAGATTTAACAAAAATAAAAGAAAAATTATAAATATTTTTTCCTTAAAAAAAATAAAAGAAGAGGAAAGGAGTGAGCTTTGTTATTGGTGAGAAGATTACTAAAGATGGAATAGGGTTTTGAAAACAAAGAAAAGCCAACAAGCATGAAACAAAGCTCTACAAACAAAGCTTGCCCATTTGAAGGAAAAAAATAAAACAAAAGGTGAACACAACTAAATATTTTGGTAGAAATTAAATGGAGAGGATAATGACTGTTCTCCAACTCCAAAAAATGTAAAATAAAGCCCATTAATTACCTTGCCTACTAATGTCATTCCTCATGCTTCTATACATCTGATAACATTACCCAAAAATGGAAAATAAATAAATATAGTCACCAAAATGAGCACACACAAAAAATACCAAAAAGATTGAATAAATAAAGTCACACCTGAAGATGGCTCTTGACGTGAGAAATGGTAAGTCCTTTCACATTCATCAACTGAAGAACTAGCTTTGGGGTTGCCTCTGTACAACAATTAAAAGTTTGAATCTCTTTTCCAAAAAAATTATTAAAAAAAAAACATAAGAAAATTGAACAAGTTTCATACTATCTTGTCCCCCAAGAACATCAATGGCATGAACAAAGCAAAGATGGAGCTCAGGAGTCCATCTCAACCTTGGAACTTTTGATCTGTTGTATTGCCTCACTGATGAGCTCCTCCCAAAGCTACCCATCTCTCACAAGATAATCACAAATTTTATCTTTCAGAAAACTCCCTCTAAGTTTCTCTCAAAAACTTGTGCTGTTTTGAGAGTTTCACTTCAGGGTCCTGTAAAAATATATACTTGGGGCTGTCTGGATTAAAGCAACAGCTTCAGTGTGAGGAGAGTGCACACAGATCACTAGGAGTATTTAATGAATAATAAATAGGTCTTTTAATTTAAAATTTTTATAATAAATTAAATTTTGAGAGGAAAAAAAATAATGATACAGCTATCACAAAACAACAAAAGCCTGCTGCTACGTTCTGATATACCCTAAGTCATACTGGTGCTGCAAAAGAGGGAAGCTTTTTCTTTTTGCCTGGATGCCCTTGTAAATTTATTTATTTATTTATTTACATGTTTATCCCTTTAAGCTAGTGTTTGCAAACTTAAATCCAAAACTTACAAAAATCAATTTCTTCATGTTGATTTTAGGGTTAGGGTTAGAGTTATAGCTATGGCCGGGTTAATTAGGGATTAATTTGGATTAGGGTTAGTGTTAAGGTTGGGGTTAATTAGGTAGGGTTAGGGTTAGGGTTAGGGTTCGGTTGATATTTAGGGTTAAAGTTAGGGTTAATTAGGTAGGGCTGGGGTTAAGGTTAGGGTTCGGTTGATATTTAGGGTTAGGGTTAATTAGGTAGGGGTAGGGTTACGGTTCGGTTGATGTTTAGGATTAAGGATACACTAGTAAAATAGGGGGTTGCCCCTACGGATATTGGAATCCGTAGGGACAGATTTAACTTGGCCCTACGGATTAATCCGTAGGGCTAAAAGGTTGCCCCTACGGACACAGACGTCCAAGAATAAAAATACTAATTCTTAATTTGGTGTTTGCCCCTACGGAGCCGCAACCAAAGGACCTACGGGTATATCCGTAGGGGCAAGTAAATATCGATTTAACAAAACTCCAGATCGATCGCCTACGCTCACTTTCTCTCTCTCTCTCGATCGCGCGCGAAAAAAATACCCAAATCGCCACGCCTTCGTCGCCACCGTCGTTCTCCTCGTCGCCACCGCCGGTTTCGTCGCCACCGCAGTTCTCGTCGCCACCGCGGTTCAGGTCGTCGCCACCGCCGTTCAGGTCGTCGCCCCAGCCCCAGCAACAGCCGTTCAGGTGAGTAAATCTTGAGATAAATTAAAGAATTTTTGGATTATTTTGGGCTTAGGGTTCATGGCTGGGTCTGGGGTTGCGCGCGCGAGTTGGGGTTGGGCAGGGGTCGTGGTCGCGGTCGGGGTCGGGGTCGGGGTAGGGTTAGGGTTGGGGTTCTGCTGCTGCTGGGGTGGGGCTGGGTTAGGGTTTGCCTTAGGGTTGGTGTTGGGGTTTAGCTGGCCGCGCTGGGGTTAGGGTTAGGTTGGGGCTGGGCTGGGACTGGGGGCTGGAGCTGGGTTGGGGTTAAGTCCTCGACTTTCGCCAAAATCGACTTTTGTTTCTCTTCCAGTTGCAAAGCTATCTGATTAATCTTTTGAAGATCCTGAAGTGCTAAAAGCAATGCTTCTCTATTGCTGTCACTTCTTTTTAGCACTTCGACTTTATTGCTTTTATCTTTAATTGAAGCCTTGATGAGTTCGAGGCTAACGTTGTCTCGATCATTTGATGTGTTTTACTTTCCTTTGTCATCTGATTTGTTCAGAAGAGTTGTTACTTGGAACATTTTGCTAGAATCTCCGATATCAGTAGTTGTTATAATGGGCATATGCACATAAATAAATCCGTTGATGTGAAAGAACGTATGAGTAGCATAAGATAGGATATTTCGGATGCGTGTAATAGATGCTACCTGCAAAATGTGATGATTTCATCGATACATTATATCAAATAAAATAGTTAGGTGTCCAAAATTGCAAGAAAGAATTTTTTTTTAGTTTGTTTGTTTGCAATAGAAAATGCATAGCTTGTTGCAAATAGATCATCTCAAATCCGTTATTTGATCGTTTTTATGTATATTGCAGGATTAGCAAATCTTATGATTGATTGAACAAAGAACAAAAATAATTGCACAATATGTTGCAAATTTGCAATTAAATTACCTGATACCTTATTAATCAAATTCTTGAATTTGCAACATCTCTAGCAACCAAAGGGGCTGCTCCAATTGTTACAAAAGATTTTTGCATCTTGCAACCTAATTCATTTCCAAGTTCTTTTCAAGATGTTGCTAATTAACAAGATATGGAAATTTTGGTGTATCAAAGGTATAAGCATGCACCTCGATCCATTTCTTAACTACCAAACAATATATAAAACAGAAGGTGTAATTGAGAAATATATGCATCAACTTGTGATATTCAACTTACGGTAGTTGTTCGAGGGCGAAGGTGTAATTGAGAAATATATGCATCAACTTGTGATATTCAACTTACGGTAGTTGTTCGAGGGCGAAGGTGAGGATAAGATCTAAGAGATTCCAAAGTCATCCTCGTCTTTGAGAGTGGATATTTATTTAGATCGACGCCGCCAACATGTATAATCTTTTCTGCCTTAAGAACGACGGCCTGTTCTTTGTACATGCGAGGTTGCTCCAATACACCTTCTACCAAAATAAAAGTCCCCATTGTCATTACTTGGCCAAGTAACGACATAGATGAGTCCATCACTACCTAAGAATACATCAATTGAATTCAATTTATAAATTTAAAAGTAAAATATATTTTATCGTGTAATATTTTTACCAATTTCCTTAAAAAATATTCTTCTCTCCTAAAATATGACAAGATATAGATAGCAATAAACACAATTCACAACCATCAACAGAAAACAGTTCAAACCTGAAAGTTGTCAACACAAGAGCCATCATTAATCCTCAAATAAGCAACACTAGGCGCAATACTCTCCTCCTCATTCCCTAAATTACCGCCATCTCTCCTCACAACACCTCTAGAAATCGATTGAAGCAATGGAATCCTCGAAAAAATGACCTCAAAACAAGTCACATACCCCCTCCTTCGCCCTCCGCTCTCATAGAAATTTCACTATTTCCCTTATCTTTCTTTTCTTTCTGCGATTTCACCCATCCCCTACAACAACTCTTTGCCCAATCAATCCCGACCCGTTATCGTCGCGGCCGAGGATCGATTTGAGAGCTACCCTTTTGGAGTACTTGAAGTTTTCGATCGCTCGTTGTTGATCATGTGAAGACATTGTGATTATTGGGTTTTGAAAGAGGAGAAATTTGAATAGATTGAGAATGAAGAAAGAGGGGAGATTTGTTATATAATGGGTGGCCGGAGTGCTTGGCCCGCTTAAGTTGCCGCTCAGAAATCAACAATGTCGGCTGATTTTGGTGAATTATATACTTTTTGGCAATTGTTTGTTAAAGATTGATTCTAATATGGGTTTTTACTACTTTTTAATGCCAGAACCCTTATCAAGTCTAGTTTTATAGTTGAAATCGATATTGCTCGAAGACGTAATCGTAAACTTGAAGTCAAACTTATTTAAAGTTCTACAGACGAAATAGAAGCTACTCAAAATCCCTATCTTTGAAATAAAAATCAACACTTGACAATCAATCCTAGATGCTCAATAACTTGCTTCAAAACCATAATCTAATCTTGATGATGCTCAATATTAGTGATTTCCATGATCACGACATGTGGCAGATGACGTGTCTCATAACGCTTTATGATATCAGTATCCTATATTTGTAGTTTTAATTGTTGATTGTTATAGATGAATACCATTGCAATAATAGTTTTTGGTTGATGAATGTTATTGCAATGTAGGACGATCAGTTCTATCAATCTTGATCTCAATGGTTTAAAATCATGTTACACATACAACACGAATGCACAACAAACGCATAATTAGAGAGCGACTCGAGATATTCAGGTTAAAACCAATATATGATACTCGATGATAATATGAAACCTTCATATTTCCATCGATACGGACAGGTGGAGAAGCAGTCTTGGGACTTGGAAAGATGAATATGGATTGACCAGTATGAACACACTTCGATTTTACAGTCAGGACGATCCGTTTATCTTTCCGAACCAAGCGTTCCAAGTATACTACTCACAGTGTTTGAAGCATCCGGGGTGGAGTGTTGTATGCCGATGGAAACCTAGAGATGTCTACGATGTCCCAGAATACGAGGACAGCGATGAGGACGAAGAAGAGAGAAGGCTTAAAGTGCTCCGACCGTCTGTTTCGAAGGACGGGTTGTCTTCGACCGATCATGAAGTTACGTGGGTTAGAAATGACATCGACGATGAAATCCAAGTAGATATGTATGATGCGCCCACGAAACAAAAAAGGTTATCAGTAATGTTATATTATTACTTCACATTTTACGCTCTAGATCATATATAGTCAATACTTTTAATGATTGTCTAATGCGTCCACGAACCGTTTATTTAGATTTGATGACGATGTCGGGAGCAGCGAGGGGCGGCAGGAGCTCCAGCCGCGGCAGAGGCAGAGGCAGAGGCAGAGCGGTTCTGCCGCCCGGAGAGCTCCGTAGGGAGCTTCAGAGGGCCGGTCTTGCACCCAGATCGGAGACCCCTTCGGATGCCTCCTTCCGTGTTGATTTGGCCACACCTCCAGGTATACTGCACGCATATCCATTTTGAATGTAATATTACATATATTCATGCATGTTTATGTCAAAATTACTTATATTGTCAATGTTTGATTGTCTAGTTGTTGGTGATGCGTCCACATCTGGGACAGAGGCCACCCCCGTTCCTCCAGGTATGTTTATATATCATATAGTGTATGTATATTGATTTAGAATGCTATATCATAAATACACACATTCCTTTTGCTCTTACATAGCAATTTTTATTATTGTCTAGCTGTAGGTGGTGACACCAACGCACCTGCGGGTATATTTATATATCCTATAGTGCATGCATATTGATTTAGAACGTTATATTATTGATCTACACATTATTTTTGCAATTACTTATATAATCTATTTTTAATTGTCTAATTATAGGTGGTGCGTCCACACCTTCCACAGGGGCCACTCCTGCCGCTTCCATACCCTCCGCATCGTCTGCAGGTTAGTATGAATAAATTTAAAATATTTATTCATTTTACATATGCTCTATAGAATAAATATGAACTTCATGGAAATTTAGCGTCGATATTTATTTTATAGTTGGAGGGGATGCGTCCGGGTCCGGGACCCCGGTTGTTCCTCACCGGAGGAACTATCGTCCCGCTCGTGCTGCTGCTCGGGCCCAGGCTCGTGCGCTAGTCACCAGAGGTATATATCACACTTGAATTTTTGTTTAACCTTGATTTCTTAATACAACTTTGTCTTATTATTGATTGTCTTGATATTTCGTGCAGACGCAGGGCCTCTCCATCCCTAGAGGGGGACTTGAGGCCCGAATCAGTCCCATAGGCTGAGGCCTGATAGAGGTAGGGGGGAGGCAGCATTCCCCCTATTTTTTACCCTTGACTATCGCTATACACTAGTAAAATAGGGGGTTGCCCCTATGGATGGAATTATCCGTTGGGGCAGATTTTACTTGGCCCTACGGATTACTCCGTAGGGCTAAAGGGTTGCCCCTACGGGCACTGACGTTCAAGAATTAAAAAATTAATTCTTAATTTGGTATTTGCCCCTACGGTGGCGCAAACAAAGGACCTACGGGTATATCCGTAGGGACAAATAAATATCGATTTATTAAGACCCCCGACCGATCGCCTACGCTCACTTTCTCTCTCTCTCTCTCGATCTGGCGCGAGAAAAATCCCCAAATCGCCACGCCGTCGTCGCCACCGTCGTTCTCCTCGTCGCCACCGCCGGTTTCCTCGCCACCGCAGTTCTCGTCGCCACCGCGGTTCAGGTCGTCGCCCCAGCCCCTGCAGCAGCCGTTCAGGTGAGTAAATCTCGAGGTAAATTAAAAAAATTTTGGATTATTTTGGGCTTAGGGTTCATGGCTGGGTCTGGGGTTTCGCGCGAGTTGGGGTTGGGCAGGGGTCGCGGTCGCGGTCGCGGTCGGGGTCGCGGTCGGGGTCGGGTTAGGGTTGGGGTTCGGCTGCTGCTGGGGTGGGGCTGGGGTTAGGGTTTGCCTTAGGGTTGGTGTTGGGGTTTAGCTGGTCGCGGTCGGGGTCGGGGTCAGGGTAGGGTTAGGGTTGGGGTTCGGCTGCTGCTGGGGTGGGGCTGGGGTTAGGGTTTGCCTTAGGGTTGGTGTTGGGGTTTAGCTGGCCACGCTGGGGTTAGGGTTGGGCTGGGGCTGGGGGCTGGGGGCTGGGGCTGGGCCACGCGGGGTTTTGGGATCTTTGTAATTTGCTTGCTCTGTTTGGGGTTTCAGTTGATCCTCATTAAAAAATTGGTGATTGATCTCTTCAATCATATTATTATCTGTATTTAAAATTTTTGTGAAGCCTTCAGAATTTGGAAAAATCTAGAATTACCGTTGAAATTCTGGCAATATTCAAAAACTGTGTATATGATGTGTGTGTGTGTATGCATGTATATACATTTGAAATTTATCTTTCTTCTATGATATAAAACGGTTAAACCGAAGAAAATTACTGGGGAATTTTTGCTAAAATGTCTTGAGAGGGGGTTCAAGTGATGGGATAATTTCATTTGGTAATCTTTTACTTAATTTACATCTCTTATTTTTTCATGCAAAAATCTGAATAGGTTTCTTGCAATTTTGCCTATCGATCAATTATTATATTTATTTCTATTTTTTGTGGATGATTTGGCTTCAATTGAATGGAGGCGATGATGGCTTGCCCTCAAGCTTCCACTTTTATGAGCTTTATAGTTATGAGATTGGCGAGGCAAGCTGGTTTGTAGCCATCTTATTTCTTTTCCTAAATTCAAATCCAAATATAAACTGTCTGATTGAGAGAGAGAGAGTATGGGAGATTATGTATTATTCAATGTGTTTGGAAGCTGGCATGTTCTGAGCGTCATCTCTGCATGAAAGCTATGGTTTTGCAAAGGGTTTGCCCTAACTATTTTCTGTGGGGAAGCTGAAGGCCTGAAGCTTCATCAAACTCAGGATTGGATTCTGGTCGGGTATTGTAAATTCTTGTGAAAGTTCCGTTCAAGATTTGTTCAGAGCTTGCATAACATCCTTTTCATCTTTATGAGATCTTTATGCAGTCATTTTTTTGGGTTTATATATTTCTCGAGCCCGTTTGACTTTGGACTTAGGATAACACCAAATCTCTTTCTTATTTTGATTCCTAAGCTGGCATATCTGAGGCTCGTATTCCAGTATCGTTGCTGGAAAAGCTAGGGTTGCGAACATTTTTGCAACGATAATTTCTGTATGACAGCTTAAGCACACATAAAACTTAAACAATCTTGAAGCACTGCAGTTTTTCACTAAACTACCTAAAAGTTTTTATATTGCTGCAAGCTTCCTTAAAGTGCTGCATCTAAGTGTATTTTAGTGGGAAAACCCTTGAAAGCCAAACTTCATGGGGTTTGCTGTTTGCCTTCTTTGTAGCTAGTTTGAGGTTTATTTAGTTTTGGATTTGTTTTGCAACACTCTCTGAGTTCCAAATCAACAAAAATCTGAATGTTGAATCACAAGCAAGAAGCAGCCAAACTGGCCCTAAAGTAATCCTGAGTGATGATAATTTTCCAGGGAGTTTAAAATTTATAGAAATGGCGAGGCAACATTGGATTGTCTGCAAGTATTCAAGCAACCTGTTTGCAGCCATCATGCTATTTGTGATCCCAGTATAAAACTCAAACATGCCTCTTAGTTAGTTTACTTTAATTTGTTATTTATGTGTGTGTGTCAACATTGGATTGTCCCAAGTATAAAACCAAACCCACAAAACATCAAAACTGTCTCCGACAATCTTATGGTCATTAGACATAAGATTTATGCATATAGGTAACATCTGCCAATATGCCATATCCAGACCGCAATCTATTTTTGGTCGATGAATGCTATTGCAATGTAGGATGATCAGTTCTATCAATCTTGATCTCAATGGTTTAAAATCATGTTACACATACAACACGAATGCACAACAAACGCATAATTAGAGAGCGACTCAAGATATTCAGGTTAAAACCAATATATGATACTCGATGATAATATGAAATCTTCATATTCCCATCGATACCAATATACGCCTCGATATCTTTCCCTCTCGTTCCCAAAATTTTCTCTCGTTCCCGCGTCTCCAATTTTCTCTTCGTCGCCACCGCGCGCCCTCCGTTCTCAGCCCGCCACCGCCCTCGTTCTTCCTCGTCGAGTTCCTCGTCGCCGATATTTGTGCCTACATTGATGCCTCAAGCAACGAATCAAATGATGTGGATCACAAACTAATTAAATAAATCGAAACACACATATATAGAATACAACTCATACATGGGTATCCTCAAATCTAACTTTCATTGAATTTGCACGCGCACTTAAAATAACAACTTTTATACTAAAAAAATTATGTATGCCATTACTTAGTAGTTTATGGTTGTAAGACGCAAAAGACATTTGAGAAATACTTTTTCTACCCACTATTAATCCATATTCTCAATATAGTCATTGAATTTGCACGCGCACATAATAAGAAGGAGAAGACAGTAATGTGGCAGAAGGAGAAGACAGTAATGTGGCGGAAGAAGAAAAAAATGACATTTCTCGTTCTCTGTTTCAGCATCAATCTTCTGATATGAACTAATGATGGCTTTCACATAGGCTTTTCCCATTAGAGACTTCTTAGTGTCCAATGGAAAGCATACATCAGATTTGTGCAGGTCGGGTTCTTCTATGACTTTTAAGAGTCTCAACTGATTCTGTAAATTACACCCTAGTTGGGTGATACTTTTACCACTTCTCACTGCAGGTGCGCTCTCTAATATCCATTTTGAATATCGATACTTACATTCAAAATGGATATTAGAGATCGCACCTGCAGTGAGAAGTGGTAAAAGTACCACCCAACTAGAGTGTAATTTACAGAATCAGTTGAGACTCTTAAAAGTCATAGAAGAACCCGACCTGCACAAATCTGATGTATGCTTTCCATTGGACACTAAGAAGTCTCTAAAGGGAAAAGCCTATGTGAAAGCCATCATTAGTTCATATCAGAAGATTGATGCTGAAACAGAGAACGAGAAATGTCATTTTTTTCTTCTTCCGCCACATTACTGTCTTCTCCTTCTTCCACATTACTGTATTCTCCTTCTTATGATGTTCGCGTGCAAATTCAATGACTATATTGAGAATATGGATTAATAGTGGGTAGGAAAAGTATTTCTCAAATGGCTTTTGCGTCTTAAAACCATAAACTACTAAGTAATGGCATACATAATTTTTTTAGTATAAAGGTTGTTATTTTAAGTTTTCCCTTATAGAGATATGATCTAACTGTATCTATCAACTATAAGTGTGCAGAAAATTATGATAAGAAATCATAAGAAAGGGTCGTAGCCATGCATAACCTTGAATCTACATACCAAACATGCAAAAGCATGCACTTATTGTCACCTTGCCTTAGAATATAAAATATCTCGGAAGACTATAAGCGAGCATTTAAATCTTGATAGCTTTTGACTTCAACATATATTTTTCTCAAGTACCATGAAATATACTTGCTCCGTATAAACCGTTTTCAGGAAGATGGATTAATAATGACAAATTATCCATTGTGGCTCACTAGGTTAGCATTTTCTCTTCTATTGACCATCTTTCTAATCTGCTTGGTAAATTTATTCGGAACCGGCTGCGAATCATTAAAAGACATGCATAAGAAAGAAAACTAAAATATAGATATATAGCATACCGATACATCGAAACTTCATAGTTGCGATGGCAATCCAGAGATATTTATTTCTACACACGTGGTTCGTGCGAATGCGTCAGGCATCATGGACAAATATTTCAGAACATGGAAAGTATTATTCGTATAAAGTAATTAAAACTTTTAAACACCTTGGGTAGATATTTTCTTAGTTGATGCAATCATATCATGAGAACTAAATTTAAGCTATTATACATATGCTTATGTATTTTTCTAATCTAATATATCTCACACAGAGAGAGAGAGAGAGAGGGGGAGAACACCAGGTAGATAGAGAAATCAGGTAGCAGGATCCTGAAGAAATGGAGTCTATAGTATTGCCCATCATCATCATCCGTGATCCCTTTGAAAAAATATTATCAAAGGGATCATGGATGATGATGATGAGCAATGCTATGGACTCTATTTCTTCAGGATCCTGCTACCTGATTTCTTTACCTACCAGGTGTTCTCTCTCTCTCTCTCTGTGTGTGTGTGTGATATTTTAGGTTAGAAAAATACATATGCATATGTATAATAGCTTAAATTTAATCCTCATGATATGATTGCATCACCTAAGAAAATATCTACCCAAGGTGTTTAAAAGTTTTAATTAATTTATACGAATAATACTTTCCATGTTCTGAAATATTTGTCCATGATGCCTGACGCATTCGCACGCGCACCACGTGTGTAGAAATAAATATCTCTGGATTGCCATCGCAACTATGAAGTTTCGATGTATCGGTATGCTATATATCTGTATTTCAGTTTTCTTTCTTATGCATGTCTTTTAATGATTCGCAGCCGGTTCCGAATAAATTTACCAAGCAGATTAGAAAGATGGTCAATAGAAGAGAAAATGCTAACCTAGTGAGCCACAATGGATAATTTGTCATTATTAATCCATCTTCCTGAAAACGGTTTATACGGAGCAAGTATATTTCATGGTACTTGAGAAAAATATATGTTGAAGTCAAAATCTATCGAGATTTAAATGCTCGCTTATAGTCTTCCAAGATATTTTATATTCTAAGGCAAGGTGACAATAAGTGCATGATTTGGTATGTAGATTCAAGGTTATGCATGGCTACGACCCTTTCTTATGATTTCTTATCATAATTTTCTGCACACTTATAGTTGATAGATGCAGTTAGATCATATCTCTATAAGGGAAAACTTAAAATAACAACCTTTATACTAAAAAAATTATGCATGCCATTACTTAGTAGTTTATGGTTTTAAGACGCAAAAGCCATTTGAGAAATACTTTTCCTACCCACTATTAATCCATATTCTCAATATAGTCATTGAATTTGCACGCGAACATCATAAGAAGGAGAATACAGTAATGTGGCAGAAGGAGAAGACAGTAATGTGGCGGAAGAAGAAAAAAATGACATTTCTCGTTCTCTGTTTCAGCGTCAATTTTCTGATATGAACTAATGATGGCTTTCACATAGGCTTTTCCCTTTAGAGACTTCTTAGTGTCCAATGGAAAGCATACATCAGATTTGTGCAGGTCGGGCTCTTCTATGACTTTTAAGAGTCTCAACTGATTCTGTAAATTACACTCTAGTTGGGTGGTACTTTTACCACTTCTCACTGCAGGTGCGATCTCTAATATCCATTTTGAATGTAATATTATAGATATCCATGCCTGTTTATGTCAAAATTACTTATATTGTCAATGTTTGATTGTCTAGTTGTTGGTGATGCGTCCATATCAGGGACAGAGGCCACTCCCGTTCCTCCAGGTATGTTTATATATTATATAGGGCATGTATATTGATTTAGAATCCTATATCATAAATATACACACATTTCTTTTGCTCTTAGTCGTCCAACTCATTATCATGGGCTGCTTGATGAGATTAGATTTGCGCCTGATGATCTACAAGAGCTTGTTCACTCCCTGTCATATGTGTAAGCAGCGCTATATGCGAGTTTACCTTGTTAGTATGTATGTAATGAAATTAATTAATATTATTCAAATTTTGATACATGCAGATACCAGAGGAGCACATCTTCTATCTCTGTAGGTAAGGCTTTGAATTTGTTGATTTTGGTATTTCTTGTCAATTTTATAGACCAGTATGTGCTAAATATAATGTTCTGACAGTTGCTAGGGGGAAGGCAACATTCGAGGCTGCTGACCCCAGTCCTGGACGCCGCACACGGACGGCACCACGGAGGTTTGGAGATAGGCCGAGGACTGGGCTCTAGCAGGGCCCATATGAGGTTGGACTCCACCCCGGTGGTTACTTCCTCCGTCTCCAGTTAGCGACGTATCCAGCAGGAACAGGAGAGCTTGAAGGCCACCGTTCAGGAGTTGAATGGGATGCTGGTATGTATACTACTTAATAGTAAAATATAATGTCATATTATAGATATCAACATATCCAATATCAGTACATAGCCTGAGCTTATTTGGTTGTAGACTTATGTTTTATTAATCATACATACATATGTAATTGAAATAAACAACGCTTTTCCAAACTAGATATCCAAACAGGGTTTCGAAATAACTTAATAATGATACGAATTCGAATAATAAACAGTTCTTACACGCTTCTTACACAAGTTATATCCAGACGCGACAGGGTAGATCGGCCGAGCCTCCACACGCATCTCCTTCGGCTGCGGTTCCGCAGACAGCTCCTGTAGCTCCACTGCCCACTCAGACTCCCGCTCGCGACGAATTGCAGAGTTTATTGACCGAGGAGCAGGACCGAGCTGGACCGAGCTAGGGTAGATTTTTGGTTCTTTTTTTTGAAACATGTATTTATTTATATCATACACATTGTACTACATTTTGAAACGATATTCATATTGGTTTGTATTTATATCATATTCAGTTTTTGTGTTTCTTTTGTATATTATATATATGCGTGAGATGTGATTATGAATACTGCAATATATGATTTGATTGATGTATACATTATTGTGCACAGGACGGGAAAAAATCAAGCAGGACTTTTTAAAAAAAAAATTTCAGACAATATGTACCTACGGATTAATCCGTAGGCCTACACGTTACCCCTACGGATATATCCGTAGGGGCTAAATATCAACAGTAACTGATATTTCCCCCAGATGTCAGTGCCAGGTGTTTGGGAATCCCCCTACGGAGATATCCGTAGGGGCCACTGACATTCCCCTACGGCGTTATCCGTAGGGGCACATATCAGGAATCCTGAATTTGTGCCCCTACGGAAAAGTACCTACGAATATATCCGTAGGGGGTAGTACATGCCCCTACGGCTATAGCCGTAGGTCGAAGTAATTTATTAAAATAAACCGTAAATAATATAAAATCTTATACCCTACGGCTTAATCCGTAGGGGAAACTGAACCTACATACATATCCGTAGGGGCAAGAATTTAACCGTAGGGATAAGTTCAGGGCCTCGACTTGCACCTGCGGCCTTTGCACCTACGGGGTATTTTTTCGCCCCTACGTATATAACCGTAGGGGCAGTGGGTTGCACCTACGGATATATCCGTAGGGGCAACCCTTCTTTGTAGTAGTGATACCGGTCCTCATGCCGAGAGGTTCGGCCGGTATTTGGGGGACGAGAGCCGGATCGTGAAGAACTATCCACTTCACGTTGAGTGGGGCGAGCAGCACCAGCGCTCATTCGCCATCTTATTTGATCAGGCTCGGGTATGTATTAATATATATTTTCATTTGATCTATCCAATATATTTATTATTAACACTTGCAATCTAATAACAATGTTTTTTTTTGTATTTTCAGTTGGATTACGATTTTCAGCCTGTAGCCGACCCTGATCACCCAGGGAGGGTGCTCGACCTTCATGCTCTGTACAATGGCCTGATGAAGAACATGCAGGCCAAGGTCCGATACAACAGGAATGAGCTGAAAGCCGACTGCTACTCCCTGTGGATGGCGACCCCCGAGGCAGAGAGAGCGGCCCTCCTATCTACTCCGGCGTTTGCGAGAGTCGACGTAGAGACATGGTCTCTATTGTGCGCTTATTTCGACTCCCAACGCAAACAGGTGTGTATTTTAAATTTAATTCATTATTATGATATAATTTATTTCTTTGTGTTTCTTAATTAGAAAACTAAATGTTAATGCGTTGTGCAGAAACAGGCCGCTCAGAATACGGAGAACAGGAAGTCGGCGAAGAGGGTCGCCCCACTTACACAGGTGGCTCGAGGAACATTACTCGAGCCATGGAGTTATCGGTAAATTAAGAGTTATTCTCTAATATTCTGCAATATTAAGAGTTATTCTCTAATATTTCTAATATTAAGAGTTACTTTCTAATATTGCAGACATCCCGGACCGTGGCGTCAGATGGTACACCGAGCGTGCTGTCCGCATATCTTGCCGTCCACGGCACCTCGACAGATCCCGCCACGGGCGAGCTTCGATATCCCGACGTCGCTACCCAGGAGTACTGCGTAAGTGTTAATATTTTTTCTACCCAAATTTGAAATTTTAGTTTTGGAAGGTTCAAGTTTAAATTTTATACTTATACTTTACTGCTTAATGTGGGTGTAGGAGCGGGTGGTTGAGCAGGCCCAGGCCTCGGGGATCGATTTTACTGGACAGAACGATCCGAGGCTGCTGACCCCAGTTCTGGACGCCGCACACGGAGGGCACCACGGAGGTTGGGAGAGAGGCCGGGGATTGGGCCCTAGCAGGGCCCATATGAGGTTGGACTCCACCCCGGCGGTTACTTCCTCCGTCTCCAGTGACCGGCATGTCCATCAGGAACTGGATAGCTTGAGGGCCACCGTTCAGGAGTTGAAGGAGATGCTGGTATGTATACTACTTTATAGTAAAATATCATTTCATATTATATACATATCAACATATCCATAATTAGTACGTAGCTTGAGCTTATTTGGTTTTAGACTTAAGTTTGATTAATCATACATACATATGTAATTAAAATAAACAACGCTTTTCCAAACTAGATATCCAAACAGGGTTTCGAAATAACTTAATAATGATACGAATTCGAATAATACACAGTTCTTACACGCTTCTTACAAACGTTATGTCCAGACGCGACAGGGTAGATCGGCCGAGCCTCCACATGCATCTACTTCGGCTGCGGCTCCGGAAGCCACTACATCGGCTGCGGTTCCGCAGATAGCTCCTGTAGCTCCACCGCCCACTCAGACTCCCGCAGCTGCGGCTCCGCAAGCGACTACCTCGACGGCGGCTGCGCAGACCACATCGCCAGCTCCACATACCGCTCAGACTCCCGCTCGCGACGAATTGCAGAGTTTATTAACCGAGGAGCAGGCGCGCGTTATTCTATCGTTATTCAGAGGTAGAGCTGGACCGAGCTAGGGTAGATTTTTGGTTCTTATTTTTTGAAACATGTATTTATTTATATCATACACATTGTACTACATTTTGAAACGATATTGATATTGGTTTGTATTTATATCATATTCAGTTTTTGGGTTTCTATTGTATATTATATATATGCGTGAGATGTGATTATGAATACTGCAATATATGATTTGATTGATGTAAATATTATTGTGCACAGGGCGGGAAAAAATCAAGCAGCCCATTTTTAAAAAAAAAAATACAGACAATATGTACCTACGGATTAATCCGTAGCCACACATGATACCCCTAAGGATATATCCGTAGGGGCAAAATATCAGCAGTAACTGATATTTCCCCCCTGATCTCAGTGCCAGGGGGTTGGGAATGCCCCTACGGACATAGCCGTAGGGGCCACTGCCTCTACCCTACGGCGTTATCCATAGAGGCCAAATATCAGGAATCCTGATATTTTGCTCCTACGGAAACGTACCTACGCACATATCCGTAGGGGGTAGTACATGGACCTACGGACATGTCTGTAGGTACAAGTAATATATTAAAAAAACCGTAAATAATATAAAATCTTATACCCTACGGCTTAATCCGTAGGGGCAACAGGACCTACACATAAATCCATAAGGGTAAGAATTTTTCCGTAGGGGCAAGTTAAGGGCCTCAACTTGCACCTGCGGCTTTTGCACCTACGGGGTATTTTTTCGCCCCTACGCATATATCCGTAGGGGCAGTGGGTTGTCCCTACGGATTTATCCGTAGGGGCAACCCTTATTTTTAGTAGTGTTAATTTGGGTTAATTATGTAAAATAGGGTTGGTGATGATTAGGGTTAGGGTTAATTATAATTAGATTAATTAGACTTAATTTTTTTTGGGCTAGGGTTAATTTGGGTTATGGTTTGGATGATAATTATGGTTAGGTTAATTTGGGTTTGGGCCAGGGTTAATTTGGGTTAATTAGGTAACAAAAAGGAGTGTATTTGTGTTAGGGTGTCGATTAATGTTAATTTGGTTTAATTAGCTTAATTTTAGGTTAATTAGGGATAATTTGAGTTAGGGTGATGATTAGGGTTAATTTGGTTTAATTGGCTTAATTTTTGGTTAATTAGGGATAATTTGAGTTAGGGTGATGATTAGGGTTAATTAGGGTTAGGGTTTAGGGTGTACTAATTCCTTCAGTAGGATACTCGATGATAACATAAACGTACAACTTTACCGTAAACGTAAGAAAACTTTATCCTAAACTAAAAACTTTGAACCCTTAAAAACGAAACGTAAACGTAAAACCTATTCAAGTTAAATATTCAAGTTAAAACCAATATATGATACTCGATGATAATATAAAATTTTCATATTCTCATCGATACTCATATGTAAAAATCAAAGCGCGACTTAGTCTCCGTCTATCGGTTAACATACATTCGATATTCGTCATGACATAGAACTATACGAAAGTTGTTAAATATCGGACGGTATAGTTCAGTACTAACAACCGTCGTGTAGTCTATGTGACAAGAAGATTCAATCGTATGATAACCGATAGATTTGTCCAGTATGGACAAGTTAGGAATGTATACAGCAAACACCTTCATTCACTTGTATTTTCATTCGTTTCAACTTATTTCGTCAGTACTTTTCCGCTGGTTCTCCGTGTAGAAAGATAGATTAGATGTTCATTTCAATGTTGTTTCACAGCATTGAAATGATTATCTATTCTATTACAATGTACTCGGAGAACAGCGGGGAGGTGCTGCCGAAATTTACTCGAAACAGATGAAAGCACAAGCGAATGGTTGTCTACTCTATACATTCTTAATGGGATAAAAGCCTTATCCCCGACAGCCGAAACACACACATACAACACGAATACACAACAAACGCACACAAAGCACATACACACTAACAACCCTATACCTAAGCAAAATCATAAATTGAAACACGCATACACAGAATACAACTCATACTTGGGTATCTTCAAATCTAACTTTATTAATCGATAATTTATTCTTTTTAACGACAAACTTGCCTCAACGGATTTTTTTCTTTGTCAATAACCATCTCGTTCTTAGATTTCTCAATATAGTTACCCGAACCTACAATTTATATGTTATACAGTCTAACACGGCCCATGAGTACATAAAGTTAAGGACTGGATGTACATGGATTGGCAACAATGCATACAATCTGAGTTCGTCGCAGCAGTTGCTGCTTCAATTGAATTTGCACGCGCACATAATAAGAACGTGTTAGAGAAGATTCTCTATCCGTGCGATAGATGTGGAAATAGGTTCTGGCAGAAATTAGAAATCGTAGAGCTTCACATCGTTAAACATGGTTTTACTAGACTATATGCAACTTGGCTATATCAAGGGGAAGGACAAGAAGAAGACGGTAATGCGGCAGAAGAAGAAGGAGAAGACGGTAATGCGGCAGAAGAAGAAGAAAACGATAACTTCTTTTCAGGAGAAGAAATGGAGGATATGGTAGAGGCTGCTCTCAGTGATAGTATTCTTACCGAAAATGACATTCCTTCAAGTCAAAGACCGCGTGCGGATAAGTATGAAAAGTTCATCAGTGATGCTAGAATACCAATTTATGAGAATGCAAAGTATTTCACCCTATCATGGTTCGTCCAACTTTTCTAGATTAAGTGCCTAAATGGATGGAGCAACATGTCATTCACGATACTTCTGAAGTTCCTGAAAGATTCTATGCCTCCGAGAAATAACATGCCCGACAGCTGATACGAAACCCAGAAGATGATGTCTGATTTGGGTCTAAAGTATGAAAAGATTCATGCATGTCCCAAAGATTGCATGTTGTACCGGAAAGAAAATTCAAATTTGAAAGAGTGTCCAACATGCGGAAAGGCCAGGTATAAGCCGAAAGAATCTGATAAGAAGCCCGATATACCTGTCCAGATAACACGATATTTTCCCATAACACAAAGGCTGTAGAAACTATTCAGATGCAAGAAAATAGCCGAGGCAATGATTTGACATCACCGTGCTGCACCAAGTGAAGATGGAAAAATGAGCCATCCAAGAGATTCACCGGCATGAAAGGATTTCGATAAGTGACACAAAATATTCAGTAGTGATCCTCGCAATGTCAGGCTCGGACTCGCTAGTGATGGTTTCTGCCCATTCAACTATATGGCTGGAAGCCACAGCACATGGCCCATTGCAATGATTGTTTATTATCTGTCGCCTTGATTGGCTATGGATCAATCCTGGTTTATGATGCCACTTCTTATTGAAGGATCAAACCCACCGTGAAACAATATCGACGTCTATCTCCGACTTCTGATCGATGAGTTAAAATCTTCATTCATTGATGGTGTAGAGACTTACAATGCAAACGCAGATACAAGCTTCACAATGCATGCGGCTTTAATGTGGACAATTAATGGCTTTCCTGCGTATGAAATGCTATCAGGTTGGTCTGTACAAGGTCACAAAGCATGTCCTTATTGCCATCAATATACAATATCGAAATGGTTGAATTTTAGCAGGAAGGTTTGTTATTGCGGTCATCGGCGTTTCCTTCCACTAGACCATCCCTACAGGTTAGACGCTGCTCACTTTAATAGTCATTAGGAGTTTCTTAGACCTCCAGCATCATTGTCCGGAGAGGACGTGGCTGCTGAGTGGGATGGTTACAATAATATGACTTTCGGAATAGATCCGGCAAAACGGGTCAAACCATCCTACTGGAACAAGTTAAGCATTTTCTATGAGCTTCTATATCGGTCAACAAATTTAGTGCATCATTGTCTGGACGTCATGCACATAGAGAAGGTAGTATCCGAGTACGTACTCAACTTACTACTTTGTAAAGACGGAAAATCAAAGACAACCTCCGTGGTCGGATGGATCTTCAGGACTGGGAAATTAGAAGTGAATTGCATCCTAAACCGATAGCGGGTAAACCAGGAAAGTTTGTACTTCCCAATACCGCGTATCATATGTCACAACCGGAGAAGAAAAGGTTTCTACAGGTGTTGTATAATTTGAAAGTTCCCACAGGTTTCTCAAGATGATTTAGCAAGAAAATAAAAATTATGAAAGGAAAGATCGATGGGCAGAAAAGTCATGATCACCATATTAATATGGAGCACCTTCTCCCATTAGCCCTCAAGACTTCCCTGCCCGAATCTGTTGGTCTGGTAATCAATGACCTTTGTTGCTTTTTTAGAGAATTGTGCGCTAAAACCTTAGATGTTGTGACGCTGAAGAATCTAGAAAATTCTATTTCATTAATACTTTGCAAGCTTGAACGTATTTTCCCACCGTCATTCTTCGATATCATAATACACCTGACAGTTCATCTTGCAACCGAGGCTAAGTTTGCCAGACTGGTATAATATCAATGAATGTATTCTGTCGAAAGGTACGTAGAATTTTTCGTTTCACGCATTTTGTAAAATTATTGTTGTCCTATATGCCCGTATTTATTTATTTAACATATTTTTCTTTACGTACCTCTACACTCTAAAAAAGTATATACGCAATAGAAATCGACCAGAGAGTTCTATCATGCAATATTATCTTCTAGATGAAATAACCATATTTTGTTCCCGCTATCTGGACGAGAACATTGAGATGAAACTTAACCGATCTTGGAGAATTCATGACGGGCCATATGGTAAAGCTCTATAAGAGAGTAGACACTATATTTATCAACAAGATATATCGGTTTATCTTTCTCAATAGCGTATGTCTAGAACACATTAGAGAGTAAGTTATTTTGGATTAATTATTATATTTGTGTTTATGTGTGTATGAAATGATATAATATTAATTTCATAATTCATTGTTGAGACAGAATTTATAATTTCATAATTCATTGTTGAGACAGAATTTATATTGATGAAGTACGTAAAGGGTATCCTGATTGAAATGATGAACGAATGGAAAGATATCATCAGGATAATTTATTATGGATACTAAAATTGCATACTTGGCATCCAGTATCCCGGACGATTAGAACTGTTTTATATATTTTAGTGTCCTTAGTACGATATACGAACCGATACGAATAAGTGGAGAAACAATCTCGGGACTTGGAAATGTGAATATGGATTGACTAGTGTGAACACACTTTGATTTTACGGTCAGGACGATTCATTTATCTTTCGAAACTAAGCGTTCCAACTATACTACTCACAATGCTTGAAGCATCTGGAATGGAGTGTCGCATGCCGTTGGAAACCCAGGGATGTTTACAATATCCCAGAATTCGAGGATCGTATGGAGGACAGTGATGAGGATGAAGAAGATAAAAGACTTAAAGTGCTCCGACTGTCTGTTTCAAAATACGGGTTGTCTTCGGCTGATCGTGAAGTTACGTGGGTTAGAAATGATATCGATAATGAAATCCAAGTAGATATGTCTAATGTGTCCACGAAACGAAAAAGGTTATCAGCTATGTTATATTATTACTTTACATTTTTATGATCTATATATATATATATATTGCATGCATATATAATGATTGTACTCTTATCTAGGTTTGATGACGACACCCAGAGCAGTGAGGGGCAGCAGGAGCACCAGCCGCGGCAGTGGAAGAAGCAGAGGCAGAGCGGTTCTGCCGCCCGGGGAGCTGCGTAGGGAGCTTCAGAGGGCTGGTCTTGACCCCCGATCGGTATCCCCTTCGGATGACTCCTTCCGTGTGGACTTGCCACACCTCCAGGTATATTGCATGCATATTCATTTTGATTGTAATATTATAGATATACACGCATATGTATATCAAAATTACTTATATAGTCAATGTTTAATTGTCTAACTATTGGTGGTGCGTCCACATCAGAGGCAGAGGCCACTACCGCACCTGCAGATATGTTTATATATCCTATAGTGCATGCATATTGATTTAGAATTTTATATCATAAATATACACACATTCTTTTTGTTCTTACTTAGATAATCATTTTTTGATTGTCTAGCAGTAGGTGGTGCCTCCACATCTCGGGCAAAAGCCACCACCGCATCTGCGGGTATGTTTATATATCCCATATTGCATGCATATTGATTTAGAATATTATATTATTGATATACACATTTTTTTGCAATTACTTATATAATCTATTTTCAATTGTCTAATTATAAGTGGTGCGTTCACATCTAACGCAGAGGCCACTCCGGCCACTTCCGTACCCTCCGCTCAGTCTGCAGGTTAGTATAAATAAATATAAAATATTTATTCATTTTATATATACTCTAAGAATAAACATGAACCTCATGTAATTTTATCGTCAATGATTATTTTCTAGTTGGAGGGGATGCGTCCACATCCGGGTCACCGGCTGTTCTTCACCAGAGGAACTATCATCCCGCTCGTGCTGCTGCCCGGGCCTAGGCTTGTGCTGCTGTCACCGGAGGTATATATCGCACTTCAATTTTCGTTAATCCTTGATTTCTTAATACCATTTTATCTTAATATTGCTTGTCTTGATATTTCTTGTAGATGCAGGGCAGCCCTATCCCGATATGAGGACTCGAGGGCCAAATCAGTCCTACAGGCTGAGGCCGGATAGAGCTAGGGGGAGGCACCATTCCCCCTCTTCTTTATCCCCGATTATCGCTATACTGGCAATTATGCAGAGAGGTTCGTCCGGTATATGGTGGATGAGAGCCGCATCCAAAAGAAGTATTGTTCATACCATAATTTTGCATTATTATATTCCTCATTCTTATGCATTTTACAAATAAACAGGTGGCTTTGACCCATGTCTGCTACATAATTGCAGGTTACAGATTCTCGGGACAAAAACAGTGAAAAAGACATAAGACGTTACAAAAGTGAGACTACGACTGGCAAATGGAAGAATCTTGATCAAGCCTACAATTTGGAGAATAACGAAAATCAATAAACAAGTTCACAAAGTACAAAGGCAGCTCAAGGTTCAAGACTTCGACACGAAGCAGACGGAAAAGTCCATGACATTACTCACTGTAGAGATCTGGAAAAGAACTAAAAGAAATTATGAAGAAACAACTGTAGAAACAAGAAGTAAAAGTCAACTAGAAGCAGCACAGCAGAGCAGAGGAACCAAGCCCCCTATACGGCCGCGGATCCGCTGCCAAACAGAGGTTTGGCCGCGGTTCCGCGGCTACAAGGGACACGTGTCGATGGAAAAATGTGTCGGTGGAGGCGGTGCGTTGACTAGTTCTTTTCTTAGGGGGTAAATTTGTAAAAACAGATATGACGCGATTGTAACCTAGGGTTTCTATGAATCTATAAATAGAACCCTAAAATCCTGTTTTAAGTCATGCCTCTTTTTATTCATCTATTCAGATCTGAAAATTCCTGTGTAAATGTTTGGAGAGAGCCATCAATAAAGTAAGTAGTTTTGTTTAATTGCCTAGTTAATTTTTATTCTGCCTTAGTATAGATTTTTCATTCTTTGCCCTAATTAGATAGTTAGAGATGTTCTTCAATTCCCTAATGAGCGAGTAGTCTCCTCGCTTGTTAGGGTTAGATTTGGGGAAGACTTGAGAGATGAAATCCTTCACCCCTTTCTTGCCCCTTCACTTATAATTAATAGGACTCCATGCATACATACACACACCGTTCCCTACGGCACCTTACCTCACGAGGTAACGGTGATACCGTAGTATAAACGACCGGTTGTGTATATTTTCTATGGAGGTTAGGGTAAGAATTCAGAAAGGAAGGACTAGAACCTAGATAAAGAAACATCGTTTCTTCCCGATAGTACTAATCCTTTATTAATTGTTACCATAACACCTAAAAGAGATCTAAAATAGGGCATTGAAAGCGGTGAGGAAATCTTTAATTTCCAAACTCAACCTAAACCTAACCCTAGCAAGATTCTAGTCTTAATATAAATCTTAGTTTTTAGCGATAATCCATTCACACCGTTTGGAATTAACTCGTTAGACCAAATTAGGAAATACACAACATTCCTGTGGACCGACCCGTACTCACCGGCTAGCTACCAAGCGACGCCGTTCTTGATTGCGGTTATAAATATTTTTGATTCATCTTTTGAAAGCGCAAGCACGCTAAAATCTCTACCAATCAAATGGCCCCGTTGCCGGGGATGGCGTAGTATTTTCTTTGTGCAATTTCGGGTTAATATAAATTAAAAAAATAATAAAAAATAAAAAAAATTTATCATCTTTTATTGTTTGACGGGTTTTTTCCGTGTGAATTTTTTGCAGGATCGACGAAGAAGTTCGGATCTGGAAAAATTCAGAGATCAAAACAGAAAACGACAGATCTGAACAGCGGAGAATTACAATAACAGAGGAGCAGACTTTTTCTCGGGACTTGAGCCGCTGAGACGACCGTGGAACCGCCGCCCGAAGTGCCTTCTGGCCACGGAAGCGCCGAAGATTGGTGACTTCAGCACGTGGGATCCCCTCTGTTTGTTTCCTTTCTCCTCCTCAGCAACCCCAAATATTTCCTCTGTAAAATCTCCTGCAGGATTCTTTGCGCTAAAAAATCTCTCCCCCTTCCAATAATTAATCTTGTGCAGGATTCTTTGCGCCGCGCTAAAAATATAAAAATTTGATTGCAAGTGATTGTTACTGCTTTGCATAATTTTAATCGGACTTTAAGAGGCTTGAAACCAATCCAGATTGGGTGGGGATTTCATCACCCTTCTCAGGACCCCAGAAATCACATAAGGCATATGCATTGACCATCTCTTAATTAAAAAAATATTAGACTCGGCCCTAAGGACTTCGCGCTCAATAGGACAGAGGACTAGTTGTAGGCATCGACCGTTTATCCTAACCTGACTTTGTGGTGTCTAGGAAAGTGTGTCTAAGGCGAGTGGTTATTTAATTAGGGCCACTACTTGTAGTGGAGAGCCTCCCACTCACCTGGCACTTACCTGGCCGCAATTGACGGTGAAGAGGCGGTTTGAGGTCCTATTTCTAGCCCTTTGGAACAGTTAGGAGCTATCTAGCTGACCCTAGATCTAGGCCTGATTGTGCATTTGTGGTTGATGGCATTTGTGTAAAAGCCTTTTATCGAAAAATCTTTTTGCAAAAAGCTCCACATATAAAAAGAAAAAAGGAAAATTTTTACAAAAAAATTGCAACTTGTCGCTAAGAAATCTGTTCACACCTCTTCCACCATCTTTCTTCTCATTGACGTTTTCTTACCCCCATATTCTGTTTTTCACCTTTTTGACTACACTACCTCTTCAGTGTATGTCCAATTGGACTAGGGACACTAGCGCCCGATTAGTCCGTGTCTCGTTGGTACCGACCAACGAACCTTTCGACTCCGAAGTTGAAATTCCTTCCACTTCCTTACCTTCACCTTCACATTCTTTCTCCGAAGGTACGTCGGAATATAATTATAATAACACCTTACCCACGGGACTGATTCCACCTCCGTTAGGTGCGAGTAACCCGCAACACCCGCCTGTTGAAGCGCCCCAACGAATCGCGCTCCAGGATCTCTTCTACCCTGTCCGCACCGTCTTACCTACTTGTCTTTCACTCCCACCGGCAAATGGGGACAATTTTGAGATCAAACCCCACTTCATCAATATGTTGCTAAAATTTCATGGACTGGAATCCGAAGATGCCTATATCTTCATAAACAAATTCCAAAACGTTTGCGCAATGATGAAAACAATCCAATTATCAGATGATGCTATAAGGCTAAGGGTCATTCCTTTCACCTTATGTGACTTAGCCGAGAAGTGGTTATACAGCACAGCATCACATTCAATTAAGAATTGGGAAGAGTTTGTTAAAGCTTTTCTTAAAAAGTTTTATCCACATCATAAGACGGCGAGAATTCGAAATGAGATTATACAATTTTCCCAGCTTCCTTCCAAACCCTTTTGGAAGTGTTTTGAAAGATTCAAAGACCTACTTGTTCAATGCCCTCACCATGGGATCGAAAATTGGCACTTTGCCAAACTTTATACGAGGGATTGAACCTGACAACGAAGTAGTTGCTAGAAACCATTTGTCAAGGTCACTTTCTAACCAAATCTAGAGAGGAAGCATGGCAGTTTCTCGAGGATCTTGCTGAACAAATACTTCAGTGGGAAAGCACCAAGACCACCTCATCTTCTTCTGTTGATCAATCTAGGGCAGGCATACATCAATTAGATATGTCGATAGCAATGAAGGCCGAGATGGCCGCACTTACGAAAAAGCTAGAAGCAATTGAGACCAAAATCTCATCGCTTTCTCCTGCCCCTGCTTTACCCCCACGAACTGTTTGTGCTTGTTATTTGGATCCATCACACCTTACCGAAGAGTGTCCTTACAGTCCACCTGTTCAAGAACAAGATCAAGTCAATGCTGCCTTTCAGCAACAACAAAGAAATGATCCATACTCTTCGACTTATAATCCGGGTTGGAGGAGTCACCCAAATTTTGCTTGGAATCAAAATCAACAATTCCAAAGAAACAACAACTTTCAAAGGCCTCCTCCTCCACAACAACAAGCTCCCCAACAAACTCAATACCAGCAACCTTTCCAACCACAACCTTATCCAAATCAAACGAACAATTTTGTGCCTAACAACTTTTACCCTCAAAACAATTTTGTTCAACCAAATGATGATAAGGTTACCTCGCTAGAAAGAAGTCTAGATCCGTTTCTCAAACAATCTACACAATCCGCAGCAAGGTTGGAGACTTCCATCCAGTCTTTGGTGCACAACAATGCTTCATACGATCAAAGCATCAAATCTATTGAGGCACAAATTGCACAACTAACTGCTGCGTTGAGCGAGAGAGAAAAGGGAAAGTTTTCATCTCAACCATTGCCAAATCCTGGTCACACACACAACGCAAATGTCGCATATGAATATCAAAATCATAATGTAAATGCGGTGACCACGTTGAGATCTGGAAGAGAGTTGCAAAATAATATGGGTATTAGCGATGACACCCCCGCCGGTGGTTCTTCTTCTTCTTCATCTTCTTCCTCTTCTTCTTCTTCTCCATCCTCTTCTTCTTCACCTTCATCTTCTTCGTTAGAAGCTATTCTTCATTCTTCAAAAGGCTCTTCTTCTTCTAATCCGAACGGACCCACTTCTCACTTCATGAACACACCCATACTGGGATCCGTTCCAACTCCACATTCTACTCCACAGACATTGGACTCTACAGATTTTCAAAATGCTTCATTTCCAAACAGGTTGAGTCCCAATAAACCAACTCTACAAATGGAGAAGATTGTGGAGTTATTTAAACAGGTTAGCATAAATATACCTCTCTTGGATGCAATCCAACAAGTCCCTTCTTACGCGAAAATCTTAATGGGCTTATGCTCCTCGAAGAGAAAGTCACAAATACCCAAGAAAGTGCTAGTAGCTAGTGCCGTAAGCAATGCTATTAACCAACGTGAACCCTTACCCCAAAAACAAAAGGACCCTGGCTGTCCTACAATTTCAATAACAATTAAGGATAAGAACATCAATCGAGCACTTTTAGATCTTGGGTCTAGTGTTAACCTGCTTTCCTACTCCGTGTAGGAACAATTAGGGGTTGGAGAGTTGAAACCCACTCGTTGTACTCTCCAAATGGCTTATCGGTCAATCACCCATCTTAGGGGTGAGTTAGAGGATGCGTTGATCAAAGTAGGGGATTTCATATTCCCCGTTGATTTTATTGTTATGGACACACAAGCTGTTGCTAACCCACGGAACCAAATTCCGGTGATTCTCGGTCGACCATTTATTGCCACTTCCAATGTCGTAATAAATTGTCGCAATGGCTCCATGACTTTATCCTTCGGGAAGATATCTAGTGAGTTCAATATTTACAAGATAGGAAGTCTGCCCTCCGTGCCTAAAACTAGTACACGAGAAGTTTGCTCGGTTCACGAAATCACGCAGGAGGACTGCGAGCTTGAAAAATTTTTGTTTGATGACAACAGTCTTGACGCCACCAGTGCGTCCCTCCTGGAAGCTAACACAGTTTGCACAACCGATATTGATTACGAATGTTTCACTTTTTCGGATGATTTTGATGACTCACCGCCCGAGTATGAGTCCTTTGAATTTTTGGATGAGTTGGTTGAACCATCCGAGTCGGTTGATTACAGTGATTTCGAACCATTGTTGGAATCCTTTGAATTCGAGGTAGATGTCCCAATTTTACCTTTGATTGTTTCGCCTCCGAAACTCGAACTCAAACCCTTGCCGTCTCACCTTAAATACGCTTACCTAGGTGAGAATGAGACCTTTCCCGTTATCATATCGGTCTCTCTAGCCCTTCAGCAAGAGAAAACCCTTTTAATGGTCTTACAAGATAAGCGGCAAGCTTTCGGCTGGACTATGGCGGACATCGAGGAGATTAGTTCCCTCATAATTGAATATCATATGCATATAATGGATGATGCCAAGTCAATAAAGGATCCACAGAAACATCTTGGGGATTGTGTGGATAATCAATCTCCTCCTTCAGAAGTTGAACCACCCTCTTTTCTTTTAATAAGCTACGAGAATGCCAATATTCTACTGATTCTGATCATTCACATTCTCGTTTTGATTCATCATCACCTCCTATCTATTCACTTCCACGTACATGCAGACACTTTCCATACCACCACTGATATCTTCCCCAATTCTTTTTGGCTCGGTACAATATGTTCTTCCACCGACCGATACTCTACAAAGATAAATTTTTCAACTGGGTGGTGTTGACGTTTGGTCTTTGCAAAGTTTGGCAATGACGTTTAACATTGTTTCAATGAAGTTTGGGGGGACTTTTTTGTATATATATTTTTGTTTTTCTTTTAACAATAAAAAATAAAAAAAAATAATAAATAAATAAACAGGGGAGTGCCGACATTCTCAACCCTCTTGGTGTAGCATGACAGTAAGGACACTGTCAAGTTTAAGTTTGGGGGTATGCTCGGTAAGCCTTCTTCCTTAGCATTCATATGTACATTTTTTGCATTTGCATACTTATTTTAAAACCGATAAAAAATTGAAAATTTTAAAAATTATAAAAATTATAAAAATGAAAGTATTCAATTTTCGCCATATTTGATTTGAGTTTGACAAAAAGGTTAACTAGCTAGGAACAACTAGATCTTAGACTTAGTAAATTAAAAACCCTAAAAATAACCTTTCTTATAATTTAACGGTAGAAAGTATATATGTCTTTGTAGTTTATTTAGAAATAGGCAAATTTCGAGTTCACTTCTTGGGCTAAATTAAAACAAAGGAAAAGTATTGATATTTTTATTAAAGTATAAGTTTGAAAAATAATTCCTAAGTTTAAGTCTAAATTCTGAAAATATATACCCTACAAATTGCACAAACACGAACCTTGAAACTTGGAATAGTAGAAGAGATCTTGAAATGCTCTTGTCTAAAGTCCTTAGTACGAAGAAAAATAAAATAAAAATACAAGTGTGAATAAAGAGATAATAAAAAAATGAACACTGGTTGTTGTGATTACTTAAGGCTGCATTAATAAAAAAAATATTTAGCGAGGGTGCTTCATCACCTAGTGCCTTAGACCAACTGGTTTGGGAGTCACTGCTATAAGCCTTAGGTATTACAAAACTAGGAATTACGCATTAATATGCAAGCATATTTTGTAATCGGTCGTTGGTACCTCAAGAAGTATTAACGGTCGCATAAAGAATGTATGAGCAATTTCATCTAAAAATGCACCAATTAAGAAGTACTTTTGATGATGGACAAGAGTATGATAGCTTGATTTGAATTTCCAAGTGTAGGGGTGATATATACACACACGTAGGGGTATGTGATTGGGGTTTACATAAGAGATAGGAATGAAGAATAGGACTTGTATCTTTAATAGAGATGATAAAAATTCCTAAGTTGAGATAGAACCCTAGAAGGAAAACTTAAAAGATGCCGAAAGCTAAGTAAGTCTACAGAACATATATAATCTTAAGTTAAATGATAAGGAAGCGTGAAGAATACGGGTGGATGATTTTTAAGTCGAAGATAATAGAGTTCTTGTTAGAAAACCTAATTGGAGAATAAAAGTTAATGGGCCGAATTGATAGAATTTTGTGGGTAATATCCGCTGAAAACCCTCAGAAGACAACACTCCTACTAGGGACACCTAGAAGTTTAACGGCTTGTTGCACGAGCTCAGTGCAATCGCGTTTCCCTGTGAAAGTGAGGCTAGGACTTTTTTCGAGAATAAAACTAGGTTTGCTCGAGGACGAGTAAAAGATAAGTTTGGGGGTATTTGTTCATACCATAATTTTGCATTATTAAATTCCCCATTCTTATGCATTTTACAAATAAACAGGTGGCTTTGACCCATGTCTGCTACATAGTTGCAGGTTACAGATTCTCGGGACAAAAACAGTGAAAAAGACATAAGACGATACAAAAGTGAGATTACGACTGACAAATGGAAGAATCTTGATCAAGCCTACAATTTGGAGAATAACGGAAATCAATAAACAAGTTCACAAAGTACAAAGGCAGCTCAAGGTTCAAGACTTCGATAAGAAGCAGACGGAAAAGTCCATGACATTACTCACTGTAGAGATCTGGAAAAGAACTAAAAGAAATTATGAAGAAACAACTGTAGAAACAAGAAGTAAAAGTCAACTAGAAGCAGCACAGCAGAGCACAGGAACCAACCCCCCTATACGGCTGCGGATCCGCGGCCAAACAGGGGTTTTGGCCGCGGTTCTGCGGTTAAAAGGGACACGTGTCGATGGAAAAATGTGTCGGTGGAGGCGGCGCGTTGACTAGTTCTTTTCTTAGGGAGTAAATTTGTAAAAACAGATATGACGCGATTGTAACCTAGGGTTTCTATGAATTTATAAATAGAACCCTAAAAACCTGTTTTAGGTCATGCCTCTTTTTATTCATCTATTCAGATCCGAAAATTCCTGTGTAAATGTTTGGAGAGAGCCATCATTAAAGTAAGTAGTTTTGTTTAATTGCCTAGTTAATTTTTATTCTGCCTTAGTATAGATTTTTCATTCTTTGCCCTAATTAGATAGTTAAAGATGTTCTTCAATTCCCTAATGAGTGAGTAGTCTCCTCGCTTGTTAGGGTTAGATTTGGGGAAGGCTTGAGAGATGAAATCTCTCACCCCTTTCTTGCCCCTTCACTTATAATTAATAGGACTCTATGCATACATACACACACTGTTCCCTACGGCACCTTACCTCATGAGGTAACGGTGATACCGTAGTATAAACGACCGCTTGTGTATGTTTTCCATGGAGGTTAGGGTTAGAATTAAGAAAGGAAGGACTAGAACCTAAAGGAAGAAACATCGTTTCTTCCCGATGGTACTAATCCCCTTTATTAATTGTTACCATAACACCTAAAAGAGATCTAAAATAGGGCATTGAAAGCGGTGAGAAAATCTTCAATTTCCAAACTCAACATAAACCTAACCCTAGCAAGATTCTAGTCTTAATATAAATTTTAGTTTTTAGAGATAATCCATTCACACCGTTTGGAATTAACTCGTTAGACCAAATTAGGAAATACACAACATTCCTGTGGACCGACCCGTACTCACCGGCTAGCTACCAAGCGACGCCGTTCTTGATTGCTGTTATAAATATTTTTGATTCATCTTTTGAAAGCGCAAGCACGCTAAAATCTCTACCAATCAAGTATCCACTTCACGTTAAGTGGGGCGATCAACACCGGCGCTCATTTGCCCTCTTCTGGGATCAGGCTCGGGTATTACTATTTATTTTCATTTGAATTATCCAATATATTTATTATTATTTAACACTTGCAATTTAAATACATTATTTTTTTGTATTTGCAGTTGGATTATGACTTTCAGCCTGTACCCGACCCTGATCACCCTAAGAGAGTGCTTGATCTTCACGCTCTGTACCCGGGCCTGATGAAGAATATGCAATCAAAGGTCCGATACAATAGGAACGAGCTGAAGATCGACTGCTATTTAGTATGGCTGGCGACCCCCGAGCCCGAGAAAGCGGCTCTCCTACATACTCCTACCTTTGCGAGAGTCAACGTAGATACATGGCCTCTCTTATGCTAATATTACGACTCTCGGCGCAAACAGGTTTGTAATTTAAATGTAATTCATTGTTTAGTATATAAATTATTTTTTTTGTTACTTAATTAGAAAACTAAATCTGAATGTGTTGTGCAGAAACAGGCCGATCAAAATAAGAAGAATAGGAAGTCGGCGAAGACGGGTCGCCCCACTTATACAGGTGGCTCGAGAACATTACTCGTGCCATGGAGGCATCAGTAAATCACAATAGATCTATTTTGATAAAATGTAATATTAAAAGTTATTTTATAATATATGTAAATTTTTGGCAAATTGCAGAGAGCTCAGACCCTGGCGAAGGGTAGTACACCAAGCGTGCCGACCGCGTATCTCGCCGTCCACAGCACTTCGACAAATCCCGCGACGAGCGAGCTTCGATTCCCCGACACCGCTACCCAGGAGTAGTGTGTAAGTGTTAATATTTATTCTAATTCGAATGAAATTTTTATTTTGATAAGTTCAAATTTAAATGATATACTTATATTTTAATGGTTAATGTGGGTATAGGAGCGGGTGGTGGAGCAGGCGGTGGCATCGGGGATCGATTTTAGTAGATAGACCGATCTGATGCTACTGATCCCAGTCCTAGACGACGCACACGGAGGGCACCATGAAGGTTAGGAGAGAGGCCGGGGACTAGGTCCTAGCAGGGCCCATATGAGGTTGGTCTCCACTCCAGCGGTTACTTCCCCTACCCCCCGTGAGCGACATTTGGAGTATGATGTTGCCGCTTTGAAGACCACCGTCGAAGAGTTGTTGGAGATGTTGGTACGTATATTACTTAATAGTAAAATATTATATCACATTATAGATAGTAACAATTACAATATTAGTAGCCTGAGCTTATTTGGCTGTAAACTTAGCTTTGATTAATCATACTTACATAAAACTGTCTAATTAAAATAAACTACGGTTTTCCAAGCTAGATACCCAAATGAGGCTTAAGTCCCTAAGTATTTTTAGATTGGGGTTTCGCAATAACCTGATAATGATACGAATTCAACTAAAATCTAATATATCGTTCTTACTTGTTTATTACACACAAAATTTAACAGATGAGACAGGCTAGTTTGGCTGCGGCTCCACGTACAACTCCTTCGGCTGCGGCTTCACAAGCCACTACCTCGGGTGCGGTTGCGCAGACCACTCCTGCAGCTCCACATCCTATTTAGACTCCCGCATAGTCCGCTCCTTCATTAGTCGAGTTTTTGATGACTCAGGGCTGCATCGAGAAGCAGATACACCAGATTACGGCGATTATCAGAGGTGGAGGAGCTGGATCGAGCTAAGGTAGCTTTTTTTTATATTTTTGAGGATGTATGTACTTATCTAATATATATTGTACATATTTTGGACGATATTGGTGGTTATTTATTTGTTCATGATGATTTAGATCAATAACGTATTCTGTTTGTTTTTTTCTTTTATATATTATGCGTGAGATGTTGATTATGAATATTTCTGTATTTGGTTATATGATGTATATATTATTGTGTACATGGCGGGGAAAAAACATGATGCCCTTTTTTATAAAAAAATCCTGATATTCTGTCCCTACGAATTAATCCGTAGGGCCATATGTTGCACCTACAGATTAATCCGTATGTGCAATGTTTTCCCCTACACAGTTCGCCGTAGGGACAAAATATCAGGATACTTGATATTTTGTCCCTATGAACTCGGTAACAGGGGTAAAACTTGCCTTTACGGATTAATCCATAGGGGCATTTATCTGGACCTACAAATAAATCCGTAGGCGAATCAATCAGGCCTTACAGATAAATTCGTAAGGGCAAGTATTTTATTTTATAAAACAATAAATTAAATAAAGATTATGTCCCTACGGAGTTATCCGTAGGGATAAATGCCCCTACGGAGTAAGATGTGGGGGAAATTATTACTCCGTAGGGGCATGTTCAGGACGAAAACTTGCACACGCGGCCTTTAGACCTACAGTGGAGTTTTATGTCCATACGGATATCTTCGTAGGGGCAACACATTATTGCAGTAGTGCCCAATACGGGATAATATATATAGCACACATGAGTACAGAAATATTTATCCAAAACATCCAACGCATAATATATATATATATATATATATATATATATATATATATAAAACAAAATAACCAAACAAATTGCAAAATCAGAATAAAAAATCAAGACATACAACAAACAATATCCAAGATATAAGATACGTATCAAATATAGTACATACATCACACAAAAATCAAAAACAAATATAAATACATCGTTACTGGCACGGTCCAGATGCTTTATCTCCAAGAATTTGGGAAATCCGGCGCAGCTGGTCTTTGCTGTAGCTTCGGACCGACAAAAACTGGAAAACTGGACCGTCAAGAGTGGGGATGGGCTGCGGAGCCGAACCAGTGGGATGCGGAGCCGAAGCAGCGGTCTGCGGAGCTGAATCCGAAACTGAAGGAGTGGCATGCGCAACCGCGGCCAAAGTAGTGGCTTGTGGAGCCGGAGCCGCAGCAGTAGCCTGCCGAATCTGTAAATTTTAAAAGTTTGTGTAATTTAGGGTTTGAGGTTAAGGTTTGGACTTGTTTATATGTGTGTACCTGAGTGTGTATGTGTGTCTGTGAGTGTGTGTATGTGTGTTTGTGCGTATGTGTATGTGTGGGTGCGTGCGAGTGTGTATGTATGTGTATGGACACATAGACACATACACATACATACACACACATACACACACGCCCCTAACTATTGTTGTTTTTCACTAAAATGTCTTGAAAATTTAACTAAACGACCAATCTTCTTAAATTAACTAAATTATTATAAATTTCACTAAAATACCTTTAACCATTGTTGTTTTTCACTAAACTATCATTAAATTTTTTAATAAAATATCTTATCTGCTCAATTTTACTTATTTACACTAAAATACCATTAACTATTGTTGATTTTCCACTAAAATACCCTTTACTATTGTTACTTTTCATTACATTGCTTGCTGGAAATAAAGGTATTTTCTTAAAGGGTAAGGGTATTTTCTTAAATATCTCATTTTAAAAATCTTGTTTTTTTAACTAATTAACTTGTACCTAATTAGTAAATTGTAAACAAAAATCATAACCATAAATTTCATAAACAATATAGAATTTCTTCGTATATGGGGTGGATCATTACCCCATGTGGTATCATCTAAATTATGTTTAACATATTCTAAAATTCATATCAAAACATAACATAGTAGGGTTGGATTTAACAAGAGCACAATGTAGACGAGAATGATGATGAATTACGGTTATGCCTTGTTTTTGTATGCGCGCGCGCGCACTTCTGTGTATATGTGTGCGTATGTGTGTTTATGTGTGTGTGTGTTTAGGTGTGTGCGCATATAGGTACCATTGACTTCTGAAAAGCACGGGATTCAGCGGTCAGCTTGTCAAACCACTGCTCTAGACGTCGCTCGTGTGGGGTACCAAAAGTAACCGCCAGAAAGAATGACAACTTCAAGTAGGATCTGTTGGGACCAGTTCCTTGGTCTCTCTCCCAACCACCGTGGTGCCCTCCTTATACGCGGTCTAGGACATGGGCCAGCATGGCCGGATCGATCTCTACACTGAAATCAATCCCCGATGCCTCCACGTTCTGCACTACCTGCGCCTACACCATGTAAAGCATTCAAACGTAAGTAAACCATTTAAATTTAAACTTATCAAAACAAATTTTCAATCAAATTAGAATAAATATTAACATTTACACAATACTTCTGAGTACCAGCATCGGGATATCAAAGCTCGCTCGTCACCGGATCTCTAGATGAAGTGTGGACGGACAGATAATCAGTCAACATGCTCGTAGTGCCACCTTGTGCCATGGTCTGAGCTCTCTGCAATTAACCAAATACACATATATAACATAACTTTTCATATTGCATTATATCAAAAGAGATATATTGTAATTTACCTTTGCCTCCATGGCCCGATTCACGTTCCTCGATCCACCGGTGTAGGTTGGTCGATCCCTTTTCGTCGACTTCCGATTCTTTTTATTTTGAGCAGCCTGTTTCAACTTACGCTCAAACGTCCAAAACTCACACAAGAGAGGCCAAGTCTCTAAATCGACGTCGGTAAAGACCAGAGGATATAGGAGAGACGCTCTCTCCATCCCGACGGTCGGCACCACAGATCGTAGCAATCAGACATCATGTTACCACTATTATACCAGACATGACCCTGCATGCTGATTATAAAGCCCTGGTAAATAGCCTAAAGATCGAGTCCTCTATAATGGTCATCGGGATCCGGATTCTGAAAGTCATAATCCATCTGCAAATACAAGAAATTAACGTCATTAAATTATAACCTTCGAATAATAGTAAATTTATTTTGATAAATCAAATAAAAATATTTAATAATACCTGGGCCTGCTCAAATAAGAGGTCAATGGAGCTCTGATTAGTGTAGATTTTAACGATCAAAAAATAATTTACCGCAATCAAGAACGGCGTCGCTTGTAGCTAGCCGGTGAGTACGGGTCGGTCCACAGGGATTTTGTGTTTTCTTAGTCGCGCTAACGAGTTAATTCCGATAAATGTTCGGATTGATTTATTAAATCTACAAAAACTACCAAATTAAGTTATACTAAAATTATCTAGATCTAAGTCTTGCTAGGGTTAGGCTTAGGGGAAGTCGAGAGATCAAAGATTTCCTCACCGCTTTCAATACTCTATTTTAGATCAATTAGATATTATGGTAATTATCAATAAAGTGGATTAGAATCTTTTGGGAAGATATTTCTTCCTCTAGGTTCTTGTCCTTCCTTTATCGATCCTTACCCTAACCTCCATGGAAAACATGCGCAACCGGTCCTTTATACTACGGTATCACCGTTACCTCGAGGGGTAGGGTGCCGCAGGGAGCGGTGTGTGCGTGTATGTATGGAGTTCTAATTCTAAGGTGTGAAGGGGTAAGAAAGGGGTGAGAGATCTCATCTCTCAAACCTTTTCCTAAGGCTAACCCTAACAAGCGAGGAGACTACTCGCTCATTAGGGGATTAAAAGACATTCTAATTTAAAAGAGAACTAAAACAAGAAATAAAAGTAACTTACTAATTTTTATCGATGGCTATCTCCAAACATCAACGCAGTACAGATCTGAATTTGTGAAATGAAAAGAGCCATCGATGCTCTCCAAAAGAATTCTAAAATTTATTAATGAAGGGAGGCATAGCCTAGAAAAGGTTTTTAGGGTTCTATTTATAGATTCATAGAAACCCTAGACTACAATTGATTCCCACATCTGCTTTTACAAAAATGCCCTCTAAGAAAAGACCTAGTCAACTCATGCGCACCGCCACTGTATTATGGTAAGAAAATCTTCATCTCCGGGCACTAAACGGCCACAGAACCGTGGTATGGGTGGGGGTTGGGCCGCAGTTCCGCGGCCCATTGGTGAGGTCGTCTGATAAAGTTTTCTGGGCTCTTTCTTGATTCTTTGGGCATTTTATTTCTTTAGCTCTTTTCTTCATTTGGCTTCTGGGTCTTCTCCAGATCTCTAGTGAACTTTGTAGCGGACTTTTACCGTTGCTTCGTAATGAAGTCCTGAACCTTGCGCTGTTCTGTACTGATCTCTGTGTAGGCTTGATCAAGATTCTCTGTTTGTTGGTCAAAGTCCCACTTTTGCATCGTCTTTATATCTTTTTCACTATTTTAGATCCAAGAACCTGTAACCTGTAATGTGTAGCAGACATGCGTCAAAAGCACCTGTTTATTTATAAAACGAATAAGAATGGGGAATATAATAATGCAATATTATGGTGTGAACAAATACCCCCAAACTTATCTTTTGCTCGTCCTCGAGCAAACTTATTTTTTATTCTCTACAAAAACCTAACCGCACTTTCGCAGGGAAACGCGATTGCACTGAGCACGTGCAACAAGCCGTTAAAGCTCTAGGTGTCCCTAATAGGAGGAGTGTTGTCTCCTGAGGGTTTTCAGCGGATACTACCCACAAAATCCTATCAATTTGGCTTTTCAACTTTTGTTCTCTAATTAGGTTTTCTAACAAGTAATTCTATTATCGTCGACCCGTAAATTATCCACCCATATTCTTCACACTTCCTCATTATTTAACTTAAGATTATATATGTTCTGCAGACCTACTTAGCTTTCGGCATTTCTTAAGTTTTCCTTCTAGGGTTCCATCTCTGCTTAGGAATTTCTATCAACCCTTACTAAAGATACAAGTTCTATTCTTCACTGCTTTCTCTTATCTAAACTCCAATCACATACCCCTACGTATGTGTATAAATCACCCCTATACTTGGAAATTCAAATCAAGCAATCATACTCTTGTCCATTGTCCAAAGCACTTATTAATTGGTGAATTTTTAAATGAATTTTTGCTTACACATCCTTCATGCGACCGTTAATACTTCTTGAGGTACCAACAATCGATTACAAGATGCGTTTGTACTTTAAAGCGTACTTCCTAGTCTTTTAACACCCAAGGCTTTTAGCAGTGACTCCCAAACCAGTTGGTCTAAGGCACTAGGTGATGAAGCACTCTCGCTAAATATTTTTCTATTTTTGCAGCCTTAAGTAATCACAAAAACCAGTGTTCATTGTTTTATTCTTTATTCACACTTGTATTTTATTATTTCATTTTCTTCGTACTAAGGACTTCAGACAAGAGCATTTCAAGGTCTCCTCTACTATTCCAAGTTTCAAGGTGCGTGATTGTGCAAATTGTAGGGTATACATTTTCAGAGTCTAGACTTAAGTTAGGAACTATTTTTCAAACTTATACTCTAATAAGAACATCAATATTTTTCCCTTATTTCGACTTAGCCCAAAAGGTGAACTCAAAATTTACCTATTTCTAAATAAACTATAAAGATATATACTTTCTACCGCTAAACTTTAAGGAAGGTAATCTTTAGGGTTTTTAATTTACTATGTCAAAAATCTAGTTGTTCCTAGCTACTTAACCTATCTGTCAAACTCTAGTCAAATAAGCCAAAATTGAATACAATAATTTTTATAATTTTTGAAAATTTTCAATTTTTATGGGTTTTCAAATAAATATGCAAATGCAAGAATATACACATGAATGCGAAGGAAGAAGACGTACCGAGCATACCCCCAAACATAAACTTGACAGTGTCCTCACTGTCATGCTACACCAAGAGGATCAAAATGCTGGCACTCCCCTGTTTATTTATTTATAAATTTTTATATATGTTTTAATGTTTTGAAAAAAAATTTTATAGAAAAAGAAAACAAAAAATATATATACATATATACAACAAGGTTTTCCCCAAACTCAAGCTTGGCCTTACACAAGCCAAAGGTTTGCACCAACCATTCAAAAAAAATTTCGTTGTAATGGTCGAGTTGGTGAAAAAATAGAGTGGAAAGAAAAGAGATGAGAAGCAAACGAGACCGTGTGGATGTAGAAACGGGATACGGTCTCGGTGGGGGAGAAGAATGGCGGAAAAGAGAAAGAAGTGGAGCACGATCTTGAGGGTGTAAATCGAGTGAATAAATTAGCCCAATTTGTGATGACCGATGTGTTAAAAGCGATTGTGCTAACCTATCAACCCGTCGAGAAATGGGGTCAAATCCCTCAAGATTCGTAAGAAGGCATGGGTATTCCGAACTTGGTATAGGAGATGAAAGCGTAACGGTCTCTTGTACGGTCGGAACGATAGGAAGGACGAAAGGGAGTGAATTAGGGATAGTGTAATTCTCACCTAAGTAATCTATCGCGAACTTGAAGGATTCCATCAATGGTTCGAACCAACTGTAAGCAACCGAGTCTGAAGGTTCGACTAACTCATCTGAAAATTCAAAGGACTCAAACTCGGGCGGTGAGTCATCAACGTCGTCCGAAAAAGTGAAACACTCGTCTGTGAAAACTGTGTCAGATTCAAAGAAAAAATTTTCAAGTTCACAGTCTTCACGCGTGATATTATGCGTGGTCGGAACGATGGAAAGGAGGGAGGGTGATTTAGTTAAAGGTTCAAGAGGATGAATTGGAAAATCTGACACATCAAACAAAAATGGTTCAACCTCAATATTATCCTCACTACTCTCCTCAATACTATCCTCATAATTCTCCTCAATATTTATCTTATCCATGCCATTATCATCAAAATCAAGACGCTTATGAAGTTCGGGAGAAACATTTAATGACTCGAGATGATGAATTGGACATAAAATTTCAATCAAATCTATCGGTTCATCATCCAAAATATTCTCGGCGTCTATATCTTCAATCAAGTGAAAATTAATATTTTCTGACACCTTATCAAAAGCATGGATATTTATCGATTTAGATTCTAGAGTGGAGGTGTAAAGATCGGATGGATTAAGTGTGGTTTCACTCGAAAGGGGTTCTTCACAATCTGGCAAATCAAGCACTACAAAATCACACAACTCGTTTTTATTTTCAACTGGTGAACTATTTGGGACAATCGATGGGAAACCGGAGTTGTGGGCTGGAATTGGGTATGGGTAGGTTTGATTTGGAAGGGTGTAAAACTCACTCTCTCCTCTCAAATTCTCATTCTGTCCAACCGCCTCCCCATACATTGGAAAATTTGGAGCTAGTTGGAAACTAGCTGCCGGTTCACTCGGTTGTATAAGGGCGGCTACGGACGCTTCTGTTGGAGATAGTGCCCTCAGAGTCAATTATTGGATCACAGGCACGTGATTGCAATGATTGAGGGAGGACCTATCCCGGTAGGACAGTCTTACTCGAGATGATAGTATGCTATCTGGTTTATCTTTATCATCGTGTACTGCTTTAGGTGACCTGACATGTCGCTATTACACGTTGATAGAGCCCATAGGATTCCCGCTTGACGGCCAGCAGTATGATGGGGATCATATACGTGGGAGCTGGTAGTCTATAAGCACATCCTTAAAAGGTCCCTAGTCGTAGGAGTTTCGAGACAGGGCATCGATACTCCATTAGTAGACTAGTGTATACAGTCGAGACCCCGACGAGGGGCGGTGGCCGGTCTCACAAGCCACTGGTGTCAGTTGGTTCACCTAAGATGTATACAGGTGCTCATTGGGTTATGAGTACACCGGACAGGACTCGCCGGGAACCTGCTAGTTGGTCTTATACCAGACGTCAGATAGCAGTTCCCAGGTGACATGTGTACAGGTTAGTTCATCGACCTGAGATCGTCATTTGTCTCGTGTGAGTTCCCACTGTGCTTTGATTACTACCCTACCACGGCTCAAAGGAGTCGTGCAAACAGGTTTTAGTTGGGTACAGTCCCGAGCCACACGGAGGCAGTGAGCGGATCTGCAGGGGTTCGTCTCTCCCGGTATTGGGGGTGAGGTCGCGCTGTGTCTAGGAGAGCCATTACGCAAAGCCCTCGGTCGAGGCAGGAGATTTACTGGTAGGTATTCCAGTAGTATCTCAGGGCGTTCTGGGCTACACTCCGACACGACTTGTACCGCTTTTGGGGGTCTGACTTTTACCAACCCCCTAGGCCCGCCATGCGATACTCATAGACGAACGGACCGGACTGTACGGATATTGTCACTGACAGGCTCAGTAGGGTGTCAGGATGAGTTCGCTCATCGACGTCCCTTTTAGTCAATAGCTGGTGGCCCGTTACGTATTGGCTTATACCTCTGACGTGCTAGTGGTTAAATCCACAGCCATTATATTGACGAGTCTTTAGAGTCCACCACACTTTCAGTTACTCAGCTTTCGGGCGAAACGCTGTAGAGGCCGTATGGAGATATGGCAGGGTCCGATCAGATACGTGCGGTATTGCACGGATCAGGATCGGACGGTTTGTACTAGTAGCCGTATAGGTATATGGCAGGGTTCGATCAGATACGTGCGGTATTGCACGGATCAGGATCGAACGGATTTTACTAGCCGGCTTTGGCTTAAGCCGGTCCTAGTCTAGTACAGTGTAGATTTTGTCTCATTGCATTTGTATCCGGTCGGAATACAGATGCAGGTGTGTATGCACAGTATCGGGGTTTTCCTGTAATTTATTACGGGACCAGTTTTCTGGAGTTGCCAGTTTGCATTCCGTTCCGGCCGGTTTTCCTTTGTTCTTTCCCGGCCGGACTTTTCCGATGGAAGGGGTTATTTGCAGTTTTGCAAATAACACTTTGTGGAGGGTTTTTATTGCATATTGTATTGATTATGATAGCTTTCATATCTTTCAACCATGCTTGCTTTTATGTGAGATGAAAGGTTATGGAGTGAATAGGAGAAGAAGCATGGTTGATGTTTTGGATGTGGTCACCTCCTCTCTTGCTCCTACACTCACCTCCCTTTGCATTATGTTTCATTCCTCCACCATTCTCATTCTCACTTGAAGAGAGAGTTTTATTCATGGTTGAGAAAAAGAAAGAGAGGAAGAAAAAATGAGAGTGATTCATTTTGTATATCATTCTTCATCTCATCCCATTGCTAGAAAATTGAAAGCACCAATTTTCTATATACCATTCCTACATCTATGGCAACCAACCCCAAAGTGAGACAACCATCTTCTATACTGCATTCTACAGCAAATCTTGAGCATGTCGAGTTGCCGGCTTCATGCTCGAGTTGCCTCGGTATTGAGGCGGGAGCCCGTAAAAGAAGAAGGCGATGTGGTGCCCTTTCCGGCGAGGAGGCGACGATGTGGAGGCAACACTTTCCGCGGGAGATCGGGACGATGACGAGAAGACCGGAGGACTCGGATCACTCGGTATATTTCTCACCCTATCTCTTGATTGCTAGCGTAGGTTAATGGTTAACGATCCGGGTTTTCTTTGTTCGCGGTAGCGCCGGTTTCCGAGTAAGGAAAAATTTTGATTCCGCAATTTGGCCTCGAGTAAGACGGCCGGGGCGTTGCCGTGGCGCAACATGGTATCAGAGCCAAGCCATTAACCTTTTCTAGCTTTTTCTAATGTGTTTTACTTATCCGATCGACCGAAATTCCAAAAACCGTATTTTTTCTTGCACATCAGTTTCTGTCGAAATTTTTTGGAGTCTAAAAATTTTTCAGGTGGTCTCAGAATGATGTGCAGGGTGTTTTAAGAAAACTGCAAAATTTTGGTGACAAGAATCTTCCGTACGGCCGCGGAAGCGCGGCCATAATCACCTTTTGGCCGCGCTTCCGCCGCAGGTTTATGGGATTATGTGTTTATGTTTTCGCAGTGGGCTTATGGCATGAAAATAGGGCTTTTGGGATATTAAAATTGGGCCAGTTATTTCTGTGAGTGCTACAGTTTTCATTTGGGGCCCGCTTGTTAATTATTTGATCGATCGGATATTTTAAACACATTATTTCACAGTATTTACATTATATCTGCGACCGTGAATGTCACTCGATCGGTAAATCCGGTCTAACTGCTATAGCCCGGTTAGACGGATTTGCGAACGTGATTTTCACGTTGATGTTCTATGTTTATGCTGTGTTATTGCGGATCGGTCGTGGGGGATAGCCTGGATGCAATGCTAGTACAGTTTTGTTGTATTTTGTACATTTGATATTGCGGGGCGAGCGTCCGACATGTGGACTGCCGTCACTGCCTGATTGTATTATTCTTTTGGGGCACGACCTGGTTGCGGTCGATGTACCCGGTGTATGTATATTTTACTTTCTGTACTAGGGTTGCCCCGCGGTGGGGTGCACGGATAGCCGGGTTCTGGAGGGCAACGGGCCCGCATCTCAGGGCATTGAGACGGAGGGGGCTTCAGTCCAGGATTGGCGGGCTATTCGCCACACTCGTAGGGGGTACAGGTTGACCCAGGAGGGGTGCCCAAGTTACCGGATTCCGTGAAGTGCTGGGTGGTCCATTCACGGTGCTGGAGGGGGCTGCCTCGCTTCAGGTTTTGGCGGGTGACTTGCCGCGCCCGTAGGGGTCTAGGATTTCATTGCACAGGCTATCCACACGACCAGGGGAACATCGGGTTTCAGCAGCGGCTCTGTGAAACCCGGGGCTTCCAGATATCTGTATTGTTCTGTGATGCTGTACATTTCTGTGATGTTGCATTTTATTCACGCCTTGAGCGAAATACTATATATTGGTATATATATTAGTAGATGTTGTATATGTTTTACACCCGCGCTAGTCCAGTCCCCGCTCTGCCGTTAGTTAGCTAACCTAACGGGTGATGACGGGACCCAGTGGCGAATGCGGATGGCATATACGTACGTCAGTATATTTTCGTTCTTTGTGGTGTGATCAATTGATGGGACTGCATTGATTCGGATCAATGCAAGTTTAAACAAACCTATTCTGATGTTGTTGGGACATTTTTCAAAAAGCTGTTATTGCAAGGACGTTCACTTTTGTTTTGCATCGTGGTATTCATTTGGAATATCTTGCTCCTCAGTCGACGAGGCAAGGGCCGAGATCCCTTCACCGGGAGTGACCCCTTGGACAGAAGTTTGCGTCAGGGCATTAACTTCACTATAGCCGATTACTTTTGCTTTGCATCGTGGTATTCAGTTGGAATATCCTGCACCTCATTCTACGGGGAAAGAGCCGAGATCCCTTCACCGGGAGTGACCTCTTTAGCAAAGGCTTTCGTCACTATATTTTTATAAAAACTATGCAGTTCCTTCAACGATATCAAGTTCATTACGTTAAAGGTTTTTCGCCAAAAACCAGCCGTAGCCCTCCGTCATTTCCTACAGGTATTATTTGGTATTCGTGCTGCGTTTGTTGACCTAGTCAAGACGTAGTGTTCGGTAGCTAAGTGGTACTTGTTTGTTGCATAAGTGGGATTGGTTAGGACAGTCGTGCGGCCTTGTTGACCTAGTCAAGGGCACGTACGGGTGGGTTTAATGCAATCCAGAACAATGACAGGTTGAACTTGACTGGCGGTTTATGGTTTGTTGACCTAGTCAAGGTCATAAACCGCTTGGGGTAAAAATCACATCGGGAGTTTCAAAAGAACTGAAACTTGCCAGGCATGCGCATACCTTCTGGAGTGTGGTGACTTGAGTGGATTCCGTCAAGTTATCATGCGATGATAGTTGGATCCCGATTTCCACTGATGAGTTAGTTTACTCCTCGGGTGATCCCGACTAATTCTTCTTTCAGGTTTGGAGGAGAATTTGAGGTACAGTGGGAGGTTTCCAGATTAGACAAAGTGATAACCATTCTGATCTAGGTTAGAGTGCACGCTGAGTGTTTCTTTTCTCTCTCTGGCAGCGACCATTGACCCGACCCTGGATTATGACTCAGCGACCAAGTTGACCGAACCTTCTTAACACTGGTTTTTGGATTGTCAGAGTTGCAGACCTCATTGCCACTCCTACTTTTACCCTTTTCTCCAGGACACCCCGTATTACTACGAACGTCCACTTCCATTGGACAAAACCATCGTATGGTTATATACGAACTCGAAGGACTTCGAGGATGGTTTCTGGTTCTGGAGAAAACGAATAGGATTATTCAGTTGTCTTTTCTTTTCACCTTCTCTCGTTGCGAGTACTCCTTGGTTTAGGAGTAGTACACCTATTACGTAAATTGGGTAGTCTTCTTCCAAACCATAGGCTGGTGCCGACCGGTAGGGAATGAAGAAAACCAGTTAACCTAAACGGTGTGCAGAAGGTATTAAGATTAAGACAAAGAAAGGGATTAGTAGGAGGGCAAAGTAAAATGCGACTGATATTCACGACCAAACCAAGTATTTCTTCGCCAATCCTAAATCACCTTTGTATTTCTCCAGGACACTCCGTATCACTACGAAGATCCACAGTTTATTGGATATTCCATCGTATGGTTATATACGAACTCGAAAGGAACTTGTTCCAGTTCGGGGATGGATTCTGGTTCAGGAGAAATAGGAATAAAGTACATTCAGGTGTCTTTTATCTTCACCTTCTCTCGCATTGCGAGTGCTCCTAGGATTAGGACAGTACACCCTTTATGCTTTTTGGATAGTCTTCTTCCAAACCATAGGCTGGTGCCGAACGGTAGGGAAGGAAGAAAACCATTTAGCCTAAAGGGGTGTGCAGACGGTATTGACTAAGGACATATAAAGGGATTTGGACAGGTGGCAAAGAATTATACGGTTATAGTTATGAATCTGGATGATGGTAGAGGCATTACTAGGAATACCAGGATGCCCCATCGAAACATTACAATGTTTCAGTTTCACTGTGTACTGTTAAAAGAAAACTGATTTCCCGATTAGACACTTACTCCAGGGTATGTATTTACCAGGTATGATTCTCACATCTGTATGGTTTTACAGATGATGAGTGGGAGTAAGTTATTGGGAATTAGGTGATCATCCTCATTATATCGGGATTCGTTGTAATCGGTGATATTTGAGGAAGTCACCTGGGTTGTTTGCCGGTCGGCAAATATTTGGTTATGAATATCCGCTGTTGTGCACCAATTTCAAATTGATATATCTGTACGTCTATTTTCATAGAGTGAGATATACCTTTTGATATTATGTCGATGACATTTACCTATATCAGTGGATGGTTAGGTAAGGAGCATTAAACAGCGGTGTAATTCTTCTTAACCATAAGTACAGTTTTCAACCTACGACACACAGTGAAAGAGTTGTTAGACTCAGCGGACTTATACAGAGTATTGTATGTTGTCCAGTGTCCATTAGGACAGAGGGGTTGGTCCTCATACTATATTCTGTTTACTTTTAACTTCTCAAGTTCTTAGACATGTGTTTCGTAGAAACACAGGGTCTAAGTTTTGAGGAGTTATAGGTATTTGAATAGAGTAGAGAACCAGGTGTAGCAAGTATCGGGATTCTTCAAAGAGATCGAAGATGTAGATACTTGTGTATGGTATTCAGTTGATAGTAATGATGAAGACAGATTGCTTCTCTTTCAGGTTACTCATAATTGGAAGCATTCCTAAGTTGAGTAACGCTGATCGGCCTCCTTCCATTTAGTTGACATGCACTGGAGACAGCTGCATGATTTGAATCTGGTTCAATTAAATCAGTGCCTCTGGTTCTATATTGGATATAGAACAGTTCATATCTTAACGATGTTAAGGTACGGGGAGTTGTCCGGCTTATGCTTAAAACCAGACTCCGGATAACTCAAGGCATGTTTCTGTAATGGCTGTTTGTGGGTTGACCCAGGCTATGATGAGGGTTGACTTTCTACCATCTGGCAGATCAATAGAAATATTGTTCTAGACTCGCCACAGTTTTATTAAAAATGGATCTTTTCAAAAACAGCAGTGGGAGTATGGTAGAACTGGAAGTGATTCCAGAACCGCAAACGATTACTGAAGATTTAATAAGGAACCTAAAGATTCAATCTGATTTGACATTCCATTGGCCACTCCGCAGATAAGGTGGGTAACTTCAGGCACCCGAGAGGTACTCCGGTAGCCTCAAGGACGGTGACAGGGAAGTTCTTGTTTACCCACACTTACCATTGTTGTTGTTCCAGGCTGCGAGACCCGGCAGGAGGATGAGTATAGCGTCGTTCTAAACTAGCTTTAGAAGTGCACGTTTATATGACTCTGGCAGAGGGTTGTCGTAGTCAGTGGGAGCAGCGGAAGCATTGGTGGACTTCATGCTTATATCTATTTATAGACTAAAGCAGATATAGCGGAGTTAGATCATCTGTTTCTGATGTGACAGTCATGGGTTTGACGTCATCAGAATAGGGGATGGATCTGTTGAGAAGGTAGTAGGAAGTGATATTCCTATACTACGATCGGTTATACTTTGGTCGTCACACAGTGTTTTCTCCACATGGGACTTGGATATTATATCAGACATACTGGTTACTAGACCTATGGTTTTAGATCTAGATTTCGGTGGTTTCCCAATCAGGGTACCTTGACAGCATTCTAAGAGTATTTAGAATGGACGACTCCTGGCATGGTAGTGTACCTGCAGGTAATGGAGTCACCCTCTCTAAAGGTGTCTTACAGACTAAAGGGGAGAGGAATACGCATGATTGACAGATCACTTGCTTAGGCAATTGAGTCAATCATGAGATGTCAAGTACCACACCAGATGTTGTTCTTGCACTAGATGCAATAAGTTGATATTGATCCAATCCTGGAGGAACAGTCGGAAGCAGTTTTAGAACATAAGTGAATGTTCTAGGGATATGATAACGGCTGCCTCCTTTAGGAGACGGTTATCACTCCAGGCTTCCAAGGTGACATAGACGACAAGGAGGTCGTCAGAGTTATAGTTCTCCCTCTGACGAGGGACAGTATTTTGGACAGATGGTCCAAGGCAATACTGAGGGAGGCATGGCACAGGATACTGATTAGTTTCAGTTGTTGATACAGTCTAAGAAGTTTGGATTTGGAGTTCATTTATGAGCTAGGTCCCATCAGACATCCAGACATTCTAAGACAGGTATTGCTCATTTCGGGAGATGGCTTTCTCCGCGAACTTGAGATAAAGAGAGACATAGAAAGAAACTTCACAGTGGATCCACTTGCTGAGGCTATTCCTCGAACGCAATAGTTTCACAAAAGAGCTTTGTGAGACTGACTGGTAGAGGAGTTGGGTGTTCGGTATCACACGGGCTGTGAGTATGCGACATCGCAATAATTAGCCTTGAGTGCAAGTGGGAGATTGTTGGAGATAGTGCCCTCAGAGTCAATTATTGGATCACAGGCACGTGATTGCAATGATTGAGGAAGGACCTATCCCAGTAGGACAGTCTTACTCGAGATGATAGTATGCTATCTGGTTTATCTTTATCATCGTGTACTGCTTTAGGTGACCTGACATGTCGCTATTACACGTTGATAGAGCCCATAGGATTCTCGCTTGACGGCCAGCAGTATGATGGCGATCATATACGTGGGAGCTGGTAGTCTATAAGCACATCCTTAAAAGGTCCCTAGTCGTAGGAGTTTCGAGACAGGGCATCGATACTCCATTAGTAGACTAGTGTATACAGTCGAGACCCCGACGAGGGGCGGTGGCCGGTCTCACAAGCCACTGGTGTCAGTTGGTTCACCTAAGATGTATACAGGTGCTCATTGGGTTATGAGTACACCGGACAGGACTCGCCGGGAACCTGCTAGTTGGTCTTATACCAGACGTCAGATAGCAGTTCCCAGGTGACATGTGTACAGGTTAGTTCATCGACCTGAGATCGTCATTTGTCTCGTGTGAGTTCCCACTGTGCTTTGATTACTACCCTACCACGGCTCAAAGGAGTCGTGCAAACAGGTTTTAGTTGGGTACAGTCCCGAGCCACACGGAGGCAGTGAGCGGATCTGCAGGGGTTCGTCTCTCCCGGTATTGGGGGTGAGGTCGCGCTGTGTCTAGGAGAGCCATTACGCAAAGCCCTCGGCCGAGGCAGGAGATTTACTGGTAGGTATTCCAGTAGTATCTCAGGGCGTTCTGGGCTACACTCCGACACGACTTGTACCGCTTTTGGGGGTCTGACTTTTACCAACCCCCCTAGGCCCGCCATGCGATACTCATAGACGAACGGACCGGACTGTACGGATATTGTCACTGACAGGCTCAGTAGGGTGTCAGGATGAGTTCGCTCATCGACGTCCCTTTTAGTCAATAGCTGGTGGCCCGTTACGTATTGGCTTATACCTCTGACGTGCTAGTGGTTAAATCCACAGCCATTATATTGACGAGTCTTTAGAGTCCACCACACTTTCAGTTACTCAGCTTTCGGGCGAAACGCTGTAGAGGCCGTATGGAGATATGGCAGGGTCCGATCAGATACGTGCGGTATTGCACGGATCAGGATCGGACGGTTTGTACTAGTAGCCGTATAGGTATATGGCAGGGTTCGATCAGATACGTGCGGTATTGCACGGATCAGGATCGAACGGATTTTACTAGCCGGCTTTGGCTTAAGCCGGTCCTAGTCTAGTACAGTGTAGATTTTGTCTCATTGCATTTGTATCCGGTCGGAATACAGATGCAGGTGTGTATGCACAGTATCGGGGTTTTCCTGTAATTTATTACGGGACCAGTTTTCTGGAGTTGCCAGTTTGCATTCCGTTCCGGCCGGTTTTCCTTTGTTCTTTCCCGGCCGGACTTTTCCGATGGAAGGGGTTATTTGCAGTTTTGCAAATAACACTTTGTGGAGGGTTTTTATTGCATATTGTATTGATTATGATAGCTTTCATATCTTTCAACCATGCTTGCTTTTATGTGAGATGAAAGGTTATGGAGTGAATAGGAGAAGAAGCATGGTTGATGTTTTGGATGTGGTCACCTCCTCTCTTGCTCCTACACTCACCTCCCTTTGCATTATGTTTCATTCCTCCACCATTCTCATTCTCACTTGAAGAGAGAGTTTTATTCATGGTTGAGAAAAAGAAAGAGAGGAAGAAAAAATGAGAGTGATTCATTTTGTATATCATTCTTCATCTCATCCCATTGCTAGAAAATTGAAAGCACCAATTTTCTATATACCATTCCTACATCTATGGCAACCAACCCCAAAGTGAGACAACCATCTTCTACACTGCATTCTACAGCAAATCTTGAGCATGTCGAGTTGCCGGCTTCATGCTCGAGTTGCCTCGGTATTGAGGCGGGAGCCCGTAAAAGAAGAAGGCGATGTGGTGCCCTTTCCGGCGAGGAGGCGACGATGTGGAGGCAACACTTTTCGCGGGAGATCGGGACGATGACGAGAAGACCGGAGGACTCGGATCACTCGGTATATTTCTCACCCTATCTCTTGATTGCTAGCGTAGGTTAATGGTTAACGATCCGGGTTTTCTTTGTCCGCGGGTAGCGCCGGTTTCCGAGTAAGGAAAAATTTTGATTCCGCAATTTGGCCTCGAGTAAGACGGCCGGGGCGTTGCCATGGCGCAACAGCTTCCACATTCCTAGTCATTTTGTTTGTTGCTGCAATATAAGCTGCCAACGACTGTTCCAAACTAGACATGGGTGGTGAAGGGGTTTCGGTAAAAGATTCGAAATTGTTTGGATACGTAAAACTCCCAAAAGGCTGTGTAGAAACAGGTCTAGTGAAGGTGGGAAAGTCGGGTAGGACTGGTAGGAAGTGGATGGATGGACAGGATTAGGGTAAACTTGTGGATAAAAAGGCGAATGGACTTGTCGATCCCTAGAACTAGATGAGTTAAGAGGGGTGAAAGATCGGCTACGAGATTGAGTGATATGCTCAGCAATGGATATCGGTTTAGGAGTTACAGCAGGACTTGAAGAAGTGGTATCAACGTATGAAGGTGGTGAAGGTTGACACAAAGTGGGTTGCAAAGTCGAACTGTTTCTCCTAGACGTTTCTATTTGATCTTTCAAAGAAATTTTGGGCACGGAGGGATCTTCCTTAAATCGACCGAAACAATTGACGTACAAGGCAAAGTTAGGTTCGGGATACCAAAGTTCGGCAAGAGATTTATGATGTGGGGTACCCATGATAGAAGAAAGGGGAAAAGAAAGAAGGTTGGGTGGTGCACGGATTTCTTAGCGACAAAAGTTGCAAGTCTTTTTTTATAAAAGATTTTTTTCTTTTTCTTCTTTTATTTTTTATTTGGAACCGTTTGCAAAAAAGATTTTTGATAAAGGGCTAAGACACACTTTCGATCAACCAAAAATGCACAATCAGGCTTAACTCTAGGGTCACCTAGGTCAGCTAGACAGCTCCTAACTGTTCCAAAGGGATAGAGATAGGACCTCAAACCGCCTCTTCACCGCCAATTGCGGCCAGATAAGTGCCAGGTAAGTGGGAGGCTCTCCGCTATAAGTAGCGGTCCTAATTAAGTAACCACTTGCCCTGACACACTTGCCTAGACACCGCAAAGTCAGTTTAGGATAAACGGCCGATGCCTATAACTAGTCCTCTGTCCTATTGAGCTCGAAGTCCTTAAGACTGAGTCTAGTATTTTTTAATTAATAGATGGTCAATGCATATGCCTTATGTGATTTCTGGGGTCCTGGGAAGGGTGATGAAATCCCCACCCAATTTGAATTGGTCAAAAGCCCCTTAAAGTCAGTTTTAAAGATATGCAAAACAGAAAAATCACTTGCGATCAAAGATTTTTATTTTATGCGGCGCAAAGAATCCTGCACAAGATTTGTTATTTGGAAGGGGGAAGATTTTTAAGCGTAAAGAAATCCTGCAGGCAAATTTACAGAAGATATATCAAGATTTACAAAGAAGAAATAGTGGACTTACAGTTTTTTTTAATGAACCGCAGAGGAAGTTTGGGGATTTGATCCGCTGAGATGACCGCGGAACCGCCGCCCGAAGCCACCAACGACCGCGGATCCGCCGCAAGGCGATGACGTCAGCAGGCGATTTTTTTTTTGCACCAGATCGTGCGGTTGACTTGTTGACTCGGTCCTCCAAATTTCTTCTGTTGTCTGTTGTGATATTCCTCTGTTTGTTCGGATTTGATATTTGCTGTTTTGATCTCTGTAGATTTCCAGATCCGAATTTGTTCGTAGATCCTGCAAAATTCACACAAAAGTACCCTTCCCAAAAATAACAGATGATATATTTTTATATTTTTTATTTTTCAGATTTTTATGATTTTTTTTTAATTTTGATTAACCTGAAATTGCAAAAATAAAATAACACGCCATCTCCGGCAACGGCGCCATTTGACTGGTCTCAAAAACTATCTATTAACCGCAATCAAGAACGGCGTCACTTTGCAGCTAGCCGGTGAGTACGGGTCGGTCCACAGGGATGTTGTGAATTTCCTAATCGCTCTTACGAGTTAATTCCAAACGGTGTGAATGGATTAATTAAATCTAAAAACTAACAAATTAAGTTATACTAAAATTATCTAGATCTAAGTCTTGCTAGGGTTAGGCTTAGGGGAAGTTGAGAGATCAAAGGTTTCCTCACCGCTTTCAATACCCTATTTTAGATCAATTAGATGTTATGATAATTATCAATAAAGTGGATTAGAATCTTTTGGGATGATGTTTCTTCCTCTAGGTTCTTATCCTTCCTTTATCGATCCTTACCCTAACCTCCATGGAAAACATGCGTAACCGGTCCTTTATACTACGGTATCACCGTTACCTCGAGGGGTAGGGTGCCGCAGGGAGCGGTGTGTGCATGTATGCATGGAGTTCTAATTCTTAGGTGTGAAGGGGTAAGAAAGGGGTGAGAAATCTCATCTCTCAAATCTTTCCCTAAGGCTAACCCTAACAAGTGAGAAGACTACTCGCTCATTAGGGGATTAAAAGACAGTCTAATTTAAAAGAGAACTAAAACAAGAAATAAAAGTAACTTACTAATTTTTATTGATGGCTCTCTCCAAACATCAACGCAGTACAGATCTGAATTTGTGAAATGAAAAGAGGCATCGATACTCTCCAAAAGAATTCTAAAATTTATTAATGAAGGGAGGCATAGCCTAGAAAAGGTTTTTAGGGTTCTATTTATAGATTCATAGAAACCCTAGGTTACAATTGATTCGCACATCTGCTTTTACAAAAAATGCCCTCTAAGAAACGACCTAGTCAACTCATGCGCACCGCCACTGTATTATGGTAAAAAAATCTTCATCTCCGGGCACTAGACGGCCGCGGAACCGCGGCATAGGTGGGGGTTGGGCCGCGGTTCCGCGGCCCATTGGTGAGGTCGTCTGATAAAGTTTTCTGGGCTCTTTCTTGATTCTTTGGGCTTTTTATTTCTTTAGTTCTTTTCTCCATTTGGCTTCTGGGTCTTCTCCAGATCTCTAGTGAACATTGTAGCGGACTTTTACCGTTGCTTCGTGATGAAGTCCTGAACCTTGCACTGTTCTGTACTGATCTCTGTGTAGGCTTGATCAAGATTCTCTGTTTGTTGGTCAAAGTCCCACTTTTGCATCGTCTTTATATCTTTTTCACTGTTTTAGATCCAAGAACCTGTAACCTGTAATGTGTAGCAGACATACGTCAAAAGCACCTGTTTATTTATAAAACGAATAAGAATGGGGAATATAATAATGCAATATTATGGTGTGAACAAGCTCCTGTGTTTATCGCCCCATTCAAGATGAAGGAGATACTTTTTGAAGTGACGGCTCTCATCCACCATATATTGGCCAAACTTCTCGTCATACTGGCCACTGGGTAGGCATCTGGCGGTAAAGGGGAGGGGCAATGGTCCTTGGCCCTTAGCGGCACTGGGCTTTAGCTTATGGGCTAGGTTGGCCCTCGAGTCCCACGGACGGGCCGTGGCTGCCCTGCATCTATAAAATATATAGATATTCATGCAATATCAAGACAAAAATTTTTTTGCATACAATAATCAATAAAACAAGGATATATACCTGGGGCGATAACAGCACGAGCATGAGCTCGGACAACAGCATGAATGGGTCGATAGTTCCTCCCACGAAGAACAGCCGGTGGCCCGGACGTGAATGAATCCTCTCCAACTAGATGATAAACAATGACGATAAAAGTAGCTTCTGAATAAAATAATACATGATCAATTTGAAGTATTATATATGTAAAGAATATTAACCTGCAGACTGCGTGAATGGTGCGGGAGCGGCCTGTGCCCCGGATGTGGAGTGTAACATTTTGGAAAATTATAAATATTAATTTATAATTTTAAATATAAATATAATGAGTGTACAAAAATGACATCGCATATGAATTTTGGTATCGGATTGATATCTACAAAAAATGTAATTATTTTGGAGAAAATGAGATATATGTGATATCTTATAAAATAACAAGTGTTTTGTTTTTAATATGATATGAGATTTTATTATAATGATTATGGTATTTAAGAGTTATGATAAGTATTTTATTTCTTTTAAAATCAAGAATTTATATTTTTAGTAACATGAAGGTATTTATATAAAAATATAATAAAGGGTTTCTATTTTCTTAAGAGGGTGGTATATGTTAATCTAGATATTAACCCTCACAACCAACACACCCTCACCCACACTCTCCTTACTCCACCTCATCCTTACAACCTTTACACCACCACCTTACAACTCTCCACCTCATTCTTTTTCTACCTATCCCTTTCATACAATTACACACATTTTTTCTCAATTGCTAAACTGAACAAAAATCGTTTATCCTTCATCCTCATCTTAAAATTTAGACCTTCACTCAAAAACCATGGATCCTTCAACAAACTTGTGCATACCATCAAGATAGAGCCACTATAACCTGTAGGAGCCTTCACCATACACTTCATGAGCTGGAATTTTCTTGTACACCATCCCTATAAGTATATCTCACCTCCTTTGTAAGTTCTATTTTGACAAATATCAGTTTTAGTGTGCAAATATCAGAAACTGAAATTTTTATGATATTTGTGAGGGTCAATTAGAATCTGGAATTACTAGATTAATCCACTAGAAAAACTAACAATACTGGGATATGGTGAGACCAATAGGAGGCAATCCCTAAAGCCCGAGCCCCTAATTTCCTAGTTCACCCGCCGGTTCTTCCCAATTTCCAGCCGCCGCCGGTTTTTCAATGTATATGTGTTTTGGGTTTTGGTCAGTAGTTTTAATTGGTGATAATTTAAGCTACTGTATTATTTGTTTTGTCCCAGATTTCATATGGAGAAATCTGGGAGTGTTCTAGTATTGTTTTAACAATATTTCCGATATTTATGATAAAGTTTTTCATATTTCTATACCTCGACTGAATTATTGACGTTCAAACGTTAATGTCAGGAGTATTTGGTCGTATTTGGATTAAGTGGGCTATAAGTTCTAACCTATGTGCGCTTAGCTCGTTGGGTTGCTTTTTTATATGATTTTTACGCCGATATGTTATAACTACAATTGTAGTTAGGATCGCAGAGATTTCCGAGACGGCAAGGACGGACAAAGCAATCATGGATTTCAACTAGCTCGGCAAGTTTGTGAGTAGATTTATATCTATGAGGGAAATCGGGTGGATGGCGTATAGCACTCCTGCAACCACTTATATAGAATAGTTATGATATATCTAGTGTAAAGTGATATGTTAGTTAACTTGGTTACATTATATTGGTGTATGGTGAGTACCTAGTAGAATTAATATGGTTATGGTTATACCTAGATATACGGTATTGGGGATAGACGTACGTGACAATTGGTCCGTACGATATGGATATGATATCGGATGGATATAGTATGAGGAAATCATATCGTACTTGTGATGACAAGAATAGCGTGCCGAATACGCCCAAGTATCATTTGGACTAGTGGAGTTATGAGTTATCCCGACTTGGGACATTATGATTGATTGAGCTATGCTCTTTTAAAAACCAACGATTCATTTTCACTTTTAAATGATAAATGACAAGAATGCGATGTTATTTCCAAAATGAATATCTATTTTAAATTAATCTAGCTTTCTTATTTCAAAATAACGTTTCGTTCCATTTTAAATGATAATGGTATAGCTCATAGCAGTTAGTTACATTTAATAATTACGCGATACGCTTACCAATTATATACATTAATTGCATTACTTTTTTATACGAACACACTGATAGAACACTGCACAACTACCGTTGAGTACTATGTTGCACGAGCGCAGATATATATGTTACACTACATCTTATTGGTACTGCCATAACACTGTAGGACCGCTATATCATGCGGTGTCTATATAGATGCCGAAACGATGTGTTATGAATTCCTTATTTTCGGAGAATTGGATTGTATTTATATGCTATGGATAGGGATAGAATTACATTTTTGCAATGGACATTTATAGAACACTTGCACAAATACTAATGATTGCCATGCAGCATAAGCAAAGACGCGTATGTTACACTACATATCATTAGTATTTCCATGATACAGTAGAACTGTTGCGTTTGTTTGCACGATTGACTATATTTACGTATGATGCCTTTATTACCTGTTGATTAATTACAAATACCATTACCATGGGTATTCGTATTTGATTCTTATGAGTTTTTATGATGTTTTTACCTTCGATGATATATATATATATATATATATATATATATATATATATATATATAGTAGTATGGGACGTTGTTTTATATATATAAATATATATATACATATATATTATCAAAATAATGCTATATGCAATGATTCTTCTTCTTTACATGATATTTTCTGGATACGATAAGTTGACGTCCACCATGAGCATGATATTTTCTGATTTGGTTTTATTCCGAACCGAGTGAGGGAGCTATACGGTTTCAGACATGCTATATATCTGGACTGAGTCGGAGAGTATACAGTCGGATACATGGTGGATCCGGTCGAGGCCGAGGGGCAGGAAGATCGCATTTTGAGGCAGGAAGCCTGGCGAGGACACTCGATACCGGAGATAGATATAAGCACGGCGGATATCTAGGGGATACTGACCGGGACTAGAGATATCGAGGGACGACCGGTCTGATGAGACGGTGTCGACGATATCTGGATTTACGTGTCAGTGATGGACACGAGAGATATGATGGTTTAGGGTGTCGATACTGGGCACTCATATATTGACGTTTTGCGATCATTCGAGATACACCGTTATAGTTTATGCGACATAGTAGCCGATCATGACTAATCCGGGGGTCAGTACCTGAATACTATTTTACCTGTTGATACATATAAAAGGATTTCTAAACGAGCTAGAGCCTCATTATTTTGACGTGTCTAGGATAACTCAAGGATTTTTTTAAACTGTAAACCTCTTAAAACTCTTTACTAAATAGCGAGACGTATATCTTAAATAAAATACATATAATACTTCATATTATTACATCTACTTTTATGTCGTGACATACTTATCCCGTGGCTAATTTAAAAAGAGATTTTACATACATATTTCAGCTACCTTATAGGCTTATACCTGGATGCATGTTATATAAATATGAGATGATATATTTTGGGTTTACGTGATAGATAGTGTTGCATTTATAGTATTAATGCATTATTCATATATTAGTACAGGATATGATAATATTATATTTTATGACCTAGGTATATCGTTATGTATTTCGATTTTTACTTTGCGATATACTTTTATTTACTGAGTTGGCAGCTCACCCCCATTATGCCCCAATTCTTACAAGATATACCGCTCGGATCATCAGCGGCTTGCGGCACACTCTTTTCTTCGGTGATTGCTTTGGTAGGTGAGTTACTGTTGTATCGTACCAACACCTGTATATATATATTCTTTTGTATCTAGTTAAAACTCTATCGACCTATAACTTGTATATTGTAGACTTAGAAGCGAGAGTTAGAGTTTGTGTTTTTGGGCATCACGCTCGTTGGAGTCGACTCTTTTATACTTATTGGTTTTGTTTCGCTTTTCTGTTCTTCGCCATTTGGCGTCGTATATTATCTGCATGGTTGCTTCGCCGTTTGGGCGTGGAATCTAGCTATCGTTGGGATACTTTATATATTATTATGCTTGTATCAGGTTTTATTCAAAATTTACAAAGGAGGTGATGCTGATTTTTAAAACGTCATAGATGCTTTTCAAACACACTTATTTAAACTAATTCCATCTAATGACTATTTTTAAACTTCACCTTCCATATTTTCGTAAAAAGGTTTAGATTCTGGGTTCTGGCTTACTTAGATCGCGTCGACATCTTCAGATGTCACGTGATTTAAGTGCCGGTCATGTGCCACTTTCGGGTCGTGACATGGAGGCACCCCCTCCAACTAGACAAAAAATGACTATATAAATAACCTTGAAATGAATATGCATATATATCTATAATATAAGAATCAAAATGAATATATGTGCAATATAGAATATATAAAAGTACCTAATGCAAGTGCGGTATCTAGGTGCGCCCCGGATTTGGAGGCACCCCCTGCAGCTAGACAATAAAAAATGACTATATAAATAATTTCGAAATGAATACGTGTGTATATCTATAATATAACAATCAAAATCAATATGCGTACAATATAGATTATATAAACGTACCTTCTATAGGTGTAGGATCTAGGTGTGCCCTGGAAGTGGAGGCACTCCCTACAACTAGACAATAAAAAATGACTACATAGGGAAATGAATATGCGTGTATAACCATAATTTATCGTTCAAAATAAATGAATATGCGTGCAATATACCTGCGGGAGCGAACGGTACAGACGGAGGGGGTACGGACGAGAGTGCAACACCAGCCTTCTGGAGCACCCTACGCAGCTCTCCAGGTGAAAGAACCGCTCTACCTCTACCGCCCCTAGAGCGGCCTCCTTCGCTTCCCCTGCCCCTTGTTGCTCCCGACATGCCCATCACCCCTAAATATATAAATGGTTGCAATCATTACATATGCACACAATACATGTATATAAGAGAAATAATGACAACAATCATGTATAGATGACATAATATAAAATTAATGATAACTTTTTTCGTTTCGTAGACATCGTAGTTGTTGTAGGAATATCTACTTAGATTTCTTTATCAATATCATTCCTAATCTAAGTAATTTCACGCTTTACCAAAGACAATCCGTCTATGGACAAGTCTTCTCTCTTCTTCCTCCTCATCGCTATCGTCCATGCAATCCTTGAATTCAGGGACATCATAAATATCCTTAGGTTTCCATCAACATACGACACTCCATCCCGGATTCTTCACACACTTTGAGTAGTATACTAGAAAGGCTTGATGCAGAAAGATGAACGGATTGTCCTCACAGAAAAATCAACGACTGTTTATACTAGTCAATCCATATTCATCTTTCCAAGTCTCGAGGTTGTCTCTCTACCTATTCATATTGGTTCGTGTATCGTACCAAATACACTGAAATATATAAATTAGTTCCGATCGTCCCTGATACTGGATACTAAGTATGCAATCTACGTATCCATAATAAACCACACCATTCAATCCTACGGTCGCAACCCCACTATTCTGGGTGATTCGAGATTTTTCTATGTCCTTAACTTTAAATTTGTATCCAAGGACACCAAATCCTTTGTAGTATGCAATCTCCATATTAGGATACTGAGCTAGACATCTTGCGTCTCTCTCTAATGATACAAACATGTTCAGATCTTGGATCTGACAAGACAAATTATGCGGAAAATACATAACGATATAGGTATATATTAACACTACTCGCAAAAACATGAGATTCGAATATCTTACATGATCAGTAAACCGGTCGCAAAAATTTTTCTGATGATATTTATCCAATCGATCATCAGCCCATTTAGGATGCACCTCATACTTCATTGTTATGAATTCTAGTATCAACATTTAATTTCTTGCTTCAACATTATATTATATATAATGATCAATTAATGAAAAACAGACTTACTCTCTAACTTCATCAAGACATCCGCTATTGAGGAGAACAAAACGATATATCTTGTTGATAAACATGGGTTCTACTATCTTATAATCAACTTTACCGTATGTCCTGTCTTGAATTCTCCGAGGCTTGTTTAGTCTCATCTCAATGTCTTCGTCTAGATACCGGGAACAAAATGTGGTTACTTCCTCTAGGAGATAACCTTGCATGAAAGAACCTTCTGGTCGATTTATATTGCGTATATAATTTTTTAGCGTATAGAAGTATCTAAAAAACATATGTTAAATAAAGAAATACAAGCATATATATAAGATAGTAAAAATTTTATAAAATGCGCGAACCAAAAAATTCAAGGTATCTTTCGACAAGATATATCCATCGATATTGTACTGGTCTGGCAAGCTTGGCCTCGGTTGCAAGATGAACCGTCAGGTGTATTATGATATCGAAGAACGACGGCGGGAACATCCACTCAAGCTTGCACAGTATTAAGGGGATCGCAATTTCTAACTTCTTAAGCACCACAACATCGATATTTTTAGCGCACAATTCCTTAAAGAAGAAGAAAAGATCGTTGAGTACAAAACCGACCAATTCAAGAAGGGAAGTCATGAGGGATAATGGGAGAAGATGCTCTATAATAACATGGTGAACATGACTTTTCATCCCATCGATCTTATCTTTCACAATCTTTATCCTCATACTAAATGATCCTGAGAAACCTGTGAGAACTTTCAAATCATGCAACACCTGCAACAACATTTTCTTCTCTAATTGTGACATATGATACGCCGCATTGGGAAGTATAAACTTGCCTGGTTTACCCGCTATCGGTTTAAAATGCAGTTTACTTCTAATTTTCCTAGTCCTGAAGATCCATCCGAATACGGAGGTTGTTTTTCGATTTTCCATCTTTACAAAGAGGCAAGTTAAGTACGTGCCCGGATACTCCCTTCTCGATGTGCATGAAGTCCAGACAATAACACACTAAATTTATTGAACAGTACGGTATGTCGTAGAAAATACTTAATTTGTTCCAGTATGGTGAAGTGTCCTGCCTTGCCGGATCTATCTCGAAGGTCACATTATCGTAACCATCCCACCGAGCAATCATGTCATCTCCGGAAAATGGGATTGGAGGCCAATGAAACTCTTGATGACCATCAAAGTGAGGACCACCAAACCTGTAGGGATGGTATAGTAGCAGGAAACACCGATGACCACAATAACAAACAGTTTTTCTATAAATCAACCGTCTCGATATTGTATCTTGGTGGCGTTAGGACATACTTTGTTACCACGTATGTACCAACTTGATAGCATTCCATACGCATGTATTCATACCAAAATATTGCATTTAATACCCCTCATTCTTATACATCTTTGTATATGGATAGTGCTTTTGATCCGTAGTTGCTACATGATTACAGATTATAGACTCTCAGTTCAGAACAATACAAATCATGCACAATCTCTACAGTTATGACAAAATTCAGAAAAACTGCCGAAAACAGATAAAATCCGGGTTCCGGTCATCCACACCCGTCAGGTACCATTTACCGGTACAAGGGACAAGATCAAGTGATGGTCATTCGTGTCTGGGACAAGCACAAAACACCAGGGATGCAGCACAAGGATCAAGATGGCAACACGGAGCTCGAGAAAGATCAAGGTGCAAAAGACAAAAAGAGTTGCCATTTTGGACTGTTGTAAATCTAAGAATATTTTGGAACTATTTTGCAAATTTGAACCTACCAAATAGAAGAAGATAGCAACATGAGAGCCCACACGAAAAATAGCGCGCCAATTCCACAAAACGACCGCGGAACCGCGAAATTTAGCACATATTGGCGGCGGATCTGCGGCCTTATCATAGTGTCTCGCGATGAATTTTCAGGGGTGTTTTTGTAATTGTACATGGACTAAGAATATTGCCCTATGGTTTCACTTCTCTACCTATATATACTCCAGATTTAGGGCAAACCAAGGATGCTATACTTTTCTTAGGATTAGTTAGTTTAGTGTCGTTTTCCTTTTCTTCTTCTTCATCTTTTCTCCATTGAAATGTAGTGAGTGCTTTAGAGTGGAATAAAAATGAAGATGAAAATTTTATCTAGCTTGTATTTTTATTACTTTCTTGTTATTTTCTTAGTTGTGTAATTGTGTTTTTTCTTTGATAAGTAGTTGTTGGTTTTCTTCATATGTTCTTCTCTTCTCTTTTGTTTTTCATTTGCAAAACGATGATGCTGAAGTGTGATTTTTGCTTAGGTAAGATCCCAAGAAACTAGTTTATGGCATCGTTCTCATTTCTTTTCTCCCCTTCAATTTTGTTTCCTTTTTTATAATGAGTGAGTAGTTTACTCATTTGTTAGGGTTAAGCAAGTGTGGTATGAGGGATGGAAAAATCCCTTGTGTTTCTTTTCGCCAAACAACTTGAAATCGAACTTAGACCAAACAAACACAACCCTCTCCCTTAGGCGAGCTATAAGTGACATATAGCCGTGACCTAAGTCGAGAATTCCTTGAGGCGCACTACAACATGACATGTAGTTATGACCTAATTAGAGACTTATGTGTGTTAGGCCTGGGGTTGGAAATAAGAGTATGGAACAGACGGATAAAGGGCACTAGGAATGGATTTAGCGTTGGAAAGCTTACTTAAACTAGAAAATACAATTCCTATGTCCTCCTAATCGCCGTTACTTCCGATTATTCCAACATCATTTTAATTATGGCACAAGATAAGCATAAGATTAATTCCTAACTCTACTAACCAACCCTAACCCTAACAAGTTCTTTTGAACATATATACACAACACTTAGGATAGAATCGAACAACTTGTACATTTTTACTTGACTCGTCTAAAATAAGAACGAAAATACACACCATCTCTCTGTGGATCGACTCGTACTCAACCGGGTAGCTACAAGCGAAACCGAATTGATTGCGGTAAGTAGAAAAAGTAGAACGCATATCATATCACGAAATTTCTACCAATCAAATGACATCGTTGTCGGGGAGACGGTAGCGTATTTCTTTCTTATTATTCGGGTCATTATCATGTGTATATTTCCAAAACTATAAAAATTTCAAAAACTCTAAAAACACCATAAATATAATAAAAACTATCTTATTATTTTTTGATCATTTTGTGCTAGTCTGCAGGAAATTCTGGAGCAAGTGCCGTAATCTAAACAAAAACCAGAGGCTGAAACCAAAAGAACAGAACAAGAGAAGTGCACTGAGGAAATTTGGAGACAAGATTCAAAAACTCCACCGCGAAACCATGGTCTTGCTGTTCATTTAGCCGCGGATCTGCGGCAAAAATTTGGCTTCAGAGCCCCAAATTTTTGTGAGTCCTTATCTTCTACATAATTCCCCTCTGAGCTCCAATAAATTGTTTTTTCTGTAGATTTCTTTGCACAAATTGCACCGCCGCCAAATAATTTTTTTTGTTTTAGATTTTGATTGTTCTATCCCTTTGCATACAATAATACGGACACTAAGGGGATTGACACCAATTCAGATTGGGTAGAGATTTCATCACTCTTTCTAGGACCCCAAAAATCACAAAAAGCATGCGCATTATCTTGAGTAAATTAAAAAAATATTTAGACCAAACTTATAAGGACCTGTCGTGCTCATTTAAGATAAGTGAAAGTTGCGGGGAATCGGTCGTTTATATAAACTTGACTTTGTGGTGCCTAGGCTTGACAAGTGAGGAGATAATTTTAAAAGGCACATCTCATGGTGATTCGTGAGCGGAACTCACCTTACCTCACTTGTGCTTACCTGACCACAATTGGCAATGAAGAGACGATTCGAGAGCTATCCTGCAACTTATCTCTTGAAAGTCTAGAAGCGGTCTAATTGGAGTTTGAAGACTCTGGTTCTAGGTGTTGCTTGTGCATATTATGATTGTGATTTTGATTGTTTGAAGTCTAGCCCCATAATTCCGTATTTTTTTCTTCAAAAAACCAAACAAAAATTAAAAAAATTAAAAAAAATCCAGAAAAAAATTACAAAAAGTTGCCCACCTTCCACTATCTCTACTTTTCACTCCTATAATGGGTATCCCTAACTGAGCTGCTCTTGCCGAACTTTGGTACACTCAACCAAATATTTTATCATACAGTTCTTACTTTGGTATAACTTCTAATGATGCAACCATACCAAAAATTTCTTTAAAAGATCACATAGACGCTTCTCGACAAAACAAATGGACACCGCAATCCACTTCGTATCAACCGTTTCAAACTCCCACACCTTCTTACATTGATACCCCTTCTGAGAGTCATGTGGTGACTCTAACACCCATGTCCATTGCTGAGTACATTGAATAATCCCTTAACCGATCTTTCACTCCTTTCACCACTCCAAATTTTTTAGGACAACTATTCCAATCACCTTCTTATCAAAATGTTGATCCTCATCATGTTCATTCTGCGCATCCATTCAATTCCTATCATTCATACCCGACCTTTAAACCTTCTCTAGATATTTCTTTTGAAAATCCATTTGGGAGTTTCATGTATCCAAACGAATTCGGATCTTTTACTGAAACCCCTTCACAATCCATGTATAGTTTTGAAAGAACATTGGAAGAATTTCGGGTAGTTTCGTGCCGAAAAATTAAGGAATTGAATAACTCCATGGCCGCTCTTACAACCTAACGAACTAGTCCAAAATTTTACAATGTATGATGAGCCGATAGGACAATTTGATAATTTGAGTAGTGAAAGTAAGTAATCCACCCTTCAAAATCAAGCCTACCCACTCCCAATTAAATTCCACAGCTCCAGTTTCAAAAGTCTATCGAGCAAACCAAATGATTCACCGATTGAGAATAGCATGTTTGATGAGTTATGTGAAAGTAAGTCTTAGCACCTCTACTAGGTTTATACAAGCATCAAGTATGCAATTTTAAAAAATCTAGAGATCTAAACTATACTAACCTAGAATCGAACTAGAGAATTAGGGTATTTAGTGTAAGCAGACAAGTTCTACACTAAGTGAAAAGAGAATACAACCTTTGTAGACCGGTTCTTTACTTCTAAAGCTCCAAATAGTAGTCTCTAGAACTCTTCTTAGACTCCACTTGGTGAAAGGAAAGAGTTTGCTTTGTATTCTTCGAAGCCGAAGATGATCCACCTTGAAGTCTCTCTAACTCAAGCTCACTCTTCACTAATCAAAATATTAGTGAAGCAAACAACCTAAACTAAAGGGCTAGTAAAGTATAGGTTGATGAAGTAGGAATTTTGCTCACTAAATTTTCTTCTTTTCTTTTCTTTTCTTTTCCTCACCTCAAGAAAACCTAAAGAAGATAAGAGAATTAAATAGTAGATGAACTTGGAATGATAGATAGAACCATGAGGTGAAGTGATAAGATGGTGTGGAAAAATATCTATGAATAATCCAAGGGAAATGTGATGAGTCATGGCTTCTCAAGGCTTCCACAAGCATCCATAAGAAATGACTCATATCTCATTTTCTTTTATTCATAAATAAAACCAATTATCCACTCATCACAACCTCATGTGTGATTCTCATGCATCCTAGTTCTATGTATCATCAACCATGATACAATGTGTAATACACACACACACACACACACACACACACACACACACACACACATGTATAAAGAGAAGAAAAACTTTAGTGAGCCAATATTAGTTTTATATATGTGTGTGTGTGTATCAAATATATTAATATATATTAAATTAGTAAATCAGCACTTGATTCAATAATCCGGTTATATCATATATAACCGACTAATATGATATATATATGTATATCACATTATTAAATCAACTCTTGATTCAATATATATATGTATATCAAATTATTAAATCAACACTTGATTCAATAATCCGGCTATATCACATATAACCATCTAATATTCAATACTAGTTTTTATATATATATATATATATATCAAATTATTAAATCAACACTTGATTCAATAATCCGGCTATATCAAATATAATCCGGCTAATATCAAATATACAAATATATATATCAAATATATATATTAACAACGTATACATATACCATTGAATCAACACTTGATTCAATAATCCAGTTATATCACATATAACATGACTGATATCAAATATCGCGAAATTAGAATACGGTATCATATACTCGTATCGAATCAAACACCCGCACATATCTTAATATGTGCCCTACTTCGTTTCGCTTGAGCTAGGAAAGCTCTGTGTATGATTCTAAAGACTCGTCAATACGCCAGCAGTAGGTAAAGATCGCATCAAATACCCACAAGCCGTCAGCGGTACTAGCTGAACGTAACGGCTACCAAGGTATTGAATGAATAGAAGATCAATAAGTAAGCTTGTCCAAACTCCTGTAAAGCGTATAAACAACACTTCCCGTAGAGTCCGGTCTGTTTGTTTGATATGTCGCATATCGAGTGTAACAACTCCAATTCTTGTGTACATAAAATTGTTTAAAAGTTAATGTACAATTGGGGTATTTACATTTCCTGTGAGTACTATAAGAATTTGTTTTGCTTTATTACAGCATGAAAGAGCTTGTAGCTCACTGGTAAGACCTTGCACTACTGAACCATAGCACCCGAGTTCAAATCGCATCAGCCACACATTCTATTTAATTAAATTTCTTTTAATTTTTTAGAAGCCCAAGAGTCTACACGTGCACAACACGTAAAACCAAAAGTCAGAAATAAAACAAACATATATACTGAAGAAGCCAAAGCAAACCCTAGCCCCAACCGTCGGAAATAACCCGGCAACTAGTTCAAAAAAATCCGCCGTCGCTGGGTCAGACAATCCCAAATGCTTCCAAACTTCACCCCCTGCACCGTTTCAGCTTCCCCACTAACCCCACATTGATTGTTTGCTCTGAATATTTCCAGAGAGCAATAAAATTCCATTTAATCCCAATTTTAATGCATTCTTTTAAACACCCTAAACCCTAATTTTTCCCTACAAATACCACCTTCATTTCATACCTCCTCACTCACAATTCTCTGCCAAAACTCTCAAGAAATTTCCAAGTTCCTATAGTGTGCAAGTGGAGTTAACAAAGGGCGAAGCTCCGACGTAGTTCCGGCGACGATACAAGAAGTTTCCGGAAACGAAACGAAACACCGACGAATTCTAGATCTCCTCCTACCTCTACCCTCTTATCAAAGCCAATAAGTCCCCCTCCCCCTCTCATTCTCTAATCTAAAAACTTTAAATTCTAAAACCCGACGGAAGGGGAGTTAATCTGACTTCCGATACGGCTTTCTTTGAAAACTATATTTTTTCTTAATCAAGATGCCTTTATATCATCACATATTATTCATTAAATATTAATAAACATCTTTAACAAGTTTCATCACAAAAGATTGTTATATGCATCTTTTATCGCAATTTTATATTAAAATACCACAAACTTTAGTTTCCGACATAAACTCTATAATACCTTTATACCTTTAGATAACTCACGAGGTAATAAGCTACCTCCTCAAAACACACATATCTAATATAACACGATAGAATTTGGGAACATAGATTCGGGAAAATACGACATTTACAAATAACTACCTTCAACTTATAAAACATTTTTCTATAAGAAGTGTATTTGACAATTCTTTGCAATTGCGCCTCTACAACCCACTATTGGGGACCCCGTTCGGTATGGTGCGGATTATCTCACATATTAGGGCCTAGTAGAGTGAGATGCAGACCTCCTCACGGACCATACGATCTCGAAAGATTTTTAATACATTTTTTCTTTAGAAAATGTGATTTCTATTATAAATAAAACTTATATTTTTAATAAATAAATAAATATATATGTAATTAATATCGAAATATCTATTTTTAATATTTATAATATTCCATAATTTCAAAATTCAAGAAAAACATACCATTTACAAGAAAATACCATACAATACCAATATTTCAAACAAATACCTTATACTTTACCGTCTAGGTCATACTCACTAGAAATTTCATATTGAATAAAAGAAATATCTATGAAAACTCTAAAGATGATAATTAAATACTTGAGGAATATTTTGAAAATATAACAAAATTATTTCACATAAAACCCCCTCAAGTTATACTAAATTACAATAAGGACCCTAGTAAACAAAGGTTTAAGCGGAACTAGTCTCTTGAGCCTCACGGCGCCGGAGATATGGGTGCTTGCCTATTTAAGGTAGACAATTTAACAAACGGTGTTATCAACACGGTAATTGTCTTGGAAAAAGACACAAATTCTGCCGTCCATGTGCAGCAGTTACCGATAACATCAAAATCAATTCAGGACTTCAAGTTCTTTTCTAAATGTCTGACTCAGACTGAGTCTCGATATAATCAAACTGACTTGAATATGATTGAAGTATATATTCAACATGAATCCATGAATCCATATATTCAATCTATTCAATCTATACAACTTGACTGAACTGAACTATGGATATACACCATTTACATGTTCATCCATTATATCCGTTCCAGTACTGATAGCATGGTTTCGGCAAGTCATCCGTCTATATTCAATATACAATACAAACAATACAACAATACAATCAATATATCGCGGAGTTTATAAGGGGTAGATTGGTACGGAAGGTGTTAGAAGTGGCACGAGACTGTAACCATAACACACCTAACCTGAATATCCATTGCCGTTGTACCGTGGCAGAATGGTTCCTTGTGCTCCGTATACCTTAATCTCCGGAATAGTGGGACACCTCTCGTATACACTGGCATTTTCTGTACCAAGCTACAAACAACAGCGTTAACACTAAATAACAACATTATACAGATATACTCTATATTCTGTCTATTCCATTCTTGTCTATTTACGGGACTTGCCGAGCAATTTGTTCGCTGACGACATTCTCTTTCTTCTTCTTTGGAATGTCGTCAGGTTTCTCGGACTCACTGGAGATCGATCCCAGCAGCGAGGACTTGGACCAGTTTGCTGAAGATCCGAAGCTTTAGTTTCACTTGTACATTTCCTTTACATTTCTGTTATGCTACTGTTTAGGCATTGCTTTCATTCCATGTATTTACCTTTCCATATATATTGTAAAAAGAATGTTAATAAATAAAGTTGATGTTCAATTATATCTATTTTTATTGTCTCTTGTGCATTTTACTTATATTGCTTAGATACGCTTAACGTGTTTACTTCAGAGTAAATACGGAGCGGCCTCGTCGCGTCCTCTGCCCGTACACTGGAAAGCGGGGCGTGGCATCGAGTCTAAGGTTGGAATTGTCAGACCCCAGTAACTTCATAAGTCATGCCGATGTGTGGCTTATAACCATTTGAGAAACTAATGATAACATTTACCAGTAAATCTCATCAGCCCTGGCCAGGGACTTGCTGTTATAGCCAATCGAGCATAGCGCAACATCAACTCCCAATACCGGGAGAGACGAAACCCCTCCTATCGCTCATTGCCTCCATGTGACTCGGGACTGTACCCAAAATCCACCTGTTTTCATGACTCGTGGTAGGGAGGAAATCAAAGCACGATGGAAACCACACAAGACACTATGATGATCTCGGGTCTACAGACTAACCTGTATAAGTGTCAACAGAGAACTTCTTTCTCACGATAGGTATGGTACCATCTAGGAGTTCTTGGCGAGTCATGTTCGGTGTACCCATTCTCTAATGAACACTTGTGTAGAATCTTTGATGTCAAACACCAATGGTTGTGGGATCAACCATGGCCCATACAAGGTCAAGAAACGTACACACTATTCTACTCTGGAATATTGATGCCCTGTATCGATACTCTCTCGACTAGGAACTGTTAAAGGATGTGCTTGTACACTACACAAGCCCCACTAGTATGATCTGCATCATAGTCCTGGTAGTCAAGCCAATATCCTAGGGGCTTTATCAACATGTATCAGAGAGACGGTATAATAATACAAGTGTACATGTTAAGATAAAGAGCAACCAGACAGCATACTATCATGCCGAGCAAGAAAGTCCTCTATTTATATGTCCAAGCATCCACTATATCATATAATAATGGCCTTTAGGGCATACATATTCCTAACATTGTGCAACTACTGTTTGTTTGATTTACCCGATTATCAAGGGACCCTGTCAAGTGAAACCACTACCACTCTGTTTGATTTCTACATTTCCAATCTAGAAAAACAACCGATTGACAACCATGCTTTTGATGAGATGCCTGAGAAATTAAAGTTTGACTTGATTGAGGATATTGATATTGGAGATAATTTTGATGATGAACCGACAGTCTTGAATGAGTTTTTCTCACCAATTCAATACTTTCCTTCATATCCATATGGACATCATCCCGAACCGTTCACTGTTTTTCCCATCCCATTTGCTTCCGGATATCATTGATGATGATTTGATCGAGTGTATAGATGAGCTTAATTTTGCGAAGAATTTTGAGGATATCTTTGAGAATAAACTCATTCTTTTGGATAAGTTGGATGTTCCGATTCATCATGTCCCTTCCTTTTACTATGAATATCCTCCTGAACACTTAACCGATACCATTTCTCGTTCACTTTCCTCCATCTTTTCCATCATTTCCAAATTGCAGGACGACGTATCAAATTCATTTCTCACATCTGGTTTACCAAGTTCGGTTGGCCCATGTTTTCTAATAAATTTTGAGATGTTTGACCCCATTTCTCAACGGATCGATAAATCAGTATAGTTAGAAAATTCCAGTTTCACATCATTACAAACTGTACTAATTTTTTCAATCAATTTTCAATCTCAAGTTCATGCTCCATTTCTTTCTTCCCTCCGTTCATCTCCTCATTTACCGAGACCGTATACCACTTCCATCCACACACGGTCTCACGTATTCGTCATTTCTTTCCTCTACATGTTCTTTCTCCAACCATGGCATCATCAAGATAAAATGTTTGAATGATTAGTGTTAACTTTTGGTCTGTTTCAGGCCTTGTATAGATTGATGATGTTCTCTCCCCCCTGACTTTGAACTTCAATGCTTAAACAGTGGAAACACCGTTCTACTTAAGTTTAGGGGAACCATTTTGTGTGTATAATTTTCTTTTTACTTTTTCTTGTATTAAAACAAAACAAAACTGACAAATTTTGATCTCTCAACAATTTTGACCCTCATTGTGTAGTATTACAATGAGAGCTATGTCAAGTTTAAGTTTGGGGGTGTGATCGGTAAGATTTCTATCTTTGCATTCATGTGTATATTTTGCATTTGCATACTTATTTGAAGACCCATAAAATCTGAAAAAAATTCCAAAACATAAAAACTTTGTCGTCAAGTTAACAATTAGGGTAATTTAGATTTTATTCCGAAAATTTAGCTTGATAGGTTAGAAATAACTAAATCTTAAGCTTAAAAATTGAAAATCCTAAAAATAACCCTCTTTGGGTTTAACCGTAGTAAATATACGTCCTTAAAATTTTTTAGAAGTAAGTAATCTTGAGTTCAATTCTTGAGTTAAGTTGAGACGAAGGGAAAGTATTGAAAGTTTTATTGAAAAATAAGTCTGAAAAATAGTTCATATTCTTGAGTCCAAATTCATCAGGTATATCTACATACTGCACTTACACGCACCTTGAAACTTGGGATAGTAAAGGATACGTAAAAATACTCTTGCCTGAAAGGTTGGTATGAAAGAAAAAACGGTATTTGTAGCCCACTACCATAAGAGCATCACTGAAAAAATATATCCGATCTTAAAAAAAAAGAAAAGGAAAAAGAAAGTATATTGCAAAATCTGGAAACTACTATTTACGCCTTAATAAGCTGACACAATCAGTAATCGGCTAATTAGTGCTTCAGAAAGCAATAGTAGTCGTATGAAAGATGTGTGAGCGAATCCACCCAACATTAATAAAAAGAAGTGGTACTAGGTATTAGAGTAAGCGTACTATAGCTTGAATTGAATTCTTAAGTGTAGCTGTGAAATTTACACACACGTAAAGATATACGATCAATATTTGGAGGAGATATAGAAATAAAGAATAAATATTATGTTTTCCGTAAAGATGATAAAAATTCCGGATTGGAGACTGCGCTTTAGAAGGAAAACTCAAAAGATGTTGATGTCTTTATAAACTGACAAAACGTATAAGATCTTAGATTGAAAGAATAGGAGGTGTGAAGAATAAGGGTGGATATTTCTAACTTAGGATGATAGAGTTTCTAACTTAGATGCCAAACCGTAGGATTATGGTCGATGTTAACTTATGAAACTAGCTTGATAGGATTTTGTGGGTAGTATCTGTTGAAAACTCTCAGGAGACTGTAGGGTGTTTTTCATACCCCATTGAGATGGAAATATGCGTTGCTTGCCAGGCGTATATAGATTCCCCCTTCCTAGGTTAGGTTGGAGTTTATTGATTGTGCGGATTCGAATATCCAGCAACCACGGACTAAACTGTCGTTAATTACCCCTCGCCATTAGAGCAAGGGAATCTCCGATTGACGGGTAAAACTGGTCATGCGAACTCAATGTGCGATGTGCATTGTGTGTTGAAAGGGACTAGGACGTGTCAGGGGCCTCGCAGAGTTTACGGGGGTCCCGCTACTCGGATAGTGGGCTGGGGGTCAAAGGGGCTAGTAGCCCCCTTACGGGGTGCGGGGTAGCACCACGTTAGAAATTTTTTTCTAACGGGAGACATTTTTTGAGTATGGAGCGTGATGGGAAAAGGGGTGAGTAACATCCTAAGGAAGCGTGAGATGGCATATGGGCGCTCGGCTCCCACGGGTCACGCACGCGACCACTGGACGCCAGCGAGTCACGCGTGCGGCACGCGACCGCTGGAAACACCAGCGGAAGAAAGGACTAAACCTTGGGTTTAAAGTTGAACTCCTTAACAGGAATTAGGCGTGGATTTGGAGTTAAACTCCAAAAGATTTGGATTTGGGGTTAAACTCCTAAAATATATAGATTAGGAGTTAAACTCCTTTGAAAATTTGGGTCTTGGAGTTGAACTCCTCAAAGATCTTCGGAAATGATCAAGGAGGACCCCTTTCTTCTTCTTTGAGCCTTGGATCCTCCCAAATTGGGATTTTTTAGGTGGGTCTTCTTCCACCTCCTCTCTTTTTACTGGGTCTTGAAGAAAAAGAGAGGTGAGATTAAAAATCTTCCTTTTAGAAATTTGATAGGAGATCCAAACTCCCCTATGAGGGTTTTATGGAGAAAAACTATTCCTTTTTAGGAAAAAAAGAGTTAAACTCTTGATTTAATTCAAAAAAAGAAAGAAGGTTTAGAACCTTGAGGTAAGGGAGGGAGGCACAGAATCCTAATTTTTGAGGGGAATGAATTATTCCTTTCATTTCATCATCATATTGCCTTATATAGGCTTACAAGTTTACACATAGCCTCTTGGGCTTTACAAAATGTCATTTTGCCTATCTCATTCCTCATGTGCTTATTTCTTTTGCACATGAGCCATGCGCTTTACGAAATTTAGGCTATATGCTCGTTTTCATTACATTTATTCATAAAAATTACATCAAAATTATTTATTACATAATTTTCTTCTTGGCATGGGGAAGACCGGCCTTTACATGTTTGGGCTCAACTTGGGAATGGGCCCACTTGACTTGGGGCTGACTTTGACTTTGACTTTGACTTTGTCAACTGGGGTGTAATTTTTAATCCCAACAGAGACAAAACTCCACATATTAGGGACACCTAGAGGTTTAACGGCTTGTTACACCCGCTAAGTGCAACCGTGATGCCTATGAAAGTGAGCTTAGCACTTTTGTTTGAAAATAAATTGGTTTTGCTCGGGACGAGCAAATGATAAGGTTGGGGGTATTTGTTCACACCAGAATATTGCAATTAATACCACTCATTCTTATGCACTTTTGTATATAGATATGTCCTTTTGATCCGTCTTTGCAACATGATTACAGGTTACAGGTTCTCAGTCCAGAACAACGCAAATCATGCACAATCTCTACAGTTATGACAAAATTCAGAACAACTGTCGAAAACAGATAAAATCCGAGTTTCGGTCATCTACACCCGTTAGGTGCCGCTTACTAGTATAAGAGACAAGATTAAGATGGTCATTCGTGTCTGAGACAAGCACAGAGCACGAGAGAGGCAGCACAAGGATCAAGGAAGAAACGTGGAGCTTGAGAGAGATCTAAGCACAAAAGACAAAAAGAGTTACCATTTTGGACTGTTGTAAATCTGAGAATATTCTGGAACTATTTTGTAAATTTGAACCTACCAAACAAAAGAATATAGTATTACGAGAACCTACATGAAAAATGGTGCACCAATTCCACAAAACGAACGCGAAATCGCAAAATTTAGCACATATTGTCGGCGGATCCGTGGCCCTATCATAGTGTCTCACAACGAATTTTTAGCGGTGTTTTTGTAATTGTACATGGGCTCAAAATATTGCCCTAGAGTTTCACTTCTCTGCCTATATATACTCCAGATTTGAGCCAAACCAAGGATGATATACTTTCCTTAGGATTAGTTTAGTTTAGTGTAATTTTCCTCTTCATCTTCATCTTTTCTCCATTGAAATATAGTGAGAGTTTTAGAGTGGAAAAATAATGAAGATGGGAGTTTTATCTAGCTTATATTTTTATTACTTTCTTGTTATTTTCTTAGTTATATAATTATGTTTTTTCTTTGATAAGTAGTTGTTGGTTTTCTTTATATGTTCTTCTTCTCCTCTTATTTTTTGTTTTCCATTTGCAAAACGATGATGCTCAAGTGTGATTCTTGCTTAGGTAAGATCCCAAGAAACTAGTTTATGGCATCATTCTCATTTCTTTTCTCCTCTTCAATTTTGTTTTCTTCTTATAATGAGTGAGTAATTTACTCACTTGTTAAGGTTAAGCAAGGGTGGTATGAGGGATAGAAAAATCCCTTATGCTTCTTTTCGCCAAATAACTTGAAATCGAAATTAGACCAAACAAACACAACCCTCTACCTTAGACGCGTTATAAGTGATATATAGCCGTGACCTAAGTCGGGAATTCCTTTAGGCACACTACAACGTGACATGTAGTTGTGACCAAATTGGAGACTTGTTTGTGTTTGGCCTAGGGTTGGAAATAAGAGTATGGAACGGACGGACAAGGGGCACTATGAATGGATTCAGCGTTGGAAAGCTTGATTAAACTTGCAAATACCATTCTTACGTCCTCCTAATCCCCTTTACTTCCGATTATTCCAATATCATTTTAAAGATGGCACAAGACAAGAACAAGATTAATTCCTTGTTAGTGATATGTGCCCTAGAGGCCATTATTGTATAGTACTGGTTTGTATATTACATTTTGGAAGCTTAGGATATTACATTTTGGAAGCTTAGGATATTCACAGATATAATAACAGTCTTGCTCAAAATGGTTGTATGCTACTTGGTTTGATTCTACCTCACTATGTGCATATATTTCTTTTAGCATATCGCTAATACATATTGGTAGAGCCCTTAGGATCTTTGCTTGACTACCAGTATTGTGATGGCAGTAACACTAGTGGGGGTTGGATAGTCTATAAGCTGTAAGTCGATGCTATGCACCTCGCGGAATCGCGGGGAGGCGGAAGGTGTAAAAAAACGATTATTTTAGGATCATAACATCGACAAAATAGCCATGATCGTAATCTAAACCGTACTAGCAATAACAAATGAAGTATAAATCAAAGTGCAGAAGTTATACCTCAAGAAATCTGGTCCTTCTTCTCCTTATCTCGCTGTCCTCCTCACGTGCACGAACTCTTCGAAGTAGTACGGATGTCGTCTCCTCGTTGGCTTGCTCGAATCCTAGATGATCCACCCGAACGTTTGTGCACCAAGCTATTTCTTCTATACCAAAGAAACTAGATCAAGTAGTTAGCTAAACTAAATGACCTAGGGTGTGTAAATGATGTAGATGGATTGAGGAGTCTAATTTAGCACAAGGTTACTCAACTCATGAGTGTTCTTGAGCTTGAGGGAATTGGAGAATGCTTAAAAGAAATGGTGTGAACTCAAGGATGAAGAAGGATAGGGTTTTTTTTCTCTCTTGTCTAAACTAAACTCTCTTCTATTATCTCATAGAAAAAACTATTTCAATAATAGATATGAGGTTCAATAATCAAACAATTGACTCATGGGTCAAATGACCAACATGTGTCCTTAAAACCCAAGTCCTTATTCATGCATAATACACATCATTTCCAAATTACCCAAAATGTATTAATTATTTAAAACTAAAATGATTAATACAATTAAGTCATGCCATCTACAAATACATTTTATACAAATTACAAAAACGCCCCTCGTCTGTATATACATACATGAATTCGTATTCCGAAAAATACGAATGCCGAAGATGAAGACAATCCATCGGTACAATACTAGGATCTGGCTTAAACCTAAGCACACTAGTATTGTCCGTCCGAATCATCGTGCGTGCACAAGTGTACGCACGTGATCGAACCCTTTCGTAAAACCATTCCATATCAACACGTTTTGCTCGATGCATGGAAACGCTCTGTGTGAGACTCTAAAGACTCAACTCTACGCTGGCAGTGGGTTTAACCATAGGCCACAAGCGGTACTAGCTTTACGTAACGGTCCCCAGGTATTGTCGATAAGAAAGCAGATGAGCATAACTCATCCGAACTCCTACTGAGTTTTTATGTGTCAATCTCCGTACAGTCCGGTCTGTCAGTCTAAGAGTGTCGCATATCGGGCCTAGGGGACGGTAAATGTCAGACCCCTAATAGCGGTATAAGTCGTGTCGAAGTACGGTCCAATACACCCTGAGAAACTACTGGAGTGCTTTCCAGTAAATCTCGCTTGCCCTAGTCAGAGACTATGTGTAATGGAGTTCCGAACACAGCGCGATGTCAACCCCTAATACCGGGAGAGACGAATCCTATCTAACCGCCACTGCCTCCAAGTGCTTCGGGACTGCACCCAACTACTACCTATTTGCACGACTTAGTAGAGCCGTGGTAGGGTAGTAATCTAAGAATAGTGGGAACACACTTAAGGCGAAGCAGTAATGTCAAGTCAACAGACTAAGCTGTACTCATGTCACCTGGGAACTGCTATCTGACGATAGGTATATTACCAACCAGCAGTTCCCAATGAGTCCGTCTAGTGTAACTTACAACCTAATGAGCACCTGCATACTATCTCCAGTACGACGTAACGATGGCTGTGAGACAGACCATCTCCCCTGCTGGGAAGAGAAGCGTATACACTAGTGTACTCTGGAGTACCGATGCCCTATATCGATATTCCAGCGACTACGGACCTGTATAAGGATGTGCTTGTAGATTACCCAGCCCCCACTAGTGTGACTGCCATCACAACGCTGGTAATCAAGCATAGATCCTAAGGGCTCTACTAATATGTATAAGCAATATGCTAAAAGAAACATATGCACATATTGAAGTAGAAACAAACCAAATAGCATACTACTATTTTGAGCAATACTGTCAATACAACTGTGAATATCCCAAGCTTCCATTAACTAATATACAAACTAGTATGATACAGTAATGGCCTCTAGGGCATATACACTAACAATCTCCCATATGCACTAAGGCGATGTACTGGCATATCGCAGACCTATCATCTCGAATAGCCTCTCGAACTGTGTCTGAGAGATGGCCTTTGTGAATGGATCTGCAGTGTTGTCCTCTATAGCAACTCTCCGAATCTCGATCTCTCGGCGATCCACGATCTCCCTGATCAGGTGATATTGCCTCAAGATGTGTCTGGACTTCTGATGGGACCTGGGTTCCTTTGCTAAAGCTATAGCCCGTTGTTGTCACAATACAGAGGTATTGGACCAACAATGGATGGAACCACCTGAAGATCTGTTAAGAAATTCCTCATCCAGACTGCTTCTTTTGCGGCGTCAGAGGCAGCAATATACTCCGCTTCTATCGTTGAGTCAGCAACGGTATCCTGTTTGGAACTCTTCCAACACACCGCCTCTCCGTTGAGGGTAAAGACATAACCCGACATGGACTTGGAGTCATTCTTATCACTCTGGAAGCTGGAGTCAGCAAAAGCCTCAATCTGGAGGTCTTTTCCGCCGTAAACCAAGAACATTTCTTTAGTCCTTCTCAGGTACTTGAGAATGTTTTTTACCGCTATCCAGTGGTTCTCTCCTGGGTCTGACTGATACCGGGTTACCACGCTTAGTGCGTAAGCTACATCTGGTCTGGTACACAACATCGCATATATTATAGAGCCTACTGCAGAAGCGCAGGGTATAATAGACATGCGATCCCTTTCCAAATCAGTCTTGGGAGACATTTTTTTGGAAAAGGTGACTCCGTGACAAACCGGCAGGTTTCCGCGTTTGGAATCTTCCATACTGAATCTTTTCAGTATGGTGTCGATATACCTGGACTGTGAAAGTCCCAACATCCTTTTTGATCTATCACGATAGATCCGGATCCCCAGAATGTAAAAGGCATCACCCAGGTCTTTCATGGAGAATCTTTGTGATAAGAATCTTTTGACAGATTGTAGGGTAGGAACGTCATTTCTTATCAAGAGAATGTCATCCACGTATAGTACGAGGAACACTACAGTTCTTCCTACAATCTTACTATATAAGCATGGTTCATCTGGATATTTGATAAAGTCAAAGTCTTTGACTGTTTCATCAAAACAGATGTTCCAACTCTGCGATACCTACTTTAGTCCATAAATGGACTTTAGCAGCTTGCACACTTTCTCGCTGCTCCCACTCTGATTAAAACCTTCTGGCTGATCCATATAGACGCACTCTTCTAAATGTCCATTTAGGGAAGCCGTCTTTACGTCCATTTGCCAGATCTCATAATCGTAGAAGGCAGCAATGACAAGAATAATCCGAATGGATTTAAGCATAGCCACTGGAGAAAAGGTTTCATCATAGTCCAAATTAGATCTTTGACGAAAACCTTTTGCACCAAGTCTAGCCTTATAGGTTTCAACCTGTCCATCTACACCAATCTTCTTTTTGAAGATCCATTTGCAGCCAACGGGTGTTACCCCTTCTGGAGCAATGTCCAAAGTCCATACTTTGTTAGTGTACATGGACTCCATTTCGGTCCGCATTGCATCCAGCCATTTTACCGAGTCACCGCTCTGAATGGCTTGCTGGAAGCTAGTTGGATCATCATTGTCAATAATGCAATCCTTTCTATCCCCGTCTATGAGAAAACCATAGTATCTCTCGGGCGGATAAGATAGCCTACTACTCCTGCGGAGTGGTGCGGGAATATCCTGTTCTTTTGAATTTTCTAGTTCTACTATGCTTTCAGTAATAACTTGTGGTTCTGGAATTTCTTCAGTTCTACTGCGTTCCCACTTATCTGATTTTCTAAAAATTCAGTTTCAAAGAAGCAGGCATGATGAGAAACAAACACCTTTTGTTCCTCTGCGAAATAGAAAAAATACTCCTTAGAGTTCTTTGGGTATCCCACAAACTTGCACTGTACTGAGAGTGCCTCGAGTTTGTCCGTATACTGCTTTTTAACAAAAGATAGACATCCCCATGTCTTAAAGTGTTTAAGATAGGGTTTCTTCCCACTCCACATCTGATATGGTGTGGTAGGCAGTGACTTAGTAGGAACCCGGTTCAAAAGATATGCAGCTGATTCTAGTGCATAACCCCAGAAAGATTGCGGCAACTCAACATTACTCATCATGGAACGAACCATATCCAATAGGGTTCTGTTTCTCCTCTCTGATACACCATTGTGTTGTGGTGTGTATGGAGGAGTAAGCTGAGAGAGAATTCCTTTCTCTTTTAGGTAATCCAGGAATTCGGCACTCAAGTATGCACCACCTCGATCAGATCTTAGTGTCTTGATACTTTGCCGGTTTGGTTTTCCACTTCATTCTTATATTCTCGGAATTTCTCAAAGGCCTCGGATTTATGTTTCATCAAGAAGACATGTCCATACCTAAAGAAATTATCCGTAAAAGTAATGAAATAGGAATAACCACTTCTTGCAAGTGTAGACATTGGACCACACACGTCGCTGTGTATTAGTCCCAAAAGCTCACTTGCTCTTACTCCGTGTCCAGTGAACGGAGTCTTTGTCATCTTTCCTTTGAGACATGATTGACAAGTTGCATAAGATTGATATTCGAACGGATCCAAATATCCTTCTTTATGTAATTTGGTCAACCTTGTTTCATTGATGTGACCTAGTCTATAATGCCATAAGAAAACATGATTTAATTCTGGAGACTTTCTTTTGTGTGTATTCTGGACATTGGAAATCCGTGGTTCGTTTAATACGTATATACCGTTGCTTAATGTACCCAACCCAATCAAACCATGATTAAAGTGGATGTTTACGACATCGCTTACAAATGTAAAATCATAACCTTTTTTAGACATTAAAGATACAGATATGATATTACAAGTCAAACTAGGTACATAATAACAGTTGCGCAAAACCAAAACATGTCCATTAGTCAATCCTAAGTGATATTCCCCCACGGACACAGCATCCATGCTTGCTCCGTTTCACAGCTGACAGTTTGATCTCTCCCTCCATCTGCTGCATGAACATCAACAGTGAATCACTTAATGTAAGGTAAGGTAGTGAATACTTGCTTACTCGTTATAGTAAACAAGCAAGGGATGAGCGCGACTGAATATAGCAGGCTGAAAGTCATATCACCCGCCTTCAAAACTCTACGGTTTCTCAGTGCCTGCAAAGAATTACAGATATGAGATCCTGATCCGGTATCCAATACCCAGGAAGTAGAGTTGATTGATAGACAGTTTTCAATTACATACACACCTGAAACCGAAGCCACAACCTGCTTCGCTCCCTGGTTCTGGGCTTTCCAGGCCCTGCAATCCTTCTTCCAATGGCTTTTCTTATGACAATAAAAGCATTCTTCTTTCCCTACTGTTTGCCCTCCAACTTTTGCTTTTCCCTTTGCCTCCACCTTACTAACACCGCCTCTCAGTTTGGTGGGGGCCTTCTTCTTTCCTTTGGCTTTTGCTTTGGATCTAAAAGAGGAAGCTCCACCAACAAACAGAGCGGGTGTTTCCCTTGCTTTCTGCAGGGTGCCCTCAGCACTCCTCAACATATTGAGAAGTTCCGGAAGTTCAACTTCTTTACCTTGAATATTAAAATTCAAGATAAACTGGGCGTAGGTGGAAGGAAGGGACTGGAGAATCAAGTCTGTATACAGCTCATTCTCTAACGTGGTCCCGAGGTCCGCTAGCTCCTCAATGTAGCCAATCATCTTACGGACGTATTCCCCTACAGATGATCCGACGGCCAACCTCACTTGAAATAGCTTCTTCAAGGTCTCGTATCTTGCGATACGGGATTTCTCTCCATATAATTCCTTGGTATGGAGGAATATGGATTCAAGATCCATATTCTCATACCTCCTCTGATGTTCATTGTCCATAGAGGCAAGCACGAGGCACTTGGCCTTCTCGCAGTCAATCTCCCAGGTCTTACGGATCTCCTTATCCGCGACCCTGGATTCTGGACCTGGGATAGCGGGCGCTTTAGTAGTAAGCAGATAGCCCAGTTTGTCATAAGTGATTACCATTTTGACATTCCTGAACCAATTTTTATAGTTTGACCCTGTCAATATGTTTTTATCTAATAGCAACTTAAGGCCCATTATGTTTGGTCGCTGCAATTAGAAGAGAGAGAAGAAACACTTTAGCATGATGCTCTTACAAGTTTAGAATGGTTTTTAGTTTATCTAAACAGGATGGCTCCCACTGTTTCTCGAATCCCTCCTCAAACCAGAAAAGAGGAATTAGTTAGGATTAATCTCACTGTACAATTCTTGCTTAACCGTTCAGCCAGGCTAGTGTCGGTACTTCGAGGGAGGTTTTCCAACGCTTTCGCGAAGTTCCTTAATTACAAAACCTCTTTTCCCTGGAGGCATAGCCCCGCTAACACTATTCTAGACACCTACTTAGTTTATAGTATTGATCGTTTAGTGAAAAAATCTCCTGAGGTGTAGCATATACTCACAGTAGGATCGGGATCCAAATATCATTGTGTGATAAAGCTGAAGGAATCCTACCAAAATTATCACACTCCAAATGGTATGCAACACTAGCAAGTTTCAGTTTCTTTAGAAACTCCCAATATGTATTTTTGCCCCATGCTCTTATGACCTTGACTTTGCCCAACAAATCATAAGTCACATGTCAAGTTCTACCCGTCATTCTCCAGGTTAATTTGAACCCACCCGTGCATACCCTTGACTTTGTCCAACAAAGCAGTACGACTGTCTCAAACTAATGCATCTATCTATACTTCATATGAATATCCAGCAGCTGCCAATCACTATGCCTTGACTTTGGCCAACAAACATAACTTGAATACTATTGACTATTCATATGAAATGACAGAGGGCTACTAAAGATTTTGGTAAAACCGTGAACGTAGTGAACTTGATATAATCGAAAGAACATGATAGCTTTTAAAAGGAGTGGTTTAAGCTCCGCATTTAAAAAGTTTGCTGTTTTGAAAAAACCGAGTAGTTTTCAAATTTGTTCCAACGATTCAACTTTGGTTTATTTGCTTTGCATTAATCTAATGCAGTCCCATCATTTACTCCTATCATTACAGAGAGAATTGAAAAAAAATATCACGTCCTCTTATGCCATCCGTATTCGCCACGGGGCCCCGTCATCACCCGTTAGGTTACTTAACTAACGACAGAGCGGGGGCTAGACAAGCGCAGATGCAAAACATAAGTGACGCTTACTATATACAATATATAGATATTTTACAATCATCTCATACAATAATAATCATTCCAGTCATAGATAAACATTTCAGATATGCTAGGAATGCCGTGTTTCGTCTAAGCTTGTAACGAAAACCAGATCCTACGGTCGCGATGAATAGCCAAACCCCACCCCAGACCCCTACGGGTACGACAAACTACCCGCCAAATTTCAGAAATGAAGCAACCTCCCTCAACAAAGTGAGTAGGCCACTTGGCACTTCAAAGAATCCGGTAGTTTGTTTACCCCACCTTGGGTCTATCCTAGGAGCAGAAAACAGTAAAAAGAAAATAATACAACTGTGGCTACAAGCTCAACCCGGATGTGCCGTGCAAAATAATATTACATTAATTTTACAATTTACATGAATGAAAGATAAAAAAAAACCGCTCATCTCACATCCCCCGCTATTCATCAACGACGATCAGAAAATGTTTATATACACAAACCAACAGATATGTGCAACCCCGACTAACCGACGTATAGCAATTAGTCGACGTTTAAAACACATATAACAATACAGAAGAACCAATTAGCTAAGTACAATAGAAGTTCGATCGAAACATATTTTCCGTATCTATCCCAAATGCAAACCAGCACTCAGAAACTTACTGGGTAGAAACCAAATATTCCAGAGACCAAAATACCAAAATTAAGATATAACAGAATAAATACAATTTGAATCGGCCATGACAAGGCCACGGTTCCGCCGCGAAATAACGATTCTGCCGCGGATCCGCGGTTGTCTTGGTGATTCAATAGCTTGAATTTCTTGTGTCATCTTAGAAAACCCTGCACGTATTTTTCATGGTACTGAAATAATTTTACAAACAGTTTTGAAAATCGACAGAATGTAGGGTTTTCGGTATTTAGTTTTCCGGTTTTTCCGACGATCGAAATTCTACTACTTGCTAATATGTTAGATTAGGTTTAGTTGGCTCTGATACCACTTTAAGTCGATGCTATGTACCCCGCGGAATTACAGGGAGGCGGAAGGTGTAAAAAACAATTGTTTTAGCTTCATAACATCGACAAAATAGCCATGATCGTAATCTAAACCGTACTAGCAATAACAAATGAAGTATAAATCAAAGTGCAGAAGTTATACCTCAAGAAATCTGGTCCTTCTTCTCCTTATCTCGCTGTCTTCCTCACCTGCACGAACTCTTCAGAGTGGTACGGATGTCGTCTCATCGTCGGCTTACTCGAATCCTAAATGATCCACCCGAACGTTTGTGCACCAAGCTATTTCTTCTATACCAAAGAAACTAGATCAAGTAGTTAGCTAAACTAAATGACCTAGGGTGTGTAGATGATGTAGATGGATTGAGGAGTCTAATTTAGCACAAGGTTACTCAACTCATGAGTGTTCTTGAGCTTGAGGGAATTAGAGATGGCTAAAAGGAAATGGTGTGAACTCAAGGATGAAGAAGGATAGGTTTTTTTCTCTCTTGTCTAAACTAAACTCTCTTCTATTATCTCATAGAAAAAACTATTTCAATAATAGATATGAGGTTCAATAATCAAACAAATGATTCATGGGTCAAATGACCAACATGTGTACTTAAAACCCAAGTCCTTATTCATGCATAATACACATCATTTCCAAATTACCCAAAATGTATTTATTATTTAAAACTAAAATGATTAATACAATTAGGTCATGCCATCTACAAATACATTTTGTACAAATTACAAAAACGCCCCTCGTCTGTATATACATACATGTATTTGTATTCCGAAAAATACGAATACCGAAGATGAAGACAATCCATCAGTACAATACTAGGATCCGGCTAAAACCAAAACCCACTAGTATTGTCCGTCCGAATCATCGTGCGTGCATAAGTGTACGCACGTGATCGAACCTTTTCGGAAAACCATACGATATCTACACGTTTTGCTCGATGCAGGGAAATGTTCTGTGTAGGACTCTAAAGACTTGACTCTACGCTGACAGTGGGTTTAACCACAGGCCACATGCGGTACTAGCTGTACGTAATGGTCTCCAGGTATTGTCGATAAGAAAGCCGATGAGCATAACTCATCCGAACTCCTACTTAGTCTGTATGTGACATTCTCCGTATAGTCCGGTCTGTCCGTCTAAGAGAATCGCATATCGGGCCTAGGGGGCGGTAAACGTCAGACCCCTAATAGCGGTATAAGTCGTGTCGGAGCATGGTCCAATACATCCTGAGAAAATACTGGAGTGCCTACCAGTAAATCTCGGTTGCCCTTGCCAGGGACTATGTGTAATGGCGTTCTTAACACAGCGCGATATCAACCCCCAATACCGGGAGAGACGAATCCTATCTAACCGCCACTGCCTTCAAGTGCTTCGGGACTGCACCCAACTACTACCTGTTTGCACGACTCAGTAGAGCCATGGTAGGGTAGTAATCTAAGAACAGTGGGAACACACTTGAGGCGAAGCAGCAGTGTCAAGTCAACGGACTAAGCTGTACTCATGTCACCTGGGAACTGCTATCTGACGATAGGTATATTACCAACCAGCAGTTCCCAATGAGTCCGTCCAGTGTAACTCACAACCTAATGAGCACCTGCATACTATCTCCAGTATTACGTACCGATGGCTGTGGGACAGACCATCTCCCCTGCTGGGAAGAGAAGCGTATACACTAGTGTACTCTGGAGTATCGATGCCCTATATCGATAATCCAGCGACTAGGGACCTGTATAAGGATGCACTTGTAGATTACCCAGCCCCCACTAGCGTGACTGCCATCACAATGCTGGTAATCAAGCATAGATCCTAAGGGCTCTACTAATATGTATAAGCAATATGCTAAAAGAAACATATGCACATATTGAAGTAGAAACAAACCAAGTAGCATACTACTATTTTGAGCAAGACTGTCAATACAACAGTGAATATTCCAAGCTTCCATTAAGTAATATACAAACTAGAATGATACAGTAATGGCCTCTAGGGCATATACACTAACATAAGCAATCCTTATACAGGTCCCTAGTCGTAGGATTATCGAGACGGGGCATCGATACTTCAGATTAGACTAGTGTATACGCTTCTCATCTCAACAGGGGAGATGGTCTGTCCCACAGCCATTGGTATGTCATACTTGAGATAGTATACAGGTTCTCATTGGGTTATGAGTTATACTAGATAGACTCGTTGGGAACTGTTGGTTTGTATTATACCTATCGTAAGGTAGCAGTTCCCGGGTGGCATGAGTACAGGTTTGTCCGTTGACTTAACATCACTATTCGTCTCTAGTGTGTTCCCACTGTACTTATATTACTACCCTACCATGGCTTAAAGGAGTCGTGCAAATAAGTAGTAGTTGGGTGCAGTCCCGAAGCACTTGTAGGCAGTAGCGGTTAAATAGGATTCGTTTCTCTCGGTATTGGGGGTAGATATCGCGCTGTGTTCGGAAAGCCATTACACAAAGTCTCTGGCCAGGGAAAAAGAGATTTACTGGTAGCTACTCCAGTATTTTCTTAGGGTGCATTGGGTTCTTCCCCGGCACGACTTATTGCTCTATTAGGGGTCTGATGGTTACCATCCCCTAGGCCCGATATGCGAGTATCTTAGACGAATAGACCGAACTGTACGGAGATTGTCACAGATAGGCTCAGTAGGAGTTCGGATGAGTTTGCTCATCAGCCTTCTTATCGACAGATGCCTGGATAGCCGTTACGCACAGCAAGTACCGCTGACGGACTTGTGGTTAAACCCACTGCCAGCGTACTGTCGAGCCTTTAAAGTCCCACACAGAGGGTTTTCCTGCTTCGGGCGAAACGATGTAGAGGCCGTATGGTTTTACGGCAGGGTTCTGATCTTATACGTCTACTGGAAGCATAGATGTTGTTCGGACGGATAATACTAGTGGGCTTTAGTTTAAGTCGGATTCTAGTATTATATTATTGGATCATTATTATCTCATTATATTCATATTTTTTGGAATACGAATACGGGTATGTATATACGGTGAGGGCATTCTTGTAATTTCACAAGACATGCTTCTAGAAGGGGAACCTCATTATTTGGATTTATATATTTTTACAAATAGATTAATGAGATGGAAAATAGAGATATTTGTGGCATGGTGAAGCAAGGCTCATTTGTGTTATTTTATTAGTTTGGACTCACTATTCAAGCATGGTTGATATTTTCAATTGGAAAATATTGCATGCTTGAGTGAGATGAGTGTAGGAGCCATTTTCTTCACTTGCCTTAACCCTAACTCATTTGTAGTTTCACTTTCTCACTCCATTTTTTCTCTCCTTCATCCTCAAGACCCTAATCCTCACATGAGATGTGAACCATAGGGTCAAGTGAGATTAAATACTCCATTAGATACTCTGCACCTTCTAAGCTACCTAACTTAGCGAACTAGGTACCTTAGTTATCTCGGTTTAGAGGTTGGAGCTTGAAGTATAAACTCTCAGATAGATCATCTTCGACACGAGGAGGCCGACGATCAAGCACGATCCGGATCTTCGAGGTGCTCAAGGAGAGGAGGAGAAGAAGACCCGAAGGACTAGAATAAATGAGGTATAATACTATCATAGTAGTTAGAACCTCCTAGTAGAATAGCTAGTTAAAGTTTTTGTTAAAATCCTGGGTTAAAGTCGGTGTTGCGAAGTAAGAAAAATCGTTTTTTTGTAAATTCCGCCTCCCCGCGAACCCGCGGGGTGCGCGACATCGAATTACATTCCTAACTCTACTAACCAAACCTAACCCTAACAAGTTCTCTTGAACATATACACAACACTTAGGATAGAATCGAACAACTTGTACATTTTTACTTGATTCGTCTAAAATAAGAACGAAAATACACACCTTCTCTCCGTGGATCGACTCGTACTCAACCGGCTAGCTATAAGCAAAACCGACTTGATTGCGGTAAGTTGAACAAGTAGAACACGTATCATATCATGAAATATCTACCAATCAGCAGGAAAGTCGTTAATTATCCACATTAAAGCCGCACACAATGTGAAGGTAGTCCTGATAGCATTCCACGCACGTGATCTTCACTTTAGAGTATTTTTCCGTCTTTTTGCAATTAAGTCATCTAATCTACAATAAATCATAAAAACACCCGGAACAGTATAAAATATGACATGTAAACGATAAATGTAATATAAAAACGTATAATAAATTGCACTAATTAAATACTTCCACACTTATCTTTTCCTAGTCCTCGACCAAATCTAGGGTTTCAAATTCTAAACTAAACTAAACTAGAATCTAACTAAATTCTATTCCTATTCCTACTCATATGTATCTTTCGGGGGTGTGCGATTGCATTGAGCGAATGCAACAAGCCTTTAAACCCCTATGTGGCCCTAGCTGGAGGAGTGTTGTCTCCTGAGGGTTTTCAGCGAATACTACCCACAAAATTCTAAAATGGATAAAAGAAAATAAAGGAAACAAAAATAGGAAAGTGAAAACTATACACAAAGATAAGAACATATAAAACAAAAAACTTGAAAATAATAGTTTCAAACTACACTAGATTTTCTGTTTTCATGAGTCCTATCTTAATAGTTAAAGAAGACAGAAATCACATCCTTCCTCGATAAATATCCTCCTAGTCATCCTCCCTACCTCCCCTCCAAATATCGATCATATACGCTTACGTGTGTATAAAGTCATCCCTACACTAAGTGAATTCAATTCAAGCTATCATACGCTTGCCCATAGTCCTTTGCACTTTTAGTCGGTGAATGTTTTGATGGATTTGCTCACACACTTTTCATACGACCACGAATATTTGCTTAGGCACCAATCAACTGATTACCGAATGTGTGAGCTTAAGGCTTGGAGCACCTAAGGCACAGCAAGTGGTCCCAAACCAGTTAGTCTAAGACACTAGGTGATAAGACACCCTCGCTGTATTTTTTTTATTACTACCTTGGTAATTACAAGACGATGTTCATTTTTTGGGTGATATATTTTTTTCTTTTTTCGTGTCATTTATTTGTCTATAATTATATTTTTTCTTCATAATAAGGCATTCCAGGCAAGATTATTTCAAGGTCTTTTCTACCATCTCAAGTTTTAAGGTGGGTGTATGTGTATCTAGTAAAGTATCAACGTTCAAATGTTTGAAATCAAAAATATGGAATATATTTCAAACTTATTTCTATCCACGGACTAGTGACTCCTTCATCGTACTAACTCTTGGGACAACAACTCATGGCCACGTATTACTAGCTTTATTCTAAAATATCTAATTTTCTTGCTTTTCTTAAATCTCTTTCTCTCTTTTATATATATTTTTCGCTCTCTAATTTTTGTTTTCAAAATTTTCTAATAAATTATTGAATTTTTTTAATAAATAAACTAAAAGTGAAAAATAAAAGAAACTATGAAAAATAAAAAAAAAAATTGGAAAAAAGAAGGATAAAAAAACTAAAAAGATAAAGGAAAAGAAAACTAATTAGTACAAAACCAGACCACCCTCCCACACTTGTTTTAAACAGTCATCACTGTCCTCTGCCCCTTTTTCTATCTCAAAATTACGAAATTACGTGTGCTAACTAGAGCAATTTACCCAGAAAATAAATACTAGAATGAGAAAGAAAGATTTAGCTCTCCCAAAAATCTTGAGGGGGGGGGGGATTTGTTTACTTTCAAATTTTAAGGGCCGCCTTCTCCTTTCTATTGTTGCTTAACCACTCTTTGGTTTTTTGGGATATAAAGGGTTAGGTAGGTTTGCACAAAAGTTTTTCAAGAAATAAAATTAGCAACTAAACCTATCAAAGGAAAAGATTAGAAAAAATAATTTACACATTGCTTTTGCTAATCCATAGGTTAATATTAACCACTCAAAATTTTTATCTATGATCATGCAGGAGTAGTAAAATAAGTTGTAGCGATAAGTGTCAATAAACAGCCAAAATTTGATAAGTATGATATTAATATGGTGTTTATGAATATGTGAACAAAATGGTGATCCAATTTTTGTCGAAAAAACTAGCGCTGTAATAAAATATTTAAATCTAAAAGAATCATGCTGCGCTATCTTGTCAAAATATTGGTTTATTAGATCAAAAGTTTCAACATGCGAAATATAGATAAAATATCTAGTTATATCAGTTAAAGGCTCAACTTCAACTTACTTTTCAACAAGATTGGTTTCATTAATGATCGAAAATGGTGGAGAATTTGGTTCAACTGTTAACGGCTCAACAGTATACTCACAATTTCTAGGATAGTTAGGGAAATCTAAATATTCTATAAGATTAAGTTTATCCTTAAAATTTCCTTAAAATTTTGATCAAAATAACCTTCTTCAAAAATAACCACCTCATCATCGTTCACTTTTTCTATTATAATAGGTGGATCTTCTTCAAAAATATTATCAAATCTCCCGTCCAATAATTCTTTCACCTCCTTGTTAAATTGACTTAGGAGTTGGCTTTTATCTTCTACAAATGTAAGATCCCATTCTAAATTTTTTTCAAAAATTTCATTATTCGTTCCTAATAAAAATGTGGGTTCCCTATCAACAGTTTCATCAAAAATTATATCTAAACCAACGCCATCAAAATCATAAGTTTTATTTACTGAAATAGTTTCTATATCCAAAATTTTCTCAAAATTTATATTTGCTATTGTTAATTCGTCAGAAATATCTTCCTAAAAAATGTTGCAATCGGTTAAATCAAATATTTTAATCTCAAACGTATCATCAATTAAATCATCTTCATATAAATTTGTTGATGGAGGTCAAATTAGAAATTCAAAATTTTGAGGGTAGCTTTCAAACTCACTAGAAGGATACTTATCATCACTTTTCTCATACACCAATAAATAAGACTCACCTAAACCAATAAATTCAAAAGTGCATTCACAAATTGGGCACTTCTTATATCGCTCAATCTTCCTTGACGTAAATTCACACCCGCACATAAGACACTTATGATTTAAACATTCTTCGGTTATACATTCCGAATCATAGTTATTCCCAACCATTTCCTCAATAGGTTTGTTATGATGTTCTAAGCTGTTAGGAACAATCGGGCTTGGATGGGTTTGCATTTGGATGTCTCTTGCACTTTTCTGTTGGTTATTGCAGCAGTTATTTGGCCAAGAAGAATTTCAACATTAGTCAATAATTGCTTAATTGGCATAATTTCATCTTGCATAATTGCGGCCAACCGCTGTTTAACATATGCATGTCTCGCCTCCTCATCATTATCAACGTATAATGGTGGAAAAGTTTGGTATAGTTGATAATAATTTGATTGGGTGTTGTCATAAGGAGGATAATAATATGGATCTAATAGGAATTGTTGTTAGTCTATAAAACTGGAAGAAGTGAATATTGATTCAGTTGTGGTGTAAGGCGAATTATAACCACTACTATATATATTCATTCTAATATGATCGGCAAGTGTTAGGTTAACTGAATAACATAATTCATATAAGGTCTGTTTTGCATGTTCATCACCCATATATTTTTTTTATAAAAATAATATGAAGGAAATTAAATACGACTTAGCAAATCACAACCAAAAGATATGCGCAAGCAATCCCTAAATTTAGGGTCACCTATGTCAATACTTGACTTCCAAAAAACAAGTTGTGGGATAGATCCTCTAACGCCTCTGTTTACCGCCGGAAACAAAGACGAACCGGGATGGATCTTCTTACCCGAATTTGGGGGCAGATGCAATTTTAATATATCCGTTCACCTCTCCGAAGATACCAAGTTGATTTATGGCACCGTATATCGGTGGTTTGGACGGATGCGACCGCAGTAGCAGAATTCATCAGATTCCACCTCGTTTTATGAGGGTTTTTTTTATTGTGGGGACGCTCTTCCCCGCAGGCGCAAGCCCCTGCAGTTAATTACGTTATCTCATTTCAATAACCGCTTTCTCCTGTTCCGGAAGATCACTTTGTGTCGTATGTATTTTTATTTGTTTTGGTTGTCTGTGGATTGTATGCGGAGACTAGTTTGTGTCGTCGCCTGTAGGGCATGGATTAGTCCAAATCAGTATATCTTAGATTTAGGTTTGGGTTAAGGATTTGCTTAATAGGTTTTTGAACTTAGGTTGTATGTTCCTTTAGTTCAAAAAGATTTGGTTTTATATAAGGATCGTTAATCTAGTTTGAGATTAAGATCAACTTAAATGTGCGAGCATTTGGGCTCAATTTATTTTTAACTAAGTATACGTTAGTCTAATTTGAGACTAAGATCAACTTAGCAATACTTTAAGGATCATTTAAATTTAAAATCCAAACAACAGAGCATTTTGGGCTCAGTTATAAGAAAGTTTTATAGACTTAGCCAATTTGGGTTTAGTCTGCTCAGTTTTTTTTGTTCAGAAGTGCTAAGCACTTATTTGTATTAGTTATATGTATGCCATAGAGGCTATTATTGTACATGATTGTATATTATAATGGATGCTTGGACATATATAGAGAGGACTTTCTTGCTCGACATGATAGTATGCTATCCGGTTGCTCTTTATCTTAACATGTACACCTGTATCATTATATTGTCTCTCCGTTACAAGTTGATAAAGCCCTTAGGATGTGTACTTGACTATCAGGACTATGATGCAGATTATACTAGTGGGGCCAGGGTAGTCCACAAGTTCATCCTTTAATTGTACCTAGTCGAGAGAGTATCAAGACATGGCAATGATATTCCAGAGTAGACTATTGTGTACGTTTCTTGACCCTGCATAGGGCGATGGTTGATCCCACGGCCTTTGGTGTTTGACATCAAATATTGTACACAGATGCTCATTGGAAAATGGGGACACCGAACAGGACTCGCCGAGAATTCCTAGATGGTATTATACCTATCGTCAGATAGCGGTTCTCTGGTGACACTGGTACAGGTTAATCTATAGACTCGAGATCATCATAGAGTCTTGTGTGATTCCCATTGTGATTTGATTTCCTCCATACCACGCTCAAGAGAGCATGCAAACAGGTGGATTTTAGGTACAGTCCCGAGTCACATGGAGGCAATGAGCGATAGGAGGGGTTTCGTCTCTCCGGTATTGGGAGTTGATGTTGCGCTATGCTCGATTGGCTATAACAGGAAGTCCCTGGCCAGGGCCATTGATGAGATTTACTGGTAAGTGTTATCATTAGTTTCTCGACCTGTTATGAGCCTCACATCGGCATGACTTATCAAGTTATTGGGGTCTGACGTTTACCACCTCCAAATTCGATATGCGACATATCAGATGAAGAGACCGGACTGTACAGTAGTGATACTTACTGGATTCATGGGAGTTTGGACAAGCTTGCTTGTTGATCTTCTGATCGCTCAATACCTCGGTAGCTATTACGTCCAGCTAGTACCGCTGACGGCTTATGAGTGACTGAAATGATCATTACCTACTGCTGGCGTATTGACGAGTCTTTAGAGTCCTACACAGAGCTTTCCTAGCTCAAGCGAAACGAAGTAGGGCACATATGTGATATATGCGGGACCGAGATTAATACGTGTATGTGATACAATATTCTAATCTCGCGATATAGATTATATGTGATATAACCGGATTATTGAATCAACTGTTGATTCAATAATTTGTTAAATGCATATTTGATATACATATAAATGATATTAGTCGGTTGTATGTGATATAGCCAGATTATTAAATCAAGTGTTGATTTAATAATTTTATATATATAATTATATATTTGATATATTAATATATATTAACTAATATTAGCTCACTTAAGAATTTGTTTTTTACAAATACATATAAATATATATGAGATATATATTAATGTGTTTATTTTTGTGTCATGCTAGATGATACATTGGACATGGGTGTATAAGACTCATACCAAACTAAAGATAGTTTGGATGATTAATAATTAAGCGATAAATCAAAATTAGGTGGAAAATTTCATGGCTTAAGATACTTGTGGAAGCATATAGAAGCCTTGACTTAGTCCACGAATTTTGTTTTACTTTAGATATTTATTAACCCAACCATTATCTTTAGCCATGGTTAACTCTCTACTAATATCTCTTGAGATATTTTCTCACCCAAGGTTTCACACTTGATTATCTTCTTCATCTCCTTCTTTTCTCTCTAGCTTTTGAGTGAGGTGGAAAAGAAAAATAGAGAATTAATTCTAAAGTGAGCAAAATTCCTACTTCATTAATCTATACCAAACTAGCCATTTAGTATAGATTGTTTACTTCACTAATTCCTCAATTAGTGAATAGCTAGCTTGAGTTAGATATTTTTCGACGTAGATCATTTTCGGCCTCGAAAATCCTTAAGCAAACTCGTTCCTTTTGCCTAGTGGAGCCTAAGAAGAGTTCGGGGACTACTACTTGGAGCCAAGGGACTACTACACAGAACTTTAGAAGTGAAGGACCGGTCTACAAAGGTTGTATTCCTTGTTCACTTAGTGTAAAATTTGTTTACATGCTTTATAATTCCCCAATTCTCTAGTTCGATTCTTGGATGGTGTTGCTTAGCACTCTAGATTTTTTAAAATGTATACTCGATGCTTGCTAAAACCTAGTGGTCGTGCTAAAAAACCTCAACAGTGGTATCAGAGCCAAGCTAGAGCATTAGGAGTGGTCTATGCAAAGTTAAAGTGTTCGATAAACTTTTCGAAACCCGAAAATCCGGTTTCTGGAAATTTTTTAAGTTGGAATTTTTAAATTTAAAAATATGCAGAAAATTGTGCAGTGTTTTATATAGATCCCCAAGAAGAACGAACGCCCAACTCGACCAAACGGCCGCGCAACCGCGGACAAACCATGGGCTTAGCTGCAGCTCCGTGGCGCCGTGGATGAGACAGGGACCGTGCCTTCTTGTGCTGATCTGTAGGTACTTGCAGCACATTCTTTGTATTTTTAAGTGTGACTCAAGTGTTGAGCTCTCTGTGAATTTTGGGTGTTTGATAAATCTATCGAAATGTTTAACATTGTCTAGATATCTGTGATTTGTGATACAATATTTGGAATCCACAATAATTAGTTTTGTGAAAATTAGTTGGTGTTTTGTAAATCTAGTAATTTAGTCTCTTTTGATCGGTTGCCACGGGGTTTTGATTCGGATCAAAAATCCATTGCAATCTCGTATAGTATGCGAACACTCGCCGCGTAACACTACTAGATAGCCACGCCCCATAAGCTCGACCAAGTGACTGTAGGAGAACCCCGTTGCCAAAAGCATCCATTCGAATACTCGCGGCCGCGGCGTTCCGCCTAAGTGCACTTCGTCGACGGCATCGGGGGGTGCGGCTGTCTACTAATATTTCCGACGATCATTCGATCATTTGTTGCGAATCTTGTTGAATTGCCGACTGGATATTGAAAAGTGTTTTCAATATGAGACTAAAATGCCGGGTTTATAACGTTAAACATGAAATTAAGAATATTTGATATTCCGGGTTTATGATGTCTAAGGAATTTATACGGTTAGGAATGAAATCCGAAGTATGTGATATTTCAGGTTTATGATATCCAAGGTGGTTGCAGATTCTAATTATTGTAGTTTACATTTCTTTTCTTCGACCTTAAGTGTAATATGTGGTGTATCGCCGGTTTCATTGCTCTATGTCAACGACAATTAGGATACACATATTTACTTACGTTGATGGCATGTGATATTATGTGTTGCTGTGATATGTTATATTGGATCGTCGTGTTTGAATAGCCGGAGGTTTTTGCATGAGATGAGAGTTTTTCATTTTCATTCGTGTAAAAATTTGATGTAATATTCTTTTATTGGGATACTTCCGGGTTGAGAATGATGTCACCATTGATGTATATTATTTACTTTTCCGCATTATGATAGACCCAAGACGGGGAGTACAAGTAACCTGGTTCTAGAGTCCAGTGGGAGACCATCTCGAGGAGTCGAGACCGGGTCTCCTAACTCTAGAATTGGTAGGGTTGCTTGCCGCTATCGTAGGCTATTCATCACGACCGTGGAATTCGTATTTTTTACTGGCTTGATTTAAAATACGGACCTCCTAGTATATCCTATATTTCATATGTTGGCTTTTTCTGCAATGTTTTGTGATGAGATTATATAACTGTGTGAGACGAATGCTTTATATTATATATATGATATTTAATAAATGTTGCTTATATTTTGCATCCGCGCTAGTCCTGCCCCACTCTGTCGTTAGTTAAGTAACCTAACGGTGCATGACAGGACCCCGTGGCGAATGCGGATGGCATAAGTGTACGTTGTATTTTAGTTTCTTCTGTGATATTTAGGAAACATAAATGACGGGACTTCATTAATGAGATTAATGAAAAGAAAGAAAGCTAAAGATGTTGTAGAATCAAATTTTCAAAAAGGTAGCTCTAGTTATTGCTTTGCATAGCGGTATTTTTTTATGAATATCCAGCACATCATTCGATAAGGAAAGAGACGAGATCCCTTCACCGGGAATGACCTCTTTAGCAAAAGCTAGTAAATGCTACAACCCACTTGGTTTGTTTTGAAAACTATTTGATTTTAAAAAACGGAGCATAAACCACTCCTTTTCAAATCACTCGATTCTACAACGATATCAAGTTCATTACGCAAAAGGTTTTCTTAAAACCTGTCGTAGCCCTCCGTCATTTCAGATAAGTACTATTTAGTATTCATGGTACGTTTGTTGACCTAGTCAAGACGTAGTGTACGGTAGCTGATTAGTGCTTATCTGCAAGCATATGATGCGATTGGATTAGGGTAGCCATACGGCCTTGTTGATCTTGTCAAGGGTCGTGCGGGTGGGTTTAATTCAATCAGGAAATGAACGGGTTGAACTTGACTTACGGTTTATGGTTTGTTGACCTTGTCAAAGTCATAAATCTCTTGGGGCAAAAGATATTTGGAATTTCAAGTGTTGAAATTTGCAGTGAGATTGCATACCTTTTATGAGATTGTTGGATCCCGATATCCATTGCGAGTAAGAGTTACTCCTAGAAGAGTTTTGCACTTTACAATTAGCTAATCCAATAGGTATCTAAGAAAGGTGTTAACGGGGTTATGCCCCTGCGGAAACGAGGTTATTTTATTAGTTCCATGCGAAAGCACGGGGAGACTCCCTCGGAGTACCAATACCTGTCTGGCTGAACGATTGGCGAACTTGTAGGGTGTAATTAATCCCAGCTAGTCTTACCTTTAATGATTTGAAGGAAGATTTGATAAAAACAATGCGAGCCATCCTGATTAGAAAAAAAAATAACCAATCTAATCTTACAAGAGCATACGCTAAAGTGTTTTCTTCTCTCTCTCTTTCTAGGTAGCGACCATGACACGCCTTAATCAAGATAATAATATTGATGTATTGACCAAACCCAGTTGTTATACCGAGCTGGGAAACGTTGGTTCCGCTCTATCTTATAACTGTTATAAGTCTGAGCAGGATTTAGGGGAATACCCAGATTCCCACGCGATCCGAACGAGGATTGAGCAAGTTGATGCATCTTTTTCGGGTGTGTTCGTTACCGAGAACTGTTTCTCAGTACACTTTACATCCTGGGTATTGGATATCGGATCAGGATCCCACATTTGTAATATGTTACATGAGCTAAAAAAGGTAGAGAACTGGGAAAAGGTGATCATTCTCTAAAAGTAGGGAATGGTGCAAATGTTGCAGCTAAAGCAGTTGGTGAATATCACCTTATATTACCAAATGCGAATACATTGATTTTGAATTATTATGTACCATCTATGATATGCAATTTAATATCGATTTCTTTATTAGATAAAGAAGGATATAACTTTATAGTAGAGAAAAATGTTATGAACATTTTCCTAAATCAAGTGTTGATTGGATTTAATACGTTACTTAACGGTTTATACGATCTAAATCAAAATACAATTCTTAATGTACAGAACACACACAAGAGGAAAAGTTCAGAAATGAACGAATTCTTCTTGTGGCATTGTAGACAAGGTCATATCAATGCGACACGACTAATTAAGTTACATAAGGATGGATATTTGAAACCGTTTGAATTTACATCTTATGAAACTTACCAGTCATGTCTCAAAGGAAAAATGACTAAAACTCCGTTTACTGGACACGGAGATAGAGCTACTGAACTCTTAGGACTAATATATAGTGATGTATGTGGTCATATATTTACACATGTCAGGAATGGTTTCTCGTACTTCATTACATTCACCGATGATCTCTCAAGATTCGGACATGTGTTCCTGTTGAAATACAAATCTGAAACTTTTGAGAAATTCAAGGAATATAAGGGCGAAGTAGAGAACCAGATGGGTAAAAGTATTAAAATATTTCGATCTGATCGGGGAGGAGAATACTTAAGCATGAAGTTCCTGAATTATTTAAAAGAGAATGAGATTCTCTCTCAGGTTACTCCTCCATATACACCATAGCACAACGGTGTATCAGAGCGGAGGAACCGCATCCTATTAGATATGGTGCGCTCTATGATGAGTACTGCTAAATTTCCTATTTCCTTTTGGGGTTATGCGCTTGAGACAGCAGCATACCTAATGAATCAAGTTCCATCAAAATCGGTGCCTAAAACACCATATGAGATATGGAGTGGAAAGATATCATATCTTAAAGGAGTTAAGATATGGGGTTGTCTGGCCTAAGTCAAAAAGCAAAATCCGGACAAACTCGAGCTAAGATCGGTTCTTTGCAAGTTTGTGGGATATCCAAAGAATTCATATGGATATCTATTCTACCACGCTAAGGAACAAAAAGTGTTTGTTGCTCAATATGCTATCTTTTTAGAAAAAGAATTTCTTGTAAAAGAAATTAGTGGTCATGAGATAGAACTGGAAGAAGTTCCAACTACACAAACTACAACTGATTATTTTGTAGAACCGGAATATTCAATAGTCCCCAACGAACCTCAGTCTTTCCGCGGATCTAGTAGGGTTTCTCATCCACCTGAGAGATACTACGGTTTTCTCTTAGACGGTGGGAGCGAGGATTACATAATGGAATATGGTGACCCAACTAGTTTCGAGTAGGCCATCACGAGTGGGGACTCTGTGAAATAGCTGGATGCAATGCGATCTGAGATGGAATCCATGTACACCAACAAATTATAGACTTTGGAAGTTGCTCCTGAAATGGTAAAACCCATTGGGAGCAAGTTGATCTTTAAGAAGAAACTTCGTGTAGATGGAAAAGTTGAGACTTTCAAAACTAAACGTATAGCAAATGGTTTTCGTCAATGACCAGGTGTGGATTATGATGAAACCTTTTCTCCAATGGCTATGCTTAAATCCATCCAGATCCTACTTGCCATCACTGCATGCCATGACTACGAAATCTGGTAGATGGATGTCAAGACCGCATTTCTAAATGGTGATTTAGAAGAGAGCGTGTACATGACACAGCCAGAGGGCTTCGTAGATATTGGGAGAAGCGGAAAGGTGTGCAAGCTGCTTAAATCAATCTACGGTTTAAAGCAGTCATCGCCGAGCTGGAACATCTGTTTTGATGTGGCAGTCAAAGAGTTTGACTTCTTCAAAAACGTAGATGAACCTTGTATATATAAGAAGGTTGTAGAGAGTAAGGTTTTCTTCCTCGTATTGTACGTGGATGACATACTCTTGATAGGAAATGATGTTCCTATGCTATACTCGGTCAAGCTCCTCTTATCACAAAGATTTTCCATAAAGGATCTGGGTGATGCCTCCTACATCTTGGGGATTAAGATCTATAGAGATAGATCTAAACGGATATTGAGATTGTCCCAATCCAGGTACATTGACACCATACTAAAGAGGTTTAGTATGGAAGATTCCAAGCGTGGAAATTTACCCACGATCTCAGGAATCACTCTCTCCAAAGAGATGTCCCCCAAGACTGATTTGGAGAGGGCTCACATGCAAGAGATATCCTATGCTTCGGCAGTCGGGTTTATCATGTATGCAATGTTATGTACCAGAACGGATGTAGCTTACGCACTTAGTGTTGTAAGCAGGTATCAATCGGATCCTGCGGTGAATCACTAGACAGCTGTGAAGAATATTCTTAAGTACTTGAGAAGAACTAAAGAAATGTTCTTGGTGTATAGTAACGATGAACTCCAGGTGGAGTAATTTACCGATTCGAGCTTCCAGAGTGAAAAGGACGACAGTAAGTCAGTCTCGGGTTTTGTCTTCACCTTCAATAGAGGGGCGCTATGTTGGAAGAGTTCAAGCAAGATACCATGGCAGACTCGACGATGGAGGCTGAATACATCGCTGCCAACGATGCCGCCAAAGAGTCTGTCTGGATGAAGAAGTTCATAATTGAACTTGGTGTGGTTCCATCCATTGAGTATCTAATACCTTTGTATTGTAATAACAATAGAGCTATGGCTTTAGCAAAAGAGCCCAGGTACCATCAGCCATCCAGACATATTCTGAGGCGATATCACCTGATCTGGGAGATAGTTGATCGCCGGAAGATCGAGGTCAGTAGAGTTGACACGCAGCATAACACGACGGATCCACTCACGAAGGCCACTCCCCAGATACAATTTGAGAGACTTTTTGGGATGTTAGGTATGAGATACTACAACAACTGGTTTTAGTGCAAGTGGGATATTGTTAGCTATATGTATGCCCTAGAGGCCATTATTGTACATGATTGTATATTATAGTGGATGCTTGGACATATATAGAGAGGACTTTCTTGCTCGACATGATAGTATGCTATCTGGTTGCTCTTTATCTTAACATGTACACTTGTAACAATATACTGTCTCTCCGTTACATATTGATAAAGCCCTTAGGATGTGTACTTGACTACCAGGACTATGATGCAGATCATACTTGTGGGGCCAGGGTAATCCACAAGTTCATCCTTTAATTGTTCCTGGTCGAGGGAGTATCGAGACAGGGCATCGATATTCCACAGTAGACTAATGTGTGCGTTTCTTGACCATGTATGCGGCGATGGTTGATCCCACAGCCATTGGTTTTTGACATCAAAGATTGTACACAGGTGCTCATTGAAGAATGGGTACACCGAACATGACTCGCCGAGAACTCCTAGATGGTATTATACCTATATGATATGTGATATGTTCGAGACAGGGCATCATTATACCGTATCTCCGTTACATATGTGATATGTGCGGGACCGAAATTAATATGTGTATGTGATACAGTATTCTACTCTCGCGATATAGGTTATATGTGATATAACTGGATTATTGAATCAAGTGTTGATTCAATAATTTGTTATATGTATATTTGATATACATATAAATGATATTAGTCGGTTGTATGTGATATAACCGGATTATTATATCAAGTGTTGATTTAATAATTTTATATATATAATTATATATTTGATATATTAAAATATATTAACTAATATTAGCTCACTTAAGAATTTGTTTTCTACAGATACATATAAATATATATGAGATATATATTAATGTGTTTATTTTTGTGTCATGCTGATGATATATTGGACATGGATGTATGAGACTCATACCAAACTAAAGATAATTTGGATGATTAATAATTAAGGGATAAATCAAAATTAGGTGGAAAATGTCATGGCTTAAGATGCTTGTGGAAGCATGTAGAAGCCTTGACTTAGTCCACTATTTTTTTTACTCTAGATATTTATTAACTCAACCATTATTTTTAGCCATGGTTAACTCTCTACTAATATCTCTTGAGATATTTTCTCACCCAAGGTTTCACACTTGATCATCTTTTTTCATATCCTTTTTGGCTCTCTAACTTTTGAGTGAGGTGAAAAAGAAAAGGAGAGAATTAATTTTAAAGTGAGCAAAATTCCTACTTCATCAATCTATACCAAACTAGCCATTTAGTAGATTGTTTACTTCACTGATTCCTCAATTAGTGAAGAGATGGCTTGAGTTAGAGATTCTTCGACATAGATCATCTTCGGCCTCGAAGATCCTTAAGCAAGCTCGTTCCTTTTGCCTAGTGGAGCCTAAGAAAAGTTTGGGGACCACTACTTGGAGCTAAGGGACTACTACACAGAGCTTTAGGAGTGAAGGACCGGTCTACAAAGGTTGTTTTCTTGTTCACTTAGTGTAAAATTTGTTTACATGCTTTATAAAACACTAATTCTATAGTTCGATTCTTGGATGGTGTTACTTAGCACTCTAGATTTTTTAAAATTACATACTCGGTACTTGCTAAAACATAGTGGTCGTGCTAAGAAACCCAAACAATTTGGGCTCTGTTGGTTCAGTCCCCCTTTTTTATGCAAAAGTGCTTAGCACTTATTTGACACTCTGACACTCATATGGGTGTCATGTGAGCCATTTAATTATGGGCACCGCCCAATGAGCGCTGAGCACTCATCCATTTTGGCTGTTTATGAAGTGTTAAGCACTTTTCTCTCTTTTTTTTGTGGTGCCCACATGAGGAACACGTGAGGCGCTGGGCGCTACCCAATCAGTGATATGCACTTAGCCGTTTTGGCTATTTATGGAGTGCTAAGAACTCTTATTATTTTTGTGGCGCCCACATGAGGAACACGTGAGGCGTTGGGCGCTGCCCAATCAGTACTAAGCACTCAGCCGTTTTGTCTATTTATGGAGTGCTAAGCACTCTTATTAATTTTGTGGCACCCACGTGAGGAGCACATGAGGCGTTAGGTTTCTACTTTGGGCGCCCACATGTCTTTCATGTGAGGCAATGGGCGCTTTTTGTGGCGCTCACGTAGGGCGCTAATTTCTTTTCTTTTTTAGAGATTGATTCTTTGCTAATGGCATTTTGCCCATTAATGATAACCAAGATCTTTGTTTTGAAGATTTAGGATCAAGTTTTCTTTTAAGAACCATCTTCTTTTAAATTTCTTTTAGGGTTAAACCCTATTTTCCGAGAAATTAAATCCCTATAGGATAGATTCTTTTTCCTAGTTCTTTTCTGAATTTTTTATTCTCAAGAACAAGATCTTTCCGATGAGAATCAAATTCGCAACTTGTGGGAGGCTTGTCTTGTGGATCTCTGATCCAGAAAAAGAACTAGGTTCTTTGAGAAGGGTTAAACCCTTAAAATAGGTAAAAGGGATATTTTAGTCTCTGTGGTTTTCTTTACCTGGGATTTTGAGGAAGACGATCTTTTTCTTTGAGAATTGAATTCTCTGTTATTTTAGAGCTCTCTATTTTTTTTGAAGCTTATAGGGGATTTTTTTTCTATCTGACTGTGTGTGTTGCCTCTTTCTCTCTTCGTTCTCCTCTGTGTGAGTCTCTCTGTGTGTGTGTTGTCTCTTTTTCTCTTCGTTCTTCTCTGTGTGAGTCTCTATCTGTGTGTGTGAGACTTGAAGTCTCGGGTCCTTTATATAGAAGGCAAATTAGTAATTGGTTTTGAGAAAATCTCTCATTGAGAGATTCTAATTGATTTAATTGGTTAGAGGAATTTTACCCACCATTGAATCTTTGATCTAAGGATTTCTGTTTTACAGAATATAATTTTTTTTGTTTTTAATGAGATTGGGAAAATATTTTCCCCTATACAGAATTTATTCTGTAAAATGGTGATTTTTAATCACCATTGGATTTTTTTAAATCCAAATGTTCTCCGTTTTACAGAGAGCAATCATTTTTATTTAGAAATATTGAGAGAATATATTCCAAAATAGAATTTTATTCTATAATTGGATCTTTGATCCAACCGAGAGTATCATTCTTATTTAGAAAGATTTGGAAGATATTTTCTCCTAATAGAATTTAATTCTATATTTTGATGATTTATCGTCCCCATTGGATCTTTGATCCAACGCCTCTGTTTAACAGAGAATATCCCAACTTTTGTTAGGAAAATATAGAATTTAATTCTACTGATATGAACTTAGGCGCTGGCGCTCACGTGTTATGTACGTGAGCGCCACTTAAGAATTTTATTCTTATGATAGGTATTTATGTGCTTTGCACATTGGCGCCCGCGTGAGGAGCACGTGCGGCGCCATATAAGAATTTAACTTTTATTCAGGAAGCACTCCTGTACTTTGCACATTGGCGCCCACGTAGAGAGCACGTAAGGCACTGCCTTATTAAATTCCAACAGAGCTTTACTCTTTTATTAGGTTAAATATTAGGGGAACAAATGCCCCCCACCGTTGTGCTCACGTGGCTCACACATGAGTGCAAAGGTGTCACCTTTTCCACCATTCGATCTCCTGGGGAGTTGAACCGTCCCTACATGTCTTATAAATAGGGCCATTGGCCCTTGAGATGACTGTAGTTCCATCATCTTCTTAAGCCTTCTTCTTCCTTGAGAATTTAATTCTCTTCTCAGTGCTTAGATCTTTGTTCCCAGAACATTCTCAGAGTTAAACTTTGTAAAAAATTGGTAAGAATTATAACCACGATTTAACTCTTAAAGAAACTCTTAAAAGAATCTCTTCTCGTTTTGGGTTTTTAACCCATTAACAGAGCTTTGCTCTTCTCTTGGAACGATCTCTTAGAGATCTTAAAAAAACTTTTATTTAGGTAGACCATGGGTCTTAGAGATCTTAAGGTTTTACCCTGTTAGTGACTTTGATTTTTTAGGGTTGTTTGGAATTTAATTTTATTTCCCGTGAGGATTTATGGGATTTTATCCCATTATCAGAGGAATTTAATTATGTTTTTTCGACAGAGCTTAACTCTGAGAAAATTTATTTTGAAAATTCTTTTGGGAATTTTATTCTCTTTTCTTATTTTCTTTTTAGGGTTCTTTTTGCAGATTTGAATCTGTTGTAGAACTCGTTTTTCGAGAATATTGGGAGTTTAACTCCACATTTCAATGAGATTTTTCATTAAATGAGAATTCCTTTTGATTCTTACAGTGAGTGCCTGCCTCATCATTGATAGGGGCATTACCTTGATTTTGTGGGGCCCGTTGTCTCTTTCTCTTTGGACTGTGGTGACTTTAATATGCCAGAATGTAGTACAAATTTTGGTGTACTAAAAATGCTAGGGCCTTAAACATTGTGTCAATAATTAACCCCCTTTTATAGGTACTATGGCTTCCGATTCCTCTTTTCCCTTTGTTCGCTCGGAAAGTGCTTTCCCCAATGCGCCTAAAGATCGGGAGGTCATTGCGCTCATTCGGGGCTATGACCCAGAGCAGAAGTCTTTTCATCTGTGGGGATCATGGTACAGTTACATTATCGGGGGTCGACGTAGTTTTACATGCGCAGCGCCGTCAGAACCAATCCCGTCGATTCATTATGTTGACCTTCCATAGGTCGCTTACGCGGTAGAAGAGGTCAACTGGATCTCGGAAGGTCGTATCCAACCTTCCATGGCATCGACACAAGTGCAGCCACTGATGGCCCTAAACATTCTGGGGCGTCGCATATGTCAAGGAGAAGCGCGTCCTTAGGGGCAGGTTTATATGATAGGAATGACTCCCCGTTATCCGGCTGGCTATCTGCAATTGACTTGTTACATTCTGTCGGCCAAGAAGTCGCTGCTACTAAAGACCGGGCTATATCCAACAATCTGCGCGTCCCTCTTTTACTACCACACTCCTCATGTGTGATGGGTCAAATCTTTTATGGAGCAATGGAATATCCCGACCCACATATTTCTTTTATCGGATCGGGAGGCCATAATATCGCTGGAGGAATTCACAGAGATGTCCGGGTTACCCGTCAGAGGAGAGAATTATAAGGAGATACTTCCTCCTGACGAGTATGTCTTCGCTACCGAATCAGTGGTTATGGGTCTTACCCCAGAGAATGCTGTTCGACACAAATTTCCGAGCTTGATCAAAGTGTTGAACATATATGAAAGCTTATTCTTGGAGTCTGGGGGCACGGAGTTAGCTTCACGGACTTCGTTGTTCGTTTCCTTCGTCCGGAGGCTTTATTGAAGAAAACTGCGAAGTTCGCCAGGCTCGATGATCCGTTTGGATTTGGCTTAGACAAACTACCGATCGCGGAGATGGATTTGAAGCAATTTTTTATTCCGGATACCCCAATCGTCCCTTTTACAGAGGTCGCCGCTCCAGACAATGATGAGGAGACATTCTTCCTAGGGTTCATCGGCTTGTGGCTGAGCTGGTTCGCACTTCCAATGCACCCCAGCTATATGAGACCATCTGTCTTTTATCCGGCTCATCGTATTGTGGCGAGGACACGCATGGCTGTTGGGATTGCACGACTAGTTCACTTATATCATGGCCTGAGTCTAGAAGCCGACACCACTCAGCCTGGTGTGAAGCCCGTTAATCTCCCACTGCATTACTTCACCTCGTGGATCGAGATGCACGTGATAGGTGCTTTTGGTGTGCATAAACGACCCAGATTTTATGAAAGATACAATTTTCCTCGGGTCAAGCACTTGGTCGATGCTTCTTCTCCAAACCCAACCCAGCAGGAGGCTCGGCGATTGCTTCTTCGCCCGCGCATGGTTGGGGACAGCATGACCTTTGTTGATAAAGTCCTGAATATCGGCAAGGAATCTTCCAAAGTGATCCAGCCACTGCACGATATTTTCAAGGACGGAACTTCTGCGTTGAGGGCCCGAGACATCGTCCATTTGTACTTTATCAGGCCAGGTTTTCTGGTATTCAGACAGAACGTCTCGGTTTTGTTTATGAAATATAACCCACACCGTTTTGCCCAGCAATCGGGTTACAACGAAGGCGTTTCCCTCTAGGCGTTCATCGTTGATCCAGTTACTACTGAGGAGGGTGTTCTCAACGCGGCGCACCATTTCATGCGTTTGAATACGGGGTCCCATTTCCTGATTAGCGATCCAAGCCATATTCCAAAGGCCTCGGATGCCTATGTTACTTGGTATCAGCATGCAATGGAGGCTATCATCAAGGAGGAAAGGCGGATGCTTCTCGACTACAAGGATTCTGTCCCAGCCAACAATCCTGCGGTCCCGCTGAGGCGACGGGCAGTCGTCCATCCTTCCTGGAGAGATAGCAGTGCGGTCGTAGTTCCGTGAGCTTTTTTGGATAAGCCTCGACCGGACGCTCCTGTGACTGTGGTAGCTACGGCGTCCCTGGGGTCGGGCATTGATTCGGAGCTAAGGACCTGCCATCCCAAGCAGCCTGTTAACCGAAAGCTTTAGTCATCGGGGGGCGCTGTCAAATCGCTGAAGAAGAAGAAGAAATCTTTATTCTCAGCTGATGTTGTATTCGTTCAGGAGCCTCATGCACCTTATGGTGAAGGCATATCTGAATACAGTACCAACGATGGTTTGTTCGAAGCCTGCATCGATGAGAACGCCGCCACAGATCTTCAAGCAGCCATCGAAGCTTCTGAAAGACTGGCCCGTGAGCAAGCAGCGTTAGCTTCTCTGGCGGCGTCCGGTATATTCCATTTACACTCTTCTGTGTTTACATTTTTTTATGAATTTATTATGCTTTATTAACTCTCTTCTCTTAACAGGAATCTCCACTGAAGAGGCCCTCTTAGCGTCCCTCAAGACATTTGAGGAGGAGGAGAAGCTCCACGCTTCCATGGGCCTCGGTATGATTCGTTCCGCGTCGCCTTTACATATTTAGTTCATTTTTTTCACCACCTGACTCCTTTCTTCTTTTTGTTATAGGAACCACCGCAACTTGAGTTGTTCCGAGTATAATACCCACCTCGAGTGGTGGCGCAGAAGAGCCTTCAGAGCCACCGGTTACGGTTGAGGTCCTTCCAGGGCCGCCACGGGAGGCGTCGCTAAAGCAGTCGATGATGGATGTTTTAGTAGATCCAGAAGCCGAGCCTAATCTGGACACAGACGCTCCTCTGTCAGAAGTCCTAAAGAGATCCATTCGTACAGCCAAAGACGAGAGGAGGAGCAAGAAGCATGCAGTAAGGGAGTGTTAAGCTAACCTAGCCGCAGGCACGGGTTCGAGTGATGCTCAACCCTCTGACATTCCCGTGGAAGACGTTCTTTCTGCCCTGTCCATAGCTCATAGGCAGGTTACAGGTGCGGCTCGTGAATAGACCGAGGAGTAGTTCCTGTGGAAAAGGAGATCGAGTCTTTGAGAATCACGGTATCTACAAACCTCGATGAAGCTTAGTAGTTGGCCGGTCCTTTTCTTGATTCCTTGTACTTGTCAACTAACAATGCCAAATCATCAGTCTTTGTTAGAGCGATTTCTTATGGAGATCGTCTATGGGATGTAGGGAGCTTCGCTTTCATTTGGCGGGCTTCTGCTTTTTTTTCATGTATGTGGGTGGCATGGCATCCAGAGTTGCGGAAGAGCGGGCGAATGCCCGTGGCGGTTATTTCAAGATACAGTGCACGGTCCCTTATTGTAACCTAGTAACATCCTTTTTCTTGAATTATAACCCCCCCATTTTTAAACAGGGCCATGTTTAGGTGGTGACGTGGCGAGCGAAGTGCCGGCGCTTGAAGTGCCTGGAGTGTCAGGCCTTCCTTTTGAATCTGGGACTGTTCTGACTGTCGCTTCCTTCCCTTGTGGATCCCCGATATTGGGGGGTGGTGTGAGCATGACGACGGCCCTTATTGATTCAGGGGATTAAGGTGCGGATGCTGAATCCACTTTCCTGGTGATGGTGGAAATCGGGGGAGCCGTCATAGCTGGTGATGCTCCAGACTCTATTATGGTTTCTGCCCCATCAGGTATTCCTCGATCCATTACTTTTGATTTCTTAATCTTGCTAGGCATCTCTGCTGATATTTCTTTTATTCTGAATACAGATGTGGTAGACCCCGGTGCCATGCCGATTGAAGAATTACTGTCAGCCGTTGCCACGAACGTCACCGTTCCACCCCTCTCTTTTGTGTCCCCCCGAGTTCTCTCGGGTTTAATGGTGGAAGGTAAAGTTTTCTCATCTCTTTGTTTCAGTGTAGATATTATTTTCTTGGATTAATTTCTTTACCATATATCGTCGCAATCCTGCAGAAGTGCTTTTTACCGCTTACACCAGATGTCAAGCTCACACATCGCCTTCCAATCGGAATTCGTTCCCCCTTCAGGCGTTGGTTAGTATATTCCTCACCTGTTATTTCATCTTTCCACGAGCAAACTTTATACTGTTAAGATTTTCTCGTATTGACGGTAGTATTATGGCTCGAGGGAGAGAACGAAGGAATACCGAGCCTCATGTGCTTCCTAACTTACCATTTTTTACCATGGGTACGGTAGATCTCGTCCATCATCATTCTTTCATATTTTTCAAGTTGAAATCCAACCTTTCTTTGTGCGTGCTTTATTCTGCAGCAGCTACACCGGCTTTGGCTCTATTTGAATCTCGCATTTCCATACCCGCAGAGCCCTTTGCTAAGCGTCAATCTTCCAGGGGTGCGGCGAATAGCAGGCGAGTGAATTCATCGAAGATCTTAACGTTGTAGCTCTCACCTCTGCTTTGGATTTTGCTGACGAGGTCAACCCTATGCTGGCAACGCTTATGAATTTCCACAATGAAGATTTCTTCGGTATTTGGGTAAACTGTTGTAAGCGGATTGAAGTTTGTTTGCATGAGATCGAGCACAAACGTCTCACTCCTGAAGCATTAACCTTGAAGGCTCAACTGATCGCATGGATCGAGCAAAGTGCTGATTCTTTTCAATACTTCGAGCGAAAGTTGGCCCTGAAGCAAAAGGAGTATGAGACAGCTTCTAGCAAATCTAGCCAATTAGGCACCCAGATCGAAGCGAATACCGCGCAGCTGCAAATTATTTTTGAAAATCTCCAGCAATATATTTCTAATGGACTGGCGCTGAGGCAGAACCTCCACTTTACCGAGCGGGGCATGCGAGATTGTGAGGTTGCTAAGCAAGAAATTGCTGAGAAGTATTCATCATGCTTGCAACAACAGGCACAAGTCGAAACGAGGTTGGCTGCAATAGTGGCGCGCGAGGAGGAGTTGCGAGAAGAGAATGTGCAGGTTGCCAATTTACTGAAAGCCCCTCCTTCTTAATGGATAGAATTCCCATTTCTCTTTACATAAATGTAAATTGTATCTTTTAAACATTTCGACTTATGAATAAAGAATTCACATTTTTTTTTGCATGCGCTCCTCTGTGTCTGATGTCTTAATTTAGCGCCGATTAGTTTATTTACTCATTTCGAAGTTTGTAGTTTATTCTCTCATTTCGGAGTTTCTAGTTTATGTACACATTTCGGAGTTTGAAGTTTTTTCACTCATTTCGGAGTCTCTAGTTTATGTACTCATTTTGGAGTATTTTTAGTTTATGTACTCATTTTGGAGTTTGTAGTTTATTCACTCATTTCGGAGTCTCTAGTTTATGTACTCGTTTTGGAGTGCTTTTAGTTTACCTCCCTTGGGTTGACAGGCAAACCTATCCTAACGTTATATGCAGATAACCCCCATTCTTTACGACAAAGGTCCGTTAGGTTTGCGGTGCAAGGGTTTTAGTCCATGGTACCATCGCGTTGGCTGATGTATTCCTCGATATGCAATCTTCAAGCTGTTGTTCGAGTAGCCCCGCGACTGTCGTGTCTCTGATCCCTTCGGGGGATGGACAAGATATCTTCAAGTAATCTCCTTAGGTCATATTACCATCAGAAAGGCAAGCGTAAGGAATTTGCCATGACGCTACTAACTTAAGATTAGGCTTAATTTGGAGCCCCGATGAGTCATAACTACTCCACTCTAGTGTGAGATGATCTCCGATAGGCTTTTAGGCTTTATATGAGTTATCGTCGAGACCCGAAGTTGGGAATATGCTGTCACTTCATTTATTGCTTTGACGATATCGCGCTGATTCTTTGCTGAAGTAGGGTAGACATCTGTAGGACCTCTATGCTGCGTGTATTGTAGTTGAAGTCCGGAGCTAGAAATATGCTATTACTCCAATTTCATTTGATAGCTGCGTTCGCATACTGCTGAAATGAGGGGGAATGCCGGAATAGTTTCTAGGTTGTATATGTACCGTAAAGACATGGAGCTAGAATTTTGCCATGGCTCTATTTTTGCTTTGACCCTTGGGTCTTTTGTTGACGTTGCATCTGCATCCTGCTGGAATGAGAAGAACGTCGGGATAATCTATAGGCTTTAGATGTTGCCATTAAGACTTGAAGTTAGGATTTTGCCGTCACTTCACTTTTATTTGATTGCCGTGTCTGCCCATGCTGGAATGAGGAGGGAGGGGACACAGGGATAGTTTCTAGGTTGTATATGTACCGTCAAGACCGGGAGCTAGGATTTTGCCATGGCTCTATTTTTGCTTTGACCCTTAGGTCTTTTGTTGACGTTGCGTCTGCATCCTGCTGGCATGAGAAGAAACGTCGAGCTGGAGTTAGAATTTTGCCATTACTCCACTTTGCTTTGACCCTTAGGCCCCTTTTTTGATGATGTTGCGTCTGCATCCTGCTGGAATGAGAAGAACATCGAAGTGATCTCTAGGCTGTAGATGTTTCCATTAAGATTTGGAGCTAGGATTTTGCCATCACCCCACTTTAATTGACCCTTGGGTCCTTGTTGACATTGCGTCTGTATCCTGCTGGCATGAGAACCACGTCGAGTTGGAGTTGGGATTTTTTCATCACTCCACCTTTTGATTTGGTTTCTTGGAGTCTTTGTTGACGTCGCATCTGCATCCTGTCGGAATGAGAAGAATGTCGGGATGACCTCTAGGCTGTAGATATTGTCATTAAGATCCGCCTCTCCCTTTGACGGAGCCTAGTCAGAAAATATGGTTCCCTTTCTTTTACTTGTGCCCATGTATCGTATACAAGAGTCAATATGGACCTGCTTACAGGGCAGAGAATATTTTATTTTATTTTATTTTTTATTTCCGCGATGCACTTGTTTACCGCCGAAAACGGGAGACGAGACCGCGTAGGTCGTTTTGCCTAAATTTGGGGGCAGATACTATTTGGTTTTATCCATCCCCCTCTCTGAAGATGCTAAGTTGATTTATGGCACCGTGCATCGGAGGTTTGGACGGATGCGGCCGTTGTAGCAGATATCGTCAGATTCCCCCTCGTTGTGAGGGGTTTTTGATTGTGGAGACGCTCTTCCCTGCAGGCGCAAGCTCCTGCAGTTAATTACGTTACCGCGTAGCGATAAACACTTTCTTCTGCTCTAGAAGGTCACTTCATATCATCTGTGTTTGTTTTATTTTTTGTTACCCGTGGATTGTATATTGTAACAACCCCAAAATCTTTATACATTTATATTATCCCTCTTCAATAATATACCGTATTTATTTGTACTTGGTATTTTCCGTTTTGTATTAAATTTATAATTATTTTATTCCTCAATCTATTATGTATTTTTTTCTAGGTACAATTTCTTTTTCTTATATTTAAGTTTTTAATTTCTCATTCTTATTTTTCCTTTCATAAATATTTAACCCAAATCCATTATTTTTATTCTCTACAGCCCATCTGAAAAGCCCACTTTCTTTTTAAGCAATATCATATATTTAATTCTAATTAAATATGTGCATGAACAACCTTGTAGCTTATTGGTTAAGTCTTTGCATTGCTATTCCATAAGTCACATGTTCAAATCCCTATTCTTGCAATTATTTTTTATCATTTTTTATTCTTCTCATAACCTACAAATGAGACTTTCATTTCCAAAATGAATGGTGACCTTTCATTTCTCTTTTAATTCTTATGTTGAATGCATATATTATTATACATAATTCACCATTACATCATCTTTATTTGTCCTCCTCTATCTTTTCCTTCCTCACATTTTTCTATCTCTCACTTCTCTCTCTTCACCTAGAGTCCAAGAAGAAGAACATGAAGAAGTCTTCAAGAAGATCTCGCTAGTAACGCGAGGTTATCGGCGGATAGACAAGCCCGGTGACAATACCGGCTTGTGTATGTAAGTCTCTTCTCTCTCTCTCGCTCCATCTCTTTATTCTTCTTTTTTCATATCTCGTGAACCCGGTTTTTTTTCATATTGCAATCCTTAAGAGATAAAATAAACATAAATATATACATATATATAAGTCTAGATACATATGGTTATATATGGTTTAATAATATTTTATTACCTCTTATTCAAATTAAAGTATTTTCAATTCTTTGTTCATGACTATGAATATTTATTATGAGTTGTGAGAACATAAATTTCATGCCACAATATATCTATAATATCTCATAAAATCGGTTTGTTTATTAAAAGAAAAATAAAAGCTTGCATAAAAATACCAGTTAATCTTCTTGCCGATTTTAGCATACATATTAACACATTTACCTTTAAAATATTTTTAGAAAATAATTTGTACTTTTGGAAATTTCAGGAAATTTACAGATGACAGAATATATCATTTTGTACATGCTGTAAAATTTTAGATCGAACCGCATAACGGTTTAGGAATTATATCGTTTTTATTCACTGTTCATAAAAACAGAAAATTGCAATTATCGGTCAATTTCTAGGAGACATAACTTTGTCTAAAGATATCCAAATTGAGAAAAATCAGATGTTTTAGATATCTACATCGAATGATCTAGATTTTATTAGTTTTATATTTTTACTGAAAACCGACGTAAAATATAGAAAACTGTGTTACAACATTAAACGACGAATCTGGACAGAATCTGTCCTGATTCGCACACTGTTTTTAAACTAGACATAACTCAAACTCCCGATGTCCGTTCGTGACAAAATTTAGATGTGTAGATGAACAATTGATAGAACTATAATTTTCTGTATACTTTATTACTTAAAAACGCATGAATCAACTCAATATAGGCTTTTCAATATAACATATAGTTGATGTCCAGAAATCTGAATTTCTGTTTTAAATGTTGATATTAAAATGATCATAAATAGAGCTTCAGAAATTCAAATTGCGTGAATCTTAGTGTTTTGGATAAGTACATCGAAATACATACAATTTTCTAATAATCCTCGTAAGCTGAAACCCGATAGAAATTAACTTAAACTGCGTTTTAAAAATATGTGACGGTGCTGAACAGATTCTGATCTGTTTTCCTCGACGATACGAAAACGAGTATATCTCCAAAACCGGTAGGCGTATTTAGGCGAGACCAGAACTCACGTGTGCATAACACTTAATTATATGTTTTCGTTTACATTCCGCATTCGTTCGACTTTACTAATTAGTCGTACATAATATTTGTTTACAGCATTGTTTATTGTAGTTGCTCGAATAATATACTTGACTCATTTCATACTATTCAAACATGTATACATATTTATCTTGATCATTAAATTGTTGTATGCACATAAAGATGATAATTAAATACTTTAGTTGTATTTTGAAAACAATACATAATTATTTTTACATAAAACCCCCTCAAGTTATATAAATTACAATAAGGACCCTAGTAAATATAGATTTAAGCGGAACCTGACTCTTGAACCTCAGGGAGCCGGAGATATGGGCGCTTGCCTATCTAAGATAGATAACTTAATTAACGGTGTTATCAATACAGTAATCGTCTTTGAAAAATACACAAATCCTGCCGCCCATGTGCAGCGGTTACTGATAACATCAAAATAATCAGGACTTCAATTTATTTTTCTAATTGTCTGACTCAGTTTGAGTCTCATTATAATCTGACTTGAATATGATTCAAGTACAATCTACAATCTACAATATTACAATTCAACATGAATCTATGAATCCAATTATCAATCTATACAATTTGACTTAACCGAACCATGGATATACATTCCATTTACATGATTCTCCAGTTACATCCATTTACATGATTCTACGGTTACATCTGTTTACTAATATCATGGTTTCGATCAGTCAATCAATTATACAATCAATACAATTTACAAAACAAACAATACAAATAAGACATCTCGGGGTTTAAGACGTAAATTGGTACGGAAGGTGTTAGAAGTGGCACGAGACAGTAATACTTAATACACCTAACATGAATCCAGTTGCTGTTGTAACGTGGTATAAACGGTTCCTTATACTATACTTGCCTCTAGTCTCTGGCATATAGAGACTCCTCTCGTATACACTGGCATTCTTTTGTACCAAGCTACAAACAACAGCGTTAACACAACATTACAACAATATAATACAACTTTAAAAGATACCTTCTTATTCTGTCTATTCTATTTCTCTCTTATCTTTAGGACTTACCGAGCGACCTGTTCGCTGACGACATTCTATTTCATTCTTCTTTGAATGTCGTCAGGTGATCTGGACACGTCAGAGATCGAGCCCACTGCTGAAGATTTGGACCACTTCAGTGAAGACCCCGAGCTCTAGTCATTGTACACTTTCCATTCAGAACTTTCAATTCTTTTATGTCATTGTTTAGGCATTGTTTTTTCTTCAATTGTATTTACTTTTCATGCATTGTGCAAAAGAATGTTAATAAATAAAGTTACTGTTCAGTTTATATCTCTAGTCTCTTGTGCTTACTTTTATATTACTTAGATACGCTTAGCGTATTTACTTCACAGTAAATACGTAGCGGCCTCGTCCCGTCTCCTTCGCCGTATACCGGGAAGCAGGGCGTGACAGGTTTTGTTGGTGGCCCGTGCAGGTCAGAGCTATATAGAACCATACCATGCAGTTCTGTTCTGCGTGAACAACCTAAGCAATATAACACAAGAACCAACAACTAAAACATTCTTTACAATTCAAGTTCCTTGAATCTTACAATTTCATGTTCTTTGAATCATATACCCTGAATCTGTCCTAACCCAAAATTCCCTCAGCTCTTTTACAATTTTACCAAAACCTTCGCATTCTTTCATTCTTTCACACATTCTTCACATTTTTAAAACCCTTGCACCACCTTGTTATTTTTCACATACTGTCAGTACACCAGCACCAAACTTTCCTTGGATTTGTTACACTTTCCTTTTACAAATTTCGAGGACGAAATTATTTTTAATGAGGGTAGAATGTAACAACCCCAAAATCTTTATACATTTATATTATCCCTCTTCAATAATATACCGTATTTATTTGTACTTGGTATTTTCCGTTTTCTATTAAATTTATTATTATTTTATTTCTCAATCTATTATGTATTTTTTTCTAGGTATAATTTCTTTTTCTTATATTTAAGTTTTTAACTTCTCATTCTTATTTTTCCTTTCATAAATATTTAACCCAAATCCATTATTTTTATTCTCTACAGCCCATCTGAAAAGCCCACTTTCTTTTTAAGCAACAACATATATTTAATTCTAATTAAATATATGCATGAACAACCTTGTAGCTCATTGGTTAAATCTTTGCATTGTTATTCCATAAGTCACATGTTCAAATCCTCGTTCTTGCAATTATTTTTTATCATTTTTTATTCTTCTCATAAGCTACAAATAAGACCTTTCATTTCCAAAATGAATGGTGACCTTTCATTTCTCTTTTAATTCTCATGTTGAATGCATATATTATTATACACAATTCACCATTACACCATTTTTATTTGTCCTCCTCTATCTTTTCCTTCCTCGCATTTTTCTATCTCTTTCTTCTCCCTCTCCACCTAAAATCCAAGAAGAAGAACATGTAGAAGTCTTCAAGAAAGTCTCGCTAGTAACGTGAGGCTATCGGTGGATAGACAGGCCCGGTGACAATACCGGCTTGTGTATGTAAGTCCCTTCTCTCTCTCTCTCTCGCTCCATTATTCTTCTTTTTTCATATCTCGTGAACCCTTTTTTTTCATATCGTAATCCTTAAGAGAAAAATAAACATAAACATATACATATATATAAGTCTAGATACATATGGTTATATATGGTTTAATAATATCTTATTGCCTCTTGTTCAAATTAAAGTATTTTCAATTCTTTGTTCATGAGTATGAATATTTATTATGAGTTGTGAGAACATAAATTTCATGCCACAATATATCTAAAATGTCTCATAAAATCGGTTTGTTTATTAAAAGAAAAATAGAAGCTTGCATAAAAATACCAGTTAATCTTCTTGCCGATTTTAGCATACATATTAATACATTTACCTTTAAAATATTTTTAGAAATTAATTTTTACTTTTGGAAATTTCAGGAAATTTAAAGATGATAGAATATATCATTTTGTACATGCTGTAAAAAATTTAGATCGAACCGCATAACGGTTTAGGAATTATATCGTTTTTATTCACTGTTCGTAAAAACAGAAAACTGCAATTATCGATCAATTTCTAGGACACATAATTTGGTCTAACGATATCCAAATTGAGTAAAATCAGATATTTTGGATATCTAAATCGAATGATCTAGATTTTCTTAGTTTTATATTTTTACTAAAAACCGACGTAAAATATAGAAAACTGTGTTACAACATTAAGCAACGAATCTAGACAGAATCTGTCCTGATTCGCACACTGTTTTTAAACTAGACATAACTCAAACTCCCGATGTCCGTTCATGACAAAATTTAGATGTGTAGATGTACAATTGATAGAACTATAATTTTCTGTATACTTTATTACTTAAAAAAGCATGAATCAACTCAATATAGGCTTTAAAATATAACATATAGTTGATGTCCAGAAATCTGAATTTCTGTTTTAAATGTTGATATTAAAATGATCATAAATAGAGATTCATAAATCCAAATTCCGTGAATCTTAGTGTTTTGAATAAGTACATCGAAAGACTTACAATTTTCTAATAATATTCGTAACCTGAAACCCGATAGAAATTAATTTAAACTGCGTTTTAAAAATATATGACGGTGCTGAACAGATTCTGATCTGTTTTGTTCGACGATACGAAAACGAGTATATCTCCAAAACCGATAGGCGTATTTAGGCGAGACCAGAACTCACGTGTGAATAACACTTAATTCTACATTTACGTTTATATTCCGCATTCGTTCGACTTGATTAATTAGTCGTACATAATATTTATTTACAGCATTGTTTATTGTAGTTACTCGAATAATATACTTGACTCATTTCATACTATTTAAACATGTATACATATTTATCTTGATCATTAAATTGTTGTATGCACATAAAGATGATAATTAAATACTTTAGTTGTATTTTGAAAACTATACATAATTATTTTTACATAAAACCCCCTCAAGTTATATAAATTACAATAAGGACCCTAGTAAATATAGATTTAAGCGGAACCAGTCTCTTGAGCCTCAGGGAGCCGGAGATATGGGTGCTTGCCTATCTAAGGTAGACAACTTAATTAACGGTGTTATCAATACGGTAATTGTCTTTGAAAAAGACACAAATCCTACCGCCCATGTGCAGCGGTTACCGATAACATCAAAATAATCAGGACTTCAATTTACTTTTCTAATTGTCTGACTTGGTTTGAGTCTCATTATAATCTGACTTGAATATGATTCAAGTACAATCTATAATCTACAATATTACAATTCAACATGAATCCATGAATCCAATTATCAATCTATACAACTTGACTTAACCGAACCATGGATATACATTCCATTTACATGATTCTCCAGTTACATCCATTTACATGATTCTACGGTTACATCCGTTTACTGATATCATGGTTTCGGTTAGTCAATCAATTATACAATCAATACAATTTACAAAACAAACAATACAAACAAGACATCTCAGGGTTTAAGGGGTAGATTGGTACGGAATGTGTTAGAAGTGGCACGAGACAGTAAGACTTAATACACCTAACATGAATCCAGTTGTTGTTGTAACGTGGCATAAATGGTTCCTTGTACTATACTTGCCTCTAGTCTCTGGCATATAGAGACTCCTCTCGTATACACTGGCATTCTTCTGTACCATACTACAAACAACAGTGTTAACACAACATTACAACAATATAATACAACTTTAAAAGATACATATTTATTCTGTTTATTCTATTTCTCCCTTATCTTTGGGAATTACCGAGCTACCTGTTCACTGACGACATTCTATTTCATTTTTCTTTGAATGTCGTCAGGTGATCTGGACACGTCAGAGATCGAGCCCACTGCTGAAGACTTGGACCAGTTCAGTGAAGACCCCGAGCACTAGTCATTGTACACTTTCCATTCAGTACTTTCAATTCTGTTATGCCATTGTTTAGGCATTGCTTTTTATTCAGTTGTATTTACTTTTCATGCATTATACAATAGAATGTTAATAAATAAAGTTGCTGTTCAGTTTATATCTCTAGTCTCTTGTGCTTACTTTTATATTGCTTAGATACGCTTAGCGTATTTACTTACCTAGCGGCCTCGTCCTGTCCCCTTCGCCGCATACCGGGAAGCGGGGCGTGACATATATGGAGACTAATTTATGTTTCTGCCCGTAGGGCGTGGATTAGTCCAAATCCGTATATTCTTAGATTTGGGTTTGGGTTGATTTAAGGATCGTTAATCTCGTTTGATATTAAGATCAACTTAAATGGTTATTGAGGATACGTTAGTCTAATTTTAGACTAAGATCTACTCAACAGGATTTTTGGATCATTCAGTTCTAACAAAAGAGCATTTGAGCTATATTGTTTTAGTTTAAGTACGTTTTCGGTCCATAGCTAGTTTAAGAAAGTTGCGGTCCATTACTAGTTTAAGGACATTGCGGTCCGTAGATCACCATTTGGCGGTGAGATCGTAGTTTAAGGATATTGCGGTCCATAGCTAGTTTAAGAACATTGCGGTCCATAGCTAGTTTAAGGACATTGCAGTCCGTAGATCACCATTTGGCAGTAAGGTCGTAGTTTAAGGACATTGCGATCCATAGCTAGTTTAAGGACATTGCGGTCCATAGCTAGTTTAAGAACATTACAGTCCGTAGATCACTATTTGGCGGAGAGGTCGTAGTTTAAAGACATTGCGGTCTATAGCTAGTTTAAGGACGTTGCGGTCCACTGGGGTGTGCTCATGGTTTTAGGAGTGCTCCAAAGAGCTGTTGATTGTCAGGACCCTCCATCTCTCTGAAGACGTTGAAAAATTACAACGACATGTATCAGAGATATGGAGAGATGTACCCTTGAACCGAATTTCAGATTGAAGGAAGAGATCATGGTGGAATGAGCATCATTTTAGATACCATCTGTTAGGAGATTATTAGTCATCTTTGGAACTCAGATCGACTTGGGGAGACCTGAGCATATGAGGGCTCGGTTGATTGGTGATCAAAAGGGCTTTGGCCTCGGAAGGCTTGGCTAATTTGTGCTAAGGTTGGTCTCTCATAGTGTTAAACACTAACATTTGCTCGGCGCTCACGTGCTCCCACGTAAGGCTCTAAAACATTATTAAACACTGAAATTTGGAGTGCTCACGTGTGGCACATGATGTGCCTGAGAATTGGGCACTACTTCTTTGGGTTTATTCCCTTGTTCCTTTTATAAATGCTAAGCCCTATTGGGGTCACGTGGGATCACGTAAGGTGCCCCAAAATGGGTGTTATCTTTGATTTATTCCCCTTTTTCTTTTGAAAGTGCTAAGCACTATTAGGGGGTCACGTGGGATCACGTGAGGCGCCCCAAAATGGGAACTGTCTTTGATTTATTACCCCTTTTCTTTTGAAAGTGCTAAGAACTATTAGGGGGTCACGTGGGATCATATGACTCGATATCAGTTGTTCCTTTTTGTTCCTCAGAGTTGCTTACGTGGGAACACATGATCTTTGTTACGTAGCGTTGAGCGCTAATGAATCACCAGGCTATTCTTCTATGGTTCAGAGGAATCTAGTTCTCCTTTTGTTCTTTGCAGGGATTAAATCCTTTTTAAAGGGTTAAACCCTAGTTTCAGAGAAATTAAATTCCCATATGTTTTGTAAGGGTTAAACTCTTTTGAACTAGTTCTTCCTCTAGGTTTTGAATCTGCATGACAGAATCTTCCTGATGAGAATTAAATTCTCAACTTGTGGGGAGATCTGCTTCTACAGATCTTAACCAGAGGAAAAACTAAGTTCTTTGAGAAGAGTTAAACTCTTGGTTTGAGAATTAAATTCTCCTTTTTGTTTTGTGGGAGCTTTTGGGAGGGGTTCATCTTCTTTATAGAGAATTAAATTCTCTCTTTATTTTTCTTTCTTTCTCCCCATCTCTGTGTATATGTGTATCTCTCCACTTTTTTTTCTCCTCTCCTTGCTTCTATTTATATTAGAAGAAAAAGAATCAATTTGTTAAGAAAATCCCTCATTGAGAGATCATTATTGATTCTATGATCTTTTATATCAATCGGTGAATTTTATTCACCGTTGGATTTTTAATCCAAAGGCTCTCTGTTTAACAGAGAAGATTTCTTGTTTATTTAGCAAGATTATGAATATCTTGTTAGTTTTAACAAGATCAGAATTTTATTCTTTCATATGTTTTAGTTTAACAAGATCAGAAATATATTTTCTTATTATAGAATTTAATTCTAGAATTTAACAGGAGCATTTTAAATTGGGGCGCTCACATGCTTTGCATGTGAGTAGCAAGAGAACTCACATGTTTAACACGTGACCCATAGTGTGGGTATTAGCCTGTTCATTTTCAGCGCTCATATGCTTTACATATGAGCGCTCACGTGTTTTGCACGTAAGGCCTGTTTGGCCATTAGTTGTTATCTTTCAGCGATTACATGCTTTGCATATAAACGCTCACATGTTTAACACGTGAGGCCAAATTTTGAGGACTCTCCTCCTTTTTTATAAGGGAACCAGTAGCTCTTGGCCGAAAATTTTGGCAGGAACAGCTTTATCTTTTCATCTTTTTATATCGTGAAAGTCATGATTGCCCAATCATTTAGGCTTTTTATCCGCGGTGCCCAATCATTTCGGCGATTTTTTTTTATATTTTTACTCGCTGCTTTTTTATTGCGAGTTGCCCTACCATTTCGGCTCTTTTTTTGAGTTGGGGATTTGAAATCCGATACCAATTTTAGCATCAACATCGCTATTACTGGGATATTGCCAGGAGCGAATCATCATTTGCCGTGAGAGGACTTGAAATTTGATACCTATTTAGACATCAGCATTGCTACAACGAGGATAATGCCAGGAGCGAATTATCATTTGCCTTTGTCGATTTGAACAAAGATGGCTTATCAAACAGGGTTATGATCCTGTAGACTGAGGCTTTGAGACATAAGGGTCTCATAAATGTATTTCTCCCTACGAGTCGAGAGGATCTCGTAGGTGTATTTTCTCCTTAGGAGTTGTGAGGATTCCTGAGTGTGTTTTCTCTTGTAAGCCGTAAAGATCTTACAAGAGTGTTTTCTCCTTGTAAGTCGAGAGGACTTACAAGTGTCGCTCACCATATGGGGACATTTCTTGCCATTGGTGGAACTTGGTAGGGAATTGTTTATTTATGCCCATAAATTGTATACAAGAGTCGATATTGGACTAGTTGTAAGGCAACATGGTTTAAGAACAGGTTTAGATCCCTGTAACCTAAGACTTTTGAATTCTATGATCTGTGAGGGTCTCATAAGGGGGAATTCTCCTTACGAGTCATGAGGATCTCACAAGTGTATTTTCTCCTTTAAAATGGTGTGGATTCCTAAGCGTGTTGCTCCTTTGTGAGTCGTAAAGATCTCACGCAGGTATTTTCTCCTTACAAGATCGGAAAGACCCTGCAAGTGTATTTTTTTTACGAGATTGCGCCCTTTCACGTCTTCACAAGCTCACCGGTAGTCCTTCTGTTTTTACTCATAGCGCCCTTTCGGGTTTTCATCCGTGCCCATTTCGCTTATGGACATACCTTTTTTAACAAGTTTGTGCTCTTACTGGTTTTCACAAACTCGTCGGTAACCCTACAGTTTTTACTCATAGCGCCCTTTCGGTTTTTCATCCGAGCCTATTTCGCTTGTGGACGTATCGTTTTTTGTAACGAAACTCTCGAAAGTAGCTTCGTTGTAGGTGACCCATCTGTTTGCCGGTGGGATTTAGGAGTGGCTTCATTGCCGGAGTAGCTGTATAGCCCGTAGGACTTGAGTTGCAACCCTCGCCGTTGAGACTTCGATTGCAATATAGATCTCAAAGGAGGATATTGCCGTATTTGGGGCGAATTTTAGTTTAGGGACATCTCGGTCCGTTGTTAGTTTAGGGATATCTCGGTCCGTTATCGCCATGTTTGAGGCGGATTTTTAGTTTAAGGACTTCTCGGTCCGTCATCACCATTTTTGAGGCGACGGGGCTTTTGGATACTACTTTTTGGGTTCTGACTAAGGAAGATGGCGAGCGGACACAAGCGTCATCATCTATTGACCTAGGTCGTGACTCGTTAGGCGTAGTAATTTTTGAGGAATCGGCCGTTTATTGGCCGAATGGGTCTTTCGCCATGCATATCCATGAGCAGATAGGCTCCACCTTGATAGACTTTGTCTATGACGTACGGGCCTTCATAGTTCGGCTCGAATTTCCCCCGTTTTGCATGATTGAGGATCATTGGTCTTTTGACGACCAGCACGAGTTCGCCTTGGCAGAATGTTCTCGACTTGGTCAGTTATTCATATGACCGTGTTATCCTTGCCTTATAAGCCTCCAGATTTTGTTGTGCTATAAGGCGAGTTTCGTCGAGAGCGTTGATCTCCTTAAGTCTAAGATGAGCATTTTCTTCATTTGTCACCTTGTATTGAACTACTACTAGTAGAGAGTGGAGCTCTATTTCGAGTGGGAGCACTGCTTCCGTGCCGAATACCAACGCGTATGGTGTTGTATTCGTAGCCGTTTTGAATGTTGTTTGATATGCCTAGAGAGCTTCATGCAACCTTTCATACCAGTCTTTTTTATTTATGGACACTGTTTTCTTTATAATCTTTGTCAAGGTCTTGTTAAAAGCTTCAGCTAGACTGTTGGCACGAGGATTATAGACTGAAGAGTGTCTCCAATCTATTTTATGTAGCTGTGCGAAGCAGCTGATTTTATGACTCCTATAGATTGGCCCATTATTCGAGATAATTCGTCGTGGAGTGCCAAACCGATAGATAACATGTGTTCTAAAGAAATGAAGGATATTCTCCGTCTTCACATCCCTTAATGGTACTGCTTCTGCCCATTTGGAGAAGTAGTTGGCCGTTGCCAGTATGAACCGATGTCCTCTAGACGATGCCGGTTCAATGGAGCCAATTATATCGGTTCCACACATTTCGAACGGCCCGCTAGCCACTGTTGGGTGTAGAGGATTTGGATGCTGGTGGATAAAGTCCCCTTGAATTTGGCACGAGTGACACTGCTTCGCATATTTGAGGCAGTCCCGAATCATTGTGGGTCAGTAATAAACCATTCTTTTTATCATCAGCTTCATCTTTGGCCCAGCTTAATGAGAACCACAGAGTCCATCGTGAGTTTCTTGAAGGACTTTCTTTGCTTCCTCTGGTCTCAGGCATCTTAGCCATAAACAGTCGAACGATCTCTTATATAGAGTATCATTGACGAAGGCGAAAGACAGAGCTCGTTTCATGAGCTGATGTCTGGATGACGCATTTTCGGGCGTTTGTCGCAAATATCTCCGGTGGTCGGTCCATTTCCATTAACCGGCCGATGGGAGCAAGAGATTTGAAGTAGTCTTTGAAGACTTCCCTCCAATCCTTGACTTTTTCTTCATCCCCTATTTGAAGGGCTACTTGTTCGGTCGCTTCTTTTCCTTCGGATGGCTCTATTAGGTCTTCGAACGATATATCTGTTGGTGCGAGAACCCTACGGTTTTGCACAATGATCCTTACGTCATCGAAGTCTTCATCGGCTAGTTCCTTAGCCAATTTGGCCAATGCGTCCGCTTTGCTATTTTCTATATACGTTATACTGTCCAGGATATAGGAGGGGATTTGTGTCAGCAGTTGCTGCACTCTTTCGCCATACTTTATTAGCTCTGGCTTGCATGTCTGATAGTCGTCGTTTACTTGGTTAACGATCAGCTGGGAGTCTCCATATATTAGGAGGTCTTTGATTCCCATGTCGATAGCGATCTCGAGACCTGCTATCAAAACTTCAAATTCCGCTTCGTTATTAGTCCTTGGCACCGTTAAGGAGAGGGCGTAACGCAATATTCCTCTATACGGAGTCATGAAGATAAGGCTCACCCCGGCTTTGATTATAGGGGTGTTTTTCTTTCGCCTCTTCATAGAAGACGCTCCATCGAAGTAGAGTTCCCATTAGGAATCATTTTCTTCCTTCTCTTCTTCGATTGTGTTGAAAACATGTTCATCCGGCAACTCGCAATTTAAGGGGAGTCGACTGGTATCGGATGCTCGGCAAGAAAGTCGGCAATGGCCTAGCCTTTCACTGCTTTGAGGGGTCGATACGTTATCGAGAACTCCATCAGGGAGAGGGCCTATTTGACAAGCCTTTCCATTAGTATGGCCCTTGATATCAGATATTTGAAAGGATCCACCTTTGATATAAGATGGACCTCATGTGCCAAGGCGTAATGTTGAGCTTCGTTATCGCGAAGATCGGTGCTAGGCAATGCTTTTCGATGGGGGGTAATTGTTTTCTGCCCTCAGGAAAACTTGACTCAAATAGTACAGAGCTCTCTCCTTTCCCTGATCATTCACTTGTGCCCATAGCGCACCAAGAGAACATTCAAGGGCTGTTATATATAGGATAAAGGGTTTTCCTTTAACCGGAGCAGTCAATACCGGCGGATTTTACAGGTATTGCATGATTTCTTCTAGTGCATTTTGGCACTTTTGATCCCAGACGGGGTCCCCTTCTTCATCAAATGACTGTAGGGACGGTATTTTCCGGAGAGATTGGCTATGAACCACTAGATATAAGCGAGCTTTTCTTGAAGAGGCCGCAGTTGTTTGAGGGTTCTCGGCATGGGCATTTTCATAATCGTCTTGATATTTGAAAGATCAATTTCGATACCCCGGTGCCGTATGATGAATCCTAGGAATTTGCCTGAAGAGACTCCAAACGCACATTTTAGAGGATTCATCTTCAGATTATACTTCCGAAGACGCCGGAACACTATTTTTAGATGTTCCCAATGTTCCTCATGAGATTTGCTCTTCACCACAAGGTCATTGATGTAGCATTCGACAATCTCGTGTATGAGGTCATCGAAAATCTTTGTCATGGCCCTCTGGTAGGTAGCGTCGGCATTCTTCACACCAAAGGGCATCACTTTATAGCAGAATATGCCAAGGGGAGTCCGGAAGGCGGTATGCTTTTGGTCTTTAGGATGCATTTTTATTTGATCGTACCTTGAAGATCCATCCATGAAGGAGAAGACCTCATGGGTGACATGTTATCGATCATTAGCTCGGTAACATGTACTGGGAAATCATCATTCGTGCAAGCTTTGTTGAGGTTCCGAAAGTCCACGTAGATGCGCACTATTCCATTTTTCTTCTTCACTGGAACGATGTTAGCGATCCAGTCAGGATATGGAACTTCTTGGATGAAACCAGAGTCGATTAGTTTCTTGACCTCGGCGTTGATATTCATCTCAAGTTTAACCCGCATTCTTCTTGGTGTCTGTTTGACTAGTTTTACGTCCGGCGATATGGCCAATTTATGTACTGTAACCTTTGTATCTAGACCCGGCTTCTTGGAATAGTTCCATGCGAAGCAGTCTTTATATTACAAGAGCACGTCCTTTAACATGGCTACCTATTTTTCAGATAGTAGCTCACTGACGAACATTGACCTCGGATCATTTTTTGTCCCTAAGTCAAATTTTCTTAGGTTGTCCGACGTAGTGTCCCATCTTCCAACTCTTTTGGTGCTAATAGAAACTCTGAGATCACCCATTTCTCTTCTTCATTCGCGAAGCACATGTAGAGGCCATCCATAGTCTCGTGCCCTTCCTTTTTTGAGAGTGTTATCGTATGGCAGGTACAAGTTCGCTTCCATTCTTGATGTTGAGCCAGTCCTATCCTTATGGTATAGGTCCTCTTTGGCTCATGCTTTTGCGGCGGGGTTACCCTCCAGCTGTCGGATAAAGCAAACATGTCTTGTTGATATTGTTCTTCTACCCAGTCTTTGAAGGTGAAGCAATCTTCAAAGGGATGACCTATTACTTGGTGATAAGAGCTATAATCCGGATGATAGACCTCGTTCGTTTGTTCAGGATGCCGAGACTCCGGAAGTGTCATCATTTGATACTTCATGACAAAGTTGAATATTTTCCACGTCTTGTTTTGGGGAAAAGAGTATTCTCGACTCATCTTTTTTATAAAGGACGGGTTCTAATCGACTTTTTCTGAATTGCACGGCTTCTTGGACCCGCTTTGTTGTTTTCGAACGTTATTTGCGTTCTTTGCCTTGTTTTTACCTCTATTTTTCTAGATTTTCTCCTTTCGCGAGAACATACAGTGGGCCGGAGATGAAGAGCATTATCATCTTCCTTTTCCGTAGACTGCTGATTGAGGCGTTGTGTCCTGGTTTTTTCATACATAGCCATTTCATGGCTGTGGTTGTCTCGACTCTTTTGACAACCCTCTTTTATTAGCTTATCTATTTTTTTCTTCAAGCGACGGATTCAACATTCTTAGAGCAAGATTTTGCTATGTTTTAACGTCATGGCCATTGGGAGAAGCGTCTTCCGCTTCACTTGAGTTTTTTATGACGCAGCAATTGTGGTACTGCGCCCATTTCCTGGACCGAACATATCCGAGCCCGGTTGTCTCTATCTTCTGTTAGGCATCTTTCGCTGAGTCCCGGGAATATACCAAATCTTTTTGTAGAATTGAGCTTGCTGAACAGTTTATTCGAGGGGTACACCTTGGTGTCTTAACATCCTTTTCAATCCCTCCGCGTAGTAACTTGGCATACGGATTGGTTGAAGCCCGTCGAGTGCAAAATCAGCACCATGCCAGACTTCTTTTTCTACTTTGGTCTTCGTAGATTGGTAGAAGAGGATCACCTTTTCACCTCTTCGTCTGGAAGGGACGAAGAAAGTCTGTAGTTCTTGTACGCTATATGTATTAAGCGCATCAAGTTTCTTGTAATGCCGAGGCGGAGCCATTGTGATTTTTAGACTCTGATATGTTCCGGCTAGGGTTTATGCCGACGGGTGGATGGAGAACACTGCGTTGGCTTCGTCCTCAGAGTCGCTGCTAAAACCAGAATAGGAGTAGATGGTCTGGGCCAGCTGTTTTCTTTCTGGGGTTGCCCTGAATAGACTATTTATTCATCTTCCTCGGAATCACTCCCAAAGATCGGGATAGTGGCGATGGGCTTCTGTTTGTCTTCCGAACTATGACACATTTCCGTATCCTCGAAGTCTGGTAAGAAGTACTTTGTGTCTTCATATTTTTGGATCTCGTTTACGAAGAACGGATTTAGCTCCCCTGTGACGGTGTATTCCAAGCTGTCATTGAAATACTTCATACACTGATGTTGTGTAGAAGGGATGACGTTGTACTCGTGTAACCAATGCCTGCCGAGCAAAGCATTATAGCAAGTATTGACGTCAATGACAGGAAATTTAATGTCAGCGACGAGCAGCCCAAGGCGCAACGTCAATATTTCAAACCCAAGCGTTCATGATGACTGTGAGTCAAACCCGGAGATGGTAATTTTATCTCGGGCCAGGTGCTGAACGTTCATGCAAATCTCCTTCAGCACTCTCACGTTGAGAAGGTTGACGGAGGATCCGTTGTCAACGAGAATTTTCTCTATCTTAATATCGTGGCAGTACCCAGTGACGTGTAACGGGCGATTATGTTCGCACGTATCAAGCAGGAGATCTTCATCGCTGAATGAAATGTCAGCTGTGTGAATCTCTGTCAGTTCATCCTTCATCTTCTCTTCCGCGAGGAAAGCTTAGAACTGATCGGGCTCTTGTAATGCCTTAATCAGAGACTCTTGTGCTTTCTCAGATAGGAGGAGAGCATCCAATATGCTCAGTTGCAAGGGTATTTTCCTCAGATGTGCTAGGATATTGCAATCCACCTTGTTTTTCCTAGGCGGGTCTCTTGCTGCGAGCTCTTTGACAACTCCACCGTCGAGGGCAATTTCCTCAAGGATTTTTTCTTTCCCTTTGTCCTTTTTGCTCGAACCTTTGTTTGTAGGTCCGAGATTCTTTTCAGACAGCGTGAGGTTACGCTGCTGAATATTCTCGAAGTTCTTATCCTCCTCTTCTTTTTCGGAGATGGAGTCTTTGAAGAGAAGGCCGAGGGGTATTTCGTCCTCATAATCACTCCCGAAAGTAAGCACTTGGTGTTTTCCCCCTTCCGAAGTGGCATCAACCATATGACAGTTGCCGGTCGTTTTTTCATGCGCATCAGTCGCACTATTTTGCCGTCGACGAGCTTCGCGCTTTATTCTCTTGAAGTGTTTTTTATGGGCAATGTAGCATTTCCACCACTTCTTAAAGGTATTGCACTCTTCGGTGGGGTGGGTAACCCTCCGATGATATAGGCAGTAATTTTGATGTGAATCCTCTCCGTCGAGGCATATGACCCCGGGAGTGTTTCCTACGAGAGGTGGCTGCTTCATTCCTACTGACAGAGCTTTGGCAAACTTCTTTTCTGCCTTGATCCTGCTCTTATTTGTCGCGGGTATGCTTTGGTTTGGTTGGAATACTTTACGACTCCTCCTTGCCGTGGCTTTTTCATCCTGACGCTGACGCTTAGACTTTTCGTATATGGCTGTTTCGCGTTCTCGGTCAGCTTTGCTTTCTCGAAAGGCTTCGTTTAACAGCCTATCGATCGGGTCTTCTGGCAGTTCCGGGGGTTTTAATGCCGATTCTGCACCCATTTCCTCCGCGTTGATTTCTGATATCGAGGGAGTTTCTTCGTCATTTAACGATGAATGGGAGACCATGTGGCAACTTGCTATATAGTCTTCGGTGTCCTCTGATAAGTCATTTTCCTCATCGTTGTCACTATCTTCGTCTTAAGAATATACTTCAGGAACTCTTCGAGCATGACCGGTGTTCGCGCCTTCTGGTTGTACACCTCCAGCGCGTCAATGTACTTTTGTAGGTCTGTGTGCCTGTCGTCATACTCGGCAGGCTGCATAGGCTTCTTGGTCTTCTTCTTTTTCTTCGAAGACTTGGAAGGCTCGACTTGGGTATTTTTTCCTTTGTCAACAATTTTCGGTACGGGATGTGGTTTCAGCATCCCTTTGATAATTTCAGGTTCAAGTAGGCTTTTCCACATGACTGCTGGATATGCCTATAGATCTTTGAGCATTCTTTTGGTTTTTGCTGAAAGAACGACTTCCCATGGAGTTTCTTCCACGAGTGAGCATGATGCCCCCTGCGCATCCACTTTTTTGGGAGTGTATTTCTGCGGTGGATTTACCCTCCAGTTATCAGACAGCATGAACTTCCCCTATTGATAATGGTCTTCGACCCAATTCTTAAATACATAGCAATCTTAAATTAGGTGGCTCACCGTTCTTTGATAGGAGCAGTAGTTAGGGTTATTGACGTCGCCGGGTTGCGGTGGACGCCGCGGGTCTGGCAATGTGATAAGTTTGTTATGCACTGCCAATTCAAATAGTCTCCTCGTCTTGTCACGGGAAAACGAGTAAGCACGTCCTAGTCTTTCCTCCAAGGATGGGCGCAGACGCGCATTGTTTTGACGAGCAGCCGGTTTTGGATCGCTCGGTTGTTGTTGTGTGTTAGCAACGAAAGCCGCTTTCCATTTACCGTTGTTATTTCGAGGTTCCTTATTTGAGGAGGAAGTCCTGTGGCCCATCTGGTCTATTTAGGCCAGTTTATCGATCAAAGCCTGGAAGTTGGTTGGCTTGAAGAATGTCATGAACTGGGACACAGTCGTTTGAGGATCAAGAGTCCCGATAAACATGCCCACGGTGGAAGATTCTTCAATGCGCTGTTCACACTTTGACCATAGGTTCCGCCACCAAATCGCATATTGGACCCAGGTTTCTCTTGGCTTTACCCTAGCATTGATTAATGCCGTGATCGGGGTATGCCCACTTGCGCTGGCGAACCGCTGTGTGAACAGCAGTTCCATCTCTATGAATGTTCTCACGGAGTCATTTGGGAGCTCAGAGTACCATTCAAAGGCCGTCTCTGACAGGCTACCAACAAACTGGCGAAGCAACAATTTGTCATCGCCTCCAGTGTTGCCGCAAAGAGCTCTGAACTGCGCAACGTGCTGGTGTGGGTTGCATGTCCCCTTGTACACATGGAACTTGGGGATCGTATATCCCGGCGGGTATTTAATTTGGTCATACCAGCCTGAATACGGTCGCCAAATTCTGACGATTTGGCCTGCGGCTTCATTAGCTTGATGAGCTCGTATTTGTTGAGCGATATAATAATCAAGAGCAGCCTTGGAGATCGTTTCCTCCTTGGCTGTTGATAGAGCCGGAAGAGAATTTGATGTTTCCCTCCAATCATCCTCGACGATTATCGGCGGATTTTCGGCTGGGTGTTCTGGTTGGATCATCATTCCAACTATATCTTGGAACAAAAACGCCATCTGCTTCGTGTTAGCAGCTTGTTCGGCGGCTTCTTTATCTTTTCTTTCAAGCATCCTTCGCAGGAACTCTGTGTCGGTCTCCTATTCCTAGCGCTATTAGGTCATCGTGTCCGGGCTTTCTTTCTGTCCAGTAGTGCTGCCATTTTGGTCAGCATTTCCTGGAACTTCTGTTGTTGCTCCTGAGCTTTTGTCAGCGACCGAGTTTGCGATCGATGTCCTACGGAAGAACGGCTTTCTTCTTTCCCGGAAGCCATGTAGATCGTATGCACGATCATGCCCCCAGACTTGGGGTGTTTGGGTCCATCACCTTTGGAATTTGCCGCAGGCGGTGGGATTTTCTCCAGCCTCATCCTTTTGTGGGAGGTCGAAGTTGAAGGAGCCGTTATAACAGGCACCTGTGTAGAAAAAGTCCCTAGCTGTATGACGGAAGGATGATCTTTCTCTTGCTGAGCCTTCAATTTCTTCGGTCGACGAGAGTAGTCTTTGTTGATCATAGAGTCTTGGACTTTCTTCCAGACCTAGTGAATTTGGAAGGAAAGCCGTTGATAGGGGCGCTCCGTCTTTTCCTACACCATGGCCTCTACAGGTGGGGGCGATTTCTTGAGCACCGCAGTTGGAGAGTTCTTACGTACCCTCCTGAGCAGATCAAAGTTGTTCCCGGTTGGAACAGCAGTATCAACTTCCACCATTGGAGCTGGTGGGGTAATTCCAGAGGGGGAGTTGCCCCCATCTTTCTTCACTCGGTGTCAATAACGACGTCGAGCATGTCTTGCAAAAGGGACCGCCTCATTTTTGGAAGCGGCTTCGTCGTGCCCCCGGCTTTGGTGAGAGGCTGTTGTTGGTGTCAGACAATTGAAGACTGACTGTCACGATCCGAAATTGGCACGTGACGACCCTTAAACTACTCAACATCTACAGGCGTAACGCAGTTTAAGTTAGCCGAAAACCCAGCAATCTAAACCATAAAAAGTAGTAAGTGATAATAACATTGTAAAAACTTTTGAAATCTCTACCCAAATTCTTTAAAGTCCAACTTTATTTCCTTTAAAATTTTAGCAGCACCTCCTTTGTAAAAACTAGCCCCAAAAGTGGGTACAACAAAGATATAAGTAAAGCATGCCTAAACGGGAGCAAATACACGCCCAAAGGCGGAACACAACCACCACAGCAGATATACGACGCCGTAGCGAAGAAATAAAAGACGATATAAACAAAACTGCATAAAAGACCTCCAAGTCACGAAATAATATACAATCATCCTCACACCAAGTCTCTAAATCATACATGAAAGTGGTAGATGGAGAGTACAGGATACAACGAATATATAATAAGTAACATCGGATAACTGCAAAACCCACCTATAGCAAAACTGTACACAGTCAACTGTAGCGGTATCCGCAGCAAAAGATGATAGGATAAATGAAAATAGCCCTGCCTCTGACTAGTCTGAGAAACAACCTGCAAAACACTGTGGCATAACGAGGGTGAGTTGCCAACTCGTGAATAGTAAATAACATATGCAGGTAATCACAAGTATGCACGTACAACGCAAATCTAACATATACAAAGCAATAGCAATAAATGGTCATATGCATGTAACAGTCATGAAAGGTACTCTATCAGGTATAACTAATACATGAAGCAATAATATGACAATATGTATATGCAACAGTCATGAAAGGTACTCTATCAGGTACAACTAATACATGAAGCAATAATATGACAATATGTATATGCAACAGTCATGAAAGGTACTCTATCAGGTACAACTAATATATAAAGCAATAATTGGAATATGTATATGCAACAGTCATGTAAGGTACTCTATCAGGTACTACTAATACATGAACAATAAATGCGGAGTATGAGATAAAACATGTCATCCTCACGGAATCCTGACCTCGTGGCAGGACCATAGTCCATCAAGACAATCAAAATCCCAAATTTCCTCAAATCAGCCCCCAAATTGGCTCTCATACCCTGTAAGTCTCATATATCCTGAGTGTCCAATATCAAGTAAATCTCATATATCATGTATCCAATATCAAGTAAATCGCATACATCATGTATCCAATATCAAGTAAATCTTATATATCCTGTATCCAATATCAAGTAAATCTCATATATCCTGAATAAGTATATTTGCATGAATCATTATGATGATGTATATAAATTAGATATGTATACATATATATTAGTGTCCCATACCACTAATATATATATATGTGTGTGTGTGTGTGTGTGTGTACGCGCGCGCGCGCGCACGCATATATAACAGCGTCCCATTCCACTATTATATATACTTAAGAGTAAAAATATTATTAAACTAAGTGTCAAGCATCGACACATAAATACCGATCTATCAGGTGCTGTCACCACGACTGGCCCTCTGATAGGTACGTATCATACGCTATCTCGAAAACCCGAGTGCTCAGCTTCGACTCTCACCTTTCGACGTATCCATACATACATGACACAGGTCGGTATCCCCACGAAAACCGCCGAGTCATAGGTACTGTCACCGGTAGGTATGGTTCCCCTATCAGGCTCATCGGCATGGTCCATCAAAATACCTTTCTTGCCCCGGGTACCTCCGGGCCCCACCATGTACCCGCACACGGCCCACGATGCCTCCTCGCATGGGGTATATATATCAGAACCGATAAATCTCATGGTGGCTGCTGAAATATCATATCAAGAGAAACCGGGTTTTTCAAATAATGCATAATTTTATGAAACTACCACGGTCCTCAAATCCAGAAAACATCATGAAAAATCCATATCTCAATGCGAAAATCCATGAATATAATATATGCAACATAAAACTGTAATGTAAGCATATAAAGGAAAAGCCGCTATTTAACAGCAACAATTTAATATATATATATATATCATGTGGTTCCTAATTTCTCCAAGTCCAATATAACATCAAATAAAGGTGAACATGTAGGTATAGCCAGATATATGTGTAAACAAGTAGGTATAGCAAGGTATATGTATCTACCTATCAGTAATGATGTAATATACCCTCCAGGTATAAGTGTAAGTATGTATGCAAGATGTACATGTAGTTATGTCTCATATGTGTATATACCTATCACTAATGACACAATACCATATAGATATATGGGTAACTAGCATGTAAACATGTCAAGACATATGTGTAAGCATGTAGGTATATAGGTATGCTATATGTTATATGCACGAAGGAAAATAAGGATCAAGTCTCAATATCCCTAAACAATAAAATATCATATATGTAAGTATGTTGTGCGTGTCATGGCAATTATTGACGGTGTGTGTGGCATACAATCAGTGCTCGTGCAATATGAGCCGTCAATAATAGTACAGTGTCCAAAGGGTATAAGTCCAAGCACAACAAGCAATAATATGCAATGAGGTGTATGCGCAAACTCTATATATGCAATGGAATATGCGACTAATATCATAACATCCCTAGCCCAGACGCATAACGCCATACGGGTGATTTCTCTGTAAATATTAAATCTACTCACCAACGCTCCTGGCTAAGTAAAGCCAACCACCTGTTTCCCCTTCTTCGCAGTGTCCAAAGTCCCAGCCTGCGATCCTAAAGTTACAAAACAACAAAGCAAGTATATATATTAGCAAACGACCAATAACACGTACAAACTACGTTTGATCAACGCGACAACACAAAACATACTCTCAAGTGTTCGTATTGTGGCTAACGTGCATAGCGACACAACGAAATCAACTCAAGAGCAACAGAACACAGTGACACGAACCGTATCGGATAACGTAACTCGTGAAACGAAACACAAGAAAATAAGCAAGTGATCCAAGATTTTGCTATACCAACAATTTGTAAAAGTTGCAAATACCATGAGACCACATACAACCCCATAGACCCCTACACCAAAACTCACCACCAACCACCCCACTCTGGCCGCAAATTACAGCCAGAAGCATTAAATTTGCGGTCATAACTTGAGGGAATGGGCTCGTATTTTGAGGGTAGGTTCTAGGTCACTACACTAGGTCACTGTGATGGGAACTTTTGCAACAAATACCTAGTTTGATAGCAGATCATCCGAGACCCAAAACTACACAAAATGATACGATATTTGCACGAAACGATACAATACGCGATCTAAACTGAAACGAATAAGCTACGCAATACTAAAAAGACTTAATTTACAGAAAGAGATTATTACCTACTCCCACAAGCTCAAAAATCCTAGCTTTCCAAGCTCCAAGGCATCCAAGAGGCAAAACAAGTCCAAAGATGTGATCTTGTGAGATTTGATGAAGTTTAGTGATGGATTAGTGAAGATTTGTGAAGGGAATGATAAGTGTTCAGTTTAGAATTAGAGGAGATGAAGGAAATGATGAGAAAGAGATAGAGAATGAGAGAAAATGAGTGAGGTATGAAGAAAAGAGAGAAAGAGGTGGGGTTAAGGTGAGTGCACCCTTGCATTAACTCCACATTAATGCAAGCACATGCTCACCATGCCACCTCCTCTCCAAACAAAACCCAAAACAAAAATATCTCTCACTCACAACAAATATCTAGGGTTTAATCAAGTAAAGGATTAGGTTAAAGTAAAGGATTAGGATTAATGTTAAGTTGTCATGGTCATTAAAACTAGATTAGCACAAACAAACCCTCACATAAACGTGCAGACGTGCGTGCAAGCCATAACAAATAATAATTAAATTATTAATTAAATTTTATAAAATGTGAGGAACCCAAATTGGTAAACTTTTTACCAAAAACCCGCATTATCATTTAAGCTAAGACTAATCGAAATTTAAGGCCTTACAATCTCCCCCCTAAAAAAAATTTGTCCCCAAATTTAAAATTCTCACTAAGCGTACCTTCAAAGAGATGAGTTCAAAACTCCCAAATCTCGCTCACAGCCTCCCAAGTGATCACCTCACTATACGGCTACGCCCAAGAAAACCTTCCACAGATGGCAAGACCCTTTGACCGAAGTTTCTCCACCTGCCGAACCACTACACAATTGGCTGCCGGTGAACGAAAAGATCATGTCCAAGTTAAATGGTCTGGTGCTGAATCATGTGAGAAAGGTCATGAAGGTATTTACGAAGTATCGATACAAGGAATACGGGGTGAGTACTCAATAATCTGGGCGGAAGTGCCAAATTAAAGGCAACGGAACTAACTCGCTTGAGGATCTCAAAAAGACCTACAATCCTGGGATAAGCTTCCCAAAACTCAACACGTCATTCATCGAAAAATCCGTAGGAATACATGATTTCCCACTGCGAACTCAAGTCTGCGACCACCACGTTCGGCATAAGACCTCTGTTTGCACTGGGCTGTTCTCATCCTGACCTGAATCAACTGGATCATCTCCGAAGCCTCTCGACTAGCTGGGGTCCAAAAATCCTACTCTCGCAGAGTCAGAAAAACAGACCGGCGATCGACACGACCTACCAAACAAAAACCTAAAGGTTGACAATTGGAATGTCTCCTGATAACTGCTATCGAAGGAGAATCCTAACAATGGCAAGTGACGATCCCAACTGCCGACAACAATTAGTACGTACGCACAAGCATATCCTCCAGAGTCTGTATAGCCTGCTCTCACAAAACCATCGTCCTGCGAATGGAAAAGTGAAGCTAAAGCTCAACCAATACCCAAGGCTTCCTGAAGCTTCTGTCCAAGACGGCAAGCGGACAGGGTGCCTCCATTGGATACAATACATGAAGGAACTCCATGCAACGCACAAACTTAACGAAGAACAACTGAGCAAACTGAACATAACCGGACAACAAACACCCAAATGGAGTCATACCCTGTCTAGACCTGGGTAGACACCACAACGAAATTCATGGAGATCTGCTCTCATTCCCACTCTGGAACGGTTAAAGATTGCAACTCTCCAGCCGGTCTTAAATGCTCAACCTTAGCTCACAACAAGACAGACACCTCGAAACAAGGTCCGAAACTTCACTTTTCATCCCTGCCCATATGTAACTATCTCACAAGTCACGTCACATATTGGTGGAACTTGAATGAACACTGAAAGCTGACTGATGTGCCTGCTCTAGGATTTCTCATTTCTATCCATCAGTATCAGGTACACACAATCGCGTCCCTAAATGTAGCACACCCTGGTCAAAAATCAAGGACTCTGAATCTGTACCCAGCCGAGTATGCTCAAGAATCTCTGACAAACGAGAATCGGCGGGCTATGCCTCGTGAAAACGATTAAGGAAAAATGGACGGGCGCGAACATGAGCAAGTTCTCCCCTCAGTAGAGGAGAACTTAAGCTGTACTCAACGATCGCACAAGAACTGTAAATCTGCAGAAGACTGTCTCAGAACTGCGCATAACTGGAACAAGCTACCCCCGGGCCTACGACTCCAGAATCAGCTACCACAATCGCCTTGCCATGGGAAATAAAGGATCTCACAATCACAATCCTTCACATGCTCCATCTAACGACGCTGTCTCAACAATCAAAACCCGATGCAGAAAGATGTACATTAAGCTCTTGGGCACGTTATTTTTCGGGGGCATAAAATGTTTCAGGAACTTGAGAAGTATCGTGAATATCTTGTTGCTCCATTTATTTAGGCACTTAATCTAGAAAAGATGGACGAACCATGATAGTGTTGAATACTTTGCATTCTCATAGATTGGTCTCCTCGCATCATTCATGTACTTCTCATATTTATCCGCACGAGGAACTTGACCCAATGGAGGATTACTATCACCGAGAGCGGTCTCTACCATATCCGCTATTTACTCTTCTGAAAACAGGTTATCTTCTTCTTCCGCCGCATTATCATCATCATCATCTTCTTCTTCTCCTTCACCGTGATATAACCAGGTCGAATAAAATCTGGTAAAACCATGCATAACGATGTGAAGCTCTACCACTTCTACATTTTGCCAATACTTATTCCTACACTTGTCGCACGGACAAAGAATCTGTTAGTTATATGTATGCCCTAGAGGCCGTTACTATACATAGGATGTATATTGTAGTGGATGCTTGGACATATATAGGGAGGACTTTCTTGCTCGACATGATAGTATGCTATCTGGTTGCTCTTTACCTTAACGTGTACACTGATTGTCTCTCTGTTACATGTTGGTAAAGCCCTTAGGATCTGTACTTGACTACCTGGACTATGATGCGGATCATACTAGTGGGGACATGGTAGTCCATAAGTACATCCTTCAAAGTCCCTAGTCGAGGGTGTATCGAGACGGGGCATCGATATACCAGAGTAGACTAGCGTGTACCTTCTCGACCCATACAGATGGGCGATGGATGATCCCATATCCATTGGTGTTTGACATCGGAGATGATATACGGGTGCTCAGTAGAGACTGGGTACACTGGACGGACTCGCCGAGAACTCCCAGATGGTATTATACCTCACGTCAGATGGCAGTTCTCTGGTGTCACTGGTACAGGTTAGTCTGTTGACCCGAGATCGTCATAGAGTCTTGTGTGGTTCCCACTGTGCTTTGATTTCCACCTTACCACGTCCAAGAGGACGTGCAAAACGGTGGTTTTTGGGTACAGTCCCGAGTCACATGGAGGCAATGAGCGATAGGAGGGGATTCGTCTCTCCCGGTATAGGGAGTTGATGTTGTGCTGTGTTCGATTGGCTATAACAGGAAATCCCTGGCCAGGGTTGCTGAGATTTACTGGTAAGTGTTACCAGTAGTTTCTCAAATTGTTATAGACCTTATATCGACACGACTTATCGAGCTATTGGGGTCTGACGTTTACCACCCCTAGGCGAGATATGCGACAGATCAGACGGACAGACCGGACTGTACGGTAAGTGTTACTGGTTGGATTCACAGGAGTGTGAGCGGGCTTGCTCGTCGATCTTCTGATCGCTCAATACCCGGGTGGCCGTTACGTTTAGCAGACCGCTTGCGGCTTGTGGGCGTTTGATATGATCATCACCTGCTACCGGCATACTGACGGGTCTTTAGAGTCCTACACAGAGGTTTCCTGGCTCAAGCGAAACGAAATAGGAGCGCATATGAGATATGTACGGGACCGAGAATAATGCGTGTATGTGATACCGTATTCCATTCTCGCGATGAATGTATCGATTAGGTTATATGCGATATATCCTAGTTATCGAATCAAAGGTTGATTCGATAAGCCGATACATGGGATACTAGTCGGTTATATGCGATATGACCGGATCGTTAAATCAAGTGTTGATTTAATGATTTAATGTATAATTATATATTTGATATATTACTTTGTATTAACTAGTATCGGTTCACTTTAAATGGATTTTCTCGCTCGGATGTGCACATTGTATATTCGATATAGTTTTGTGTACATGCTTGTATCATGTATGATGATATATGATAGCTAGGGTTTGTGTAAAGAGTTAATACCTTGGTTAAATAAATGGTTAAGGTTTTTATTCATTTATTCATGCAATTATCTTTTAATTTGGATTAAAAGAAAAAGTGAAAAGAAAATAAAAAGGTTGCTTTCTTACATGAAGCTTCTTGTAGCTTCATGCAACTTTGACTTATGTAACCTTTTTGTCTTCTTGTTAAAACCCTAACCATTCATCTAACTTGAGTTAACTCTCTACATCTAACCTTGGTTTAAGTTATGATAAGTATAATTCTTTTTCTATTATTAAATAACTTATCATAATTAGCTTCTTCTTCTTCTTCTTTTCTTCAAGTGAAGAAAGCAAGCTCCATCAATGGTGATTGATGGAAATGAGTGAGAAATCCAATTCTAAAGTCTACCCACTTCCTATTTCCTCATCCTCTACCTCTTGCCAAGTAGTAGAGTGTGTTTTCTTCACAAGTTTTCATGGCTTGGTGAAGGTGGAGCTTGATTTAGCGATGCCTCGACGTAGATCATCTTCGGCATGGACATCGACGACCTAGCTCGCCTATTTTCCGATGAAGCCGACGCTAGGGCCCGAATTCCTTTTGGACAGCAAAGGACTTCGTTGCGGAGCTATGGAGGTGGAGCACCGGATCTACAAAGGTTGTATTTCCGTATTCTTTATAGTTAAGTTGTTAACTAGTTTCTCGTTTCGCCTAAACTTTAGCCAACGATCCGTATCTAGGGTTTCTCGGCACCTTAGTTTTTGAAATTGCCATGGTTGATGGCTTGTGAGACCTCCTTAGCGTGCCTAGGAACCCTACAGTGGTATCAGAGCCTAGCTAAAGCCTTAGGCGAAGTCTAGACGGAGTTAGAAGTCCGATCGAACCAAAACCTAACCCGGAAAACGGCTCTCTGGACTTTTTTGTAAAATGTGGATTTTTGTAAATTAAAAATATGCAGAAAAATCAGCAGGCGATTTATGGGTTACTGTAAAATTCGAGTCCATAACTCCATCATTCAGCCGCGGTTCCGCGGCATGAGCATGCCTCATGCGGCGGATCCGCGGCAGTTTTGTCGTTTTGGTCATCGAATTTTGCCCCATAATTAATAAGTTTCTGTGCTGGTTTTCCTGGGAATATTTTAATATTTATTCCAGAGTTTTATTTTCTGGGTTGTATGAGGAACTCCGTGTATCGATCGGAATATCTAATTTTGTCTATGTGGCTTTCCGGATAATTTTTTTGAATTTGTTAAAAAGTTCGACCGGATATAAATACCCACCTTTTCCCCTGCCGGGAAATTTCCAAGTGTTGGATTTTTCCGTAGTTTAACGACGTTCTAAGTAGTGCAAGTAACGCGATGGGCCCTCTAGAAGACAACAAACCTTAACTCGATTATGTGACCGTCTTGAACTGCCTTTTGAACCTTAGGGTTTGGGGCAGTACGGCGTGCCACATGTGAGGCGTTGGCTTGACCCTTCTACGGCTGGACTGTTGGTACTGAGGCACGAACTGAATGTTGTTAGACTTATTTCATGTGTTAAGCTGTATCGGGAAAACTTGGGTGTTTGATTGTTCGATCGGAAAGTTTGACATTTTCTATTTATCCGGAATCGGATACAATAATTGGAATTCACAATGAGTTATGTGATAACTGAATGAATGTTATAAACATAGCAGTTTAGTCTCACTTGATCGGTTGCCACGGAATTTTGATGTGATCAAAAGTCCGTCGCAATCACGTAGCGTACGCGGATACTCGCCGGGTAAACTTAATAGACAGCCTCACTCCATAGCCCCGACCAAGTGACTGTAGGAGAACCCCGTCGCCGAAAGCATCCGTTCGGGTGCTCGCGGTGGCGGTGTTCCGCCTTGGTGCTCTTCGTCGACGGCGTCGAGGGTGCGGCCGCCTACTGAAGTTTGCGACGAGCATTCGATCAGGATGTCGGGAATCTTGTTGAATTGCCCGACTTGATATTGAAAAGAGTTTTCGATTTTGAGACTAAAATGCGGGGTTTATAATTGTTAGGCATGCGATGTCTAAGTAATTCATTTGGTCAGGCATGTGATGTCTGAGGTGGTTGCGGATTCCAACTGTTGTAGTTTTACACTTTCTTTTCTGTGACCGTAAGTGTAATATGTGATATCGCCGGTTTCGTTGCTATATGCCAACGACAATTGGGATACGCATATTTACTTACGTTGATGACATGTGATGTTATGTGTTGCTGGATATGTTATATTGGATCGTCGTGTTTGAATAGCCGGGGGGTTTTTATGTGAGATGAGTGTTTTTCATTTTCATTCATGTAAAAACTTATATGTAATATTCTTTTATTTGGGGCGCTTCCAGGTTGCGGAAGTTGTCACCGTTGTTGTATATTATTTACTTTTCCGCACTAGGATAGACCCAAGGAGGAGGGCACAAATAACCGGGTTCTGGAGTCCAGTGGGAGACCAACTCGAGGAGTCGAGTCCGGGTCTCCTAACTCCAGAATTGGTAGGGTTGCTTGCCGCTCTCGTAGGGGTCTAGGGGTGTGGGTTTGGCTATTCATCGCGACCGTGGAATCCGTGTTTTATACTGGCTCGTATTGAAAACACGGACGTCCTAATATATCCAATATTTCATATGTTTCTTCTGCTGCGATATCTGTGATGTGATCATGTGATGTTCTGTGATAGATACAGTATATAGTATATATGATATATTATATAGGCGTTACTTATGTTTTACACCCGCGCTAGCGCTGCCCCACTCTGCCGTTAGTTACCTAACCTAACGGTGCACGAGGGGACATCGAGGCGAATGCAGATGGCATAAGTGTACGTCGTATTTATCTGTGATATTTAGATACTTAAATGATGGGACTTCATTAATGTGATTAATGAAATAAAAGAAACCTAAGATGTTGTAGAATCGAATTTCAAAATAAAACAGGTAGCTACAGTTCTTGCTTTGCACAGAGATATATGTGATATATCCTGCACCTTATTCGATGAGGAAAGGACCGAGATCCCTTCACCGGGAGTGACTCCTTTAGCAATAACTGGCAGATGCTACACACTCGGTTTGTCTTTTGATTGCTTTTAAGAGTTTTTGCTTTGTACAGTGATATATATGATATATCCCGCACCTCATTCGACGAGGAAAGGACCGACGATCCCTTCACCGGGAGTGACTCCTTTAGCAAAACTAGAAAAGCCTAAAAAACACTCCATTTCAAAATTCATTCGATCCTACAACGATATCAAGTTCATTACGCAATAGGTTTTCAGAAAAACCTGTCGTAGCCCTCCGTCATTTCAGATAAGTCCTATTTAGTATTCGTGCTACATTTGTTGACCTCCGTCAAGGCGTAGTGTGCGGTAGCTAACTAGTATTTATCTGCTTATGCATATGATGCAGATTGGATTAGGGTAGTCGTGCGGCCTTGTTGACCTCCGTCAAGGGTCATGCGGGTGGGTTTAATTCGATCAAGAAATGACGGGTTGAACTTGACTAGTAGCCTATGGTTTGTTGACCTCCATCAAGGTCATAGGACGCTAGGGGCAAAATATTATCGGGAATTTCAAGTGTTGAATTTGCAATGAGATTGCATACCTTCTATGAGATAGTTGGATCCCGATACCCGCTGCGAGTAAGAGTTACTCCTGGGAGAGTTTTACACATTGCAATTAGCCGATCAAGTAGGTGTCTAGAAAGGTGTCAACGAGGTTATGCCTCTGGGAAAACGAGGTTTACATTAATTAGGTTCGTGCGAAAGCACGGGGGACCTCCCTCAAAGTACCGACACTGGCCTGGCTGAAAGATTGGCGAACTTGTAGTGTGTAATTAATCCCGGCTAGTCTTTCCTTTTAGGGTTTGAAGGAAGATTTGATAAAAAGCAGTGGGAGCCATCCTGATTAGATAAAATAATAACCAATCTATTCTTGCAAGAGCGCACGCTGATTATTTTCTTCTCTCTCTCTCCAGGTAGCGACCATATCACGCCTTAATCAAGATAATAATACGGATTATTGACCGAACCCGCTTGTTATACTGAGCTGGGGAATGTTGGTCCCGCTCCAACTTATAATTATTATAAGACAGAGCAGGAAATTGGGGATTACCAGAATTCCCGTGCCTCCCAAACGAAGATAGTGCATGCTGATGCATCATCTTCGGGTGTGTTCATTATACAGAACTGTTTCTCAGTATCCTCCAAATCCTTGGTATATGATACCGGATCCGGATCCCAGATATGTAATCTGTTACATAGGGCTACAAAAGGGTAGAAAAACTGAGAACGGGTGATAAGTTTCATGAGACAGAAAACGGGGCAAAAGTTGCAGCCAAGTCTGTCGGTCACTGTCACCCTGTATTACCAATACATTGATTCTGAACGAATGTTATTAGATACCGAACCTGATATACCAAATCATATCACTCTCTTTGTTAGAAAAGTAATGATATAATTTTGTATTGATGGATAATGTTTTGAACATTTCCTATATCAAAAGTTGATCGGTTCAGGCACGTTATCTAAAAGCATTGATGTTCTAAATCAAACTACAGTTCTTAGTATATAGATCACACACAAGAGGAAGAGTTCAGAAATGAACGGATTCTTCTTGAGGTATTGTAGACTAGGTCAGATCAATGTGACCCGACTAGCTGAAGTTACATTTAGATGTATATTTAAATCAGTTTGAATTTACATCTTGTGAAACTCGCCAGTCATATCACAAAGATAAGATGACCATAGCCCTGTTTATTGGAAACAGAGAAAGAGTTAGTGAACTCTTGGGATGATACATGTTGATGTATGTAGGTCCCCTGTCTACACATACCAGGACTGGTTCTTTATACTTCATTATATTCTCTGATAATCTCTCAAGATTCAGACATATGTTCCTGTTGAAACACAAGTCCGAACCTTTTGAGATATTCACAGAATATAAGTTAGAAGTAGAGAACAAATACGGGTATAAGTATTATGTCCTATGATGAGAACAAGGAGGAGAATACTTGAGCACGGAATTCCTGGATCATTCTAAAGGAGAATGAGATTCTCTCTCAGCATTACTCCTCTGTATACACCATAGCACGATGGTATATCGGGACGGAGCAGATACACCCTATTTGATATGGTGTGCTCTATGATGAGTACTACTGAGTTACCTATTTCCTTTTGGGTGTTATGCACTTGAGAAGTTGCATACCTATTGAATAGGGTTCGAATCAAATCAGATGCCTACCACTTCATATGTGATATGGAAAGGGTGGAGCCAATGTCTTAAGCTAGTTAAGATTTAGGGTTGTCCGGCCTTTGTCTAAAAGCAAAATCCGGACAAGCTCAAGGCAAGGTCTGTTATGTAGAACTGGAAATGTTCCAGCTATACAGACTGCAGCTGATGATTTGATAGAACCAAAGGATTCAGTAGATTCCAACGAACCTCAGCCTCTCCGCCGATCTAGTAGGGTTCCTCACCCACCTGAGAGATACTTCGGTTTCTCTATGACGGTGGGAGCGAGGATTGCATCATGAGATGATGACCCAACTAGTTTCGAGCTGGCCATCAAGAGTGAGACTCTGTAAGAATGGCTGGATGTTTATCGATCTGAGATGGAATTCTTATACACCAACAAAGTATAGACTTTGGTTGCTATATCTGAAGGGTTAAATCCCCATCAGGAGCAGGTATATCTTGAGAAGATTACTTGGTGTACATGGAAAAGTTGAGACTTTCAAAGCTAGACTTGTTAAAGGTTTTCATCATCGACCAGGCGTGGATAATGATGAAACCTCTTTCAGAAGCTATGCTTAAGTCCATCCGGATACTACTTGCCACGGCTACATACCATGACTACGATATCTGGCGGTTGGGTGTCATGACTGCTTTTCTAAATGATGTTTTAGAAGAATGCGTCTATAAGTACACAGCCAGAGGGCCTCGTAGACAGTGGGAGCAGCGGAAACGTGTGCAAGATGCTTTATAGGATAAAGCAGGCATCCCGGAGTTGCAACATCTGTTTTGATGGATTAGTCAAAGAGTTTGACATCATCAAAATGGTAGATGAACCTTGTATAAACAAAAAGGTAGTAGGGAGTATGGTGGTGATCCTCGTAGAGTACGTGGATGACATACTCTTGATAGGGAAGGAGTTTCCTATGCTACGCTCGATCAATCTCCGGTTATCACAAGGATTCTCCACATAGGATCAAAATGATACCTCCTAAATCCTGAGTTTTAGATCTATGAGATAGATTTAATTGGATGTTAGGATTCTCACTAGTTGTAGTGAGATGGTATCAATCGATCCTGAGGAAAATCACTGGAAGTGTTCCAGGGTGATGAAGACGACTGAATGTCAGTCGCAGGCATTGTCTTTACCCTCAGTAAAGGGACGGTATGTTGGAAGAGTTCCAAGTTAGATACCGTGACATACTAGACAATAAAGGCAGCATACATTGCTACTTAAGATGCTACCAAAGATGCTGTTTGGGTGTATAGTGGTTCATGAGATGAACTAGGTTCCAACCATTGTGAGACAATGGAGTTGTGGCTTATGCCAAGGAACGAAGGTCCCATCAGTGATCCAGACATATTCTAAGGCAGTGTCACCTGATCATGGAGATAGTTGATCTCCAGGGTGATCGAGGTTTGGAGAGTAAACTCAGAGGACAAACACAGCGGATCCACTCACAAAGGCCTGTTCCCAGAGAGAGACTTTTATAGGATGGTTGAGTATGAGATACTACAACCACTGCTATCAGATGGCCCTAGTGCAAGTGGGAGATTGTTATTTATATGTATGCCCTAGAGGCCATTACTATACATCCTTATACATAGGATGTATATTGTAGTGGATGCTTGGACATATATAGGGAGGACTTTCTTGCTCGACATGATAGTATGCTATCTGGTTGCTCTTTACCTTAACGTGTACACTGATTGTCTCTCTGTTACATGTTGGTAAAGCCCTTAGGATCTGTACTTGACTACCTGGACTATGATGCGGATCATACTAGTGGGGACATGGTAGTCCATAAGTACATCCTTCAAAGTCCCTAGTCGAGGGTGTATCGAGACGGGGCATCGATATACCAGAGTAGACTAGCGTGTACCTTCTCGACCCATACAGATGGGCGATGGATGATCCCATATCCATTGGTGTTTGACATCGGAGATGATATACGGGTGCTCAGTAGAGACTGGGTACACTGGACGGACTCGCCGAGAACTCCCAGATGGTATTATACCTCACGTCAGATGGCAGTTCTCTGGTGACACTGGTACAGGTTAGTCTGTTGACCCGAGATCGTCATAGAGTCTTGTGTGGTTCCCACTGTGCTTTGATTTCCACCTTACCACGTCCAAGAGGGCGTGCAAAACGGTGGTTTTTGCGTACAGTCCCGAGTCACATGGAGGCAATGAGCGATAGGAGGGGATTCGTCTCTCCCGGTATAGGGAGTTGATGTTGTGCTGTGTTCGATTGGCTATAACAGGAAATCCCTGGTCAGGGTTGCTGAGATTTACTGGTAAGTGTTACCAGTAGTTATTCGAATTGTTATAGACCTCATATCGACACGACTTATCGAGCTATTGGGGTCTGACGTTTACCACCCCTAGGAGAGATATGCGACAGATCAGACGGACAGACCGGACTGTACGGTAAGTGTTACTGGTTGGATTCACAGGAGTGTGAGCGGGCTTGCTCGTCGATCTTCTGATCGCTCAATACCCGGGTGGCTGTTACGTTTAGCAGACCGCTTGCGGCTTGTGGGTGTTTGATATGATCATCACCTGCTACCGGCGTATTGACGAGTCTTTAGAGTCCTACACAGAGATTTTCTGGCTCAAGCGAAACGAAATAGGAGCGCATATGAGATATGTGCGGGACCGAGAATAATGCGTGTATGTGATACCATATTCCATTCTCGCGATGAATGTATCGATTAGGTTATATGCGATATACCCTAGTTATCGAATCAAAGGTTGATTCGATAAGCCGATACATAGGATACTAGTCGGTTATATGCGATATGACCGGATCGTTAAATCAAGTGTTGATTTAATGATTTAATGTATAATTATATATTTGATATATTACTTTGCATTAACTAGTATCGGTTCACTTTAAATGGATTTTCTCGCTCGGATGTGCACATTGTATATTCGATATAGTTTTGTGCACATGCTTGTATCATGTATGATGATATATGATAGCTAGGGTTTGTGTAAAGAGTTAATACCTTGGTTAAATAAATGGTTAAGGTTTTTATTCATTTATTCATGCAATTATCTTTTAATTTTGATTAAAAGAAAAAGTGAAAAGAAAATAAAAAGGTTGCTTTCTTACATGAAGCTTCTTGTAGCTTCATGCAACTTTGACTTATGTAACCTTTTTGTCTTCTTGTTAAAACCCTAACCATTCATCTAACTTGAGTTAACTCTCTACATCTAACCTTGGTTTAAGTTATGATAAGTATAATTCTTTTTCTATTATTAAATAACTTATCATAATTAGCTTCTTCTTCTTCTTCTTTTCTTCAAGTGAAGAAAGCAAGCTCCATCAATGGTGATTGATGGAAATGAGTGAGAAATCCAATTCTAAAGTCTACCCACTTCCTATTTCTTCATCCTCTACCTCTTGCCAAGTAGTAGAGTGTGTTTCCTTCACAAGTTTTCATGGCTTGGTGAAGGTGGAGCTTGATTTAGCGATGCCTCGACGTAGATCATTTTCGGCATGGACATCGACGACCTAGCTCGCCTATTTTCCGATGAAGCCGACGCTAGAGCCCGGATTCCTTTTGGACAGCAAAGGACTTCGTTGCGGAGCTATGGAGGTGGAGCACCGGATCTACAAAGGTTGTATTTCCGTATTCTTTATAGTTAAGTTGTTAACTAGTTTCTCGTTTCGCCTAAACTTTAGCCAACGATCCGTATCTAGGGTTTCTTGGCATCTTAGTTTTTGAAATTGCCATGGTTGATGGCTTGTGAGACCTCCTTAGCGTTCCTAGGAACCCTACAGAATCTTCCCCAAGATTTCCATATGAAGTTCGCGTGCAAATTTGATGAAAGCAACAACTCCGTCGACGAACTTAGGGTTCATCCGTTGATGCAAATCCACGTACATCCAGTCCTTAATTCTGATATACTCATGAACCATGTTAGACTGTATGACATAAATTGCAAGTTATGCATGTTCGTTTTTTATGGTGACTTGAGAAATATGAGAACGGGATGGTCATTGACAAAGAAGAGAATGGGAAGGGAAAATTTGTCGTTGATTTCAATTTTTGATTTCGCTTAGGTGTATGGTTGTTATTATGTATGTCTTTGTGTATGTGTGTGTTATGTATACGTGTTATATATGTGTGTTTCGGCTGTCGGGCGTAAGACTTCTATCCCATTAAGAATGTATAGAACAGATACCTATTCCCTTGTGTTTTCATCCGTTTCGAGAAAATTTCGACAGCGCCTACCGATTGTTCTCCAAGTATACTGTAATAGAAAATATAATCATTTCAATACTGTCAAACAATATTGAAATGAACATCTAATTTATTATTGTACACGGAGAACCAGCGGAAAGGTACCAACGAAATATCTCGAAAAAAATGAAAAACATAAGTGAATGCAAATGTTTGCTTTGTACATTCCTAATTTTTCCACATGGGACAAATCTATCGGTTATCATACTATTGAATATACTGGTCACATAGACTATGCGACAGTTGTTAGAAACCGAAATATACCTTCCGATATTTAACAACTTTCGTATGGTTTTATACGAATATCGAACGTATGTTAACCGATAAACGGGAAATAAGTCGTATTTTGATTTTCACATATGATTATCGATAATAATATGAAAATTTTATATTATCATCGAGTATCATATATACAGTTAGCGTAAGATTTAACTTAACTTGGTTTTACCGTTTACATTTCAATTACACGGTTTTGAAGTTTTTAATTTAGGGTAAAGTTTTTTACGTTTACGGTAAAATTTTACGTTTACGTTATCATCGAGTATCATACACTTAGCTATTGTTGTTTTCCACTAAACCACCTTAAAAAATTTCCTAAGCAATATATTTCTTTAATTTTACTAAGTTACACTAAAATACCTTTAAGTATCGTTGGTTTTTCACTAAACTACCTTAACAAATTTTACTTATGATTCATCTTCTTAAATTAACTAAATAACTATAAATTTCACTAAAATACCCTTAACTATTGTTGTTATTCACTAATCTATCATTAAAAAATTTTCCTAAAAAACCCATTACTAAATTTTATTTTTTACACTAAAATACCCTAAACAATTATAGGGTTTTCACTAAAATACTCTAAACCATGATTGTTTTTCACTAAATTATCTACAACAATTAACTAAAAAGTCACCCTAACCGTAACACTTAAACCTAATTGATAATAGGTTTAGCCCTAAACCAAGTCATAACAATAACCCTAACCATTAATCTCTAATTAACCCTAATCATAACAATAACCCTAATTAACTCTAACCCTAACCCTAATCATAATCCTAACCCCATCTCTATCCCTATCCCTAACCCCCTAATTAACCCCAACCTCCTAATTAACACTAATCCTAATCCTAATCATCCTAATTAGCCACTAACCCATCCCATACCCCTAACCCTAAATTCAACAACCAAATAATAAATTAATTCTTACGATTAAAGAAATCGAAATCAAAATTAATTAGGAAAATTAAAATTCAAAATGGAACAAATAACTAACCTGTGGAGGACTCGACAGCCGGCTAGACGGTGGAGGAATCGACGGCTCCTGCTCGACGAGACTACGCTAGGAAGGAGGAGAATGAGGGCTTCTACGGCGCTGGAGGATCGGAGGAGAGACGCTGGAAGTGATGGAAGCGGCACTGGAGATCGGAGGAGACGACGAGAGAGGAGGAGGGGCCGAAAGTCGGAGGAGCTGACGAGGGAGAAGGCGACGATGTTGGATGAGGCGACTCAAGAGCGGGAAATTTTTGGAGGGAAATAAATTTGGGAAATATTAAGATAATGTGGGAACGTGGAGGCAAAATTTTTGGTTTTTACTTTTTTTCAAATGTTCGACTTTGCTCCTACGGTGACAACTGTAGGGCCTTCTTTTACGGTGTCGTAGGTACAACTGCATATGTTAAAATTTTATAATTTTTTATGTATATATGCCCCTACGGTTCAGACCGTGGGGACATTCGTTGTCCTACGGTGGGAACCTTAAAGGCAACCTAAAATTGCCCCTACGGATTTTCTCATCCGTACGGGTAAGCCATTTTTATACTAGTGTAATTTTGTGGACTGAATATAAATATAAAATGTGTACACCTGAAAAGCCAAAAATATGTTGAATTAGAGAAACTTTCTAAACAATATGAATATGTGATGTTTGATATGCAAATAAGTGTATGTTGAGAGTAGATATGCACAAATAAACAAATAAGAAGAAGATTGTATCATCAGAGACAAATGAGATCTTCTTCAAACCAAATAATAATTATTATTAACAGACCTTTTGACCAAAAAAAAGAGAGAGAATTGAGAGAGAGAGAGAGTATTTGTGTAGGGTTATTATATGTACCAGACAGAGAGATGATCACACAAAAGGAGCAAAAAAAACGGCTACAGAATCTCTGAGCAAACGATTTTCTTACCCTCTTTTCATGTAATATATAAACCCTAATGCCTGCTTTATACTCCTACATTAATATATTTCATGCATAAAGATAACTAGACTAATTAAACTTCTATTTTTTCTGAGATAACTACAGGACAAAATATATTAATAAATGGTATTCAATGCTGGATGGTGTTTCTCTCTCATGTTCGTTGTTCGTGTCAGAAAGTCAACTATTTTGCATGTAGGACCCTTGAGTAAAACCCTAACCCTAGGAAGAGATGAGAGAGGTTTCAGCTCTAAACCCAAAAATTCTTTGAGGGGGGAGAGGAAGGGAGGGGTGACATCAAGTTGCATTGTGTTTTCCACAGGAGACTAGTGTGTGCTATCACCAAATCAAATCAGAGATTCTGTTGTTGCTCACTTTTTTCTTTTGGGACTCAGGGCTAATCCCTTACAAATGAAGAGAGGATATATAGTTGGGCAAATAGATTAATTTCTTGTTAACTAAGAAATTAAGTGGCACCTGATGGGAAATAATCGTTAAAAACTTACCTCAACTTCTACTCCTATCTAGCTGTTTTCTGTCATTAATTTTCATCACTGTTTTTCTTTTATCCTTGAGAATTTGAACAATACATTTTTTTTTGTCCATGATTTTCTTATTAAACATTTTATCACCGTGAGATTGGAAGTATATTTTTGTTTAAGAAAGGGTTCGTGCGCGAGGGGTTCCAATGAATCCCATCACGACGGGAACAAAAATGGGGGCGACATGTTATACCGGCATGTTGCTCGTGTAAGGTTCATGCCGCTCACTATTGCTGGGATAGTTCAGGTTTAACAAAAAGAGTTACTTTTGCTAACATTAATTAATATCTTTAACTCCCGCAAGACTTCAGTCTTAATTAAGTAGCAATAGTTTAGTTTGTTGTGTACATAATTTATAATAATATCGACTTATAAATCAATTCAATGTTGGCCAAATTTTTGATAATTTCATTATTGATGGAACCAAATCAGATTGAGTGAAGACCAAGCCCGGGATTAGCCGAAAGCTTAGCAGTAGTTCTCCCGCTGCCAAGGAGCGGTTCAAAAATATAAAATACACATGCTTAAATGTGTGGATTTCCACCTTCCATGCTTAACTATAACTAATATTTTGAGAGCAAAAAATATATTAGTTTACTTGACATTTTGATTCTAGTTAGACTGCATTACCACTCTTTCATAGTACGTAGTTGATTGAAATCTTAATTACAACTAAAGAAAAATGGGTTTTAAAGTTGCTCAACTGAAAATATCAACTGCCCAAATAGTGATGTTGTATATATCAAATGACAAGAACATACAAAAAGATGTGGATGCCAATGAAGATTATATACCTGCTCATACCCTCACTCCTTGAGTAGCTCTTTTCTTTATTTTTTTTTTTCTTTCTATTTTTGAAATATGTAGAATTTAGATAAATACAAAAGACTAGAAACAAAATGTCTTCATTTTATATTGGCCTCTAGTGGATTAGGTAGCTTCCTCTTGACCTTTATACCACAAAAAGGGAGTCAAATGGTCAATTGTCTCTGACCCAAGTAGTATGTTCATCCTTCGCTCACAACCACCCCTGTTGCACCTTTCACCTCCAAACTAGCAAAATTAGTTGATTTGCAACCAAAATTATCCATTGCTATGAGAATTTATACCTTTTTAAAATATATATATATATATATATATATATATATATATAGAATTTATACCTTTTTAAAATATATATATATATATATATATATATATATATATATATATATATATATATTTTAAAAAGGTATAAATTCTATATATATATATAGGTATAAATTCTATATATATATATAGGTATAAATTCTATATATATATATATATATATATATATATATATATATATATATATATATATAGAATTTATACCTTTTTAAAATATATATATATATATATATATATATATATATATATATAAAGCTTTGCCTGTTCATTGTTTTATTCCCTATTTACTATCTAGACGCATTATAGCAACCATTTTCTTTTACTTGTAAATAAAGAAAATATACTTCTCATGTCAACAAGTGGAATGTCGATATCTTGATATCTCTGGTCTTTCTGCCACATTGTATTGGCTGATAGTTTTAGAATAGATTTTTATTTACTAACTAATTTATAGTTCTGAATAATCCACCCTGCCAGATTAGACAAATAAGAAATTATCAAACTTTGTTTTTGTCCGTTTCAATTTGATTTACATTTCAACAGCTGAAATGCGTATGGATGATGTAAGTAACTTACTTTATAGGCTATTAAAATTATTTTCAGGCTTTTATCTATCTATCTATCTGATAGGTAAATAATGAAATTGGAATTAGAATCGTATATAAGATGTTGGGCCGGCACACTCGAGAGCGCATGAGCTTATAGGCCAGAATATGACTGCACATAGCTTTCGATATATTTGATAACTTATCCAACCAAAAGGCCTAAGCCAATTGGTGGCGTTCCCATTTATATAGTATACCCATATGCCGCTCTTATTTTTTCAAACGTGGAACTTTTATTCCTTGTAAATATTGATAGATGATTAAAAGACAAATTGACAACATCCAACAAAAATTTAACTATAACTGTTGCTGCTCATATATGAAATTACTTGTTGCTATTAAACTAGGTATCTAATAATGCTAGCAAAAAAAATTATTACAATAATTAATTAAGTTGATAATGACCAGCATAAATAAACCAAAGAAATTAAGTACCCAACATAAACAAACTAAAGAAAAGTGTGTGTGTGTGTGTGTGTGAGAGAGAGAGAGAGGGAGAGCGCACATAATTACAGCTGTTACAGCTAGATAAATTTTCCTTTTAACCTGTTGCAAAAGTAAATGCACACAAGTAAAATAGCGTTTGAGAATTTGTCAGAGCGTGAACTATCAATTTTCTTTGCTACTTCCAGCAGGCATTCTTCCCTACAGCTGCCACCAAATCTCCACTATTTTCATACCTGCTCTTGTCCAAATCCTATTTATATAAAATGCTACTGGTAACTAAAGTATATTCATTCATTAATATAAATTTATTTGTCAACATAATAAGCGGAAAAAGAAGAGGACAATGCTATCCCCATCAAATCTTCTATCTTAACTTTTCGAAATATACAACCTAAATTAATTTTTGGACAAATTTTTTTGGTCTCTTTTCTTTTGGTTAATGGAGTAAATCACAAGGATGATTTTTGCCCACGGTTAAAGTATAGAGTTGTTTGTTGCATGTTGTATAGCACCTGATGGTTTTTCACAAGGTGATTAAATTAGAATGGTGCTTTTCGTCAATACCCATTTTTTAAAATCTATATTGTAAGAATGTGATGAAAAACAAAATTAAATAATATGCGTTGTATAAGAAAAAGCCTATTTTCTAGAACACGATACCTGAAATTCATAACATAAAACGAGTGCCAACAAAAACTTCAACTAAAGATACAAATTTTTAGACACCCGTATGAAATAGGAAACACATAATATAATTGAGGAAATGTATATTCCGGATGAGAACATTGAGATGAATGCTCCAATGAAAAAACTGTAATAGCTATAATCAGAAAAAATTTAGTACGCCTATAAGAGTTTAAAGTATCACACACACACTGATGGAGGTCCTTTTCGGGTTTCCGTCAGATGTTGTCTTCCGTCGATCTCCCGGTGGATTTTGGAGGTGATCTCCTGTTGCGTGTGGGTCTCAATGGGTTTTTAGGAGATTGGTGATTTTGAGGAGTTTAGCGCCGAGTACCTGCAAAGAAGTCCCGGGGTGGTTTGGTACCACCGAGGACCCTCCGACGATCAAGTTAGCACAAGATCCGATCAGAGTAACGGCTAAGTGGAGTAAAAAAATGGCTTACTTGACCCCTCTGTGATGTGGGTTTATATAGTGGCGGCAGTACGCAGCAGCAGGCGCGAGAATCTCGCCGGCAGTTCCGCCCCCGACGTCACGCCCACGTAAAGAGCGGATCGCCCGTTAATGGGGATCGTGATGGCGTGGAACGTGGGATGTTGCTGGCAGAGAATCTATGCATTGCAAGATTTGCGGAGCGGCGGTTACGCCTGTGAGTGGTGGAGTTGGTCGGTCGGAGAACCAAGGAAGATGGCCTCGGTTGGGGAGCTCGGGGACGAGCGAGAGGGCCGAGGAGTCTTGGTCCTATGGCAGCTCGGGGCGAGCTGAGAGGCCGAGGAGGCCAATTTTCAGCGGGCTTTGAGGAGAGTCGGCTTGTGCTTGCAGGTCGGGTAAAGGGGTGGCCTGGTCGGCCCCTGTGGGGCCCTTTCTTCTGAGTTCTGGGACACGTCATCTGCCGCGTGTCCTGATCTTAGAGATCGCCAATATTGAGCATCATCATTAGCCCCCCACTCTTGTCTCGACCATCTAGTGGGTCTGGTCAGGAGTGGACTGCCGGGCCACCCGGGGTGAGCTCACTCCTAAGGTTTCATCGGGACACGTCCCCGGGCTGTCAGCTGTTTTTTCTGCCAGCGAATCAGGGCGAGATCTCTGCATTTAAGGAAGGTGTGCCGGTTCATGCATCCTGCCACTGAAGCGACGGTCCACGTGTCAAGCGTCGGTTGGCCGACGCGACGTGTGCAGACATGCGGCGTCTGATGGGGTGCGGTCCAGTGTAGGAACGATAAGTGGAGCAATCGGAGCCGTTGTATGCGAGGAAGCGTTTTGGCGGGAGATGAAGGGCGCCCTTGGATGAGGGCGATTGCGGAAACAAATTGGGGTGGAGCCCACTCCAGGGTCCCTACTCCTTCATATTTCTTCGTTATAAGCCCTTGTTGCTCGGCGCTCGTCTTCTTTCTTCTGCTTTCGTATTCCGAGGATCCCTCTTCTGAAGATTAGATGTCATCTTTTGTGGAATCTGTAGATGTCGTAGGAGTAGGTTCTAGGGATCCTTTAGTTGAGCCTGAATCTTCCCGGGGAGCAGGGGTTGGATCCACTTCCCGGGATCGTGCGTCGGGGGCAGCCCCCGGGGAGGAGGCGGTAGACGTTGCCCCCGGCGCGTCGTGTTGGGTGAGGCATGAGGACGAGCTCGCCAATACTCGGGCTCGCTTCTACATCCCCTCACGTTATACGCTTCGTCTGGCTAAGGAGGGGGAGAAGGCAGACCAAGTACGGGGTAGGGAGATCACCATGTACTTGGAAGCTTTTTAGGATGGAATGCGTCTACCCTTCTCTCCCGAGGTCGTCGAGGTGCTGAACTTCTTCTGGTTAGCCCCTGGCCAATTAGTGCAGAACTCGTGGAGGATTCTCCTCGGGTTCCTGATCCGCCTGAAGTTACAGGCGGTTCCCTTCAGCCTCTCCATCCTTCATTCTTCCCTTGTTTTCAAAAATCATCCTGAGAGTCGAGCGGGCGCCCGAGGTGGGTCTACCTCTCTTTTAGAAAACGACAGGGGGCGCCGCCGGGACAGGGGTTGTGGCCATGCCTTCTTCCATTCACGACTGGAAGAAGAAGTTCTTCTTCGTTTCCCCTCCCGAGGGCGAGGACTGGCCCGTGCCTATCAAGTGGTCGAGGGAAAAATGCTTTCCAGGGAACCAGTATAATGACCCAACCACGGTGAAAGTGGCGTCGTGGGAGCCCATCCCCCGATTCGACATGCTGCTGTCAAAGAGGGTCCTGAGTTGGGTCGAGCTCAGCCCCATTGAGTTTATCGGTAAGTTAGGCTTGCCTTTTGGCTTGTATATTGCTTGTGTCGCTGACTTCTTTGCATTTGGTTTTGTGCAGGACCCATGGATATGGATGAGCTCGGAACCTCCATGCGCCAGCCGAGGAGGGTCACGAAGGCTAAAGGCGCCGGCTCTTCTCGCTCGAAGCCCGCCCCGGCTCCTTCTCCTCCGATGGTCGCGTCCCGTGAGCGTTCAGGGGTGGATCCCGCCCCGGAGCCTAGCAGAGCGTTGGGCCGGAAGCGGGCTCGGATTCTAGAGGACCCGGTCTCGGAGGAAGAGATCGGCTTTCCATCAGAGCCGCTCAAGAGGGGTTCCCGGAGGTCTTCATGGGGCCCGCCCTCGCCGATCATGGTGGAGGAGGGGGGCCTACATTTCACGGTGCCCTCAGGGCTATCCATCGCGGATAGCCTGCTTCATGAAATAAAGAAATCGGCGGGGTATAGGGTCCCCCGGGGGACCTTCAGGGCCCAGATGGCGTCCATCGCCCAGGAGTCTGTGCAGGTAAGTGTTTGGTTTTTTGCGAGATTCGGTGACTCCTTTGCCTTTCTGATCTATTTCTAATTTTTCAGGTTCTCCAGCACGTTGCCCTCGCCTTGCGTATGGAGGCCGAGGTGATAGCCCCAGCGATGAAGGCTGCGGGCCAGCTTGCCTCGCTGGAAGAGAGCTCCAAGCGGGAGCTGGAGGCGGTGATGGCGAGGGTTGCCGCCCTGGAGGGCGAGGTGGAGGCCGAGAAATGGGAGGTTGCCCGGTACCGCGAGGCCGCCGTGGTTGCCGAGGCCAAGCTTGAGGATGCTCAAGTGATCGCCAGCAACCTAAAGAGGACGGTGAAGACCTTCGGGAAGGAGCTGGGGGCGGCGACTGAGGCGGCGAAGTTGGCCGACCTGAGAGCGGCGAAGTTGGCCGACCTCTCGGCGACGAAGGCGGTGGAAGGCTACAAGAAGTTGATAGACTTCTATGATGACTTGGCCGTGGGCACAACCCGCATCTGCAACGAGGCCCTCGATGCCGTTAAGGCCCGGGTGCCGGAGTTCGCTGATGAAGAGCTCCGGGATGAATACTCCCTTGCGGACGCCGATGAGCAGGAGGAAGAGATTCTTGACGAAGAGTTCACCGAGGACCCTGCTCTTCTTGTGATGGATGTCGAGGACCCCGAGGTCGCGCTCAACCCCGAGGCCTAAAGCCACCGTCTTCCTCCTCCTTTTATTTTGTTACTTCTGGAATTTTTGTAAGCTTCCGGACAGTTTGTAAGGCTGGGGAGCCCAAAATACCCATTGTAAAGACTTTGCCTTTGGTAATAAAACTTTTTTTCTTTGGTTTCATCGGTTTGCACTTCATCTTCTGTTTGTAAAGAATACTAAAATATCTCTGCTTGCACTGTTGGGCTTCCATGTCAGGTCGGCTATCTGTCTAGCGGTCGTTCGCCGAGTTGATTTCGATCACTTGTCAAGCGTGCCAAGTGCTGCTGAGAAGGAGGCATCTCCATGGCCCCGAAATTGAGGGGGGATTGCTCAGACTTGGATAGACCTGATGCCCCTTGGTGGGGCCTCAGATCCTCTGCATGCGATGGGCAAAGGGCTGTCCGCCGTATTTGTGCCGAGCTTGAATGGGCATGAATGTGAAGCTGCTCGGTTGCCCGTTGGCGAGGGCCTTTGACTTCTGGCGTTGCGAGCAACGACCACTAGTTGGGGATGGTCGAGTGAGAGTCGGGCTCGACTGCCTCTGGGAGGACTTTGGATCCTTAGCGTTGGAGGGGCTGTAAGAAGCCCACTGAGGATGACCGGGCAGTGAAGCTGCGCAGTTGCCTCTCGGTAAGGGCTTTAATCCCTGGCGTTGCGAGTAGGGAAGTTACCGGCCAGTGATAGCCGAGCAGGGTAGCCGCTCGGCTGCCTCTAAGGAGGACTTTAATCCTTAGCGTTGGAGGGACTGTAAGAAGCCCACTAAGGATGACCGGGCAGTGAAGCTGCGCGGTTGCCTCTTGGCGAGGTCTTTGGTCTCTGGTGTCGTGGGTAGGCAACCACCAGCCGGGGATGACCGAGCGGGGTAGCCGTTCGGATGCCTCTTGCGAAGGCTTTGATCCCTGGCGTCATGGGTAGGGAGCTACTAGCCGGAGATGACCGAGCATGGTAGCTACTCGGTTGCCTCTTGCGAGGGCTTTGATCCTTCAGAACGGGGACCGAGCAGGGTTACTTCCCAGTGCCTCTTGGTGAGGACTTTGATCCCTATCAGTTGTGGTAAGAAGCTACCAGCCGGGGATAGCCGAGCAAGGGCTCGACTGCCTCTGGAAGGACTTTGGTCCTTAGCGCGGGAGGGGCTGTAAGAAGCCTATCAAGGACCCTTGGCCGGGCAGGGTTACTGTTCGGTGCCTCTTGGCGAGGGCTTTTGTCCGGAAGGATAGCCGAGCGAGGGACCCTCGGGCTCGACTGCCTCTGGGAGGGCTTTTGATCCCTGTCGGTTGTGGTAGGGAGCTACCAGCCGTAGATAGCCGAGCAGGGTAGCTGCTGAGCTGCCTCTAAGGAGGACTTGGATCCTTAGCATTGGAGGGGCTGTATGAGGCCTGCTAAGGATATCCGGGCAGTGAAGCTGCGCGGTTGCCTCTCGGCGAGGGCTTTGATCCCTGGCGTTGCGAGTAGGGAAGCTACCGGCCAGGGATAGCCGAGCAGGGAAGCCGTTCGGCTGCCTTTACGGAGGACTTTGGTCCTTAGCTTTGGAGGGGCCTTAGGAGGCCTGCTAAGGATAACCGGGCAGTGAAGCCGCGAAGTTGCCTCTTGGCGAGGGCTATGATCCTTGGCGTTGCGAGTAAGGAAGCTATCGGTCAGGGATAGCCGAGTAGGGAAGCTACCGGCCAGGGATAGCCGAGCAGGGAAGCCGCTCGGCTACCTCTACGGAGGACTTTGATCCTTAGCGTTGGAGGGGACTTAGGAGGCCGGTTAAGGATAACCGGGCAGTGAAGATGCGCGGTTGCCTCTTGGCAAGGGCTTTGATCCCTGGCGTTGCGAGTTGGGAAGCTACTGGCCAAGGATAACCGAGCAGGGTAGCTGCTCGGCTAATTCTTCCTGAGGTTTCGCCCGATCATCCAGTTGCAGGTATAGGGAACAGGAACGGTCGCGGCGAACGTGCGCGTAGCATGCACAATGAATATGGGGGGAGGCGAAGCGCCAGGGTCGCATCATTCCAATTCCGCCAGAGATGGCTCAATGATCGCCGTGTGGCAGGGACTTTTTGGGCGAGAGCGGGCGACCGTTGAGTTCCGTTGGGACGCAGTGGGCTATATAAGGCTGAAGAAGCACTGGTCCTTCCTTTCTTCGTAAACAGATTATTGAGGATGCAAGACATCCCCTTTACCATCCCCGAAATCATCCACTTCGGAGACGTATACCTCTATGACCAAAACTGCACCGAGGACAAGGTGCAGTTGGTCTATGGGAGTATCGAAGACCACTTCGGCCGGCTGCTCCCCCGGCGTTCCTCCCTTTTGCAGCTGTTGATGTACTCCATATGGAGGGTGTCGCCGGGGCTTTACAAACCCTTGTCTGAGCAGCTCTATGACGAGGCCGTGGGCAAGCTGCGGTCCCTTAGGCGCTTCGGGCTGATCTCCGCGAATCGGCTGGCTCGCTCAGTGGCGCTCGTCCGTGATGCTATGAACTGAGGCTCGAGGTCAACGCGCGTGGGGAGAATCGAGGGCTGAGGTTGGATCTCGCGAGGCCTCGGCTGGTGGAAATTTTTACCGAGTACCATGAGCAGTGCTCCCTGCACCCCCTTCCCCCTCTGCTGTAATTCTTTTTTTTATGTATGGCTGAGGAGCCCATAATACCTTTTGAATAAATGAGACTTTTCCATCTTTTTTGCAATATTCCATTGATCTTTATTAAATTAACAACAGACCCTAGGAAGAGTTTACATTGCCCTGAAAGAAAAGCACATGCTAATAGATGGCCTTATTAGCGTGGCCCGAGCCCCCCGGAGGCTTGTTGGCCTCCGTGCTTGGCACTGGGTATGGGGCTCCTTGAACGCCGGACTAGTCATCTTCTGAAATGAGCATGATCTGGCCGATGGTCAGCTCGGCGGGAGGGGGACGCTGCTCCTGCTCGCCGTCGGCCTGCCGTTTGTCCCTCAGGTAGGCGGCGAGGTGCCCTGATCGGATGAGCTCCTCGATGTAGTCCCAGAGTTGCTTCTAATCCTCCGTGGCGTGGCCCAGCGTCCGGTGGAAGGCACAGTAAGAGCTTCGGGTTCGCTTCGAGGCCCGACGCGGAATTGGAAAGAACTTGAAGAACCCCTCGCCCTGGGCCTCCTCTAGTAACACTGCGAGGGAGACGTTAAGCGGGGTGTACTCCTGGAACTTCGGGTGATAGGACTGCTGACGCTCCGGCCTCTCTTCCCGAGCCCTCTTCTTTTGGTCAGACCGTTCTGCTCGGGGGAGGTTCACGTTCACCTCGGACTCCAGCTGAACCTCACGCTCGGTCCACGCTTTGACCTCGGCCATGGTCTTAGGCTGTGCCAATACAAAGGAGCGCAATCACTCCTTATGCCTAAGACCAGATCTGAGCGCCGTGATGAAGATCTCATCCTAGTGCTCGGGGACTTCGAGGAGGGCGTTGTGGAAGCGGGTGATGTAAGCCTTGAACGTCTCCTTGTCCCCGCTCTTAATTGTGAAGAGGTGGTCGACCGTGCGCTTCTGCCGACGGTTCCCAATGAAGTGGCCGAGGAGCTGAGTAGCCAGCTCGTCAAAGGTCAAGATTGAGCGAGGCTCGAATCCTCGGAACCAGTCCCGACCAGAGCGGATGAGGGTGGCCGGGAAGGCCCTACACTGGGCGGCGTCGGAATGGTCTTGGAAGCTCATCCCTGTGGTGAAAGCATCTAAATGGTCTTTCGGGTCGGTTTTCCCGTCAAACAGGGAGACCTTCGGGGGCTTGTTGCGCGAGGAGACATGGACAGCGAGCAGTCCCTCGATAAACGGCTTGGTGAGTGAGTCGGCGGCATACTTAGCCCCGTCGCCCGAGAGGTGACCTTCCCAGCGCATGCCCTCGATCTTCTTTTCGATGGCGTCGAGTCGGCCGTAGTATCTCGAGGATTCGGTGCCTTATGATTCCTGGCCTCTGCTGTGGGAGACTTGTGTCTGGGCACGGCCCCGGTTCCTCTCGATGAGGTTCCTCAGATCCCCGGGCAAGGTGGCCCTCGAGCCGTCGTGACGAGTCTCTTCCATGCGACCCCGTCGAAGGAGGGGGTGTCGATCATGCCTGTGGACAGGCGAGGTGACTGACATCTCCTCAAGGGGTAAGGGTCGCGAGGAGGCTCGAGGCTAGGCGCTCTGGCGGTGGATCTTGGAGTGGAGCCGTAGGGCGGCCAGCGGGCTTCAGGGAGTATCGGCCCGTGAGATCTATGGCCAGGGATCGTAGCCTCCCGTTGCTCAGCCGTGCCGACGAGGGCAGAGCCTTCTGGAGGCGGAGGAGCGGCGATCTGGGGCCCTGGCCCGGCCGCTTGAACGCAGACGAGCGCCTCCATGAGGGACTGTAGCCGATCTATTCGGCTGGCGAGGGTGTTGATGATGGTCGCCGAGGGAGGTTCATCCGCTCCTCCGGTGAGGGGGAGGCGGCGGCTGGTACCTGTAGGGTGTTTTTCATCACCCTATTGAGATGGGAATGCGTGCGCTTGTCAGGCGCATTACAGATTCCCCCTTCTTAGGGGAGGCTGGGGTTTATTGATTGCGAGGATCCAAATCTCCGGCAGCAGCCGTTAATTACCCCTCGCCTTTGGGGCGAGGGAACCTCCGATTAACTGGTCAAACAGGTCATGCGAACTCAATGTGCAGTGTATGTGTATTGTGTTTTGAAAGGGGTTTTGGATATATCGGGGGCCCCGTAGAGTTTTTACGATGTTCCCGCTACCCGGATAGCGGGCTGGGGGTCAATAGGGCTAGCAGCCCCCTTGCGGGGTACGGGGCAGAGCCCCGTTAGAAATTTTTTTCTAACAGGGACAGTGTCGTGGAGTATGTGTATGTGTGTGTGTGTATAAAGAAAGGAAAAGGGTATCCAAAGGATGCGTGGGAAAAAGTGCCAGCGCTTTGAGCGCAAGTGCGCTAGCGCCCCACGTGCTAGGCACGTGGGCGCTCGGGCGCTAGCGCTTTGGGTGCTAGCGCTCTGAGCGGAAGAGCACTAGCGCTCTGAGCGGAAGAGTCAGGCACGTGGGCGCTCGGACGCAATTTTATGCCCATTTTTCTTACATTCATTCATAAAATAGAATAAAAGTAATACACCAAAATTATTTATTATAAAATTTTTATCTTGGCACGGGGGGAGGCCGGCTGCTCCATGTTCGGGCTCGACCCGGGCATTGGCCCACTTGACCTGGGCTTGGGCCCACTTGGCTTGGGGTTGACGTTGATTTTGACTTGGTCAACCGGGGTGTAAATTTCGACCCCAATAAATTGCCTCCCATCAATAAGTGCACACCACATATGCGGGTTGTGTGCACGAAATTGATGGATCTTCTTTCGCGTGGAGGTCGACTTGATCTGGTTCCCGTTTTAACGACGTGGAGGTCGATGCTGCCATTTTAGCGACTTGGACGGTTGGTGCTGCCCTTTTTGCGACTTGGACGGTCGGTGATACACTTTTTGCGACTTGGACGGTCGGTGTTGCTCTTTTAGTGATGTGGAAGGTCGATGCTGCCCTTTTAGCGACGTGGACTGTCGGTGCTGCCCTTTTTACGACTTGGACTGTCGGTGCTGCCCTTTTTGCGACTTGGACGGTCGGTGCTGCCCTTTTTGCGACTTGGACGGTTGGTGCTGCCCTTTTAGTGACGTAGACGGTCGATTCTGTCCTTTTTGCGACTTGGAAGGTCGGTGCTGCCCTTTTTGCGACTTGGACGGTCGGTACTACCCTTTTTACGACTTGGACGGTCGGTGCTGCCCTTTTAGCAACGTGGACGGTCGGTGCTGCCCTTTTAGCGACGTAGACGGTCGGTTCTGCCCTTTTACTGATGTGGACGGTCGGTGCTGCCCTTTTAGCGACGTGGACGGTCAGTGCTGCCTTTTTAGTGACGTGGACAGTCGGTTCTGCCCTTTTTACGACTTAGACGGTCAGTGCTGCCATTTTTGCGACCTGGACGGTCGGTTCTGCCCTTTTTGCGACTTGGATGGTCGGTACTGCCTTTTTAGCGATGTGCGCGGTCGGTGCTTGATTTGACTTGCTCCGCTTCTTGGGGTGTCAGGGTTGAAGTTGACTTGCTGATTTGATGTGATTTGGGTTGACATCAGCACCGCTGCACTGGAATATGGTACTAGGAGCGAATCATCATTTGTCATGAGGCGATTTCCCTCATTCCTAGTTTAACGACTTAGGGGTCATCTGTTCCCAGTTTAATGACTTAGAGGTCATCTGTTCCCAGTTTAAAGACTTAGGGGTCTATTGGATTGGAGTTTTGGGATTTTGGGGTTAGAGTAGGCATCAACGTTGCTAACACTGAAGCACACGTGCCAGGAGCAATTCATCATTTGCCTTTTCCTGTTGGGGAGCGATGGCTTAGGAGATAGGTTTAGATCCTTATGACCTAAGGCTTTTCAATTTTATGAGCTGTAAGGGTCTCATAAAAGCATTTTCTTCCTACGAGTCTAAAGGATCTCATAGGTGCACTTTCTCCTTAGGATTCGTGGGGACTCCTAAGTGTGTTTTTCCTTTGTGAGTCGTAGGATCCCACGAAGGTTTGTTCTCCTCATATATCGTGAGGACACATGAGTGGGTCTTCCCAAATGGAGTATAATTCCGAGGGTGGAGACCAGCCGCGTAACTGGTGATTGCGGTGTAGCATGGGTATGCTGAGAATTATTTGATCCCGTGGATTGTATACGGCAGTCAATTTGGGGACTAACCGTAGGGCCGGGAGAATTTTTAGAAATTGGATTTTGGTTGGCGTCTGCATCACTACACAGGAATATGGTACCAGGAGCGACTCATCATTCGCCGTTTGGGGACTTGGAATTTGGATCTTGTTTGGCATCAGCATTGCTGCACTGGAACAATGCCAGGAGCAACTCATCATTTGCTTCAGAAGGACTTGGGGATTTGGGTTTTGGTCGGCATCAGCACCGCTAACACTGAAGCGAAATGCCAGGAGCGACTCATCATTTGCCGTTGCCCGTTGGGGAGTGATGGCTTAGGAGACAGGTTTAGGTCCCTATCACCTAAGACTTTTCAATTTTATAATCCGTAAGGATCCCATAAAAGCATTTTCTCCCTACGAGTCGAGAGGATCTCGCAGGTGTATATTCTCCCTAGGAATCGTAGGGATTTCTAAGTGTGTTGCTCATTTGTGAGTCGTAAGGATCTCACGCAGGGGTTTTCTCCTCACAAGGTCGAGAGAACTTTGCGAGTGTATTTTATCTCTTTTCACAAGTTTGCGCCCTTTCAGGTTTTCACAAACTCGCCGGCAGTCCTGCTGTTTTTACTCACGGAGCCCTTTTGGGTTTTCATCCATGCCCATTTTGCTCGTGGACATACCGTTTTTTTTTGCACTGGTGGGACTTTGAAAGTAGTCTCACCGGCAAGACTTGGAAGAGATAGGGGTTGTTTACGCTTGTAAATTGTATACGGTTTTACAGGATGTATGATCTAGACCGTAGGGCTGGTGTGCTTAATTTACCTGCGACTTGGAGCATTCACGTGTAGTATTTCTTGAGATATCGGCCATTGATGGGTGGCATGGGCCTTTCTCCCTCGGCATTTATCAGTTGGTAGGATCGTCTGTCAAACACTTTCTCGATGAGGTATGGTCCTTCCCAGTTTAGCTCGAATTTTCCCTTGGCATGTCAATTGGGGATGATCGGTCTTTTGAGGACCAACACCAATTCAACTTTCTTGAAAGCACGGGGACGGGTTATCTTGTCATAGGCCCGTGACATTTGAGCTCGGTATAGCTCCAGATTTTGCTGCACCGCGAGCCTCTTTTCTTCGAAGGCGTCGAGCTCTTCAAGCCGAAGGAGCACGTTTTCCTCCTCCATCAACTCGTGCTGAACGACCATTCTTAAGCTTGGAACTTTGACTTCGAGGGGGAGGACCGCCTCCACTCCGAAGAGCAATGAGTATGGAGTAGACTGAGTTGGAGTACGGTGCGTGGTATGATATGCCCATAATGCCTCGTGAAGTTTGAGATTCCAGTCTCTCTTGTTGGCTGAAGCATTTTTCCTCAGGAGCTTGCATAGAGTCTTATTGAAGGCTTCGGCTAGCCCATTGGCTCTTAGATTATAGATGGAGGAATATCTCCAGTCTATCTTGTGCTGAATAGCGAACCTTGAGACTTTGAAGCTCTTGAAAGAAGGCCCGTTGTCAGAAATGATTCTTCTTGGTGTACCGAAGCGGTATAGAATATTATGCTGAAAGAATGTCAGAATATCTTCTGTCTTGACTTTTTTTAGCGGGACAGCTTCAACCCATCTGGAGAAGTAGTCTGTTGCGGCCAGAATGAACCGGTGGCCTCTAAATGACAGAGGATCAATTGGGCCAACTATGTCGATTCCCCAGACTTCGAAGGGCCACGACGCCACCGTAGGATGCAATGGATTGGGATGCTTATGAATGAAATCACCGTGAATTTGGCAGATATAACATTTCTTTGCATGCTCTCCGCAATCCTGTATCATAGTGGGCCAGTAATACCCAAGCCGTTTAATTTGAAGTCGCATCTTGGGGCCAGATTGGTGAGCACCGCAAATGCCCGAGTGAACTTCTTTCATGACCTTTTGGGCTTCGGCCAATCACGGACACCTGAGCCAGAGTTGGTCATATGACCTGCGGTATATCGTGTCATTTAAAAACACGTATCGGAGAGCTCTCTTCTTCAACTGAATCCTTGCAGATTTTCATTCGGGCAGCATGTCGTATCGGAGGTACGCTATGAAAGGTTCTCTCCAATCGGGCTCGTCTTGGATGATCGAAGCTTCTTTGGCAGGACAGCTCTTCTGTTTCGCGGTTTCCTCTTCTCGTAGAGAGAATGGGGGTAGAATTTGCTGGATCCTGACTGTTATCAGAATTTCGTCCATGTTAGGATCGGCCAGCTCCTTGGCTAGGCGAGCGAGTATGTCAGCCTTTCCATTCAACGCTCTAGGGACTCTCATTAGTTCAATGTGAGTGAACCGTTTCATGAGTTCCACAACTCGGCCTCTGTACTGAGCTAACTCGGGTTTGTATATCTTATAGTCGTCGCTTACTTGGTTGACGACGAGCTGGGAGTCACCGTAAACCGTAGCCGAAGGATTTCTATTTCTATGGCGAGCTCCAGACCAGCTATCAGAGCTTCATACTCAGCCTCGTTGTTTGTGCGAGGCTCGGTGAGCAAAAGAACGCCGTAGGGTTCCCATCAATGGCGTGATGAACACCAATCTTATCCCTGCTTTTATCTACGGGACGCTTGATTTACTAGAGGTCCTTATTGATGAGGCCCATCGAAGTAGAGCTCCCAACATGGCTCGTCATTCTCGAGGTGCAACACTTGTTCATCGGGTAACTCGCAATTGAGCGGTGACTCCTCTGGTATGGGATGGGCAGCGAGAAAGTCCGCAAGAGCTTGCCCTTTTACTACTTTCTGAGGAGTATAAACTATGTCAAATTCAAGTAGCATGACAGCCCATCTTGCCATTCTGCCGGCTAGGCTTGCTTTGGTCATCAAGTGTTTGAGCGGGTCAACCTTAGAGATTAGCATAACCCGATGAGCGAGCAGATAGTGCCTCAGCATCTTCACAGCAAATATCAGATCCAGGCATTGCTTTTCGATTGGGGAATAGTTGTGTTCTGCCCCGACTAGAGCTCGACTGAGGTAGAAGATGGCATTTTCTTTTCCCTCCTCGCTGTTCTGGGCAAGGAGCGCACCGAGTGACTCATCTAGCGCAGCAGTGTAAAGGATCAGCGGTTTATTTGATAGGGAGCGGCCAGCACTGGAGGGTGCAACAAGTACTGTTTGATGCGTTCGAACGCTTCTTGATATTCTGCATCCCAGACAAAAGGAGCTCCTTTCTTCATGAGCTTTGAGAAGGGTCTACATCTCCCCGATAAATTTGAGATAAACCTCCGTATATAAGCAAGCTTGCCTTGAAAAGATCTTAGCTGCGTCAGACTCTTCGGAGGGGGCATCTCCATGATGGCCTTTATCTTGGATTGGTCAACTGTAAGTCTACGGTAGCGCCCCGGCCGTCTGTCCGAGGCCAAAATGCGGAAACGAAACTTTTTCTTTAACTTTAAACCGGTGCTACCGCATATTAAAACCCGGATCGGACCATTAACCTATCACTAGCAAACAAAAGAAAAGGTAGAAACCTATACCGAGCGATCCGTGTCCTTCGATCTTCGGCCACCATCCCGATCTCCTCGCGGAATCTCCGGTCTTCATCTCCTCGTCGAAAATGGTACCACATCTCCGAGTCTTTTTACGGGCTCCCACCTCAGGACCGAAGCAACTCGGACACAAAGTTGGCAAGCCGACATGTCCAAGATTGCTGTAGACTGAGTGTAGAACGGTTTGTCTCAAGGGGTTAATGAAGTTGCCACAATGGAAATGGAGGAATAAACTTTGGAGATGAGCTTTGAAAATGGAACTATTCTTTTTGCATGAATGAAATGAGATCATTTTCTTTTCTCACAAAATTGGGGCTCCTCTCAAAATGAGCTCTGGGCCATGGCATAAGAATGAAGAGGAGAGAGAGATAACCCAAAGAAAATGAGTGGTTATATCAAGGAAAAAGGTCACAGCCAAGTCTTGTTTAAATCCAATCAAATTAATGCAAGTAATGATGCACAATAGAATCAATCTAATCTAGAACCATCATGTAAACCCTCCATTACAAAAAAAACCCTCCACAATGCTAATTTGCACATTTGCAAATAAGCCCCTCCAAGGAAAATTCAGCCAAGGATGGAAGAAAGAAAAACTGGCCGAAACGGAATGCAAACTGGCAACTTCAAAAAAGCGATCCCGTAATAAATTACAAGAAAACCCCGCGACCGTATATACATACCCGCATTTGTATTCCGACCGAATACAAATGCAATGAGACAAAATCTACACTGTATAATACCAGGATCCGGCTTAAACCAAAGCCCGCTAGTATTATCCGTTCGATCATGATCCGTGCAATACCGCACGTATATGCTCGAACCCTGCCATATATCCATACGGCCTCTACAACGTTTCGCCCGAAACTTGAGAAACTGTCTATGGGGGACTCTAAAGACTCGTCAATATTTTGGCTGTGGATTTAACCACTAGCACGTCAGAGGTATTAGCCATACGTAACGGGCTATCAGGTATTGAACAAAAGGGACGTCGATGAGCGAACTCATCCTGACACCCTACTGAGCCTGTCAGTGACAATATCCATACAGTTCGGTCCGTTCATCTATGAGCATCGCATGGCGGGCCTAGGGGGTTGGTAAAAGTTAGACCCCTAAAAGCGGTACAAGTCGTGTCGGAGTGTAGCCCAGAACACCCTGAGATACTACTGGAAAACCTACCAGTAAATCTTCTACCTTGGCCAAGGACTTCGTGTAATGGCTCTCCTAGACACAGCGCGACCTCACCCCCAATACCGGGAGAGACGAACCCCTGCCGATCCGCTCACTGCCTCCATATGGCTCGGGACTGTACCCAACTAAAACCTGTTTGCACGACTCCTTTGAGCCGTGGTAGGGTAGTAATCAAAGTATAGTGGGAACTCACACGAGACAAATGATGATCTCAGGTCGATGAACTAACCTGTACACATGTCACCAGGGAATTGCTATCTGACGCTAGGTATAATACCAACTAGCATGTTCCCGACGAGTCCTGTCCGGTATACTCATAACCCAATGAGCACCTGTATACATCTTAGGTAAACCAACTAACACCAGTGGCTTGTGAGACCGGCCACCACCCCTCGTCGGGGTCTCGACTATATACACTAGTCTACTCTGGAGTATCGATGCCTTGTCTCGAAACTCCCACGAATAGGGACCTTTTAAGGATGTGCTTATAGACCCCAGCTCCCACGTATATGATCGCTATCATACTGTTGGTAGTCAAGCAAGATTCCTAAGGGCTCTATCAACGTGCAATAGTGATCAGTAATGTCACCTAAAGCAGTACACGATGATAAAGATAAACCAGATAGCATACTATCATCTTGAGTAAGACTATCCTACCGGTATGGGTCCTCTCTCAATCATTGCAATCACGTGCCTGTGATCCAATAATTGACTCTGAGGGCACTATATCCAACAATCTCCCACTTGCACTCAAGGCTAATTATTGCGATGTCGCATACTCACAGCCCGTGTGATACCGAACACCCAACTCCTCTACTAATCAGTCTCACAAAGCCCGTTTGCGAAACTATTGCGTTCGAGGAATAGCCTCAGTGAGTGGATCCGCCCTGATGTTTCTTTCTATGTCTCTCTTTATCTCAAGTTCGCGGAGAAAGCCATCTCTCGAAATGAGCAATACCTGTCTTAGAATATGTCTGGATATCTGATGGGACCTAGTTCATAAATGAACTCCAAATTCAAACTTCTTAAACTGTACCGTCAACTGAACTTAATCAGTATCCTGCGCCATGCCTCCCTCAGTATCCGCCTGGACCACCTGTCCAAAATACTGCCCCTCGTCAGAGGGAAAACTATAACTCTGACAGTCACTCTGTCATCCAGGTCACCTTGGAAGCCTGAAATGATAACTGTCTCCTAAAAGAGGCTGTTGTTATCATATCCTAGAACATCCACTTATGTTCTAAAACTGCTTCCTAATGTTTCTTCAGGATTGGATTAATATCAACTTATTGCATCTACTGCAAAAATAACATCTGGTGTGGTACTTGACATCTGATGATTGACTCAATTTCCTAAGTAAGTGATCTGCCAATCATGCACATCCCTCTCCCCTTTAGTCTGTAAGATACCTTTAGAGAGGGTGACTCCACCACCTGCAGGTACACTACCATGCCAGGAGTCGTCCATTCTAAAATTGTCTAAGTACCCAGATTGGGAAACCATCCAAATCTAGATCTAAAACCATAGATCTAGTAACCAGAATATTAGATATTATATCTATATCCTATGTGGAGAAACCACTGTGTGACAACCAAAGCATAACCGATCGTAGTATAGGAACATCACTTCCTACTCTGTGTATATCATCCAAATACCAGGACATCACACCCTACTACCTTCTTAACAGATCCATCCCCTATTCTGATGAAGTCAAACCTATGACTGTCACGTCAGAAATAGATGATCTATCTCCGCTATATCTGCTTAAGTCTATAAATAAACATAAGTCACTTGTCCACTATGCTTCCGCTGCTCCCACTGATTACAACAACCCTCTGGCAGAATCATATACACGTGCACTTCTAAAGCTTGTTTAGAACGACGCCATGCTCATCCTCCTGCCGGGTCTCATAGCCTGGAACAACAGTAGTGTCAAGTCCCCACTTAGCTTCCGCTGCTCCCACTGACATGACAACTCTCTGGCAGAGTCATATAAACGTACACTTCTAAAGCTAGTTTAGAACGACGCTATACTCATTCTCCTGCCGGGTCTCACAGTCTGGAACAACAGCAATGGCAAGTCTGGGTAAACAAGAACCTCCCTGTCACCGTCCTTGAGGCTACCGGAGTACCTCTCGGGTGCCTGAGGTTACCCACCATATCTGCGGAGTGACCAATGGAATGTCAATCCAGATTGAATCTTTAGGCTCTTATCAAATTTTCAGTAATCGTTTGCGGTTCTGGAATCACTTCCAGTTCTACCATACTCCCACTACTGTTTCTGAAAAAATCCATTTTACTAAAACTGTGGCGAGTCAAAAACAATATCACTATTGATCTTCCAGATGGTAGGAAGTCAACCCTCGTCATAGCCCATGTCAACCCACAAACAGCCATTACAGAAACGTGCCTTGAGTTATCCAGAGTCTGGTTTTAAGCATAAGCCGGACAACTCCCCGTACCTTAACAATGTCAAGATATGAACTGTTCTAAATCCAATACAGAAACAAAGGCACTGATTTAATTGAACCAGATTCAAATCATGCAGCTGTCTCCAGTGCATGTCAACTAAATGGAGAGAGGCCGATCAACATTACTCAACTTAGGAATGCTTCCAATTTTGAGTAACCTGAAAGAGAAGCATGTTCTCTTAATCATTACTATTAACTGAATACCCTACACAAATATCCACATCTTCGATCACCTTGAAGAATCCTGACACTTGCAGTACCTGGTTCTCTACTTTACTCTTATACCTATAACTTCTCAAAACTTGGACCTTGTGTTTCTACGAAACACATGTCTAAGAACCAGAGAAGTCACAAGTAAACAGAATATAGTACGAGTACCAACCTCTCTGTCTTAATGGACACTGGACAACATAAGATACTCTGTATAAGTCCCTTGAGTCTAATAACTCATTCCTTGTGTGTCGTAGGTTGAAAACTGTATTTATGGTGAAGAAGAATTACACCGCTGTTTAATGCTCCTTACCTAACCATCCACTGATATAGGTAAATGTCATAGACATAATTTCAAAAAGATATATTTCACTCTATAAAAATAGACGTACAGATATATCAATTTGAAATTGGTGCATAATAGCGGATATTCAAAACCAAATATTTGCCGTCCGGCAAACAACCCAGGCGATTTCCTCAAATATCACCAATTACAACGAATTCCGATATAATGAGGACGATTACCTAATTCCCAATAACTTACTCCCACTCATCATCTGTAAACCCATACAGATGTGAGAATCAAACCTGGTAAATACATATCCTGGAGCAAGTGTCTAATTGGGAAATCAGTTTTCTTTTAACAGTGCACAGTGAAACTGAAACATTGAAATGTTTTGTAGGGGTATCCGGGTATTCCTAGTAATGCCTCTTCCATTATCCAGATTCACAACTGTAACCGTATATTTCTTTGCGATCTCCCCAAATCCCTTCATATGTCTTTGGTCATTACCTTCTGTACACCCTCTTAGGCTTAAATGGTTTTCTTCCTTTCCTACCGTTCGGCACCAGCGTATGGTTTGGAAGAAGACTATCCAATAAGCGTAATAGGTGTATTGTCCTAATCCTAGGAACACTCGCAATGCGAGAGAAGGTGAAGATAAAAGACAACCGAATAAACCTTATTCCTATTTCTCCTGAACCAGAATCCATCCCCGAACTGGAACAAGTTCCTTTCGAGTTCGTATATAACCATACGATGGAGTATCCAAATAACTGTGGATCTTCGTAGTGATACGGAGTGTCCTGGAGAAATACAAAGGTGAAGTGGGAGTGGTAACGAAATACTTGGTTTGGTCGTAAATAGCAGTCGCAATTTACTTTGCTCTCTTTCTAATCCCTTCATTTGTCTTAACTTATTACCTTCTGTACACCATCGTTAGGCTAATTGGTTTTCTTCATTCCCTACCTTTCGGCACCTGCCTATGGTTTGGAAGAAAACTATCCAATAAGCGTAATAGGTGTACTGTCCTAATCCAAGGAGCACTCGCAACCAGAGAGAAGGCAAAAAGAAAAGACAACTGAATAGTCCTATTTGTTTTCTCCAGAACCGGAAACCATCCTCGAATCTGGAACAAGTTCCTTCGAGTTCGTATATAACCATATGATGGTTTTATCCAATGGAAGTGGACGTTCGTACTAATACTGGGTGTCCTGGAGAAAAGGGTAAAAGTAGGAGTGGCAATGAGGTATGCAACTCAGACAATTCAAAAGCCAATGTTTAAGAAGGTTCGGTTAATTTTGGTCACTGAGTCATAGTCAAGGGTCGGGCCATGGTCTCTACCAAAGAGAGAGAGAAAAGAAACACTCAGCATGCACTCTAACCTAGATCAGAATGGTTATCAATTTATCCAATCAGGAAACCTCCCACTGTAACGTCAAATTCTCCTCCAAACCTGAAAGAAGAATTAGTCGGGATCACCCGAGGAGTAAACCAACTCATCAGTAGGAATCGGGATCCAACTATCATCGTATGATAACGTGATGGAATCCACTCACGTTATCACACTCCAGAAGGTATGCGCATATCTGGCAAGTTTCAGTTTCTGTAGAAACTCCCGATGTGATTTTTACCCCATGCTCTTATGACCTTGACTAAGGCCAACAAATCATAAGTCACATGTCAAGTTCTACCCGTCATTGTCCAGGTTAATTTGAACCCACCCGTACAAGCCCTTGACTAGGGCCAACAAGGCTGTACGACTGTCCCAAACCAACTCATCCATCTATGCAGCAGAAAAGTAACAAATAGCTACCATACACCATGCCTTGACTAAGGCCAACAAACATAGCATGATACTAAGTGCTACCTTTCTGAAATGACGGAGGGCTACGAATGGTTTTTGGCGAAAAACTTTTAACGTAATGAACTTGATATCTTTGAAGGAATCGGATAGCTTTATAAAAATATAGTGACGAAAACCTTTGCTAAAGAGGTCACTCCTGATGAAGGGATCTCGGCTCTTTCCCCGTAGAATGAGGTGCAGGATATTCCAACTGAATACCATGATGCAAAGCAAAAAGTAATCGGCTATAGTGAAGTTATTGCCCTGACGCAAACTTCTGTCCAAGGGGTCACTCCCGGTGAAGGGATCTCGGCCCTTGCCTCATCGACTGAGGTGCTGGATATTCATAACCGAATACCACTGTGCAAAACAAAAGAGAACGTCCTTGTAATAACAGCTTTTTGAAAAATGTTCCAACAACGTCAGAATAGGTTTGTTTAGCTTGCATTGATCCGAATCAATGTAGTCCCATCAATTGATCACACCAATAAAGAACGAAAATAATGATGTACGTATATACCATCCGCATTCGCCACTGGGTCCCGTCATCACCCGTTAGGTTACTTAACTAACAACAGAGCAGGGACTGGACTAGCGCGGGTGTAAAACATATACAACATCTACTAGTATATATATTAATATATAATATTTGCTCAAGGCGTGATAAAACGCAACTTCACAAAAATGTAATAAGCATCACAGAATAATACAGATATCTGGGATCCCCGGGTTTCATAGAGCCGCTACTGAAACCCGATGTTTCCCTGGTCGTGTGGATAGCCTATGCAATGAAATCCTTGACCCCTACGGGCGCGGCAAGTTACCCGCCAAAACCTGAAGCGAGGCAGCCCCCTTCAGCAAAGTGAATAGACCACCCAACACTTCACGGAATCCGGTAACTTGGGCACCCCTCCTTGGGTCAACCTGTACCCCTTAAGAGCGCGGCGAATAGCCCGCCAATTCTAGAGAAAAGCCTCCTCCGTCTCAACGCCATAAGATGCGGGCTCGTTGCCCTCTAGAACCCGGCTATCCGTGCACCCCTCCATGGGGTAATCCTAGTACAGAAAGTAAAATATACAACGGGTACATCGACCTCAGCCCGGTCGTGCCCCAAAAGAATAATATACAAAAAGGAAGTGACGACAGTCCACATGTCGGACGCTCGCCCTACAATATCAAATGTACATATTAATACCAAACTGTACTACCATTGCATCCAGGCTATCCACCACGACAAATCCGCAACATCACAGCACAACACAGAACATCAACGTGAATGTCACGTTCGCAAAGCCGTCTAAAAGGGCTATAGCAGTTAGACAGGATTTACCGATCAAGTGACATTCATGGTGGCAGATATAATTTAAATACTGTGAACTAACATATTTAAAATCTTCGATCGACAAAAATTACCGAAGTGGGCCCCCAAGTACAACTGTAGCACTCAAAAAAATCTGGGCCCAAAAAGAATAAACCATAAACCCCAGTTCCAAGTCAGAAAACTACTGAAGAAATTTGGTGCACTGTGGCTACAGTACGGCCGCGGATCCGCTGCCTAAACGTGGTTTTGGCCGCAGATCCGCCACGCTACAGTAAAATCAGCTCACCAAATTTTTTCAGTTTTCTTAGAAAAGCCTGCACATGTTTCTGCAATGTACCAAATAATTTTTCGAGCATAAATAAAATTCGACAGAAAGTGCATGTTTGAAACTGTGGTTTGTGGAAATTCCGTTCGATCGAGTTCTAAACACGTTAGAGCAAGCTAGACTAGGTTAATGGCCTGGCTCTGATACCATGTAAGTCTTCGGTAGCATCCCGGCTGCCTGTCCGAGGCCAAAATGCGGAAACAAAACTTTTTTAACTTTAAACCGGCGCTACCGCATACTAAAACCCGGATCGGACCATTAACCTATCACTAGCAAACAAGAGAAAGGGTAGAAACCTATACCGAGCGATCCGTGTCCTTCGGTCTTCGGCCACCATCCCGATCTCCTCGCGGAATCTCCAGTCTTCATCTCCTCTTCGGAAAGGGCACCACATCACCGAGTCTTTTTACGGGCTCCCCCTTCTGGACCGATACAACTCGGACACGAAATTGGCAAGCCGACGTGTCCAAGATTGCTATAGACTGGGTGTAGAACGGTTTGTCTCAAGGGGTTAATGAAGTTGCCATAAAGAAAATGGAGGAATAAACTTTGGAGATGAGCTTTGAAAATGGAACTATTCTTTTTGCATGAATGAAATGAGATCATTTTCTTTTCTCACAAAATTGGGGCTCCTCTCAAAATGAGCTCTGGACCATGGCATAAGAATGAAGAAGAGAGAGAGATAACCCAAAGAAAATGAGTGGTTATATCAAGGAAAAAGGTCACAACCAAGTCTTGTTTAAATCCAATCAAATTAATGCAAGCAATGATGCACAATAGAATCAACCTAATCTAAAACCATCATGTAAACCCTCCATTACAAAAAAACCCCTCCATAATACTAATTTGCATATTTGCAAATAAGCCCCTCCAAGGAAAATTCAGCCAAGGATGGAAGAAAGAAAAACCGGCCGAAACGGAATGCAAACTGGCAACTTCAAAAAAGCGATCCCGTAATAAATTACAGGAAAACCCCGCGACCGTATATACATACCCGAATTTGTATTCCGACCGAATACAAATGCAATGAGACAAAATCTACACTGTATAATACTAGGATCCGGCTTAAACCAAAGCCCGCTAGTATTATCCATCCGATCATGATCCGTGCAATACCGCACGTATATGATCGAACCCTGCCATATATCCATACGGCCTCTACAGCGTTTCGCCCGAAACTTGAGAAACTGTCTGTGGGGGACTCTAAAGACTCGTCAATACTTTGGCTATGGATTTAACCACTAGCACATCAGAGGTATTAGCCATACGTAACGGGCTACCAGGTATTGACCAAAAGGAACGTCGATGAGCGAACTCATCCTAACACCCTATTGGGCCTGTCAGTGACAATATCCGTACAGTCCGGTCCATTTGTCTATGAGCATCGCATGGCGGGCCTAGGGGGTTGGTAAAAGTCAGACTCCCAAAAGCGGTACAAGTCGTGTCGGATTATAGCCCAGAACACCCTGAGATACTACTGGAATACCTACCAGTAAATCTCCCGCCTTAGCCAAGAACTTCGTGTAATGGCTCTCCTAGACACAGCGCGACCTCACCCCTAATATCGGGAGAGACGAACCCCTGCCGATCCGCTCACTGCCTCCATGTGACTCGGGACTATACCCAACTAAAACCTATTTTCACGACTCCTTTGAGCCGTGGTAGGTTAGTAATCAAAGTATAGTAGGAACTCACACGAGACAAATGACGATCTCAGGTCGATGAACTAACCTGTACACATGTCACCAGGGAACTGCTATCTGACGCTAGGTATAATACCAACTAGCATGTTCCCGGCGAGTCCTGTTCGGTGTACTCATAACCCAATGAGCACCTGTATACATCTTAGGTGAACCAACTGACACCAGTGGCTTGTGAGACCAGCCACCACCCCTCGTCGGGGTCTCGACTGTATACACTAGTCTACTCTGGAGTATCGATGCCCTGTCTCGAAACTCCCACGACTAGGGACCTTTTAAGGATGTGCTTATAGACCCCAGCTCCCACGTATATGATCGCCATCATACTGCTGGTAGTCAAGCAAGAATCCTAAGGGCTCTATCAACGTGCAATAGTGATCAGTAATGTCGCCTAAAGCAGTACACAATGATAAAGATAAACCAGATAGCATACTATCATCTTGAGTAAGACTGTCCCACCGGTATAGGTTCTCCCTCAATCATTGCAATCACGTGTCTGTGATCCAATAATTGATTCTGAGGGCACTATATCCAACATCAACTTCAATCCCTCGATGTCGGACTATGAAGCCCAGGAATTTCCCTGATGACACGCCAAAAGCGCACTTCTGACGATTCATTTTCAGATCATACTCCCTCAGTCTGGTGAGAACGGTCCTAAGATCTTGGATGTGATCGGCCTTGCTTTTAGTCTTGACGACCAGATCATCAACATAACATTCGACGACCTTATGAATTAGGTCATCAAAGATATTTGTCATTGCCCTTTGATATGTAGCACCCGCATTCTTCAGTCCGAACGGCATCACTTTGTAGTAGTATATTCCGATCGGGGTTTGAAATGTTATGTGCTTCTCATCCTCATGCGACCTCTTGATCTGATTATATCCAGACGAGCCATCTATAAAGGTGAACAGCTCGTAATTTGAGGTGTCATCGACCATCATTTCTATGACCGGTAGCGGAATGTCTTCTTTAGGACATGCCTTGTTGAGGTCCCTGAAATCGACACAAACTCGGAACTACCCATTTTTCTTTTTCACTGGGACTATACATGCGATCCAGTCCGCATATTTCTTTTCCCTGATGAAGCCGGCATCTATGAGTTTCTTGGTTTCCTCGATGACTTTTTCTTCCAGTTCCCTTCTCATTTTTCGAGGAGCTTGTTTGACTGGTTTAGCGTCAGGAGATATAGCCAGCTTATGCATGGCCACTTCAGGGGAAAGGCTAGGCATTTCTTTGTATGTCCACGCGAAGTAGTCGACGAACTCATGCAGAAGGGCGATTATCCGCTCTTTCATTCCCTCTGACAAAAGTGAGCTGATGTAGGTCGGCCTTGGATTATCGGGCGTTCCTAAGTCAATCTCGGTTAGCTCGTCAAAGGTTGCTTGTCCGCCGTCTTCGAGCTCTTGAGGAGCTTCTTCTAGCTCGGCTAACTCGTCATCATCATTTGATCTTTCGCTGGCTTCACCAACATGGATCATGTAGCATATCTTAGAATCAGGCTGGATGAAACCTATGCCCCGTCTATCTGGAATTCGTCCATCGATGAGTGCTCGGACCTGAGGCGGATGCCGTAGCCCTTCATAAAACTTTGCTTCGGACTCCGTTTGATATAACCGGCATCCGCACTTTTTGAAATATTCTCTCATCTCGGGCGCATAGTATCTGGGATTGAGGACGGCCTTTATGCCTCCTCTCTCATAGGGAAGGCATGCGATAGACAAATCGTCCGGGTGCACAACAGGGTTTGACCCATAAAACAGAATGCCCTTCTGTCCATTCTTCCTTCCGGGAGCATAGAAGGTTTTCAGCTGGTCCACGGTGGAGACTGACAATGCATCAAGATCTTTGCACATCTGCTTCGGCACTCTGGTGATGGTTAGGGACCCTTCTGTAACTTCGAACATCTCTCATAGCTTCGCTGTTCGCACGATAGCCTGATTTGCCCGGCTGTTGCAAGACGGATCCTCTTCTTCTAATTGTTCGATGTCACTGCCTAAACGAGGGTAGATTTTGCTGTCGGATGGGCCTTCAGTATCAGAATCATCCATTTCGCTATCGAAATGAGGGCGAGTTTTATGGAAGGACGGACTTCCAGCATCGGATTCATCAGTGTTGCTACCGAAACGCAGGCGCACTTGGGGGTTTCTTCTTTTGAAAGTGACAACCGGCTCAGACTTGGTATTGATTTTCGGGGCTGTTCTGTCTTTGGTCAGCTGTGGCTCAGCGCTTTGGAGGTCCACAAAGTACCGAGAATCTTCATATCGGACTTCATGCACACCGAACGACTGGATGTCTCCATCAATGCGTCTTTCTTCGCCATTTTTAGTTTACTTCAAGCATTGATGGAGAGTTGACGGAACGATGCCATAATCGTGGAGCCACGGCCGTCCCAAGAGAATTTTATAAGACGTGTCAGCGTCGATCACGTATATCTTAGATTCAGTTTGCAGATCCCCGAATTTGATTGGCAAAGCTATAGACCCCAGAACTTGCTGGCAGTTTTGATTGAAGCCTTGAATAACAATCCTTTCCCTTGACAGGTGTCGGACGTCCATTGACAAACTCTTCAGAGTCCGCAAGTTCATGATGTTCGCTGAAGACCCCGGATCAATTAATATGCGATTAATCCGATCTCCGTCGCTATACCTGGTCTCGTAAAGTGGCAGATTATGCTCAGCCGTTCCCAGTAGCAAGTCTTCGTCCTTAAACGTGACAGCGGCGGCATGCAGAGTATACTGGGCTTCTTTCAAATTAATTTTCGCAAAGCGAGCCTGATACCGCTCAGGGTTTTGTAGAGCATGAATGAGAATATCTCTAAGCTCTTGAGATAGAACCAAGGCATCATAGATGCTAAGGAGAGACGGAAGCTTTCGGAGATGAGCCAACACATTATAGTCAACTGGGGAAGGACTCGAAACTTCATGGGCAAGTTCTCTGCCATCTTCTTCATTAGCGACTTGTTTTTCCTTCTCTTTTGGGGCGTTGCCCTGATTTGGCGGTAGAGCCCTGCTGCTTCTGAGCTGGATTTGGTTGGCCTTAGTGGCAAGCTCTTCGTCCTCTTCAGGAAAACAGAGCTCCTCCTCAGAGTCGCTGCCCAGGTGGATAGCGTAGCAGGTCACTATAGGGATCTCTTCATTAGAGTCTTCTTCTAACTCCTCCAGAATCTCAGCAGCTTCTACAAAGAAGAACTCTTTCAATTGAATTAGAGTTCTTTCATTTTGTTCATAGTCTTCGAGGGAATCAATATATTTTTGAATGGTCGATCTCCCTGCAAACTCTTTTCCGCGTCGAGCCGCACTTCTCTTCTTCTTGAGCTTTTTGGATTTTGAGCCTGATGGAGTCAGATTGGCAGCTGGTACGGTAGGCTGCTTTTGCCCTTCCCATTCCGTTATGGGCTCTTTCCGAAGTAGCTTTAGCATCTTCTTCATTTTATTAGATATGTGCGTACTCCACGGAGGCCGCGGTGAGTCCGTTTCATTTCTCAGGGCAGCAGGTTCGGCTGTCTGCCCCCAGAGGGCTTCAGCTTCTGTATGTATAAAGTTGGTGGTTGCAACTTGATTGTTCACCAACAAACTTTTGGACAGCTCGATCTCTCCAGCCTTGTACTGCTTCTCAACCCACTCCTTAAAGATATAGCAATCCTCGATCGCATGGCTCACTACTCGGTGGTACGGGCAATACAGAGGATTGTCGGTCATTTTTGCTTATTGAGGTCTTTTCGACTCCGGCAATTGTAGACCGTTGTTCAAGATATCTTTAAATATCTTGCGGACCTTGTCCCTTCTGAAAGAGTAAACCTTGTTCTTTTTCTCCTCTAGGGAAGGCCCATCTCCTCCCAGCAATGACTTTCGAGACCGGTTGGTTTTGGATTCGCCCGACCTTTGCTTTCCTTCATTGTCGGACGCATTGAAGATATTGGTATTATTGGAACTCCCGCTTCTACAGTTGTCCTCCCGCTTGCTTTTCCAGGTCTCGTCTCTCTGAGAGTCCGGGGTAGACTCTTACATCGACCGTTCCAGCATTTGGACTTTCTTGGTTAGCTCTTGAAACGTCTTGAGACCTGCTGTATACAAGAATGGGACCATCTAATTGCTGAGGTTCCCAATGAGAAGGCTGACAGACTGGTCCTGCTCTAGCGGCGGTTCGTACTAGACAGTGAGGTTGCGCCACCGGGCAATAAAGTCCGTGTTGCTTTCATTCTTTCTCGGCTTGGTCCTCACATGGTCAGCAATGGAGATTTTATCACTGACACTTATGAACCTTTGCCGAAACAGAGGCTCTCTTTGGGCAAAGGTAATGACGGACCCGTCTGGCATGCTTGCGTACCAGTCAAAAGCGACACCGGTCAGGCTGTTGACAAACTGACGAAGAAGGAGCGCATCATTGCCCCCTGTATTTCTGCATGATACTTTAAAGTGGGAGACGTGCTGATTTGCATTTCCTATCCCATCGAATCTTCCGAACTTAGGAATGACGTAGCCGCTCGGGAACTCGATCAGATCGTACTGTGTGGGGGTATGGCCGCCTACTACTGCCAATTTCTTTCTGAGCTTCAGCTTCGGCCACCAATGTTTTAACCCTGCTGGTGACCAAATCTATTATCCGATCTTGTGTTAGAGGGATAGTGTTAACTGGGGCCAAGGCGTCCCTAGAAGAGGAATGTGGCCGGCTTTCGTGCGGCTCGACGAATCTTGGACCCAAAGGGACAGGCATCGGCCGCTTCGGATTATCATCATTCGGCTCTCGAGTTGCGACTTGTGCTTGATTGGGAGGCGCTCAAGCAATTTGAGCCGTAAGCTGAATCACAACGTTCGTTAAGTCATCAATTTTCGAATAGAGCTTGGCCATCTCTTTATCTTTGCTCTTGAGCTGTTTTCGATGCTCTTGAAGCAGCTCTTGCTCTGCGGTCCTGGGGCGGAAAGTCGGCTCTTCCTCGCTGTCCAAGCTTGACTCTGCATGGACCGAGGGGTTTTTCTGCCTATCATACTCATTGAGAGGGTTTTCTTCATCCAGCGGAGGTGCCTGTTCTTGGGAAGCGGCAACCACATTCAAGCCAGATTGGGCTTGGGATGTGGTGGCCCCATCCTTACTTTTGCTGTGAAGGTTGTCACTGGGGCGTCCGCCCGCCATATAGACCGTATGGATAATATATCCAGCCATCTTTTTATTATCGGCGGCTGATTTCACAGATCGCTGTCTTGACTCCCCTGTTTCGGTAGCGGGCAGTCTTGACAAAGTGTTCATTTCATGCAAAGTAATGAACCTGTTCAGGAATTGCACTAATGGCACCTTTCAGTAAATCGTCCCGAAATTTTTCCGACCCTACAGTCTGGATCATACATCCTGGAAAACCTTATACAATCCACGGGCGTAAAACGATCCCAATCACTTCCAAGTCCTACCGATGATACCACATTCAAAGTCCCACCGGGCGTGCCAGAATCTATAGGGTGTTTTTCGTCACCCTATTGAGATGGGAATGAGCACGCGCTTGTCAGGCGCATTACAGATTCCCCCTGCCTAGGGTAGGCTGAGGTTTATTGATTGCGGGGATCCAAATCTACGGCAGCCGCGGACTAAGCTGCCGTTAATTACCCCTTGCCTTTGGGGCGAGAGAACCACCGATTAACGGGTCAAATAAGTCATGCGAACTCAATGTGCAGTGTATGTATGTTGTGTTTTGAAAGGGGTTTTTGGATATATCGGGGTCCCGCAGAGTTTTTACGGGGGTCCCGCTACCCGGATAGCGGGCTGGGGGTCAAGGGGGCTAGCAGCCCCCTTGCGGGGTGTGGGGCAGCACCCCGTTAGAAATTTTTTTCTAACAGGGACAGTGTCGTGGAGTATGTGTGTGTGTGTGTATACGTGTGTGTGTATATATATATATATATATATATATATATATATATATATAAAGACAGGGAAAGGGCATCCAAAGGATGCGTGGGAAAAAGCGCCAGCGCTTTGGGTGCCAGCGCTTTGAGCGCAAGGGTGCTAGCGCTTTGGACGCTTGTTCATAACATAATATTGCATTTTGTATTCCCCATTCTTATGCATTTTACAATAAAAACAGGTGCTTTTGACCCATGTCTGCTACATGTTACAGGTTACAGATTGTTGGAGCAAAACCAGTGAAAAACACAAAAGACGACACAAAAGAAGGACTTTTGACCAACAATTAGGAGGATCTTAGTAAAGCCCAGCAGAAGAATGGTTCACCATCAACAAGGCGACGCAAGATCCAAATTTATAAGAAAGACGGGTAAAAGATCCATCGCAAAGTGTTCACTGAAAATCTGGAATAACTGCAGAAGCCCAAATGGAAAAAGAACTAAAGAAATGAAAGCCCCAGAATAACTTGAAGAATACCAGAAAAGCCCATCAGTTGACCTCATCATTGGGCCGTGGATCCGCGGCCCAAGCGCTCACATGCCGCGGATCCGCGGCCTTCCTATGCCCGTGCGCAAATCAAATTTTTCCAAATTTTCGTGGCGGCTATGGAAAGATTTTCTAGTGGTATATTTGTAACTTTAGACATGCGGTGCAATTGTAAACCCTAGGGTTTCTATGTCCTATAAATAGAACCCAAGACCTTGTAATTTCTCATGCCTCTTTTCAATCAATAAAATTCAGAATTTCTGGGAGTAAATTTCAGATCTGTTCTTCTTGTTTGAAGGGAGCCGTCAACCTAGTAAGTCTTTTATCTCTTTTAATTATAATGTCTTCTCATCCCCTAATGAGCGAGTAGTCTCCTCGCTTGTTAGGGTTAGCCTTAGGGAAAGGGTTGAGAGATGAAATCTCTCGCCCCTTTCAATGCCACCTTCACCTAATGAATTAGAACTTCACGCATACGAGCACAATCGCTCCCTGCGGCATCCTACCCTTCGAGGTAACGATGAACCGTAGTATAAAGGGCCGGTTCCGCGCGTTTTCCGTGAGGGTTAGGATAATTATCAACAAAGGTAGGGTACAAATCTAGAGGAAGAAACATCTTCCCAAAAGATTTGTATCCACTTTATTGATAATTAACTTAACACCTAAGAGATCTAAAAAAGGAAGGTATTGAAAGCGGTGAGGAAAAAGATTAATTTCCAAAACTTCTCCTAATCCTAACCCTAGCAAGATTCTTAATTAAATTAATTAGATCCAGTCTTTAGATTCTTATAAACCAACCAAAACTACAAATAGAATCAACTCGTTAAAACACTTTAAAGAAATTTACCCGTCTCTGTGGATCGACCCGTACTCACCGGCTAGCTGCGAAGCGACGCCGTTTCTGATTGCGGTAATTATATTTTTGATCGTAAAATCTCTATCAATCAAATGGCGCCGTTGCCGGGGACGGCGTAATCTTTCTTTTTGTGAATTTTCGGGTTGATATAAAATTTAAAAATTATAAAAATCTGAAAATATAAAAAATAAAAAAAAATATCAAATTTGATCTGTTTGAAGGGTGTATCTTTTGGATCTTGCAGAACAGCGAAGAATCGTAGATCTGGAGATTTACAGAGGGCAAATCAAAATTTGGTACATAAGAACAGAGAGCAATTCAAAGTACAGAACCACAGAATTTTTTTCACAGTGCGATTCCACCATTGGACCGCTCTTCCGCCGCATATAGGGGTCCCACGCCGCGGATCCGCGCTCGCTGTGCCACGTCAGCTCACCAAATTCTTCTGGTTTGATTTCTCTCTCTCTCCTCTGGAATCTCCCATATATCTCTCTGTAAAACGTTTCCTGCAGGATTTCTTTGCGTAAAAATCTTTTTCCCCCTTCTAAATAACAGATTTCTGCAGGTTTCTTTGCGCCGCGCTAAAAAATTCTGATTGCAAGTGAATTTTTATTTGTTTTGCATAATTTAACCGGATTCTAAGGGGCTAATTGACCAAACTCAGATTGGGTGGGGATTTCATCACCCTTCCCAGGACCCTAGAAAACACCTAAAGCATTTTGCATCGACCACCTTTAATTAAAACAAAAAGATTAGACTCAGACCTAAGGACGGCGAGCTCAATAGGAAAAGGACTAGGGTAGGCATCAGCCGTTTATCCTAACCGACATTGCGGTGTCTAGGCTAGTGGTTTTTAATTAGGCCCACTGTAGTGGTGGTTCCTTCCCACTTACCTGGCCGTATTTGTCCGTGAAGAGGCGGTTTGAGGTCTATTTCTAGCCCTAGTTAGGAGCTGTCTAGCAGACCTAGGCAACCCTAGATTTAGGCCTGATTGTGCATTGTGGTTGATACTTTTGTGTCACGAGTCCGTTTTCTAAAACCGTCTTGCAAAATTTTCCAATAAACAAAAAATAAAAAAAAAGGCTTTTCAAAACTTGCAACTTGCCGCTAAGAAAACTTGCACCTCACTTCCACAATCTCTCCTTCATTGACGTTATCTTACCCCCACATTCTGTTTTTCTCTTTTTTCTGACTGCACTACCCTTTAGTGTATGTCATCTTGGACTAGGGATACTAATGCCCGATTAGTCCGTGTTTCGTTGGTGCCGACCAACGAACCCTTCGTCGACGTTCCCTCCTTCTCCTTACCTCCATCTTCAAATTCTTCTTTCGAAGGTATGTCGGGACACGACCCCAACTATACCTTGCCGACGGGAATGATTCCGCCTCCGTTAGGTGCAAATAACCCGAATCTCCCGCCTGTTGTAGCGCCCGTACGAGTTGCGCTCCAGGATCTCTTCTACCCCGTCCGCACTTCTTTACCCACATGTCTTTCACCCCCACCGGCAAATGGGGATAATTTTGAAATAAAACCACACTTCATCAATATGCTGCTTAAGTTTCATGGTTTGGAATCCGAAGATGCATATATTTTTATTAATAAATTCCAAAACGTTTGCGGCATGATGAAGACAACCCAATTAAGTGATGACGCAATAAGGCTAAGGGTCATTCCTTTTACCTTATGTGACCTAGCCGAGAAGTGGCTATACAGCACAGCATCACATTCCATTAGAAATTGGGACGAGTTTGTGAGAGCTTTTCTGAAAAAGTTTTACCCTCATCATAAAACTGCTAGAATCCGAAACGAGATTATACAATTTTCACAGCTTCCGTCCGAACTATTCTGGAAATGCTTCGAGAGATTTAAAGACCTACTTGTTCAATGCCCTTATCATGGGATATAAAATTGGCAACTTTGCCAAACTTTATACGAAGGATTGAACGCAGCAACGAAGCAGTTGCTAGAAACAATTTGTCAAGGTCATTTTCTTTCCAAGTCTAGCGACGAAGCTTGGCAGTTTCTTGAGGACCTAAGTGAGCAAACAATTCAGTGGGAGAGTACCAAGACCACATCATCTTCTTCAGTTGGTCAATCTAGGGCAGGTATACATCAAATAGATATGTCGATTGCTATGAAGGCCGAGATGGCCTCACTTATGAACAAGCTAGAAGCCATTGAGACCAAAATCTCATCGACTTCTCCTGCCCCTACTCTACCCACACGAACTGTTTGTGCTTGTTGTTCTAATCCATCACATCTCACCGAAGAGTGCCCTTATAATGCACTTATTCAAGGACAGGATCAAGTCAATACTGCATTCCAGCAACGACAAAGAAACGATCCGTACTCTTCGACATACAATCAGGGGTGGAGGAGTCACCCAAATTTCGCTTGGAACCAAAATCAACAAGTCCAAGGGAATAACAATTTTCAAAGAGCTCCTCCACAACAACAACAAGCACCCTTACAAACTCAAAACCAGCAACCTTTCCAACAACAACCTTATACAAATCAAACGAACAATTTGGTTCAACCTAATGATGATAAGGTTAGCTCGCTCGAGAAAAGTCTTGAAGCATTTCTCAAGCAAACTACAGAATCCGCAGCAAGATTTGAAAGTTATGTTCAATCTTTAATGAATAACAATGCCTCACACGATCAAAGTATCAAATCTATTGAGGCACAAATTGCACAATTAACTGCTGCGTTGAGCGAGAGAGAAAAGGGAAAGCTTCCATCTCAACCATTGCCCAATCCCGGTCACGCACAAAACGCATATCACAATCACAATATAAATGCGGTGACCACGTTGAGATCCGGAAGAGAGTTGCAAAATAATGTGGAAACTAGTGATGACATCCCCGCCGGTGGTTCTTCTTCCCCTTCTTCATTTTCTTCACTTCCTTCTTCACCTTTTTCTTTAGAGCCTATTCTCCACCCTTCACACGGCTCTACTTCTCCTGACTCGAACGGACCCATTTCTCACAACACGAACACATCTACACCGGGATCCGTTCCTAATCCACAGTCTGCTCCACAAACATTTGACTCAACTAATTTTCAAAATGCACCATTTCCAAACAGGTTGAGTCCTAATAAACCAAATACACAAGTGGAAAAGATTGTGGAGATATTTAAGCAGGTTAGCATAAATATACCTCTCTTGGATGCTATCCAACAAGTCCCTTCATACGCGAAAATCTTAAAGGGCTTGTGCACCTCGAAGAGAAAGGCATCTCAAGTACCCAAGAAAGTGCTAGTGGCTAGTGCAGTGAGCAATGCTATTAACCACCATCAAACCTTACCCCAGAAACGAAAGGACCCCGGCTGTCCTACGATTTCCATCACAATTGGGGATAAGCAAATTAATCGAGCACTTTTAGATCTTGGGTCTAGTGTTAACCTGATTCCTTACTCCGTGTACGAACAATTAGGGGTTGGAGAGTTGAAACCCACTCGTTGCACTCTCCAAATGGCTGATCGATCAATCACCTATCCTAGGAGTCAACTAGAGGATGTGTTGATCAAAGTCGGGGAATTCATATTCCCCGTTGATTTTATCGTTATGGATACACAACCTGTTGCTAACCCAAGAAACCAAATTCCGGTGATTCTTGGTCGACCATTTTTGGCCACTTCCAATGCCGTAATAAATTGTCGCAATGGCTCCATGACTCTATCCTTCGGAAAGAGGTCTAGTGAGTTCAATATTTATAAGATGGGAAGTCTGCCCCCCGTGCCTAAAACTAGTACACGAGAAGTTTGCTCTATTCACGAAATCACGCAGGAGGACTGCGAGCTTGAAAGATTTCTATTTGATGAAAACAGTTTTGACGCCACTAGTGCGTCCCTCCTTGAGCCTACTACCGTTGACACAACCGATGCTGATTATGAATGTTTCACTTTTTCGGATGACGACAACTCACAGCCCGAATATGAGTCGTTTGAATTTTTGGATGAGTCAGTCGAACCATCCGAATCGGTTGTTTGCAGTGATTTCGAACCTGTGCTAGAGTCCTTTGAGTTCGAGGTAGATTCCGCAATGGGTCTTTCGCCTCAGAAATTCGAACTCATGCCCTTTCCGTCTCACCGTAGATATGCTTACATAGGTGAGAATGAGACTTTTCCCATTATCATATCAGCCTCTCTAGCCTTCGAGCAAGAGAACGCTATTTTAAAAGTCTTACAAGATAGGCGGCAAGTTTTCAGTTGGACTATGGCGGACATCGAGGAGATCAGTTCCCTCATAAGTGAATATCATACACAATTGATGGATGATGCCATGTCAATAGAGGACCCACAGGGACATCTTGGGGGTATTGTGGTGAGCCAACTTCCTCCCTTAGAAGTTGAAATACCCCCATTTCTTTTAATAAGGTACGAGAATGCCAACACTCCACTGATTGCTGATCATTTACATTCTCGTATCGATGCATCACCATCACCTGTATATTTACCTCCACACCTCCCATACCACTACTTCTATCTTCACCAATTCTTTGCGGACCACCACAACTAATTCTTTACTGATAAATTTTTCAAATGGTTGGTGTTGACTTTTGGCCGATGCAAAGTTGGGCAGTATTGTCTAACATAGTTTAATTGAAGTTTGGGGGAGGGTCTTTTTGTATATATTTTTGTTTTCTTTTTCTCTAAAAAATAAAAAAATAAAAATTTCAAAACATTAAAAAAATAATAATAATAAACAGGGGAGTGCCGGTATTTTGACCCTCTTGGTTTAGCATGACAGTGAGGACACTGTCAAAGTTCAAGTTTGGGGGTATGCTCGGTACGTCTTCTTCCTTCGCATTCATTTGTACATATTTTTGCATTTGCATACTTATTTGAAAACCCATAAAAATTTGAAAAATTTGAAAAATTATAAAAATTAATGTATTCAATTTTGGCTAATTGACTAGAGTTTGACAAATAGGTTAACTGGTTAGGAATAACTAGATCTTAGACTTAGTAAATTAAAAACCCTAAAAATAACCTTTCTTAAAGTTTAACGGTAGAAAGTATATGTTTTTGTAGTTTATTTAGAAATATGCAAATTTTGGGTTCACTTCTTGGGCTAAGTCAAAATGAGGGAAGAGTATTGATGTTCTTATTAGAGTATAAGTTTGAAAAATAGTTCCTAACTTAAGTCTAGATTCTGAAAATGTATACCCTACAATTTGCACAATCACGCACCTTGAAACTTGGATTAGTAGAAGAGACCTTGAAATGCTCTTGTCTAAGTCCTTAGCACAATGAAAAAAAAATGTGAATAAAGAATAAAAAAATGGACACTGGTTTTTGTGATTACTTAAGGCTGTAAAAATAGAAAAATATTTAGCGAGGGTGCTTCATCACCTAGTGCCTTAGACCAACTGGTTTGGGAGTCACTGCTAAAAGCCTTGGGTGTTGCAAAACTCGGAAGTATGCTTTAAAGTGTTAACGCATCTTGTAATCGGTTGTTGGTACCTCAAGAAGTATTAACAGTCGCATGAAGGATGTGAAAGTGAAAAGTTCACCAATTAATAAGTGCTTTGGACAATGGACGAGAGTACGATTGCTTGATTTGAATTTCCAAGTGTAGGGGTGATATTTACACACACGTGGGGATATGTGATTGGAGTTTAGATAAGAGAGAGGAATGAAGAATAGAACTTGTATCTTTAGTAAGGGTTGATAGAAATTCCTAAGTGGAGATGGAATCCTAGAAGAAAAACTTAAGAGATGCTGAAAGCTGAGTAAGTCTGCATAACATATATAATCTTAAGTTAAATGATGAGGAAGCGTGAAGAATATGGGTGGATAATTTGCGGGTCGACGATAATAGAATTCCTTGTTAGAAAACCTAATTGGAGAACTAAAATCAATGGGTCGAGTTGATAGGATTTTGTGGGTGTAATCCGCTGAAAACCCTCAGGAGACAACACTCCTCCTACTAGGGACACCTAGAAGTTTAACGGCTTGTTGCACGTGCTCAGTGCAATCGCGTTTCCCTGCGAAAGTGCGGTTAGGTTTTTTGTAGAGAATAAAACAATAAGTTTGCTCGAGGACGAGCAAAAGATAAGTTTAGGGGTATTTGTTCATAACATAATATTGCATTTTGTATTCCCCATTCTTATGCATTTTACAATAAAAACAGGTGCTTTTGACCCATGTCTGCTACATGTTACAGGTTACAGGTTGTTGGAGCAAAAACAGTGAAAAACACAAAAGACGACACAAAAGAAGGACTTTTGACCAACAATTAGGAGGATCTTAGTAAAGCCCAGCAGAAGAATGGTTCACCATCAACAAGGCGACGCAAGATCCAAATTTACAAGAAAGATGGGTAAAAGATCCATCGCAAAGTGTTCACTGAAAATCTGGAATAACTGCAGAAGCCCAAATGGAAAAAGAACTAAAGAAATGAAAGCCCCAGAATAACTTGAAGAATACCAGAAAAGCCCATCAGTTGACCTCATCATTGGGCCGCGGATCCGCGGCCCAAGCGCTCACATGCCGCGGATCCGCGGCCTTCCTATGCCCGTGCGCAAATCAAATTTTTCCAAATTTTCGTGGCGGCTATGGAAAGATTTTCTAGGGGTATATTTGTAACTTTAGACATGCGGTGCAATTGTAAACCCTAGGGTTTCTATGTCCTATAAATAGAACCCAAGACCTTGTAATTTCTCATGCCTCTTTTCAATCAATAAAATTCAGAATTTCTGGGAGTAAATTTCAGATCTGTTCTTCTTGTTTGAAGGGAGCCGTCAACCTAGTAAGTCTTTTATCTCTTTTAATTATAATGTCTTCTCATCCCCTAATGAGCGAGTAGTCTCCTCGCTTGTTAGGGTTAGCCTTAGGGAAAGGGTTGAGAGATGAAATCTCTCGCCCCTTTCAATGCCACCTTCACCTAATGAATTAGAACTTCACGCATACGAGCACAATCGCTCCCTGCGGCATCCTACCCTTCGAGGTAACGATGAACCGTAGTATAAAGGGCCGGTTCCGCGCGTTTTCCGTGAGGGTTAGGATAATTATCAACAAAGGTAGGGTACAAATCTAGAGGAAGAAATATCTTCCTAAAAGATTTGTATCCACTTTATTGATAATTAACTTAACACCTAAGAGATCTAAAAAAGGAAGGTATTGAAAGCGGTGAGGAAAAAGATTAATTTCCAAAACTTCCCCTAATCCTAACCCTAGCAAGATTCTTAATTAAATTAATTAGATCCAGTCTTTAGATTCTTATAAACCAACCAAAACTACAAATAGAATCAACTCGTTAAAACACTTTAAAGAAATTTACCCGTCTCTGTGGATCGACCCGTACTCACCGGCTAGCTGCGAAGCAACGCCGTTTCTGATTGCGGTAATTATATTTTTGATCGTAAAATCTCTATCAATCAACGCTAGCGCCCCACGTGCCAAGCACGTAAGCCCTCGGGTGCTAGCATTTTGGGCGCCAGAGCACTAGCACTTTGAGCGCTAGCGCCCCACGTTCCAGGCACGTGGGCGCTAGCGCTCTGGGCACTAGCGCTCGGAGCGCAAGAGCACTAGCGCCCCACATGCCAGGCACGTGGGCGCTCGAGCGCTAGCGCTCCGAGCGCTAGCGCTCCGAGCGCAAGAACGCTAACGCTTTGAGCGCTAGCGCCCCACATGCCAGGCACATGGGCGCTAGCGCTCTGGGCGGAAGAGCTCTAGCACTTTGAGCGCTAGTGCCCCACGTGCCAGGCACGTGGGTGCTCGGGCGCTAGCGCTTTGAGCGCAAGGGCGCTAGCGCATCACATGCCATGCACGTGGGCGCTCGGGAGGCAAAATGGACTTGGTCCCGGCAATGGGAGTTGTACTCTCAGAAAGGAGCACTTATTATTTTGTATATATGTATATATATGAGGAGTTAAAATCCTTGGATAATTTAAAGCTGATGAAGGGGCTTCTCCCCTTGAGCCCTGGATCTTCCCCAAAGTGGGGTTTCTGGAGATGGGGCTCCTTCTTCTTCCCGTCGTTTGGCCGGATCTTGGAGAAAGGGGGTGAGATTTAAAAATTTCTCCCGTTTGAGATCTAATGGAAGATCCAAGCTCCCCTTTTTGGGTTTTGTGGTGAAAAACTACTTAGTTTTGGAAAAGGAAGAGTAAAACTCTTGATTTAATTCAAAAGAAAGAAGAAGGTTTTAGAAGCTTGAGGAAGGAGAAAGATCACAGATCTGGATTCTTTTTGGGGAGAGAGAAAATGTTGTTGGGATATTTTCATTATTCTTACCTTTATAGGCTATACACTTTACATATAGCCCCTTGGGTCTACAAAAATGGCATTTTGCCTATCGCATGGCTCATGTGCCATTTCTTTCTGCACATAAGCCATGGGCTTTACAAAAATTTGGCTTTATGCCCATTTTTCTTATATTCATTCATAAAATAGAATAAAAGTAATACACCAAAATTATTTATTACAAAAATTTTATCTTGGCATGTGGGGAGGCCGGCCGCTCCTTGTTCGGGCTTGACCCGGGCATTGGCCCACTTGACCGGGGCTTGGGCCTACTTGGGTGGGGGTTGACTTTGATTTTGACTTGGTCAACCGGGGTGTAAATTTCAACCCCAACAGTACCTGTATCTTCATGGTGGTCGCTTGCCATGTGGATGGAGATCGGAAGACCAACTTTGTTTTTTGTGGAGTTTACGTTCCCACAGACGACGCCAACTGATGGAGGTCCTTTTCGGGTCTCTGTCAGATGTTGTCTTCCGTCGATCTTCCGGTGGATTTTGGAAATGATCTCCTATTGCGTGTGGGTCTCAATGGGTTTTGAGGAGATTGGTGATTTTGAGGAGTTTAGCGCCGAGTACCTGCAAAGAAGTCCCGGGATGGTTTGGTACCACCGAGGACCCTCCGACGATCAAGTTAGCACAAGATCCGAGCAGAGTAACGGCTAAGTGGAGTAAAAAAATGGCTTACTTGACCCCTCTGTAATGGGGGTTTATATAGTGGCGGTAGCACGCAGTAGCAGGCGCGAGAATCTCGCCTGCAGTTACGCCCCCGACGTCACCCCCGCGTAAAGAGCGAATCGCCCGTTAATGGGGATCGTGATAGCGTGGAACGTAGGATGTTAGTGATGGAGAATCTGCGCATGGCGAGATTTGCGGAGCGGCGGTTACGCCTATGAGTGGTGGAGTTGGTCGGTCGGAGGACCAAGGAAGATGGCCTCGGTTGGAGAGCTCGGGGACGAGCGAGAGGGCCGAGGAGTTTTGGTCCTGTGGCAGCTCGGGGCGAGCTGGGAGGCCGAGGAGGCCAATTTTCAGGGGGCTCTGAGGAGAGCTAGCTTGTGCTTACAGGTCGGGTACAGGGGTGGCCTGGTCGACCCCTGTGGGGCCCTTTCTTCTGAGTACTGGGACACGCCATCTGCCACGTGTCCTGATCTTGGAGATCGCCAATATTGAGCAGCTTCACACACAAAAAAATTAATGAAATGAGAAAAGAATCAATTGAGAGCTGACATATAAACAAGGAGAATTCTGATAAAGAAGAATGACTCGACTAGGATCAGTCAAGCGTCAAAATTAATATGTGTAGATAAAAATCAAGATGAAAAATTCAAAAGAAAATGATGATAGTCTTTAGGAAAATCATAAATGAGGGGGCATAAGAGATGCAAAGGAGGTATGGCTATGAGAGGATGGTCTCATTGTTTATATGAAAATGTATGACATATTATTCAAGGCAGAAAATATCCATCTTACAAGATTTCATTATGTCATGACCACTCTCTCCTCTCTCATGCTCTCCTTCTTCTCTCTTAAGCTCTTCTTCTCTTGAGTTTATTACTAGAGAAATTGATAAGTGGAAAATCCCTACATCCCTCAGTATCACAAACGAACGAATTATGATCTTTAGTTACCTCACTATGTAAAGCTGGAACTTTGATCGGTTTCTCTTAGGTGGATCATCTTCGGCAGGGGCAGTGTCCACTTAAGCACGTTCTCGACGGCCTACTGAACTTGATGGTGATGATGCTCAATATTGGCGACCCCTAAGATCAGGACACATGGCGAATGGCAGGTCCCATAACTCGGAAGATAGGGCCTACAGAGGTCGACCAGGCATCTCGTGTACCCGACCTGCAATCACAAGCTAGCCCTCCTCGGGGCTCCCTGCAGATTGGCCTCCTCGACCCCTCAGCTTGCCCTGAGCTGCTACAAGACCAAGTCTCCTCGGCCTTCTCGCTCGTCTCCGAGCACCCCGGCTGAGGCTGTCTTCTTCGGTCCTCCGACCAGCTCCACCACTCACAGGCATAACCGCCGCTCCGCGAATCTCGCCATGCGCGGATTCTCCGCCAGCAACATCCCACGTTCCACGCCTCCACAATCCCCATTAATGAGCGATCTGCTCTCTACGCGGGCGTGACGTCGGGAGCGTAACTGCCGGCGTGATTCTCGCGCCTGCTGCTGCGTGCCTCCACCACTATAAAAAACCCCATCACGGAAGGGTCAGGTAAGCCATTTTTTATTCCACTTAGCCGTTACGCTGCTCGGATCTAGTACTAACTTGATCGTCGGAGGGTCCTCGGTGGTACCAAACCACCCCGGGACTTCTTTGCAGGTACTCGGCGCTAAACTCCTCCAGTCACCAATCTCCTCAAAACCCATTTAGACCCACACATAACAGGGGATCCCCACCAGAATCCACCGGGAGATCGACGGAAGACAATATCTGATGGAGACCCGAAAAGGACCTCCATCAGTTGGCGCCGTCTATGGGAACGCAAACTCTACAAAAAAAGTTGGCCTTCTGATCTCCATCCACATGGCAAGCAACCATCATGAAGATCCGGGTACCAGCCGCCGCCTCCCCCTCACCGTAGGCACGGATGAACCCCCTCCGGCGACAATCATCAACACCCTTGCCAGCCGAATAGATCGGTTGCAGTCTCTCGTAGAGGCGCTCATCTGCGTCCAAACGGCCGGGCCTGGGCCCCAGATCTCCGCTCCTCTGCCTCCAGAAGGCTCCGCCCCCGCTGGCACTGTTGACCACCGGCAAGCTACGATTCCAGACCACGGATCTCACGGGCCGATACTCCCTGAGGCCCATTGGGCGCCCAAAGCTCCATACCAAGGTCCACCGCCGGAGCGCCTTGCCTCGAGCCTCCTCGCGACCCATACTCCCATGAGGAGATGTCGGTCACCTTGCCTGCCCACAGGCATGACCGACGCCCCCTCCCTCGACGGGGTCATACAGAAGGGGCTCGCCACGACGGCTCGAGGGCCACCTCGCCCGGGGATCTGAGGAGCCTCATCGAGAGGAACCGAGCCGTTCCCAGACGTAGGTCCCCCACAGCAAAGGCTAGGGATCGCAGGGCGCCGTGTCCTCAGGGTACCACGGCCGACTCGACGCACTCGAAAAGAAGATCAAGGGCATGCACCGGGAAGGTCACCTCTCGGCTGATGGGGCTGAGTACGCCGCCGACTCACTCACCAAACTGTTTACCGAGGGACTGCTCGTTGTCCATGTCTCCTCACGCAATAAGCCCCCAAAGGTCTCTCTGTTTGACGGGAAGAACGACCCCAAAGACCATTTGGATGCCTTCACCACGGGGATGAGCTTCCAGGACCATTCCGATGCCGCCCAGTGCAGGGCCTTCCCAGCCACCCTCATCCGCGCAGGTCGAGACTGGTTCTGAGGGCTCGAGCCTCGCTCGATCTTGACCTTCGACAAGCTGGCTACTCAGTTCCTTGGCCACTTTGTTGGGAATCGTCAGCAGAAGCGCACCGTCAACTACCTCTTCACAATAAAGAGCGGAGATAAAGAGACGTTCAAGGCTTACATCACCCGCTTCTACAACGCCCACCTCAAGGTCCCCGAGCACCAGGACGGGACCGTCATCACGGCACTCAGATCTGGCCTTAGGCACAAGGAGTGGTTGCGCTCCTTTGCGTGGCGCAGCCTAGGACCATGGCCGAAGTCAAGACGTGGACCGAGCGCGAGGTTCAGCTGGAGTCCGAGGTGAACGCGAACCTCCCCCGAGCAGAACGGCCCACCTGAAGAAGAGGGCTCGGGAAGATAGGCCGGAGCGTCAGCAGCCCTATCACCCGAAGTTCCAGGAGTACACCCTGCTCAACGTATCCCTCGCAGTGTTACTGGAGGAGGCCCAAGGCGAGGGGTTCTTCAAGTTCCCCTCAATCCCGCGTCAGGCCTTGAAGCGAACCCGGGGACCTTACTGCGCCTTCCACCGGATGCTGGGCCACGCCACGGAGGATTGTAAGCAACTCCGGGACTACGTCAAGGAGCTCATCCGATCGGGGCACCTCGCCGCCTACTTAAGGGAGAAACGGCAGGCCGACCGCGAACAGGAGCAGCGTCCTCCTCCCGCCGAGCTGACCATCGGCCAGATCATGCTTATCTCAGTAGATGACCAGTCTAGCTCTTGAGAATCCACGTACCCGGTGCCGAGAACGAAGACCCGCAAGCCTCTGGGAACCTCGGGCCATGCTGATAAGGTCATCTACTAGCATGTACTTTTCTTTTAGGGCAATGTAAACTCTCCCTATGGTCTATTGTTAACTTAATAAAGATCAACGGAACATTGTGGAAAAATAAGAAAGATCTCATTTATTCAAAAAAAAGGTATTATAGGGTCCTCAGCCGTACATACAAAAAGAAAAAGAAAAATTACAATAGCGGGGGAAGGGGGTGCAGAGAGCACTGTTCATATCAGATTTTTGCATTTTCATACCGCCCAATTTTTATCACATTGCATATCGGTAGGTATTCTTGAGCCGTGTTTGCTAGTCAATTGCAGGATACAGGTTCTCGGCTCTGTACTGTGAAATTCATGGAAAAACACGACAAAACCCGGGTTCCTGCCAACCACAGATAAAACACGGGTCTCTGCTCTTTATCCGTCTGTTGCCACACACCAGTTTAAGAGACAAAATAGCAAATCAATGTCATTTTCATGCACAAGGCTCAATGGCAACACAAGATCCAAGAAATCTACACGGAGCTCGAGGAAATCATGACAAAAAGATCCACATCAAATCACCAATTGCTCAACAGAAATTCTGGAAAAATCATGAAGAAAATTTGAGAAAAAACATGTACCAGAATAAAGGACGCAGCAGAACAGGGAAGCACCAGAAATCCCATTCCCCAATCCCACCATAGGGCCGCGGAACTGCGGCCAATAGGGGGTCTAGGCCGCGGTTCCGCGGCCATACTGGCGCCTCACTTGATGGGATTTCAGGGGTTGTTTGGTCTTTTCATATTGGTTCATAATATTGCCCTAGATTTCCATCTCCCTGCCTATAAATAGCCCAGAACCTTGTGAAGCCAAGGGTGCTTAATCATGTATTTTTTTTTAGGGTTTAGAATACTTATTCTTCTTCCTCTTCTCATCTCTTCTCTATAGAAAAACTTGTAGTGAGTTTTTGTGAGTGAAGAATGATGAATAAAGAAGTTCATTTTATTATCATACTTGTCTTGCTCTTATGTTAAATGCCTGTAATTTTCATTTGTTAACTTAGTTGTTGTTATTTCTTGTTGTTTCTTTCTTTTCTCTTTTCCTTTATCCTTAAACAACCATGATGCTTACGCTTGATCCTTACCAAGATGAGGTCGCAAATAGCTAGTTGTTATCTTCTAATCTCTTTCTTTCTATCTTCCTCTTTTGTTTTCTTTTCTTTCCGTTATGATGTGTGAGTAGTTTTCATACTTGGTAGGGTAGGATAAGGGAAGTTTGAGAGAAGGAAATCTCTCTCACTCTTTCCTTGCCCAACATCTTAAATCGACTCCCGTTAATTGAACCACAATCCGCTCCCTTCGGCACCCTATCCTACATGATAACGGTGATTCCGTAGTGAGACCGGTTGTGGTTGAATTAACCGGAGGTTATGGATAAGAGCCAAGAACGGACAGACAAGCACCAAAAGGAAGAACTTAAGCGTTGGAAAGCCTAACTTATACTCGCAAGTTCCTTCCTAGTCGTGCTAATCCCTATTGTTGCCGATTACCGTAACACCGATATTAAGAGTGGCAACGAAAGAAGTGAGCGACTCCTAACTCAAACTAACATAATCCTAACCCTAACAAGCTTTCTTTACATATCATTTTAACACTTAGTTAATCACAAACAAATCTGGAAAATTGGACTTAACTCGTTAAAGCACATAGAAAAAGATTCCCATCTCCCTGCGGATGACCCGTACTCAACCGGTTAGCTACAAGCGAAACCGTTTTGATTGCGGTAATTAACTAAACTTGAACACACAGAATCTCTACCAATCAAATGGCGCCGTTGCCGGGTAGACGGTAGTTTATTTCTTTGTGTAATTTCGGGTTAACTTAGGAATATAAATATAACCGAAAAACAAAACAAAAAAAATATACTTTGTAAAGAAAAATCATCTTGTTATTTTTGATTAGTTTTTGTGCAAGTGTGCAGGATAATACGGAGTTCGAGTTCAGTGCCAAAGACGTGGGAAGATAGACCCACAATTCGCGGCTACACCGCGACGGATCAAAACGAAGCAAACGGTCTACTGTAAAAATCTGGAGCAGATACAGTAAGCAAGTCAAAATTCAGCACATCCAGACAAGAAGAGGACACCCAACAGAGCACGCCCAAAAATTTCAGAAGCCCAACTCCACCCTACGGCCCCGGAACCGCGGCATAAGCTGCCTTAGGCCGCGGATCCACGGCCGTTTGGTTGCCTCAGGGTGCCAAAATCCCTATAAGTGTTTCTCTCCTCTCTCCCACTCCTCTGGACTCCAATAAACTGTGTTTTCTGCAGCATTCTTTGCGCAAATTCTCTTTCCCCTTCCAATAAACTGTTCTTGTGCAGGATTCTTTGCGCCGCGCTAAAAAAATAAAAATTGTTTGCAGTTGATTTGTTACCGCTTTGCATTCATTAATACGGACTTAAGGGACTTGAAACCAATTCAGATTGGGTGGGGATTTCATCACCCTTCCCAGGACCCCAGAAGTCACAAAAGCATATGCATTGACCATTGTTAATTAAAAAATACTAGACTCAGCCCTAAGGACTTCGCGCTCAATAGGACAGAGGACTAGTTGCAGGCATCGGCCATTTATCCTATCTGACTTTCGCGGTGTCTAGGCAAGTGTGTCGAAGGCAAGTGGTTATTTAATTAAGGAACTTCGCGAAAGCGTTGGACAACCTCCCACTTACCTGGTCGCAATTGACGGAGAAGAGGCGGTTTGAGGTCCTATTTCTAGCCCTCTGGAACAGTTAGGAGCTGTCTAGCAGACCTAGATGACCCTAGATCTAGGTGTGATTGTGCATATCTTGTTTGTGATTGCTTAAAGCCGTAAGTCCGTACAGATTTCTGTAAAGCTCTTCCTAAAAATAAAATAAAAGAAAAAAAGGAAAAAATCAAAAACTTTTATAAAAACTCGCCCTTTGTCGCCAGAATCCATTTTTCACCCACCACCCATCGCATTTCTCCATTGACGTTTTCTTACCCTCACCTTCTCCGCTTTGACTATACTAAACTCGTTTAGTGTATGTCCGCTTGGACTCGGGACACTAGCGCCCGTCTAGTCCGCGTTACGTTAGTCGCTACCGACTACGCGATCGACTCAAACGTCGAAACTCCGTCCACTCCTCTTTCACCTTTACCTCTGCTGGCCAACTCCGACGTTGACCGGAATTTTGTTCATACATCTTCACCTTCACCATCACCAACCTCTTCTTCCGCGATGTCAGGATTTAATCCGAACATCTCTTTGACTACCCCTGGATTGGCTCCACCTCCTACGGAGACCAATAACCCACCACCACCGCCTGTTGTAGCGCCGCAGCGAATCGCATTCCAGGATCGTTTCTATCCCACCCGTTCTGCACTTCCCACCTGCCTTTCTCTTCCACCGGCCAATGGGGATAATTTTGAAATTAAGCCCCACTTCATCAACATACTTCCACGATTTCATGGGCTTGAATCTGAAGATGCCTATTCTTCATCAATAAATTTCAAAACGTTTGTGCCATGATGAAAACCACCCAGCTGTCGGACGATGCTATACGTCTACGGGTCATTCCGTTCACTCTATGCGATCTTGCTGAAAAATGGCTGTATAGCACCGCTTCCCACTCCATAACCAGTTGGGACGAGTTTGTTAAAGCGTTTCTAAAAAAATTCTATCCGAATCATAAAACCGCAAGGATTCGTAACGAAATCAACCAATTCTCTCAGCTTCCTTCTGAACCCTTCTGGAAGTGCTTTGACCGGTATAAAGACCTTCTTGTTCAATGTCCTCACCACGGTATTGAGAAATGGCAACTTTGCCAAACCTTATAAGAGGGCCTGAACCCAGCAACGAAGCAGTTGTTGGAAACCATCTGTCAGGGCCACTTCCTATCGAAATCTGACGAGGAAGCGTGACAATTCTTTGACGACCTTGCGGAGCAAACGCTACAATGGGAGAGCACCAGACCGACTTCTTCTTCTTCTACCTCCACTTCTACCGGTCAGTCTAGGGTAGGAATTCACCAACTTGATGTCTCTATTGCGATGAAAGCTGAAATGGCTGCAATAACGAGAAAGCTTGAAGCGATAGAGAGCAAATTTTCTTCTCCTGCTCCTACCCCTGTTCTCCCCCTTCGGACCATTTGCGCTTGTTGTTCCGATCCTTCTCACTTAACCGAAGAGTGTCCTTACAATCCACCATCCCAAGGACAGGATCAGGTTAATGCTGCATTTTAGCAAAGACCGAGGAATGATCCATACTCTTCCACCTACAATCCCGGTTGGAGGAACCACCCCAATTTCGCCTGGAATCAGAATCAGGATCAATTCCAAGGCAACAATTTCCCAAGGCCCTCTCCGCCGCAACAACAAGCGCAACAACAAACTCAACATCAGTTTCAGCAGCCCTTCCAACCCCAACCTTTTCAAAATCAGACGAACAACTTTGCACCCAACAATTCTTTTCCCCAAAACAATTTTGTTCCGTCAAACAACGATAAGGTTTCCTCGCTCGAACGAAGTCTGGAGGCGTTCGTTAAACAATCGACACGATCCACCGCCAACATCCAGTCTTCCATTCAGTCCTTAGTGCAACACACTGCCGCTCACGGGCAAAGCATCAAGACCATCGAGGCCCAGATTGCACAACTGAATGCGGCCTTAAGCGAGCGAGAGAAGGGGAAGCTCCCGTCCCAGCCACTCCCAAATCCCGGTCACCCACATAATGTACATGTTGCTCTTGAACAACAGAACCATAATGTGAGTGCCGTGACCATATTGAGATCGGGAAGGATGCTGCAAAACAACATTGGCACACGGATCAACGATGACACCCCGGCCGCTGCTTCTTTTTCTTTTCCTGCTTCTTCGTCTTCTGAGCCTATTCTCCATTCTTCAAAAGGCTCCCCTTCTTCTTCTTCTTCTGCTATGAACGGACCCGCTTCTCACTCCATGAAAACACCTGTTCTGGGATCCGTTCCAACTCCACAATATCCTCCACGAGCATTATACTCAACCCATTTTAAAAACGTCCCATTTCCAAACCGGTTGATGTCTAATAAACAAAATCCTCAAATGGAGAAGATTCTGGAGTTATTTAAGCAGGTTAACATTAACATTCCTCTTTTAGATGCCGTCCAACAAGTCCCATCCTACGCGAAAATCTTAAAGGACTTGTGCACGAAAAAGAGGAAGTCTCAGGTACCAAAGAAAGTTTTCTTGGCTAGTGCTGTGAGTGATGCTCTTACCCAATCTTTACCATAAAAACGGAAGGACCCTGGCTGTCCTACGATTTCTATTACCATTGGGGATAAGAACATCAACCGCGCACTATTAGATCTTGGTGCCAGTGTTAATCTGCTTCCGTACTCAATATACGAGCAATTAGGTGTAGGAGAGCTGAAACCCACGCACTGCACTCTCCAAATGGCCGACCGATCGATCACCCATCCTAGGGGTGAGCTAGAGGATGTGTTAATCAAAGTCGGGGACTTCATATTCCCCGTTGACTTCATTGTATTAGACACACAGCCTGTAGCTAACCCCCGGAATCAAATTCCGGTGATACTCGGTCACCCATTCCTTGCAACCTCAAATGCTGTGATCAATTGTCGCAATGGTTCGATGAACCTCTCTTTTGGAAACATGACAATTGAACACAACATTTTTAGGTTGGGGAATCAGCCCTCCGAACCTAATGCTCATATACTGGACGTTTGCTCAATCCAGGAGATCACTCCAGAAGAGTGTGAATTCGAGGAGTTTCTGTTCGATCACGATAACCTTAACGCCACTAGTGCGTTCCTCCTCGAACCTGCTGCTGTTTCTGCGCCCGACAACGACTACGAGTGTTTCACGTTCTTGAACGATCTTAGCCGCTCGCAACCCGAGTTTGAATCCTTCGAATTTTCGGATGAGTTACTTGAACCATCCGACTCGGTCGCTTACACTCGTTTTGAACTTTTGCTGGAGTCCTTTGAGTTCGAGACCTCTTCACCAATCTTGCCTTCCCTCGTTTCACCTCCGACGCTCGAACTCAAGCCTTTGCCGTCTCACCTTAAGTATGCTTACTTAGGTGAGAACGAGACCCTCCCTGTCATCATCTCGGCTTCTCTAGCTCCAGAGCAAGAGAAAGCCCTTCTCGCGGTCTTGCACAGCAACAGGCAAGCTTTTGGCTGGTCCATGGTGGACATCAAGGGGATTAGTTCTCTGATCGTTGAACATCACATTCATCTGATGGATGATGCCAAACCAGCCCGGGATCCATAAAGACGTCTCAATCCAGTCATGAAAGAGGCTGTGAAGAAGGAGATCGTAAAATGTCTGGATAGTGGTATCATTTACCTTATCTCTGATAGCCAGTGGGTTAACCCTATTCACGTTGTCCCCAAGAAATCAGGTATAACGGTCATCACTAACGAGGCGAATGAGTTAATCCCTACTCGCACCCAAACTGGGTGGCGAGTATGCATCGATTACAGAAAACTCAACGCCGCAACACGGAAGGACCACTTTCCGCTACCTTTCATTGACCAAATGCTTGAACGATTGGCCGGACACGAGTACTACTGCTTTCTTGATGGCTACTCTGGCTATAATCAAATTCCCATCGCCGAAAAAGACCAGGACAAGACCACTTTCACTTGTCCTTTCGGCACGTTTGCATATCGTCGCATGCCCTTTGGGTTATGCAATGCGCCCGCTACCTTCCAGCGGTGTATGATGGGAATCTTCTCAGACATGGTGGAAAAATTTCTGGAGATCTTCATGGAAGATTTCTCCATCTTCGGCGATTCCTTCAATGAGTGTTTGCTGCATCTTGACGCTGTCCTTACCCGATGTAAGGACAAGAATCTCACTTTGAATTGGGAGAAGTGCCACTTCATGGTGCGCGAAGGTATTGTCTTAGGACATATCATCTCGCAAAATGGCATAGAGGTTGACAAAGCAAAGATTGAGGTCATTTCCAATCTACCTCCTCCCAGATGCGTCCGAGACATCCGAGCCTTCCTTGGCCATGCCGGTTTCTATAGACGGTTCATCAAGGACTTTAGCAAGATTGCTAGACCCTTGACTCTTTTGCTGGCCAAGGACACGCCATTCGACTTCAACTCGAGCTGTGTGACTGCGTTCGAGTCATTGAAAAGCTCACTCACTTCTGCTCCCGTTCTTTCTTCACCTGACTGGACGCACCCATTTGAGATTATGTGTGATGCATCCGACTTTGCCATTGGTGTTGTCCTTGGACAACACATCAACAAGATGCTGCACGTAATCTATTATGCGAGCCGATCCCTGAACGACGCCCAACTTAATTATACAACAACCGAGAAGGAATTCTTGGCTGTTGTATTTGCTTTAGAAAAGTTCAGGCCCTACCTCATCGGCTCTCCAGTCATTGTCTACACAGACCATTCTGCTCTGCGCCATCTTTTTGCAAAGAAAGATGCAAAATCTCGACTAATACGTTGGATCCTCTTGCTTCAAGAGTTTGACCTTGTCATTAAGGACAAACGAGGATGTGAAAACGTAGTTGCCGACCATCTCTCACGACTTCCTTCTTCGCCTTCGCTTCCAATTCCGATCAACGGCGTTTTCCCGGATGAACAGCTCTTGACAGTATCTTGCGAACCCTGGTTCGCAGATATTGTGAACTATTTGGCCACAGGATTACTACCTACTGAATGGTCAACTCAGGACAGACTTCGCTTCTTATCCCAAGTAAAACACTTTTACTGGGACGAACCCTATTTGTTCAAGTACTGTCCCGACCAGATTATTTTCTTCGGTGTGTCCCTGATGAGGAATTCAAGAGTGTGCTGTCATTTTGCCACGATCAAGCGTGTGGCGGGCATTTTGGCCCCAGAAAGACAGCTGAGAAGATCTTGCAATGTGGTTTCTACTGGCCACAACTCTTCAAAGACGCTCATGACTATTGCAAGACTTGCTCCCGGTGCCAACACATGGGCCGGATATCCCGGAGGAACGAGATGCCGCTCCAACCAATCTTGGTTGTGGAGATTTTCGATGTTTGGGGGATAGATTTCATGGGGCCGTTTTCCAGCTCTTTCGGGAACTTATACATCCTTCTCGCTGTTGATTACGTCTCTAAGTGGGTCGAGGCTGTGCCCAGCCGGACTAACGACAACAAGGTTGTCGTTAGGTTTCTTAAAGAAAACATTTTCTCCCTTTTTGGGCACCCCCGAGTGATCATTAGCGACAATGGAAGCCATTTCTGCAACAAAAGTTTCGAGACCTTGATGCGGAAATATTCCATTAATCATAAGCTCTCTACGCCCTACCATCCCCAAACCTGCGGGCAGGCCGGAGTTTCAAATCGGCAAGTCAAGCAGATATTGGAGAAGACGGTTTCTAAGAACCGTAAGGATTGGTCGCTGAAACTCACTGATGCCCTTTGGGCATTTTGAACCGCTTATAAGACCGACCTTGGCATGTCTCCCTATCGGCTTGTGTACGGAAAGGCTTGCCACCTACCTGTCGAAATAGAGTATCGTGCATTTTGGGCGATAAAGGAGTTGAATCTGTCTCTCGAAGGTGCGGGCAGCCATCGGAAGCTGCAGTTGAACGAATTAAGCGAGCTTAGGGATGAGGCTTACGATAACGCGGTTGTCGTTAAGAACCGAATGAAGGTGTTTCATGATAAACACCTTTTGCGCAAAACTTTCATACCTGGTCAACAGGTACTGCTTTACGACACTAGATTACACTTCCATCCAGGAAAGCTCAGATCTCGCTGGAAAGGGCCGTATTTTGTGCGGAATGTGTATCCGCATGGCGCTGTGGATTTGGAGAATCCAAAGGACGGTTCATTTTTCAAAGTAAATGGACACCGACTCAAACCGTACCTTAGCGCCGAACCAATAGAGGAGCTCCTGATCTTACAGGAGCCGGTTTACCCTGCATAATCTTCCTCTACCTACCACCAAACTTCGGTTATCCAGCCAAGAACAGTGGACACTGTTCCAAATAAGTTTGGGGGTATGTATATACCATTTTGTACATATTTTTGGATATTCTTTTTTCTTTTTCTTTTCTTTAAAACCAAAAACAAAAATTAAAAATAAAAATTTTGTGTATAGCTAACCGACAATTTTGACCCTTCAAGCAATCTCTTCTCGCAATGACAGTGAGGATACTGTCCTGTTTAAGTTTGGGGGAACGCTCGGTACGCATTTCTTACCTTCGCATTCATACGTATATTCTGCATCTGCATATTAAAATCCATAAAATCCATAAAAATCAGAAAATTTTCTAAAAACATAAAAACTTTTTTGTCAAGTTAGCTAGTGGGAGAACTCTGATTCAACATTTCGACGATTTTGTTTGATAAAATAAGAATAACTAAATCTTATTTTTAGATTTTGAAAACCTGAAAGATAACTCTCCTTTGAAGTTAACTATAGCTGATATACGTCTTTACATCACACTACACGTGTCGTGAGTTTTGGAAATTAGATGACAAGTCTTTTATGTCTAAAAACTTTTAAATGGATAAATGATTTTCTGAGAATCAAATAGGTTTGTTCTGAAATAAGTAATATCAAGAATAGTTTATGAAGTAAAGTGAATATGAAGGGATATTATTGATGCCTTAATTGGAACTAAGTCTGACAAATAACCCATCTGAAACTTGATTGGAATGATTACACACCGAACCCACTAAACACGTCTTTTATCCAAAAAAATAATTGAACTGCCGGTTATGTCTCCGTTCGTATTGAATTATCATGATTTTCATGCCAAATTGTCTTTTGTTTTTGGACCTAGGTAACTTGAGTAATTAAGTCCGCTGGGGTGTTTCTACATCTAATGCCCTAAAACCAACTGGTTTGGGTGCATTGGCCCAAAGCTCGCTAAGAAGCGTAGAAAGTCCAGATTAAAACAAAGTCAAGCAAGTGTTCTCTCCGAGTTAAAATTCCTAACGGTTCTTTGTGTGAGAATAATCTTGATAAAAGATAGGCTTTTATAAAAATTTTAGCGGAGATATGAAGGTTTTGTTCTATGATAAAGACTATTGTACATTCACAGAGGTGTGTATGAAATGAAAACAAGAAAAAAGGTGGAGTGAAAAATAAGACCTAGTTTCCTGTTAGGGAAGATAGAAATTCTGAAGTTGAAATTTTACTGGAAAACGAAACTTGAAAAATGCTTAACTCTTTATAAAACTTATGTGATCCTTTTAAAAAAAATTTATCTGGACTTATTGTATGATATGATGACTTTATTCGATCCTTCTGAAACTTAACGACACTATTTGCAGTGCACGTAAAGACATATAAAATCTGTAGTTAAATAAGAAGCGAGGTGTGAAAAATAAAGGTTCGATAGTCTAGGCTTAGGATAATAGAATTGTTATTTTCTGAAACAAAACTTTAGGGGTTTGAATCATAGTAATTTCGCAAAACTATCTTGACCGGATTTTGAGGGTAGTATCCGTTGAAAACTCTCAGGAGACAACACTCTTCCTACTAGGGACACCTAGATGCTCAGTGCAATCGCGTTCCCTGCGAAAATGAGCTTAGGAATTTTTTGTGAATAAATTGGCTTTGCTCGTGACGAGCAAATGATAAGTTTGGGGGTATTTGTTCATATCAGATTTTTGCATTTTCATACCGCCCAATTTTTATCACATAGCATATCGGTAGGTATTCTTGAGCCGTGTTTGCTAGTCAATTGCAGGATACAGGTTCTCGGCTCTGTACGGTGAAATTCATGGAAAAACACGACAAAACTCGGGTTCCTGCCAACCACAGATAAAACACGGGTCTCTGCTCTTTATCCGTCTGTTGCCACACACCAGTTTAAGAGACAAAATGGCAAATCAATGTCATTTTCATGCACAAGGCTCAATGGCAACACAAGATCCAAGAAATCTACACGGAGCTCGAGGAAATCATGACAAAAAGATCCACATCAAATCACCAATTGCTCAACAGAAATTCTGGAAAAATCGTGAAGAAAATCTGAGAAAAAACATGTACCAGAATAAAGGACGCAATAGAACAAGGAAGCACCAGAAATCCCATTCCCCAATCCCACCATAGGGCCGCGGAACCGCGGTCAATAGGGGGTCTAGGCCGCGGTTCCGCGGCCATACTGGCGCCTCACTTGATGGGATTTCAGGGGTTGTTTGGTCTTTTCATGTTGGTTCAGAATATTGCCCTAGATTTCCATCTCCCTGCCTATAAATAGCCCAGAACCTTGTGAAGCCAAGGGTGCTTAATCTTGTATTTTTTTTAGGGTTTAGAATACTTATTCTTCTTCCTCTTGTCATCTCTTCTCCATTGAAAAACTTGTAGTGAGCTTTTGTGAGTGAAGAATGATGAATAAAGATGTTCATTTTATTATCATACTTGTCTTGCTCTTATGTTAAATGCTTGTAATTTTCATTTGTTAACTTAGTTGTTGTTATTTCTTGTTGTTTCTTTCTTTTCTCTTTTCCTTTATCCTTAAACAACCATGATGCTTACGCTTGATCCTTGCCAAGGTGAGGTCGCAAATAGCTAGTTGTTATCTTCTAATCTCTTTCTTTCTATCTTCCTCTTTTCTTTTCTTTTCTTTCCGTTATGATGTGTGAGTAGTTTTCATACTTATTAGGGTAGGATAAGGGAAGTTTGAGAGAAGGAAATCTCTCTCACTCTTTCCTTGCCCAACATCTTAAATCGACTCCCGTTAATTGAACCACAATCCGCTCCCTTCGGCACCCTATCCTACATGATAGCGGTGATTCCGTAGTGAGACCGGTTGTGGTTGAATTAACCGGAGGTTATGGCTAAGAGCTAAGAACGGACGGACAAGCACCAAAAGGAAGAACTTAAGCGTTGGAAAGCCTAGCTTATACTCGCAAGTTCCTTCCTAGTCGTGCTAATCCCCGTTGTTGCCGATTACCGTAACACCGATATTAAGAGTGGCAACGAAAGAAGTGAGCGACTCCTAACTCAAACTAACCTAATCCTAACCCTAACAAGCTCTCTTTACATATCATTTTAACACTTAGTTAATCACAAACAAATCTGGAAAATTGGACTTAACTCGTTAAAGCACATAGAAAAAGATTACCATCTCTCTGCGGACGACCCGTACTCAACCGGCTAGCTACAAGCGAAACCGTTTTGATTGCGGTAATTAACTAAACTTGAACACGCAGAATCTCTACCAATCAAGCACTGCTCATGATACTCGTTAAAGATTTCCACCAGCCGAGGCCTCGTGAGATCCAACCTCTCCCCTTGGTTCCCCCCGCGCGTATTGATCCCGAGCCTCAACTCGTAACACTCGCGGACGAGCACCTCCGAGCGAGCCAGCCGGTTTGCGGAGATCAGGCCGAAGTGCCTCAGGGACCACAGCTTGCCCATGGCCTCGTCATAGAGTTGCTCGGATAGGGGGTTGTAAAGCCCCGGCGATGCCCTCCAGATGGAGTACATCAGCAGCTATAGCAGGGAGGAACGTTGGGGGAGCAACCGGCCGAAGTGGTCGTCGATGCTCCCATATACCAACTGCACCGTGTCCTCGGTGCAGTTCTGGTCATAGAGGTATACGTCTTTGAAATAGATAATCTCGGGGATTGTAAAGGGGAAGTCCTGCATTTTCGACGATCTGTTTATGAAGGAAGGAAGGACCAGTGCTCCTTCAGCCTTATATAGCCCACTGCGCCCCAACGGAGCTCAACAGTCGCCCGCTTTCACCTAAGAAGTCGCTGCCACGCGGCGGTCATCAAACCTTCTCTGGCGGAATCGAAACGACGCGACCCTAGCGCTTCGCCTCCCCCCACATTCAATGCGCATGCTGTGCGCATGCCCGCCACGACCGTTCCTATTCCCCATACCCGCAACTAGATGGTCGGGCGAAACCTCATGGCATCTGCCCTGCCCAGTTGTCCATAGCCGGCCTCCGTAGGCCCCCCAGTGCTAAGGATCAAATTCTTCCTTAGAGGCAGCCGAGCGGCTCCCCTGCTCGGCTATCCCTGGTGGGTATCTTCCCTAACGCAACGCCAGGGATCAGAAAGCCCTCACCAAGAGGCAACCAAGCAGCTACCCAGCTCGGTTATCCCTGGCGGGTAGCTTCCCTACCGCAACGCCAGGGATCAGAAAGTCCTCCAAGAGGCAGTCGAGCCCCACCGTCGCTCGGCTATCCCTGGCGGGTAGCTTCCCTACCGTAACGCCAGGGATCAGAAAGTCCTCCCAGAGGCCGTCGAGCCCGAGGATCCCTCGCTCGGCTATCCTTTAGGACAAAAGCCCTCGCCAAGAGGCAACGGGTAGTAACCCTACCCGGCCAAGGTTCCTTGGTAGGCTTCTACAGCCCCTCCCGAGCCAAGGACCAAAGTCCTCCCAGAGGCAGTCGAGTCCTTGCTCGGCTATCCCCGGCTGGTAGCTTCCTACCACAACCGACAGGGATCAAAGTCCTCGCCAAGAGGCACTGGGCAGTAACCCTGCTCGGTCCCCGTCCTGAAGGATCAAAGCCCTCATAAGAGGCAACCGGGCAGCTACCCTGTTCGGTCATCTTCGGCTGGTAGCTCCCTACCCATGACGCTAGGGATCGAAGCCCTCGCAAGAGGCATCCGAGCGGCTACCCCGCTCAGTCATCCCAGGATGGTAGTTGCCTACGCACGGCGCCGGAGATCAAAGCCTTCGCCAAGAGGCAATCGCGCAGCTTCACTGCCCGGTCATCCCTGCTTAGTTATCCCCGGCGGGTAGCTTCCCTACCGCAACGCCTGGGATCAGAAAGCCCTCCCAAAGGAAGTTGAGCCTGAGGATCCCTCACTCGGCTGCCCTTCGGGGCAAAAGCCCTCGCCAAGGGGAACCGGGCAGTAACCCTGCTCGGTCCCCGTCTTGAAGGATCGAAGCCATTGCAAGTGGCAACCGAGCGGCTACCCCGCTCGGTCAACTCCGGCGGTAGCTCCCCACCCATGACGCCATGGATCGACGCCCTCGAAAGAGGCCTCCGAGCGGATACCTCGCTCCGTCATCCCAGGATGGTGGTTGCCTACCCACGACGCCAGAAATCGGAAGCCCTCGCCAAAAGGAAGCGGAGCAGTTTCCATCTACCCTCGGCATAAATAAGGCGGACAGCCCTCTGCCCATCATATGCAGAGGATCCGAGCCACCAACAAGGGGCATCAGGTCTATCCAAGTCTCGAGCGATCTCCCCTCGACTTCGGGGCCATGGAGATGCCTCCTTCTCAGTGACGCTTGGCACGCTTGGCAAGTAATCGAAGCCAACTCGACGGACGATCGCTAGGCAAGCAGCCGACCTGACATGGAAGCCCAACAGCACAAGAAGAGAAATTTTACGAGTATTCTTCATGAACAAAAGACAAAGTGCAAACCGATGAAACCAAAGAAAAAATTTTATTACTAAAAGGCAAAGTCTTTACGAAGGGTATTTTTGGCTCCCCAACCTTACAAAATGCCCGGAGGCTTACAAAATTCCAAAAGCAACAAAAGAAAAGGAGGAGGAAGACGGGGGCTTCAGGCCTCGGGGCCAGGAGTGACCTCGGGGCCTTCGACATCCACCACGAGGCGAGCTAGGTCCTCAGCGACTTCCTCGCCAGGAACTTCCTACCCCTGCTCACCGGCGTCTGCGAGGGGGTATTCGGCCCGGAGCTCTTCGTCGGCGAACCCCGGCACCCGGGCCTTAACGACGCGAGGGCCTCGTGCTAGATAAGGGTCATGGCAACGGCCAGGTCATCATAGTAGTCTTTCGACTTCTTGTATCCCTCCACCTCCTTCGCCGCCGAGAGGTCAGCCAACTTCACCGCCCTCAGGTCGGCCAAATTCGCCGACTCGGTCTCCGCCCTCAGCTCCTTCCGGAAGGTTTTCACCGTCTTCTTCAGGTTGCTGTCCAGCCCCTGAGCGTCCTCGAGCTTGGCCTCGGCGGCCTGACGGTGCTGGGCAACCTCCTGCTTCCCGGACTCCACCTCGCCCTCCAGGGCGACGACCCTCGCCTTCATCGCCTCCAGCTCCCGCTTGGAGCTTTCTTCCAGCGAGGCGAGCTGGCCCGCAGCTTTCATCGCTGGGGTTATCACCTCGGCCTCCATGTGCAAGGCGAGGGCAACATGCTGGAGAACCTGAAAGGCAGGAGAGAGATCAGGAAGGCGAGGGAGGCACCAAACCTTAAAAAATAATAATAATAATAATAAAAGACAAGCGCTTACATGCACAGACTCCTGGGTGATGGACGCCAGCCGAGCCCTGAAGGTCCCCCGGGGGACTCTACCCCTGGCCGACGCCTCTATCTCATGCAGCAGGCTATCCGCGACGGATAGCCCTGAAGGCACGGAGAACTAGAGACCCCCTTCCTCCACCATGATCGGCGAAGACGGTCCCCGGGAAGATCTCCTCTTGAGCGTCCTTGAGGATGAGCCGATCTCCTCCTCCAAGGCCGGGTCTTCCAGAATTCGAGCCTGCCTCCAACCCGACGCTCTGCTGGGCCCCAGGGCGAGATCCGCCTCCGAGCGCTCACGGGACTGTTCCCCTCCGAACGGCGGCCGAGACGCGGGGATGTCTATTGCCTGAGGTTCGGGGCAGATGCTAATTGGTGCTATCCGTCCACCTCTCCGAAGATGCCAAGTTGATTTATGGCACCGTGTATCGAAGGTTTGAGCGGATGCGTCCGATGTAGCAGACTTCGTCAGATTCCCCCTCGTTTGAGGGTTTTTTTTATTGTGGGGACGCTCTTCCCTGCAGGCGCAAGCCCCTGCAGTTAATTACGCTACCGCGTTGCGATAATAACTTTCTCTTTCTCCAGATGGTCACTTCGTGTCGTGTGTGTTTGTTTTATTTGTGGTTGCCCGTGGATTGTATAGGGAGACTGAGTTATGTCGTCGCCCGTAGGATGTGGACTAGTCCAAATCCGTATTTATCTTAGATTTGGGTTTGGGGGTTTGGTTTGAGGATACGTTAGCCATATTTGAGGCTGAGATCAACTCAAACGTTTGTTAAGGATACGTTAGTCTAATTTGAGACTAAGATCAACTTAACGGGATCGTTTAGATCCGACAAAAGAGCATTTGGGGCTCTATTACTCCAGTTTAGGGACATAGTGGTCCATTGAATGTATGGCCATCGGGACCCGTCACCTCTCTGACGACGTTGAAGGGTTACAACGACAAATATCAGAGGAGTTCAGAGATGTACCCTTGAACCGAAGTTGATTGGGGGATTCATAGTCCAGTCTGTTTGAAGGTTTAAGGATACGTTAGCCATATTTGAGGCTAAGATCAACTTAAACGGGATCGTTTAGATCCGACAAAAGAGCGTTTGGGCTCTATTGTTCCAGTTTAAGGACATAGTGGTCCATTGCTAGTTTAAGGACATTGCGGTCCGTAGGTAGTTTAAGGACATTGCGGTCCAGGTTAAGGACGTCGTAGTCCATGGGTTTAAGGACCCCACAGTCCATTGTTAGTTTTAAGACATCTCGGTCGAGGTTAAGGACGTCGTAGTCCATGGGTTTAAGGACCCCACAGTCCATTGTTAGTTTTAAGACATCTCGGTCAAGGTTAAGGACGTCGTAGTCCATGGGTTTAAGGACCCCACAGTCCATTGTTAGTTTGAAGACATCTCGGTCAAGGTTAAGGACGTCGTAGTCCATGGGTTTAAGGACCCCACAGTCCGTATCAATATGTGGTCATCGGGACCCGTCACCTCTTTGAAGACGTTGAGGGATTACAACGCCAAGTATCAAAGGAGTGAAGAGATGTACCCTGGAACCGGAGTGGATTAAATATTCTTTGGCCCAATTTGGGATCAAGACCAATTAATTATGTTATGAGCTCATTAGCCCAGTTAATTACGAATTGAGGACTTATGGCCATCTTGGGCTAAGTCCAATCATGTCTGGAATATTGACTTCCTGTTGGTCCCTTGAAGGAGAGGCTTTGCCTCTATCCATTCGGCCAATTGGGCCAGTGTCCAGTGTTAAACACTAAAGACGAATCAGTGTTGAACACTGGGAATAAGATTGATAAGTTAGTGTTTCAACACTAAAAGATAGTTGGTGTTAAACACCAGCAACCAGGCTTTCAGATTAGTGTTGAACACTAAAACAGTCCAGTGTTAAACACTGGCAACAGGAGTCCCAAACTAGTGTTGGACACTACGGTAATCATTGTTGAACACTGTAAATATAGTTCTGTGCTTAGTGTTACATTAAGGCCAAACAATGTTTTGTCACTGAATTCAGGGGTTCCGTTTTAGCGTTTAAACACTAAGGCAAGAGGGGTCACGTGGCAACACGTGAGAGCGCCCTCCCTTCACTTGTTCTTCTGAGACTATGCATCTTTTAGAGCATCACGTGCCATCACGTGACGGGGATTCAAGCGCTTATGTGTTACAGCTTCTGTCAAGAGTCACGTGAGTCACGTGAGGCACTGCCTCCAGAGGGCTTTCTGTAGATCTTTTGGGGGGAGGGTCACGTGGTGGCACGTGACCCTGCCTGTATGTTGTTTAGAAGATCTGTTAATCTTTTTTCAGGAATTAAATTCCTCGTAGGGTTAAACCCTAATAAAAAGCTTTAAATTCCAGAGGAATTAAATTCCTACTTCCTTTTGAAGATTTATATTCTAGAATAGAGTTGAACTCTGAATTTTCTGTAGGAATTAGATTCCTCATATATGTGAAGAACTGAATAGGGTTAAACCCTAATAAAAGCTTTAAAGAATTAAACTCCCATTCTCGGTTAAAGAATTATGATTAAGGGAATTAAACTCCCGTTGTTTCAACAGAACTAAGTTCTTAATTAGGGTTAAGCCCTGTTTCTTTTTGTTCTGAAGGAATTAAATTCCCATAACACAGGGTCAAGCCCTAATTTTATTTTAAAGGAATTAAATTCCTATAGTTTTGTGAGAATTGAATTCTCGTGCTTCCGTTCCCTCTCTATGCTTTGGATCTGCATGGCAGGATCTCAACCCATTGAGAATTAAATTCTCAACTCAAGGGGAGATGTGCACTTTGCAGATCCTCCATCAAAGAGAGAAGAAATATGTCCCTCTATTCTATATCAGAGTTAAATTCTGTCGAGAATTAAATTCTCTTTTCTTTCAAGAAGCCTTCCTTCTCTTACCTAGGGTTTTCTTTTTGCAGAAGATCCAAATTCCTCCAAATATCGAGGCTCTCTCCCTTTTCTTCCCTCTGCCTCTATATGTTTTTGCGTGTCTCTTGGCTCCTATTTATAGGAGAAGCAGCCGAATCAATTAGTTTTTTGATGAATCTTCATTGAGAGATTTGATTTGCATCCATCATTCGTTTTGGACCTTTGGATTATTAGGTGAATTTTATTCACCATTGGATTTCAAATCCAGGGATTCTCCTTTGTTATTTCTGTTAGATTTAAAGGGGAAATCTTTCCAAGTTCAGGATTTTTCCATAGATAGATGATATTCAATCATCTTTAAATCTTTAATTCGGTTGGTTCCAGATAATCGCTTTCCTTTGGAAAGATTTGAATTTCTTTCAGAATTTAATTCTGTTAACAAAATGGGCTTTGAAAGCCGGTCACGTGTGACCACGTGACCCATGGTCACGTGTGGGCACGTGACCCTCTTTGGAATGAGCCCTCTTCTTTCTTTTGCGCTATACCTTTGCCGCTGCTTGGTCATCACGTGACCATTGGTCACGTGTGAGCACGTGACCCCTGTCTGAAGCCTCTTTCCTTGATTTCACTGGAGAACAAGTCTGCTGCTTTTGAGTATCACGTGCCAACACGTGACCCTGGTCACGTGGGAGCACGTGACCTCTTTTGGAGCCCTTTTCCATGATTTGATTAGGGAACCGGTTTGCTTTTGAAGCCGCTCTTAAATGTCACGTGTAAACACGTGACCCTTTTCTGAAGCTTTTTCCATGAGCTTTCCTGATTTTAAATCAGGAAACAAATGCCCCCACAGCGTTGTTCTTACGTGTCCGCACGTGAGTGCAACGCTGTCACCTTTTGCGACCGTTGGATTTTTTTAGGGATTTGGGAAGATGAAACGTTTCCATCACCCCCCATAAATACTGGGTCATTTCAGAGACGCCTCCACTTTGTTCATCTTCTTCCTTGCAAACTTTTTCTGAGAATTTAATTCTCTTCTTCCAGAGCTTAGTTCTCTGCCTTGAAACATTTTCAGAGTTTAACACTGTTTAAAAGGACTCTTCCTCTTCAGGTAATGTTCTTGGACAAACAGCGAACTTCCACATTCCTTTGGATTTTAAATCCAAAACAAGGGTTTTTACTCTTGTTTAACAAGGATCCCATTTTTCTTCAAGTTTTTCCATAAGAATAGGAAACCACCTAACCTTCGGCTTGTAAGTCTCTTAGGGTATAGATGATCTTTGGGGAGATGATGATGGCGTTTTAACTCCATGGAACTTAATTCCATCCCAAAATGTTTCTGGGAATTTAACTCCCTTCTCTTAATAAGGAATTTAATTCCAATGAAGAACTCAGTTTTTTCACGCGGAGGCTTCTTGGGGTCTCTTGACCCGAGGTTGTCCTTCTGCAATTAATGCAACAGGAGCTTTGTAATGATTCTCATGACCTTTATTTCAGGTATCATGGATGCCCATCTGTATGGTCTTGACGAGATCATTTCCTATGGGAATATTCGTGCACTGGGCCGCAGTCAGAACCAAGAGTTCACCGACGCTCAGTGTGCCGAGATCATGAGCCGCTTTGACGAGTACAACCATCGGCTACTCCCCCGTCGCTCTTCTCTTCTGAGGCTGATCGTGCTGGCGATCCGGGAGGCACTTCCTCTCTTTTGCACCGGCATACCGCTCAGGGCCTTGGACACTGCTGAGGATAAGGTACATTCTGTGTACCTGATGGGCTTGATCTCAAAGAGGAGGCGAGATTGCCTCATTGATCTCTTGCACCAAGCCTTTCAGCAGTCAGCCATACTTGCCGCTTATCGGAGGGTGGAGGATATTCGTGAGGACCCCGACGCTTGTGACCGCGAGAGGAAGCATACGCGGGAAGTTCGAAATGCTTGGAGAATCTTGGACAAAGTTAATCTTGAGTTTCTCAACCCATGCCCCGCGTCTGAAGTTTTACCATTGTAAACGTGTCCTCTTTATTTTGTACGAACTTCTTGAAGTATAAGTGACAAGTTTTATTATGTCTTTCCATGTTTGCATGCCTTTCTCTGGGATTTTATCATTTGGCTACTGTTGTTGTTGGTGCTTTCAATATGCAGGGTGCTATCCCATTTTTTTTAGTGTACATCAGGTTTAGGCCTCACGTGTTCTGCACGAGGGGTCCCTTGATGGGGTTATTCACAAAATTTTCTTATGCCATATTTTCAGTGCACAATATCAGATACAGAAAAAGGGCCTTGGAAATAGTTTCATTTCCTTGATTTTCGATGCCTTTCCTTTTTTTTTTTTTGGCCTTGAAAATAGCTTCATCATGCAAGATTTTCCGCGCACAGCACTTAATGCACCCCTTTATATCTGAGGCAGTGGCTTTCCTTTTTTCTTCACATAGGACTTTTATTCCCATTTTAACGCGATTTAATTTGAGAACAACTAAGTGCCATGGCCTGCAACCGTCCGCACGCTTGTCGACAGCCATGGGAAGTTCCTATCGAGGAGATGCTCCCCCGCTTTGCCACCCGGTTGGTGGATCCACTCCTTACCGATGATGAATGCGACTCGGCGATGTATGAACTCTCGATCCGTAGGGGGTCTCCCCTTCCAATGGGTTCCCTCTGGCTCCGGATGATCCTCACGGCCGTGCTTACCGACATTCCTCCTCACCCGACAAAGATGACCCTGGCGATGCTTGATGCGGCTGAAGAGAAGCTCGAGGGTTTTCACGAAGCGTGCCTGATTACTCAGGCTTTGAAGGATTGTTCAATTCACTTGCTGAGCCAAATAAGGGCCTGACGAGCTATTATGTTTGCTTTCGCGGACGAACATGGAGCCAATCGATAGGAAGCGACTCCTCGCGAGAATCGTCGCTTTGATGTGCTGGAGAGAGCGGAGAGAGAGATGGAGAATTTTGTTCTTTGCTTTGTTAACCCTTGTGCTACTGATCCTGTGTTTGGTGACCTTTTCCCGCTAGCGTAGAATATTCAAATTAGTCCCTTTTTTGTATGCTTTATGCCGAACCCCCATGTAGGCTTGGTACTCGTATGTATGTTTTCGCTTGCATGAATAAACTCTGTGTTCTTTTTACGAAAACTTCCTCTAATTATCAACATTGTCATCATGTCGCATGCATATTAAAGCCACATAAACATCGGAAATTTTCTCGTTACTTTTCATACCAGGTGATGTGAGCATGTTTTAGATTGATTATTGCTGTTGACCGAAAGCCCAGTTATGTGATCTTGAGCGTGTATGTCCCATTTCCAAGGTTGTGATCACGAAAGTGAGCTTACATGGCCTGATAGGGCGACACGTGGCGAACATGTTGTTGTGTAAGAAAAAGGGCTCGGTCATAAATTCTCGGAGAGAGAGCTGGCTTCTAAAGCGCTGAGCGAGCTTCAGGCGAGTCTTACTGCCAAGGCCAACAAAGCGTATGAACTCTGGCGGGTGCATCAGGAGTCCATCAAAGAGGCGGTGGCTCTCGACAAACCTGCCACGTTCACTTGCGAAAGGGTCAAGGCTCATAAGGTCGCCGAGAAAGAGCTTGAGGCTCGGCTTGCTTCATATCAGGCCTAACAAGCTCAGGCGGAGGCTCGTCTTTTGGAGATCCTGCGTCATGAAGCCGTGGCTCAGCAACAGAAGGATGAGCTGGTAAAATTGCTGCACCGCCCGCCAGCTTGAGGACTTGTATCTTTTCCTTTGTTTTGTACTTACTCATGAATGAGAGTATCTTTCTTTTTGGTTTCTTTCATGAATTGTACTTTGTACCCATTTTGGTTTATGAATAAAAGATACATTTCTCTTCTCAATGGTGTGTCCCCTTTCATTGAATGCGTTTGCGGACAATTTATCTTGATCTCCTCGCAGGGCAGCGATGCTTAGGACTCAGGGTTAAGATCTGCTTCCTAAGACTTTTGCATTTTATGAGCCACGAGGGTCTCATAAAGAGTTTTTTCTCCCCATGGGTCGAGAGGATCCCATAGGTGTAAGTCCTTCTTAAGAATCGTGAAGGTTCTTAAGTGGGTTTTCCCTTGAAAGTCGTAAGGATCTCACAAGAGAGTTTTTCTTCCTCGCAGGTCGTGAGGACCTGCAAGTGTTGGATGTGGTCGCCCTTATCCGTGTTTCACGGGGTCAGGGGTCGCTCAAGGTATCGTAGTTTAAAGACATCACGGTCAAGGTTAAGGACCTCATAGTCCGTAGATTTAAGGACTCCACAGTCCGATGTTAGTTTCAAGACATCACGGTCAAGGTTAAGGACCTCATAGTCCGTGGATTTAAGAACTCCACAGTCCGATATTTGGTCGCAGGGACCCGTCACCTCTTTGAAGACGTTGAGGAATTACAACGCCGAGTATCAAAGGAGTGAAGAGATGTGCCCTTTAACCAAGGGAGAATCCGTAGGGAATCGGGGTGGTTGATCGTTAGTTTTAAGACATTGCGGTCGAGGTTAAGGACGTCATAGTCCATGGATTTTAAGGACTCCACAGTCCGGTATTTGCTCTGGATGCTTCACACGGGGTTAAAGAGTGACGTTATCCGCATTCCACGTAACCAGGAATTTTGCACTAGATGCTTCACACGGGTTCACTGCCGTGCTCGGCGAGGACTAGGCTCCGCTCTGGATGCTTCACACGGGTTCACTGCCGTGCTCTGTGAGGACCAGGATCCGCTCTGGACGTGTTCCACGGGGTCAAAGAGTGACGTTATCCGCGTTCCACGTAACCATGAATTTTGCACTAGATGCTTCACACGGGTTCACTGCCGTGCTTGGCGAGAACTAGGCTCCGCTCTGGATGCTTCACACGGGGTCAAAGAGTGACATTATCTGCGTTCCACGTAACCAGGAATTTTGCACTAGATGCTTCACACGGGTTCACTGCCGTGTTCGGCGAGGACTAGGCTCCGTTCTGGATGCTTCACACGGGGTCAAAGAGTGACATTATCCGCGTTCCATGTAACCAGGAATTTTGCACTAGATGCTTCACACGGTTCACTGCCGCGCTCAGCGAGGACTAGGCTCCACTCTGGATGCTTCATACGGGGTCAAAGAGTGACATTATCCGCGTTCCACGTAACCAGGAATTTTGCACTAGATGCTTCACACGGGTTCACTGCCGTGCTCGGCGAGGACTAGGCTCCGCTCTAGATGCTTCACACGGGGTCAAAGAGTGACATTATCCGCGTTCCACGTAACCAGGAATTTTGCACTAGATGCTTCACACAGGTTCACTGCCGTGCTCGGCGAGGACTAGGCTCCGCTCTGGATGCTTCACATGGGGTCAAAGAGTGACATTATCCGCGTTCCACATAACCAGGAATTTTGCACTAGATGCTTCACACGGGTTCACTTCCGCGCTCGGCGAGGACTAGGCTCCACTCTGGATGCTTCACACGGGGTCAAAGAGTGACATTATCCGCGTTCCACGTAACCAGGAATTTTGCACTAGATGCTTCACACGGGTTCACTGCCGCGCTCGGCGAGGACTAGGCTCCGCTCTGGATGCTTCACACGGGGTCAAAGAGTGACATTATCCGCGTTCCACATAACCAGGAATTTTGCACTAGATGCTTCACACGGGTTCACTGCCGTGCTCGGCGAGGACTAGGCTCCGCTCTGGATGCTTCACACGGGGTCAAAGAGTGACATTATCCGCGTTCCACGTAACCAGGAATTTTGCACTAGATGCTTCACACGGGTTCACTGCCGCGCTCGGCGAGGACTAGACTCCGCTCTGGATGCTTCACACGGGGTCAAAGAGTGACATTATCCGCGTTCCACGTAACCAGGAATTTTGCACTAGATGCTTCACATGGGTTCACTGCCGCGCTCGGCGAGGACTAGGCTCCGCTCTGGATACTTCACACGGGGTCAAAAAGTGACATTATCCGCGTTCCACGTAACCAGGAATTTTTCATTAGATGCTTCACACGGGTTCACTACCGTGCTCGGAGAGGACTAGGCTCCGCTCTGGATGCTTCACACGGGGTCAAAGAGTGACATTATCCGCGTTCCACGTAATCAGGAATTTTGCACTAGATGCTTCACACGGGTTCATTGTCGTGCTCGGCGAGGACTAGGCTCCGCTCTGGATGATTCACACGGGTTCACTGCCGTGCTCTGAGAGGACCAGGATCCGCTCTGGACGTTTTCCACGGGGTCAAAGAGTGACGTTATCCGCGTTCCACGCAACCAGGAATTTTGTCGATTGTACCCGCATTTCACGGGATGGAGGTTTGACTGTTGGCGATATGTATACCGCCGAGCTATGGAACTGGGAGTTGCCGCTGTTTCGTTTAGCTTGAAGTTGTGTCCGTCGTTACGAGACGAGTGTTGAGACGATCTCCAGGTCTCCTTTGGCACGTCGAGATTTGGCTTCTTCTTCTTTGGTAAAACCTGGGGGGGGGGGGAAGAGTGCGACTCTTTCTTTGTTTGCGCCCCTGGATTATATACAGGGATTGATGTAGCATCACCTGTAGGGCAAAAAGTTTCATTCTTTCATCATTTTTTTATTCTTTCCGCGATGCTCTATCATTTCAGCATTTTATATCGCGAAAATCGCGATTGCCCAATCATTTCGGCTATTTTTCGCGGTGCCCAATCATTTCGGCTATTTACTTTATTTTTACTCGCTGCTTTTTATTGTGAGTTGCCCAATCATTTCGGCTATTTTTCATGCATACATTTTTTTTTACTTGCTGATTTTTATTGCAAGTTGCCCCATCATTTCGGCTATTTCGTATGCACGTATGGCTTGCTGTTTTTTTTTATATATCGCGAGTGTGGAACTTGGGATCTGATACCAATCTTAGCATCAGCATCGCTGCGACAGGAATATTGCCAGGAGCGAATCATCATTTGCCATGAAAGAATTTGGGATTTGATACCGGTTTAGGCATCAGCATCGCTGCAACTGGAATATTGCCAGGAGCGAATCATCATTTGCCTCTGTCGATGTTGAACAAAGATGGCTTAGCAAACAGGGTTAAGGTCCTGTCGACTAAGGCTTTTGACTTCATGAGCCGTAAGGGTCTCACAAAGGTATTTCTCCCTACAAGTCGTGAGGATCTTATAGGTGTATTTTCTCCCTAGGAATCGTGAGGGTTCCTAAGTGCATTGTTTCTCTGTAAGTCGTAAGGATCCTACGGGAGGGTTTTCTCCTTGTAAGTCGAGAGGATTTACAAGGGTTGTTTACCATGCAAACATATCCCTAGTCTCGGATGGGACTTAGTTAGGGAAATGTTTATTCGCGCCCGTAGATTGTATACAAGGGTCAATATTGGACTACTTGTAGGGCATTGTCGAAGGTTGTGGGGGATTGCTTAAGCATAGGTTTAGGTCTCTGTAACTTAAGACTTTCAAATCTTACGAGCCGTGAGGGTCCCATAAGAGAGTTCTCCTTGCGAGTCGTGAGGATCTCGTAAGTGTATTTTCTCCTTAGGAATCGTGAGGATCCCTAAGTGTGTTGCTCCTTTGTGAGTCGTAAGGATCTCACGCAGGTGGTTTCTCCTTACAATGTCAAGAGGAACCTATAAGTGTCTTTTGACGAGGTTGCGCCCTTTCGGGTTTTCACAAACACTTGCCGGTAGTCCTGCTGTTTTTACTCACGGAGCCATTTTGGGTTTTCATCCGTGCCCTTTTTGCTTATGGACATACCGTTTTTTCATCATTTTTTTTTATATTTCTCTTTTTCTCCTTTTTTTTTACTTCGTCAGCCTAAGGATGCTGCGGTAGTAGTTTAGGGACGTTTCGGTCCGTCGTTAGTTTAAGGACATTTCGGTCCGTTGTTAGTTTAAGGACGTTTCGGTCCGCTGTTAGTTTAAGGACGTTTCGGTCCGTTGTTAGTTTAAGGACGTTTCGGTCCGTTGTTCAGGGGAGGGCCGGCTACTGCTTGTAAAGTCTGAGCTTAGGAAGATAGCGAGCGGACATAGTCGTCGTCATCTATCATTGACCCAGGCTGTGGCTCATTAAGCATAGTACTTCTTTAAGAAGCGGCCGTTTATTGGCCTGAAAGTGAGTAGATAGGCTCCACCCTGGTAGACCTTGTTTATGATGTACGGGCCTTCATAGTTTGGCTCAAATTTTCCCCGCTTGGCACGATTGGGGATCATAGGTCTTTTGACTACTAGTACGAGTTCGCCTTGGCGGAATGTCCTCGGCCTGGTCAATCTTTCATACGAGCGCGTCATCTTTGCTTTGTAGGCTTCTAGATGTTATTGCGCTATGAGCCGGGTTTCATCGAGGGCATCAAGCTCCTCAAGCCGAAGGTGAGCGTTTTCTTCGTCCGTCAGCTCGCAGTGGACTGCCACTCGTAGAGAGGGTAACTCTATCTCGAGGGGAAGCACTGCTTCCGTCCCAAATACCAACGCGTACGGCGTTGCGTTCGTGGCCGTCTTGAATGTAGTTCGATAGGCCCAAAGGGCCTCTTGCAGCCTCTTGTGCCAGTCTCTCTTATTCCGGGAAACGGTCTTTTTTATGATCTTTGTCAAGGTCTTATTGAAGGCCTCGGCCAGACCGTTAGCTCGTGGGTTGTAAACTGAAGAATATCTCCAGTCTATATTGTGCTGCTGCGCGAAGCGGCTAATCTTATGGCTTCTGTAGGCTGGCCCGTTATCGGATATAATCCGCCGTGGGGTTCCAAACCGATAGATGACGTGCGTCTTGAAGAAGTGGAGGATATTCTCTGTCTTCACTTCCCTCAGCGGTACTGCTTCTGCCCATTTGGAGAAGTAATCAGTTGTCGCCAGGATGAAATGATGTCCCCGGGACGATGCTGGCTCGATGGGGCCAACTATGTCAGTCCCCCACATTTCGAATGGCCAGCTGGCCACCGTTGGGTGTAGTGGGTTCGGATGTTGGTGGATAAAGTCTCCATGAATCTGGCACGAGTGGCATTGCTTCGCATACTCGAGGCAGTCCTGGGTCATCGTGGGCCAATAGTAACCCATCCGTTTAATTTTTAACTTCATCTTTGGCCCTGCTTGGTGAGAACCGCAGAGTCCGTCGTGAACTTTCTGAACGACTCTTTCTGCTTCGTCAGGTCCTAGGCATCTCAGCCATAGAGAATCAAACGATCTTTTGTATAGAGTGTCATTAACAAAAGCAAAAAATAGAGCTCGTTTGATGAGCTGATGTCTTGAAGACGCTTCTTCGAGCATTCGGTGGGACTTAAAGTAGTCTATGAAGTCTTCCCTCCAGTCCTCAGCCTTCTCACGGTCTTTTATTTGTAGGGTCTCCTGCTCAGTCGCTCCCTTCTCTTTATATAATTCTGGAGGTATTTCTGTCGGGGCGAGCACTCGACGGCTTTGTACCACGATTCTGACGTCATCAAGGTTCTCGTCAGCCAGTTCTTTAGCAAGTTTGGTCAACGCGTCTGCTTTGCTGTTTTCCGCACGCGGTATGTTCTCCAAAGTATAGGAGGGAATTTGGGTCAATAGTTGTTGCACCTTTTCGCCGTACTTCACCAATTCTGGTTTGCACGTTTGGTAGTCACCATTTACCTGACTAACGACCAATTGGGAATCCCCGTATATAAGGAGATTTTCGATTCCCATGTCGATGGCGATCTCGAGGCCTGCTATCAGAGCTTAGTATTCAGCTTCATTGTTTGTCCTCGGCTCTGTTAAGGAGAAGGCGAAGCGCATTATCCCTCCTTGTGGAGTTGCGAAGATGAGGCCTATCCCCGATTTGATCATTGGGATACCCTGTTTCTGTTTCTTTACGGAGGATGCTCCATCGAAATAGAGTTCCCATCGGGCACTACCGCCGCCAATCGCATCAAATGCATGCTCGTCTGGCAACTCGCAGTTCAGAGGAGAACCAGCAGGTACTGGATGCTCAGCGAGGAAGTCGGCAATGGCCTGGCCTTTCACTGCCTTAAGAGGTCGATACGTTATTGAGAACTCCATCAGGAGTAGAGCCCATTTAGCGAGTCGACCCGTCAATATAGCCTTTGACATCAGATATTTAAGAGGGTCAACCTTCAAGATGAGACGGACTTCATGTGCCAACGCATAGTGCCTGAGCTTTGTTATCGCGAAGATTAACGCCAAGCAATGTTTTTCAATGGGAGAGTAGTTGCTTTCTGCCCCCAGCAGAACTCGACTTAAGTAGTAGAGTGCTCTTTCTTTCCCTTGGTCATCCTCTTGTGCCCATATTGCGCCTAAAGAACCTTCGAGGGCGGTTGTATAAAGAATGAGAGGTTTTTCTTTAACCGGAGCAGCCAACACCAGCGGGTTCTGCAGGTATTGCTTGATCTCGTCTAGCGTGCTTTGGCATTTTTGATCCTAGACGAATGGGGTTTCCTTCTTCATCAGGTGACTGTAAGGACGGCATTTGCCTGAAAGATTAGCGATAAACCGCCGGATGTATGCGAGCTTCCCTTGGAGAGACCGCAACTGTTTGAGGGTTCTTGGCGGAGGCATTTCCATGATCGCCTTGATCTTAGATGGATCTATTTCGATACCTCGATGTTGGATGATGAATCCCAGGAATTTACCCGAGGAGACTCCAAACGCGCATTTGAGGGGATTCATCTTCAAATTATATTGACGAAGGCGTTGAAAGACAGTCTCCAGATGTTTTAAATGCTCTTTGTATGACATGCTCTTCACTATAAGGTCATCGATATAGCACTCGACGATGTCATGTATGAGATCGTCGAAGATCTTTGTCATGGCCCTTTGATAGGTAGCACCGGCGTTCTTTAGACCAAAGGGCATAACCCTGTAGCAGAATATACCCAAAGGGGTCCGGAAAGCGGCGTGCTTCTGGTCTTCGGGATGCATCTTTATCTGATTGTATCCTGATGAACCGTCCATAAAGGAGAAAACCTCATGAGTGGACGTGTTATCTATCATTGGCTCGGTTACCGGTACTGGGAAATCGTCCTTCGGGCAAGCTTTATTCAGATCCCTGAAATCCACGCATATGCGTACCGTCCCATTTTTCTTCATTACCGGGACGATATTGGCGATCCAGTCGGGATATTGGACTTCTTGGATAAATCCAGAATCGATCAGCTTCTTGACTTCGGCGTTGATGCTCATTTCAAGCTCGAGTCGCATCCTTCTTGGCGCCTGCTTGACTGGCTTGATATCCGGGGATATTGCTAACTTATGCACAGCAATCTCCGGATCTAATCCTGGCTTCTCGGAGTAGTTCCACGCGAAGCAGTCTTTATGTCGTAGAAGCACGTTCTTTAAAGCAGCCACCCTTTCTTCAGATAGCAGCTCGCTGACAAATGTCGGTCGCGGGTCATCTGCCGATCCCAACTCAATCTTCTTGAGGTTATCTGCAGTAGTATGTATGCCATCTTCCAGTTCTTTCGGAGCTGGCGGAAATTCTGAGACCACCTCATCATCGCTGTTCTCAAAGCACCAGGGAAGGTCATCCATATTCTCGGGCTCTTCTTTTAATATCGTAATCGTGTAACAGGTGCGAATCCGCTTCCAGGACTGAGGTGGATCTGGTTTTGCTTTTGCGGCTTTGGGTTCGTGCTTTTGTGGCGGCGTTACCCTCCAGCCGTCGGATAAGGCGAATCTGCCAAGCTGATACTGATCCTCGACCCAATTCTTGAAGGCGAAGCAATCTTCGAGAGAATGACCTATCACTCGATGGTAAGAGCAATAGTCTGGGAGTGAGGCTTCGCCCGCTTGTTCGGGGTGTTTAGACTCCGGCAATGTAAGCATTTGGTGCTTTAGGGCAAGATCGAGTATCTTCTTCGTCTTTTCCCGAGGAAACGAGTATGCTCGACCCATTTTCTTCATGAGGGATAGGTCAATAACGCTCGATTCCCGTTTGCGTGGCTTCTTAGCCCTGCTTTGCTGCTGTTGAGCGCCTTTTTGGCCTTTCGACTTATTTCTGCTTTTGCGTTGAGCCTTCTTTATATCAGGTTGACAAGGAGCGGCATTTTCATCCTTTACAGCTTGTTGGAGAAGGCGTTGCGTCTTGGCTTTCTCGTAGATGGCCGTCTCGCGGTTGTGGTCTTCCCGAGCTTTCTGACCCACTTTCCTGATAGGGTTGTCCATTCGTTGTTCAAACGACGGACTCGGCATTTCAATCGCGGGATCTAGTTTTGATGAGGGGTTGGCATCTCCTGACAGGGCGTCCTCTTCTTCATCAAAAGTATATATAGCGTAGCTGCTGTGGGCCCGCCCCCGTTTTCCGGTTCTCGCGTATCCAAGCCCAAGTGTTTCCATTTTCCCGTTGGGCAATTTGCGTTGAGTCCCATAGACATCCCAGATCCTGTTGTAGAACCCAGCTTGTCGAACAGTCTGTTTTAAGGGTACTCCTTGGCGCTTCAATAGCCTCTTTAATCCATTTGTATAGTATATGGGCAGACGGATGGGTTGGAGCCTGTCGAGTGTAGCATCCGCGCCATGCCAGATCTCTTTCTCTACTTTCGACTCTAAGGATCGGTAGAATAGGATCACCTTCTCACCCCTTTGCCTGGGAGGGACGTAAAATGTTCGCAGGTCCTGCACATTGTGAGCTTGAAGTGTGTCGAGATCCTTGTAGTGTTCTCGTGGTACCATGGTGATTTGCAAACTATGGTCATCGCCAGGGGGTGTTTGTATTGACAGCCGATTGGAGAACACGGCATTAACTTCATCTTCTGAATCACTTCCGAAGACCAACATGGGGGCGGGCGTCCCCAGGTTGTTGCGTTGAGATGGCCCTGCATAAACTATCTCTTCCTCTTCTTCGGTATCGCTCCCGAAAACAGGGATGGTGGCGGCGGTTTTGTTTTCCAGGTTGCGACACCTTTCTGTATCCTAGAAATCTGGCAAAAAGTACTTCGCATCTTCGTATTTGCGGACTTCGTTCACGGAGAATGGGTTCAACTCACCTGTTACGGTATACTCGAAACCATCCTTAAAGTACTTCATACACTAATGTTGCGTAGAAGGGATGATGTTGTACTCGTGTAGCCAAGGACGGCCGAGTAAGGCGTTGTAGTAGGTCTTGGCGTCAACGACATGGAATTTGACGTCTGTGACGAGAAGTCCGAAGCGTAATGTTAGTATTACAGATCCGAGAGTCCGTGACGATTGTGAATCGAAACCGGAGATAGTGATTTTGTCACGAGCGAGGTGATGCACACTCATGCAGATTTCCTTCAACACCCGAACATTAAGGAGATTGACGGAGGATCCATTATCCACCAGGATCTTGCCTATCCTGATATCATGGTAGTATCCAAAGACATATAGGGGACGGTTGTGGTCGCACGTCCCGAGAAGGAGGTCTTCGTCACCGAAAGTGATGTCGGCCGTATGCACTTCCTCTAGTTCATCCTTCATCTTTTCAGTGGCGAGGAAGGCTTAAAATTGCTCAGGTTCTTGTAACGCCTTAATTAGTGAGTCTCGCGCCTCTTTTGATAATAGGAGGGCATCGAGAATGCTAAGCTGAGAAGGTAGCTTCCTTAGGTGCGCTAGGATGTTATAGTCCACTTTACCCTTTCCAGGAGGGTCTTTGGCAGCCAGCTCTCTCATGACTTGGTCATCTAAAGTGATATTTTCAGTGACCTTTTCCTTTCCCTTATCTTTCCTACTCGCGGGCCCGAGATTCTTTTCTGGGAGTGTTCGATTGCGCAGCTGAATGTTCTCGCAGGCCTCCGATTTCTCCTTTTTCCCTAAAACAGATTCTTTAAAGAGAGGGCCCAGAGCCATTTCTTCATCAGAGTCGCTCCCAAAGGTGAGAACTGGTGACCCCCTGGCGTTAACCATGTAACAGTTGCCAGTAGTTCTGTTGTGCCCATCGACAGTACTTCTTCGCTCCCGACGGATCTTGCGTTTCATGCGCTTAAAATGTTGCCGATGAGCAACATATCCTTGCCACCATATCTTAAAGGCGTCGTACTCCTCCATGGGGTGTGAGATTTTCCGATGATATGCGCAATAATCAGGGTGCCTCTCCACCCCATCGTGAGTGTTTCCTTCCGAGGGTGGTAGCTTCATTCCCATTGACATGGCTTTGGCAAACCTTTTCCTCGTCTTGAATATCTTCTTGTCTACTTCGGATGCCTTTCGCTCTGGCAGGGGTAGTTCAACTCTTTCGTTCAGTCGCCTGCGTTTGGCTCCTTCTGAAGCGGCCATCTCACGCTCCTGATCCGCTTTACTTTTTAGGCGAATCTCGTCTAGAAAAGCGTCGATCATTTCGTCTGTTGGCCATGCATGCTCTGGTTCAGGCTCTGCCTCCAGCTTCTTAGTGCCAGGAGTTTTCCCATCATCGGTAAACGAGTGGGAGATTACGTTACAACTCGCCACATATCCTTCGGATTCATCCGACGAGCTCTCTCCATCATCTTCCTCTTGAAAGATGTGGTTGAGGAACTCTTGCAGTGTGACAGGAGTTCGCACCTTTTGATTGTATTCTTCCAGCGCGTCGATTTGCTTCTGCAAGTTCGTGTGCTCGTTTCCAAACTTTTGACGGTTGGGCGTGAGTATTTGGGCCCTTATCGCGAGTCTTCGTAGTTGGGCGAGGCTTCAACATTCCTTCGATAATTTGAGGTTCAAGAGGGTCCTTCCATTCGATCGCAGGGCACGCATGAAGGTCTCTCAGCATTCTTTTGGTTTTTGTTGATAGCACGACCTCCCATGGAGCTTCTTCAATAAAGGAACAGGTTGCCCCCGGTGTATCCGCTTTCTTAGGAGTATGCGGCTGTGGTGGGTTCATCTTCCACTTTTCGGACAGTATAAACTTCCCCTGGAGGTACTGATCTTCAATCCATCCTTTGAAGACGAAGCAATCTTCGATCGGATGACTTACCGTTTGATGGTAAGGGCAATAATTAGGGTTATTCACCTCCGTGGGTTGCGGCGGTCGCCTTGGATTTGGTAGGTTTATAAGTCTGTTGCGTATTGCCAGCTCGAATAACCGTTTCGTCTTGTCTCGTGGGAACGAGTAAGGACGTTTCATCTTTTCATTATAATACCGGTGTCTTTCTTCCAGTTGATCTGCCGGTTTCGGGGCGTTAGGTTGCTGTTGGGCATTTGCGACAAAGGTTGCCCTTCCTTTACCCTTGTCATTCCGAGGTTCCGACTTCAGGGGAGGTGGTCTATGACCCATCTGGTCCATCTGAGCCAACTTGTCGATTAAAGCCTGGAATGTGGTTGGCTTAAAGAACATCATAAACTGGGAGATAGTTGCGTGGGGGTTTAGGGTTCCCACGAACATGCCCACTGCAGGTGCCTCCTCAATGCGTTGTTCGCATCTCGACCACAAATTCCGCCAGCGTATAGCATACTGGACCCAGGTTTCGCCTGGTTTTATCCTGGCGTTAATCAGTGCTGTTATTGGAGTGCGTTCGCTGGCACTTGCGAATCGCTGAGTGAATAACAACTCCATTTCAGCGAACGTCTTGATAGAATCGTTCGGGAGTTCCGAATACCATTCGAACGCTATTTCTGATAAGCTGCCCACGAACTGGCGAAGCAACAGTTTATCATCACCGCCGGTGTTACCGCAGAGGGCCCGGAACTGGGCAACATGTTGATGGGGATTGCCGGTCCCCTTATACACGTGGAATTTCGGTATCGTATAGCCTGGCGGGTATTTGATTTGGTCGTACCAGCTTGGATACGGCCGGCCCGTCTTTACGACTTGACCAGCTACCTCAGTCGCATGATGAACCCGGATTTGCTAGGCTATATAGTCAACCAAGTCAGCTTTAGAGATCGTTTCTTCCTTGGCCGTTGAGGGGGCTGGCGGTGGATTTGACGTTTCTCCTCGGTCGTCTTCAAGAACGATTGGGGGATCCTCGGCGGGTAGGTCCTGCTGGATCATCATTCCTATCATATCTTGGAAGAGAAGGCCCATACACTGTATGTTGGTTGCTTGTTCGGCAGCCTCTTTGTCCTTTTTCTCCAGTATCCGGCAAAGGAATTCAGCGTCGGTTTCTTCCTCCTGGCGTGCGTCTGAGGACGTTTCTGGGATTTCTTTTGGCCCGGTAAGTGCGGCCATAGCATTCATCATTTCTTGGAGCTTTTGCTGCTGCTCCTGAGCTTTGGTCACCGACCGTGTAAGCGATCTATGACCCGTGGACGCGCGGCTGTCTTCTTTTCCTGACGCCATGTATACGGTGTGGACCATCATGCCCCCAGACTTAGAGCGTCTGGGCTTAGTGCTATTAGCTGTCGTTGCAGGCTGGGGGATCTTCTCTGGATTCCTCCTTTCATGAGCCATGGAAGTTGAGGGGGCCGTTGAGGTGGCCGTCCAGACAGCCTTTCGGGGTTTAGCCTGGTGACCAGCTTCTGGTTGGATTTTCAGCTTCTTGTGCTGGCGGGAGAAGTTTGGATCGATGATCGAGTCTCGGGCCTGTCGCCAAACCTTATAGATTTTGGAAGACAGCCGTTGAGGGGATCGGGGCTGTTCTGATTTTATTTCCACAACCTTTCTTAATGGGGGAGGAGACCTCTTTAGCACTGCAGTGGGAGAATTCCTTCGCACCTTATTTAGCACCTCGAAGCTGTTCCCAGTTGGAACAGCAGCATTAACTTCTGCCATCGGGGCTGATGGAGTTAACCCGGAGGGGGAGTTGCCCCCAGCCTTCCTTACTCGGCGCCAATGGCGACGTCGAGCGTGTCGAGCGGACGGCGATGGGTCAGCGGTGAGAATGGTTTCGTCTTGCCCCCTGTGTAGATGGGGGGTCGCTGTTGGTGTTAGCCTGTCAAAGACCGACCTCTTTTGGGTAGCAGGGGCGGGAGCTGAAGACGTCAATCTTGTAAAGACCGACTTTTTGTCCAGAGAAGCCGCCTTGGCGATTTCGGGAGCAGGAGCAGCCACTTTCTTAGAAGCAGCCTTCTCTGGGATTGTAGACCTCATGATGGGTCTACCGGATTTCTGGCCCAATCTAGAGAAGACCGAGGCGCTGATGTTGGGCGACCCGTTGAGATGAGCCGCGGCAGGGGTAAGACGATCAAAGACCGACTTCTTGGGAGCTTCCTTTGTCAGCACTGGCGCCGTGAAGCTTGTTGGTGGGAGTATAGTCCCGAAGAACAATCCGGTAGTGGCCTGAGTCACCTGGTCCACCGGCATTGTGAATAATGAAGCAGCTTGGGGTCCGTAGGCTATACCTCCTGGCGAGGCAAAGCGTCGGTCGCAATTGCAGTCTGAGCAGTTGGAGAATTTCACGGAAGTAGAAGTCATCGATCCTTTGCTTTCTGCAATAAGCGAGACGCCAATTTTTAGTATCTTGAAACCCAAGGGCCACCATTAGCGAACCGCGATTGGTTCGCGAATCACGACACACGAAGTGTGGAGTGGAAAGAGGAAAAGGTCCCACCGGGCGTGCCAGAATCTGTTCCCCTCAGCTCGCCCTGAGCTGCCACAAGACCAAGTCTCCTCGGCCTTCTCGCTCATCTCCGAGCCCCCCGGCCGAGGCCGTCTTCCTCGGTCCTCCAACCAGCTCCACCGCTCACAGGCGTAACCGCCGCTCCACGAATCACGCCATGTGCGGATTCTCCGCCAGCAACATCCTACGTTCCACACCTCCACGATCCCCATTAATGGGTGATCCGCTCTCTACGCGGGCATGACGTCGGGAGCGTAACTGCCGGCGAGATTCTCACGCCTGCTGCTGCGTGCCTCCACCACTATATAAACCCCCATCACGGAAGGGTCAAGTAAGCCATTTTTTATTCCACTTAGCCGTTATGCTGCTCGGATCTAGTACTAACTTGATCGTCGGAGGGTTCTCGGTGGTACCAAACCACCCCGGGACTTCTTTGCAGGTACTCGGCGCTAAACTCCTCCAATCACCAATCTCCTCAAAACCCATTGAGACCAACACATAACAGGGGATCCCTACCAGAATCCACCAGGAGATCGACGGAAGACAACATTTGAAGAAGACACGAAAAGGACCTATATCAGAAGGGGTCCTCCATAATTGGGTGGACACGCAACAATGGTTCTATGTTCGCAACCTTGTATATTTTAGTTTTCTAGTTTATTGTTTGAACAGATTTTAAGTTGTGGTTTACTCGCGCTCACATGAAAATTTTTTGTTCGCCAAATTTCGCTTCCGCTGTGCTTACTTGCAAGCGCCGAGAAACCTAACATGGTATCAGGGCGGTCACCTTTCAAGCACGTTCACGACGGCCTACAGAGCTCGGGGGGGGGGGGTCTTCTACGATTGTGTAGACATGCGACAAAGGTCGTAATCCCTAAACCTTACATGTTTAGTTTTCTAATTTAGTGATTGGATTGATCGCTAGGGATTAATTTCTAGTGCACCCTCTTGAATTTTTAATTTGGATTTCACATCGACCGTGGTTATAGCGGTAAGAGCACTGGGAACTTTCAATGATATTAGAGCCAGGTTTTACTAAGTCTTCAGAAGTAATTTGTGGTTCTACGTTTGGAAATGAGTGGAAAATGGTAAATCTTTTGACATAATCGCATTTTCAGGGTTTTAAAATGACACCATTAAACTTTGAAAATATCATAAACCCTTATGAACTGGTTATGTTGTATGATGTTGGGATTTTCGCTGGGCATGGGAGAAAGAGAGGCAAGAATAAGAACACACAACGTAACATCAATATTTTACGTAGTTCGATCAACGGCCTATATCCACGGGACAAACAAGAGAATCTCTTTATTAATGATCTCTACCGGTATATTTTATATCCTCTCTCATCTCTCTTCACATCTCAACGATCATATAAACACAAAGACTACTCTTGGTAAATCTCTTCACTATCACCTGTGGATGACTGCCCTTCATCTCTGCCTTCGTCTTTTCATACAAATATAAAGACAACTCTTCTGGTGCTACACCTTCATCTGTGGATGACTGCCCTCTGTCTTTACCTTCGTCTTCTCTTCTTCTTCATATTTGGTCATTTTTCTCTGATGAGACATTTCTCTATTTATACCACAAAGTAATAGAATTCCTACTCTAATTAGAATCTTATCAAATTTTCAAATAAATTTTCAAATAAATCTTCGAATAATTCTCCAAACAAACTTCTTAATTAAGCTCCTGAAAAATCTCTAATAAATCTTCCAACAACTCTTCAAATAAATATCCTACAAATTTTTCTAATTAATCTCCAAAACGAATCTTTCCAAACAGTCCAGAATTCAGTCCGAGACGATTTAAGCCGGCTTAAGATTGTCATGAGCCGTCTCTTACATCCAGAGAACAAATACTAATTCCAAATAACTTATAAGCCGGCCAACACATTTTGAGCCGTCTCACACACACAAGGGTCGAGAATATAAAGCTAACTAAAAAATCTCCTCCTGAACTTGTATTCAACGAGCTATCTTTAATCTCTTCTTTTCAACAAAGTTTCACCTTGATCCAAATTTCCTCCATATCACTTTCTGTTTACCGTCGCATCAAACTTAACATTCTTTCTCGAATCATTAAACCAACACCTTCGAAATTACAATCTAAGAAAATGCGGAGTGGACACAAACGTTGTCGCCTACCGTAAACTTAGATTGTAAGATCAAAGATCATTCGGATTCCTTCGCTCTGATACCAATTGTTAGGATTTTCGCTGGACATGGGAGGAAGACAAGGAAGAATAAGAACATGCAACGTAAATATTTTACGTGGTTCAACTAACGGCCTACATACACGGAGCAAATATGAGAATCTCTTCATTAATAATCAAGAATAGCGGTACATTTTATACAAACACAAAGACTACACCTGGTAAATTCCTCCACCTTCACCTTTGGATAACTACCCTTCGCCTCTGCCTTCGTCTCTTTATACAAAAACAAAGACTACTTGTCACACCCCGCTTCCTAAAATACGGAATACGGGAGGTGACAAGGCCAGCCATGCTCCTACAGTCAAGGAAATATCTTGTCGTAGTCACACTTCGGCTTCTGGTAGTACGTGGCAAGCAGTAATCATAGCACAAGTAATGAGAAATGCACTCACTAATTCTATAAAAACAGATATAAACTAACCAGATAGAGTCAAAGGAAAGGATAGCGCTAACGTCGCTGATCTAGATGTCCGCAGTATCCTCGAAGTAAGGCACATCCTGATCCGAGCTAAGTCCACTTCTCACTCTGAGTATGCATACTCAGGTCGTCAGAGCGACACAATAGGAATATATATATATATATATATATATATATATATATATATATATATAATACGTGCAATGATGATAAATATGAAGCAGTAAACATAGAGTAATGACGTAAGCATGAAATAAACGGTACAGGTCAACAATAAAGCATGTGTATCGAATCAGTAATCAATGTAATGTCCATATCACTAAACCTATCGTCTGTCCAAATGTGAGCGTCAACTACTGTAGGAGTATTCCCAACCCAAGGGTATGCCCCAGGGGCAAGGAAACACAGGTCCGAATCACGATCAGTAAGAATCAGTAACACGATTAATATCAAAATCTTGAAATCACGAAATATGCCGGCAGTGGGACTCCTGAGATTCCGTTTATCGAACTGCCACGCCCCGCTTCCTAAAATATGGAATACGAGGGGTGACAAGGCCATCCATGCTCCTACGGTCAAGGAAATATCCTGTCGTAGCCGCACTTCGGCTTCTAGCATTACCTGGTAATCAGTAATCAATGCACATGTAATGAGAAATTCAGTCTCTACTTCTATCAAACAGATATAAAACTAACCAGATAGGGATCAAAGGAAATATAGCGCTGGCGATGGATGAGGTTGAGGGGAAGCTCAGAGAGAAGGAAGGAGATGGTGTTGGGTGTTTGGTAGAAGAGGATGATGATAGCCAGTAGCAAAGGAGAGGGGAGGGTGGCCGGAGGCTCGTCGGGGCGGTGGCCGGAGCTGGCAACGATGGAAGGGTCGGCTTGGGGCTGAGCTCAGGGAGGTAGGGGATAAAGAGAAAGAGAGGGAGAGAACGAGGGATTGAAAGAGAGAGAGAGAGAGAGAGAGAGAGAGAGAGAGAGAGAGAGAATGAGAGTTCGGGAGAGAGAAATTTTTGAGAGAGGAGGGGAGAGAGTGGTCTGTGGGTAAAAGAAAGAGAGAGAGGTATGGAAATTTATTGTGATTAATTAGGAGGGAAAGGTGTTAATGAGGAAATTATGAGAGAATAAGGTTTTGTTTAAATGGGAATTAATGGAAATTAAGGAGGGGATTAATTTAGATGTTTAAAAGGTATTAAATTGGTGATTAGAAGGGAATTATTATGAATAAGGTGTGATTAAAGAGGGTTAATGGAAAATTTATGGAAGATTGGTTGGAATTTGAAAAGAGGACAATGTTGTTGAAAAAATGATGAGAAGGAGTCGGCCTAGGTGTGAGTGGGATTTGGATGTTGGGCCAAGGCTATGGTTTTATAGAAATAGGATTTTGGGTTTTGGAGAGAAAAATATGACAATACAATTTAATTGGGAAAAATAAATAGAAAAGAAATACTAGAAAAATATAGGAGTATTTTGGGAAAAATTTATTCAAATACAGTGAAACAGTGTACGCAAAGAAACCGGGTATTACACGAACCCATACTCAAACTACCCCATACCCCACGGTATACATCAAACACCGACCATGAATCTAAATACTAGTCGCTCCATAACAAGTCTATGCGAGGATTGGAGACAGGGTCTCTATCAAGCATATCTCGACTGGTATCCAAGATAAGTGGCCAGTCCTCGATGACTTACCTATGACACTAATGTAAGTGCTTCCATACCTGTCTCATAGAAGTTATAGTTACACTTATATATGCCCCATAAGCGTCGACAATGCAATAACTAAATGGTTCCGCCGATTGTGTACCAGTACGTGTCACTTTCACTATTCAATCATGTTTTTACACTAATGTGCTTGTCATAATCCAATCACTAACACTTATCATTTGGTAATGTAACACGGTCACCAGGCTATCAATGTATATAACCACTATTAATTAAGGGTATAACCGCTACATGATATGATAAAGAATACAATCAAATATGATATAAATAAAATATGGCAGCCGGTGTCATATAACCCGCAAAATTTACTATAAATCACATGTGCAGAATTAACCAAAACAATATAAAAGGGGTAAGCAGTATATTTAATTAGCTGTACATCAAATTGGTTTTGGGTCAAACGGGTTTCAGGTTTGTGAGCTACAGTCATTCTATTTTCAGTGTTTACTGCTGGAAATCCAGTTTCTGAACTGGAAGTCCGTTTCGTAACACGTTTTACTCTCTATTGGGATCATAATTAGGCAATTCTACAATTAGATAATATTTATATTTATCAGTTATGTTTCCAACGCATCAGACGAATCAATAATATCCGCTGTATGCAGGAAGATATGCACCGTTTAAGGTTAAGATATACATTCTGTCTCTGTACTAAACTGCAGTACACCACGATGGATTAAAATGCAATTAAAATATCAAACGACTGTAAAATCGAATGACACCACTACCTATATTTAGATAACAGAATTATCTTCGTAACGGTGTAGGGTTCTGCATATTTTCATTTCCATACCGAGTTAAACAATTAATTAGAATCTGGTGTCGATATGTAATTATGCTCAGGTCTCCAGTCTAGAGCCAAGAATCGCCTCAGTTTTCGTTATCATAACTTATTAAAATTCAGAGGTCAACTATAAGGTGATGTAGGTTTATCTGTTGAATTCGATATGAGCCATAAAACCATAAGATATATAGATGATTTATTATGAATTTAACGGTCTAGCATGTCCGGAAAAATTCAGATTTCACAAAGGTTATCGGGGTGTCGTTTTAAGGGTAACCAACTTCATTTTACAGCCAAATTTATACAAGATGTTCGTTATCAACACAGGATTTCATCGATCATGAGTTCCGCCATTTTGAAATGAGATTTTGCATTGGGTTCGCCTCGAACATCTAAGTTAAGCATACGATTAGTGATCGAAACGTTCATTTTTTTAACTAAATCAATACTATTTAATTCTACGATTTCTATATTACGTTATCACTAGGTTTTATACTCGTTTATCTCTCAACTCAGTGCAACTATTTGTTACAGTTTATTATAAAAACACTAAGGTATTTTTCGATGTAAAAATATCTATATATGTAAATCTATTTTTTCACATAGCATGTAAGTAAGTGAGTACACTTGCCTTCGGTTGCTTGATATAAAAGTGATACCACGTGCGGAATCTGTCTCGACACTCGAGATGATGCGATGCTGGACACGTACGTGATGCGCGGTGACCCAGTACTGGACGTGGTGGCGACATGGGTGTGATACGGTAATAAGCGTGGTGATGACGCGGGCGTGACACGGTATTGAGAACGGTCTTGACTCGGTGTATGGTGCGGGTGTGGCACGGCGTGACACGGAAGTGGACGCGACGCTGGTGTGGGAGTGGGCACGGTGCGTGCACTGGACCGGGGCACGGGTGGAATGGAGGCGAGCACAGTATGGTACGAAGGCTGGCACGAGCCGCGACACGTCTAGGTACGTGGCGACACGGAGATGGTGCGGCTGTGGCAGGGTTGCAGCGGCAAGGAAGCAGCGACGACGAGGATACTACCGGCGATGGGTTGCAACGGAGTGAGGAGCTCGAGAGGACTGTTTGCGATGATGGTGTAGGGTGAGCGAGGAAGGGGGAGGAGGAGGGGGAGGCACTCGTGGTGTAGGCAACAGTTGCCAACGAGGAGCGGCGGTGCTCCGGTGGTGGCTGATGATGCAGGTGGTGATCGGGGATGAGCTAGGAGGATTCACAAGGTCGGAGTCAAGGCCGGTGATAGTGAAGACGAGGGCTAAGGGGTTGCCATTGCTTGAAGATAGTGAGGTGATGGGTTGCGGGTGCTCGGGGTTGCTGGAGATGAAAGAGGAGGCTTCGAAGGTGACAGTGGAGGTAGAGATGAGGAGCTGTGGTGTTCTCCGCCGAACACAGAGACACGACCGCCTAGGTCCGTTTTGCCTAAATTTCGAGGTAGATGCTAATTGGTGCTATCCGTGCACCTTTCCGAAGATATCAAGTTGATTTATGACACCATGTATTGAAGGTTTAAACGGATGCGATCGATGTAGCAGACTTCGTCAGATTCCCCCTCGTTGAGAGGTTTTTGATTGTGGGGACGCTCTTCCCTGCAGGCGCAAGCCCCTGCAGTTAATTACGCTACTGCATCGCGGTAACCACTTTATCCTTCTCCAGATGGTCACTTCGTGTCGTGTGTGTTTGTTTTGTTTTTGGTTGCCCATGGATTGTATACGGAGACTAATTTATGTTGTCGCCCGTAGGGTGTGGATTAGTCTAAATCCATATCTTCTTAGATTTTGGTTTAGGGTTGTGTTTAAGGATATGTTAATCTCATTTGAGACTAAGATCAATTTAAACGTATGTTAAGGATACGTTAGTCTAATTTCAGACTAAGATCAACTTAACGGGATCATTTAGATCTAACAAAAGAGCATTTGAACTCTATTGTTTAGTTTAGGGATATTGCGGTCGATTACCAGTTTAAGGACAAGGTGGTCTAAGGTTAAGGACATTATATTCCATGGGCTTAAGGACCCCACAGTCCAAGGTTAAGGACATTATAGTTCATGAGTTTAAGGACCCCACAGTCCATGGAATGTCTGGTTGTCGGGACCCGCCACCTCTCTGAAGACGTTGAAGGATTACAACGACAAATATCAGTGGAGTGAAGAGATGTACCCTTGAACCAATATTGGTTGGGAGATCTTTAGTCTAATTGGGACTAAGATCAAAGATTTGTGAGTATATGTGCTCAATGTTAAACATTTGACAATGCTGAGCATTGATTTGAGTTCTGACAATATTTTTGTCTTTTACTGAATGATGAGCATTCTTCATAGCTCTGGGCTTTATTTATAGAACAATTTATGTTCTTTTTAGCACACACATGAAGAGCACGTGGCGTGCTTGGCTCTAAGCGCCAGATAATGGGCGCATTACGCCAGTTTATGAGCGCAAAGCGCTAGCTGTTAAGTGGCGCACACGTGAGGAGCACGTGGTGCGATGAGAGCCAGTCCAAGAGCGCAAAGCGCTAGCTGTTAAGTGGCGCACACGTAAGGAGCACGTGGTGCGCTTGGCGCTGAACGCCAGTCCAAGAGCGCAAAACTCTAGCTGTTAAGTGGCGCACACGTGAGGAGCACGTGGTGCGCTTGGCGCTGAGCGCCGGTCTAAGAGCGCAAAGCGCTAGTTTATGAGCGCAAAGCGCTATTTGATCAACTTTATAATCCGAGAAATAAATTCTCATTTGTAAGAGACTTTGTTTCAAGATTCTAAGAACAAAAGTTCTTATTTTATAAGAGATATTTCAATCTCTTATTTTGATGAAAAGCTTTGTCTTTATAGATCTGTGATCGTAAGAGAATTGACTTATTCTCCCCCCTTTATTTTATAATGAGATGTCCATGATCTCCTTATATAAAAGACCTTAGTCTTATAGATTTATGATCTGTGAGAAGAATTATGTTCTTCTTCTTATTTTATGATGAGATCCTTTGATCTCTTTGTGAAAGACCTTAATCTTATAGATCTTAAAGAAAGAAGTGAATTCTTCTCTTTAATATGAGATGATTTCATCTCTGTTTATTTTTACCTTGAAAAAAATCTTCTTCTTCTACCGAGAGCTTGGCTCTTCTTTCTGAGATTTCAAAGTTTGTGGGAGGATTCCGCTCTATGTTTTTTCTATCCGCGAGACTTGAAGTCTTGAGGCCTTTATATAGGGCGAGCTGATTTGTTCAATCGGTTAAGGAGATCTTTTCTCCAATTGATTTGGAGATTTCTCTATCGTTGGATCTTTGATCCAAGGGCTTCTGATTTACAGAAGGAAATCTTCTTGTATTTAACAAGATTGGGAAATCTTTCCATACAGAATTTATTCTGTATTTTGGTGATTTTTAATCACCTTTAGATCATTGATCCAACGGTGCTCTGATTTACAGAACACGATCTTTTTGTTTGGAAAGATTTTAAGGAATCTTTTCTTAACATAATTTTATTCTGGTTAATTGATGATTTATCATTTTTATTGGATTTTTGATCTAACGGCGGGGAACATTTAGTTCCAGCGCTAGCACATTCATGCTTTGCACGTGATGCGCTACTTCAGAGCGTTGGCACTTTTGGCGCACTTAGCGCTAGCACACTCGTGCTTTGCACATGATACGCTGTCTCTTAGCGCTGGCGCACTTAGGGCTAGCGCACTCGTGCTTTGCACGTGGTGCGCTACCTCAAAGCGCTGGCGCTTTTATGAAGCGCCGCTTCATTTCAAATTTTGAAAATTTGAATAGAGCCTTGCTCTGATTGGGGGAAAGAAATGCCCCCCACACCGTTTCACTCATGTGGCTCACACATGAGTGCAGCGGTGACAGCATCTCCACCATTAGATCAACTTAGAAGTTGAAACGGCACTCAGTGCCTATAAATAGGTTCTTCGGTCCTTAGGATGATTTCTGTTCATCTTCGTTTTTTGTCTTCTGAGAATTTCTATTCTCTTTCAGAGTATAGCTCTTCATTTTAAGAACCTTCAAGAGTCAAAACTCTGCCAAATTTTTGGTAAGATTTGAACTTTATCAATAGAGCTTTGCTCTTCCTCAGATCATAGATCTTAAAATGTTTTTAGGGTTTTACCCATTAACAGAGCTTTGCTCTTCATAGATCTTAGATCTAAAAAATGTTATTAGGATTTTACCTATTAACAGAGATTTGCTCTTCATAAATCTTCGATCTAAAGAAAACTTTTTTAGGGTTTCTTAACCCATTAACAGAACTTTGCTCTCTTGAATAATGGAGATTTGTTAATCTCTTATGAAGAACTCTTAAGAGTTTGTTCGTGGATCTTGAAGATCTCAGAATTTTAATTCATCAAAAATTTTACTTCAATTTTTCTGATGGGTTATTCCATCATTTTTACAGAGCAAGGCTCTTAGAATTTTCTTGAGGAATTTTATTCCTTCATCATTAGAATCTGACGGGTGTCATTCTATCATAGAGCACTGCTCTCAAGGGGAGATTTACTCCTCTGCCCGAAGGGTTCTCATTGATTGAGAATCAATCGAGGATTTCCTCATTTAATGACAGTCTCATCAAATAATGAGACTGTTTTATTAATGATGAATATGTGGGTCCCCTTTGGTCCCTTTTCACTGCATTGCAGTGTGATACAGATTTTAAGTACCTAGTGACAGAACTTAAATTGTAGCATTAGCGGCTGAAAATTTGTTTTTTTCCCCACAGGTACTATGTCTTTCGACACTTCTTTCCCGTTCGCCCGTTCGAAGGCGGATTCCCCGAAGCACCCGTTGACCGAGAGGTTTTTGCGCTGATCAAAGACCATGACCCGGAGCACAAGAATCTTCACCTATGGGGAAAATGGTACAACCAAATCATCAGGGGTCGGCGGAGCTTTTCTTGCGAGATACCTTTGGATCCTATTTCAGCGATCCCTTATGCAGATGCACCCCCGATAAACTATACTGTGGAGGAGGTGAATTGGACTTCAGAGGGTCTCCTTCGGCCTTCTATGGCCACAATACCCGTGCAGCCGTCGGTGGCTTTGGACACTTTAGGGCGGCGCATATGTCAGGGCGATTCGCGCACTTGGGGACAGCCATACGACATAGGACTAACTCATCATCACCCAGCCAGATATCTGCAGTGGGTCCGATACATCTTATCGGCGAAGAAGTCACAGCTATTAAGGCTCGAATTGTATCCTGCAATCTATGCTTCTTTGTTTCAGTATTCCGCACCTCCCACATGGTAGGTCAAGGCGTTTTTGGAGCAGTGGAACATTCTGACCCACACCTTCCTCTTATTCGATCGAGAAATCTCCATTTCTTTAGAGGAATTTGTCGAGGTCTCCGGTCTACCCGTTAGGGGAGAACATTACGTAGAGCTGCTTCCTCCGGATAAGTATATTTTTGCCACCAAATCAATGGTAATGGGTCTTACCCCGGAGAACGCCATTCAACACCAATTCCCAAGTTTGATAAAGGTATTGAATATCGATGAGAGCCTCTTTCTCGAATCCGGAGGCCGCAAGGTTAATTTCACCGATTTCATCGCCCGTTTCCTCCGTACGGAAGTACTATCGAAGGAAGCCGCGAAGTTCGCCAAACTCGACGATCCTTTTGGCTTGGGTTTGGGCAACTTGCCAACGGCAGAGGCGGATCAGGAGAACTTCTTTCTCCCCGACACCCCGGTCGTCCCTTTTGCAGAGCTGGCAGCTCCTGGGATTGACGAAGAAACATTCTTTTTGGGGTTCTCGGGTTATGGATGAGCTGGTTTGCACTTCTGATGCACCCTCGCCATATGAGTCCGTCTGTCTTCTACCCAGCGCATCGAATGATTGCCGAGATACAAGTGGCCGTCGGGATTGCCGGGTTAGCCCACTTGTATCACGGCCTCAGCTTGGCAGCGGATACTACTGAGCCAGGGGTGCAGCCTGCCAACTTCTCAATGCATTATTTCTCCTCGTGGCTCGAGTTGCACATGCTTGGCTTCTTCGGTATACACAGAAGACCTTCCTTTTACGACAGATGTAATCCCTCGGATAATGCGGCTAGTCGATGCATCCATCGTAAATCCGACACCGTGGGAAGCTAGGGGTTTGCTCCTTCGTTCACGCACGGTTGGAGATGGTATGTCCTTCACCGATAAAATTTTGACCGTCGGCCAGGAATCTACAAAAACGGTGATGCCATTGCAGGACATTTTTAAAGACGGGGCTCTGTGTTGAAAGCTCGGGAGATTCTTCATCTGTACTCTATCAGGCTGGGCTTTCTCGTATTTAGGCAGAATGATGCGGCGTTGTCCATGAGATACAACCCACATCATTTCGTCCAGCAGCTAAGCTACAATCAGGGTGTCCCGCTTGAGGCTTTCTTGGTAGAACCCGCTGCTAAAAAAGAAGGTATCCGGAGCACGCTGCACCATTTAATGCGCCTAAACACAGGGTCCAACTTCTTCATCAGTGAACCGAGCTGTGTTCCAAAGACCCTGAATGTCTATGTGTTGTGGTATCAACATTCGATGGGAGCCGTCATTAGGGAAGAAAAGCGATAGCTGCTTAATCGCAAGAGTGCAGCGTCGGCTGGTAACCCCGTTGTTCCCTTAAAGCGACGGACCATTGTCCGTCCTCCCCTAAAGGAAACTGCTGCGGCTGTGGCGCCACGGGATATGACTGAGCTACCGATGCCCCGTGCTCCCGTTGAAGTGGTGACTGTGGCGTCTCCCGAGTCTGGCGTAGGTTCAGATATCGGGACTCGTCGTCCCAAGGTGCCCACCGAGCGTAAGCTCGTGCTAGCGGCGATCGGTACTCGCTCGCAGAAAAAGAAGAGGAAGTCGATTCTTTCTGCAGACATCGTACTCGGCCAAGAGCCTCATGCTCCTTATAAGGAGGGCCTAAGCGTATATGGGATCAACGAGGGCTTATTTATAGCGCCGGATGATACTGATCTGGCGGCCGCCATCATAGCTTCTGAGTGACTCGCTAGCCACAAAGCAAGATTGATCATCCTCGCACAATCAAGTAGACTTCAGCCATATCTTTTGTCATTGCATTACATTTTTATTATCATATTTTGACCGACACTTTTCCTTCAACAAGCGTTTCCACTGAAGAGGCTCTCGCGGCTTCCCTCAAGACTTTTAAGGAGGACGTGAGGCTTCGCGCTTCGCTGGGCGTTGGTATATTTCGGCTCATTGTGTTTTCATTCCCCTTTCTTTTGGGTAATCTGACCCCTTTTTCATCTTATCGTAGGGACTACTTCGACCCAAGTTATCCCAAGTGCCATGCCGACTTCGCAGGGTGGTGCGGGGACGCTTCCAAGGCTGGCTACCGAAGTCCCAGCTTCCCCAGTATTGCCAAAAGAGGCTTTACTTAAGAAACCGATGACGGACGCCGTAACGGCTCCAGTGGTAGCTCCTGGCGCAGACGATGACGTCTCCTTGACGGAGGTCCTAAGAAGATCGACTCTCACGACCCAGGCGAAAAGGAAGTGCAGGAGGCATGCGGCAAGAGAACGTAACGCTACCTTGGCCGTAGGTGCAGACTCGAGCGCTGCTTCTCCTGTCCCTGCTTCTTCATAAGGTGCTCCGGTTGCCCTGTCTATCGCTCATAGACATGCGATACGCGCGGCTCGGGAGGCAGCTGAAAGGCCATCTCAAGGTAACGTAACCCTGGGTCTTTTTATTAAAGTTTGATCCTCAGATTCTCATATGTCATAACCTGCAGGGCCAAGTCCTGATGAGGAAGTTGTTGGTGAGACGGCGGCAACCACTGGGCCTGAAGTAGCCACTTTTCTCAAGAGTCTGGAACTGCCCCAATTGCCACTCTTTCCCCTTGTAGTTCCTTACCATTGCCGGGCGCTGCGAGTTTCACGACAGCTCTCGTGGAGTCGAGGGAAGAAGCTACGGGCGGCGAAACTATTCCAATGGAGGAGGGTGAAGCAGTCGCTGCACCCAGTGACACCCTTATCGCGGTTTCTACCGGCGACTCTTAAGGTAGATTTTAGGTCATTGCTTTCCTTTTCATTCTGCAATCCCTTTCAATCTCTTCTGACAGTATTTCGCTCGTTTCTAATACAGGTGTGGTGAGTGTTGAGGTTGTGCCACCCGAGGAAGTAGCACCAGTTGTTGCTTTGACGGTTGCCGACCCTTTGCCTCCTCTCGTGTACTCCCGAATGCTGGAAGGTACGGGTTTGTGTTAGTGTTTATGCCCTAGAAGGCCATTACTGTATCATACTAGCTTGTATATTACTTAATGGAAGCTTGGGATATTCACATGTATATAACAGTCTTGCTAAACATGGTAGTATGCTACTTGGTTTTTCTATCTTAATATGTGAGTGTACGTATTGATAGAGCTCTTAGGATCTTGCTTGTCTACCAGCGTTGTGATGGCAGTCACACTAGTGGGGGCTGGGTAGTCTACAAGCACATCCTTATTCAGGTCCCTGGTCGTTGGATTATCGAGACAGAGCATCGATACTCCGGAGTAGACTGGTGTGTACGCTTCTCATCCCAGTTGGGGAGATGGTCTGTCCCACAGCCGTCAGTACGTCGTACTGGAGATAGTATACAGGTGCTCGTTAGGTTACGGGTACACCGGACAGGACTCACGGGGAACTGTTGGTTGGTTTGATACCAGTCGTCAATGAGCAGTTCCCAGGTGACATGAGTACAGCGTAGTCCGCAGACTTGACACTGCTACTTTGCCTCGAGTGTGTCCCACTGTTCTTAGATTGCTACCCTACCACGGCTCAAAGGAGTCGTGCAAACAGGTAGCAGTTGGGTGCAGTCCCGAGCACTTGGAGGCAGTGGCGGTTAGACAGGATTCGTCCCTCCCGGTATTGGGAGTAGATATCGTGCTGTGTCAGAGAGCCATTACGCAAAGTCCCTGGCCAGGGCAAGCGAGATTTACTGGTAGGTTCCAGTAGTTTCTCAGGGTGTAATGGGCTTCACTCCGACACGACTTATACCGCTATTAGGGGACTGACGCTTGCCGCCCCCTAGGCCCGATATGCGATAGTCTTGGACGAACGGACCGGACTGTATGGAGATTGTCACATCAGACTCAGTAGGAGTTCGGATGGGTTTTCTCATCGGCCTTCTTATCGACAACTACCTGAGGACCGTTACGTACAGCTAGTGCCGCTTGCGGTCTGTGGTTAAACCCACTGCCAGCGTAGTAGTCGAGTCTCTAGAGTCCCACACAGAGAGTTTCCTACTCCAGGCGAAACGATATAGAGGTTGCATGGTTTTGCGACAAAGGGTTCGGACGCATACGTGCGTTTACGCGCGTACGACTTTCGGACAGTTTTTACCAGTCGGCTTTGGTTTAAGCCAGTTACTGGTATCCGGTTATTGGATTTTTACAGTCTAAAGTTTTTCCGTATTTTTACGGATCGGAGGGCGTTCTCGTAATTGTTCGAGAAGCTTCTAGAAGATGGTGACTAAGGAGGGTTATGTGTCATATTCATTAAATGAGGTTATGAGTCATGGTGGTGATTCATTCATTTCATTAATGCACATTTATTGCTTAATGACTCATGCTAATGAATCACCACTAGATATTTTATGAAGCATGATTTATCATCACTCTTTATTCTTTTCTCATTATTAGAAAATGCTTCATAATATATTATGATAGACTCTCTCTCATCTCATTATCATATCTCACATTCTCTCTCCTCAAGCTCTCATCTTCAAACCCTAATCCTTACACCTCATGAGTTGAGATCAAAGGATTAGTTAGACTAAACAATCCATAACCATCACTCTATATCATCCTTTCATCTTTGATTAGCAATCAAAGTTGATTAGTTACCTCAAGTTAGAGGTTTAGCTTGGAGTTTTGCTCTCGGGTGGATCGTCTACTACCTAGAGAAGGCCGAGGAGAACAAGGAGATCGTAAAGACGAAGGACTAGTATCGATAGGTATAATCCCTTAACACTATAGTTTAGTATAGCTATGTGTTCGGTTATTAGTTGTTTAGCTTCGATTTAAGCGGTTAGTCGATGTTCGTTCTTTAAACTTGATCGTTTTTGAAAATTCCGCCTCCCCACAAGTACTGGGGTGTACTACATCGACTTACAGTGGTATCAGAGCCTCGCTAAACACTAAATAACTTAATTGCAAATTTGTACGAATTTCGAACGGAAAAACAAAGCCGGAAAACCCTAATTCTGTTCAGTTTCTGTCGAACTTAAAATGAAGTCCTAAAATTTTTCAGGTAAGCTCAGAAAGCTAGAAAAGAGTCCAGGAGAACACCCAAAAAATTTGGGCTTCTGATTCGTCTACAGTGCCGCGGAAGGGCGGCGGATCCTACCGATCCGCCGCGCAACCGCGGCCGAGTTGACGAGTCAGGAACTCGTTTTTTTTGGGTGGGTCCCCTGTGTTGTTTTGGGTTTTCTGGAATGTTTAATTATTGCTCAGGTTACTGTTTAACAGAGCAGATTTTGGAGCAATATTGATGTTGTTTAATCGATCGAAATTGTACAGTATTTGCATATTGGATTATATCTGTGATTGATAAATGTGTTCGTAAACCTCCCCTAACTGCTAGTATGTCGGTTGGTAGGGGGTTGCGCATTTCTGAAATGGTTATATCTGTTTGTGCATATAAACTGTATTGGACTGTTGTGGTGTATAGCCGGGGTTTGCAATGGGTTATTATTTAATTCATTTGTTGTAAATGTAATTTGTTGTAATATTATTTTTGCGGGGCACTTCCAGGTTGCGGTTGTAGCCACCGTTGTATTATTTCTTTTTACTGTTTTTGCTCCTAGGACTGACCCAAGGTGGGGTACACAAACTGCCGGGCGGGTAGTTTGCCGTACCCGTAGGGGTCGAGGGTGGGGTATCGGCTATTCATCACAACTGTGTAATCTGTCTTTTCTTGCAGGCTCAAAAGAAATACAGATTGCTTGCAAATCCAATATTGTTTATCTGTGTTCTGGAATGAATATCATTGCGTCAGACGAATGTAAAATATCTATATATATTGTAGCTATTTAGACGTCACTTATGTTTTACACCCGCGCTAGCCCAGCCCCCGCTCTGTTGTTAGTTAAGTAACCTAACGAGTGATGACGGGACCCCGTGGCGAATGCGGATGGCATAAGAGGACGTCATATTTTCGTTGTTTTCTGCAATGATAGGTTAATGATGGGACGCATTATCTATAATGCAAAGAAAATAAACCAAGTTTAAATCGTTGGAACAATTTAAAAGAAAACCACTCGGTTATTTTTAAAACAGATATTTTTAAATGCGGAGCTTTAACCACTCCTTTTAAAAGCTATCAGGTTCCTTCGATTATATCAAGTTCACTACGTTCACGGTCTCGCCAAGACCAGTCGTAGCCCTCCGTCATTTCTTATGGATAGTCAGTAGTATTCAAGCTATGCTTGTTGGCATACGTCAAGGCATAGTGTTTGGTAGCTGCTGGGGTATTCATTTGTTGCATAGATAGATGTGTTGGTTTGGGACAGTCGCGTTACCTTGTTGGCATACGTCAAGGGTATATACGGGTGGGTTCAAATTAACAAGATAATGATGGGCAGAACTTGACATGTGACTTATGATTTGTTGGCATACGTCAAGGTCATAAGAGCATGGGGCAAAAACTTATATCGGGAATTTCTAAAGAAACTGAAATTTGCAAAGAGATGCATACCATTTGGAGTTTGATGAATGTTGGTAGGATTCCTTCAACATTATCATACGATGATATTTGGATCCCGATCCTACTGTGAGTATATGCTACTTATCAGGATATTCGTCACTTAACGATCAATGCTATAAACCTAGTAGGTGTCCAGAAAAGTGTCAGCGGGGTTACGCCTCCAGAGAAAAGAGGTTATTTAATTAAGGAACTTCGCGAAAGCGTTGGAAAACCTCCCTCGAAGTACCGACACCAGCCTGGCTGAACGGTTAAGCAAGTATTGTACGGTGAGAATAGTCCTGGCTAATTCTTCTTTTATGGTTTGAGGAAGGATTCGAAAAACAGTGGGAGCCATCCAGTTTAGATAAACTAAAAACCACTCTAAACTTGCAAGAGCATCATGCTAAAGTGTTTTCTTCTCTCTCTCCTAATTGCAGCGACCCTGAAAATGACTGGACTTAAGTTACTTTTAGAAAAGAATATACTGACGGGGCCAAACTATAAAGATTGGCTGCGGAATGTCAAAATGGCCTTGACCTATGACAAATTGGGGTACGTCCTCACCGCTACGGCCCCTGCTGTCCCTGGTCCCAAATCCAGCAATGCGGATAAGGAAATCCGCAAAACCTGGGATTTAGATTGCGCGAGAGCCAAGTGCATCGTGCTTGCCTCTATGAACAACGAACATCAGAGGAGGCACGAGGATATGTCTCTAGATGGCATATTTCTCCATACAAAGGAACTTTATGGAGAGCAATCTCGTATTGCAAGATACGAGACCTCGAAGAAATTATTTCGAGCGAGGTTGGCTGTCGGGTCATCGGTAGGTGAACATGTCCTACAGATGATCGGCTATATTGAGGAGCTCGCAGACCTTGGGACGACTTTGGATAATGAGCTCTATACAGACCTTATTCTCCAGTCCCTTCCTCCTACCTACGCCCAGTTTATCCTCAACTTCAACCTTCAAGGAAAAGAAGTTGAACTTGCGGAACTCCTGAACATGTTAAGGAGTGCAGAGGGCACCTTACAGAAGGTAAGGGAAACACCCGCTATGTTTGTTGGCGGTTCATCTTCTTCAGGGTCCAAGGCTAGGGCCAAAGGAAGGAAGAAGAAGGCCGCACCCAAACCTAGAGGAGGTGTTAGTAAGGTGGGAAAGAAGGGAAAGAAAAAGCTTGCAGTACCGGTAGTTGGCCAGGATGAGTGCTTCCACTGTCACAGGAAAGGGCACTGGAAGAAGGATTGCAAGGCGTGGAACGCCAAGAACCAGGAACCGAAGCAAGCTGTGGCTTCGACTTCAGGTGTGTTTGTAATTGAGAATTGTCTGTCAATCAACTCTACTTCCTGGGTATTGGATACCGGATCAGGATCTCATATTTGCAATTCATTGCAGGCACTGAGAAACCGTAGAGTGCTGAAGGAAGGTGATATGATCCTCAGGGTTGCTAACGGAGCTAGCGTAGGAGCTGCGTCCGTCGGGGATTATCACCTAGGATTGACGAGTGGACACATTTTGGTTTTACATAACTGTTATTTTGTACCAAGCTTAACGTGTAATATCATATCAGTTTCCTTGTTATCAAATAAAGGTTATGATTTCACGTTTGTAAGAGATGTTGTTAACATCCACCTTAATCATGGTTTGATTGGGTCCGGTACTCTAAATAACGGCATATATGTTTTAAACCAACTCCAAATTTTCAATGTCCAGAACACACTAAAAAGAAAGTCTCCAGATTTAAATAAAGCTTTCTTATGGCATTGTAGACTGGGTCACATCAATGAGAGAAGGTTGACTAAGTTGCATAGAGAAGGATATTTAGACTCGTTCGAATATCAATCTTATGACACTTGTCAATCTTGTCTCAAAGGAAAGATGACAAAGACTCCATTTACTGGACAAGGAGTAAGAGCGAGCGAGCTCTTAGGACTCATACACAGTGATGTATGCGGTCCAATGTCTACACATGCGAGAGGTGGTTATTCCTACTTCATTACTTTTACAGATGATTTCTCTAGGTTTGGACATGTCTTCTTGATGAAGCATAAATCCGAGGCCTTTGAGAAATTCAAGGAATACAAGAGTGAAGCGGAAAACCAAACAGGCAAAAGTATTAAGACACTAAGATCTGATCGAGGTGGAGAATACTTAAGTGCCGAGTTCCTAGGTTACCTAAAAGAGAAAGGAATTCTCTCTCAACTTACTCCTCCATACACTCCACAGCATAACGGTGTATCGGAGAGACGGAATCGAACCCTATTGGATATGGTACGATCCATGATGAGTAATGCTGAGTTACCGCGATCTTTCTGTGGTTATGCGCTAGAATCAGCGGCATATCTTTTGAACAGAGTTCCAACCAAGACTGTGCCTACCACACCATATCAGATGTGGAGTGGGAAGAAACCCTATCTTCAGTACCTGAAGACATGGGGATGTCCAGCTTTTGTAAAAAAGCAGCATCCGGACAAGCTCGAGGCACGCTCAGTAGAGTGTAAGTTTGTGGGATATCCAAAGAACTCTCATGGATATTGTTTCTATTACGCAGAGGAACAAAAGGTTTTTGTTTCTCGTCATGCCCGCTTCTTAGAAACTGAATTTTTGGAAAATCAGAAGAGTGGGAGCGTAGTAGAACTGGAAGAAATTCCAGAACCACAAACTGCTACTGAAAGTTTGGTAGAACCAGAGGTTCAAGAAGAACAGAACATTCCCGCACCCCTCCGCAGGAGTAGTAGGCCGTCTCATCTGCCTGAGAGATACTACGGTTTTCTCATAGATGGGGATAGAGAGGATTGCATCATAGATGATGATGAACCTACTGACTTCCGGCAGGCCATCCAGAGCGGCGACTCGGTACGATGGCTAGATGCAATGCGGACCGAAATGGAGTCCATGTACACCAACAAAGTATGGACTTTGGACTTTGCTCCAGATGGGGTAAAACCCATAGGATGCAAATGGATCTTCAAGAAAAAGATTGGTGTAGATGGACAGGTGGAAACCTATAAGGCTAGACTTGTTGCAAAGGGTTTTCGTCAAAGACCTGGTTTGGACTATGAAGAAACCTTTTCTCCAGTAGCTATGCTCAAATCCATTCGGGTCCTTCTTGCTATTGCTGCCTTCCATGATTATGAAATCTGGCAGATGGACGTAAAGACGGCTTTTCTGAATGGAAATTTAGAAGAGAGCGTCTATATGGATCAGCCAGAGGGATTCAATCAGAGTGGGAGCAGCGGGAAAGTATGCAAGCTGCTTAAGTCCATTTATGGACTAAAGCAGGCATCGCGGAGTTGGAACATCTGTTTTGATGAGACAGTCAAAGAATATGACTTTGTCAAAAATCCAGATGAACCGTGCATATATAGTAAAGTTGTGGCCAGAAGTGTCGTATTCCTCGTCTTGTACGTGGATGACATTCTATTGATAGGAAATGACATTCCTATGCTACAATCTGTCAAAGGATTCTTGTCACACAGGTTCTCCATGAAAGACCTGGGTGATGCCTCGTACATTCTGGGGATCCGGATCTATCGTGATAGATCCAAGAGGATGTTGGGACTTTCGCAGTCCAGGTATATCGACACTATACTGAAAAGATTCAGTATGGAAGATTCTAAGCGCGGTAATCTACCGGCTTGTCACGGAATCACCCTCTCCAAAGAGATGTCTCCCAAGACTGATTTGGAAAGGGAACGCATGTCTATTATACCCTACGCTTCTGCGGTAGGCTCTATAATGTATGCGATGTTGTGTACCAGACCAGATGTAGCTTACGCACTGAGCGTGGTAAGCCGGTATCAGTCTGACCCAGGGGAGAAACACTGGATAGCAGTAAAGAACATTCTCAAGTACCTGAGGAGGACTAAGGAGATGTTCTTGGTTTACGGCGCTAAAGACCTCAGGTTGGAGGCCTTTGCTGATTCCGGCTTCCAGAGTGATAAGGACGATTCCAAGTCCATGTCGGGTTATGTCTTTACCCTCAATGGAGGGGCGGTGTGCTGGAGGAGCTCCAAGCAGGACACCGTTGCTGACTCGACGATGGAAGCGGAGTATATAGCTGCTTGCGATGCCGCAAAAGAAGCAGTCTGGATGAAGAAGTTCCTAACAGAACTTCAGGTGGTTCCTACCATAGTTGATCCAATACCTCTGTATTGCGACAACAACGGAGCTATAGCTTTAGCGAAGGAACCAAGGTCCCATCAGAAGTCCAGACACATCTTGAGGCGGTATCACCTGATCAGGGAGATCATTGATCGTCGGGAGATCGAGGTTCGGAGAGTTGCTACTAAAGAGAACATTGCTGATCCATTCACGAAGGCCCTACCTCAGATTCAGTTCGAGAGGCTACTCGAGATCATCGGTCTGCGATATGCCAGTACATGGCCCTAGTGCAAGTGGGAGATTGTTAGTGTTTATGCCCTAGAAGGCCATTACTGTATCATACTAGCTTGTATATTACTTAATGGAAGCTTGGGATATTCACATGTATATAACAGTCTTGCTAAACATGGTAGTATGCTACTTGGTTTTTCTATCTTAATATGTGAGTGTACGTATTGATAGAGCTCTTAGGATCTTGCTTGTCTACCAGCGTTGTGATGGCAGTCACACTAGTGGGGGCTGGGTAGTCTACAAGCACATCCTTATTCAGGTCCCTGGTCGTTGGATTATCGAGACAGAGCATCGATACTCCGGAGTAGACTGGTGTGTACGCTTCTCATCCCAGTTGGGGAGATGGTCTGTCCCACAGCCGTCAGTACGTCGTACTGGAGATAGTATACAGGTGCTCGTTAGGTTACGGGTACACCGGACATGACTCACGGGGAACTGTTGGTTGGTTTGATACCAGTCGTCAGTGAGCAGTTCCCAGGTGACATGAGTACAGCGTAGTCCGCAGATTTGACACTGCTACTTCGCCTCGAGTGTGTCCCACTGTTCTTAGATTGCTACCCTACCACGGCTCAAAGGAGTCGTGCAAACAGGTAGCAGTTGGGTGCAGTCCCGAGCACTTGGAGGCAGTGGCGGTTAGACAGGATTCGTCCCTCCCGGTATTGGGAGTAGATATCGTGCTGTGTCAGAGAGCCATTACGCAAAGTCCCTGGCCAGGGCAAGCGAGATTTACTGGTAGGTTCCAGTAGTTTCTCAGGGTGTAATGGGCTTCACTCCGACACGACTTATACCGCTATTAGAAGACTGACGCTTGCCGCCCCCCTAGGCCCGATATGCGATAGTCTTGGACGAACGGACCGGACAGTATGGAGATTGTCACATCAGACTCAGTAGGAGTTCGGATGGGTTTTCTCATCGGCCTTCTTATCGACAACTACCTGGGGACCGTTACGTACAGCTAGTGCCGCTTGCGGTCTGTGGTTAAACCCACTGCCAGCGTAGTAGTCGAGTCTCTAGAGTCCCACACAGAGAGTTTCCTACTCCAGGCGAAACGATATAGAGGTTGCATGGTTTTGCGACAAAGGGTTCGGACGCATACGTGCGTTTACGCGCGTACGACTTTCGGACAGTTTTTACCAGTCGGCTTTGGTTTAAGCCAGTTACTGGTATCCGGTTATTGGATTTTTACAGTCTAAAGTTTTTCCGTATTTTTACGGATCGGAGGGCGTTCTCGTAATTGTTCGAGAAGCTTCTAGAAGATGGTGACTAAGGAGGGTTATGTGTCATATTCATTAAATGAGGTTATGAGTCATGGTGGTGATTCATTCATTTCATTAATGCACATTTATTGCTTAATGACTCATGCTAATGAATCACCACTAGATATTTTATGAAGCATGATTTATCATCACTCTTTATTCTTTTCTCATTATTAGAAAATGCTTCATAATATATTATGATAGACTCTCTCTCATCTCATTATCATATCTCACATTCTCTCTCCTCAAGCTCTCATCTTCAAACCCTAATCCTTACACCTCATGAGTTGAGATCAAAGGATTAGTTAGACTAAACAATCCATAACCATCACTCTATATCATCCTTTCATCTTTGATTAGCAATCAAAGTTGATTAGTTACCTCAAGTTAGAGGTTTAGCTTGGAGTTTTGCTCTCGGGTGGATCGTCTACTACCTAGAGAAGGCCGAGGAGAACAAGGAGATCGTAAAGACGAAGGACTAGTATCGATAGGTATAATCCCTTAACACTATAGTTTAGTATAGCTATGTGTTCGGTTATTAGTTGTTTAGCTTCGATTTAAGCGGTTAGTCGATGTTCGTTCTTTAAACTTGATCGTTTTTGAAAATTCCGCCTCCCCACAAGTACTGGGGTGTACTACATCGACTTACAGTTTGTGACTTATCGGTTTCATTGTAAGCAATATATTTTATGTACTGACGTCGCATTATTACACCCTTGCAGGAGTCCTTTTTGATCATCTGTATCAGGTGCTGAACCCACATTTCTCCTTCCATTCGGAGATTGCTTCATCTAGTGGTGTTGGAGAGTACAGTCTCTAGCTAATATCTTCTCCTTTCTTTTACGGGCAGCCAATTCGTTGCTAATTCTTTTTTTCCTTGACTGCAACATTACGGATTGAAGGAGGGGATGAAAGAATAGTTGCGCCACCAAAACTTCCGACCTTGCCACCTGTCGCAGCCGGTATAGTAGACTTCATCGCTCATGTGACTTATTTATTTTGCGAGTTAGATTTTAACCGTAATTCATTTTGCAGCAGTCGCACCGGTTCCTGCTCTCTTTGAATCTTGCATACTAATGCTAGCAGGACCATTTTCCAGACGTTCATCTTCTAAGGGCGCTGCGACCAGCCTGCGTATGTTGAGCAAATCCGTTGAGGAGCTTGACGCGGAGATCCATGCACTTGCTGCAGATTTTGCTGCCGATGTTAATCCTATGCTTGCGATGCTCGTGAACTTCTATAGCGAGGGCGTCGTTGAGTCTTGGGTTAATCAATGAAGGAAAATTGAGACCGCCTGCATGAGCTTGAGTTCGGACGTCCTGCTCCTGTGGTCCTGGCTGTGAACTCCCAACGGGCTGCGTGGGTCGAGCAGAGCACTCCCTACCTCCGTCATCTTGAACAAGAAGCGGCCTTGAAGCGTAAGGAGCGCGAGGAGACTTCAAGCGAATCTGCCCAGTTGCACGCTCAGGTTGACGCAAATGCTGTACAGCTGAAAGCTATCTTTGAGGGCCTTCTACAATGTATTTCTGACGGGCTAACGCTGAGGCAGAAGCTCGACCTCACCAAGCGAGATACGCTGAGTCGTGAGGTAGCTCAGCGGGTCATCGATGAGAAACTTTCATCTTATTTATAGCAACGGGCTCAGGTTGAAGCGGAGTTGGCCGCGGCAGCTGACCGTGAAAAGGGGCTGAGGGGAGTGCGCGAGCAACTGACTGGTTTATTGAAAACGTCCCCTCCACTAGTTGTTTTTGTACCTATTATCATTTGTAATTTTTTTGTTTTGAATAAAATTGTATCCATTTTTTTATTCTTTCGTATGATATATCTTGTACCCAATCGAATTTATGAATAAAAGATACATTTCTTTCGTACTATCTTGTGTTACCTTTTGCTTTCTTCTCTTTATCTTTGTTGCTGGCATGTTACTTTAGCAAGCGTAGCCTGTAGATGATAGAGAACATTTCATCTTGAACTCTTTATAGGGTAGTGATGGCTTAGGAAACAGGGTAAGGATCTGTCACCTAAGACTTTTCAATTTTATGAGCCATGAGGGTCTCATAAAGACTTTTCTCCCTACGAGTCGAGAGGATCTCACAGGTGTATTTTCTCCTTAGGAATTGTAAGGATTCCTAAGTGCATTTTCTTTTGAGAGTCATAAGGATCTCACAAGAGAATTTTCTCCTTATAAGTCGAGAGGACTCGTAAGTGAATGTTTCCTTTCTTGTCGGAGAGTATGGCCCGTAGAAAATCTACCTTGATCTTTTTGCGAGGCAATGATGGCTTGAGAGACAGGGTTAGGATCTGTCACCTAAGACTTTTAAACTTTATGAGCCATGAGGGTCTCATAAAGAATTTTCTTCCTACAGGTCGAGAGGATCTCGTAGGTGTGTTTTCTCCTTAGGAATCGTGAGGATTCCTAAGTGCGTTTTCTCTTGAGAGTCGTAAGGATCTCACAAGAAAATTTTCTCCTTACAAGTCGAGAGGACTTGTAAGTGGTTGATGAGTTGACTTGCTCCCGAATCAAAGAATTGCTTTGACGGGGAAGTCGAGGGTTGACTTTATCCGTATTTCACGGAGTCAGGGGTTGACTTTATCCATATTTCACGGAGTCAGGGGTTGACCTTATCCGCATTTCACGGGGTCAGGGGGTTGACTTTAGCCGTGTTCCCGGAACTGGGAACTTTGCCTCGGCTCTGCTTTGCTGACGTTGTATATTCCTGCAGAGACACTGATTTCTCTGCGGGTCAGCGCGAATCGAGATGTTCTCGTCAAGGACGCTGATTTCCCTGAATCGAGGTATTTGCCAAGGACGTTGATTTCCCTGGGGGTTGAGATGAGTCGAGGTATTCCTGCAATGACACCGATTTCCTTGTGGGTCGACGCGAATCAAGATGCTCTCGCCAAGGACACTAATTTTCTTGGATTGAGAGGAATCGAGGTATTCCTGCAAAAACACTGATTTCCTTGCGGGTCGACACGAACTGAGATGTTCTCGTGCAGGATGCTGATTTCCCTGAATCGAGATTTTTTGCCAAGGACACTGATTTCCTCGGAGTTGAGACGAATCGAGGTATTCCTGCAAACTGCAAAGACACTGACTTCTCTACGGGTCGACGCGAATCGAGATGCTCTCGTCAAGAATGCTGATTTTCCTGAATCGAAGTATTTTACCAAGGACACTGATTTCCTTAGAGTTGAGACGAATCAAGGTATTCCTGCAAAGACACTGACTTCTCTGCGGGTCGACGCGAATCGAGATGCTCTCGTCAAGGACGCTGATTTCCCTGAATCGAGGTATTTTGCCAAGGACACTGATTTCCTCGGATTGAGATGAATCGAGGTATTCCTGCAAAGACATTGCCTTCTCTGCTGGTCGACGCGAATCGAGATGCTCTCGTCAAGGACGTTGATTTCCCTGAATCAAGGTATTTTGCCATGGACACTGATTTCCTCGGATTGAGACGAATCGAGGTGTTCCTGTAAAGACACTGATTTCCTTGCAGGTCGATGCGAATCGAGATGCTCTCGTCAAGGACGCCGATTTCGCTGAATCGTGATATTTGCCAAGGATACTAATTTCCTTGGATTCAGACGAATCGAGGTGTTCCTGCAAAGACACTGATTTCCTTGCGGGTCAATGAGAATCGAGATGCTCTCGTCAAGGACGTCGATTTCCCTGAATCGAGGTATTTTCCACGGACACTGATTTCTCGGATTGAAACGAATCGAGGTATTCCTGCAAAGACACTGATTTCTCTGTGGGTCGACGTGAATCGAGGTGCTCTCATCAAGGACGCTGATTTTCCTGAATCGAGGTTTTGCCAAGGACACTGATTTCCCTAGGGTTGGTTGACTTGTTTCCGAGACGGAGCATTGATCTGGCAGGGAAGTCATTAGTTGACTCTAGGTTGTCTGTGGACCGTAGAGTCTTGGAACTAGGGACTTTGTCGTGGCTCCGTTTGGTGATATTGCGTCCGAACTATTGGAATGAGGAGGATCACCGTTGTTGATTTTTAGGTTGTAGATGTTGCCGTTAAGATTTGGAACTAGGAACTTTGCCATGGCTCTATTTCGTTGTGTCACTTCCGTGCCCTGCTGGCATAAGAAGGAACGCTGTTGTTGATCTTCTGGGATGTAGATGTTACTGTTGAGATCTGACTTTCCCTTTTGACAGGATCTGGTGGGGGACATGAGGTTCCCTTTTCGTTTATGCCCATGGCTTGTATACACGGGTCAGTATGGACTGCCTGCAGGGCAGAAATTTCATTTTTTTATTTCTTTCCGCGATGCTCTATCATTTCAGCTTTTTATATCGCGAAAGTCGCGATTGCCCAATCGTTTCGGCTATTTTTCGTGGTGCCCAATCATTTCGGCTGTTTTTTTTACTCGCTGCTTTTTATTGCGAGTTGCTCAATCATTTCGGCTATTTTTGTATGCATATATTTTACTTGCTGATTTTTTTGCAAGTTACCCCATCATTTCGGCTATTTCATATGCATTTTTGGCTCACTGATTTTTTATCGCGAGTATGGAACTTAGAATCTGATGCCAGTCTTAGCATCAACATCGCTGCGACTGGAATATTGCCAGGAGCGAATCATAATTTACCGTGAAAGGACTTTGGATTTGATACCGATTTAGGCATCAGCATCGCTGCAGCTGGGACATTGCCAGGAGCGAATCATCATTTGCCTTGAAAGGACTTGGGATTTGATACCGATTTAGGCATCAGCATCGCTGCAACTGGGATATTTCCAGGAGCGGATCATCATTTGCCTCTGTCAATGTCGAACAAAGGTCGCTTAGCAAACAGGGTTAAGATCCTGTCGACTAAGGCTTTTGACTTCATGAGCCGTAAGGGTCTCATAAAGGTATTTCTCCCTACGAATCATGAGGATCTCGTAACTGCGTTTTCTCCTTAGGAATCGTGAGGATTCCTAAGTGTATGGTCTCTTATAAGTCGTAAGGAACTTATAAGATTGTTTTCTTCTTATAAGTCGAGGGGACTTATAAGTGTCGTTCGCCATATGAGCATATCCCTAGTCTCTGGTGGGGCTTTGTTAGTGAAATGTTTATTCAAGCCCGTAGATTGTATACAAGGGTCGATATTGAGACGCTTGTAGGGCAATCTGGGGATTATGATGGCTTAAGAACAGGTTCAGATCCCTGTAACTTAAGGATTTTGAATCCTATGAGCCGTGAGGGTCTCATAAAAGGAATCTCCTTACGAGTCGTGAGGATCTCGCAAGTGTGATTTCTCCTTAGGAATTGTGGGGATCCCTAAGTGTGTTGCTTCCTTGTGAGTCGTAAGGATCTCACGCAGGTATTTTCTCCTCACAAGGTCAAGGGGACCTTGCAAGTGTCTTTTAACGAGATTGCGCCCTTTCGGGTTTTCACAAACTCACTGGTAGTCCTGCTGTTTTTACTCATGGAGCCCTTTCGGGTTTTCATCCGTGCCCATCTCGTTTATGGACGTACCGTTTTTTTACCACGTTTGCCTGAGGATGCCGCGGGTTGGTAGTAGTTTAACGACGTTTCGGTCATGCGTTCATAGGTCCGAGATTTTTCGGGCAACGTAAAATTACGAAGCTAGATTTTCTCGTAAATCTTCGCATCTTTTTGTTGGAGATAGTGCCCTCAAAGTCAATTATTGGATCGCAGGTACGTGATTGCAATGATTGAGGCAGGACCTATACCGATATGACAGTCTTGCTCGAGATGATAGTATGCTATCTGGTTTTTCTTTATCATCGTATACATGCTTTAGTTCACTATTGCATGATGATAGAGCCCATAGGATTCTTACTTGACTACCAGCAGTATGATGGCGATCATATACGTGGGAGCTGAGGTCTGTAAGCACATCCTTAAAGTGTCCCTAGTCGTGGGAGTTTCGAGACAGGGCATCGATACTCCAGAGTAGACAAGTGTATACAGTCGAGACCCCGACGAGGGGCGGTGGCCGGTCTCACAAACCATTGGTGTTAGTTGGTTCACCTAAGAGGTATACAGGTGCTCATTGGGTTATGAGCACACCGGACAGGACTCGTCGGGAATCTGCTAGTTGGTATTATACCTAGCGTCAGATAGCAATTCCCTGGTGACATGTGTACAGGTTAGTTCATCGACCTGAAGTCGTCATTTGTCTCGTGTGAGTTCCCACTGTGCTTTGATTTCTACCCTACCACGGCTCAAAGGAGTCGTGCATACAGCTCTTTTTTGGGTACAGTCCCAAGCCACATAGAGGCAAGTGAGCGGATCGGCAGGGGATTCGTCTCTCCCGGTATTGGGGGTGAGATCGGGCTGTGTCTAGGAGAGCCATTACACAAAGCCCTCGGCCGAGGCAGGAGATTTACTGGTAGGTACTCCAGTAGTATCTCAGGGTGCTTTGGGCCACTCTCTGACACGACTTATACCGCTATTGGGGGTCTGACGTTACTAGCCTCCTAAGCAGATATGCGATACTCATAGACGAACGGACCGGACTGTATGTATATTGTCACTGTTAGGCTCAGTAGAGTTTATGGATGAGTTCGCTCGTCAGCTTCCCTTCTAATCAATACATAGGCAACCGTTATGTACAGCCAGTACCTTTGACGTGCTAGTGGTTATACCCATTGCCTGTGTGTTGATGAGTCATTAGAGTCCCCCATAGACGCTTTCCCAAGTTCGGGCGAAATGTTGTAGAGCCCATATGGTTTTATGGTAAGGTTCGGAAAATGCACGTGCGTTTTCGCACGTGTCATATTTCGGGCTGATAATACTAGTCGACTTTGGTTTAAGCCGGATCCGAGTATTATGCTGTGTAGATATAATATCTTTGTCTCAGCTGCAGTTGTATTCGGTCGTAATACAAATGCGGGTATGTTTATACTGCTACCGGGTTATCCTGAAATTCGTTTCAGGATCACTTTTGGAAGTTGCTAGTTTCCAGTTTTCTATCATCCGTATTTAACATTCGGTTAAAAATGGATTTATCTTTTCTTGAGATGAGTGTGGAAGTTTCTAGATGGTGACTAGGATGGTGACTAGGCTTGTGAGTCATTAGTGCATTGATTATTGCATTAATGGTTTTGGTGACTAGGTTGATGATTCATCCTTTGCTTTAAATATGTTCATACAAGGTGTATCATGACTCATTCTTTCATTCATGGTAATGGTCACCCCCCTCTCCTACACTCACCTCCCTCATCCTCTATATATGGCCGGCCCTCCCCTCCATTTCTCACGGACTCACTAGGGAAAAGATTATGACAGATTTGTGTATGGAAATTTCGTATAGCTCAAATTCTTATCACTCGATTCCAAAAAAGGCAACTTCATTAACCATTCGTCCATAGCTTTGGACGTAACGAGACAAAGTGTTCTTCTCATTCTCTACATCAATCTTGGTCATCTCTTTTAGCAAACTTGATGATCGAGTTGCCTCGGTTCAGAGGCGGGAGCCCGTTTAAAGATCCGTCGATGTGGTGCCACCTGGATGAGAAGACTGGAGATTCAGGAAATCGGAGCTGCCGCAACAAAGCGTGGGATGATGGTTGAAGACCGAAGGACTCGGATCGTTCGGTATAACATTTCTACCCACTTTGTAGTTTGTTAGTTTAGCTTTAATGGCCGATCCGGGTTATAGTACGCGATAGCTCAAGTTGTAAAAAGTTTTTGTTCCGCATTTGGCGTCTGTTAGACGGCCAGGGCGCTACCGTGGATTTACACTTTTATGTCGGAGGTGGATTTCTTGAAGAGAGGGCTAGGGGATTTCTTCGTCAGAGTCGCTTCCAAAGGTAATAACTTGCGATCCCTTAGTGTCGATTATGTGACAGTTGCTAGCAGCTCTTTTGCGCTCATCTGTCGTGTTTTTCTGTCCCCGACGAGCCTTGCGCTTCACTCGTTGAACGTGTTATCGGTGGGCAACATATTCCTGCCATCAGTTTTTAAAGGCTATGCACTCCTCGGTATGGTGTGCAATCTTCTGATGGTATAAGCAGAAGTTAGGATTTATGTCCGCTTCATCAAGAGGTATACCGCCAGGAGGATTTCCTGTGAAAGAGGGCAACTTCATTCCTATTGAAAGGGTCTTAGCGAATTGTTTCCTTACTTTAAGCTTGCTTTTGCTAGCGATAAGGATGCTTCGATCCGGTTGGGGTGCCTCGACCTTTTCATTCCGTCGTCGGCGTTTGGCTTTTTCGAATATAGCCATTTCGCGCTCCCGATCAGCTTTGTTTTACAGAAGAGCTTCGTTCAGGAATGCGTCAATCATTTCGTCTGATAGTCTTAGAAGTTTCGGCTCGGGATCTGCCCCCAGTTTCTCTGCATCTAGAGCTTCTTCAGCGTTTATTAACGAGTGAGAGATCATGTGGCAGCTTTCCACATAATCTTCAGGTTCATCTGACGAGTCATCTCCGTTGTCATCCTCTCCGTCCTTAAGGACATGGCTAAGAAACTCTTGAAGTGTGATCAGGGTTCGCGCCTTCTGGTTATATTCCTCCAGCGCGTCAATATGTTTTTTCAGATCCGTGCGCTTGTCATCAAACTGAGCGGGCTTTTTGATCTTCTTCTTTTTCTTCGAAGACTTTGACGGCTGGGCCCGAATGTTTTGTCCACCATCACTATTAACTCCCAATGTTGGGTGTGGTTTCAGCATCCCCTTGATGATCTAGGGCTCTAGCGGGCTCTTCCACCTGATCGCCGGACATGTTTGAAGATCTTTGTTTCCCCAATTAGAGCAAAGCTCTGTTCAGAATTCAAAATTTGAATTAAATCTGTGCTTTTATAAAAGTGCTGCGCTACAACTAGCGCACCCCGTGCAAAGCGCATAGGCGCTAGCGCTAGACGCGCTACGCTACAAGTAGGGCACCACGTGCAAAGCACATGTGCGCTAGCGCTAAGAGCGCTGCGCTCCAAGTAGTGCACCATGGGCAGAGCGCATAAGCGCTAGCGCTGGAACTAAATGTTCCTTACCGTTGGATCAAATATCCAACGGATATGATTAAATCATCAATTAACAAGAATGAAATTCTGTTGAATCTTTCCAAATAGAAAAGATTATGCCCTGAATTTGGAACACCGTTGGATCAATGATCCAATGGTAAATAAAAATTAACAAAGACAGAATAAATTCTGCATAGAAAGATTTCCCAATCTTGGTAAAAAAACAAGAAGATTATCTTCTGTAAACTAGAAGCCCTTGAATCAAAGATCCAACGATCAGAAATTCCCCAAATCAATTGAAGAAAAGAACTCCTTAACTGATTGAACAAACCATCTTGCCCTATATAAAGGCCCCCAGACTTCAAGTCTAAAAAAGTGGAACCCCCCCATAAACTTTGAGAAAATCTCAAGAAGAAGAAAAAGCTCTCGGCAAAAGAAAATTCTTTTCAAGGTAAAAAAGAATAGAAAGATGAAATCGTCTCAATATAAAAAGAAGTATTTACTTCTTTCACAGATCATAGATCTATAAGACAAATTGTCTTTCACAAAAGAGATTATGAACATTTTATTATAAAGGGGGGAGAATTATTCAATTCTCTTAGGATCACAGAACCATACAGGCAAAGCCTTTCATAAAAAAGAGATTGAAATATCTCCTATAAACTAAGAACTTTGTTCTTAGAATCTTGAGACAAAGTCTCCTATCAAAGAAAAGATAATTTTCAGAGCGCAAAGTTAACCTAAGAAGAGCCTTAGCGCCCTTAATCTAAGAAGAGTCTTAGCGCTCCTAATTTAAAAGTGCCTTAGTGCTCTACTTTAAGCGCAAAGCGCTGCAGTGCCATAGCGCTTTAAACACAGCACACTGTGCTCATTGGCTAGCGCTCAGCGCAAAGCGCGCTACGTGCTCCTCACGTGTGCGTTGCATTTCTAAAAGCGCTTCGCGCTCATTATATGGCACCCGCGCCAAACGCTTCAACGCTTCAACTCTAGCGCATCAGCGCTGTACATCTAGCGCTAAGCGCATCAGCGCTCTTCATTTAGCGCAAAGCGCTAAGTGTATTAGCGCTTCATATCTGGCGCAAAGCGCATTAACTCTTTAACCATGGCACACTGCGCTCATCGACTGACGCTAGTGCCAAGTGCGCCACATGTTTTTATGTGCGCTTGGACAGAACATAAACTGTTCTTTGAATAAACCTGGAGCTATGATAAATGCACAGCATTCAATTAAAGACAAAATATTTCCAGAGACCAAACCAATGCTTAGCATTTTTAAGGGGATTGGACTCAAACAAACACCTGATAACTCAAAAACAAATGTTGAACATTGTAATTGAATGGACTTAGCCCAAATTGGCCATAAGTCCTCAATTCAGATTAATTGAGTTCATATGCTCATAAATCATAGATCTCAGTCCCAATTGGACTACAGGTCTCTCAACCCACATCGGTTTAAGGGTACATCTCTGAACTCCTTTGATATTTGTTATTGTAATCCTTCAACATCTTCAAAGAGGTGACGGGTCCCGATAACCATACATTTCATGAACTGTAGGGTCCTTAAGCCCATGGACTATGATTTCCTTAACCTTGACTGTGAGGTCTTTAAACTCACGGACTAAGATGTCCTTAACTTTGACTGTGATGTCTTTAAACTCACGGACTACGATGTCCTTAACCTTGGACCGAGATGTCCTTAACTAACATTGGACCGTAATGTCCTTAAACTAATTATCGACCGTAATGTCTCTAAACTAAACAATAGAGCCCAAATGCTCTCTTGTTAGATCTAAACGATCCCGTTAAGTTGATCTTAATCTAAAATTAGACTAACGTATCATTAACATACGTTTAAGTTGATCTTAGTCCTAAATGAGACTAACGTATCCTTAAACCCAACACCCATACCCAAATCTAAAAAGATACGGATTTGGACTAATCCATACCCTACGGGCGACAACATAAATTAGTCTTCGTATACAATCCACGGGCAACCAAAAAACAAAACAAACACCCACGATACGAAGTGACCATCTGGAGAAGGAGAAAGTGGTTACCGCGATGCGGTAGCGTAATTAACTGCAGGGGCTTGCGCCTGCAGGGAAGAGCGTCCCCACAATCAAAAACCCCTTAACGAGGGGGAATCTGACAAAATCTGCTATATCGGCCGCATCCGTTTAAACCTTCAATACCAGGTGCCATAAATCAACTTGGCATCTTCAGAGAGGTGGACGGATAGCACCAATTAGCATCTGCCCTCGAAATTCAAGCCCGGATGTCCCAACTTCCCGGTCGCGTCTTTCGGCGGGGAACAGATTCTGGCACGCCCGGTGGGACCTTTTCCTCTTTCCACTCCACACTTCGTATGTCGTGTTTGCGAACGAATCGCGGTTTGATATGGTTGCCCTTGGGTTCGAGGTACTAAGATTTGGTGTCTTACTCCGTGCAGAAAACAGAAGATCAATGGCTTCAACCTGCACTAACTGCAACTGCAACTCTCGCTCCGTCCCGTCCGGAGGAGTGACTTACGGGCCCCAAGCTGCCTCCATCTTCGCTATGCCAGTGGAACAAGTCACTCAGGCCGCCACTGGATTGTTCTTCGGGACCATGCTCCCGCCAACGAGCTTCAGCGGTCCTGTACCAACACAAGAAGCTCAGAAGAAGTCGGTCTTTGATCGGCTTACAACTACTGCGGCCCCTCTTAGCGAGTCGTCCAGCTCAAATGCTTCGGCCTTTGACAGACTAGGCCAAAGCTCAGTTGGGCCCATGAAGAAGCTCGCGATACCAGAAAGGGTTATCCCAAAAAGATTGCCATCCCTGCTCCCGAAGTCGTCAAGGCGGCTTCTCCTGCCAAAGGGTCGGTCTTCACAAGACCGACTATTTCAACTCCTGTTCCAGGCGAAATCGTTAAGGTTGCTTCCCCTACTCGGAAGTCTGCCTTCGATAGGTTGGACATTACTTCTCGGCGGACGTCAGTCTTTAAAAGGCTGACACCGGCGACAACTCTCCGCCAAGACAGGGGGCATGACGAAGCCATCCCCATAGCTGAACCAACTCCATCCGCTCGACATGCTCAACATCGCCACTGGCGCCGAGTAAGGAAGGCTGGGGGCAGCTCCCCTTTTGGACTAACTCCGCCAGCTCCCATGGTGGAAATCAATACTGTTGTTCCAACTAGGAACAGCTTTGAACCGCTTAGGAGGGTTCGCAAGAACTCTCCAACTGCCGTGCTGAAAAGATCTCCTCCACCTGTGGAGATTGCTACCGAAAAGAAGCCGGAGCAGCCTCCTTAGCGGTTATCTTCCAAAATTTATAAAGTCTGGTGACAGGTCTAGGAATCGGTGATTGACCAAGACTACTCTCGCAGGCCAAAGAAGCTTAAAGCTCAGCAAGAAAAGAGCCATCCCGTGGTACTACAGAAGATGTCATCTGTCTGGGTGCCCGCTGTAACGGCTCCCTCAACGTCAACCGCTCAAAAGAGAAGGAGGCCGGAGAAGGCCACCGTGACCGCAGCAAACCGCAAGGACGCTGAATCTAAACGCCCCAAGTCTGGGGGCATGGTGACACATACCATTTATATGGCTTCTGGAAAAGAAGAAAGCCGTGCTTCTACGGGTCATCGACCGCTTACTCGTTCGATAACGAAGGCTCAGGAACAACAACAACAGAAAATTCAGGAGATGCTGACTGCAATGACCGCACTCACTGGGCCGATAGAAAATCCAAAGACCTCAGAGCAACATCGGGAACAAGAAACTGATACTGAATTCCTCCGAAGAATGCTCGAGAGGAAAGAAAAAGAGGACGCGGAACAGGCAGCCAATATCAAACGAATGGCTCTTTTGTTCCAAGACATGGCTGGGATAATGTTACAGCCGGAACCTCCAGCTGAAGACCCTCTGATCATCGTTGAAAACGACAGAGGGGAGACATCAAACCCTCCTCAGGCTCTTTCAATAGCAAAAGAAGAGACAATCTCTAAGGCCGCCTTGGACAACTACATCGCTCAGCAAATACGAGCTCACCAAACGAATGAAGCGGCCGGCCAAATTGTTAAAACTGGGTGGCCATATCCAGGCTGCTATGACCAAATAAGGTACCCGCCAGGATATACGATCCCTAAATTTCATGTATATAAAGGGACGGGAAATCCGCATCAACACGTCGCTCAATTCAGAGCCTTGTGCGGTAACACCGGAGGTGATGATAAACTTCTGCTTCGCCAGTTTTTTGGTAGCTTGTCAGAGACGGCGTTCGAGTGGTATTCAGAGCTTCCCAACGACTCCGTCAAAACTTTTGCAGAGATGGAGCTACTATTCACCCAACGTTTCACGAGTGCTAGTGAACGCACCCCAACAACGGCATTGATCAATACCAGGGTGAAACCTGGTGAGACATGGGTTCAATACACAATACGATGGCGAAATTTATGGTCGAAATGTGAGCAGCGCATCGAAGAAGTGCCGGCAGTGGGCATGTTCATGGGCACTCTTGACCCTCAAGCAACTATTTCCCAATTCATGATGTTCTTCAAGCCGACCATGTTCCAGGCCTTGATCGACAAACTGGCCCAAATGGACCAGATGGGTCATAGACCGTCTCATTCGAAGCCGGAGACGCGGAATGAAAAAGGGAAAGGGAAAGGGAAAGGGAAAGCGACCTTCGTCGCCAATGCTCAACAGCAGCCCAGTGGTCCAAAATTAACGGATCGACTAGACGAGAGACGACGATACTATAATGAGTAAATGAAGCGCCCTTATTCATTATCCTGGAACAAAACGAGGAGATTGTTTGAGCAGGCGGTGTGCAACAGGCTCATCAATCTGCCGAATCCAAAATGACCATTGCAACCTGGTGAGGCTAATAGTCCCGATTATTGCCCCTACCATCAAACGGTAAGCCATCCAATTGAACATTGCTTCGTCTTTAAAGGCTGGATCGAAGATCAATACCAACAGGGCAAATTTGCCTTATCCAAGAATTGGAAGGTGAACCCACCACAGCCACACGCTCCTATGAAGAAAGACACACCAAGGGCATCATGTTCTTTCGTAGAAGAAGCTCCATGGGAAGTCGTTCTTTCAGCCAAGACTAAAAGAATGATGAAGGATCTCCAAACGTGCCCGGCAGTCAGCTAGAAGAATCCACTGGAACCCGAGATTATCGAGGGAGTGCTGAAGCCGCGCCAGCCTCCAATGATTGGTAGTGATAGCCAAAGCGCTCACACCCAGCCGTCAAAGTCTTCGAAAAAGAAGAACAAGACCAAAAAGCCCGTGAAGCATGGTGACAAGCGTACGGACCTGCAAAAATAGATTGACACGCTGGAAGAATATTACCAGAAGGCACGGACCCCAGTCACACTCCAAGAATTTCTCATCCACGTCCTTGAGAACGGAAGCGATAACAATGGAGAAGACTCGTCGGATGAATCTAAAGATTATGTGGCAAGTTTCCATGTGATCTCTCACTCGTCGATAAATGATGAAGAAGTTCCTTACACAGAGAAACTGGGGGCAGATCCTGAGCCTGAATTCCCAGGGCCATCAGACGAAATGATTGATGCATTCCTGGACGAAGCTCTTGTTAAAAGCAAAGCTGCACGAGAGCGTGAGATGACCATATTTGAAAAATCCAAATGTCGGTGACTGGACGAAGGGGTTGAAACACCCCCGCCAGATCAAAGTATGTCCGCCGCAAATAAAAGCAGGTTCAAGACGAGGAAGAGGTTCGCCAAAGCCATATCGATGAGAATGAAGCTGCCACCCTCCGAAGGAAACACTCTTGGTGAAGCGAAAATACATCCTAACTACTGCTTATATCGTCGAAAGATTGCGCACCCCACCAAAGAGTGCAACGCTTTTAAAAGGTGGTGGCAGGGATATGTTGCCCACCGACAACATTTCAAGCAGATGAAACGCAAAGCTCGTTGGGAGCAAAGAAATACGACCGAGGAGCGCAAAAGAACTGCCAGCAACTGCTATATAGTTGACTATGAGGGATCGCAAGTCCTCATTTTCGGGAGTGACTCTGACGAAGAAATGACTCTTGACCCTCTCTTCAAAGAATCCACCTCGTGAAAAGAGGAAGAACCGAAGGACTGCGAGAACATTCAGCTGCGCAATCGCACGCTGCCTAAAAAGAATCTCGGACCTGCAAACAGTGGGTCAAATAGAAAAGATAAGGTAAAAGAAAAGGACCCTGAGGATATCACCCTCGATGATCGAGTCGTCGAAGAGCTGGCAGCCAAAGACCCGCCAAAGAAAAACAAGGAGGATTACAACGTTCTGGCACACCTGAGGAAGCTACCTTCACAGCTAAGCATTCTCGACACCCTTCTGCTATCCAAAGAGGCGAGAGATTCATTGATAAAAACACTACAAGAGCAAGAGCAATTCCAAGTTTTCCTCGCCGATGAAAAGATGAAGGATGAGCTGGAAGAAGTGCACACAACCTATATCAACTTCGGCGATGAAGATCTCCTCTTTGGGACATGCGAGCATAATCATCCCCTTTTTGTCTCCGGATACTGTCATGACATTAAAATAGGCAAAATCCTGGTGGATAATGGGTCGTCCGTTAATATCCTCAATGTAAATGTGTTGAAGGAAATCTGCATGAGCGTTCAACACTTCACTCATGAAAAAATCACCATCTCCGGTTTTGACTCCCAGTCGTCACGGATGCTCGGGTCTGTCATACTGACGCTGTGCTTTGGGATGCTTGTCACGGACATCAAGTTTCATGTCATTGACGCCAAGACATGCTACAATGCTTTGCTCGGAAGGCCTTGCTTACACGAGTACAATATTATCTCTTCTACACAACATCAAGTACTTCAAAGATGGTCTCGAGTACACTGTGACGGAGGAGTTGAACCCATTCCCCGTGAATGAAGTCCGAAAGTTCGAAGATGCAAAATACTTTTTACCAGACTTTGAGGACACGGAAAGATGTCACAAACCGAATAACAAAGCTATCACTACTATTCCAGTTTTCGAGAGTGATACCGAGGAGGAAGAAAAAGTAGTTTATTCAGAGCCGTCCTAATGCAACAAGCCGGGACCGTCCATCCCCATGTTGATCTTCGGCAGCGACTCGGAAGATGAGGTTAATGCTATATTTTCCGCTCAACCATCAATGCAAGCCCTCGCTAGTGATGAGTGGAGTTTGCAAATTGCCATGATTCCGTAAGAGCATTACAAAGAGCTTGACGCGATTGATACCTATAGTGTGCAAGAACTACAGACATTCTACATCCCTCCCAGACGAAAGGGTGAAAAGGCGATCCTATTCTACCGATCTGGGGAAACCAAAGTGGGGAAAGAAATTTGGCATGGCGCCGATTCTACGCTTGACAGGTTTCAGCCCATCCATTTGCCCAGATAATACACAGACGGATTAAAAAGACTGTTGAGGTGCCAAGGCATACCCTTCAAGAAAACTGCTCGACAAGCATGGTTCTATAACAAGATCTGGAACGTCCCCGGAACTCAACGAAAGTTGCCCAACGGGAGAATGGAAACGATCGGGCTTGGATATGTTCAATCCAAGAAACGGGAGCCATTCCGTGACTGCTACGTCATACATGACTTCGACGAAGAAGGAGATGCTCTGTAGGAAGAAGCTAACCCTGAACAAAAACGAGCTCCCATCGTGAAAATGCCAAGCCCGTCGTTCGAAGAACAAATGGACAAGCTTATAAGGGAAGTGGGTCGAAAGGTTTGAGACGACCATAATCGTGAAATGGCCATCTACGAGAAAGCTAGAACGCAACGCCTCCTTCCACAGGCCGCTAAGAATGACAATGCTCCTCGTCGCCAAACCGTCATGCAAAAGACCCGGCGCAGAGGCAAAAATAAACCAAAGAATGGAAAAAACGTTCGACGGTAGCATAGAAGGTCCGAGAAGCCACGCGATCAAGAATCAAGCAGCCGGGATCCGTCTCTTATAAAGAAGATGGGTCAAGAATATTCTTTTCCTCACGACAAGACAAAGAAGATATTCAATCTTGTCATGAAATACCAGATGATGACACTCCCGGAGTCCAAGCACCCCGAGCAAGCAGACGAGGTCTCTCACCCAGGCTATTATTCCTATCACCGAGCAATAGGACATTCTCTCGAAGACTGCTTCACTTTCAAGAACTGGGTTGAAGACCAATATCAACTCAATATGTTTGCTTTATCCAGCAGTTGGAGGGTAATCCCGCCGCAGAAGCATGAACCGAAAGCCCCGTATGCAGCGAAAATGGAACCAGATCAATGCCGGTCCTGGAAGCGATCTCGTACCTGCCACGTGATAACGCTGTCAGAAGAAGAGCCTGAGAATATGGATGACCTTCCCTGGTGCTTCGAAAACGATGATGGCGAGGTGATCTCAGAGTTTCCACCGACGCAAAAAGAGCTGGAAGATGGAATACATACTACTGCAGATAACGTCAAGAAAATTGATTTGGGGACGGCAAGTGACCCGCGACCGACATTCGTCAATAAGCTGTTGTCTGAAGAAAAGGTGGGTACGCTAAAGGACGTGCTCGTGCAGCATTGAGATTGCTTTGCAAGGAGCTATTCAGAGATACCGGGACTCGATCCAGAGATTGCTGTCTGCAGATTGGCGATTTCTCCGGACATCAAACCGATCAAACAAGCACCGAGAAAAATGCGGCTCGAGCTTGAGATGAGCATCAACGCCAATGTCAAGAAGCTAATCGACTCCGGCTTCATCCAAGAGGTTCAATCCTGACTGGATCGCCAATATCGTCCCGGTGATGAAGAAGAATGGGACGGTGCGCATATATGTAGATTTTCGGGATCTCAACAAAGCTTGCCTGAAGGACGACTTTCCAGTACCGGTTACCGAGCTAATGATAGACAACACCTCCACTCACGAAGTCTTCTCCTTCATAGATGGATTGTCAGGATACAATCAGATAAAGATGCATCCCGAAGACCAGAAGCATACCGCTTTCCGGACCCCTTTGGGCATATTCTACTACAAGGTGATGCCTTTCGGTCTAAAGAACGCCGGTGCCACCTATCAGAGGGCCATGACGAAGATCTTCGATGACCTCATACATTAAATCGTCAAATGTTATATCGACGACCTCGTAGTTAAAAGCCAATCATACGAAGAACATTTAGAGCATCTGAAGATCATGTTTCAGCGCCTTCAGAAATACAACTTGAAGATGAACCATGTTCATATCATAATTTTGTATTATTATATTCCCCATTCTTAGTCATTTTACAAATAAACAGGTGCTTTTGACCCATGTCTGCTACATAGTTCCAGGTTACAGGTTCTTGGAACAAAAATAGTGAAAAAGATGAAAAGACGATACAAAAGTGAGACTACGACCGATAAATGGTGGAATCTTGATCGTGCCTACATTTTGAGGGACAATGAAGATAAACGAACAAGTTCACAAAGCACACAGGCAGCACAAGGTTCAAGACTTCGACACGAAGCAAGCGGTAAAGTCCACGATATTATTCACTGTGAAAATCTGGAAGAAAACTAGAAGAAAATATAAGAAACCAAGTGAAGAAACAAGAAGCCAAAAGCAACAGAAAGAACCCCTAAAAATTTCAGCCCAAGATGCCCCCATATGGCCGCGGTCCGCAGCCAAACATGGGTCTTGGCCGCGGTTCCACGACCGTGTTGAGCCCGGGTCGGTGCGAATTCTGGCGGTGCGTCGGTGCTTTGACTAGTTTTCTTAGGGGCATATTTGTAATTGCAGATGTGAATCGATTGTAACCCTAGGGTTTCTATGCTCTATAAATAGAAACCCTAAAACCTCTTTTAGATTATGCCTCTTCTTGTGCCTCATTGTATCTATCTAAATTCAGAATTTCAATTCCTGTAAAGTATGAAGAGTGCATCAAATTAGAGTAAGTTTTATATTCTGGCCCTAGTTAATTTTATTATCTGCCCTGGTATAATTTTCCTTTCTGCCCTAGTTTAGATTTTATTCTCTGCCCTAGTTAATTAGTTAGAACATGTTAATCAATTCCCTAATGAGTGAGTAGTCTCCTCACTTGTTAGGGTTAGATTTGGTGAAGGCTTGAGAGATGAAAATCTCTCACCCCTTTCTTGCCCATCATACGTTTTTATAGGACTCCATGCATACATGCACACATTGCTCCCTACAGCACCCTATACCATGAGGTAGCGGTGATACCGTAGCATAAAAGACCGGTTGCGTATGTTTTCAATGGAGGTTAGGGTAAGAATTAAGAAAGGAAGGACAAGAACCTAGAGGAAGAAACATCGTTTCTTCCCGATGGTACTAATCTACTTTATTAATTATTACCATAACACCTCATAGATCTTAAATAAAGCATAGAAAGCGGTGAGGAATATTGATTTTCCAAACATAACCTAAACCTAACCCTAGCAAGATTTTAATCCTAGTGTAGATCAAACTTAGTTTTTAGATTTAATCAATCCGACAACAATCGGAATTAACTCGTTAGAACAAATCGAGAATACACAAAATCCTTATGGACCGACCAGTACTCACCGGCTAGCTACCAAGTGACGCCATTGTTGATTGCGGTAACAAATTTTTTGATAAATCAAATGGCGTCGTTGCCGGGGATGGCGTAGTATTTTCTTTTTGCAATTTCGGGTTAATATAAATCAAAAAAATCATAAAATTTGAAAAATAAAAAAATAATTATCTTCTTGTTATTTTGTGAAGGGTATTTTCGTTTGAATTTTGCAGGATTAAAGAACAAATTCAGATCTGGAAAAATCCAGAGAGCAAAACAGAAAAACCTAGATCTGAACAACAGAGAAGTACCTCAACAGAGCAGAAGAAGAATTTTGGAGGCCAGAGGCAACACACCGACCGCGGAACCACCGCGTTGACCCGTCTCTGACCGCGCTTCCGCCGCGGGTTGCTGACGTCAGCAACCCGAAATCCCACTGTAAGTCTCCTCTCCTTCTCTGCAACCCCAATAACTTCTCTGTAAAAAAAATTCCTTCAGGATTCTTTGCGCTAAAAATTTCTCCCCTTCTCAATAATTGATCTTGTGCAAGATTTTTTGCGCCGCGCTAAAAAAAATTTTTGTTTGCAAGTGATTGTGTTTACTGCTTTGCATATTTTAAATTGAGTTTAAGGGGCTTTTACACCAATCCAGATTGGGTGGGGATTTCATCACCCTTACCAAGACCCCAAAAATCACATAAGGCATATTGCATTGACCATCAATTAATTAAAAAAGATTAGACTCAGCCCTAAGGATTTCGTGCTCAATAGGACAAAAGAATAGTTGTAGGTATCGGTCGTTGATCCTAACCTGACTTTGTGGTGCCTAGGCTAGACATGTAGTGAAAGGTAACTTTAAAAGGCTCGTCTCACAGTGATTCGTGAGCGGATCCCTCCTTTCTCTACTTGTGCTTACCTGGCCACAATTGGCGGTGAAGAGGCGGTTTGAGGTCCTATTTCTTGCCCTTTGGAACAGTTAGGAGTTGTCTAGCTGACCCAGGTGACTCTAGATCTAGGCTTGATTGTGCATTTGTGATTGATTGAACGTGTGTCTAAACCTTTTATCCAAAAATCTTTTTTCTGCAAAAAGCTCCACATAAAAAACACAAAAATAAAAAAAGGAATTTTTTTTTTACAAAAACTTGCAACTCGTCGCTGAGAAATCCGTTGCACCCCACTTGCACCCACAGTCTTTTTCTTCTCCTTTTTTACATCATGGGTACCCCACCTCCCAAAACTCTTGCCGAACTTTGGTACCCTCATCCAAACATTGCTTCTTACGCGAATTGTTTTGGTCGAATTACGGACGATCCCTCCATGCCCAAAATTTCTTTGAAAGATCGAATAGAAGCGTTTAGGAGAAACAGTTCGACTCCACAATCCACTTTGTATCAACCATTTCAACCTTCATCACCTTCTTACGTTGATACTACTTTTTTGAGTCCTGTTGTAACTCCGAAAACCATGTCTATTGCCGAACATATAGAACAATCTCGTAACCGATCTTTCACTCCTTTCAACACTTCTAGTTCTTGGGATCAACAAGTCCATTCATCTTTTTATCCAAATGTTGTTCCTACTCCTGTCCAACCATTCAATTCCTACCAGTCCTACCCGACTTCCGCACCTTCCCTAGACATTACTTCTACACAGCCATTTGGGAGTTTCCAAAATCTAAACAATTTTGAATCTTTTACTAAAACCCCTTCACAACCCATGTCTAGTCTGAAACAGTCGTTAGAAGCATACATTGCAGCAACAAACCGACAGATGAGAAATTTGGATGCGTCCATTGCCGCCCTTATGCAACCTAGTGACCCGGTAGCTAGTTTCCAACTAGCTCCAAAAATTCCAATGTATGATGAGGCGGTTGGACAGATTAAGAATTTGAGTGGAGAGAGTGAGCTGCGCACCCTTCCAAATCAAACCTACCTATCACCAATTGAATCCCACAACTCTGGTTTTCAAACAAGTGTCCCAAATGATTCACCAGTTAAAAATAAAACGTGTAATGAGTTTGCGACTTTGTAGTGTTTGATTTACCTGATTGTGAAGAGCGCTTTTCGAGTGAACCCAAACCTGATTCTTTCAAACTTTACACCTCCAATCTAGAACCTGAATTGATAAATATCCATACTTTTGATGAGATGTCTAAAAAAATTGATTTTCACTTGATTGAGGATATTAACGCCGGGAATATTTTGGATGATGAATCCGTAGATTTGACTGAAATTTTATATCCAATTCATCATCCCGAGTTATTAAATGTTTCTCCCGAACCTCATATGCGTCTTGATTTTGATGATAATTGCATGGATGTGATTACTTTTGAGGAGAATTATAAGGATAGTATTGAGGAGAGTATTGAGGATAGTATTGAGGATGAACCATTTTTGTTTGATCAGTCGGATTTTCCAATTCATCCTCCTGAACCTTTAACTGTTATACTTCCTAAATCACTCCCCTCATCCTTCCAATCGTTTCGACCACGCAAAATATCACGCAGGAGGACCGTGAGCTTGAAAAAATTCTGTTCGATCACAGCAGTTTTGACGCCACTAGTGCGTTCTTCCTTGAATCTGACACAGTTCTCACAACCGATATCGATTACGAGTGTTTCACTTTTTCGGACGATTTTGAAGTCACCGCCCGAGTTTGAGTCCTTTGAATTTTCAGATGAGTTAGTTGAACCATCAGACTCGGTTGCTTACAGTCATTTCGAACCATTGATAGAATCCTTCGAGTTCGAGACAGATTACTTAGGTGAGAATAAGACTATCCCTAAATCACTCCCCTTCGTCCTTTCTATCGTTTCGACCGCGCAAGAATCCGTCGCGCTTCCATTTTCAATGGATGGTTTACCAAGTTCAATGTACCCATGTTTTCTCGCGAATCTTGAGAGATTTGACCCTATTTCTCAACGGGTTGATAAATTAGCACAATCGCTTTTGACACATCGGTCATCAAAATTTGCGCTAATTTATTCACTCGATTTACGCTCTCAAGTTCGTCCTACACTTCTTTCTCTCTTCCGCCATTCTTCTCCTAAGATACCGAGACCATATTCCACCCTTCTTCCCATACGGTCTCATGTGTTTCTCAACTCCTTTCTCTACACTCCATTCTTCCACCAACCCTACCATTATAACGAGAAATTTTTTGAATGGTTGGTGCTAACCTTTGGCCTGTGTAAGGCCTTGTATAGTTTGATTTTTCTCCTCCCTAACTCTAAACTTTAACGCTTAAAACAGTGGAAACACTGTCTCACTTAAGTTTGGGGGGAACCTTTTTGTATATATATTTTATTTTTTTTTAAAATAAAAAATGAAAAATAAAATAAACAGGGGAGTGCCAACAATTTTGACCCTCTTGGTGTAGCATGACAGTGAGGACACTGTCAAGTTTAAGTTTGGGGGTGTGCTCAGTAAGCTTTCTTCCTTCGCATTCATATATATATTTTTGCATTTGCATACTTATTTTAAAACCCATAAAAATTGTAAAATTTTAAAAATTATAAAAAATTAAAACATTCAATTTTGGCCATAATTGACTTGAGTTTGACAAATAGGTTAACTAGCTAGCAACAACTAGATCTTAGACTTAGTAAAAACCCTAAAAATAACCTTTCTTAAAATTTAACGGTAGAAAGTTTATGTCTTTGTAGTTTATTTAGAAATAGGCAAATTTCGAGTTGATTTCTTAGGCTAAATTAAAACAAGAGAAAAGTATTGATATTTTTATTAAAGCATAATTTTGGAAAATAATTCCTAAGCTTAAGTCTAAATTCTGAAAATATATACTCTACAAATTGCACAAACACGAACCTTGAAACTTTGAATAGTAGAAGAGACCTTGAAATGCTCTTGTCTAAAGTCCTTAGTATGAAGAAAAATAAAATAAAAATACAAGTGTGAATAAATAGATAAAAAAATGAACACTGGTTTTTGTAATTACTTAAGGCTGCATTAATAAAAAATATTTAGCGAGGGTGCTTCATCACCTTGTGCCTTAGACCAACTGGTTTGGGAGTCACTGCTATAAGCCTTAGGTATTACAAGACTAGGAATTACGCATTAATGTGCAAGCGCATTTTGTAATCGGTCGTTGGTACCTCAAGAAGTATTAACGGTCGCATGAAGAATGTGTGAGCAATTTCATCTAAAAATTCACCTATTGAAAAGTACTTTGGACAATGGACAAGAGTATAATAGCTTGATTTGAATTTCCAAGTGTAGGGGTGATATATACACACACGTGGGGGTATGTGATTGGGGTTTAGATGAGAGATAGGAATGAAAAATAGGACTTGTATCTTTAGTGGAGATGATAAAAATTCCTAGGTTGAGATGGAACCCTAGAAGGAAAACTTAAAAGATGCCAAAAACTAAGTAAATTCACAGAATATATATAATCTTAAGTTAAATGATAAGGAGGTGTGAAAAATACGGGTGGATAATTTCGGAGTTGAAGATAATAGAATTCCTTGTCGGAAAACCTAATTGGAAAATAAAAGTCAATAGGCCGAATTGATAGGATTTTATGGGTAGTATCCGCTGAAAACCCTCAGGAGACAACACTCCTACTAGGGACACCTAGAGGTTTAACGGCTTATTGCACGAGCTCAGTGCAATCACGTTTCCCTGCGAAAGTGAGGCTGGGTCTTTTTTGAGAATAAAATTAGGTTTGCTCGAGGACGAGCAAATGATAAGTTTGGGGGTATTTGTTCATATCATAATTTTGCATTATTATATTCCCCATTCCTAGTCATTTTACAAATAAACAGGTGCTTTTGACCCATGTCTGCTACATAGTTGTAGGTTACGGGTTCTCGGAACAAAAACAGTGAAAAAGATGAAAAGACGATACAAAAGTGAGACTACTACCGATAAATGGTGGAATCTTGATCGTGCCTACATTTTGAGGGACAATGAAGATCAACGAACAAGTTCACAAAGCACAAAAGCAGCACAAGATTCAAGACTTCGACACGAAGCAAGCGGTAAAGTCCACGATATTATTCATTATGGATATCTGGAATAAAACTAGAAGAAAATCTGAGAAATCAAGTGAAGAAACAAGGAGCCAAAAGCAATAGAAAGAACACCTAAAAATTTCAGCCCAAGATGCCACCATATGGCCGCGGATCCGCGGCCAAACATGGGTCTTGGCCGCGGTTCCGCGGCCATGTTGAGCTCGGGTCGGTGTGAATTCTGGCGGTGCGTCGGTGCTTTGAATAGTCTTCTTAGAGGCATATTTGTAATTGCAGATATGAATCGATTGTAACTCTAGGGTTTCTATGCTCTATAAATAGAAACCCTAAAACCTCCTTTTGGTTATGCCTCTTCTTGTGCCTCATTGTATCTATCTAAATTCAGAATTTCAATTCCTGTAAAGTATGAAGAGTGCATCAAATTAGAGTAAGTTTTATATTCTTGCCCTAGTTAATTTTATTATCTGTCCTGGTATAATTTTCCTTTCTGCCCTAGTTTAGATTTTATTCTCGGCCCTTGCCTCGTCGACTGAGGAGCAGGATATTCCAAATGAATACCACGATGCAAAACAAAAGTGAACGTCCTTGCAATAACAGCTTTTTGAAAAGTGTTCCAACAACATCAGAATAGGTTTGTTTAACTTGCATTGATCCGAATCAATGCAATCCCATCAATTGATCACACCACAAAGAACGAAAATATACTGACGTACGTATATGCCATCCGCATTCGCCACTGGGTCCCGTCATCACCCGTTAGGTTAGCTAACTAACGGCAGAGCGGGGACTGGACTAGCGCGGATGAAAAACATATACAACATCTACTAATATATATACCAATATATAGTATTTCGCTCAAGGCGTGAATAAAATGCAACATCACAGAAATGTACAGCATCACAGAACAATACAGATATCTGGGATCCCCGGGTTTCACAGAGCCACTACTGAAACCCGACGTTCCCCTGGTCGTATGGATAGCCTGTGCAATGAAAACCTAGACCCCTACCGGCACGGCAAGTCACCCGCCAAAACCTGAAGCGAGGCAGCCCCTTTCAGCACCGTGAATGGACCACCCAGCACTTCATCGAATCCGGTAACTTAGGCACCCCTCCTGGGTCAACCTATACCCCCTACGAGTGCGGCGAATAGCCAGCCAATCCTGGAGTGAAGCCCCCTCCGTCCCAATGCCATGAGATGCGGGCTTGTTGTCTTCTAGAACCCGGCTATCCGTGCACCCCTCCGCGGGGTAAACCTAGTACAGAAAGTAAAATATACATACAACGGGTACATCGACCGCAACCAGGTCGTGCCCCAAAAGAATAATACAAACAGGCAGTGACGGCAGTCCACACGTCGGACGCTCGCCCCGCAATATCAAATGTACATAATACAACAAAACTGTACTAGCATTGCATCCAGGCTATCCCCCACGACCGATCCGCAACATCACAGCAAAACACAGAACATCAACGTGAAAGTCACGTTCGCAAATCCGTCTAACCGGGCTATAGCAGTTAGACTGGATTTACCGATCGAGTGACATTCACGGTCGCAGATATAATGTAAATACTGTGAAAAAATGTGTTTTAAAATATCCGATCGATCAAAAATTAACAAGTGGGCCCTCAAGCAATACTGTAGCACTCACAGAAAATCTGGGCCCAATTTTAATATTCCAAAACCCATAAAATAATCCCATAAGCCCACCGACAAAAAATGATGACATGAACCTTTATTATAGCGGCGGATCCGCGGCCTAGTAAAGCTTAATGGCCGCGGATCCGCGCTCCTTAAGAATGATCATGTTGTCGTTTTCTTTCAGTGTTCTTATAACTCTCTGCACATCATTCTGAGATAACCTGAAAAATTTTTCGAGACCAAAAAATTTCAACAGAAAACTGATGCGAAGTAAAATGTAGATTTTGGAATTTTGGTCGATCGGAAATGCAAAACACATCAAACGAAGCTAGACTAAGTTAATGGCGAGGCTCTGATACCACTGTAAGTGCACGGCGGCGCCCCGGTCGTCTATCCGACGGCCAAATACGGAAACGGTGATAAACTTTAATTTTGCGAACTTTGCAAACCGGCACCACCGCGCACTAAACACCCGGATCGGGCCATTAAACTTGTCCTAGCTAACTAACAAGATAGGGAAGAGATGTACCGACTGATCCGAGTCCTCCGGTCTTCATCTCCACTCCGATCTCCTCGCGGGATCTCCGTCCATCTCCTCCTCGTCGAAAAGGGCACCACGAAGCCGGGTACTTTTACGGGCTCCCACCTCAATACCGAGGCAACTCGGGCATGAAGCCGGCAAGTCGACATGCCCAAGATATGCTGTAGGAAGTGTAGGGCTTTGTCTCTTTGGGGTGATAGTGCCTTGATGGAGGAATCAACAAGATGTGAACTTAGGGTTTTTTTGTATCAATGAAAAATGAGATGAATCAATAATTTTCCCACACCCTCACCAAAAATGAAATGAACCATTCTCATAATCTCATGTGGCCGGCCAAGTCTTTTAGAATGGTGGAGGAAACCAAATTGCAAAACTAAGAAGGGAGGTAATTGTAGGATAAAGCAAGTGGTCACCTTAAACAAAACATCAACCATACTTCATTTAAATCCAACCCATACCCTTTCAAATCTCATAAATGCAAAAGCATGGAGCAAAAGAAATGAAGCTATCATAATAAATACTTTTGCAATAAAACCCTCCACAAAGTGTTATTTGCAAACCCCCTCCATCGGAAAAGTCCGGCCGGGAATGAACAAAGGAAAACCGGCCGGAACGGAATGCAAACTGGCAACTCCAGAAAACTGGTCCCGTAATAAATTACAGGAAAACCCCGATACTGTGCATACACACCCGCATCTGTATTCCGTCCGGATACAAATGCAAAGAGACAAAATCTACACTGTACTAAACTAGGATCCGGCTTAAACCAAAGTCGGCTAGTAATATCCGTTCGATCCTGATCCGTGCAATACCGCACGTATCTGATCGAACCCTGCCATATATCTATACGGACGCTAGTACAAACCGTCCGATCCTGATCCGTGCAATACCGCACGTATCTGATCGGACCCTGCCATATCTCCATACGGCCTCTACAGCGTTTCGCCCGAAAGCTGAGTAACTGAAAGTGTGGTGGACTCTAAAAACTCGTCAATACTATGGCTGTGGATTTAACCACTAGCACGTCAGAGGTATAAGCCAATACGTAACAGGCCACCAGCTATTGACTAAAAGGGACGTCGATGAGCGAACTCATCCTGACACCCTACTGAGCCTGTCAGTGACAATATCCGTACAGTCCGGTCCGTTCGTCTATGAGCATCGCATGTCGGGCCTAGGGGGTGGGTAAAAGTCAGACCCCTAAAAGCGGTACAAGTCGTGTCGGAGTGTAGCCCAGAACACCCTGAGATACTACTGGAATACCTACCAGCAAATCTCCTGCCTTGGCCAAGGACTTCGTGTAATGGCTCTCCTAGACACAGCGCGACCTCACCCCCAATACCGGGAGAGACGAACCCCCGAAGATCCGCTCACTGCCTCCATGTGGCTCGGGACTGTACCCAACTAAAACCTGTTTGCACGACTCCTTTGAGCCGTGGTAGGGTAGTAATCAAAGCACAGTGGGAACTCACACGAGACAAATGACGATCCCCAGGTCGATGAACTAACCTGTACACATGTCACCTGGGAACTGCTATCTGACGTCAGGTATAAGACCAACTAGCATGTTCCCGACGAGTCCTGTCCGGTGTACTCATAACCCAATGAGCACCTGTATACATCTTAGGTGAACCAACTGACACCAGTGGCTTGTGAGACCGGCCACCGCCCCTCGTCGGGGTCTCGACTGTATACACTAGTCTACTCTGGAGTATCGATGCCATGTCTCGAAAACTCCCACGACTAGGGACCTTTTAAGGATGTGCTTATAGACTCCATCTCTCACTTATATGATCGCCCTCATACTGCTGGCAGTCAAGCAAGAATCCTAGAGGCTTTATCAACGTGCAATAGCGACCTGTCAGGTCACCTAAAGCAGTACACGATGATAAAGGTAAACCAAATAGCATTCTATCATCTCGAGTAAGACTGTCCTACCGGGATAGGTCCTCCCTCAATCATTGCAATCACGTGCCTGTGATCCAATAATTGACTCTGAGGGCACTATCTCCAACATACAGCACCCTATACCACGAGGTAGCGGTGATACCATAGCATAAAAGACCGGTTGCATATGTTTTCCATGGAGGTTAGGGTAAGAATTAAGAAAGGAAGGACAAGAACCTAGAGGAAGAAACATCGTTTCTTCCCGATGGTACTAATCCACTTTATTAATTATTACCATAACACCTCATAGATCTTAAATAAAGCATAGAAAGCGGTGAGGAATATTGATTTTCCAAACTTAACCTAAACCTAACCCTAGCAAGATTTTAATCCTAGTGTAGATCAAACTTATTTTTTAGATTTAATCAATCCGACAACAATCGGAATTAACTCGTTAGAATAAATCGAGAATACATAAAATCCTTATGGACCGACCCGTACTCACCGGCTAGCTACCAAGCGACGCCATTGTTGATTGCGGTAACAAATTTTTTGATCAATCAAACCCTCTCAAATGCGTGTTCGGAGTTTCCTCAGGCAAGTTTCTAGGATTCTTCGTACGGCACCGGGGCATCGAGATAGACCTGTCAAAGGTCAAGGCGATTATGGAAATGCCTCCGCCAAGGACTCTCAAGCAACTACGGTCTCTCCGAGGAAAGCTCGCGTATATCCGGCAGTTTATAGCCAATCTCTCCGGCAAGTGCAGCCCCTACAGTCACTTGATGAAGAAGGGAACTCCATTCATCTGGGATCGCAAATGCCAAGGCGCACTGGACGAAATCAAGCAATACCTGCAGATTCCGCTGGTGCTGACCGCTCCGGTCAAGGGAAAGCCTCTCATTCTGTATACAACAGCCCTAGAAGGTTCTTTAGGCACGCTGTGGGCATAAGAGAACGATCAAGGGAAAGAAAGAGCTCTCTACTATCTGAGTCAAGTTCTCCTGGGGGCAGAAAGCAACTACTCCCCCATCGAAAAACACTACTTAGCGTTGATCTTCGCGGTAACGAATCTTAGACACTATGCGTTGGCACATGAGGTCCATCTCATATCGAAGGTGGATCCTGTCAAATATTTGATGTCGAAGGCCATATTAACAGGACGGCTCGCTAAATAGGCCCTTCTCTTGATGGAGTTCTCGATAACTTATCGTCCCCTCAAAGCAGTGAAAGGTCAGGCTATTGCTGACTTCCTCGCTGAGCATCCGATACCTGTCGATTCTCCTTTAAACTGTGAATTGCCCGACGAGCATGCGTTTGACACGATCGATGGGGGAAAAAAGGGAGAATGATACGCGGTGGGAACTCTATTTCGATGGAGCATCTTCTATTAAGAAGCGCAGACAAAGCACCCTCATAATCAAATCAGGGGTAGGCTTCATCTTCGTGACTCCACAAGGAGGGATAATGCGCTTCGCCTTCTCCTTAACAGAACCGAGGACGAATGAAGCCAAGTATGAAGCTTTGATAGCAGGTCTTGAGATCGCCGTCGACATGGGAATTAAGAATCTCCTCATATACGGAGACTCCCAGCTGATCGTTAGTCAAGTAAATGGCGACTGTCAAACGTACAAACCAGAGTTGGTGAAATACGGCGAGAGAATACAGCAATTGCTGACTCGAATCCCTTCCTACACACTGGAAAGCATACCGCGTGCAGAGAATAGCAAGGAGGATGCGTTAGCCAAGATCGCTAAAGAACTGGCTGACGAGAGCTTCAATGACATGAGGATCATTGTGCAAAGCTGTCGGGTTCTTGCACCGTCAGAAATATCTCCGGAGCCGTCCGAAGAAAAGGGAACGACCGAGCAAATGGCCCTGCAAACAAAAGATCAGGAAAAGGCCGAGGATTGGAGAGAAGTCTTTATAGGCTACTTCAAATCCCGTCGAACACCTGAAGATACGTCCTCAAGACATCAGCTTATGAAACGAGCTCTGTCTTTCGCCTTCTTCAATGATACTCTGTATAAGAGTTCATTTGATTCTTTGTGGCTAAGATGCATGGGACCTGAAGAGGCAAAGAGAGTCGTCAAAGAAACTCACGATGGACTATGCGGTCCTCACCAAGCCGGCCTGAAAATGAAGCTGAAGATTAAAAGGATGGGCTACTATTGGCCCACGATGATCCAGAACTGCCTCGAATACGCGAAGCAATGCCACTCGTGCCAGATTCACGAGGACTTTATTCCACTACATCCAACGGTAGCTAGCTGGCCGTTTGAAATGTGGGGAACTGACATAATCGGCCCCATCGAACCAGTATCGTCCAGAGGACATCGATTCATTTTGGCGACAACTGATTACTTCTCCAAGTGAGCAGAAGCCGTACCGCTGAGGGAAGGGAAGACGGAGAATATCCTCCATTTCTTCAAGACGCACGTCATTTATTGGTTTGGAACTCTGGGACAAATCATCTCCGATAACGGGCCAGCCTATAAAATCCACAAGATCAGCCGCTTCACACAACAGCATAACATAGACTGCAGATACTCTTCATTCTATAATCCTCGAGCTAACGGTCTAGCTGAGGCTTTCAACAAGACCTTGATGAAGATCGTGAAAAAGACAGTGTCTTGAAATAAGAAGGACTGGCACGAGAGACTGCATGAAGCTCTCTGGGCGTATCGAATGACGTTCAAAAACACAACGCCATATGCATTGGTATTCGGTACGGAAGCGGTACTCCTCCTCGAGATAGAACTACCCTCTCTACGAGTGGCAATTCATTACGAGCTAACAGACGAAGAAAATGCTCACCTTCGGCTTGAGGAGATCGATGCCCTTGATGAAACCCGGCTCATGACGCAACAAAATCTGGAGGCTTATAAAGCAAAGATGACGCGCTCATATGAGAGATTGACTAGGCCGAGAACATTCCGCCAAGGTGAACTCGTGCTAGTGGTCAAAAGACCTATAATCCCTAATCGCGCCAAACGGGGGAAATTCGAGTCGAACTATAAAGGCCCGTATATCATAGACAAAGTTTACCAGGGTGGAGCATATCTACTCATAGACATGCATGGTGAAAGACCTTTCAGGCCAATAAATGGTCGCTTCCTAAAGAAATACTACGCCTGACGAGTCATGGTCTAGGTCAACGATAGATGACGACGCCTATGTCCGCTCGCTATCTTCCTAGGCCTAAACTCTGTAAGTAGTAGCCGGCTTTCTTTTCTTGGACCAAAACGTCCTTAAACTAATGATGGACCACTATGTCCTAAAACTGGTGACGGACCGAAACGTCCTTAAACTAATAATGGACCACTATGTCCTAAAACTGGCTGTTGACCGAGACGTCGATAAACTACTGTGGACTGTAGCATCCCAAGGCTGACACAAAAAATATAAAAATATAAAAATATATATAAAAAAAAAGAAAGAAAACGGTATGTCCATAAGCAAAATGGGCACGGATGAAAACCCGAAAGGGCTCCGTGAGTAAAAACAGCAGGGCTACCGGCGAGTTTTTGTGAAAACCCGAAAGGGCGCAACCTTGTTAAAAGACACTTGAAAGGTCCTCTCGACCTTATGAGGAGAAACCACCTGCATGAGATCCTTACGACTCATAAGGAGCAACACACTTAGGGATCCCCACCTAAGGAGAAATTACACTTGCGAGATCCTCACGACTCGTAAGGAGAACCCTCTTATGAGACCCTTACGGCTCATAAGATTCAAAAGTCTTAAGCTACAGAGATCTGAACCTGTTCTTAAGCTATCACAACCTCCAATTCTGCCCTACAAGCGGTTCAATATTAACCCTTGTATACATTCCACGGGCGCAAATAAACATTTCTCTAACAAAGTCCCATCCGTGACTAGGGATATGTTTGCATAGTGAACAACCCTTGTAAGTCCTCTCGACTTATAAGGAGAAAGCCCTCTTGTAAGATCCTTACGACTTACGAGAAGTCATACACTTAGGAGTCCTCACGATTCCTAAGGAGAAAACGTACCTAGGAGATCCTCACGATTCGCAAGGAGAAATACCTTTATGAGACCTTTACGGCTCATAAAGTCAAAAGCCTTAGTCGACAGGATCCTAACCCTGTCTTCTAAGCCACCTTTGTTCGATATCGACAGAGGCAAATGATGATTCGCTCCTGGCAATATCCCAGTTGCAGCAATACTGATGCCGAGATTGGTGTCAAATCCCAAAACTCGTAGCAAAAGCCAGCGAGCCACACATGCATACAAAATAGCCGAAATGGTGGGGCAACTTGCAAACAAAATCAGCAAGTAAAAATATATGCATGCGAAATAGCCGAAATGATTGGGAAACTCGCAATAAAAAGCAGCAAGTAAAAATAAAAACAAATAGCCGAAATGATTGGGCACCGCGAAAAATAGCCGAAATGATTGGGCAATCCCGACTTTCGCGATATAAAAAGCTGAAATGATAGAGCATCGCGGGAAGAAAAATATATAAAATGAAACCTCTTGCCCTACAGGTGATATTACATTAATCCCTATATACAATCCAGGGGCACAAACAAAGAAGGAATCACACCTTCGCTCCCCAGACTCCATCAGAAGAAGAAGCCAAATCTCAATGGTTCACAGACAGCCTGGAGAACATCTCAATATCCGTCTCATTTCAACAGACACGACATCAAAAAATCGGAGCTGCGGCAAAATTCCCAATTCCATGACTCGACGATGCACAAACAACCGCGAGTCAACCTTTCCTGGTTATGTGGAACACGGCCTATGTCAATCCTGACCCCGTGGGAAACGTCCAGAGCGAATCCTGGTCCTCGCAGAACACGGCTATGTCAATCCGACCCCATGGGAAGCATCCAGAGCAAAATCCTGGTTTCGTAGAACGCGGCCTTTGTCAATCCTGACCCCGTGGGAAACGTCCAGAGTGAAGCCTGGTCCTCGCAGAACACGGCTATGTCAATCAGACCCTGTGGGAGGCATACAGAGCAAATTCCTGGTTTCATGGAACGCGGCTTATGTCAATCCTGACCCCGTGGGAAACGTCCAGAGCGGAGCCTGGTCCTCGCAGAACACGGCTATGTCAATCAGACCCCGTGGGAGGCATCCAGAGCAAATTCCTGGTTTCGTGGAACGCGGCCTATGTCAATCCTGACCCTGCGGGAAACGTCCACAGCAGAGCCTGGTCCTCGCAGAACACGGCTATGTCAATCAGACCGCGTGAGAAGCATCCAAAGCAAAATCCTGGTTTCGTGGAACGCGGATTATGTCAATCCTGACCCTGTAGGAAACGTCCAGAGCGGAGCCTGGTCCTCGCAAAACACGGCTATATCAAACCGCCCCCGTGGGAAGCATCCAGAGAAAATTTTTGGTCACGTGGAACACGGCCTATGTCAATCCTGACCCCATAGGAAACGTCCAGAGCGGATCCTGGTCCTCGCAGAACACGGCCTATGTCAATCCTAACCCCGTGGGAAGCATCCAGAGCAAATTCCTGGTCACATGGAACACGGCCTATGTCCCCCGTGGGAAACGTCCAGAGCGGAGCCTCGTCCTCGCAGAACATGGCTATGTCAATCCTGACCCGTGGGAAGCATCCAGAGCAAATTCCTGGTCACGTGGAACACGGCGTATGTCAATCCTGACCCCGTGGGAAATCTCCAGAGCGGATCCTGGTCCTCGCAGAACATGGCTATGTCAAACCGAACCCATGGGAAGCATCCAAAGCAAATCCTGGTCATGTGGAACATGGCTTATGTCAATCTTGACCCCGTGGGAAACGTCCACAGCGGAGCCTGGTCCTCACAGAACACGGCTATGTCAAACCGACCCCGTGGGAAGCATCCAGAGCAAATTCCTGGTCACGTAGAACACGGCTAATGTCACTTCTGACCCAGTGGGAAACGTCCAGAGCAACTCTTGACTCCATGAAATGCGGATGAAGTCAACCCCTGACACCATATGGCCAATGTCAATCTTGATCCCGTATGGCTTATGTCAACCTTTGTCGTAGAGCAATGCTCCGACACCTCCTCGTCGTTAAGCAAAGCTTCGACTTGGACACATATCACCCCCTATCGTCGAGCAATGCTCCGACATTTCCTTGTCGTCAGGCAAAGCCTCGACTTGGATACATGATAACTCATAGCTCCCCTTGTCGTTGAGCAATACTCCGACACTTCCTGTCGTCAAGCAAAGCTCCGACACGGAAAAATATCAACTTATAACCTTCTCAACCAGAGCAATGCTCCGTCTTAAAAATATATATATACATTAATTCATAACTTCTCCATCATAGAGCAATGCTCCGTTTCGGGGATAAATCAAATCACAAATATCTTAACTTGAAAAAGAAGGGCACGATCTTGCAAAGAGATTTAAATAAACTATCAACGAAATGCATATCTTAAAATAAACACATCACCATTGAAAAAAATATACGTCTTTTTATTCATGAATCAAAATGAATACAAAGTACAATTTATGAAAGAATCAAGAATATATTTTCAGTTAAGAACATGTATAAGAAAGAATAAAAATAATAATACATCTTTCAAGCTGGCGGATGATTCAAAAGGTTCATCAGTTCATCCTTCATTTCTTGGGTCTCTGCTTCAAAATTGACTGTGGCTGCGAGACGGGCCTCCGCTTCCGACTGTTGGGCCTGATGCAAGGCAAGCCGGCCTTCAAGCTCCTGCTCAGTAGCTTTATGAGCACCAACCATCGTGCGGGTGAAGATAACAGTTTTATCAACAGCCACCACGTTCTTGATTGCGGCTTGAAGCTCCTGCCAAAATTTATATGCGTAGGTGATCTTCGCTGTAAATTCGGCTTGAAGCTCCCCGAGCGCGGTTGAAGCCAGCTTCCTCTCTGAGAACTTTCGGTGGAGCCTCTTTTCACAGGAAAGCGTATTAGCGGCGTACTGCTTAATCAGCCCCTGCAAGCTTGGCTTCGCAGCCACCACCTTCGAAGGAAGGCATGCGCATTCAAGACTATACAAGCAAGCCTCCACTTGACGACAGAATTTGACCCAGACTTGCACCAATGCTTCACTGTGATAAGTGGCAAGAAAGGGAAGAGAACCATTAGCTTCAGCAGCGAATTCTTCGGCCGTGAGCGAGCTACCAACACGAAGGTCTTCGATCAATGCTAACAAAGAGTGAAGGCTTAACTTGGCCATACGTTCGGATGCACGCAGCGCATAAGGGCCAGACGGCATGAGAATGCAAGTCTCCAACGGGATAAAAGTAGGCAGAGCTGTTAAAGATTGACAAATGATCAGTGAAGGTTGCAAACAGAGGACAGATGCAAAGGTGTCGAAACTTTACTTACCCACGTTTATTTAAGAAGAGTCTGGAAGATCCTCAGGCCCATCGAGGACCTCAACCTCATCATCAGCTTCCAGAACAACAGAAGACATGAACATTGTTATATGAAGAAGTAACAATACCGGGAAAGGAGCGAACAATGCTAACCTTGTCCAGGAGATAGAATGATGCGATGAGGGGATATCGCCTGTGGAGCAGCCAGTTCTAGCAGACGCTGGAAAGACTTCTTGGGAGACAGGCCAGCAATGGACGCCACCAAGCCTCGTAGCTCTGAAAAAGACAAGGAAGGTTCAGATAATCGAAATATCATTTAAAACAAAGAATGGGATAATACCTTCAATACTCCTCTCGCTTTGAACAGGAGGGATAGCAGCCTCAGTAGCCTCCTCTGTACCATCGGGCATATCACCGGAAACGTTTGCTGGTTGAGGCACAGCAGCCACTTCGGGAACGGCAATCTCAGCCACTTGTTCCACCGCCTCTAGGCCGTCACCGGAAAAGTCCATTAAATCTACGATGGGTAAAGGCACCTCTTCAAGGCCAACGGGCGCCGGAGGAACGGAGGCCGTCAGTGGAAGCTCTATAACAGGAATGGCAACCGTGGCAATCCCATCCATACCTACGAGTGTCTCATCGGAGATATTTGCAGAGTCTATAGTCAGGGCGCGACTTGGACTCAGATCCTCTACCATCAGCGAAGTCCCTGCAAAGTTTGCACGAGGATAAGGATATGTATATATATATAAGCAGTGCAAAATACCACAAAAGGATATATAAGTATACCAATGAGCAAAGGAGCTTCTAGTATGGCTTGTTCAAGCCGACGCTCCTTCCTGAGGAGGTATGCTCGCTGGGGTTCGAAGGTAGACTCGTGGCCACCGGTCCACAACGAAAGCGCGTCTTCAGCATCAGCCGAGATAGGCTGTTTAAGAGCTCTCTCGCCTCCCTCTTCCAAAGGACCTATAAATATCCGCCGTATTGATGGAGGGTCTTCGTAAAAGATGACGGAAGGATAAGGCCTCTTCGGGATCCTTACATTCTCAGATTCATCCTGAGAACGCCTTATAGCCTCAGCCAATTGTACGGCTTCCTCAGCAGATGAATCAGGAAAAAGAAGACTGTCCTCCGGCGGATGAATAACGGTCTTCTTCCCCCACTTTGGCCCAGAGCTAGTGACGGTAGAAGATCGCTTCCTTCCCCTTGCCGCCCGTTTTTTGAGCTGGTTCTCGGTTTTGACAGTGAGGGAAGACTTCTTCAGGACCTCCGCCAAGGGGATATTATCATCAAAGCTGGGTTTTACCTCCGTAACCGTTATGGTATCCGTCATCGGTCGTTTAAGTGAAGCCTCTGTTAGCAATGAGGCGCGAAGCCTTTCCTCCTCTCCGAAGGTTTTAAGCGAAGCAGCAATGGCTTCTTCTGTAGAGGCACCTGTTAAAACAGCAGGCGTCAGTCAAAGCATGATAAAAAAAATGAAATGAACAGCGGAGAGATAAGGGTGAAGTATACCTGACTGTGCAAGGACGGCCAGTTCTTTTTCGAGGATGGCTGACTGTTTGGAAGCTTCGATGGCAGCCTCCAAATCGGTATCATCGAGCGTCCCGAATAATCTCTCATTGGTCCCATATTCGCTCAAGCCTTCGCTAGACGAAGCAAGGGGCGTCGAGCCTAATATGGTGTCCAAAGAAAGTACTTGTTTCCTTTTCTTCTGAGGACGAGCGCCGGTGGCCGATAATACGAGTTTGCGTTTGGTAGGCACCTTTGGACGACGAGTCCCAATTTCTTTTCCTAGGTCCGACTCGGGGGACGCGACAGCCACCTCTTTTTCAGGTGCGCTGGATGGGGCAACCCGTGCGTAGGGCTTAGCACGTGTGAGGGCTCAACTGCAGTGACCTCTTCTAAGGGAGGATGAACAATGTTCCGTCGCTTCAGAGGAACATTTCGATCACCAGCCGGCACTGCGCCCTTGCGATCAAGTAGCGATCGTTTTTCCTCCCTAATGACGGCACCCATCGAATGTTGGTACCACGCCACATACACATTCAGAGCTTGCGGAACACAACTCAGTTCGCCGATGAAGAAGTTAGACCCAATGTTTAGGCGCATAAAATGATGTAGTGCGCTCCGAGTACCCTCTTCAGCGGCAGCCGGTTCTGCCAAGAAAGCCTCGAGTGGGACGCCCTGATTGTAGCCTAACTGCTGAGCGAAGCGATGTGTGTTATACCTCATAAATAAAGCCGAGTCATTCATCTTAAATATGAGAAAGCCCGGCCGGATAGAGTACAGATGAAGAATCTCCCGAGCTTTCAAGACGGAGGCCCCATCTTTAAATATATCCTGCAATGGCAGCACCGTCTTCCCTGATTCCTGACCGATGGTCAAAACTTTATCAGTAAAGGACATGCCACCTCCAACCATACGCGGGCGAAGAACCAAGCCTCTAGCTTCCTGTTGTGTTGGAGTCACAATTGAAGCGCCGACCAGTCGCATGATCCGAGGGAACCTGCATCGGTCATAAAAACCCGGCCTCTTGTGGATGCCAAAGATGCCTAGCGCGTGTAACTTGAGCCATGACGTGAAATAATCCATCGGGAAATTTACTGACTGCACCCCTGGCTCAGTGGCATCCGCTGCCAAGCTGAGGTCGTGATACACATGGGCTAACCCAGCGATCTCTACAGCCACTTGTATCCCAGCAACTATCCGATGCGCAGGATAGAAGACGGACGGCCTCATACGGCAAGGGTGCATGGGAAGCGCAAACCAACTCAGCCATAACCCAAGAAACCCTAAAAAGAACGTTTCTTCGTCAATCCCATGAACCGCCAGCTCTGCAAAAGGGATGACCGGGGTATCGGGTAGAAAGAAGCTCTTCTGATCCGCCTCCACCGCCGGCAAGTTGCCTAAACCTAAGCCGAAGGGGTCATCAAGACTGGAGAATTTCTCAACTTCTTCCTTCAATACTTCTGGGCGAAGAAAATCGGCAATAAAAGCCGTAAAATTAACTCCACGACCTTCGGATGCAAGAGAAAGGTCCTCATAGATATTCAACACCTTTATCAAACTCGGAAATTGGTGTTGAATAGCGTTCTCGGGAGTAAGATCCATTACCACTGATTTGGTGGCGAAAGTATACTCATCCAGGGGAAGAAATTCCTCAGAATGTTCTCCCCTAACGGGTAAACCCGAGACCTCTGCAAATTCCTCTAAAGAAATGGAGACTTCTCGATCTGATAGGAGGAAGGTGTGGGTCGGAATGTTCCACTGCTCCAGAATTGCCCTGACCCACCATGCAGGAGGTGTGGAATATTGAAACAAAGAAACGTAAACGGCGGGATACAATCCAAGCTTCAGCAACTGTGATTTCTTTGCCGATAAATATACCGAGCCCACTGCAAGTTTCCGGCCGGATGATGGGGAGTTAGTCCGATGTTGTAGGGCTGTCCCCAAGGGCGCGACTCACCCTGACATATGCGCCGTCCTAGAGTATCCAAGGCTACCGGCGGTTGCACGGTTATCGCGGCAATAGAAGGCCGAAGGAGACCCTCTGAAGTCCAGTTGACCTTCTCCACAGCGTAATTTATCGGAGGTGCATCTGCATAAGCGATCGCCAAAATAGGCTCTGAGGGTTTCGCATAGGAAAAGCTCCGTCGGCCCATGATAATTTGATCGTACCATTTCCCCCATAGATGCAGACTCTTGTGCTCCGGGTCATGGTCTTTGATCAGCGTAAAAACCTCTCGGTTTACGAGCGCCTTAGGAAATCCGCCTTCTGAACGGATGAACAGAAAAGAAGTGTCGAAAGACATGTAACCTGTGCGAAAAAAGAACAAAAGTCAACCCTTAGTGCTATAATTTAAACTTTGACGCTTGGCACTTTAAAATCCGTACCGCATTGCAATGCAGTCAAAAAGGACCAAAGGAGACCCACAAAATCTAGATGACATCATCATTAATAAAACAGCCTCATCATTTGATGAGACTTTCATTAAATGAGGAAATCCTCAATTGATTCTCATTAAATGAGAAATCCCTCGGGCAGAGGAGTAAAACTCGCATTGAGAGCAGCGCTCTTCACTAGACAGACATCTGTTAAAGTCTAATGATGAAGGAATAAAATTCTTCAAGAAAATCCTAAGAGCCTTGCTCTGAGAAGATGATGGAATAATCCATCAAAAATAAAATTTCAATTTGATCTTCAAGATCCATGAACAAACTCTTAAGAGTTCTTCTATATGATCTGAAAGGAGCAGAGCTCTATTAATGGACTAAGAAATCATAAGCAAGATCCTTTTAGATTTGTGATTCCAAGAGAGCAAAGCTCTGTTAATAAAACCCTAAAAATGATTTTCTTTAGATCAAAGATCTATGAAGAGCAAGACTTTGTTAATGGGTGAAATCCTAAAAGATGTTTCAAAAAGATTTAATTTTTACCTAAAAATCTGACGGAGTTCTATCCTTAAGAAAATTCTTAAGAGGAAGAGCTGCGCTCTGAAGAAGAAAACAAATTTTCAAAAAGGATTGAAGATGAACAGAAGTCATCTCAAGGGCCAAGGGTCCTATTTATAGGCACTAAGCGCCGTTTCAATTTCTCGGTTGATCCAAGAGTAGAGATGCTGCCACCGCTGCACTCATGTGTGGGCCCCGTGAGCGCAACGGTGGGGGGGCATTTGTTTCCCCAATTAGAGCAAAGTTCTGTTCAGAATTCAAAATTTGAATTAAAACTGTGCTTTTATAAAAGTGTTGTGCTACAACTAGCGCATCCTGTACAAAGCGCATAGGCGCTAGCGCTAGACGCGCTGCGCTATCAGTAGCGCACCACGTGCAAAGCACGTGTACGCTAGCGCTAAGAGCGCTGCGCTCCAAGTAGTGCACCATGGGCAGAGCGCATAAGCGCTAGCGCTGAAACTAAATGTTCCTCACCGTTGGATCAAATATCCAACGGATATGATTAAATCATCAATTAACAAGAATGAAACTCTGTTGAATCTTTCCAAACAGAAAAGATTGTGCCTTGAATTTGGAACATCGTTGGATCAATGATCGAATGGTAAATAAAAATTATCAAAGACAGAATAAATTCTGTAAGGAAATATTTCCCAATCTTGGTAAAAAAATAAGAAGATTATCTTCTGTAAACCAGAAGCCCTTGAATCAAAAGATCAAACGATAGGAAATTCCCCAAATCAATTGGAGAAAAATCTCCTTAGCTGATTAAACAAACCATCTTGCCCTATATAAAGGCCCCCAGACTTCAATCTAAAAAATAGGAAACCCCCCCCCCATAAACTTTGAGAAAATCTCAAGAAGAAGAAGAAGCTCTCGGAAAAAGAAAATTCTTTTCAAGGTAAAAAAGAATAGAAAGACGAAATCGTTTCAATATAAAAAGAAGTATTTATTTCTTTCACAGATCATAGATCTATAAGACAAATTGTCTTTCACAAAAGAGATTATGAACATCTTATTATAAAGGGGGGAGAATTAGCCTTTCATCAAAAAGTGATTTAAATATCTCCTATAAACTAAGAACTTTGTTCTTAGAATCTTGAGACAAAGTCTCTTATCAAAAAAAAGATAATCTTTAGAGCGCAAAGTTAACCTAAGAAGAGCCTTAGCGCTCCTAATCTAAGAAGAGCCTTAGCGCTCCTAATTTAAAAGTGTTTTAGTGCTCTTCATCTAGCGCAAAGCGCTGCAGTGCCATAGCGCTTTAAACAGAGCACACTGCGCTCATTAGCTAGTGCTCAGAGCTAAGCGCGCCACGTGCTCCTTACGTGTGTGCTGCATTACTAAAAGCGCTTCGCGCTCATTATATAGCATCAGCGCCAAACGCTTCAACACTTCAACTCTAGCGCATTAATGCTCTACATCTAGTGCAAAGCACTAAGCGCATCAGCGCTCTTCATTTAGCGCTAAGCGCATTAGCGCTTCATATCTGGCGCAAAGCGCTAAACGCATTAGCGCTTTAACCATAGCGCACTGCGCTCATCGACTGGCGCTAGTGCCAAGTGCACCACATGCTTTTATTGCGCTTGGACAGAACATAAATTGTTCTTTGAATAAACCTGGAGCTATGATAAATGCACAGCATTCAATTAAAGACAAAACATTGTCAGAGACCAAACCAATGCTTAGCATTTTTAAGGGGATTGGACTCAAACAAAAATCCTAACAACTCAAAAACAAATGTTGAACATTGTAATTGAATGGACTTAGCCCAAATTTGTCATAAGTCCTCAATTCAGATTAATTGAGTTCATATGCTCATAAATCACAGATCTTAGTCCCAATTGGACTACAGGTCTCTCAACCCATATCGGTTTAAAGGTACATCTCTGAACTCCTATGATATTTGTCATTGCAATCCTTCAACGTCTTCAGAAAGGTGACGGGTCCCGATAACCATACATTTCATGGACTGTGGGGTCTTTAAGCCCATGGACTATGATGTTCTTAACCTTGACTGTGAGGTCTTTAAACTCACGGACTATGATATCCTTAACCTTGACTGTGAGGTCTTTAAACTCACGGACTATGATGTCCTTAACCTTGACTGTGATGTCTTTAAACTCAAGGACTATGATATCCTTAACCTTGGACCGAGATGTCCTTAAACTAACATTGGACCGTAATGTTCTTAAACTAATTATCGACCGTAATGTCTCTAAACTAAACAATAGAGCCCAAATGCTTTCTTGTTGGATCTAAACGATCCCGTTAAGTTGATCTTAGTCTAAAATTAGACTAACGTATCCTTAACATACGTTTAAGTTTATCTTAGTCCCAAATGAGACTAACGTATCCTTAAACCCAACCCTCAAATCCAAATCTAAGAAGATACGGATTTGGACTAATCAACGCCCTACGGGCGACAACATAAATTAGTCTCCGTATACAATCCACGGGCAACCAAAAAACAAAACAAACACCCACGACACGAAGTGACCATCTGTAGAAGGAGAAGTGGTTACTGCGATGCAGTAGCGTAATTAACTGCAGGGGCTTGCGCCTGCAGGGAAGAGTATCCCCACAATCAAAAACCCCTCAACGAGGAGGAATCTGACGAAGTCTGCTATATCGTCCGCATTCGTTTAAACCTTCGATACATGGTGCCATAAATCAACCGTAGAAGGAGAGGTGGGCGGATAGCACCAATTAGCATCTGCCCTCGAAAACAGGCCCGGACGTCCCAACGTCCCGGTCGCGTCTTTCGGCAGGGAACAATCTTTCAGCATTCTTTTAGTTTTTGCCGAAAGAACGACTTCCCATGTAGCTTCCTCTATAAATGAGCATGATGCCCCCGGCGTGTCCACCCTTTTAGGGGTGTGCTGTTGTGGCGGATTTACCTTCCAATTTTCGGACATCGCGAACTTGCCCTGTTGATACTGAACTTCAACCCGATTTTTGAAGACGTTGCAGTCTTCGATCGAATGGCCCAATACTCGGTGGTAGGGGCAGTAATTGAGATTGTTGACATCGTTGGGTTGTAATGGGTGTCTCGGCTCCGGTAGAGTGATAAGCCCGTTGCGCACTGCTAGTTCGAACAGGCTCTTTGTCTTATCCCGGGGAAACGAGTAAGGACGTCTCAACTTCTTGTCGAGGGATTGTCGCTTATAGCTTTGGCGAACAACCAGTTTCGGGCCACTTGGTTGTTGTTGAGCGTTGGCGACGAAGGTTGCTTTCCCTTTCCCATTATCATTCCGTGGCTCCGGCTTCGAAGAGGAAGGCTTATGACCCGTCTGGTCCATTTGGGCCAGCTTATAAATCAAAGTCTGGAAATTAGTTGGCTTGAAGAACATCATGAATTGTGAAATGGTCACTTGAAGGTCAAGGGTCCCTACGAACAGGCCTACCGCAGGGCCTCCTCGATGCGCTGCTCGCACTTCGACCATAAATTCCGCCACCGTATCTCGTACTGAACCCATGTTTCTCCAGGCTTCACCCTGGCATTGATCAATGCCATGATTGGGGTGCGTTCGCTAGCGCTTGCGAAAAGCTAGGTGAATAGCAACTCCATCCCTGCAAATGTCATGACAAAGTCATTTGGGAGTTCGGAATACCACTCGAATGCAGTCTCCAACAAGCTGCCAACGAATTGGCGAAGGAGTAGCTTATCGTCACCTCCGGCGTTGCCGCACAATGCTCTGAATTGAGCGACATGCTGATGTGGATTTCCCGTCCCCTTATATACGTGGAATTTGGGGATCATGTATCTCGACGGGTACTTTATTTGGTCATACCAATCCGGACAGGGTCGTCCAGTTTTAACAATTTTCCCAGCCGCTTCATTCTCCTGATGAACTCGTATCTGCTGAGCGATGTAATCATCCAGGGCGACTTTTGAGATGGTCTCCTCCTTGGCTGCTGACAGAGCCGGCAGAGGATTTGATGTCTCTCTTCTATCATCTTCAATTATTACTGGAGGGTCTTCAGCTGGAGGGTCCGGCTGGATCATCATGCCCACCATATCTTGGAATAGAAGGGCCATTTGTTTTATATTGGTCGCTTGTTCTGCGGCCTCTTTGTCCTTATTCTCAAGCATTCTCCGAAGGAATTCAGCATCAGTTTTCTGCTAACGGCGCTGCTCCGAGGATGTCTCCGGGCTTGCTTTTGGTCCCGTAAGTGCGGCCATAGCTTTTAGCATCTCTTGGAGCTTTTGTTGTTGTTGCTCCTGAGCCTTAGTCACTGATCGCGTAAGCGGTCGATGACCTGTGGAGATACAGCTATCCTCTTTTCCGGATGCCATATAGACGGTATGCACCACCATGCCCCCTGACTTAGGACGTTTAGGCTCAGTGCCCTTGACATTTGTCACAGACACGGGATCTTCTCTGGCCTTCTCTTTTTGTGGACTGGTGACGTTGAGAGAGCCGTTGTAGTGGGCACCCAGGTAGCCGACTCCTTCTGTGGTATAACAAAGTGGTCCTTCTCTTGCCAAACCTTTACCTTCTTCGGTCGGCGGGAGTAATCTTGATCAATCATCGAGTCTTGAACTTGACGCCAGACCTTGTAAATTTTAGAGGACAGCCGCTGAGGAGGCTGTTCTGGCTTCGCCTTTGTGATATTTTCAATAGGCGAAGGAGACTTTTTTAGCATGGCAGTTGGTGAATTCCTGAGCAACCTGTTAAGTAGTTCAAAACTGTTTCCAATTGGAACAGCAGTATCAATTTCCACTATCGGAGCTGGCGAAGTCAATCCAGAAAGGGAACTGCCCCCAGCCTTCCTCACTCGGCGCCAGTGGCGACATCGAGAATGTCTTGCAGATGGAATCTGCTCAGTTATGGGGGTGGCTTGATCGTGCCTCCTGTTCTGGTCAGGTGCCGTTATTGGCGCCAGCCTATTGAAAATGGACGTCCGCTGAGCGGGGATAGCCAGCCTGTCGAAGGCAGACTTTCGAGCAGGAGAAGCAGTCTTGGTGACTTCGTTTGGAGCGGGAGCCAAAATAGTCAGTCTTGCAAAGATCGACTCCTTAGCAGGGGAGGCCGCTTTGGCGACTTCACGAACAGGAATGGCTATCCTCTTCGGGATAACCCTTTCAGAAATTGCGGTCTTCTTCATGGGCCCATTGGAGTTTCGGCCCAATCTGTTAAAGACTGAGGCGCTGGAGTTGGACAACCCGCTTAGAGGGGCCGTGGTGGTTGCAAGCCGATCAAAGACCGACTTCTTATTAGCTTCTTGAGATGGCATAGGAGCGCTGAAGCTCATTGGTAGGATCATGGTCTCGAAGAATAGCCCAGTGGTGGCTTGGGTCATTTGTTCCACCGGCATTATGAAAAGGGAGGCCGCTTAGGGCCTATAGGTTACTCCTCCAGACAGGACAGAGCGAGAGTTGCAGTTGCAGTTAGTGCAGTTTGAAGCCATTGATGTTCTTTTTTCTGCACGGGAGAAAAACCAAATCTTAGTACCTCGAACCCAAGGGCAAACATATTAAACCGCGATTCGTTCGCGAACACGACACACGAAGTATGGAGTGGAAAGAGGAAAAGGTCCCACCAGGCATGCCATTATCTGTCCTCCGCCGAACATAGAGACGCGACCGCGTAGGTCCGTCTTGCCTGAATTTAGAGGGCAGATGCTAATTGGTGCTATCCGTCCACCTCTCCGAAGATGCCAAGTTGATTTATGACACTATGTATCGAAGGTTTAAATGGATGCGACCGATGTAGTAGACTTCGTCAAATTCTGCCTCGCTGAGGGGTTTTTGATCGTGGGGACGCTCTTCCCTGCAGGCGCAAGCCCTGCAGTTAATTACGTTACTGCATCGCGGTAACCACTTTCTCCTTCTCCATATGGTCATTTCGTGTCGTTTGTGTTTGTTTTGTTTTTGGTTGCCCGTGGATTGTATACGGAGACTAATTTATGTTGTCGCCCATAGGGCATGGATTAGTCCAAATCCGTATCTTCTTAGATTTGGGTTTGGGATTGTGTTTAAGGATACGTTAGTCTCATTTGAGACTAAGATCAACTTAAACGTATGTTAAGGATACGTTAGTCTAATTTCAGACTAAGATCAACTTAACGGGATCATTTAGATCCAACAAAAGAGCATTTGAACTCTATTGTTTAGTTTAGGGACATTGCGGTCGATTACCAGTTTAAGGACATGGTGGTCCAAGGTTAAGGAAATCATAGTCCATAGGCTTAAGGACTCCACAGTCCAAGGTTAAGGACATTATAGTCCATGAGTTTAAGAACCCCACAGTCCATGAAATGTCTGGTTGTCGGGACCCGCCACCTCTCTGAAGACGTTGAATGATTACAACGATAAATATCAGAGGAGTGAAGAGATGTACTCTTCAACCAATATTGGTTGGGAGATCTGTAGTCCAATTGGGACTAAGATCAAAGATTTGTGAGCATATGGGCTCAATGTTAAACATTTGACAATGCTGAGCATTGATTTGAGTTCTGACAATATTTTTGTTTTTTACTGAATACTGAGCATTCATCATAGCTCTGGGCTTTATTTGTAGAACAATTTATGTTCTTTTTAGCGCACACGTGAAGGCACGTAGCGCGCTTGGCACTAAGCGCCAAATAATGGGCACATTGCACCAATTTTTGAGCGCAAAGCGCTGGCTGTTAAGTGGCACACACGTGAGGAGCACGTGGTGCGCTTGGCGCTGAGCGCCAGTCCAAGAGCACAAAGCGCTAGCTATTAAGTGGCGCACACGTGAGGAGCATGTGGTGCGCTTAGCGCTAAGCGCCAGTCCAAGAGCACAAAGCGCTAGCTGTTAAGTGGCGCATACGTGAGGAGCACGTAGTGCGCTTGGCACTGAGTGCCGGTCCAAGAGCGCAATGCGACCGCTGGGCGCTCCAATTGGTGGCTGCCCCAGAATTGCGGAAAACCCCCCTCCCCAAATGAAAATCAGCCACCTCAAAACCAAAGCCCATGCCCCAAACCCATGCTCTCGAAATGGGCGGCCCCCCTCTACCAAAAATTCAGTGCAAGGGATGGCAAAGGACTTGACAAAGTCAAGGTCAAAGATCAATGGTCAATGCTCACATAAATTAATCATGGAGGGTGATGTTTAAGACGGAAAAAGGAAACTGGCAACTCCGAAAATAATCCCGTAACGAATTATGAGATTACACCTCAACTGTAAATACATACCCGCATTTGTATTCCGACCGAATACAAATGCCACGAGACAAAAATATTCCTACCTTATAATACTAGGATCCGGCTTAAACCAAAGCCCGCTAGTATTATCCGTCCGACCATGATCCGTGTGCACGGATATGATCGAACCCTGCCATAAAACCATACGGCCTCTACAACGTTTCCGGATGCCATATAGACGGTATGCACCACCATGCCCCCAGACTTAGGGCGTTTAGGCTCAGTGCCCTTGACATTTGTCACAGACACGGGATCTTCTCTGGCCTTCTCTTTTTGTGGACTGGTGACGTTGAGAGAGCCGTTGTAGCGGGCACCCAGGTAGCCGACTCCTTCTGTGGTATAACAAAGTGGTCCTTCTCTTGCCAAACCTTTACCTTCTTCGGTCGGCGGGAGTAATCTTGATCAATCACCGAGTCTTGAACTTGACGCCAGACCTTGTAAATTTTAGAGGACAGCCGCTGAGGGTGCTGTTTTGGCTTCGCCTTTGTGATCTTTTCAACAGGCGGAGGAGACTTTTTTAGCACGGCAGTTGGTGAATTCTTGCGCACCCTGTTAAGTAGTTCAAAACTGTTTCCAGTTGGATCAGCAGCATCAATTTCCACCATCGGAGCTGGCGAAGTCAATCCAGAAGGGGAACTGCCCCCAGCCTTCTTCACTCGGCGCCAGTGACGACGTCGAGCATGTCTTGCAGATGGCATCTGCTCAGTTATGGGGGTGGCTTGATCGTGCCTCCTGTTCTGGTCAGGTGCCGTTATTGGCGCCAGCCTATTGAAAATAGACGTCCGCTGAGCGGGGATAGCCAACTTGTCGAAGGTAGACTTTCGAGTAGGAGAAGCAGTCTTGGTGACTTCGTTTGGAGAGGGAGCCAAAATAGTCAGTCTTGCAAAGAACGACTCCTTAGCAGGGGAGGCCGCTTTGGGGACTTCACGAACAGGAATGGCTATCCTCTTCGGGATAACCCTTTCAGGAATTGCGGGCTTCTTCATGGGCCCATTGGAGTTTCGGCCCAATCTGTTAAAGACTGAGGCGCTGGAGTTAGACAACCCGCTTAGAGGGGCCGTGGTGGTTGCAAGCAGATCAAAGACCGACTTCTTCTTAGCTTCTTGAGATGGCATAGGAGCGCTGAAGCTCGTTGGTGGGATCATGGTCCCGAAGAATAGCCCAGTGGTGGCTTGGGTCACTTGTTCTACCGGCATTGTGAAAAGAGATGCCGCTTGGGGCCCATAGGTTACTCCTTCAGACGGGACGGAGCGAGAGTTGCAGTTGCAGTTAGTGCAGTTTGAAGCCATTGATGTTCTTTTTTCTACACGGGAGAAAAACCAAATCTTAGTGCCTCGAACCCAAGGGCAAACATATTAAACCACGATTCGTTCGCGAACACGACACACGAAGTGTGGAGTGGAAAGAGGAAAAGGTCCCACCAGGCGTGCCAGAATCTATTCTCCGCCGAACACAGAGACGCGACCGCGTAGGTCCGTCTTCCCTGAATTTCGAGGGCAGATGCTAATTGGTGCTATCCATCCACCTCTCCGAAGATGCCAAGTTGATTTATGACACCATGTATCGAAGGTTTAAATGGATGAGACCGATGTAGTAGACTTCGTCAGATTCCGCCTCGTTGAGGGGTTTCTGATCGTGGGGACGCTCTTCCCTGCAGGCGCAAGCCCTGCAGTTAATTACGCTACTGCATCACGGTAACCACTTTCTCCTTCTCCATATGGTCACTCCGTATCGTGTGTGTTTATTTTGTTTTTGGTTGCCCGTGGATTGTATACGGAGACTAATTTATGTTGTCTCCCGTAGGGCGTGGATTAGTCCAAATCTGTATCTTCTTAGATTAGGTTTGGGGTCGTGTTTAAGGACACGTTAGTCTCATTTGAGACTAAGATCAACTAAAATGTATGTTAAGGATATGTTAGTCTAATTTCAGACTAAGATTAACTTAACGGGATCATTTAGATCCAACAAAAGAGCATTTGAACTCTATTGTTTAGTTTAGGGACATTACGGTCGATTACCAGTTTAAGGACATGGTGGTCCAAGGTTAAGGACATCATAGTACATGGGCTTAAGGACCCCACAGTCCAAGGTTAAGGATATTATAGTCCATGAGTTTAAGGACTCCACAGTCCATGGAATGTCTGGTTGTCGGGACCCGCCACCTCTTTGAAGACGTTGAAGGATTACAACGATAAATATCAGAGGAGTGAAGAGATGTACCCTTCAACCAATATTGGTTGGGAGATCTGTAGTCCAATTGGGACTAAGATCAAAGATTTGTGAGCATATGGACTCAATGTTAAACATTTGACAATGCTGAGCATTGATTTGAGTTCTGACAATATTTTTGTCTTTTACTGAATGCTGAGTATTCATCATAGCTCTGGGCTTTATTTATAGAACAATTTATGTTCTTTTTAGCGCACACGTGAAGAGCACGTGGCGTGCTTGGCGCTAAGCACCAGATAATGGGCGCATTGCTCCAGTTTATGAGTGCAAAGCGCTAGCTGTTAAGTGGCACACACGTGAGGAGCACGTAGTGCGCTTGGCGCTGAGCGCCGGTCCAAGAGCGCAAAGCGCTAGCTGTTAAGTGGCGCACACGTGAGGAGCACGTTGTGCGCTTGACGCTGAGCGCCAGTCCAAGAGCGCAAACCGCTAGCTGTTAAGCGGCGCACACGTGAGGAGCACATGGTGCGCTTGGTACTGAGCGCCAGTCCAAGAGCGCAAAGCGCTAGTTTATGAGCGCAAAACGCTATTTGATCAACTTTATGATCCGAGAAATAAATTCTCGTTTGTAAGAGACTTTGTCTAAAGGTTCTAAGAACAAAAGTTCTTATTTTTAGGAGATATTTCAATTTCTTATTTTGATGAAAGGTTTTGTCTTTATGGATCTGTGATCCTAAGAGAATTGACTTATTCTCCCCCCTTTATTTTATAATGAGATGTCCATGATCTCCTTGTATAAAAGACCCTAGTCTTATAGATCTATGATCTGTGAGAAGAATTATGTTCTTCTTCTTATTTTATAATGAGATCCTTTGATCACTTTGTGAAAGATTTTGGTCTTGTAAATTTATGATCTTAAAGAAAGAAGTGAATTTTTCTTTTTAATATGAGATGATTTCATCTCTCTGTTTATTTTTACCTTGAAGAAAATCTTCTTCTTCTACCGAGAGCTTGGCTCTTCTTTCTGAGATTTCAAAGTTTGTGGTGGGATTCCTCTCTATGTTTTTTCTATCCCCGAGACTTGAAGTCTTGGGGACTATATATAAGGTGAGCTGATTTGTACAATCGGTTAAGGAGATCTTTTCTCCAATTGATTTGGGGATTTCCCTATCGTTGGATCTTTGATTCAAAGGCTTCTGATTTACAAAAGGCAATCTTCTTGTTTTTAACAAAATTGGAAAATCTTTCCATGCAGAATTTATTCTGTATTTTGGCGATTTTTAAGCACCTTTGGATCATTGATCCAACGGTGCTCGGATTTACAGAGCACAATCTTTTTGTTTGGAAAGATTTTAAGGAATATTTCCTCAACAGAATTTTATTCTGGTTAATTGATGATTTATTATTTTTATTGGATCCTTGATTTAATGGTGGGGAACATTTAGTTCCAGCGCTAGCGCACTCATGCTTTGCACGTGATGCGCTACTTCAGATCGCCGGCGCTTTTGGTGCACTTAGCGCTAGCGCACTCGTGCTTTGCACGTGATGCGCTGCCTCAAAGCGCTGGAGCTCTTGGCGCACTTAGCGCTAGCACACTCGTGCTTTGCACGTGGTGCGCTACCTCAAAGCGCTGGTGCTTTTATGAAGGCCGCTTCATTTCAAATTTTGAAAATTTGAACAAAGCCTTACTCTGATTGGGGGAAACATGTGGGATGTCAGTGAGGGTGGCGGTCGGCGGCGGCGAAGCTTCTTGTGGTAGGTGCAGCCGTGAGGGGTCGGGTGGGTTAGTTTGGAGAGAGGAGGGAGATGAGAGGGGAGGAGAGAAGACGAGGGGCGATGGAGGTAGTGATGGGGACTTCAGTTGCTGTAGGAAGAGAAGAGAGAGGGAGGTTAGAGAAGGGAGGATTTGGAGGCCGGGGATCTCGGGTAGTTGCGGTGTCACGACCCGCTTTCCGGTGTACGATCAGGAGACGTGACTAGGCCTACGATATATTTATTTAGAAGTAAACACGTTAAGCGTAAATAAGTAATATAATATAAATGTACACAAGAAAGACATGAGATGTAAATGAACAACAACTTTTTATTTATTAAATATTCTTTACAATACAACTGAAATGTAAATACAATGTGGAAAGCAATACCTAAACAATGGCATGAACTGAATGTAGAAGTATATACAAGTGACTAGAGCTCCGGATCCTCCATTAACTGCTCCAAATCTTCTGAGCCGGTCTCGATCTCTAGAGAGTCGGGTCTTCCAGACAATATTCTAAAGAAAGAATAGAAAAGAAATGTCGTCTGCGAGCAATCACTCGGTAAGTCCCAAAGAGAAATAGAAATAGACTGAATAACTAAAGAGAATATATCTAGTATAATATATGATTGTTATATTAACGCTGTTGTTTGTAAGTTGGTAAAGAATATGCCAGTGTATACAAGAGGAGTCCAACTATTCTGTGGACTAAGGTATACGGAGCACAAGGAACCGTTAACCCACGGGACAACAGCAACGGATATTCAGGTTAGGTGTATTAAAGTGACCATTATCGTGCCACTTTTAACACATTCCATACCAATCTACCCTTTAAAAAAACCCGTAATGTTTATTGTATTATTTATAGCTGTAAGACTTGCCGAAACCATGATATCAATTGCTCATGTAAATAGATAAGGATGTAAACGGATAGTCATGTAATCAAGTCAATGTATATCCATGGTTCGGTCAGTTCAAGCCATGTTGATATTTGATAGTATTCAGTATATATGGATTCATGATGTATTGGAATTATATTTGAAATGTATATAGATTGGAATTGTATTCAGATTAGACTGAGACTTTGTCTGAGTCAGACACTTAACAGAATTTGATTCCTGAATTAGGTTTTGGAGTTATCGGTAACTGCTGCACATGGACAGCAGGATTTGTGACTTTTCCAAGCCAATTACCATTGATAATCTTGTTTTAGTTTTCTATCTTAAATAGGCAAGCACCTAATTTCTCCGGCTCCCTGAAACTCAAGAGAATTGGTCCCGTTTAAACCTATATTTACTAGGGTCCTTATTGTAAATTAATAAACTTGAGGGTGTTTTATGAAAAATAGTTTTAGTATACTTTCAAAATATTCTTCAAATATTTATTTATCGTATGTAGGGTTTTAATGGATGTAATTTTTAAAAGTGAATTATTCTAATGATTATAAATCTAGATTGAATAGTATATGGTATTTTAGTGTAAATTGGAATTGTATGAATTTGGGATGGTATATTCATGAAATTTGTAATTCCTTTGTTTAGAAAATATGGAATTTATTATATATATTTAAAATAGATATTTTGATTATATAAATATATATAATTATTTAAAAATAGAATTTATTTATTAAATAGAAAATCACATTATTCTTAAAAATTATATTAAAAATTCCATCGAGATCGGATGCTCCGTGAGGAGGTCTGCATCTCGCTCTACTGGTCTCAAGAATGTGCGATAACCCGCACCATCCAAATCGGGTTCCCCAAAATGTGTTGTAGAGACTTAATTGCAAGGAATTTAATTAAAACAATTTTAAAGAATACGATTTTATTAGTTTAAGGTATTTTATTGTAAAATTGTATTTATCCCACAAAATATTGTTCCAAAAGCTATCGTGCTCTGTCATGATGAGTGTTGTGATGAGCTAGATCATTACCTCGTGAGTTTTCTAAAAGTAATATTAACAAATATGATGAAATGATGCCGTAAGTAAATTTTGTGGTATTAAACAGTAAAATTGAAATAAAAGTTATATAACATTGTATTTTGAATTGAAACTTGTTCTAAATGTTTGTTTTAAGATTACTAAACAAGATGTAATAATATGGATGTTTGGTTATTAAGAAAAATTATGTTTTTAAGAAAATTAGAATCGGAAGTCGGAATAACTCCGCTTCCGATGAGTTTTAAGAAGAGAATTCTTTTAATAGGGAAGAGAGGAGAGGAGAGGGGACTTACTGGATTAGATGAGAGAAAGGAGGTAGAGAAAGGGTTTGAGAGCTTCATGGAGTCGCGGTGTCACCGGATTTGTCCCGAACCGTCTCCGGAAGATGACCTTGGGCTAACTCCACTTATACAACTAATTTGACTTAAAAAAATTTGAGAGTTTTGACAATGGATTTCAGAATAGAGAGGGCTACGTATGGGGTGGTATTTATAGGATAGAATTAGGGTTTATAGAATTAAAAATGAGAATTAAAATGCATTAAAATATTGGTTTAAAGGTGATTTTTAATTCTCTGGTTAATTGCAGGAAAAACAAACAGAAGAGGAGTAGTGGGAGAGGCCAAGAGGTGTTGGGGAAAAATTTGGGAGCAATCCCCACAGGGGGGCCCGGCGGCACCGGTCTGGGGCTCCATCTCGCCAGCCATTAGGTGGGTATGGGGCTATGGATCGATGCCACGTGTTCTCGGCTGTTAGATGTTATTTTCTACATGTTTGATTTTAGAGACTTTTCATTTTTACGTGTATTGCACGTGTAAACTTTTGGGCTTCCAAAAAATTTAAAAGAAAAATCATTAAAAATGATATGTGGCTGATGGGATTCGAACACAGAGACTATGTCACAGCAGTGCAAACTTTACCAATGAGCTACAAGTTATTTCTTACTGTTCTTAAACAAATTAAATACTTATAGCATACTCAGGGTTGCAAATATTCCATTTAGTACTTTAACTTTAAATAAATTTCTGCACATTAAAAAGAGAGTCGTTACATTCTATCCTCCTTATAAAAATTTCGTTCTCGAAATTTACAAATATTTAAGGACTAATTTACAAACAAGTAAGGGTATTTTGTACGCATGTCGTCTTCTCTTTCCCATGTTGATTCTCCTGGTGAATTTTTTCTCCACACCACTCGAACCAAGTTTACTTCCTTATTCCAAAGTGACTTTACCTTTCTCTCCAGGATTTCAACGAGTTGTTGCTCACAAGATAAGTCTGTCTGTACAGTGAGCTCGGAGTGATCAAGGATATGGCTGGGGTCGCTCATATATCTTCGAAGTTGGGATATGTTGAACACGTTGTGCACTCCTTCCAATGAGGATGGAAGTGCCAAGCGTTATGCCACTTCTCCGACTCGTTCGAGTATGTTGAACGGTCCAATGTACCTCTGACTTAGCTTACCCCTCTTTCCAAAAGGAATCACTCCACGATTTGGAGAGATCTTTAGAAAGACATGATCGTCCGATTGGAACTCCAAGTGTCGGCGCTTTACATCATCCCAATATTTCTGTCGGTCTTAGGCTATGCGCATTCGTTCCTTAATAGTGCGAACTGCATCTACAGTCGCCTCTATCATCTCAGGTTCAAGGAGTTCCTATCTCCGATGTCGTCCCAACTTAATGGTGAACGGCACTTTCTTCCATAGAGCGCTGCAAACGGTGTCATTCCAATACTCGCTTGGTAGCTGCTGTTGTATGAAAACTCTATAATATGTAGCTGATCTTCCCACGATCCTCCGAAGTCTAGCATACAAGCTCTTAGCATATCTTTAAGGATCTAAATCGTTCGCTCAGAGTGTCCATCTGTTTGTGGATGGTAATATGTGCTAAAGTTCAGACTCATTCCCAAGCTAGCTTCCAGACTCTGCTAAAACTGCGATCAGAATCTGGTGTCACGATCGAAGACAATGCAAACCGGTACTCCATGTAATCTCATGATCCCCTGCATGAGTTCATGGGTATCAGAAATAGTACACTATGAAGAGTTAAATCTTACTTAGATTTAGACTTACTTCCATATACTTCTTTGCCAGTGTCTCGGTTGATTGGCCAATTCGAATGGGAATAAAATGAACCGACTTTGTGAGTCGATCTACAATAACCCATACTGCATCATTACCTTTCGTGCTGCAAAGAAGTGCAGTCACGAAGTCCATGGTGATGTGTTGCCACTTCCATTCTGGAATAGATAACAGTTGAAGTAGACCAGCAGTCCTGTGATGTTTAGCTTTTACTTGCTGATACACCAAGCATTTGGCTATACTTCTGGCTACTTCACGCTTCATTCCATACCACAAGTAATGTTGACGTAAATCTTTGTACATCTTTGTACCAGCAGGGTGTACTGAGTATGGGGAGTTGTGAGCTTCTTTCATCAACTCTTCCCGAACAGGATCTTATGGTACACACAGCTTCCGTATCTCAAATATCCGTCTTCGTGATGAGGAAGTCTGTTCGAAGTCCACATTCTATTTCTTCTCTGATATTTTGCAACTTGGTATCACTTGCTTAAGCTGGTTTGATCTGATTGACAATTATAGACTCAACTTGTAAGTTCATCAAACTTGAAGCGTTACCTGACATGACCACTTCTATCTCCATCTGATGCAAATCTTGCTGTAGCTTCCACTGTGCGGTGAGATTCATTGATAGTGGTTGGCGACTAAGTGTATCAGGAACTACATTCACCTTCCCTGGATGATATTGTAGGTTGATGTCGAAGTCCGTCATAAGTTCTAACCATCTTCTCTACCGCATACTTAACTCTTTCTAAGTAAACACATATTTCAGACTTTTGTGGTCTGTGTAGATATTTACCCATTCACCAAGAAGATAATGGCACCAAATCTTCGGTGCAAATATAACAGCTGCCAACTCTAAGTCATGCGTTGAATAATTGAGCTCATGAATCTTCAACTGTCTTGATGCATAAGCTACAACTTTACCGTGCTGGTGTAGAACACATCCTAATCCATTACCGGATGCATCGCAATGCACTACAAAACCTCCAGATTAGTCCGGTATGACGAGAATAGGTGTTGTTGTCAATCTTGACTTAAGTTCTATAAAAGTTTGTTCGCATGCTTCTGATCACACGAATTCTTTATCTTTACGTGTGAGCTTGATCAGGGGTGTTGCAATCTTTGAAATGCCTTATATGAATCTTCGGTAGTATCCCACTAATCCCATGAAACTTTCAATGCCCTTCACTGTCTTTGGTGTCGGCCATTCGCTTACAGCTGATATTTTAGCTGGATCCACAGAGATTCCTTCACCTGAAACGATATGTCCGAGAAATCCGACTTGTTCTAGCCAAAACTCGCACTTGTTGTACTTGGCATAGAGTTGATACTGTCGCAAAGTCTCCAGGACAATTCGTAAATGTTCAGCGTGCTCTTCCGATTCTAAGAATACACCAGGATATCGTCGATGAATATGACAACTAATCTGTCTAGGTATTCTCAGAAAACCCAGTTCATCAGATTCATGAATATGGCTGGTGCATTGGTCACTCCAAATGGTATCACGAGAAACTCATAATATCCATAGTAAGTCCTGAATGCCGTCTTCGGAATATCAGGCTCTTTGACCTTCACCTGACGATAATCCGAACGAAAATCTAATTTTGAGAAAACGCAAGACCCACTTAGCCGATCGAACAGTTCATCAATTCGCGGTAGTGGATACTTGTTCTTTATCGTGACTTCGTTTAGAGCTCGGTAATCAATGCATATTCTGTATGAACCTTCCTTCTTCTTCACAAGCAAAACTGGAGATCCCCAACTTGAAGTGTTAGGATGAATCCATCCTTTCTTCACAAGTTCGTCTAATTGAGTTCAAATCTCTTTCAAACCTCCAGGACTTAATCGATATGGTGCTTTGATCACCAGTTGTGCCCCAGGTAATAAATCAATTCCAAATTCAAGAGCTCGATCAGGAAGCAAACCTGATATGTCTTCAGGAAATACATAATCGAACTCTCGAACTACCTCTGGCTTATCTTCTCCCGCCTTTAGAGTTGCAATCATTGCCTTCTTCAATTTTGCTTTGTATGTGCTAGACTCCAGGATACGGTCTCCACTTTTGAAATAAGAGACCGGATGCTCTGGAATCTCGAACACTGCCCTCCTTTGACGACATTCGATGGTAGCATAGAAAGTTCCTAGCCAATCCATACCCAAAACTACATCGAAGTTCGGTATGTCCAGCACCTTGAAGTCAGCATAAAATTCTCTGCTGCAGACGACCACTGGACACAGGTCATATCCCATTGTTTCCTTTAGAACGCCGTTCTCTGAACTGACATTCCAGCTGGATACGAGTGGTTTGACTGGAATCGCATGAGTTCAGACGAACCGTTGTGACATAAAGTAATGAGATACTCCAGTATCGAAGAGTGCTAGTACAGGAAGCGAGGCTACTAAGATTGTACCTAAGTTATGTGGAATATGTTTAGGTATAGGATAAAATATTTGATATGTATAAGGATTGAAAGAAAGTTTGAAAGAAAGGGAGTTACCAGTGATGACTTGGACAGTGGCTTCAGCTTCTTCTATAGTCATTGTGAAAGCATGTCGTCTCGGTACATTCCTCCTTACTGGAGGAGTATTCCTCTGTCCGTTCCTCTGTCCTTGAGGTAGGTTCCTTTGTACTTGATGGAACTGACGAGGAGGAGGTGCAGCAAGTCCACGAGGAGGTGGAGCTGGGAGAGGAAGATGTGGTGCAGGTGCCTGGATAGCTGGCCGCTGCGGATAGGTGATTGCTGGTCTGGTTGTAGGATTTGGATTTAGTCTACGAGGACAAGATCCAATATCATGTGTGGATGACCCATAGACTAAGCAAAGGCAATTAGCACACACAGTCCTTCGCCAGGTGTCCATTCCTCCTGTAGTAGGTGCAAAAGTCTGAACTGGGCCAGTTGAAAGGTACTCTTGGTCTCCTGGGTACAAAAAGTGGCATGGAAGAGGCTCCTCCTATTATCTGAGTAGCAGGGCGTTTCATACCGGCAGATTGAGGTCTGGCTTTCTTCTTCACCACTGCCTCATATTTTCGGTCAGCCTTCAAAGCTAAGTCGTGGGTTAGGAAATCCCCTGTAGCAAATGCAGCTTGGATCTCCTGGTCCAACCCCTGCTGAAATCTTCTGACCCTGATCTCAGCAGTTGGTATGAGATGTGCCGCGAACCTATTACGGTCTTGTGTTAGTGGTGTAGTATGTGATATCAGAAAATTCGAATATTTGAGACACATTTTACCTGCTCAACATAGTGAACTCAGTATCATACTCATCCACGGATTTGCTCCATATAGAGCCTTGTTGTAGGTGGATGAATTGCTGCTCCATGTCAAATCAGGCAGTCTCGGGAAAATATTTTGCGTCAAACATGTCGCGAAAAGTCTTCCATTCGATCGGCTGAGTAAGACGACTTTCTTCCGCCTTCCACCATATTCGGGAGTTATCCATAAGTTGCAGCTTCGCAACCCTTACACAAGCAATGTCTGGCACTTGTGCTGTTGCCAGATCGTCCTCAATGGATTGAGCCTATTCTTCAGCTTCCAGGAAGCTCTCTTTCCCAGAAAATTGCTTAGGATGTAGCGCCCGGAATTGTTTCACTCCAGATGCCTCAGCTTCTGGGCGATTCATTAGGATAGCAATCGGTTGCTGCTGTCCTTTCAAGAGGCTCTTTATTACCTCGAGCAGTACCGCCTGCTCGTTGATCGGAGCTACAACGGTAGGCGTAAGTGAAAGAGGTGGTAGTGTGGTGTTGCCGTTCACGTTGGTGGTAATATTGTTCGGAGAATCCATAACCTTGGAAAAAATAGGGTTAGGATAGATTCAAGGAATATGAAATATAAAAAATGTTTAGTTGCTGGGTTTTATAATTCATGTGTTATATTGCTTAGGTTTCCATGCATAACTGACCTGCATGGGCCGCCAAAAAAACCTGTCACGCCCCGCTTCCCGGTGTACAGTCAGGAGACATGATTAGGCCCGCGACGTATTTACTTAGAAGTAAACACGTTAAGTGTAAATAAGCAATATAATATAAATGTACACAAGAAAGACATGAGATGTAAATGAATAGCAACTTTTTATTTATTAAATATTCTTTACAATACAACTGAAAGGTAAATATAATGTGGAAAGCAATGCCTAAACAATGGCATAAACTGAAAGTAAAAGTATGTACAAGTGACTAGAGCTCCGGATTCTCGATGAACTGCTCCAAATCATCTGAGCTGGGCTCGATCTCTAGAGAGTCAGGTCTTCCTGACAACATTCCAAAGAAAGAATAGAAAAAGAATGTCGTCGGTGAACAATTTCTCCGTAAGTCCTAAAGAAAGATAAAAATAGACTGAACAGGTAAAAAGTATATATCTGGTATAATGTATGATTGATATATTAACGCTGTTGTTTATAACTTAGTACAAAATATGCCAGTGTATACGAGAGGAGTCCAACTATTCCATGGACTAAGGTATACGGAGCACAAGGAACCGTTAACCCACGGGACAACAGCAACGGATATTCAGGTTAGGTGTATTAAAGTGACCATCATCATGCCATTTTTAACACATTCCGTACCAATCTACCCCTTAAAAAACCCGTAATGTTTATTGTATTGTTTATAGCTGTAAGACTTGTCGAAACCATGATATTAATTGCTCATGTAAACGGATAAGGATGTAAACGGATAGTCATGTAATCAAGTCAATGTATATCGATGGTTCGGTCAGTTCAAGTCATGTTGATATTTGATAGTATTCAGTATATATGGATTCATGATGTATTGGAGTTATATTTGAAGTATATGTAGATTGGAATTGTATTGAGATTAGACTGAGACTTTGACTGAGTCAGACACTTAACAGAATTTGATTCCTTAATTAGGTTTTGGAGTTATCGGTAACTGCTGCACATGGACGGCAGGATTTGTGACTTTTTCCAAGCCAATTACCATTGATAACCCCGTTTTAGTTTTCTATCTTAAATAGGCAAGCACCCACTTTCTCCGGCTCTCTGAGGATCAAGAGAATTGGTCCTGCTTAAACCTATATTTACTAGAGTCCTTATTATAAATTAATAAACTTGAGGGCGTTTTATGAAAAATGGTTTTGGTATACATTCAAAATATTCCTCAAGTATTTATTTATCATATTTAGGGTTTTCATGGATGTAATTTTTAAAAGTGAAGTGTTCTAATGATTATAAATCTACATTAAATAGTACATGGTTTTTTACTGTAAATTGGAATTGTATGGATTTGTGATGGTATATTCATGAAATTTGTGATTCTTTTGTTTAGAAAACATGGAAATTATTATATATATTTAAAATAGATATTTTGATAATATATATATAATTATTTAAAAATAGAATTTATTTATTAAATAGAAAATCACATTATTCTTAAAAATTGTATTAAAAATTCCATCGAGATCGGATGCTCCGTAAGGAGGTCTGCATCTCGCTCTACTAGCGTGCGATAACCCGCACCATCCAAATCGGTTTTCCCAAAATGGGTTGTAGAGACTTAATTACAAGGAATTTAGTTAAAACAATTTTAAAGAATATGGTTTTATTAGTTTAAGGTATTTTATTGTAAAATTGTTTTTATCCCACAAAATATTATTCTAAAATCCATCGTGCTATGTCATGATGAGTGTTGTAATGAGGTAGGTCATTATCTCATGATTTTTTTAAAGGTAATATTAGCAAATATGATGAAATGATGCCGTGAGTAAATTTTGTGGTATTTAACCGTAAAATTGAAATAAAAGTTGTATAACATTGTATTTTGAATTGAAACTTGTTCTAAATATTTGTTTTGAGATTACTAAACAAGATGTAATAATATGGATGTTTGGTTATTAAGAATAATTGTATTTTTAACAAAATTAGATTCGGAAGTCGAAATAATTTCGCTTCCGATGAGTTTTGAGAAGAGAATTCTTTTAATAGGGAAGAGAAAGAGGAGAGGAGACTTATTGGATTAGATGAGAGAGGGGAGGTAGAGGAAGAGTTTGAGAGGTTTGTGGAGTCACGGTGTCACCGGATTTATTCCGAGTCGTCGCCGGAAGACTCCACTGGTATAACTAATTTGACTCGGAAAAATTTGAGAGTTTTGACAATGGATTTCAGAATAGAGAGGGTTAGGTATGGGGTGGTATTTATAGAATAGAATTAAGGTTTATAGAATTAAAAATGAGAATTAAAATGCATTAAAATATTGGTTTAAAGGTGATTTTTAATCCTCTGGTTAATTGCAGGAAAAACAAATAGAAGAGGAGTAATGGGGGGAGGCCAAGGGGTGTTGAGGAAAATTTTGGGAGCATTCCCCACAGGGGGCCTGGCGGCTCCGGTCTGGGGCTCCATCTCGCCGACCATTAGGTGGGTGTAGGGCTCTGGATCGATACCACGTGTTTTTGGCTGTTCATATGTTATTTTCCACATGTTTGATTTTTATGACTTTTCATTTTTACGTGTATTGCACGTGTAAACTTTTGGGCTCCCAAAAAGTTTAAAAGAAAAATTATTAAAAATAATATATGGCTAATGGGATCGAACACAAGAGCTATGTCAAAACAGTGCAAGGTTTTACCAATGTACTACAAGTTGTTTCTTACTATTCTTAAACAAATTAAATGCTTATAGTATACCCAGGATTGCAAATATTCCATTTAGTATTTTAACTTTAAATAAATTTATGTACATTAAAAACAAAATCATTACATGTGGTGAGGGTGCGATCGTGGAGGAGTCGTTGCGAAGGAGGAGGGGCTGGGATCGAAGAGAGAGAGAAGGAGAAAGGAAAAGAGAGGAGAGAGATTGAGAAAGGAAAAGAGGGGAGAGAGGGATCGGGCGGGTTGGGTTAGGGTTAAGGTTTAGTTTAGTCTTTTAATTTTAAGAATTTAAAGGAAAAAATGAAATAGAAAGAATATAGGAAATTTAATTGGGAATAATTAAAAGGAAAGGTAGAGAAAATATTTGGATAATTGCTAAAACAAGATATTCATTAAAATACGAGAAAACGTATATAAGAAAATCGGTTATTACACTACTCTTCTAGTGCTCCACCTCCATATGTGGATGACTACCCTTCGCTTCTGCGTTTGTCTTCTCTTCTTCTTCTTCTTCTTTTTTTTCTTTTTCATATTTGATCATTTTTCTTTTGATTAGACCCTTCTCAATTTATAGCACAAAATAATAGAATTCTTACTCCAATTAGGATCTTGTCAAATCTACAAATAAATCTTCAAACAAATTTTCTAATAATTCTCAAAACAAACTTTTTTAATTAAGTTCCTAAAAGATCTCATATAAGTCTTCCAACTCTTCAAATAAATCTCCAACAAATTTTTCTAATTAATCTTCAAAACGAATCATTCCAAAACAACCCAGAATTCTATCCGAAACGATTTGAGCCTGCTCAAGATTGTCCTGATCTATCTCTTACATCAAGAGAACAAATACTAATTCCAAATAACTTATGAGCCGGCTCAACCTATCTTGAGCTGTCTCACACACACGAAAGTCGAGAATATAATGCAAACTATGAAAATGCTAGTTTTATTATCCTGTTAGAGGCACATATGGACTGAATTATCCAAAATGACTTTTGCATATATGTAGATTGAATGACTACAAAAGAATCGGATATGGAAATTATTTTTATGAAAACACCTTTATCAAACTATCTTTCTCAAGGGGATAAATCATATTTGAATATGATGATGCTCGATATCGGTGATCTCCCATATCATGACACGTGGCAGATGACGTGTCCCAGGGCTCACAAGAAAGGACCTACAGTGGCCGACCAGACCACTCCTTTGCCCGTCCTACAAGCAAACGACGGCTTACTGATTGGTTGATGGTTTTGCGCGCGTGCGCTTTTAAAAAGATGAATCAAAGAATATTTTTACCGCAATCAAGAACGGCGTCGCTTGGTAGCTAGCCGGTGAGTACGGGTCGGTCCACAGGGATGTTGTGTATTTCCTAATTTGGTCTAATGAGTTAATTCCGATTGTTGTCGGATTGATTAAATCTAAAAACTAAAGTTTATCTAGACTAGGATTAAAATCTTGCTAGGGTTAGGTTTAGGTTAAATTTGGAAAGTCAATATTCCTCACCACTTTCTATGCCTTAATTAAGATCTATGAGGTGTTATGGTAATAATTAATAAAGTGGATTAGTACCATCGGGAGGAAACGATGTTTCTTCCTCTAGGTTTTTGTCCTTACTTTCTTAATTCTTACCCTAATCTCCATGGAAAACATGCGCAACCGGTCTTTTATACTACGGTATCACCTCTACCTCATGAGATATAGTGTCGTAGGGAGCGGTGTGTGTATGTATGCATGGAATCCTATAAAAAGATGTGATGGGCAAGAAAGGAGTGAGAGATCTTCATCTCTCAAGCCTTCCCTATTCCTAACCCTAACAAGTGAGGAATTACTCACTCATTAGAGAATTGATTAACATTTTCTAACTATCTGATTAGGGCAGATAAGAAAAATTATATTAAGACAGAATGAAAATTAACTAGGGCAATGAAATAAAAAACCTTACTTTATTTGATGGCTCTCTCCAAACATTTACACCAAATTTAGAATTCTGAATAGATGAAATAAAAATAGGCATAACCTAAAAGAGGTTTTAGGGTTTCTATTTATAGAACATAGAAACGCTAGGGTTACAATCGACTCACATCTGCAATTACAAGTATACCCCTAAGAAGACTAGTCAAAGCACCGACGCACCGACACGAAAATGCACTGACACGGGCGACGCACGGCTACGGAACCGCGGCCAAAACCCATGTTTGGCCGCGGATCCACGGCCATATAGGGGGCTTGTTGGCTCTGCTTCTTTGGTAATCTTCCTGTTGCATTTTCCCACTTGTTTCTTCACTTGATTTCTCAGATTGTCTTCTAGTTTTCTTCCAGATTTCCACAATGCATAACGTCGTGGACTTTTACCCTTTGCTTCGTGTCGAAGTCTTGAATCTTATGCTGCCTTTGTACTTTGTGAACTTGTTCATTGATCTACATTTATTCTCCAAACTATAGGCTTGATCAAGATTCTTCCATTTGTTAGTCGTAGTCTCACTTTTGTGTCGTCTTTTCATCTTTTTCACTGTTTTGTTCCGAGAACCTGTAAGCTGCAACTATGTAATAGACATGGGTCAAAAGCACCTGTTTATTTATAAAATAAATAAGAATGGGGAATATAATAATGCAAAATTATGGTATGAACAAATACCCCCAAACTTATCTTTCGCTCGTCCTCGAGCAAACCTAGTTTTATTCTCGAAAAAAAACCTAGCCTCACTTTCGCAGGGAAACGCGATTGCACTGAGCTCGTGCAACAAGTTGATAAATCTCTAGGTGTCTATAGTAGGAGGAGTGTTGTCTCCTGAGGGTTTTCAGCGGATACTACCCACAAAATCCTATCAATTCTGCCTATTGAGTTTTATTCTCCAATTAGGTTTTCTAACAAGAAACTCTATTATCTTCGACTCAGAAATTATCCATCCGTATTTTTCACACTTCCTTATCATTTAACTTAAGATTATATATATTCTGTAGACTTACTTAGCTTTTAACATCTTTTAAGTTTTCCTTCTAGGGTTCTGTCTCAACTTAGGAATTTTTATCATCTCTATTAAAGATATAAGTCCTATTCTTCATTTCTATCTCTCATCTAAACCCCAATCACATACCCCTACGTGTGTGTATATATCACCACTACACTTGGAAATTCAAATCAAGCCATCATACTCTTGTCCATCGTCCAAAGTACTTTTCAATTGGTGAATTTTTAGATGAAATTACTCACACATCTTTCATGCGACCGTTAATACTTCTTGAGGTACTATCGACCGATTACAAAATATGGTTGCACTTTAAAGCGTAATTCCTAGTCTTGTAATCCCTAAGGTTTTTAGCAGTGACTCCCAAACCAGTTGGTCTAAGGCACTAGGTGATGAAGCACTCTCGCTAAATATTTTTTTCTATTAATGCAACCTTAAGTAATTACAAAAACCAGTGTTCATTTTTTTTATTATCTATTTATTCACACTTGTATTTTTATTTTATTTTTCTTCGTACTAAGGACTTTAGACAAGAGCATTTCAAGGTCTCTTCTACTATTCCAAGTTTCAAGGTTCGTGTTTATGCAATTTGTAGGGTATATATTTTCAGAATTTAGACTTAAGCTTAGAAATTATTTTTCAAACTTATACTTTAATAAAAATATCAATACTTTTCCTTTGTTTTAACTTAGCTCAAGAAGTCAACTCAAAATTTGCCTATTTCTAAATAGACTATAAAGACATATATTTTCTACCGTTAAATTTTAAGAAAGGTTATTTTTAGGGTTTTTAATTTACTAAGTCTAAGATCTAGTTATTCCTAGTTAGTTAACCTTTTTGTCAAACTCAAGTCAATTATGGCTAAAATTGAATGTTTTAATTTTTATAATTTTCAAATTTTTTCAATTTTTATGGTTTTAAAATAAGTATGAAAATGCAAATATGTACATATGAATGCGAAGGAAGAAAGCTTACCGAGCATACCCCCAAACTTAAACTTGACAGTGTCCTTACTGTCAGGCTATACTAAGAGGGTCGAAATTGTCGGCGCTCCCCTGTTAATTTATTTACAAAATTTTTTTTTTGTTAAAAGAAAACCAAAATATATATATAAAAAAGGTCCCTCCCAAACTTAAATGAGACAGTGTTTCCACTGTTTTAAGCGTTAAAGTTCAGACTTAGGGAGGAGAAAAATCAAACTATACACGGCCTTACGCATGCCAAAGGTTAGCACCAACCATTCAAAAATTCTATCGTGAAAATGGTAGGGTTGGTGGAAGAATGGAATATAGAGAAAGGAGTTGAGAAACGCACGAAACCATATGGGAAGAAGGGTGGAATATGGTCTCGGTATCTTAGGAGAATAATGGCGGAAGAGAGAAAGAAGTGTAGTACAAACTTGAGGGCGTAAATCGAGTGAATAAATTAGCGCAAATTTTGATGACCGATGTGTCAAAAGCGATTGTGCTAATTTATCAACCCGTCGAGAAATGGGGTCAAATCTCTCAAGATTCGCGAGAAAACATGGGTACATTGAACTTGGTAAACCATCCATTGAAAATGGAAGCGCGACGGATTCTTGCGCGGTCGAAACGATGGAAAGGACGAAGGGGAGTGATTTAGGGATAGTCTTATTCTCACCTAAGTAATCTGTCTCGAATTCGAAGGATTCCATCAATGGTTCGAAATGACTGTAAGCAACCGAGTCTGATGGTTCAACTAACTCATCTGAAAATTCAAAGGACTCAAACTCGGGCAGTGAATCTTCAAAATCGTCCGAAAAAGTGAAACACTCGTAATCGATATCGGTTGTGAGAACTGTGTCAGATTCAAGGAGGAACGCACTAGTGGCGTCAAAACTGCTGTGATCGAACAGAAATTTTTCAAGCTCACGGTCCTCCTGCGTGATCTTTTGCGTGGTCAGAACGATTGGAAGGATGAGGGGGGTGATTTAGGAAGTATAAAAGTTAAAGGTTCAGGAGGATGAATTGGAAAATCCGACTCATCAAACAAAAATGGTTCATCCTCAATACTATCCTCAATACTCTCCTCAATACTATTCTCATAATTCTCCTCAAAAGTAATCCCATCCATGCAATTATCATCAAAATCAAGACGCATATGAGGTTCGGGAGAAACATTTAATAACTCGGGATGATGAATTGGAGATAAAATTTCGGTCAAATTTACGGATTCATCATCCAAAATATTCCCGGCTTTAATATCCTCAATCAAGTGAAAATCAATTTTTTTAGACATCTCATCAAAAGTATGGATATTTATCAATTCAGGTTCTAGATTGGAGGTGTAAAGTTTGAAAGAATCAGGTTAGGGTTCACTCGAAAAGCGCTCTTCACAATCAGGTAAATCAAACACTACAAAGTCGCACAACTCATTACACGTTTTATTTTTAACTGGTGAATCATTTGGGACACTTGTTTGAAAACCGGAGTTGTGGGATTCAATTGGTGATAGGTAGGTTTGATTTGGAAGGGTGCGCAGCTCACTCTCTCCACTCAAATTCTTAATCTGTCCAACCGCCTCATCATACATTGGAATTTTTGAAGCTAGTTGGAAACTAGCTACCGGGTCACTAGGTTGCATAAGGGCGGCAATGGACGCATCCAAATTTCTCATCTGTCGGTTTGTTGCTGCAATGTACGCTTCCAACGACTATTCCAGACTAGACATGGGTTGTGAAGGGGTTTCAGTAAAAGATTCAAAATTGTTTGGATTTTGGAAACTCCCAAATGGCTGTGTAGAAGTAATGTCTAGGGAAGGTGCGGAAGTCGGGTAGGACTGGTAGGAATTGAATGGTTGGACAGGAGTAGGATCAACATTTTGATAAAAAGGTGAATGGACTTGTTGATCCCAAGAACTAGAAGTGTTGAAAGGAGTGAAAGATCGGTTACGAGATTGTTCTATATGTTCGGCAATAGACATGGTTTTCGGAGTTACAACAGGACTCGAAAAAGTAGTATCAACGTAAGAAGGTGGTGAAGGTTGAAATGGTTGATACAAAGTGGATTGTGGAGTCGAACTGTTTCTCCTAAACGCTTCTATTCGATCTTTCAAAGAAATTTTGGGCATGGAGGGATCGTCCGTAATTCGACCAAAACAATTCACGTAGGAAGCAATGTTTGGATGAGGGTACCAAAGTTCGGCAAGAGTTTTGGGAGGTGGGGTACCCATGATGTAAAAAAGGAGAAGAAAAAGAATGTGGGGTGCACGGATTTCTTAGCGACAAGTTGCAAGTTTTTGTAAAAAAATTTCCTTTTTTCTTTTTGTGTTTTTTTTATGTGGAGCTTTTTGCAAAAAAGATTTTCGATAAAAGGCTTAGACACACGTTCAATCAATCACAAATGCACAATCAAGGCTAGATCTAGGGTCACCTGGGTCAGCTAGACAGCTCCTAACTGTTCCAAAGGGCAAGAAATAGGACTTCAAACCATCTCTTCCCCGCCAATTATGGCCAGGTAAGCACAAGTAGAGAAAGGAGGGATCCGCTCACGAATCACCGTAAGACGGGCCTTTTAAAGTTACCTTTCACTACCTGTCTGGCCTAGGCACCACAAAGTCAGGTTAGGATCAACGGTCGATGCCTACAACTATTCCTTTGTCCTATTGAGCGCGAAGTCCTTAGGGCTAAGTCTAATTTTTTTTTAATTAGATTTATGGTCAATGCAATATGCCTTATGTGATTTTTGGGGTCCTGGGAAGGGTGATGAAATCCCCACCCAATCTGGATTGGTGTTCAAGCCCCTTAAAGTCAATTAAAATATGCAAAGCAGTAAAAACAATCACTTACAAACAATTTTAAGTACGGTGCAAAGAATCCTGCACAAGATCAATTATTGGAAGGGGAGAAATTTTTGGTGCAAAGAATCCTGCAGGAAATTTTACAGAGGAGATATCAGGAGGTTCAGAGAGGAAGAAAAGGGAGCTTACAGTGATTTTTCACTCGCTGACGTCAGCAATGCGCCGCGGATGCGCGGTCAGAACAGGGTTGGCGCGGCGGAAACGCGGTCAGCTTTATGGTTCAGATCCCGAGACTTCTTCTGCTCCTCTGCTTTGACTTTTCTCTCTTGTTTAGATCTGCCATTTTCTGTTTTGCTTGCTGGATTTTTTTCAGATCCGAACTCATTCGTCGATCCTGCAAAATTCACACGAAAATACCCTTCACAAAATAACAAGATGATAAAATTTTTATATTTTTTTTATTTTTCAGTTTTTATGATTTTTCAATTTTATATTAACCCGAAATTGCAAAAAGAAAATAACACCCCATCCCCGGCAACGGCGCCATTTGATTAGTTGATGGTTTTGCGCGCGTGCGCTTTTAAAAAGATGAATCAGAGAATATTTTTACCGCAATCAAGAACGGCGTCGCTTGGTAGCTAGCCGGTGAGTACGGGTCAGTCCACAGAGATGTTGTGTATTTCCTAATTTAGCTAACGAGTTAATTCCAATTGTTGTCGGATTGATTAAATCTAAAAACTAAAGTTTATCTAGACTAGGATTAAAATCTTGCTAGGGTTAGGTTTAGGTTAAATTTGGAAAGTCAATATTCCTCACCGCTTTCTATGCCCTAATTAAGATCTATGAGGTGTTATGGTAATAATTAATAAATTGGATTAGTACCATCGGGAAGAAACGATGTTTCTTCCTCTGGGTTCTTGTCCTTCCTTTCTTAATTCTTACCCTAACCTCCATGGAAAACATGCGCAACCGGTCTTTTATACTATGGTATCACCGCTACCTCGTAGGATAGGGTGCCGTAAGGAGCGGTGTGTGTATGTATGCATGGAGTCCTATAAAAAGATGTGATGGGCAAGAAAGGGGTGAGAGATCTTCATCTCTCAAGCCTTCCCTATTCCTAACCCTATCAAGTGAGGAATTACTCACTCATTAGGGAATTGATTAACATTTTCTAACTATCTAACTAGGGCAGATAAGAAAAATTATACTAAGGCAGAATGAAAATTAACTAGGACAATGAAATAAAAAACCTTACTTTATTTGATGGCTCTCTCCAAATATTTACACCGAATTTAGAATTCTGAATAGATGAAATAAAAAGAGACATAACCTAAAAGAGGTTTTAGGGTTTCTATTTATAGAATATAGAAACCCTAGGGTTACAATCGACTCACATCTGCAATTACAAGTGTACCCCTAAGAAGACTAGTCAAAGCACCGACGCACCGACGCACCGACACGAAAATGCACCGACACGGGCGACACACTGCCGCGGAACCGCGGCCAAAACCCATGTTTGGCCGCGGATCCGCGGCCATATAAGGGGCTTGTTGGCTCTGCTTCTTTGGTAATCTTCCTGTTGCATCTTCCCACTTTTACCCTTTGCTTCGTGTTGAAGTCTTGAATCTTGCGCTGCCTTTGTACTTTAGGAACTTGTTCATTGATCTACATTTATTCTCCAAACTGTAGGCTTGATCAAGATTCTTCCATTTGTTGGTCGTAGTCTCATTTTTGTGTCGCCTTTTTATCTTTTTCACTGTTTTTGTTCCGAAAACCTGTAACCTGCAACTATATAGCAGACATGGGTCAAAAGCACCTGTTTATTTGTAAAATAAATAAGAATGGGGAATATAATAATGCAAAATTATGGTATGAACACTCACCTCCGAGCCTCCAGCACAATTTGCCTCCTCGGCCTCACAGCTCGTCTCCGAGCTATCACAGGCCCGAGCCTCCTCGGCTCTCTCAGCTCGCCTCCGGGCTCGAGCAGAACCAGGATACCTCGGCTCTCCCGCTCGACTGCGAGCTCTCCCGCCGAAGTCATCTTCTTCGGTCTTATCGACCGACCAACGGCACCGCTTGCAGGCGTAACCGCCATCCCGCGAATCTCGCCATGCGCGAGATCTCCGCCGGCCACATCCCACGTTCCACGACGCCATGATTCCTCATTAATGAGCATGTCTTGCCATTAATGGGAGGTCTCGCTCATCACGCGGGCGTGACGTCGGGAGCGTAACGTCCGGCGTGATTCTCGCGCCTACCCTGCCTGCTGCCACCGCTATATAAACCCCTTCTTCAGACGGTCCAAGTAAGTTATTTTTATTCCACTAAGCTGTTACTCTGCTCGGATCTCTAGTCTAACTTGACCGTCGGAGGGTCCTCGGTGGTACAACCACCCTGGGACTTCCTTGCAGGTAGCTCGGGAACCACAACCTCAAACACATTGAGATCCATACGCTCTAGGAGCGACAGCCTCCAGATCCAATCTCAGCCACCCATCGCAGCCATCAGCAGATCAACGGAGGGCAACATCTAAAGGAGGCCTACGACCCCCATCAGCTGGCGCCGTCTGTGGGAACACACTCTTGATTCTACAAAAATAAAAGTTCGCCTTCCGATCCCAACCTAATGGCGAGCGATCGCCACGACGATCCAAGCACCAGTCGCCGCCTTCCCCTCAACGGAGGCGTAGACGAACTTCCTCCGCCGAATGCCATCAACGCCGTCGCTGGCCGCATAGACCGACTCGCGTCTGTTGTGGAGGTGCTGATCCGCGTCCAAACGGCAGGGCAAGATCACCAAGTCGCTGCTCCCCCACCTCAGGACCAGGACCCCTACATGGGGAGAGAAGGCTCCGTCCGTGTCGGCTCTGCCAACCACCGCCTCGCTACCTCTCACGGCCGAGGATCTCCCGGACCTATACGTTCTGAGACCCGCTGGGCACCCCACAGTTCAACACCGAGGTCCGTCGCCAGAGCACCTCGCCCCGAGGTCCTCTACGCACCTGTCCCTCCCGAGGAGATGTTTGTCATCTCGCCTGTTACCAGGCATGAACGACACCCCCTCTCTCGACGAAGTCGCACGGACGGGACTCGCCGCGGAGGCTCGAGAGCCACCTCGCCGAGGGATCAAAGGAACCTCATTGAGAGGAACCAGAGCCGCAGACAGACGCAGGCCTCCAACAGCAGAGGCCTAGGATCAGAATGCGCCGAGTCGTCGGGGTACCGCGGCCGACTCGACGCCCTCGAGAAGAAGATCGAAGGTATGCATCGGGAAGGTCATCGTTCGAGCGACGGGGCTAAGTATGCCGCCAACTCGCTCACCAAACCATTCACCGAGGAGCTGCTTGTCGTCCACGTCTCCTCCCACAATAAGCCCCCAAAGGTCTCCCTCTTCGACGGCAAATCTGACCCGAAGGACCACTTGGATGCATTCACCACGGGAATGAGCTTCCAAGACAACTCCGACGCCGCTCAATGCCGAGCTTTTTCGACCACTCTCATCCACTCTGGGTGAGACCGATTCCGAGGACTCGAACCGCGCTCGATCTCAACCATCGACGAGTTTGCCACACAATTCCTCGGTCACTTCGTCGAGAATAGGAGACAAAAACGCACAGTCGACCATCTCTTCACGATCAAGAGCTGGGACAAGGAGACGTTCAAAGCATACGTCACCCACTTCTACAACGCCCTTCTCGAGGTCCCAGAACACTGGGATGAAACGGTCATCACATCTCTGAGGTATGGTTTTAAGCACAAGGAGTGATTACGCTCCTTTGCATTAGCGCAACCTAAGACCATGGCCGAAGTAAAGGCCTGGACCGAACGTGGGTCCAGCTCGAATCCTAAGTGAACGCAAATCTCTCCCGGGCAGAGCAAACTGGCCAAAAGAAGAGGGCAAGAGAAGAGAGAAGGGGACCTGAGCGGCAAAAACCCTATCTCCCAAAATTCCAGGAGTATACCCCGCTCAACGTCTCCCAGGCGGTGTTACTAGAGGAGGCCAAGGGCGAGGGGTTCTTCAAGCTTCCCCCGGTCTCACGAAGGGCCTCAAAGCGAACCCGGGGCCCCTACTGCGGTTTTCATAGATCGCTGGGCCACTCCACGAAGAGGTACAAACAACTCTGGGACTATATTGAAGTGCTCATATGTTCGGGGCATCTCGCAACGTATCTAAGGGACAAGCGACAAGCTGACCACGAGCAGAAGTAGCGTCCCCCTCCCGCCGAGTTGACCATCGACCAGATCATGGTAGTGTCAGCGGGGGATACGCCTGGTACCCACGAAGCTCGGTACCCTGTGTCGGGCATAGATGCCAACAGACATCCGGGGGGCTCAAGCTGCACGAATAAGAACATCTACTAGCATGTATTTTCTTTTCAGAGCAATGTACATCTTTCTTCAGATCTTTTGTTTATATAATAAAGGGATCGATAAAGCATTGCAGAAAAGAAAAAAAATCTTATTCATTCAAGAAGTATTATAGGCTCCTCAGCCTACATAAAAAATAATATATATTATAACAGCGGGGGAATGGGGTATGGATAGCACAGTTCATGGTACTCTGAGAATATTTCTGCCAGCCGAGCCCTCGCGGCATCTAACCTCTCCCTTCGACGACCCACGCTGGCATCGGCATCGAGCCTCAAGTGGTAGCACTCAAGGACGAGCGCCTCCGAGCGATTTAGCCGGCTAGCAGAGATCAAGCCGAAGCGCCTCAGAGACCTCTGCTTGCTTATGGCCTCGTCTTTCAGCTGCTCGGATAGGGGGTTGAAGAGCCCCGGCGATGCCCTCCAGATGGAGTACATCAACACCTGAAGTAGGGAGGAGCGTCGGGGGAGCAATCGACCAAAATGATCCTCGATCCGGCCTATCACCAACTGCACTGTGTCATCAGTGCAGTACTGATCGTAGAGATATGCGTCCTCGAAGCTTATTATATCGGAGATGGTGAATGGGAAGTCCTCCATTCTTGCGTTTTGGGTGTGAGGAAAGGAGTCATCAACAATCTTTCCATTTTATAGCCCACAATGCCCCCGGAGTTCAACGGTCGCCCGTAACTGTGCCGCTACGCGGTAGACATCGCGCCGCTTGATACGAAATCGAAACGACGTGGCTTTGGCGCTTCGCCTCTGTCACGTCCCGAAAGTACGGAACATGACCGGCACTTAGACTACGAACGTCTCAAAGCGTACGTACCCTAAGTGCCGGTCATGTTCCGTACTTTCGGGACGTGACAAAATTGGTATCAGAGCGTTAGGTTTTACCTTCGGAGCGTAGGATGACCCTTGGTTGATGGAATAGGTGACTAAAGTAGAGTGACGTACCGTGGGTATGTCCGCGGCATATTTACGATACGCCACTCCACTTAAGAAGCCTTAGGATGTACATTTCCTTGTTCAGTATCATATTCATTCCTGATCTAGCCTCATCGGTACCAGTTATGGTTTTGCTGCCACGATTACGGGCAGGGAGAGCTACGGCTAGAGTTGCGGTCAGCATGAACTCGTCATGAGCGAGGACTGACTAGGTCATGATTCTGGCGACACACGATTGCAGAGATGTGTCTTTTTATTGTGTTTTCGTGCCACGAGCGTTGGGTGGATCACTGTATGAGATTACTCGGACGTGCGGATTGGCACCAGAGGATTGAGCCACTGACAGAGGCCAGCCAGATTTTGATGACCGTTGGTGCGTTGCTTACTCATGATGATTGAGGCACGGTTCAGCGTGCAGACGAGCGAGCCAGTTATTGCTGCGAACGACGAGATATCGCCCAGATGTGGAGCTATTGCAGTACAAGATTGTACTAAGAGATGATAGAAGGTCGCTAGTCACCGAGGATGAATGACTAGGACATGTGGATCGTTCGCTATCCCGATGCGAGGTCATCAGATAGATTGATTCCAGCTAGAGACGACTTCACGCGGAGATGTTGAGAGTCGACAGAGACGGTCGAATGTCAGAAACCTATTATTCCAAGTTTAAAGTATTCGGAAAGACATGCAGGCAATTCTATGGTCCCTCTAGAAGAATGAAACCCTAACTCGACCTAATGACCGTATGAAAGCCTTTAATCTTAGGGTTTGCGGCAGTTCTGCGGCGCCATTAGTGAGGCTTGGGTTTGCCCTTCTACGGCTGGACCACCGATGCTGTCGTATGTACTCGATACTATTATACTGTACCCAAGATGTTGAGCTCTTGGGGGATTATGAGGTTTTGACGACTCGATCGGATGGCTCGACTTAATTCGGATGCTAGATGGTGAGACGCATTTCTTGGGAGACTCCAGATACGAGGATAGCCGTTGGAGCTCAGTCCATGCAGCCACGACGAGACAAGTCCGAAACAGTCGATATTAGAGAAAAGTGGAGTAAGAGGTTCGTACAAGATATGGATGGGATGACGTTCCACTCCGCCGACATCAAAAATGCAATGCGCATGCCGAGGCATAGTACTGGATATACCTTCCAGAAGGAGTCGCGATGAGTATGCAGCCGCTCCGGAGCAAGAAACAGATATAGTAAAGGACGATGATTTCCGGACAGTTCGGCAAAGACAAGACTCGGAAGAGACCTTGGGCAGGATTCCTTCTAGGACACTGTTGCAATGATATTTGCAACCAGGATCAGATGTGTCACGTGCATTTAGAGAACCAGAGGCCGACGCCAGTGACTTGCTGCTTTATGAGTGGTCGCGATGATTGACCGAAAGATGGCCAGAGAAGTGCCAGAACGGAATCGTCCCCGTTAGCACGTCTGACAGGGCCGATGAGCTGATGGATCGTGAGATTGGTAATCCATAGAGAAGACTTGGACCCAGGAGTGGCCATGTTACGCACACCAGTAGGCCAGAGTTCAGGATCGTCGACGAGACATGCTATGAGTGAGCACGACGGTTGGCCAGAAATTCTCGGAGGATGTGCTTGAGCGGAACTATTCCGCCATATTTGATTTCGGTATTTTGGGCTATTTATTCGCATGATTTGGTTTTGATGATTGGGTTTCATGATATTTGTTTTCATGCACCATGGTTGCATTTACTGAGTATTTACGATTTTCGCCCAGTTGTTGCACTTAATATCGTTTTCGTGCCTTGGTTTCAGATGTTTATGATTTTATGGGGCTTAGACATTTGGATTGATTCTTGTGCGTATGTACGCACACGATTTGGTTTTGCACTCTGTATAGTTTACATATGTTGCAGTGCAGTGACATGCATTTTGTGCACTTGGATGCACTGGACTTCGATTTCGATGGTGATGCTCGACATTTGTACACTTTATGCACCTGACCGGATTTGGCGCATGTTCGACACTTGATATTGGATTTCATGGTTTCGTGCATGATGGATGCACCGGACTTGGATTTTTAGCGCATGTTGGGCGCGGGATATGAGATGCGATTTGGTGCACACCAGATGCACTAAATCGAGATTTTTCGTGCATGACAGATGCACCTGATTTTGCTGTCAGGCACACACGTTGCCTATGACCGATGTTGTGTGCACACCCGTTGCAGCTTGATGTCGTTTTTGTGCACCTGCTTGGCCCATTTATGGATTTTGATTTTCGTGCGCACCAGACGCACGTAGTTTTCATATGTACTTTTTGGGATTGATTTCTTATGGAGCAGTACATTTTCTATGATATTGCGATTTATTTTCGTACTGAGCAGGACTAGTCAGAGGACGGTACCTGGATATATTTTGCAGGTATTGATAGATTTCAAAGGGATTTCCAAAAGCGAGCTATAGTCTCATTATTTACATACGTGTCCGATATGACACGAAACATTTAAAACAGGAAACTCTTCTAAATTGTTTTCAAAACGGCGGATCGTGCATACTAAACAAAAGATATATACGTATATGGATATTTTCTTACAAAGACGTCCGCCACTGTGCAGTGCTATGCGCATTGTATATCGACTTTAAGGAAATTTAGCATGCATTCCCTTCAGATATTTACATATACGGATTTGGTATTTACATGCATAGTTCCGATTTATAGCATATCGGTTTTGCCTTGGATTTGGCATTCGTGTTTTCACCTTGATTCCGATGATTGCGGAATGCTTGACGGAGTTGATTTCGAGTTATCTGCTCGTTGCTCATGCGCATGTATTGCGCTATGATGCCTTCTATGTATTGATGATTTCGGAGCCCCGTTGGTTTGGACATTTTATTGAAATGTTTTAGAATTTGGGGGTTTAAATTTAAATTCAGGGACCGAATTTCTTTAAGGGGGGAAGACTGTAACATTTCAAAAAAATAAAATATTATTTTTGGGAATTTTCATAATTTAATATTAATTTTTAATGAATATTTTAATAGCCGGTATAATTAAATACCGATAAATGGTGAAAATTCCGGAGAAAATTTTGGAAAATTCAAAAATAGGATATTTTGTGGAAATATGTCATTTTTTTAAGCTTTTATGGTTACGTAAATGCTATTTTGGTGTTAATCGCGAATAAAAATCGCTAATTGGATTTTTGGCTTTTGTGCAAAAATGTGCACATAGCATTTTCCACACTTGTCTCATGTTATGGACTCATGATGGCTTAGGGTTGAACCATGCCTTGATGACCATGGTGACTTGAACCAATTGGTTAGGTTAGTGGGGTTATTTGAGGGTTGTTAGTTTTGTCTAAAGGTGATTAGGTTGGGGTTGACTGGTGTAGGAGAGAGGAGAGAGCCATGATGGCTTTGTGTCTTGTGGACATTTTGTCAAGAGAGAGAGGGAGGTGGCTCCTAGGTAATGTCACAATCACCCCATGTCATTTCAAAGCTTTTTGCCTCTCAAACACTCACATCTCTCACTCACTTACCCACACCATCATATACTACAAATTTAGCCCTCAACACAACAAAACCACAGCAGCGGTGGCATCAGCCAAACCAGTCCCAAGATATCAGTAGCAGCTGCATCAAAACCCCTAACTTCAGCCACAGCAACATCCATTTAACCAACAGCAGCAGCTGTAGCCCTAAACAACACCCTACATCAGCCACATCTGCTGCAACAGCAGCTGATGTATCATATCAGCCCCCATATACACCCTCAGCCCACAACTTCAGCCTCACTTTTTATCACATCAGCTGCAACACCACATCAGCCCCTATTCCCTCACATCAACAGCTACATCAGCCACAAAAACATCATAACTCCAGCAACACCCCAACATCATAAGCCACCAAGCTGCTACAACAGCAACAGAGGAAGAAAAATGGGAGAAGTTGCAAGCAGCAGCAACTTCATTTCAAAACAACTCCACACCATTCTCATACTACAACCTCACATTTCATCACACCCCAACATCAACACAACACTACAATAACCACAACAACCCAGCACTGCATCAACACCATCAGCAGCAGTTCAGCCAGAAACAGCATCAGCATCAGCTGCAACCACAACATCTGGAGCAAATGGAGCAGCTCCACAGCAACAGCAACCCCTCCTTCCTCCTTCATCCTCTCTTCTCCTTCATCCTAGGACCCCCTTGAGGTATAATCTCACAATCCAATTCCTATCTTGCTCAGTTCTGGTTTTATAGCTGAAAATTTCTGTTATATCTGTGATTTAGTGCTAGTTTAGGCAAATTTGAGTGAGACTTGACCAAGTGTTGGTTTTGATTGTTAGGGTAACCTTATTAGGTGTATTTGAGACCATTATAACCCAGATCACCCCAGATTTCTAGTAGGTTACCTGAAAGTTTTGACTTGGCGTATTTTAGCAATTTTGTCGACTTATTGACCTTTCTGAGAACTGCTATCAACCCGGACCTCCTAAAATAAAATTGACTTGGCAGTAAGCTGTACAGGCACCCTGGAACCAACACCCAAAGCCCTAGCCCCTAACTCCCATACCAGGCCGCAGATTTAATCCCTCTGGCCGCAATTTGCGGCCAGAGCACTAGGGAACCCCCTCGTTTTGCGTGCACAGCCCTATTTCATGTAAACTTGACCCCTGGTATGTCTAGTTTTGACTGATTCCAGTTAGGATAAAATCTGGGTTGATTTTCATGATTTGGCGTATGATTTACGACTTGTTTAACATGGGTTTTTGGTATTCGATGATTCATTTCTGTCGGGTGGCGTTTGGACGTCAACGACAGCGGATATTGGCTGTGTTTGCACGCGAGGCCATAGGTTTTTACCTATGGGAGTAGCGTGCACCATTTTGGTTTCCGACATGGTTTTCATGTGTTTTAGCGTGTGATATCCTTGTAGGTACCCCACGTGTCGTCGGAGCGTTGGAGATGCAAACGGCGACATCGGCACCGGCACACATAAAGAAAAGTGAGTAGATCTATATCTATGGGGAGAAGTCGGGTGGATGGCGTATAGCACCCCCGTAGTTCGTAGTGATGTATACGGATGCGTATACACACTAACAATTATTATATGTTGTTTGAGATTATTGATAATGTTAAGATGGATATTGGTGTGTTGGATTGGTGAAAGGTTACGAAACCCTAGGTATTGGGTGCACTACACATACATATACACATATACATACTTGCATACATCCTTATTTCATGTATGGTTATGGGATTCTTTATAGATATGTGTTCACGTGGGTATGGGATTATGCGTTCACATACGGATTTGAGGATGATACTTAGGTTTGAGATGAGTCGATGATATTTGATCCTAGATTATGATATCAGTGATATGGTAAAATTCATACTTGAGGTACGTCTTGATGCTTTAGCGGATTTTGGGATAATGATGCAATAGGAATAATGATATATATGTAAAATGATCGACTTGTGATTACGATACGAGATAGGATATGATATGATATGACATGACAAGATATTTATGATACGCCGCCTTGGGCAATGTATACTCCTTGAGATGATATGTGTTGAGGATATCGATTTATACGAGACTGTTGATCAGTAGTCAGATCATGAGTATAGTGATGATGTTGACTTTGTACTAGACGTAGGTCAGTACCCAGATTATGACACTTGATAAAGAGAATACCAGATGAATGATATAATGAATATGATATTGACCCGTACCCAGATTTGGGGACGTCGTACGACGGATTTACGTACGACCCATAAATTGATGTTTGATCCGTACTCTAGTTTTGGGAATAACTGATTATACAGATATGGTATCGGATGTGATATTATCGAGGCGGGATCACCGACTCTGTGTGTGTGTGTGTGTGTGTGTGTGTGTGTGTATGTGTGTGTGTGTATACCGACTCAGAGGTTAGGCGGTTTCCCTTACCTATTGTTAGCTTAGCTCAGCCTTATGGTGATGTAGCTGAATGACTCTTACGACATTAGATGCAGTTTAGCTATCATTGTGTTTAATATTCAGCTCCCGCACATTATTATTGTTGCTCCGCATCGCATACTTACTGTGATTCATATTTTATTGTTGATATCATGCTGTTAGGACACCAGCACCATTACCTATGATGCGTATGTACCACGTACACTTACTTGCCGGCTCACACACATCTTCATCGGTAATTGCCATGTCACTACACAGTAGTATTATTGCATCAGGATATGACCCTTGTATGTGCATACTATTATTCCATGTTGCATGATATACTGTTATACTTGCATTTCATTTATATGTCACATACATCATGCTTTCTGATTATGCACATTGAGATATGTTGTTTCTATGATATTTCTGGATTTAGGAACCGTGGGTATTTCAAAGAGATTATGTAAATGTTTTAAAAACTCGGTTACCCTTGATATGATATTTTAGCATCCACCATGAGTTTTATCGGTTCTGATATATATATACCCTATGCGAGGAGGCGTTGAGACCGTATGAGGGTACATGGTGGGGCCCGGAGGTACCCCGGGGCAAGAAGATCGAAGGTCCATGCCGTTGAGCCTGGAAAGGGAACCATACACTCCGGTGATTTTACCCGACGCGTCGGATATCCAGGAGATACCGTCGTGGTCTTGAGATGGATGGTAGGGGCCGGTCTGGATTGACGGCGCCCAAGATAGTGAGATTGATCTGAAACTTTGAGATATTGAGGTACAGAGACATTGAGATTGAGGCTATGTTTTGTGCCGATGCTGGGCACAGGTTTCATGATGTTTTCCATGATTTTGACTATATCCTCATATTTACATGCATGATTACATTGATCATACTTTATATGTATATATAACAGGGAATGAGGGCGCTGTTATATATGCCCTTACACCAATATTAGTGGAATGGGACGCTAATATATGTGTATTGACATCAATTTAAATACTTCATCATATTTTTCATGCATTCATGCCTCATCCATATGATATATTGCTACCTGAGACACTGACACAGGCACATGGGATTACACTTGGGTTAGATATTTACCCTAGTCATGGTTTTAGTTTGCTGGTTATATATTTGAGGATTATATATATCGATCGTATGACCTAGGATTGCGTCATGCATGCGATTTCTGTTCGTAGATCTTTTTCTACTCACGGGTTGGCAACTCACCCCCGTTGTGCCCCAGTTTCTTGCAGGTGTTGCCGTACGGGTTTCATTACGGCTTTACGGGCACATCTTCTTCAGGTGACTTGCTAGTAGGTGGGTTATTTGTATCATACCCATCATTATACATTGTATATTATATTCAGTTGCATCTAGAAGTTCCATCAACCAAACATGTACTTATTTGAGATAGAGACCAGTGATGTTTATTCTTTCGACCTTAGAGTCGTGCGTTATATTTCTCTGAGTTCTTGCTGATTGGAGTTTCCTTTTCTGTTGTGATCCTCGCCTTCAGGCGTTGTATACTATTGTTGCAAACTGGTTGATTTACATATGGTTTTTCCTACACTCTACTACTTTTCTTGGTTTGGATTTCTGGGCTCGGCTTACTTAGGGTACGTACGCTTCGAGACGTTCGTAATTTAAGTGCCGGTCATGTTTCGTACTTTCGGGACGTGACAGCCTCCTCCACGCGTTCACGGCACGTGCCACTCGCGACTGTCCATCTTCCCAAAGCCCTCAATAAGAAGCAGCCCTGCAGCTACCCTGCTCGGCTATCCTTGGCCGGTAGCTCGCCTACCATACAATGCCAGGGTTCTAAGCCCTCACAAAGAGGCGACCGAGCAGCATCCCTGCTTGGTTCATCCTTGGCAGGCCTCCCACGGCCCCTCCAACGCCAAGGATCGAAGCCCTCATGATGAGGCAGCCCTACAGCTACCCTGCTCGGCTATCCCTGGCTGGTAGCTTCTCTACCCCACAACGCCAGGGATCGAAGCCCTTGCCAAGAGGTAGCACTGCAACTACCCTGCTAAGCTATCCCTGGCCGGTAGCTCGCCTATCACACAACGCCAGGGATCTAAGCCCTCACAAAGAGGCGACCGAGCAGCTTCCCTGCTTGGTTCATCCTTGGCAGGCCTCCCACAGCCCTCCAGCGCCAAGGATCGAAGCCCTCACGAAGAGGCAACTCTGCAGCTACCCTGCTCGGCTATCCCTGGCTGGTAGCTTCTCTACCACACAACGCCAGGGATCGAAGCCCTCGTCAAGAGGAAACCTGCATCTACCCTGCTCGGCTATCCCTGGCCGGTAGCTCGCCTACCACACAACGCCAGGGATCTAAGCCCTCACAAAAAGGCGACCGAGCAGCTTCGCTGCTTGGTTCATCCTTAGCAGGCCTCCCACGGCCCTACAGCGCCAAGGATCGAAGCCCTCATGTAGAGGCAGCCCAGCAGCTACCCTGCTCGGCTATCCCTGGCTGGTAGCTTCCCTACCCCACAACGCTAAGGATCAAAGCCCTTGCCAAGAGGCAGCCCTGCAGCTACCCTGCTCGGCTATCCCTGGCTGGTAGCTTCTCTGCTCCACAACACCAGGGATCGAAGCCCTCACCAAGAGGCAGCCCTGCAACTACCCTGCTCGGTTATCCCTGGCTGGTAGCTTCCCTACCCCACGACACCCGGGATCAAAGCCCTCGCCAAGAGGCACCGGGAAGCAATCCTACTCGGCTATCCTTTAGGACAAACAACCCTCGCCAAGAGGCACCGGGCAGCAACCTTGCTCGGCCATCCTTAGTAGGCCACTTATGGCCCCTCCGTGCTAAGGATGAAAAGTCCTCGAAAGAGGCAACCGGGCCTGCCCTTGCTCGGTTATCCCTGGCTGGTAGCTCCCTACCCCAACAAACCAGGGATCAAAGCCCTCGCTAAGAGGCAACCGGGCCCGCCCTTGCTCGGTTATCCCTGGCTGGTAGCTCCCTACCAAACCAGGGATCAAAGCCCTCGCCAAGAGGCACCAGACAGTAACCCTGCTCGGCCCGTCCTTAAGGATCAAATCCCTCGCCAAGAGGCACCGAGCAGCTACCCTGCTCACCCCATCCTTAGTAGGCCACTCATGGCCTCTCCCGCGCTAAGGATCAAAGCCCTCGCCAAGAGGCACCGAGAAGCTACCCTGCTCGGCCCCATCCTTAGTAGGACACTCACGGGCCCTCCCGCGCTAAGGATCAAAGCCCTCGCCAAGAGGCACCGAGCAGCTACCCTGCTTGGCCCCATCCTTAGTATGCCACTCATGGCCCCTCCCGCGCTAAGGATCAAAAGCCTTCTGAAGAGGCAACCGGGCCCACCCTTACTCGGTTATTCCTGGCCGGTGGCTCCCTACCACAACACACCAGGGATCAAAACCCTCGCCAAGAGGCACCGAGCAGCTACCATGCTCGGTCGATGACCAGCATGCCTCTCCAAGCTTCCCACGCTAAGGAACATGATCTCACCAAGAGGCATCCGGTTCTACGTCTAAGAAATCTCCACCTCGGCTTCGAAGCCATAGAGATACCGTCTCCGCACCGATCTTTGCACATTCGGCAAGCGAACAGATTCAACTCGATGTGTGATCACTAGACAAAGAACCGACATAAAACGAAGGCAGTACTGTGCAAATACGAGTGTTTACCGACAAAGGAAAATACAAGCACAAACACTACCGCAAAAACAAAATCTTTATTCACAAAGTCAAAGCTTTTAAAAGGGTACTGTAGGCTCCCCAGCCTTGCAAAAATGCCCGAAGGCCTACAAAATACCCGAGGCAACAAAAAGAAGAAGAAAGCATGAAGACAAGGGGCTTCAGGCCTTAGGGCTGGGTGCAACCTCGGGAAACCCAGCGCCCACCATAGGAGCCTCGGCGTCGCCCTCGTCGGGTATCTCCCCGGGGCCATCCTCCTGCTCGTCATCCCCTCAGGGATATTCGGCTTAGAGCTCTTCGTCAGCGAACTCCGGCATCCGAGCCTTAACAGCGTCGAGATCCTCGTGCTAGATGGCGGTGGTGGCCGAGACTAGGACGGTGTAGAACTGTTCCGATTTCTGGAAGTTCTCCACCGCCTTCGCTGCTTTGAGGTCGGCTCGCTTCGCCGCCTCTCCCGCAGCCTCCAGCTCCTTCCAGAGGGTGCTCACGGACTTCTTCATAGTGCCAACGAGCACCCTTGAGTCCCAAAGCTCAGCCTCAGCAGCCTGGGCGGCCTGACGGAACCTGGCAACCTCCTGCTTCGAGGCGGCCACCGCCTCCCGCTTCCCGGCTGCCACCTCGCCCTCAAAGGTAGCGACCCTCGCCATCGCCGCCTCCAGCTCCTGTTTCGAGCTCTCCCCCAGCGAGGAGAGCTCGTCCGCGGCTCGTATCGCCGGAGCTATCTTCTCCTCGTCCATACGGGCGATGATAGCGACGTGCTGGAGGACTTGAGAAAATTAGAGGCGGGTCAAGAAGAAAAAGGGGCACCAAATCTCGCAAGCGATGAGATGATGTACGAGAACTAATCTGCACGACCTCTTGGGCGATGGACGCCATTTGTGCCTTCACCGTCCCCCCATGGTCCCAGCCTCCGGCGGACCTCTCCATGCCATGCAGCAAGCTGTCAGCAACGGAAAGCCCTGAGGGCACCTCAAAGCGGAGCTCCCCCTCGTCCACCAAGATCGGAAGGGCCGGGGTCCGCGGAACTGTTTGGGGGAACCTCTTGAGAGATGATGGCGGGGAGCTCATCTCCACCTCCGAAGCCTGGGCATCCTTTCCCCGAGCCCTTTTTCTACTCGGTGCCTGGCTAGGCTCCGGGGCGCGGCCCGCACTCGAGCGCTGGGGCAGGACGGCTGTGGGGGGAGCCAGGATCGGCGTCTGACAAGAAGAGCTGGCCCCTCCAGCCTTCAACCCTTTCTTCGGCTTGCGCATGGCTGCTCGGAGGAGGTCGAAGTCCATGGTTTCTGCACAAGACAAGATATAATGGAATCAGCGACACAAACAAAAACAGAACAAACACAACCTAACTTACCGACGAACTGGGCGGGCTGAGCCCGGACCAACTAAAGGCCCGCTCAGAAAGCAACACGTCAGCCCGGGGAATAGGCTCCCACCCCGCCACCATCACCGCGTCGGGGTCATTGGACAGATTTCCCTGCCAGCACCTATCCCTAGACCACTGGATAGGTACAGGCCAGTCCTCACCCTCTGGCGGCCCAACGAAGAAAAACTTCTTCTCCCAATCATGGATGGAAGAAGGCAAGACGACAACTCCTGACCCGGCTACACTCCCCAGTTACTTCCTAAAGGAGAGGTAAACCCACCTCGGGTCGCCCGTGCGAGTTCCAGGGTGACTTTTGTAAACAAGAGAGGAAGCAAGGATGGATAGACTAAAAGGAATCATCTGCAGCTTCAGCCGGACCAGAAACCCTAGGAGAATCCCCCAGGAGTTCAGCACTAGCTGGCCTGGGGCTATCCCAAAGCAATTTAGCGCAGCGACAACCTCGGGAGAGAAAGGCAGGCGCATTCCGGCCCAAAGGGCTTCCAGGTACAAGGAGATCTCTCTGCCCCGCACCTGATCTGTCCTCTCTCCTTCCTCGGCCAATCGTAGCGTGTAGCCGGAAGGAACATGGAAACGAGCCTGAGCGGTGACAAGCTCGTCCTCATATCTCACAGAGGACGACGCACCAGGGACGTCCGCCGCCAACGCTCTGGGAACCGCCTCAGACGCACGACCCCAGGAAGAGGATCTAACCCCAACTTCCCGAAAGGGCTCAAACCCAGGGGAAGAATCTCTAGTATCTACCCCTACGACATCTACAAACTCCTCAAAACAAGACATCTAACCTGATGGGAAGAAATCTTCGAGAAGAGAAAACACAAAATCCGACCTAAAAGGGGAGAGCGCTGAGCTAACAAGACTCAGAATAGGGAAAATGTGAAGAGAGAGAGAGAGAGATCCTGGATCAGGCCTCCCCTCGATTTATGCTACCAGCATCCTCATCCAACCGCGACGGTCGGCTCCCGCCAAAACGGTTCACTGCCCCCCCGACGGCCACGATCACTCCACCTGTCGTAAGTGCATTAGCAGCATCCCATTGGACGCCAGAAGCCTGCGGCACGTCACATCAGCCAACCAGCACCCAACACGTGGCCTGTCGCTTTAGAAAAAGGGCACACGATCTGGCGCACCCTCTTTAATATGGAGATCCCGCCCTGATTCGCTAACATCACCCAGAAAAAACAACCGATCGCCTAGGGACACGCCTGACGATATCTTCAAAAAGGAGCTCGCCTCGGGTGATCCGGCAAACCACTCTCGACCCGACCCGTCAGCTGGTCGGGACGAGAGTGGGGGGCTAATGATGATGCTCGATATCGGTGATCTTCCAGATCATGACACGTGGCAGATGACGTGTCCCAGGGCTCACAAGAAAGGACCTACAGTGGCCGGCCAGACCACTCCTGTGCCCGTCCTACAAGTAAACGCCGGCTCATCTCCGAGCCCCCAGAACAACTGGCCTCCTCGGCCTCACAGCTCATCTCCGAGCAATCACAGGCCCGAGCCTCCTCGGCTCTCTCAGCTCGCCTCCGGGCTCGAGCAGAACCAGGATATCTCAGCTCTCCCGCTCAACCGCGAGCTCTCCCGCCGAAGTCATCTTCCTCGGTCTCATCGACCGACCAACGGCACCGCTTGCAGGCATAACCGCTATCCCGCGAATCTCCCATGCGCGAGATCTCCGCCGGCCACATCCCACGTTCTATGCCGCCACGATCCCCCATTAACGAGCATGTCTCGCCATTAATGGGGGGTCTCGCTCATCACGCGGGCGTGACATCGGGAGCATAACGGACGGCGTGATTCTCGCGCCTACCCTGCCTGCTGCCACCGCTATATAAACCCCTTCTTCAGAGGGTCCAAGTAAGCTATTTTTATTCCACTAAGCCGTTACTCTGATCGGATCTCCAGTCTAACTTGACCGTCGGAGGGTCCTCGGTGGTACAACCACCCCGGGACTTCCTTGCAGGTAGCTCGGCAACCACAACCTCAAACCCATTGAGATCCACACGCTCCAGGAGCGACAGCCTCCAGATCCAATCTCAGCCACTCATCGCAGCCATCAGCAGATCAACGGAGGGCAATATCTGAAGGAGGCCTGCGACCCCCATCAGAATAGTTCAATAGCCCTTTCTCAAAAACCCTGAAATTTAAATAATGCTATAAAAAATATACAGGAAATGGTTTTCACACCACCCTTAAGTAATGAGATATAAAAAAAGGAAGTTTTTGGAGGCACTCAAATGGATGGTTTGAGTGGGATATATTTTCTCCTTTTCTTTTTTGTTTTCTGTTGGGCTGATCCAGAAATATTGATTAGAAAAGGTACATCAGCAACCTTACATAATAAAATTTTTGTCAGCAATTTCCATTGTTAAAAAATAACACAACCAAATCAAAATTAATAATAAATATTGTGGGTCTTGAACCCATGACCTGCTCTGCAACCTTGGAATTTAATGCATTACCACTTGAGCTATATTCTGGTATAAATTAATTTTAGAAATAGTAAATATAACTAACATATATACAAAAATACCTTACTTCAATTGCGACCGATCCTTTTTGGTTTTTCCTCCGAAATTCGGGAGTGGGCACCTGCCCCCTCTCTACTTCAAGTGGGCCCGCTAGCTTTTCTTTTAATTTTTATAGCCGTTCTTGTTGTGCTGCAGCTGCTCGGGAAACTGCTGTTGTGTATATACCCAGAAACTGATTTGCTTCTGCTGGTGCCTGAAGCACGGGTATTCTAAAAGATAAATATCAGGGTGATATCTACAAAAACGGAAACGAAAAAGGCAAGAAGAATTTGCAAAGTCTTGTCATAGCTAGCCATATCTTCTTCTCTCTGTTTCTTTACGTATCCTGCAAGCAACACAAAATACAGCACACATCACAGGTACCACCATCCAATGACATGCCTCCACGTGTCAGGGGTATGTACGGGCCGTCACCCTAAAAAGGGATGCAATCGAGGAATGACACGTTAACAGTAAGCAGCAGGGGCTTTAGACCAAAGTCGTGATTATGGAAATTTATTTGCAAGAAATAAACTTTTATTTTATTTATTTATTTATTTATTATTGAGAGAGAGAAAGAGAGAGGGGAGGGGTCATAAATGTGGGGGTGGTGGGCAGAAGGAATGATGGGAAATGCAGCAGAAAAGGGAATGATGGTGCTGGGCAAGGATAGTCTATAGCCCCTCAGTCCTTGCAGGGAAATGGAGTAATAATAACACTATTCAATTCTCTCATCAAATTTAACATGTAGTAAATTTTTTCCCCCCAAATAAACAGGTCTCGTAAATTAGTGTATTTTAGTTAATTTGCTCCTAACGAAGGGACTTTCTCCGTTAAATAAATAGGTCTCATAAATTACCATGAAATGGTGTGCGTACCTATAGTATTATATTATTGTAGGTGATTCTTTAATATCTAGATGTTTATTGTTATGCACCTCTCCTCCGCTTCTACTACTCCACCATGCCTCAACCCTCCTCCCCTTATCCTCCTCTCCTCCATCGCCACCCGCCACTTCTCCTCCAGCGCCGTCTTCTTCCTCTTCTTCGCTCTCCGTTTATTTCCGTCTATATTTGATGTTAATTGGATGTTAATCTACAAATAAAGCAACTATAATGACTATGGTTATGTCTAATTAATGGAGTTTGGATGTTGATTATATGTTAATTGGATGTAAACTAACCAGGGGTTCTTTTTTAGTTAACTTTAGATGTTTGGTGAGATGTGTGTTTTGAGTTTAGAAAAAACCCTTAATTAATTGAGCTTATCATGATATTATATATTAGTAAGAAGGAAAGGTTTTAAGAGTAAGCGTTCATTCTCTTTTTTAATGATTTTGTGATAGTTTTATAAGACTTAAAGTTTGAAACATAAAAATATACTGAGTGGTCGGTTGGTTGGGATGGAATTGAACATTTGGAATTTAAATGGAATTGATGACATGAATAAGTCAAATGGAAATAAATTTTGTTTTTTGTTTTTTGGCATTTTCCGGTGAAATGTGCTTAATCTACCGGCTTTGAATCTACCACAATTCATCTAAAAGACAGAAATCACGGACCCACTTGTTTAACACTGATGTCTAGATGTTGTGGGTCACACCATTTTGTCTCTTGGATGGATTGTGGTGGGATTTCAAGCCCGGTAGGTAAATTATTGCTTTTGGCCCGTAAGTACTATCTATGCACACAATATACACACCATGCTCACGCACACCCCGCCCAAACACACAACACGCATACTCATCTAGGAGACCGACGAATTTGCCCCGAAAGCGTTAATTTGTGTCCACGTCCCCAAACAATTTTTTAAATAACTTTTCTACAACACTACAAGTAATCTACTCTTCACAGGAAATCAAATTAATTAGAAAACCGAAATCGGTTTGCTTTATGAGAGGAGAGAGAAGAGATGTTGAGAGGCTTTAGTCCTTGTTAATGAAAAAAAGTTTACTTTTGAAACCGAAGTTCATGAAATTAGCAAAATTTAACTTCAATTGGTAACTTTATCCTTGTTTGGCTTTCCTTTTGTAATTGAGATTATCCTAATTATTTAGTCCAATCTAATCAAAGTTTTATCCCCAAACGCATTTTTTAAGATGTAAGTAGAGATTTTAGCTGGAGTTTTGGATTGCAAAATAGAGTTTGCATCACTTTACTGTCATTTAAACATACGGTTACCCAAATATGGCGGGTTTAAGCGCTGATATCCACCAATAAAAGATCGACCAACAATTTATATGCTAAATAATTGGATTTTGTTTTTGCACCCTAGTCTTACCGGTTCAGTTCAATGCAACGGTGAAGTCAGTTATTTCCTTTCTTTTTACAAGTACAGAATAATTTTCTTCTTTCTTTTTACAAGAACAAGTTTAAGGGACAGTTTTAACAGGTGATTATTTTTATTTATTTTTTGAGAATTGGCCCGTAAGCCTAACCGATGATCATTTGGATCCAACAGTAGAATCGATCTAGGTTTTTGTTAATATAATTATTAAAGAAAATCCCAAGACAAACTAAAATAAAATTAAATTTATTGGCGTGTAAAGAGGAGGGTGGGTACACGACTGAGCAGTGTAGGGCTGTCATGCATTGAATATATGAATTTGTGCTTTGACTGTAGCTTTCTTTCTTTTCTTTTTTTCCCCAATTTCAAACTCATGTTTTAGTTGATTTATGACGTAGATATTACGGTAGCTATAAATGGGAGGTAATAGGTCGGCGATGTAAAGACGTAGACTACGTGCGTTGATGTCCATTCTGCCCCCCTTTCTTGGAAGCAGCATTTCTTACCATAAATGCTTGTTGTGTAGTAAGAAAAAAAAAAGATAAATTTTCTCACTTCTACCGGAAATTATTCAGTGTACCGTATGTCCAGACAAATGGTAAGAGAGAGAAAGAAGTTTCGAGCAGCATATAGAGCTCACATTTTTATTTGTTCTCTCTCTTGTCCGGATGCATACGGTCGTGACATTGAATAATTTTTCCACTTCCACCTCTAGATCTTTTGCCTTTTAACTTCTTTAAATTCAAGAAGAGAGGTGTTGATGTTAGAAATTAGGTACATTCTGGTTGAAGATATACTTTTACTAGGAACATACACTACTATGAATATTGCTTGCCCTTATGGTTAGAAGGGTAGGGGCAAATCACAATCCCTACTAATCCCACCGTAGAGGAAAAGTTTTGAACCATAGAGACAAAATCCGTAGGGACAGATAAATGACCATACGGTCATGAAATTGTCCCGAAGGTTGGAACTATAGGGGTAACTGCCCCTACCGTTACCACTGTATGGACAATTATTGTTTTACTTACTAAAAAATGATAATATATTGTCCCAACGATGGGAATCATTGGACATATTACTAACTGTTAGAACCGTAGTGGCAAACTTTAATTTTAAAAAAGAATCCGCCTTCTGTTTTTTCCCGTCCTTTGCATAATAATATATCGCACACTATATTATATAACCAAATACAAAAATATATATCAATAATATTACACGTATAATATATAATGAAATACAGAAATGTAATAAATAACAAATATTATCTATATATTCATACCATTAGTCGCATTAGTTTATATAAAAAAGATAAAACAAATACAAATATGAATTCTCTGATGGAATATAACCTTACTATTAGATTTAAAGTTTATTTATTTTTAGTTAACTCTCAATATTGACTTATCTGCACATCGTCGTCGTCCTCATTCTCTTTCTTTCGGTTGACCAACATAAGTGCCTATGCATCTGGTTATCAATGGGCATAGAAATCTACACCTAACAGCTCAATAAATAACAACTCGCTAAGTATCCAACATATAGTCCAAATAACTTTATATAGATAATATCAAACAAGTTAAAATGAATAGTGCGTTGACACCAATGTTGAAGGAAAAAAACATTAAGAGTACTGATTTTAATCGAAGCAATAGTTCTTCCAATATCTTCTTGACACATCTCGCATCATTATTCATCATTGAAGGTTTGCAAACATGATCACAAAATATGACCTACATGACATCATGAGCACAGATAAATTATCAACAATGAATTAAAACACCAAGTACAAAAACAAAAATAGTAAAGTACTTCTCATGAGATCAAGAATACGAATGTGTATGTATGTGTCTTGTGAGATAAAAAATACACTAAGCTTCTAAAATATCCTAAACATTACGCATAAGCCGAAATTAGCATGCAAACAATCCAAATTTCTACAAAACTAGGCTCAAAATTTAACAGAACATTGATCCGCTAAGACAAAATAGACGGCATCCAAAATTGATAGGGAAATACTTATTTATTTTCAACCTCTCCTCTGGCTTATATATCTGGACATACTTGATCAGCTAAGATCATATTTAGGATTGACTAGGATCAAAGAAAGCTAGATTGGCTAAAGTTATTATAAAATAAGATGATTACATTATAATTATTCACTTAAACCCGACCTAAAATTAAGAAAATCCAAGTTTTCTGTCAATCTTGCGATAGTTTTCATGCATGCATCGGCTCTGTTTTCTCCTTTTCATCGACTTACGCTCAATAGCTATACCTATATTTTTTCCTTTGTTAATTTAATCTCTCTTCCTCATATTCATCCCTAAATTCTACATTTGAATGGAATTTGAAGACAATAAATCGGCCGATTGTTAAACTAATACAAAACCCTATTTGTTTTTTGTTTTCTTTCAATACCCCCGAAATCCAACACTTATATACTTAAATAGCTTATTAGCACCCAACACCACAAATTTATCCTAATAGGTACCAAATGCTAACAATCCAATTAAGAACCTCCTAAGTTTTAAAAGGGTTTAGATCAGGGATACTGTATACAACTTTATATAAAACTAATCCCTGTAAAGCAGCAAACTTTTGAAGCAACAACAATCTCTAATATGCATTCTCATTACTTTTATCTACTAAGAAAAAAATGAATAAAATCTTACATCAGAAGGCAAGCCATTGGTTTTCATCCCATCACTAAAAAAGAAGTGTCACGTCCCGCTTTCCAGGATGCGCAAACTACGGCACGTGACAAAACCAATCATGTTACCTGTGGATAGAAATCATCCCTCCACAGTCACATTACGGCTGTCTATACGATATCAAGAACAGTAAAATATAAAATCTATCTAATACACGTCCAGTTGCCAAAATAAAAGAGTCAAGAAAATGTATAAGTGGAAACGATAATAAATTCAATAAACAACGTATGGAGAAAACGTCTCAATATGGGCTCACATCAAGAAATAAAAGTACGGAAAAATAAGCTAAGAGTCTAAGAGATAAACATCTCTAAATCATACATAATCAATTCCCCACTGCTCGGCTTGACGGCTAAAGTACTCCTGTTCAGCCTACAATAAAGATAGAGGAACTGGGCCATAAAAAACCCGGACGTCGGTGTGTCATAATATCAAGATAACAATAATAACCAGGATGTAACAAGATATATAAACGCGAATATAAAGAATAACACGGATATGAACAGTAAAGTATGTATGTGTATGTGAAGTGTGATGAGTAATCTAAACTATGCTACTGAGTTATTTACTCTAAAGTCTTTGAAATCAATTTAATAGAATCGTCAATGTAACTCAATAGTCTCCCGTGCGTGTCCGGGACCACGGTCAAGACTCTCGGGCTGAATCCGAGACGTGCCGCTAGACAGTAGACAGGTAACATGTACAGATGAATGAAGTCAGCAGTATCATCCAGGGGCTGGCCGAACCCGTAAATACTGGTTAGTATAAGCATCGGGGATCTGGTTCTGGGTTTGGGTCAAGATTAGGGTCATATTTTAATACCTCTTTTCAGTTTTGACTTTTCGTAAACCCGTATAACGTCCGTACAAACTTTTGAGCTTCCAAAACGTCAAAAAGAAAAATATTAAAATTAATTGGGACTGATGGGATTCGAATACATAGGCTATAAGACAGTAATGTAGACGCTTAACAGGTGAGCTACAAATTGTTTCTTGTACATAAGTTATCAATAATAATTTATAAATCGAAATCAGAATAGAAATACACTCTTTTATTAATATTGGATCAATAAAAGTGTGTAGTAATTTTAGGGTCATTATAGTAGTTAAGCGTGCTTAAGCCACGAAAATTCTGGGATGGGTGACCTCCTGGGAAGTGGCCCCTGATCGGATCTGGTTCGTTCCGAAGGACAAAACCGTGTGGTTTCGGCCACAGCGAACAATACCGTCTGTATTGGAGGTGGGGCGTGACACTAAACCCATCAAGCATCATATCATTATACGCATCCCTCAACAAGAATTCCTTAAAAAAATCCCAAATTTGCAAATCACCAACAAAAAAAATTCAACTTTTTTGCAAGAAATTAGATCGTTAGGGGTTTGATTGCTTGTCTGCTGTTTACCGTCGAAAACGGGAGACGAAATCTCGTAAATCGTCTTGCCTGAATTTGGGGGCAGATACTATTTGGTTTTATCCATCCACCTTTCGGAAGATTCCAACTTGATTTATGGCACCACATATCGGAGGTTTGGACGGATGCGGCCGTTTTAGCAGACTTCGTCAGATTCCCCCTCATTTCTGAGGGGTTTTTGATAATGGGGACGCTCTTCCCTGCAGCCGCAAGCCTCTGCAGTTAATTACGTTACCGCGTAGCGATAATTATTTTCTCCTGCTCCAGATGTTCACATCGTGACGTGTGTGTTTGTTTTATTTTTGGTTGCCCGTAGATTGTATACGGAGACTAATTTATGTTGTCACCCGTAGGACAGGGATTAGTCCAAATCCGTATATTCTTTAGATTTGGGTTTGATTTGATTTAAAGATCGTTAACATTGTTTGAGATTAAGATCAACTTAAATGTTTGTTAAGGATACGTTAGTCCGATCTTAGACTAAGATCTACTTAACGGGGGTTTGGAATCATTTTTGATCCAACAAAAGAGCATTTGGGCTCTATCATTCTAGTTTAGGGACGTTACAGTCCGTAGATCACCGTTTTTAGGATGAGGGTTTAGTTTAAGGATGTTACGGTCCATAGCCAGTTTAAGGACATTGCAGTCCATTTTTAGTTTAGGGACATCTCGGTCTATTGGGATGTGCTCATGGATTTGGAAGTGCACCAAACAGCTGTTGGTTGTCGGGACCCTCCAGCTCTCTGAAAACGTTGAAAAATTACAACGACATGTATGAGAGGTATGGAGAGATGTACCTTTGAACCAAACTCCGGATTGAAGGGAGAGATCATGGTGGAATGAACACTATTTTAGATACCATATGTTAGGGGATCATTAGTCATCTTTGGAACTGAGATCGATTTGGGGAGGCCTGAGCATAGGAAAGCTCGGTTAATTGGTGGGCAAAAGAGTTTTTGCCTCGGGAGACTTATCTAGTTTAGGCTGAGCATGGCCTATCATAGTGTTAAACACTAAAATTTACTCGACGCTCATGTGCTCCCACGTGAGGCTCTAAAGCAGTGTGTTAAATACTAAAATTTGGGAGTGCTCACGTGTGGCACGTGAGGCACTTGAAAGTTGGCGCTGTACACTTAGGTCCAAATCCCATATGTATATAAGTGTTAAATACTTAATTCTTGTGGCCATCACGTATGGGCACATGAGGCGCCCCGGAGTTGGTGTTTTTTTGGGTTTATTCTCTCTTCCTTTTATAAGTGCTAAGCATTATTGGGGGTCACGTGGGATCACGTGAGGCGCCCCAAAAATGGGAACTGTCTTTGATTTATTACATTTTTTCTTTCATAAGTGCTAAGCACCATTAGGGGGCCACGTGGGATCACGTGACTCGAAATCAGTTGTTCCTTTTGTTCCTCATAGGTGCTAGAGGTGCTCACGTGGGAATACGTGATCTGTTTCCATAGCATTGTACGCTAATCGTTTCTTTTATGTGCATGGGGATCTTAATCTTAGTTTTGAGAGTTTCAAGTCCCTTATTTTATAAGAATTAAATTCTTATGCAGGGCTAAACCTTAATTTTATCAGAGAAATTAAATTCCTATATCTTTGGGAAGAATTAAATTCTTCAAACTTAGTTCTTTCCTCTAAGTTTTGAGTCTGCATGACAGAATTGTAGGGTTCCCTAGGATGGCAGTAAGGTTTCGGGAGGCATCGTCCATACCGTTTTTAAATTTTTGCCGTTCTAAAAAACCCTAACCTAGAATCTTTAACTAGAGTTTTAAACGAAACAACATGCAAACAACTTTTACATCCAAGTGAATGAGGAATACAACCTTTGTAGACCGGTCCTTCACTTCTAAAACTCCGTGTAATAGTCTCTTCGCTCCAAGTAGTGAACACCCGGACTCTAGAGAGGGTTCACATGAAGAAATGAATAAGCTTGCTTAATGTCTTCGAGGCCGAAGATGATCTATGTCGAGAAGACTCAAGCTCATGCTAACTCTTCACTAATGGTGAAATTAGTGAAGCAAACACCCTAAACTAAATGACTAATAGTAGAGGATGATGAAGTATGAAATGAGCTCACTTTAGTTTTCTTTTTCTCACAATATTTTCTCACCTTAAGAAAAGTTAGTAAGCTTTTCTCATGAGGAAGAAGAAGAACAAGTGAAGAATGAGAATGAACTCTTGAGGTGAGAATAACAACTATGGGTGAGTTAGTGTCATATACTAACTCATGTAGAGAATAAACCATGGGTCACAATAATGGTTAGGTTAATAAATATCTACAAGTAAAATAAAACTAGTGGACTAAGTCAAAAATGCTACAAGCTTCTCCAAGCTTCCAAGCATGTGACTAATTACCATTAATTTTGATTAAGTTTAAATAAATAAAACCATTCCATTATTATAAGTATGGTGTAAGTCTCATACACCCATGTCACATGTGGCATCTAGTATGACACAAAAGTTGTACATTAATATATATCACATATATACTAAGTGTACTTAAGTGAGAAAAAGAAATGTTTAAGTGAGCTAATATTAATTAATGTAAATTAATATATCACATATATAATAATACATTAAATTATTAAATCAACACTTAATTTAATAATCCAGCTATATCACATATAACCGACTAATATCAAATGTAACAACTTATCGAATCAACACTTGATCCGATAACCCGGCTATATCACATATAACCGACCGATGTCACAAATAGCGAGAATAGAATGCGGTATCATATACACACATTAATCTCGGTCCCGCATATATCACATATATGCTCCTACTTTGTTTTGCATGAACCGGGAAACCACTTTGTAGGACTCTAAAGACTCATCAATACGCCGACAGTAGGTGATGATCGTATCAAACACCCACAAGCCGCAAGCGGTCTGCTAAACGTAACGGCCACCCGGGTATTGAGCGATTAGAAGATCAACAAGAAAGCCTGCTCATACTCCTGCGAATTCAATCAGTAACACCACCGTACAGTCCGGTCTCTTCATCTGATATGTCGCATATCTCACGTGGGGGTGGTAAACGTCAGACCCCAATAGCTTGATAAGTCATGTCGATGTGAGGCTCTTAACGGGTCAAGAAACTACTGATAACACTTACTAGTAAATCTCAGAAATAGCCCTGGCCAGCGACTTCCTGTTATAGCCAATCGAGCACAGCGCAACATTAATCCCCAATACCGGAAGAGATGAAATCCCGTCCTATTGCTCATTGCCTCCATGTGACTCGGGACTACCCAAAAACCACCATTTTGCACGTTCTCTTGAATGTGGTAAGGTGGAATCAAAGCACAGTGGGAATCACACAAGACTCTATGACGATCTCGGGTCGACAGACTAACATGTACCAGTGTCACCAGAGAACTGCCATATGACGTGAGGTATAATACCATCTAGGAGTTCTCGGCGAGTCCGTCTAGTGTACCCAGTCTCCACTGAGCACCCGTATATCATCTCTGATATCAAACACCAATGGATATGGGATCATCCATCGCCCATCTACATGGGTCGAGAAGGTATACACCAGTCTACTCTGGTATATCGATGCCCCGTCTCGATACACCCACGACTAGGGACATTAAAAGATGTACTCACGGACTACCTTTGTCTCACTAGTATGATCCGCATCATAATCCAAGTAGTCAAGTAAACATCCTAAGGGTTTTATCAACATGTAGCAGAGAGACAATCAGTATACATATTAAGATAAAGAGTAACCAGATAGCATACTATCATATCGAGCAAGAAAGTCCTCCCTATGTATGTCCAAGAATCCACTATAATATACATCACATGTACAATAATGGCCTTTAGGGCATGCATATAACTAACAAGAATCTCCCTGATAAGAATTCAATTCTCAACTTGTGGGAAGATCTTCTTCTGCAGACCTCAACCAGAGGGAGAACTAAGTTCTCTTTTTTAAAAAAAGAATTAAACTCTCGGAGCGATGAAAAAGAGATAAAATGATCTCTAGGTCTTTCTTCTTACCTAGAGTTTCTTTTCTTAAAAAAGAACTCCTCTTCTTTTTTTTGTTTTCTCAAATCTTATGGGGGTTTTTTTCTGTGCAATACTTGAAGTCTTGGGTGCTTTATATAGTAGAGGCAAGTTTATTGATTTAGTTAAAGAAATCTCTCATTGAGAGATCTTAATTGATTTGGGAATTTTATCCACCTTTGGATCTTTAATTCAAGGACTTCTGTTTTACAGAAGATATTTTTCTTGTTTTTAACAAGATTGGGGAAATGTTTTCCCATACAGAGCTTATTCTGTAGCTTGGTGATTTTTAATCACCATTGGATTTTTAATCCAACAGTGCTCTGTTTACAGAGAGCAATCTTTCTTCTTTATAAAGATTCAAGGAAATATTTTCCAAATAGGATTTTGATCTCTTTACTTAAAATTTAATTCTATCGGCTCAGAAGGCATTTGAGACCATTCACGTGCAGCACGTGATCCCACAGAGTTAAACTCATTTGCTTATGTGGAACAGCCCAAAAAAGGCATCACGTGCTGACACGTGAGCTTCTCTGGCCTGTTATTTGTTTTAAAAAAGCGACTATATGCTTTGTATATAGATGCTTACGTGCTTGCACGTGAGGCTCGATTTCAGCCTTAATTGTTAAGCGCGGTTATAGGGTGTTTTATTGTCACCCCATTGAGATGGGAATACGCGCGCGCTTGTCAGACGTACTACAGATTCCCCCTGCCTAGGGTAGGCTGGGGTGTATTGATTGTAGGGATCCGAATCTCCGGCAGCCGCGGACTAAGCTGCCGTTAATTACCCCTCGCATTTGGAGCAAGCGAACCTCCGATTGACGGGTCAAACAGGTCATGCGAACTCAATGTGCAGTGTGCGTATGTGTTTTGGAGGGGAATTGGATATATCGGGGGCCTCGCAGAGTTTTACGGGAATCCCGCTATCCGGATAGCGGGCTGGGGGTCAAGAGGGCTAGCAGCACCCTTGCGGGGTGCGGGGCAGCACCCCATTAGAAATTTTTTCTAACGGGGACGGTGTTGTGGAGTGTGTGTGTGTATAAAAAAAAGGGAAGAATAGCGTCCAAAGAACGCGTGGGTGCTGGCGCCTCACGTGCCTAGCACGCGGGCGCTGGGCGTTGGCACCTCACGTGCGTAGCACGCGGGCGCTGGGTGCGGAGCGCTGGGCGTCAGCAGGAAAAAGGACTTTGTTCCTGCACTGGAAGCTGTGCTTCCGATTTGACTTCTGGAGTTGAACTCCTAAAAAGAAAGGCTTTTTTATATGGAGTTAAACTCTCAGAAGCTTTGATTGGTGGAGTTAAACTCTAAGAAATCTTTGTAAATGCTCAAGAGGACCACTTTCTTCTCCCCTGAGCCTTGGATCTTTCCCAAAATGGGGTCTTTGGAGATGGGTCTCCTTCTTCCTCCTTTCTGTTGGCCGGATCTTAGAGAAAAGGGGGATGAGATTTAAAAATCTTCCCCTTTTGAGATCTGATAGAAGATCTGAGTTCCCCTTTGTGGGTTTTGTGGTAAAAAACTATTTAATTTTGGGAAAGGAAAAGTTAAACTCTTGATTTAATTCAAAAGGGGGAAGAAGGTTTTAGAACCTTGAGGAAGGAGAAAGAGACACATAAACCCTAAATTTTGAGGGGAATGAAATTTTATCCTTTATTTCATTATCATGTTGCCTTATATAGGCTTACAAAATTACACATAACCCCTTGGGATTTACAAAATGGCATTTAGCCCATCCCATGTCTCATGTGCTCATTTCTTTTACACATAAGCCATGTGCTTTACAGAAATTTGGCTTTATGCCCATTTTCTTACATTCATGCATAAAAAATTACGTCAAAATTATTTATTACATGATTTTTTATTTCGGCATGGGGAAGGCCGGCCACGGGGCTTGACTTGGGCATGGGCCTACTTGCTTAGGCTTGGACCCGCTTACATGGGTTGACCTTGACTTTGACCCGGTCAACTGGGGTGCAAATTTTAACCCCAACAAAGTGCCCCCTATCAATAAATGTACACTGCACATGAGTTGTGTGCATGAAATTGATGGATCTTAGAGTTGGGCTTCAAGGTGAAACATCCTTCCGGGGGCGGAGTATCATTCCAGGAGCATAATTCCGGGGATCGGAGCATAATTCCGATTTGCGAAGCACGATTCCGGAGGTCGGAGCATAATTCCGAAGAGCGGGGCATAATTCTGAGATCAGGGCATAATTCTGAGATCAGCGCATAATTCCGAGATCGGAGCATAATTCCAAAGAGCGGAGCATGATTCCGAAGATCGAAGCATAATTCCGAAGAGCGGAGCATGATTCCGAAGATCGAAGCATAATTCCGAAGAGCGGAGCATGATTCCAAGGGACCGGAACATGATTCCAAGGGGTCGGAGCATAATTCCGACGAGAGGAGCATGATTTCAGGGATCAGAGCATAATTCCGAAGAGCGGAGCATGACTCTAAGGGATCGGAGCATAATTCCGACGAGCGGAGCATGATTCTAAGGATCGGAGCATAATTCCAAAGAGCGGAGTATGATTCTAAGGGGGTCGGAGTATAATTCCGACGGGCGGTAGACATTCGTACCGAAGCATAATTTCGATGCAGAGGTTGATTCCCAGGCGAAGCATAGTTCCGACAGGGAAAGCAGATACTCCGAGACGAAGCATGATTTCGACACGGGGTATATTCTGAGACGAAACATGATTTCGACGCAGAGCTTTTTAGTCGACTTGATTCTAAGGCGGAGTTTAATTCCGACGGGGAGGTCGTCGGTTGAATTGATTCCAGAATGAAGTATAATTCCGATGAGGAGGTCGCTTGTTGACTTAATTTCAGGGCGGAGCATAATTCCGACGAGGAGGTCGCTTGTTGACTTGATTCCAAGACGGAGCATAATTCCGACGAGGAGGTCGCTTGTTGACTTGATTCCAGGACTGAGCATAATTCCGACGAGGAGATCGCTGGTTGAATTGTCCCCGGCACGGAGTGTCTATAGTCGACGTTTCCCCGGCACGGAGTATCACTGGTTTTGATGTAGAGGATGATTCTTACGAAAAGCATAATTCCGACAGGGAAGGTGGATACTCCGAGGCGAAGCATGATTTCGACACGGGGTACACTCTGAGACGAAGCATGATTCCGCTGCAGAGGTTGTTGGTTTGATTTGATTTGGGTTGACATCAGCATCGCTACACTGGAATATGGTACCAGGAGTGAATCATCATTTGCCATGAGTGGATTTGGAGATTTTGGTTTTGGTTTAGCATCAGTATCGCTTCACTTGAATATGGTACCAGGAGCAAATCATCATTTACCATGAGGAGATTTCCCTCGTTCCCAGTTTAACGACTTAGGGGTCATCTGTTTCCAGTTTAACGACTTAGAGGTCATCTATTCCCAGTTTAAAGGCTTAGGGGGTCTTCTTTTCCAGTTTAATGACTTAGAGGTCATCTATTTCTAGTTTAAAGACTTAAGGGTCTTCTGTTTCCAGTTTAACGACTTAGAGGTCATCTGTTCCCAGTTTAAAGACTTAGGGGTTTATTGGATTGGAAGTTTGGAATTTTGGGGCTGGGGTCGGCATCAGCGTTGCTGACACTAAAGCACAGGTGCCAGGAGCAATTCATCATTTGCCTTTTCTTGTCGGGAAGCGATGGCTTAAGCGACAGGTTTAGGTCTCTATCACCTAAGGCTTTTCAATTTTATGAGCCGTAAGGGTCCCATAAAAGCATTTTCTCCCTACGAGTCGAAAGGATTCCGTAGGTGTATTCTCTTTAGGAGTCTGTTCACACCATAATATTGCATTATTATATTCCCCATTCTTATTCTTTTTATAAATAAACAGGTGCTTTTGACGCATGTCTGCTACATGTTACATGTTACAGGTTCTTGGACAGAAAACAGTGAAAACGATGTAAAGACGATGTAAAAGTGAGACTTTGACCAACAAAGTGAAGGATCTTGATCAAGCCTACATAAGGAATAGTTCACAAAGCAAGATTCAAGACGTCGACTCAAAGCGAAGGGCTAAAGTTCACTACAATTATTCACTGTAGGATCTGGAACAAACCTAGAAGCCAAACTGAGAAAAGAACCAAAGAAATAGGGAGACAAAAACATCCTGAAGCTATGAAGAAAAAATGAAGAATTGACCTCCCTACTTGGCCGCGGTTCCGCGGCCAAGTCATGCCATTGGCCGCGGAACCGCGGCCGTCTAAAGCCCGTGTTGGCGCGGAAAATGATGGCGGTGCTCTGGAGTTGATTAGGTCTTTTCTTAGGGGGTATTTTTGTAATTGTGGACATGCGAAACAAATGTAACCCTAGGGTTTCCTATTCTTTATAAATAGGAACTCTAAAAATTGTAACTCTTTATGCCTCCCTTCATTAATAAATTTTAGAATTTTTTTGGAAAGCATCGGTGCCTCTTTTCAAATCATGAATCCAGATTGGAGAGAGCCAACTGTAAGTAGTTTTATTTAATTGTTCTAGTTTAGATTTTAATTCCTTGCCTTAGATGTTAGCTTTGGAAAGGGCTTTTGAGAGATGAGATCTCTCATCCCTTTCTTACCCATCACATAGAATCTATAGGACTCCATGCATACACGCATACACTGCGCCCTACGGCACCCTATCCCTCGAGGTAGCGGTGATACTGTAGTATAAAGGCTCAGTTGCGCACGTTTTCCATGGAGATTAGGATAAGGATCTCTAAAGGAAGGACAAGAACCTAGAGGAAGGAACACCTTCCCGAATGGATCTAATCCCCTTTATTGATAATTACCATAACTCCTCTTAGATCCTAATCTGGGTATAGAAAGCGTTGAGATTTATTTACATTTCCAAACCATTCCTAAACCTAACCCTAACAAAAATAGATCTAGACAATTGCCCTAGGTTAATTAGATTTTTAGATTTAATAACAACTCCGAACACCCTTCGGAATTAACTCGTAAGAACGAATCGGAGATTCACAAAATCCCTGTGGACCGACCCGTACTCACCGGCTAGCTGCAAAGCGACGCCGTTCTTGATTGCGGTTACAAATATTTTTGATCTATTTTTTAGAAAGCGCAAGCACGCTAAATCACTCAAATCAAATGGCGCCGTTGCCGGGGATAGCGTAGAACTTTCCTTTTCGCAATTTCGGGTTAATCAATATTAAAAAAATCATAAAAATATAAAAAAAAATCCAAAAAAATATATAAAATATTTCATCTGTTATTTTTGGAAGGGATACCGTGTTGTTTGAATTTTTGCAGGATATACAAATTCGGATCTGGAAATTTCCAGAAAGCGAAACGGAAAAAGAGATATCGCAACAAAAGGGATTTTAAAAAACAGAGAAGCACAAAAATTTTGGAGACCCAACTCCCCCAACCCGCCGCGATTCCGCGGCCAAAACCCACCTTAGGCCGCGGAACCGCGGCCTTCTAGTGGAATCAGAGCGGCATAATTTTTTTGGAGACTCGCGCCGACGATCTCGCCGTGAAAACGCGGCACAAACGCGTTTTTACCGCGAAAAGGCGGCGGTACAGTGACAACATCTTATGCAAATTTTTCTATAAGCCCCACTGTCTCTTTTCTGTATATTTTGAAATTTATTTTCTGAAAACTGCCTGCAAGATTCTGTGAGCTATAAAATATATTGCCTTCCATATAACAATTCTGTGCAGGATTTTTGGGCCCCGCTTGAACTAAATTGATTGCAAGTAATATTTTGCTGTTGCATATCTTTTCTATAAAATATTTTGCTGTTGCATATCTTTTCTCTAAAATCTTTTTGCAACAAAATTTTTCCAAATAAAGAGAGAAAAAAAATTCAATGAAAAATGAAAATAAAAAGGACAAATATTTTATAGAACTTGCAAAATATTTTTAGCCCCAAATAAATCCTTGCACCACTATAAACTTTCCTTCTTTTCCCCTTTTCTTTCAACATGGGTACCCCACATAATAAATCATTAGCCGAACTTTGGTATCCCGAACCTAATTTTGCGTCATATGTCAATTTGTTCGGTCAATTTAAAAACGATCCCTCCATGCCTAAAAAATCTTTGAAAGATCAAATAGAGGCGTCTAGGAGAAATAGTTTGACTTTTCAACCCACATTGTGTCAACCGAGTCAACTTTTACCACCTACATATGTTGATACCACTTCTTCAAGTCCTTCTGTCACTCCTAGGCCGATGTCCATTGCTGAGCATATTGCTCAATCTCGCAGTCGATCTTTCACCCCTCTCCACTCATCCAGTTCTAGGGATTAACACGACTATTCACCTTTTTATCCATATGTTGACCCTACCCATGTCCAATCACCCACTTCCTACCAGTCATACCCGACTTTCCTACCTTCACTAGACACTGTTTCTACACAGCCATTAGGGAGTTTCACATATCCAACCAATTTTGAATCTTTTACTGAAACCCCCTCACCACCCAAGTCTAGTTTGGAAGAGTCGTTGGAGGCTTATATTGCTGCAACAAACAAAATGGTGAGGAATGTGGAAGCGTCCATGGCCGCCCTTATGCAACCGAGTGAATCGGTAGCTAGTGTCCCGCTAGCTCCAAATTTTTCAATGTATGAGGCGGCGGTTGGACAGAGTGAGAATGAGAGAGGATTTTCAAATCAAACCTACCCTTACCCAATTGAAGCCCACAACTCCTGTTTTCCATCGATTGCCCTAAATAGTTCACCTGTTGAAAATAAAAACGAGTTGTGTGATTTTGTAGTGTTTGATTTGCCAAATTGTGAGGAACCCCTTTCGAGTGAAACCGCACATAATCCTTTCGATCTTTACACCTCTCATCTAGAACCTAAATTGATAGATATCCATGCTTTTGATGAGGTGTCTAAGAAAATTGATTTTCACTTGATTGAGGATATAGACGCCGGGAATATTTCGGATGATGAACCTGTCGATTTAATTGAGATTTTATGTTCAAATCATCATCCTGAGTTATTAAATGTTTCTTCCGAATCTCATATGCGTCTAGATTTTGATGATAACGGCATGGATGAGTTAAATATTAAGGATAGTATTGAGGAGAGTCTTGAGGATAATATTGAGGTTGAATCATTTTTGTTTGATATGTCTGATTTTCCAATTCATCCTCCTGAACCTTTGACTGTTATATCACCCTCCCTCCTTCCCATCGTTCCGACCCTGCTTAAAGACTGTGAGCTTGAAACCTTTTCTTTTGAATCTGACACAATTCTCACAGCCGATAACACCTATGAGTGTTTCACTTTTTCGGACTATGTTGATGACTCACCGCCCGAGTTTGAGTCCTTTACATTTTCAGATGAGCTATCAGACTCGGTTGATTATAGTAGTTTCGAACCATTAATGGAATCTTTCAAGTTCGAAATTGTTTACTACGGTGAGAAAGATACTATCCCCAATTCACTCCCTTTCGTCCGTCCTATTGTTCCGACCGAACAAATGACCGTTACGCTTTCATCTCCTATACCAAGTTCGGCGTACCCATGTTTTCTTGCGAATCTTGAGGGATTTGATCCCATTTCTCGACGAGTAGATAGATTAGCGCAATCGCTTATAACATATCGGTCATCACATATTGCGCTAATTTATTCACTAAATTTACACCCTCAAGATCGTACTCTACTTCCTTCTTCTTTTCGCCATTCTTCTCCCCCACCGAGACCGTATTCTACCATTCTTCTTTCCACACGGTCTCGCGTGCTTCTTATTTTCTTGCACCAACTATACCATTTCCACGATAAGATTTTTGAATGGTTGGTACTAACCTTTGGCTTGTGTAAGGCCAAGCTTAAGTTTGGGGGGATGCTTGTTGTATATATGTATATATCTTTTTGTTTTCTTTTTTTTTTCTATAAAAAAATTAAAAAAAAATAAAAAAAATAATTTTTTTTTTTTATAAATAAATAAACAGGGGAGTGCCAGTATTTTGACCCTCTTGGTTTAGTATGACAGTGAGGACACTGTCAAGTTCAAGTTTGGGGGTATGCTCGGTACGTCTTCTTCCTTCGTATTCATTTGTACATATTTTTACATGTGCATATTTATTTGAAAACCCATAAAAATTTGAAAAATTTCAAAAATTATAAAAATAATTGTATTCAATTTTAGCCATATTTGACTTAACTTTGACAAATAGGTTAACTGGCTAGGAACAACTAGATCTTAGACTTAGTGAATTAAAAACCCTAAAGATAAGCTTCTTTAAAAGTTTAACGGTAGAAAGTATATGCCTTGTAGTTTATTTAGAAATAGGCAAATTTTGGGTTCACTTCTTGGACTAAGTCGAGACAAGGGAAGAGTGTTGATGTTCTTATTAGAGTATAAGTTTGAAAAATAGTTCCAAACTTAAGTCTAGATTCTGAAAATGTATACCCTACAACTTGCACAATCACGCACCTTGAAACTTGGAATAGTAGAAGAGACCTTGAAATGCTCTTGTCTAAAAGTCCTTAGTACAATGAAAATAAAGAAGAAGAAAAAAGTGAATAAAGGAAAAAAAAATGGACACTGGTTTTTGTGATTACTTAAGGCTGTAAAAATAGAAAAATCTTTAGCGAGGGTGCTTCATCACCTAGTGCCTTAGACCAACTAGTTTGGGAGTCACTGCTAAAAGCATTGGGTATTGCAAAACTAGGAAGTACGCTTTAAAGTGCTAACGCATCTTGTAATCGGTTGTTGGTACCTCAAGAAATATTAACAGTCACATGAAGGATGTGTAAGTGAAATTCAAAATTCACGAATTAATAAGTGCTTTGGACAATGGACTAGAGTACGATTGCTTGATTTGAATTTCTAAGTGTAGGGGTGATATTTACACACACGTAGGGATATGTGATTAGAGTTTAGATAAGAGAGAGGAATGAAAGATAGAACTTGTATCTTTAATAGAGTTGATAGAAATTCCTAAGTAGAGATGAAACCCTAGAAGGAAGATTTAAGAGATGCTGAAAGCTAAGTAGGTCTACATAACATATATAATCTTAAGTTAGATGATTAGGAAGTGTGAAGAATATGGGTGGATAATTTACGAGTAAAATATAATAGAATTCCTTGTTAGAAAACCTAATTGGAGAACAAAAGTCAATGGGCCGAATTGTTAGTGTATATGCCCTAGAGGCCATTACTGTATCATACTAGTTTGTATATTACTTAATGGAAGCTTGGAATATTCACCTTGTATAAACAATCTTGCTCAATATAGTAGTATGCTACTTGGTTTGTTTCTACTTCAATGTGTACTTGTGTTTATTTCAGTATATCACTTATACGCATTAGTGGAGCCCTTAGGATCTTTGCTTGATTACCAGCGTTGTGATGGCAGTCACACTAGTGGGGGCTGGGTAATCTATAGGCACATCCTTATACAGGTCCCTAGTCGTAGGACTATCGAGACAGGGCATCGATACTCCGGAGTAGACTAGCGTATGCGCTTCTCATCCCAGTGTGGGAGATGGTCTGTCCCACAGCCATCAGTACGTCGTACTGGAGATAGTATACGGGTGCTCGTTGGGTTACGAGTACACTGGACAGGACTCGTCGGGAACTGACAGGTTGGTATTATACCTATCGTCAGTTATCAGTTCCCAGGTGACATGAGTACAGCTTAGTCCGCTGACTTGACACTGGCACTTCGCCTCGAGTGTGTTCCCACTGCACTTTGATCACTACCCTACCACGGCTCAAAGGAGTCGTGCAAACAGGTGGTGGTTGGGTGCAGTCCCGAAGCACTTGGAGGCAGTGACGGTTAGACAGGATTCGTCTCTCCCGGTATTGGGGGTTGACATCGCGCTGTGTCTAGGAGAGCCATTACACGAGTAGTCCCTGGCCAGGGCAAGCGAGATATACTGGTAGGTTCCAGTGTTATCTCAGGGTGTTTTGGGCTTCACTCCGACACGACTTGTACCGCTATTGGGGGACTGACGTTTTACCGCCCCCTAGGCCCGACATGCGATGTATCAGACGAACAGACCGGACTGTGCGGAGAATGTCACATTCAGACTCAGTAGGAGTTCAGATGGGGTTTCACCTCGTCAGCCTTCTTGTCGGCATCTACCTGGGGACCGTTACGCACAGCTAGTGCCGCTTGCGGTCTGTGGTTAAACCCACTGCCAGCGTAGTGTCGAGTCTTTAGAGTCCCACACAGAGGGTATTCGCCTCTGGGCAAAACAGAGTAGAGGTCGCATGGTTTTGCGACAGGGTTCGTTCTCATCCGCGCACTTGTGCACGTTTGGAGTCCGGACGGATTATACTGGCAGGCTCTGGTTTGAGCCAGATACTGGTATATGTTTTGGGGGTTGCTTTTATCTCTTGGTATTCTTGTTCCTCGGAACGAGAATGCAGGTGTGTATGCACAGTTGCTTGAGGCGGAGGGTGAGGTATTTCATTAGGGTTTCGGAACGGGTGCGTATGCACAGTTGACAGTCTTCATTTTCCAAACCCTAATGGATTTATAAATTATCTATTAATAATAGTAATTAAATGAGAATTTTGTTATGGTTGATTTTGTTGACTTGTTGACCATGGTTGACTTGTTGACCATGGTTGAATGTTGACCACCATCATGCTTTGAAAGATCCTCCTTGATTCATGCTTACACTTCATTTAAAGAAGCATGATAGTGGTCATTCCAAATTACCATCAACTATTCTTATTTTCAATTATTATTATTTAGATAATTCTTTTCTTTTGGCATTATGGTTGCAAGAAAGAGAAAAGATATCTCATTATCTCATTTAGTTTCTCTCTCCTCACTTCATCTTCTTCTTCCTCTAGCAAAGAGAAACCTTCTCATGTGTTGAGAATCCTTCTCTTTAAAAAGAAAAGCAAACCCTAGTCACTCTCTACTCACTCTAGGTTCAAGGTTTAGCAAGCCGGAAACCCTAGTTCACTCAAAGATCGAGGAAGAGCCCAAAGGTCGAACATTCGAGGTGGATCCATCTTCGACGGAAGAAGGCGACAAGAAGAGAACCATCAACCTCTACAAGTTTGGAAGAAGAAGGAGTTCAAGTTTAGGTATAACCTTCATCCGAGTAGCTAACTCCCTTTAGCGTATTTGCTAGTTTAGTTTAGACAACGATCCCGACCTTGTTTAGTCCATGTTGCCTCTTGCGATAAAAATTTGTTTTTTATACCGTTTCCGCCTCCCCGTAAGCACCGGGGGTCGCAATATGGACTTACAGTGGTATCAGAGCCTAACTAAACTTAAACTAGCTTGGTAGTGAAGTGTAACGAAGTTCGGAACCGAAAAAATCACAAAACCGGAAAAACAAAACCCTAAGTTTCTGTTGAAATTTTTTCTGCTCTAAATGAAAAACTTTATACTTGTAAATTCGGCTCAGGGTTTTGTATGAACACCTAAGAAAAACGATGCAGTGATTCGTTCAAACCGCCGCGCTTCCGCCGCACGAGGTAGGCATGTGCCGCGGAAGCGTCGCGGTTTGTCGTCTTCTGTGCATCGTTTTTCGTGCAGTGTGTGTCTGTGTTGGTTTTGGGATTTTTAAAATATATTATATGTGCCCAGATTTTCCAGAACTGAAATTCACTTTTGGGGTCCTATAATTCCGTATTTTTTCCGAACTTCACTGCACTTTGACTATGATGGTTATATCTGTGATGCTTGCATGTATTGAACGTCGGCTAATCGCTATAAGTCGATTAGTCGGGGTTATACATGATCTGTGTTTGATATTGGATTATGTATATGAATGTGTTGGACTGTCGCGGGTGAATAGCCGGGGTGGATGTGAGATGAGCTTTTGTTTTTTCTTTCATTCATTGTAAATGTAAATTGATGTAATAATATTATTTGTTTGGCCGCACAACCGGGTCGGGGTTATAGCCGTCATTGTATAATTCTTTTTACTGTTTTTGCTCCTAGGATAGACCCATGGAGGGGTGCACAAACTACCGGATTCTTGGCGGGTAGTTTGCCGCACCCGTAGGGGTCTTGGGTGGGGTATTTGCTATTCACCGCGACCGTGTAATCCGCTTTTCGTTGCAGGCTCGAAAGGATTGCGGATTGCTAGTATATCCAATGTATTCATCTGTGATCTGTAATGTCTATCATTGCTTTCTATTTAGGCGTTGCTTATGTTTTACAGCCGCGCTAGCCCAGCCCCCGCTCTGTCGTTAGTTAAGTAACCTAACGAGTGATGACGGGACCCCGTGGCGAATGCGAATGGCATAAGCGTACGTCATATTTTGGTTGTTTTCTGCAATGGTAGGATTAAATGATGGGACGCATTAAAAGAACTAATGCAAGAATATCACGCATTAAAAGAACTAATGCAAGATAATAAACCAAGTTTAAGTCGATGGAACACTTTCGAAAAACCACTCGGTTCTTTTCAAAACTAACTTTTAAATGCGGAGCTTGAGCCACTCCTTCTAAAAGCTATCTCGTTCCATCGATTATATCAAGTTCACTACGTTCACGGTTTCGCCAAAACCATTCGTAGCCCTCCGTCGTTTCGTATGAATATTCAATAGTATTCAAGCTATGTTTGTTGACCTTCGTCAAGACATAGAGATTGGTAGCTGTTGGGTGTTCATATGTAGCATAGATAGATGCGTTGGTTTGGGACAGTCGTATTGCCTTGTTGACCTTCGTCAAGGGTATATACGGGTGGGTTCAAATTAACCTGGAAAATGACGGGCAGAACTTGACATGTGACTTATGATTTGTTGACCTTCGTCAAGGTCATAAGAGCATGGGGGAAAAATCCACATCGGGAGTTTCATAAGTACTGAAACTTGCTAGATTTGCATACCATTTGGAGTGTGGTGATTCTGGTAGGATTCCTTCAGTTTCGTCACGCGATGATATTTGGATCCCGATCCTACTGTGAGTATATGCTACTCCTCGGGAAATTTCTCACTAAACGATCAATGCTATAAACCTAGTAGGTGCCTAGAAAGGTGTTAGCGGGGCTACGCCCCCAGGGAAAAGAGGTTATTTAATTAAGGAACTTCGCGAAAGCGTTGGAAAACCTCCCTCGAAGTACCGACACTGTCCTGGCTGAATGGTTAAGCAAGTATTGTACGGTGGGATTGATCCCGGCTAATTCTTCCTTTGTGGTTTGAGGAGGGATTCGAGAGACAGTGGGAGCCATCCTGTTTAGACAAATTAAAAACCATTCTAAACTTGCAAGAGCATCGTGCTAAGTGTTTCTTCTCTCCCCCTGCAGCGACCAAATCGAAATGACTGGACTTAAGTTACTTCTAGATAAAAACATACTGACAGGGCCAAACTACAAAGATTGGCTCAGGAATGTCAAATTGGCAATCTCTTACGACAAGCTGGGGTATCTTCTTACCACCAAAGCTCCCCCCGTCCCAGGTCCCACCTCCAGCGTCACGGATAAGGAAATCCGTAAGACTTGGGAGATTGACAGCGCGAAGGCCAGATGCCTCGTACTTGCCTCGATGGACAACGACCATCAGAGGAGGCACGAGAATATGGATTTGGAATCCATATTTCTTCATACAAAAGAACTGTATGGAGAGCAGTCTCATATCGCAAGATACGAAGTGTCGAAGAAGTTATTTTCGACAAAGTTGGCCGTCGGATCATCGGTAGCGGACCACGTGCTTAAGATGATTGGCTACACTGAGGAGCTCGCGGAACTTGGGACCATGTTGGACAGTGAACTCTATACGGATATAATTCTCCAGTCCCTTCCATCCACTTACGCCCAGTTCATACTGAACTTCAACTTGCAAGAAAAGAAAGTTGAACTTTCAGAACTCCTCAACCTGCTGAGGAGCGCAGAGGGCACCCTACAGAAGGGTAGGGAAACACCCGCTTTGTTTGTAGGAGGATCTTCTTCCTCTAGGTCCAAGGTGAAAGCCAAGGGAAAGAGGAAGAAAGCCCCCGCCAAACCAAGAGGCGGTGTTAGTAAAGTGGGTGCGAAGGGAAAGGAAAAGGCAACAAAGATTGCGGGGAAGCTTGTTGGAAAGGAAGAGTGCTTCTATTGTCATAAGAGTGGACACTGGAAGAAAGATTGCAGGGCTTGGAAAGCCAGGACACAGGAACTGAAGCAGGTTGCAGCTTCAGCTTCAGGTGTGTATGTTATTGAAAACCGTCTTTCTATAAACTCTACTTCCTGGGTATTGGATACCGGATCAGGATCTCATATCTGTAATTCTTTGCAGGCATTGAGAAACCGTAGGGTTTTGAAGGCAGGTGACATGACCCTCAGAGTTGCGAACGGAGCTAGCATGGATGCTAAAGCCGTGGGGGACTATCACCTGGGAATGACAGATGGGCATGTTTTGGTTTTGCGTAATTGCTTTTTTTGTACCCAACGCAACTTGTAATATCATTTCTGTATCTTTGGTTTCTAAAGAAGGTTATGAATTTGCGTTTGTAAGTAATGTTGTAAACATTCACCTTAATCAAGTTCTGATTGGGTCAGGTACACTGAGCAATGGTATATACGTATTAAACCAACCACAGATTTTCAATATCCAGAATACACACAAAAGAAAGTCTCCAGATATCAATCAGGCTTTCTTATGGCATTGTAGACTGGGTCACATCAATGAGACACGGTTGACTAAGTTACATAAAGAAGGATACTTGGATCCGTTCGAGTATCAGTCTTATGCCACTTGTGAATCTTGTCTCATGGGAAAGATGACAAAGACTCCGTTCACTGGACACGGAGAAAGAGCGAGCGAGCTCTTGGGACTCATACACAGTGACGTGTGTGGTCCAATGTCTACACATGCGCGAAGCGGTTATTCATACTTTATTACTTTCACAGACGATTTCTCTAGGTATGGACATGTCTTCTTAATGAAGCACAAATCCGAGGCCTTTGAGAAATTTTGGGATTACAAGAATGAAGTTGAAAAACAAACCGGCAAAAGTATCAAGATTCTAAGATCGGATCGAGGTGGAGAATACTTAAGTGCCGAGTTCCTGAATTACTTAAAAGAGAATGGGATTCTCTCTCAGCGTACTCCTCCATACACTCCGCAACATAACGATGTATCAGAAAGGAGGAATCGAACCCTATTGGATATGGTTCGTTCCATGATGAGTAAGGCTGAGTTACCGCGATCTTTCTGGGGCTATGCACTAGAAGCAGCTGCATATCTCTTGAACAAGGCTCCTACCAAGACTGTGCCTACCACTCCATATCAGATGTGGAGTGGGAAGAAACCCTGTCTTAAGTACCTTAAGATATGGGGATGTCCAGCTTTTGTAAAAAAGCAGCATGCGGACAAGCTCGAGGCACGTTCAGTACAATGTAAGTTTGTGGGATACCCAAAGAACTCCAGGGGGTATCTGTTCTATTCCGCTGAGGAACAAAAAGTTTTTGTTTCTCAACATGCCCGCTTCTTGGAAACTGAGTTTTTGGAAACCCAGATAAGTGGGAACGCAATAGAACTGGAAGAAATTCCAGAACCACAAACTATTACTGAAGACTTGGAAGAGCCAGTGAGTTCAAAAGAACAGGACATTCCTATGCCGCTCCGCAGAAGTAGTAGGCAGTCTCATCCGCCCGAGAGATACTACGGTTTTCTCATAGACGGGGATAGAGAGGATTGCATCATAGACTATGATGAGCCTACTAGCTTCCAGCAGGCCGTTCAGAGCATTGACTCGGTAAAATGGCTGGATGCAATGCGGACCGAAATGGAGTCCATGTACACCAACAAAGTATGGACGTTGGACATTGCTCCAGACGGGGTAAAACCCGTAGGATGCAAGTGGATCTTCAAAAGGAAGATTGGTGTAGATGGACAGGTTGAGACCTATAAAGCTAGACTTGTAGCAAAGGGTTTCCGTCAAAGACCTGGCTTGGACTATGACGAAACCTTTTCTCCAGTGGCTATGCTGAAATCCATTCGGATCCTTCTTGCCATTGCTGCTTTCCACGATTATGAGATTTGGCAGATGGACGTAAAAACCGCTTTTCTAAATGGAAATTTAGAGGAGTGTGTCTATATGGATCAGCCAGAGGGTTTCATTCAGAGTGGGAGCAGCGGAAAGGTGTGCAAGTTGCTTAAGTCCATCTATGGACTAAAGCAGGCATCGCGGAGTTGGAACATCTGTTTTGATGAGACGGTCAAGGAATTTGACTTTATCAAAAATCCAGATGAACCATGCATCTATAGTAGATTTGTAGCGAGAACTGTAGTATTCCTTGTTTTATACGTGGATGACATTCTCTTAATAGGAAATGACATTCCTATGCTACAATCTGTCAAAGGTTTCTTGTCACACAGGTTCTCCATGAAAGACCTGGGTGATGCCTCTTACATCCTGGGGATCCGGATCCATCGTGATAGATCCAAGAGGATATTAGGACTTTCACAGTCCAGGTACATCGACACCGTACTAAAAAGATTCAGTATGGAAGATTCCAAGCGCGGTAACCTACCGGCTTGTCACGGGATCACCCTCTCTAAAGAGATGTCTCCCAAGACTGATTTGGAGAGGGATCGTATGTCTATTATACCCTACGCTTCTGCGGTAGGCTCTATAATGTATGCGATGTTGTGTACCAGACCGGATGTAGCTTATGCACTGAGTGTAGTAAGCCGGTATCAGTCAAACCCTGGGGAGAAACATTGGATAGCAGTAAAGAACATTCTCAAGTACCTGAGAAGGACTAAGGAGATGTTCTTGGTGTATGGCGGAAAAGACCTCCAGATTGAGGCCTTTGCTGACTCCAGCTTCCAGAGTGACAAGGATGATTCCAAGTCCATGTCGCGTTTTGTCTTTACCCTCAATGGAGGGGCGGTGTGTTGGAAGAGTTCCAAACAGGAAACCGTTGCAGACTCGACTATGGAAGCGGAATACATCGCTGCATCTGATGCCGCAAAAGAAGCTGTCTGGATAAGGAAGTTCTTAAAAGAACTTCAGGTGGTTCCGTCCATTGTTGACCCAGTACCTCTGTATTGCGACAACAACGGGGCTATAGCTTTAGCAAAGGAACCCAGGTCCCATCAGAAATCCAGGCACATCTTGAGGCGGTATCACCTGATCAGGGAGATCGTGGATCGCAAGGAGATCGAGGTTCGGAGGGTTGCTTCAGAAGAGAACACTGCAGATCCATTCACCAAGGCCCTACCCCAGACTCAGTTCGAGCGGCTGATCGAGATGATAGGTCTTCGATACGCCAGTACTTGGCCTTAGTGCAAGTGGGAGATTGTTAGTGTATATGCCCTAGAGGCCATTACTGTATCATACTAGTTTGTATATTACTTAATGGAAGCTTGGAATATTCACCTTGTATAAACAATCTTGCTCAATATAGTAGTATGCTACTTGGTTTGTTTCTACTTCAATGTGTACTTGTGTTTATTTCAGTATATCACTTATACGCATTAGTGGAGCCCTTAGGATCTTTGCTTGATTACCAGCGTTGTGATGGCAGTCACACTAGTGGGGGCTGGGTAATCTATAGGCACATCCTTATACAGGTCCCTAGTCGTAGGACTATCGAGACAGGGCATCGATACTCCGGAGTAGACTAGCGTATGCGCTTCTCATCCCAGTGTGGGAGATGGTCTGTCCCACAGCCATCAGTACGTCGTACTGGAGATAGTATACGGGTGCTCGTTGGGTTACGAGTACACTGGACAGGACTCGTCGGGAACTGACAGGTTGGTATTATACCTATCATCAGTTATCAGTTCCCAGGTGACATGAGTACAGCTTAGTCCGCTGACTTGACACTGGCACTTCGCCTCGAGTGTGTTCCCACTGCACTTTGATCACTACCCTACCACGGCTCAAAGGAGTCGTGCAAACAGGTGGTGGTTGGGTGCAGTCCCGAAGCACTTGGAGGCAGTGACGGTTAGACAGGATTCGTCTCTCCCGGTATTGGGGGTTGACATCGCGCTGTGTCTAGGAGAGCCATTACACGAGTACAAGCGAGATATACTAGTAGGTTCCAGTGTTATCTCAGGGTGTTTTGGGCTTCACTCCGACACGACTTGTACCGCTATTGGGGGACTGACATTTTACCGCCCCCTAGGCCCGACATGCGATGTATCAGACGAACAGACCGGACTGTGCGGAGAATGTCACATTCAGACTCAGTAGGAGTTCAGATGGGGTTTCACCTCGTCAGCCTTCTTGTCGGCATCTACCTGGGGACCGTTACGCACAGCTAGTGCCGCTTGCGGTCTGTGGTTAAACCCACTGCCAGCGTAGTGTCGAGTCTTTAGAGTCCCACACAGAGGGTATTCGCCTCTGGGCAAAACAGAGTAGAGGTCGCATGGTTTTGCGACAGGGTTCGTTCTCATCCGCGCACTTGTGCACGTTTGGAGTCCGGACGGATTATACTGGCAGGCTCTGGTTTGAGCCAGATACTGGTATATGTTTTGGGGGTTGCTTTTATCTCTTGGTATTCTTGTTCCTCGGAACGAGAATGCAGGTGTGTATGCACAGTTGCTTGAGGCGGAGGGTGAGGTATTTCATTAGGGTTTCGGAACGGGTGCGTATGCACAGTTGACAGTCTTCATTTTCCAAACCCTAATGGATTATAAATTATCTATTAATAATAGTAATTAAATGAGAATTTTGTTATGGTTGATTTTGTTGACTTGTTGACCATGGTTGAATGTTGACCACCATCATGCTTTGAAAGATCCTCCTTGATTCATGCTTACACTTCATTTAAAGAAGCATGATAGTGGTCATTCCAAATTACCATCAACTATTCTTATTTTCAATTATTATTATTTAGATAATTCTTTTCTTTTGGCATTATGGTTGCAAGAAAGAGAAAAGATATCTCATTATCTCATTTAGCTTCTCTCTCCTCACTTCATCTTCTTCTTCCTCTAGCAAAGAGAAACCTTCTCATGTGTTGAGAATCCTTCTCTTTAAAAAGAAAAGCAAACCCTAGTCACTCTCTACTCACTCTAGGTTCAAGGTTTAGCAAGCCGGAAACCCTAGTTCACTCAAAGATCGAGGAAGAGCCCAAAGGTCGAACCTTCGAGGTGGATCCATCTTCGACGGAAGAAGGCGACAAGAAGAGAACCATCAACCTCTACAAGTTTGGAAGAAGAAGGAGTTCAAGTTTAGGTATAACCTTCATCCGAGTAGCTAACTCCCTTTAGCGTATTTGCTAGTTTAGTTTAGACAACGATCCCGACCTTGTTTAGTCCATATTGCCTCTTGCGATAAAAATTTGTTTTTTATACCGTTTCCGCCTCCCCGTAAGCACCGGGGGTCGCAATATGGACTTACACGAATTGATAGGATTTTGTGGGTGTAATCCGCTGAAAACCCTCAGGAAACAACACTCCTCCTACTAGGGACACCTAGAGGTTTAACGGCTTGTTGCACGTGCTCAGTGCAATCGCGTTTCCCTGCGAAAGTGTGGTTAGGATTTTAGTGAATAAAAATAAGTTTGCTCGAAGACGAGCAAAAGATAAGTTTGGGGGTATTTGTTTACACCATAATATTGCATTATTATATTCCCCATTCTTATTCTTTTTATAAATAAACAGGTGCTTTTGACGCATGTCTGCTACATGTTACATGTTACAGGTTCTTGGACAGAAAACTGTGAAAACGATGTAAAGACGATGTAAAAGTGAGACTTTGACCAACAAAGTGAAGGATCTTGATCAAGCCTACATAAGGAATAGTTCACAAAGCAAGATTCAAGACGTCGACTCAAAGCGAAGAGTTAAAGTTCACTACAATTATTCACTGTAGGATCTGGAACAAACCTAGAAGCCAAACTGAGAAAAGAACCAAAGAAATAGGGAGACAAAAACATCCTGAAGCTATGAAGAAAAAATGAAGAATTGACCTCCCTACTTGGCCGCGGTTCCGCGGCCAAGTCATGCCATTGGCCGCGGAACCGCGGCCGTCTAAAGCCCGTGTTGGCGCGGAAAATGATGGCGGTGCTCTGGAGTTGATTAGGTCTTTTCTTAGAGGGTATTTTTGTAATTGTGAACATGCGAAACAAATGTAACCCTAGGGTTTCCTATTCTTTATAAATAGGAACTCTAAAAATTGTAACTCTTTATGCATCCCTTCATTAATAAATTTTAGAATTTTTTTGGAGAGCATCGGTGCCTCTTTTCAAATCATGAATCCAGATTGGAGAGAGCCAACTGTAAGTAGTTTTATTTAATTGTTCTAGTTTAGATTTTAATTCCTTGCCTTAGATGTTAGTTTTGGGAAGGGCTTTTGAGAGATGAGATCTCTCATCCCTTTCTTACCCATCACATAGAATCTATAGAACTCCATGCATACACGCACACACTGTGCCCTACGGCACCCTATCCCTCGAGGTAGCGGTGATACCGTAGTATAAAGGCTCAGTTGCGTGCGTTTTCCATGGAGGTTAGGATAAGGATCTCTAAAGGAAGGACAAGAACCTAGAGGAAGGAACACCTTCCCGAATGGATCTAATCCCCTTTATTGATAATTACCATAACTCCTCTTAGATCCTAATCTGGGTATAGAAAGCGTTGAGATTTATTTACATTTCTAAACCATTCCTAAACCTAACCCTAACAAAAATAGATCTAGATAATTGCCCTAGCTTAATTAGATTTTTAGATTTAATAACAACTCCGAACACCCTTCGGAATTAACTCGTAAGAACGAATCGGAGATTCACAAAATCCCTGTGGACCGACCCGTACTCACCGGCTAGCTGCAAAGCGACGCCGTTCTTGATTGCGGTTACAAATATTTTTGATCTATCTTTTAGAAAGCGCAAGCACGCTAAATCACTCAAATCAGAGTCGTGGGGACTCCCAAGTGTGTTTTTCCTTTGTGGGTCGTAAGGATCCCACAAAGGTGTTTTCTTATGAGTCGAGAGGATCTTGTAAGTTTGTTCTCCTTATGTATCGTGAGGACACACTAGTGGGACTTCCCAAATGGAGCATAATTCCAGGGGCGGAGACCGGCCGCTGGACTGATGACTGCGGTGGGGCATGGGTGTGAGGAGAATTATTTGAGCCCGTGGATTGTATATGGTAGTCAATTTAGGGACCACCCGTAGGGCTAGGAGAATTTTGGGAAATTGGATTTTGGTTGGCGTCTATATCGCTGCACTGGAATATGGTACCAGGAACGACTCATCGTTCGCCGTTGGGACATCTAGGAATTTGAAATTTGAATTTGGTTGGCGTCTGTAACGCTGCATTGGAATATGGTGCCAAAAGCGACTCATTATTCGCCACATGGGGATTTGGATTTTGGTCGGTGTCTGCATCGCTGCACTGGAATATGGTACCAGGAGCGACTCATCATTCACCGTTGGGACATCCAGGGATTTGAAAATTTGAATTTGGTTGGCGTCTGTATCGCTGCACTGGAATATGGTACCAGGAGCGACTCATCATTCTCTATTGGGACATTCAGAGATTTGAAATTTTGGTTGGCGTCTGTATCGCTGCACTGGAATATGGTACCAGGAGCAACTCATCATTCGCCGTTGGAGGTTTTTTTTACCGCGATTGTTCTATCATTTTAGCTTTTCTTATCGCGAAGGTCGCGATTGCCCTATCATTTCGGCTTTATATTTCATCTTTATTTTACTCGCTGATTTTTATTGTAAGTTGTCCCATCATTTCGGTTTATTTTTCATCTTTATTTTACTCTCTGATTTTTATTGCGAGTTGCCCCATCATTTCAGCTTTTCTTTTTTTTTATTTACACATTTTTTACATTCCTAGTTTAACGACTTAGAGGTCGACTGTTCCCAGATTAATGACGTGGCGGTCGAGTCATCTGGTATGCTTGCATACCAATCGAAAGCATTATCCGTCAAGCTATTAACAAACTGATGGAGAAGGAGCGCATCATTGTCCTCAGTATTCGCTCATGATGCTTTAAATTGGGCAATGTGCCGGTTCGCATTTCCCGTCCCATCGAACCTTTCAAATTTAGGGACGACATAGCCGGTGGGAAACTCCATAAGGTCGTACCGAGCAGTATATGGTCTCCCGCTACTGCTGACATCTGTTTGCTCTCCGGCTTCGGCTACCAATGTTTTGACTTTGTTGGCAACAAAATCCATGATTTGATCTTGAGTTAACGGATTGCTGTCATCGGTAGCTACGACATTTCCTGAGATAGGATGTGACTGACTTTTATGCGGTCGACCCACCTTTGGATTTTAGGGAATAGGTGTCGGCTGTCTCAGGACACTGTTTCCCGGTTCATGAGCAGAACCCTGCACTTGATTGGACGTCTGAGAGGCAACTTAGGCCGTGAGCTGCATCACGACATTCGTCAATTCGTCAATTTTGGAGTAAAGTTTGGCCACCTCCTTGTCTTTACTTCTGAGCTGTTTTTAGAGCTCTTGGAGAAGTTGCTACTCTACGTTCTTGGGATGGAAGATTGGCTCCTCTTCGCTCTCCGAGCCCGACTCCACATGAACCAAGGGATCTCTCCGCTCATCAGCTTCATTGGGAGGAATTTCATTACCTTTCGGAGAATGCTGGTCTTGAGAAGTGACAGCCACATTCGCACCAGATTGGATTTGAGATGTAGTGGCCCCATCCTTACTCTTGCTGCGCATGCCCATCATGTAGACAGCATATCAAGACATCCCTTTATCTTTGGTAGGGTGACCCTGTTCTTGGAACTTCATGAAGTTCAACCTAGCATGAGCCCTAGCCCTTTTATTGGCTCTGTATCTGAGCCTTTTCTGTCTCAGCTTCTCAATTTTGAGGGCTTGGCGAGCATCCGTCATTTAGGAAGCCATCATGAGTCGATTAACGAAGAGCTTAGAGAAGATACCCAATTGAGCAGTTGTCAGGGGGGCCACTGGAGCTTGCCCGAGACGCCTCGTTGCTTTGTTGGTGTTGATGGCCTTGCCCCCAATTGGAGCAATGGAGATTCATTCGGAAATGGATTTGTGCTTGAGCTGAGGTGCCTTCGCGACCATGACATTTGGCCTTTTCCATTTTGAGGCCGGTTTATCAGTCATCGGGGCTTGAGGAGCAGGGATGACATTAGCTGGTACGAACAGAATAGAGAAAAACTATTCCGGTGGCTCCTCCCACTGTCGCCTAAGACTGGACGAGAGGACCGTCTGGGAGTCCATCTTCATCGTATAGGAGATGGGAACGGTGTCAAGAGCTAAGCTTGCCCGTAAAGACATTTTGTTGCGTCCGAAGATTGCAGTAGAAAGTCGTTAACCTGCAAATAGAAGCATAATTTAAGTACATGCAATCAATGTATATGTTGATTGAGTTTGCATGAATATTTAACCCGAAATATGGGAGGAGTGATCAGTCCCACCGGGCGTGCCAGAATCTGTAGGGTGTTTTTTTGTCACCCCATTGAGATGGGAATACGCATGCACTTGTCAGGCGTACTACAGATTCCCCTTGCTTAGGATAGGCTGGGGTTTATTGATTGTGGGGATCTGAATCTCCGGCGGCCGTGGACTAAACTGTCGTTAATTACCCTTCGCATTTGGAGCAAGGGAAGCTCCGATTAACGAGTCAAACAGGTCATGTGAACTCAATGTACTGTGTGCGTATGTGTTTTGGAGGGGAATTGGATATATCGGGGACCCCGTAGAGTTTTACGGGGGTCCTGCTACCCGGATAGCGGGCTGGGGGTCAAAAGGGGTAGTAGCCCCCTTGCGAGGTGCGGGGCAGCACCCCGTTAGAAATTTTTTCTAACGGGGACAGTGTTGTGGAGTGTGTGTATATATAAAAAGAAGGGAAGAATAGCGTCCAAAGGACGCGTGGGTGCCAGCGCCTCACGTGCCTAGCACGCGGGCGTTGGGCGCTGGCACCTCACGTGCTTGGCATGTGGACGCTGGGTGTCAACTGGAAAGGGACTTTGTCCTTGCACTGGGAGCGGTGCTCCCGATTTGACTTCTGGAGTTGAACACCTAGAAAGGAAGGCTTTTTTTTATATGGAGTTAAACTCCCAGAAGCTTTGATTGGTGGAGTTAAACTCTATGAAATCTTTGTAAATGCTCAAGGGGACAACTTTCTTCTCCCCTGAGCCTTGGATCTTTCCCAAAATGTGGTTTTTGGAGATGGGTCTCCTTCTTCCTCCTCTCTGTTGGCCGGATCTTGGAAAAAAGGGGGATGAGATTTAAAAATCTCCCCCTTTTGAGATCTGATAGAAGATCTGAGTTCCCCTTTGTGGGTTTGGTGGTGAAAAACTATTTATTTTTGTGAAAGGAAGAGTTAAACTCTTGATTTAATTCAAAAAGGGGGAAGAAGGTTTTAGAACCTTGAGGAAGGAGAAAGAGGCATAGAAACCCTAGATTTTGAGGGGAATGCAAAGCTATCCTTTATTTCATTATCATGTTGTCTTATATAGGCTTACAAAATTACACATAGCCCCTTGGGCTTTACAAATGGCATTTAGCCCATCCCATGTCTCATGCGCTCATTTCTTTTGCACATAAGCCATGGGTTTTACAAAAATTTGGTTTTATGCCCATTTTCTTACATTCATGCATAAAAAATTACATCAAAATTATTTATTACATGATTTTTTATTTCGGCATGAAGGAGGCCGGCCGCGGGGCTCGACTTGGGCATGGGCCCACTTGCTTGGGCTTGGACCTGCTTACTTGGGGTTGATCTTGACTTTGACCCGGTCAACTGGGGTGCAAATTTTGACCCCAACAGCAGTGCCTATGAATTTTGTTTAAAGGCGCATCACATGTGGGCGCGTGATGCTCCATCAGGGGAATTTTTTCATTGCTTTTTCTCTTTCTTTTCTTTTTTTTTATAAGGGAACAAATGCTCCCATAGCATTGTTCTCATGTGGCTTGCACGTGAGTGCAACGCTGTCACCCTTATAGTCGTTGGATCTGCCTAGAGGAATGGGGAGATGAACCGCCCTCGTCACATCTTATAAATGCAAGGATCTTGTCTTTGGGAAGCCACTGTTCTTTCATCATCTTCCCGCCTTGTCTTCTTTGAGAATTTAATTCTCTTCTTCAGAGTTTAGCTATCTGCCATTGAAATTTCAGAGTTAAACCCTGTCAGAAAAAGAAAACTTTTTTAGGTAAAGATCTTAAACAACAAAGAAACCCTTTTCTTTAATTCTTTTTTTTCTGGATTTTAAATCCACCATAAGGGCTTTGTTCTCTTTTGAAACCCATCTTTTAGAGATCTAAAGATGTGATCCTTGAGTAGTAAACCTCAATGTGTTGGGCATTCCTCCTCTGATCTTTAAGGATTCATGGCATTGTAATTTTATTTTTCGTTTTCTCATCATGGGGGTTTCTGGAATTTAATTCCACCGCATAAAAGGAATTTAATTCCTCATCAAAGAGCTTAGCTCTGAAAGATCAAGAGGGCCCTTCGGGAATTTCATTCCCCTCTTAATAAATTGGCAGATGTGAATTCTGTTTGTAGAGCACAGCCCTTGAGGAAGTTTAACTCTTTAGCCCAATGAAGTTTCTCATTAAATGAGAATCCCTTTAGGATTCTCTCCTTAATGGGCGACTGCCCCATCAATGATGGAACGTCACCACTGTCTTTATTTTAGATTTTAAGAATCTTGATATTTAATTGATAGTCTTTTGCTGAATTTTCTTTCCAGATATTATGACTGTTTATCTGTATGATCTTGACGAGATTATCTCCTATGAAGACATTCGCATCCAAGGTCGCTGCCAAGGCTAGGAGTTTACGATTGCCCAATGCGCTGAGGTGATGTGTCGCTTCGATGAATACAACGGCCGACTACTCCCCCGTCGTTCCGCTCTTTTGAAAATTATCGTGGGGGCGATTTGGGAAGCACTTCCTGAATTTAACGAGGCCATGTCTCTTGAGGCATTTGATAATGCCGAAGGCAATGTGCACTCAGTATATCTGATGGGCCTGATCTCGGAGAGACGGCGAGATGATCTTGTCGATATTTCGCATCAGGTCTTCCAGCAGACGACGATAATCTCTGCCTACCAGAAGACGGACGATATCAGCGGGAATCCCGACGCTTACATTCGTGAGAAAATGCATAAGAAAATGGTCAGAGAAGCCAGAAGCATTTTACTCAGACTCACTTTTGACTTCCTAAATCCATGTCCGGGATTCAGTGTCTTGCCATTGTAAACATTTTGATGATATTTTGTTTGTTGTTATCAACGATGTATAAATTTTTCCAAGTATGAATGGCAAAACTTCCCTTTCTTTTATACCACTGCCCAGAGGTGCCTCATATGAAGTAGTAGTTACTCATATATATATATATATATATATATATATATATATATATATATATATATATATATATATATATATATATATAATGCTGGGGTCCCCGTATTATACATGCGAGGCACGTGAGGCGCTGCCTCATTACTGAAAGTGTCTTTTCACCTTCTTTCTCTGCTTTGCCTGAATCAAACTTCTCTTTCACAATGCCTTCTTTCAACAGAGCTTGAAAATAATCCATCATGCACAACCTTTTCTGTGCCTAGGTTTAAATGTCTCCCTTCATAATCTGAAGCAATGCTTCTTTTCTTTCTTTTTTTACTCACTCCTGACTGAAAGTATCTTGTATCCATTTTGATTCTTTTATGAGATGTATCTTGTATTCACCTGAATTCATGAATAAAAGACATATTTTATTTCATATTGGCATGTACCTCTGGCGAATGTAGCCTGTAGATAGTCCATCTTGACCTCCTTGTAAGGCAGCAATGGCTTAGGAAACAGATTTGGATCCGCCGCCTAAGACTTTTCAACTTTATGAGCCGTGAGGGTCTCATAAAGACTTTCTTCCTACGAGTCGAGAGTATCCCGTAGGTGTATTTTCTCCTTAGGAGTCGTGAGGACTCCTAAGTGTGTTTTCTCTTGAGAGTCGTAAAGATCTCACAAGAGAATTTTCCCCCTTACAAGTCGAGAGGGCTCGCAAGTGGTTTTTTCCCTCCTTATCGATATTCGACTTTGGAGAGTGTGGCCCGTGGATAGTACACAATAGTCCATCTTGGACTTACTTGCAGGGCCCCAGTGCTTAGGAAACAGGTCTTTATCCCCATTGTCTAAGGCCTTTTCCCTACGAGTCGAGACGAGTCGAGAAGTTCTCGCAGGAACATTATTTTCCCTACGATTCGAGACGAATCGAGAAGTTCTCGCAAGGATGTCCTAACTTTACAGTTAACTCATGCTAATAGAAGTCCGTTAAGGTCTGTGGTACTAGAATTTTTTACCTATCATACCGTCGCGTTGGCCGATGTATTCCCCGCTATGAAATCTTGTTGTTCGAGTAGCCCCACGACTGTCGTGTTATTGATCCCATCGGGGGCTGGACAAGACATCTTTAAGTAATCTTCTGGGTAATATTACCGTCAAAAGAGCAAGCGTTTAGGGATATTCCATGCCGCTTTTTACTTGAGCTTAGGCTCAGTTTGGGAGCCCCGATGAGTCATGACCACTCCACGCTGGTGTGGGATGATCTCGGATAATCTTTCAGGTCTCATTTGAGTTGCCGTCAAGACCCTGAAGCTAGAGATCTTCCTTTGCTTTGTTTGTTGACATTGTGTCTGCAATACTGCGACGACTGTCGAGGTTGTGTCTTGGTTGTCAATGAACTGTCAAGCTTGGAACTAGAGACTTTGCCATGGCTCCGTTGTTTTGACCCTGGGGTCGGTTGTTGATGTTGCATCTGCATCTCGCTAGAGTGGAGAAGAAACGCCTTTGTGATCTCTAGGCTGTAGATGTCACCGTTGAGACCCAGAAGCTAGAGATTTTCCTTTGCTTCACTTGTTGATATTATGTCTGCAATATTGCGACGAATGTCGAGATTGTCTCTAGGTTGTCAGTGAACCATCGAGGCTTGGAACTAGGGACTTTGCCATGGCTCCATTGTTTTGACTCTAGGGTCGGTTGTCGACGTTGCGTCTACATCCTGCTGAAGTTAAAAGGAATGCCGTGGTGATCTCTAGGCCGTCGATGAACCGTTGAGATTTGATTCTCCCTTTTGACAGAGCCCAGTGGGAAAATGTGGTTCCCTTTTTGTTTGTGCCCATGGATTGTATACAGGGGTCGTTGCGGACTCACCTGCAGGGGAAAAAAATTGCATTATTTTTTATTTCTTCCCGCGATGCTCTATCATTTCAGCTTTTCATATCACGAAAGTCACGATTGCCCAATCATTTCGGCAGTTTTTTTCTTTTTACTCGCTGTTTTTTTATTGTGAGTTGCCCAAGTATTTCGGTTGTTTTTTTATTCATATATTTTGCTCGCTGATTTTTATTGCGAGTTTCCCCATCATTTCGGCTATTTCATATGCATTTTGCTCGCTGATTTTTATTGCGAGTATGGAGCTCGAGATCTGATACTAATCTTATCATCAGCATTGCTGTGACTGGAATATTGCCAGGAGCGAATCATCATTTGCTGTGAAAGGACTTGGAATTTGATACCAATTTAGGCATCAGTATCACTGCCACTGGAATGTTGCCAGGAGCGAATCATCATTTTCCTTTGCTGATTTGAACAAAGGTGGCTTAGCAACAGGGTTAGGATTCTGCCGACTATGACTTTTGACTTCATGAGCTGTAAGGGTCTCATAAAGGTGTTTCTCCCTATAAGTCGTGAGGATCTCATAGGTGTATTTTCACCTTAGGAGTCATGAGGATTCCTAAGTGATATTTTCTCGCGAGGACAAAACTCTTTTGATCACCAGTTAACCGAGCCTTCCGATGCTCAGACCTCCCCAAATCGATCTTAGTTCCAAAGATGACTAATGATCCACTAACAGATGGTATCTAAAATGGTGTTCATTCCACCATGATCTATCCCTTCAATCCGAAGTTTGGTTCAAGAGTACATCTCTCCATACCTCTGATACATGTCGTTGTAATTCTTCAACGTCTTCAGAGAGGTGGAGAGTCTCGACAACCAACAGCTCTTTGGTGCACTCCCAAACTCATGAGCACATCCCAGTGGACCGAGATGTCCCTAAACTAACAGTGGACCGCAATGTTCTTAAACTAGCTATGGGCCGTAACATCCTTAAACTAAACCCTCACCCCAAAAAATGGTGACCCATGGACCGTAACGTCCCTAAACTAAAACGATAGAGCCCAAATGCTCTTTTGTTAGATCAAAAATGATCCTGAACCCCCGTTAAGTAGATTTTAGTCCAAGATCGGACTAACGTATCCTTAACAAACATTTAAGTTGATCTTAATCTCAAAAAAGTTTAACGATCCTTAAATCAAACCAAACCCAAATCTAAGAATATACGGATTTGGACTAATCCATGCCTTACGGACGACAACATAAATTAGTCTCCGTATACAATCCACGGGCAACCAAAAGTAAAACAAACACACACAACATGGAGTGACCTTCTGGAGTAGGAGAAAGCGGTTACCGTGATGCGGTAGCGTAATTAACTGCAAGGGCTTGCGCCTGCAGGGATGAGCGTCCCCACAATCAAAAACCCCTCGCAAACGAGGGGGAATCTGACGAAGTCTGCTACAACGGCCGCATCCGTCCAAAGCTCCGATATACAGTGCCATAAATCAACTTGGTATCTTCAGAGAGGTGGATGGATAAAACCAAATAGCATCTGTCTCCAAATTCAGGCAAGACTACCTACGCGGTTCCGTCTTCCATTTTCGGCGGTAAACATATTCTGGCTACTTGGTGTTGCACCCATGGATTGTATACAACGGTCAATATGGAATTGGGTGAGGGAACATATTCATCTTCGTTCAGCAGTCTGTCAATCAGATTGTTTGACGGTTCCAGGGATTTTGGCTCTGGTTCTGCCCCCAGTTTCTCTACGTCAGGAGATTCTTTGCCATTTACCGACGAGTGAGAGATCATGTATCAAATCGCCCCGTAATCCTCGAGTTCTTCTGACGAGTCGTTCCCTTCATCATTGTCACTGTCTCCGTTCTTCAGAATATGCTTGAGGAACTCTTCAAGTGTGACTGGGGTTCGCGCCTTTTGGTTGTATTCCTCCAGTGCCTCGATGTATTTTTGCAGACCCGTACGATTGTCGTCAAGCTGCACGGGCTTCTTGGTACTTAGACTTCGAAGGCTTGGCCTGGAGGTTTTGCTGGAGGAGGGTTTAATATCTTCCCTCTGTCGTCTTCAACGATTATTGGAGGGTTTTCGGCTGGAGGATCTGGATGGATCATCATCCCCACCATATCTTGGAACAGGAGTGCCATTTGTTTTATATTAGCCGCTTGTTCCATGGCCTCTTTATCTTTCTTTCAAGCACTCTTCGTAAGAACTCCGTAGCAGTCTCCTGATCCTGGCGCTGCTCATACGATACTTCCGAGCTTTCTTTCTGCCCAGTGTGTGCGGCCATACTTGTCAACATCTCCTAGAACTTTTGTTGTTGTTCTTGAGCTTTTGTCACCGATCGTGTGAGTGGTCGATGGCCCGTGGAAGTACGAATTTCCTCTTTCCCGGAAGCCATGCACACCGTGTGTACGATCATGCCCCCAGAACTGGGTTCGTTTGAATCTGTTTACCGACAAAAACCGAGAAGACAAACGTCTTGCCTGAATTTGGGGGCAGATGCTACTTAGGTTTATCCGTCCGCCTCTCCGAAGATGCTAAGTTGATTTATGGCACCGTGCATCGAAGGTTTGGGCGGATGCGGCCGTTGTAGCAGACTTCGTCAGATTCTCCCTCGTTTGCGAGGGGTTTTTGATTGTGGGGACATTCATCCCTGCAGGCGCAAGCCCCTACAGTTAATTACACTACCGCATCACGGTAACCGATTTCTCCTGCTCCAGAAGGTCACTCCATGTCGTGTGTGTTTGTTTTACTTTTAGTTGCCCGTGGATTGTATACGGAGACTAATTTATGTTGTCGCCCGTAGGGTATGGATTAATCCAAATCCGTATATTCTTAGATTTTGGTTTGGTTTGATTTAAGGATCGTTAACCTTGTTTGAGATTAATATCAACTTAAATGTTTGTTAAGGATACGTTAGTCCGATCTTGGACTAAAATCTACTTAACGGAGGTTCAGGATCATTCTTGATCCAACAAAAGAGCATTTGGGCTCTATCATTTTAGTTTAGGGACGTTATGGTCCATGGGTCACCATTTTTTGGGGTGAGGGTTTAGTTTAAGGACGTTACGATCCACAGCTAGTTTAAGGACATTGCGGTTCACTGTTAGTTTAGGGACATCTCGGTCCATAGCTAGTTTAAGGACGTTGCGGTCCATTGTTAGTTTAGGGACATCTTGGTCCATTGGGATATGCTCATGGGTTTAGGAGTGCACCAAAAAGCTGTTAGTTGTCGGGACCCTCTACCTCTCCGAAGACGTTGAAGAATTACAACGCCATGTATCAGAGGTATGGAGAGATGTACCCATGAACCAAACTCCGGATTGAAGGAAGAGATCATGGTGGAATGAACACCATTTTAGATACCATCTGTTAGAGGATCATTAATCATCTTTGGAACTGAGATCGATTTGGGGAGGCCTGAGCATAGGAAGGCTCGGTTAATGGGTGATCAAAAGAGTTTTGGCCTCGGGAGACTTGTCTAGTTTAGGCTAAGGTTGTCCTATCATAGTGTTAAACACTAAAATTTGCTCGGCGCTCACGTGCTTCCACGCGAGGCTCTATAGCAATGTTAAACACTAAAATTTAGTGCGCTCACGTGTGGCACGTGAGGCGCCCCAGAATTAGGCACTGCTTTCTTAGGATTTATTCGCTCTTTCTTTTATAAGTGTTAAGCATTATTGGGGGTCACGTGGGATCACGTGAGGCGCCCTAAAAATGGGAACTGTTTTTGATTTATTCATTTTTTTCTTTCATAAGTGCTAAGCAAAATTAGGGGGTCACGTGGGATCACGTGAGACGTCCCAGAATGGGAACTGCCTTTGATTTATTCCCCATTTTCTTTCATAAGTGATAAGCACCATTAGGGGGTCACGTGGGATCACGCGACTCGATGTCAGTTGTTCCTTTTTTTCCTCACAGGTGCTAGAGGTGCTCACGTGGGAACACGTGATCTGTTGCCATAGCGTTATACGCAAATCGTTTCTTTTATGTGCATAGGGATCTTGATCTTAGTTTTGAGAGTTTCAGGTCCCTTATTTTATAAGAATTAAATTCTTATGCAGGGTTAAACCTTAGTTTTATTAGAAGAATTAAATTACTATATCTTTGGGAAGAATTAAATTCTTCAAACTTAGTTTTTTTCTCTAAGTTTTGAGTCTGCATGACAGAATCTCCTCGATGAGAATTAAATTCTCAACTTGTGAGGAGATCTGCTTCTGCAGACCTCAACCAGAGGGAGAACTAAGTTCCCTTTTTTTAGAAGAGTTAAACTCTTGGAACGGTGAAAAAGAGATAAAATGATCTCTAGGTCTTTCTTCTTAGGATTTCTTTTCTTAAAAGAGAACTCCTCTTCTTCTTTTTTTCTAAAATCTTATGGGGGTTTTCTCTGTGCAAGACTTAAAGTTTTTGGTCCTTTATATAGTAGAGGCAAGTTTGTAGATTTAGTTAAAGAAATCTCTCGTTGAAAGATCTTAATTGATTTGGGGATTTTATCCACCGTTGGATCTTTAATCAAAGGACTTATGTTTTACAGAAGATATTTTTCTTGTTTCTAACAAGATTGGGGAAATATTTTCCCATACAAAGCTTATTTCTGTAGCTTGGTGATTTTTAATCACCATTGGATTTTTAATCCAACGGTACTCTGTTTTACAGAGAGCAATCTTTCTTGTTCAGAAAAATTCAAGGAAATATTTTCCAAATAAGTTTTTGATCCCATTACTTAGAATTTAATTCTATAGGCTCAAAAGGCATTTGAGACCACTCACGTGTAGCACATGATCCCACAGAGTTAAAACTCATTTGCTTAAGTGCAATAGCCCAAAAAAGGCATCACGTGCTGACACGTGAGCTTCTCTGGTCTGTTATTTGTTTTAAAAAGGCGACTATATACTTTGTATATTGATGCTCACGTGCTTGCACGTGAGGCTCGATTTCAGCCTTAATTTTTAAGCGCAATGCCTATGAATTTTGTTTATAAGCGCATCACGTGTGGGCACATGATGCTCCATCAGGGGAATTTTTTTATTGTGTGTTTTTTTTTCTCTCTCTCTTTCTTTATAAGGGAACGTTCTAGAACCGCTTGTAGGGAAGCTTTGGGAGTGTGATGGCTTAAGAACAGGTTCAAGTCCTTGAATCTTAAGGCTTTTGAATCCTATGAGCCGTGAAGGTCTCGTAGGGGGGAATTCTCCTTACGAGTCGTGAGGATCTCGTAGGTGTATTTTCTCCTTAAGAATCATGGGGATCCCTAAGTGTGTTGCTCCCTTATGAGTCGTAAGGATCTCACACAGGTATTTTCTCCTTACAAGGTCGAGAGGACCTTGTAAGTGTGCATGAATTTTTTTACGAGTCTGCACCCTTGCGGGTTTTCACAAACTCGCCGGCAGTCCTGCAGTTTTTACTCACGGAGCCCTTCGGGTTTTCATCCGTGCCCATTTCGCTTGTGGACGTACCTTTTTTTTTGCAATCACGGTGGGACTTTGCTACCAGGGTAGCAGTGTAGGCAGCGGGATTTGAGTTGCAGTCTTTTCCGCTGGGACCTATGGACTTGAATTCCACTATCGCTGTGTTTGAGGCGACGTATTTAGTTTAGGGATATTACGGTCCATTGTTAGTTTAAGGACATCCCAGTCCATTGTTGCCATGTTGGAGTCAACGTTTAGTTTAAGGACATTTCGGTCCATTGTTAGTTTAAGCACATCCCGGTCCATTGTTAGTTTAAGAATATCTCGGTCCATTGTTAGCTTCGAGGCAAAGTTTTGCCCGATACTACTTATAGAGTTTGAACTCAGGAAGACAACGAGCGGACACGAGCGTTGTCATCTATTATTAACCTGAGCCACGACTTGTCAAGCGTAGTATTTCTTAAGGAAGCGGCCGTTTATTGGCCGGAAGGGTCTTTTGCCATGCATATCCATGAGCAAATAGGCACCACCTTGATAAACTTTGTCTGTGACGTGTGGGCTCTCATAGTTCGGCTCGAATTTCCCCCGTTTGGCACGGTTGGGGATCATAAGTCTTTTAACAACTAGCACGAGTTCGCCTTGGCGGAATGCTCTCGGCATAGTTAGTTTTTCGTATGACCGCGTCATCCTTGCTTTGTAAGCTTCTAGGTTTTGCTGCGCCATAAGACGAGTTTCATCGAGAGCATCGAGCTCCTCAAGCCAAAGTGTCATGCCCCGCTTCCCAAAATACGGAATACGAGGGGTAGACAAGGCCAGCCATGCTCCTACGGTCAAGGAAATGTCCTGCCGTAGTCACACTTCGGCTTCTAGTTTTTCATGGTAAACAGTAAATAATGCGCAGGTAAAGAGAGATGCAGTAACTGAATGAAACAATGTAAATAACTGACCTGATGGGAAACAAAAGGGTATACTCTGGATAGCTAATCAAGATGTCTGTGATGTGCGTCTGGTCCCGGCTAAATCTTCTCCTCACACTGAGCATGCATACTCAGGTCGTCAGAGCGACACAATAGCAATATAATATATATAAAATCATGTGACAATTCTAACAGTGGTAATAGATATGTGGAACAGTAAATCAATGACAGCATAAATATGAATGTGCAGTAATCAATGCAGCGGAACAGTAAAGCAGTAGAACGATATGTCACGTATGTCAACACAGTATATAAGGTATATAAATGCCAGTATCCCTATCAGTCTCTAAGTCTCACTGTACAGGTCACTAAGCCTATCGTCAGTCCAAGTGTAAGAGTCAACCACTCGTGAGTGTCCTCCACCCAAGGGTAGAACCCAAGGGCAAGGGACCACGGGCCCAACATGTATATCACGGTGAATATCACATACCCTGTAAATCTCCATATAACTCCCTAAATATATAAGCCGGTATGGGACTCCCGAAATTCTGTTGAACTCACACTTAAACTACCCCACACCCCGTGGTCTATATCAAACGCTAACCATAACCCTAAATACTAATCGATCCGTGACAAGTCTGCGCGAGAATTGGAGGCAGGACCTCCATCAAGCACGTCCCGACTAATACCTAAGATAAATGGCAGTGTCTGGTGCCTTATCTGTGACACCCGTGCAAGAGCTTCCATAAGTGTTCCATACCACTTATAGTCACACGTACACGTGTCCCACAGACGTCGACAATGCAATATAATAATAAGGTTCACTGATTGTGTACCAGTACGTATCACTTTCACTTAATCACGGATACACGAACACTGACGTACTTGCCACAATCATCACTAAAAACTAACACTGGGTAAATGCACGATATCACTAGGTTATCACTGCAATGATATGGGTATGATATGATGCATAAACAATATATAAAGCATGTTTAGGATGTCCTGAATTAATAATCTATCACTTGCATAATTTATCATAAATCATACGGTTACAATTTAGTGAGACAATGAACAGGTAATAATTAGTATGTTCAGTTGTCCATCCATCGAATTTGGTTTCATGCCCATCGGGTTCCAGGATTGCTAATTATAGCCATTTCATTTTAAGCGCTCGCGGCTGGAAATTCGGTTTCAGAATCAGAAATCCATTTCGCAACGCATTTTAATCCCAGTTGGGATAAGATTTTAGCGACACTACAGTTGGATGAATTCTAAGGTTTTCAGTAAGGTTTTCAACGCAATAGACGGATCCTCAATCGCGTCTGTACGTCAGGAGATATACACTATTTACTACTAATATGTCAATTCTGATTCTGCTGGGACTGTTATGCGCCCCGATCTATTAAATTACAGATTAAATAGTAAATGATGACGGAATAGGATGAAACCACTTGTGTTGTCTAGCTAACAGATTCACCTATAATATACAGTGGAGTTCCGCAACCTACGAGTTAAGTAAATCTTGTGGTACCCATTACGGAACAGCAATCAACAACTGGAGTCGCTCTGGACTGCAGTCCAGAGTCGCACTCCGATCCAATTATCATCACAATTTATGTACAGGAATACCAGGAAACCAGTATAGGGTTAAAGTTCGTCGAGTCGGCTTCGATTTGAGCCCTCGAACGCACCATTCTAGTATGTATATGATTTATGGTGAATTTAACGGTTTTCAGGTACAATAAAAATCCAGTTTTACGGTTAAACTTGGGGGTAGTTGTTTTAGTCGTTAACGGTCATACTTTCCAGCGAAATTTGCACACGTTATCCATCCCTACAGGGGCCAAAGTAATTAATCCAATTCCGTCAATTTAGAAAAGTATTTTCTTTGGGAACACGCGTCGAACAGGTTTGGCACATAATTGATCTAAACTTGCAACTTTATGATATATGTAATTAAAGATCGTAACTTAGGTAAATAGCATGTAAGCAAGTAAAATACTTGCCTGGTGACTCACGGCAGCGAAGTACAGAATGGCCGCGCGACGAACTGGCACGACGACGGCAGCAGCTCCGGGCGAGCTCGGGTCTGTTCTCGTCCAGTGGGGGCTCGGGCGTCGTCGGGGTGTCTGCGGTGGTCGCAGCTCCTGATGGTGGGGCTGCAGTGGGTTGGGTGAGTAGAGGGATCAAGAGAGAGAGAGAGAGAGAGAGATGAGAGATGAGAGAGAAATTGTTCAGAGAGAGAGAGAGAGAAGAGAGGGAGCAGTGAGAGAGAGACAGTGTAAGAGAGAGGGGGTGAGGGATTTGAGAGGGAAGGCTCGGCGGTGCTGAGGGGGTGATGCTCGGGTGTCAACGAGGCAACACGGGACGGCAAAGGAGCTCGTCGGCGTGCAGCAGGTGGCCGGAACAGGGTGTCGGGGGAGTTGGAGCTCGAGCGAGTGGTGCACAGGGGGTCGTCTCGAGTTCGAGCTCCGGTGAGCGAGGGTGTGTCGGCGAGTGAGGAGGTGGATAGAGGGATGAGGTGGTGGTGGTCGCCGCCGATGACGAGGGTGCAAGGTGGCCGAGCTCGGTGCAGGGTTGGTGTGCAGGGGTGCTCGGCAGGGGGCTCGGGTTGATGTATTGTGGTGGTGAGGAGTTCTGTTGGTGGAGGAGGAGCTGGCGAGGGATCGCTGAGGGGTTGTCGTCGTCGGGGGCGACGAACGGAGTTAGGGAAAACAATGGCACTCGGTGAGTTTGGGTGAGTGGAGAGGAGGAAAGGAAGAGAGGGAGTTAGGGGAGACGAGGGGTGCGCGAGTGGATGTAACGGCGCTCGAACATGGCTGACACGAGCGCGGGCGTGGGCGGAGGAGGCGGCGTGGGCTGCGGCGAAGGAAAGGGTCGCGAGCGGGTAAAGGGGGAGTTACCGTTGGGGATTTAAAGGAGATGAACAGTAGTGGGGGTCGGGTCGGGTGAGTGGGGGAAATGGTCACGGGCCGAAGGGAGAGTGGGCCGGGCATTTCAAAATAATTCCCTTAATATACTTCGTGGGCTGCAGGGGAGAACGAGCCGGCTCAAATTCAAAATAATTTGAGTGGGCTGAGGGAAATTAAAGGGGGCGACCCTGGTGATTTATAAGGAAATTTATTTGAAAGAAATGGGTGGGCTTGGTAATTGAAACGGGCTGAGGAAAGGAATTTAAGTTCTAAATTTCAAAATGGGGAATTTCCAATTGGGCTGGGGTTAAGATTAACCAAGGATAAATAAAAAGAAGGGGCCGGCTTAATTAAAATAATGGTGAGAAAGAGAATTAAGAGCCGGGCCAGATTCAAAAAAAAAATGAATTCCTTTGTAAAAAGGCTGAGAAGTGAATTGGGGGAAAATTTGGAATTTGGAAATGGTTGAAGGATTTTGGATTAAAGAGAAAATGTGATTTAAATCATGGATTTGGGTTTTAAAGGGTTTTATTGTTAATAGAAAATGGAGGTATAAATTCAATTAAAATTATAAATAATATAACTAAAATTATAAATAGAATTATAAAGTAACAAAATACAGATTTTGATTTAAAAGGGGCTGGGTATTATATCATACCACCCTTAATAAAAATTTCGTCCTCGAAATTTAGAAGAAATGACAAGTTATAAAATAATAAGTGAAAGCTACTACGTCGCAAACTCGCATAATGATTTACTAGAAATCCGTGGACGAAGAAATTTGAAGATATAAATACGTAAGAACAAATATAAATACGGAAATATAAATAACAACAATAACGAACAATATTATTCGAGGCGCACTCGATAAAAGTCGAAACCCAAGTATGTGCACATATAAGCCTATTAAAAACAAGCAGAAAAATAGGTATAAGGCTCAACTATTTATATAGTAATCATAAGTACAAAACCCGAAAATAAAGTAACGACAATAATGTAGTGAAAACTAGTCAGTAGGTTAAAACATTTTAGGAAAACGTATCGGTCAAATAGTTTTAAAATGGCTTAGGAAACTCATTTAGTGAGAATAAGAAACATGGAACAAAATAGGCGCGGTGCAAGGTTGCGCTATTGAAAATAAAGATAATAGTAGGGTGCTTTGAAATACAATAAAGCTAAGTAGTCAATAATACGCACTTTTCGACAAATACACGATAATGAAAACCAAATTTTCGAATGATAAAGTCCCTAAATATATATAGGGTAATAAGAAAACATATAAAAATGTATAGGGCTAGCTAGGGTAAGGATTACAAGGAAGTGTGGATCATTCAAAGGTTGAGGTATGGTGGCTTTAGGCTGAATGTCAGGGAGATTGGGATCGAGTCAGCATAGGGAGTAGGGGTGAGCAACAAGGGACTTCAAGATGAATGTATGGGGAGGACAACGGTCGATACAGCCTATGAATCAAGATTTGAAGGGTTAGCGAACTCGAAATTTCACAATATATGTTCTCCTCCCAGAAGGATCTCAAACGTCACAGACGAATGATGAAGGGTGGACCTCTAAGAGATCGGGGTGTGGTACTGGTTATTCTGAGTAAGGGTTAGGGCAAGGTAAGGAGTAAGTGTAGACAGATCTCAGTAGGAAGAATAATTGTATAGAAGAAATATCAAACATCAAGGGAACTAAGAAGATCGATGAATTAGCGAACTCAACAATTTATTTTATTCCAAAAGATTTTAAACAAAGCATTCTCAAAGATAAAAGGTGGCCCTAATCTATACACGGATTTATTTGGCCAGATAAGACAATCAAAGAAATCTCGTCAGTCGCGGTTGTGGAGATTCAGTAGGTTGCGGTAGGCTCGCGCACTCAGGTAGGGGCATCCATTTCCATATCGTCTCGCAGGCATCGCCACTGGAAGTTCTTCCACAGCAGGGTCCTGATCTTCTGGTCCTTCTTCCCCGGATGGAGCTTCTTCATCGAGGTCCGATTCCATGTGATTCTCTTCTTCTGGATTTTCTTCCACGGGATTTTCCTCAACTGGATTTTCTTCTATCGGGTCTTTATCGGGATCTTCCTCTATCGGGTATTCCTCTATAGGGTTCTCTTCAGGATCTCCTTCTTCTTCGTCGGAATCATCTATCACGTTAAACTCTGGGGCGGCTACTCCTTCGTCCTCTGAATCGTTATTTCCGAAGTTGACCTGGGGACCGTTGACCTCATCATCAGAACTCATCAGTATGCGATCTAAGGAAACGCATGACTGTGTATCCTCATCTAGATGCGGCGCTGCTCCAGGGTGGGCCATGGTCTGAAAAGAAAGGATCATGATTAGGCAGTGGAATACATCAAGAAGAATAGCTAAGTGTACGAAGCATAGAAAGATATGCGATGGCAGGAGTCGAAAATCAGGATAATAATGTTGTGATATTGAATAGTATGAATAGGGGAAAAAGACAAGAGAATAAGACATGTACTATGATTCAAAGTTTTTATTTCATTCAACTAAAAATTCAACGGGTACAAGATTTCAATTGGAAAGAAATATTCATAAAAGGAATGGCAACATAATGCTGAAATTAGAAAACAGAAAAAAATTTCTTTGATTGCTAGGCCGCTGCATTCTTGTCACTCGAGTTGAAACCTGTGTTAGGTCCGCCTTATCCTCAAAATTCGAACTACGCAGCAATCCTCACTTTGCCGAAGTGGGGAGTGTGGTCGAATCTCCTCCCTGTAGTTCTTTCCTTTCTGGGCAGCCATTGATGAGATGTTTGTTGGACCCGCATATCAGACATTTCCCTTGGGCGCGGCGACAATCCCTCTGAAGATGTCCTGGCCTTTTACAATACTCACAACATGGGGTCTTCTGTTGCTTCTGTCGCGGGGAAACAAATTGGCGTTTCATCTTCTTCTCTTTTCCTCGTCTAACGGGGATCCCTTTATGATTTGAGACTTCCGCTGGTGCCTGATTCACCTGTCTTCTCAGTCCTTCAGCCAACAAGTCATTTGTTCGCTCCTGGGCTTCCTTTAGACCTTGCAGTACACTCAGAATCTCAGTGGTCTGATTCTGGGGAGCGGATATAGATGAAGAGTCGTTGGAAGACATGATCCTGAGACAACAATTTTGAGAATGATATAAGTCACAAGCCAAACGAGTCAAAAATATAATATGGATAGGACAAGGATTCAAGAATATTAGAGGTGATGAATTTATTACAAGTGGGGAAAAACAACTGTATGACTTTAAGTCACTTGAATAGAGTACGGTAGTGCAATTGCAACCACGTAATCTTGCCAAGTGACCCGAAACCCTAGCGAATGGATAGTTGAACACTCAATGTGAATATAGATCAAGGACATCAAGTTTACAATCTAGACCGAGGGATGTCTTAGATTGTAAAGCTCTACACGGAAAACTGCAATCCCAATCGAAGCAAAACCTGGCTCTGATACCAACTAAACCATGTCACGCCCCGCTTCCCAAAATACGGAATACGAGGGGTAGACAAGGCCAGCCATGCTCCTACGGTCAAGGAAATGTCCTGCCATAGTCACACTTCGGCTTCTAGTTTTTCATGGAAAACAGTAAATAATGCACAGGTAAAGAGAGATGCAGTAACTGAATGAAACAATGTAAAAAACTGACCTGATGGGAAACAAAAGGATATACTCTGGATAGCTAATCAAGATGTCCGTGATGTGCGTCTGGTCCCGGCTAAATCTTCTCCTCACACTGAGCATGCATACTCAGGTCGTCAGAGCGACACAATAGCAATATAATATATATAAAATCATGTGACAGTTCTAACAGTGGTAATAGATATGTGGAACAGTAAATCAATGACAGCATAAATATGAATGTGCAGTAATCAATGCAGCGGAACAGTAAAGCAGTAAAACGATATGTCACGTATGTCAACACAGTATATAAGGTATATAAATGCCAGTATCCCTATCAGTTTCTAAGTCTCACTGTACAGGTCACTAAGCCTATCGTCAGTCCAAGTGTGAGAGTCAACCACTCGTGAGTGTCCTCCACCCAAGGGTAGAACCCAAGGGTAAGGGACCACGGGCCTAACATGTATATCACGGTGAATATCACATACCCTGTAAATCTCCATATAACTCCCTAAATATATAAGCCGGCATGGGACTCCCGAGATTCTGTTGAACTCACACTTAAACTATCCCACACCCCGTGGTCTACATCAAACGCTAACCATAACCCTAAATACTAATCGATCCGTGACAAGTCTGCACGAGAATTGGAGGCAGGACCTCCATCAAGCACGTCCCGACTAATACCTAAGATAAATGGCAGTGTCTGGTGCCTTATCTGTGACACCCGTGCAAGAGCTTCCATAAGTGTCCCATACCACTTATAGTCACACGTACACGTGTCCCACAGACGTCGACAATACAATATAATAATAAGGTTCACTGATTGTGTACCAGTACGTATCACTTTCACTTAATCACGGATACACGAACACTGACGTACTTGCCACAATCATCACTAAAAACTAACACTGGGTAAATGCACGATATCACTAGGTTATCACTGCAATGATATGGGTATGATATGATGCATAAACAATATATAAAGCATGTTTAGGATGTTCTGAATTAATAATCTACCACTTGCATAATTTATCATAAATCATACGGTTACAATTTAGTGAGACGATGAACCGGTAATAATTAGTATGTTCAGTTGTCCATCCATCGAATTTGGTTTCATGCCCATCGGGTTCCAGGATTGCTAATTATAGCCATTTCATTTTAAGCGCTCGCGGCTGGAAATCCGGTTTCAGAATCAGAAATCTATTTCGCAACGCATTTTAATCCCAGTTGGGATCAGATTTTAGCGACACTACAGTAGGATGAATTCTAGGGTTTTCAGTAAGGTTTTCAAAACAATAGACGGATCTTCAATCGCATCTGTACGTCAGGAGATATACACTATTTACTACTAATATGTCAATTCTGATTCTGCTGGGACTGTTATGCGTCCCGATCTATTAAATTACAGATTAAATAGTAAATGATGACGGAATAGGATGAAACCACTTGTGTTGTCTAGCTAACAGATTCACATATAATATACAGTGGAGTTTCGCAACCTACGAGTTAAGGAAATCTTGTGGTACCCATTACGGAACAGCAATCAACAACTGGAGTCGCTCTAGACTGCAGTCCAGAGTCGCACTCCGATCCAATTATCATCACAATTTATGTACAGGAATACCAGGAAACTAGTATAGGGTTAAAGTTCGTCGAGTCAGATTCAATTTGAGCCCTCGAACGCACCATTCTAGTATATATATGATTTATGGTGAATTTAACGGTTTTCAGGTACAATAAAATTCCAGTTTTACGGTTAAACTTGGGGGTAGTTGTTTTAGTCGTTAACGGTCATACTTTCCAGCGAAATTTGCACACGTTATCCATCCCTACAGGGGCCAAAGTAATTAATCCAGTTCCGTTAATTTAGAAAAGTATTTTCTTTGGGAACACGCGTCGAACAGGTTTGGCACATAATTGATCTAAACTTGCAATTTTATGATATATGTAATTAAAGATCGTAACTTAGGTAAATAGCATGTAAGCAAGTAAAATACTTGCCTGGTGACTCACGGCAGTGAAGTACAGCATGGCCGCGCGACGAACTGGCACGACGACGGCAGCAGCTCCGGGCGAGCTCGGGTCTGTTCTCGTCCAGTGGGGGCTCGGGCGTCGTCGGGGTGTCTGCGGTGGTCGCAGCTCCTGATGGTGGGGCTGCAGTGGGTTGGGTGAGTAGAGGGATCAAGAGAGAGAGAGAGAGAGAGAGAGAGATGAGAGATGAGAGAGAAATTGTTCACAGAGAGAGAAGATAGGGAGGAGTGAGAGAGAGACAGTGTAAGAGAGAGGGGGTGAGGGATTTGAGAGGGAAGGCTCGGCGGTGCTGAGGGGGTGATGCTCGGGTGTCAACGAGGCGACACGGGACGGCAAAGGAGCTCATCGGCGTGCAGCAGGTGGCCGGAATAGGGTGTCGGGGGAGTTGGAGCTCGAGCGAGTGGTGCGCAGGGGGTCGTCTCGAGTTCGAGCTCCGGTGAGGGAGGGTGTGTCGACGAGTGAGGAGGTGGATAGAGGGATGAGGTAGTGGTGGTCGCCGCCGATGACGAGGGTGCAAGGTGGCCGAGCTCGGTGCAGGGTTGGTGTACAGGGGTGCTCGGCAGGGGGCTCGGGTTGATGTATTATGGTGGTGAGAAGTTCTGTTGGTGGAGGAGGAGCTGGCGAGGGGTCGCTGAGGGGTTTTCATCGTCGGGGGCGACGAACGGAGTTGGGGAAAACAATAGCACTCGATGAGTTTGGGTGAGTGGAGAGGAGGAAAGGAAGAGAGGGAGTTAGGGGAGACGAAGGGTGCGCGAGTGGATGTAACGACGCTCGAACGTGGCCGACACGAGCGCGGGCGTGGGCAGAGGAGGCGGCGTGGGCTGCGGCGAAGGAAAGTGTAACGACCATATTTTCTAATACCTAATGAAATATATTTTATCTATATTTCCACTATCAAATAATTATTTACGTGTTTCTTTTATATAATACTAATTTTTAAAGTAGTGTTAATAATTTTTAAAGATTAAAGGAAATTTCTAAAATTTATTTATTATTATAGGCTTAAAATGTTTTAGAAAGATTTTATAATACCTTAAAATAATCTACATATTTTTATTGTCAATTAAAATAATTAATTCGTAACTTAAAAATATTTTAAAGATTAATTAGATATTATATAATTATTATAACTAGTTAACAAGTTAGAAATAAATATACTAATTGTTTTTAGCCCAAAACTATTTTTATATTAAATATAATAATAAAATATATTTTCTGGAATTTTTCCATAATTTTTCCGTATTTTTAACTATTTTTAACAAATTTTTCTAAGCCAAATCAATATTCTGCTATTTATTTATTTTTATTAATTTTTTTAAAAAAAATTTAAAACCTTTTTAACCTGGACCGTTGGATCCAGGATCCAACGGCCCAGATCTCTACGGCGGCGCCCACGTGGCGTTCCGCACTCGCGCCCACGGGCCAATCGCGTCGCGCCACGTGGCGACGAGGCGGTGCGCTGCGGGCCGTTGGATGCAGATCCAACGGCCATAAATCAAGGGCGGTGGCGGCTAATGATTACGTGAATGATTCGTAATCATTGGGGCGCAGATTTTGAGGATTTTTAACAGATTTTTGGATTTTCTTGTTATTTTTGAACGCTATAAATAGACACCTTCAAACCTCATTTTCTCACAACTCAGAACTCCAAAAATTCTGAAAAAAATACCGGTGCATTCGTATCGACGACGCCGACGCTACGGCTCCATCCATTCGCAGAGAAAAAATCGGGACTCGGAGTTATTGAGGATTTAGTACGAGACTACGTTTTCAGCTATTCGGCTTTCCGACTCAAACAAAGGTAGGATTCGCCTCTCTCTCCTTTCCCTGTCACCTTCTTATATCTCAATAACCTAGTTCCAATCTATAATCCTCAACCCCTATTTAAAAAAGTTGTTATAATAATTGTGCATACCTTTTTCTTTGTACCCTCAATAATAATAATGTTAACCCCCATTTAAAACGGTGTTAAATTTCCTTTGTACATAGAAGTATATTGCATACCCAAAACACCTTGAATCTAATATGCTTAATGTCATGAATTGTCATTCTATCTCTGACATACCCACACTATAAAAATGATCTCGAAATAGGTTACTTCCACAAGATACCCTCGTTTAATTAAAATATTATATTTGTTTAAATAACCATTAGAAATAAAGATATGTGAAATAAATATTTTAGATACAACATACGTATATTTTACTTATAAATATTTTTAAAAACCTCTCAACTTTTAAGAAAGAAAATATTAAATTTAAATAACGATATCTTTTCAAAAGGGAATATTTAGTATCTTATTAAGAGGTAATTTTAAAATAACACCAATTTAGAATAAAGGAAAGGTTGTAGGCATCGATCGTTTATCTAAACCAGATTTTGTGCTGTCTAGGCAAGTGTGTCTAAGGCTAGTGGTTATTAATTAGGCCCACTACTTACGTAGTGGAGTACCTTCCCACTTACCTGGCACTTACCTAGCCACAATTGGCGGTGAAGAGGCGATTTGAGGACCTCATAACTTATCCTTTTGGAATATTAGGAGCAGTCTAGATTTTTCAAATAAAGACCCCTTTTAAAAGATTTTCAAATAAATATCACAACCTTGTATCAAAAGAATATTTTCTGTAAAAGCCTATTCTTTTCCAAAATAATAAATATCCCAAATATCATGATTTTTCTTAGAAATAATAAACGATATTTAAACCTTATTATTTTAACTAAGTTTTTTCCGAAGAATACGAAGTACTTTACAAATTCTAGAAAATAAAACGAGTGGTTGTGGAAGGCCATATTAAATGAGATCAAATACTCTTTCTAAAATTCCAGTTTATGACAACATGACATATACAAAATATGATACGGTTAGGGTTAGAATGCGCGGACCTAGGTATGGAATACTTTATGAAGATCCCTGCAGGAAGGGTGAACAGTCCAATATATGGGCGATATATAAATATGAAGATCCCGATATTTCGGGTGAACAGTCCAAAGTGTGGACGACTATACAAATATGAAGATCCCGATATTTCGGGTGAACAGTCCAAAATGTGGACGACTATACAATGTGGAAATGCCTAGAAGTATACGCACTAACTCTAATTCGTCTAAACCTTTATACTGAACCACGGGGATGGGTAGTTTGATTAGGAAAGGATAATTCGGAACTCGGATTCCCCTACTACTCGATCATGATCCCGGGAAGTGAAACGGTACATTTCACTTCCCCAGTTGTTGTTCCGTGGCCAAAACGGAATAATCTCGAGTATCCGGACTCTTGTTTAACAAACTAATACAAACTATTACCTTCATCTACACATAACTTACAGCATATAACCTACTCATATTCACATATCCAATTTGTACATAACCTCATACCTTTATACACATGTACATCATATTCATGATACACACCTGTTCGTTTCTATTCCTTTACTATCTTATGAGGCAATCCTACCCGAGTATAACTCGCTGACGGACTTTCCTTTTTCCTCCTCTATCTTTGGAATGTCTGTCAGATAAGAATGAGTATTACAGCGAAGATCAAGGTGTGAAGCCAACTTATGAAGATTAAGCAGACAGGACGATGGAATATTAGATAGTTTTAATTTTTGTTGCCCCCATGTTTAGGGCTTTTTGTTTCTCCTTTGATGTAAATAAACTACTTAGTTTATTTTACTTTCTCCTTTGGGATGTAATAAAGTTTGGTTAATGGAAATAAAATGCCTTTCGCTTTTATTATTTTTGTTTTGGTACACATCCTGCATATTAATTATTTATACGCTTAACGTAACTGTATTGAATAGACCACCTTCAATACAGTTAGGTTGCGGACCTTGCCACGTCTTCCTTCTCCTTCTTTTGGGAAGCGGGGCGTGACAGAAAGGGTCGCGAGCGGGTAAAGGGGGAGTTACCGTTGGGGATTTAAAGGAGGTGAACAGTAGTGGGGGTCGGGTCGGGTGAGTGGGGGAAATGGTCACGGGCCGAAGGGAGAGTGGGCCGGGCATTTCAAAATAATTCCCTTAATATACTTCGTGGGCTGCAGGGGAGAACGGGCCGGCTCAAATTCAAAATAATTTGAGTGGGCTGAGGGAAATTAAAGGGGGCGGCCCTGGTGATTTATAAGGAAATTTATTTGAAAGAAATGGGTGGGCTTGGTAATTGAAACGGGCTGAGGAAAGGAATTTAAGTTCTAAATTTCTAAATGGGGAATTTCCAATTGGGCTGGGGTTAAGATTAACCAAGGATAAATAAAAAGAAGGGGCCGGCTTAATTAAAATAATGGTGAGAAAGAGAATTAAGAGCCGGGCCAGATTCAAAAAAAAAATGAATTCCTTTGTAAAAAGGCTGAGAAGTGAATTGGGGGAAAATTTGGAATTTGGAAATGGTTGAAGGATTTTGGATTAAAGAGAAAATGTGATTTAAATCATGGATTTGGGTTTTAAAGGGCTTTATTGTTAATAGAAAATGGAGGTATAAATTCAATTAAAATTATAAATAATATAACTAAAATTATAAATAGAATTATAAAGTAACAAAATACAGATTTTGATTTAAAAGGGGCTGGGTATTACACAAAGGTAGGCATTTTCTTCATCCGTCAACTCATGTCGGACTGCTACTCATAGTGAGGGTAGCTCTATCTCCAAGGGAAGTACCGCTTCCGTGCCGAATACCAACGCGAATGGCATGTTATTCGTGTCTGTTTTGAACGTGGTTCGATAAGCCCAGAGAGCTTCAAGCAATCTCTCGTGCCAGTCATTTCTGTTTCTAGACACCGTCTTCTTTATGATCTTCGTCAAGGTTTTGTTGAAAGCCTCAGCTAGACCATTAGCTTGGGGATTGTAGACCGAAGAGTATCTCCAATCTATATTATGTTGCTGCGCGAAGCGGCTGATCTTATGGCTTCTGTAGGCCGGCCCATTATCCGAGATGATTCATCGCGGAGTGCCGAACCGATAAATGACATGTGTCCTGAAGAAATGGAGGATGGTCTCCGTATTCACCTCTCTTAGCGGTACTGCTTCGGCCCATTTAGAGAAGTAATCAGTTGTTACCAATTTGAACCAATGTCCCTTGGATGATGTTGGTTCGATAGGCCCGATTATATCCGTTCCCCACATCTCGAACGACCAGCTCGCCAGTGTTGGGTGTAGCGGATTCGGATGCTGATGGATAAAGTCCCCATGATTCTGGCACGAGTGACATTGCTTTGCATATTCAAGGCAGTCCTGAATCATTGTGGGCCAATAGTAACCCATTCTCTTGATCTTTAAATTCATCTTTGGACCAGCTTGATGGGAACCACAGAGTCCGTCGTGAGTTTCATGGACGATTCTCCTTACTTCTTCTGGTCCCAGGCATCTCAACCATAGACGGTCGGATGATCTTTTATATAGAGTATCATTGACGAAAGCGAAAAACAGAGCGCGTTTCATGAGCTGATATCTTGAGGATGCGTTTTCGAGCATTCGATGGGATTTGAAGTAGTCTATGAAAACTTCTCTCCAATCCTTAGCCTTTTCTTCGTTCTCTACTTGGAAGGCCGCTTGTTTGGTCGCTTCCTCTTCTTCGGACGACTCAGGAGATATTTCTGCTGGTGCGAAAATTCGGCGGCTTTGCATAATGATCCTTACGTCATCGAGGTTTTCGTCGGTCAATTATTTAGCGAGCTTGGCTAACGCATCTGCCTTGCTATTTTCCATCCGTGGTATGCTTTTCATGATGTAGGAAGGGATTTGAGTCAGCAGTTGCCGCACTCTTTCGCCATATTTTACCAACTCAGGCTTGCATGTCTGATAGTCGCCCTTTACTTGGCTGACGAACAGCTGAGAGTCTTTATATATGAGGAGGTTCTCGATTCCTATATCAATGGAGATCTCAAGACCTTCTATTAGAGCCTCGTATTCAGCCTTGTTGTTTGTCCTTGGCTCTGTTAAGGAAAGGGCGAAACGTATTATCCCTCCTTACGGAGTCACGAGGATAAGGCCCACCCCAGCTTTGGTTATGGGGGTATTTTGCTTTCGCTTCTTCATAGACGATGCTCTATCGAAATAAAGTTCTCATCGGTTATCACTCCCTTCTTTCTCCCCGTCGATTGTGTCGAACGCATATTCATCCGGCAGCTCGCAATTTAAAGGAGAGTCAGCGGGTATTGGATGCTCAGCGAGAAAGTCGGGGATGGCCTGGCCTTTTATTACCTTGAGGGGTCGATATATTATCGAGAACTCCATAAAAAGGAGGGCCCATTTGGCAAGCCTTCCCGTTAGTATGGATCTTGACATCAAATACTTGAGAGGATGCACCTTTGATATGAGATGGATCTCATGTGTCAAGGCGTAATGTCGAAGCTTCGTTATTGCGAAGATCAGTGCCGGCAATGCATTTCAATAGGGGAATAGTTGTTTTCTACCCACAGAAAGACTCGACTCAAATAGTAGAGAGCTCTCTCTTTCCCCTGGTCGTTCTCCTATGCCCATAGTGCGTCTAGAGAACCTTCAAGGGCTGTTGTATACAGGATGAGAGGCTTTCCCTTGACCGGAGCGGTCAGTACTGGCGGGTTCTGCGGATATTGCTTGATTTCGTCCAGTGCACTTTGGAATTTACGATCCCAAACGAACGGGGTCCCCTTCTTCATTAGATGGCTGTGGGGACGGCATTTACCGGAGAGGTTAGCTATGAACCGTCGGATATACGCGAGCTTTCCTTGGAGAGACCGCAGCTGCTTAAGAGTTCTTGGTGGAGGAATTTGCATAACCGTCTTGATCTTTGACGAGTCTATTTTGATGCCCCAATGTCGTACGATGAATCCCAGGAATTTTCCTGAGGAAACTCCAAACGCACATTTCAGAGAGTTCATCTTCAAATTATATTTCCGAAGACGCTGGACACTACCTTCAAATGCTCCCGGTGCTCCTCGTACGATTTTCTTTTCACCACGAGGTCGCCAATGTAACATTCGACAATCTTGTGTATGAGATCATTAAAGATCTTCATCATGGCCCTCTAGTACGTAGCGCCAGCAGTCTTCAAACCGAAGGGCATCACCTTATAGCAGAATATGCCTAGTGGAGTCCGGAAGGCGGTGTGCTTTTGGTCTTCAGGATGCATTTTTATTTGATTTTAGCCTGAGATCCATCCATGAAGGAGAAGACCTCATGAGTGGACGTGTTATCGATCATCAGCTCGGTAACAGGTATGGGGAAGTCATCATTCGGGCACGCTTTATTGAGGTCTCGAAAGTCCACGCAGATGCGCACCGTCCCATTTTTCTTCATCACTGGGACATTGTTGGCGATCCAGTCAGGATATTGAATTTCTTGGATGAAGCCGGAGTCAATTAGTTTCTTGACTTCAGAATTGATGCTCATCTCGAGTTCAAGCAGTATTCTTCTGGGCGCCTGTTTGACTGGCTTGACGTCTGACGATATAGCCAGTTTATGCACAGCTATTTCTGGATCTAGTCCTGGCATCTCGGAATAGTTCCATGCGAAGCAGTTTTTATACTGCATAAGCACGTCTTTTAGTATAGTCACCTGCTCTTCGGACAGTAGCTCGCTAACGAATGTTGGCCTTGGTTCATTTGTCGTCCCCAAGTCGATTTTCTTCAGATTGTTTGTTGTGGTGTGTATCCCGTTTTCCAGCTTTTTTGGTGCTGGTGGGAATTTTGAGATCAACTCGTCCCCATCTTCATTTGAAAAGCATTGGGAGAGGTCATCCACATTCTCATGCTCTCCCTTCTTTGAGAATGTTATCATGTGGCAGGTACGAGCTCGTTTCCAAGCTCGATGTTGATCTGGACTTCCCTTCGTAGTGTAGGTTGCTCTTGACTCAAGAAGGTGCATAAGAACTCTTCGACCGCTGTATTAAAGAAGTCTCCTCCGCCTGTTGAAAACACAACGCAGGCAAAACCGGAACAGCCTCCTTAACGGCTGTCCTCCAAGATCTAAAGGGTCTGGCAGAGAGTCCAAGACTCTGTAATTGACAAAGACTACTTTCGCCGACTGAAGAAAACGAAGGCTCACAAGAGGAGGACCATCCCGCCGTCATACCACAGAAGGCATCGTCTACATGGGTGCTTGCTGTGACGGCCCCTTTAACTTCGACCTCTTACAAAAAGAGAAGGCCAGAGCACCACCGGTGGCAAATCCCAAGGGTGATGGATCCAAACGCCCTAAGTCTGGGGGTATGATCATACACAAGGTGTACATGGCTTCTACGAAAGAGGAAATCCGTACTTCCACGGGCCATCGACCACTCATACGATCGGTGACAAAAGCTCAGGAGCAACAACAAAAGCTTCTGGATATGTTGACAAGGATGGCCGCACTCACTAGGTAGAAAGAAAGCCCAGAACATTGTCTGAGCAGCGCCAGGAGTAGGAGACCGATACGGAGTTCCTATGAAGAGTGCTTGAAAAGAAAGATAAAGAGGCCGCGGAACAAGCGGCTAATATAAAACAAATGGCACTCCTGTTCCAAGATATGGTGGGGATGATGATCCAGCCAGATCCTCCAGCCGAAGACCCTCCAATAATCGTTGAAGACGACAGAGGGGAGACATCAAACCCTCCTTCGGCTCTATTAGCGGCCATAGAAGAAACGATCTCCAAAGCTGCCATTGACAACTATATAGCTCAACAAATATGATCTCATCAGGCAAGCGAAGCGGCTGGCCAAATCGTCAGAACTGGGCGACCTTATCCACGCTGGTACGATCAAATTAAGTACCCGCCAAGACATACGATCCCCAAATTGTAAGTCTACGGTAGCGCCCCGGCCGTCAATCCGAGGCCAAACGCGGAACAAAAACTTTTTAGCAAACCGACGCTATCGTAGTCTTTCACCCAGATCGAACCATTAACGCTAAACTAGCTAACTACTAAGAAGTGAGAGTGGCTATACCGATTGATCCGTGTCCATCGGTCTTTGGCCACCATCCCTAGCTCCTCGCGACATCTCCGATCTCTGGTCTCCTCATCAGAAGGGCACCACATATAGAAGCCTTTTACGGGCTCCCGCTTCATCCGAAGCAACTCGAACATGAAGTTTGCTAGCCGACATGTCCAAGGTGAAGTAAAGAATGTATGTGATAATTTTTTCTCAAGCATCCATTGATTCTCAACACATGAGAGTGTATGGATGGAGGTTGAAGATGATGCCATTGGTGGAAGTTGTGAGCTAGAGGAAGAAGAAGAAGAAGAAGAGAGGCTTTTGTTGTTGTGTTGCAAATAAAAAAAATGAGAGCTTGCATAATAATCTCAAGAGCAAAACAACCTCAAATGGCTGCCCTCTCTCTCCTCCCATCACAATCTCAAACAATAATCAACCATGAAATGATGGCATGCACAAAGAATAATACCATGAGTCACTACCCTTGCACATTCCACATTTAATGCACTCCATCATTACTTTGAGCTCACAATTTCCATTTGCAAACATTAATCCAAATGTTTGCAATAATAAAAAGAGAATGGCATCTATTAAAGTAAACTCGTGACGGTCACATGAGTACCCTTCACCTGTATATACATACCAGCATCCGCATTCCGACTAAATACGAATGCAATGAGACTAAAGTAATCCAACAAATCTAATACTAGGATCCGGCTTAAACCAAAGCCCACCAGTATGATCTTTCCGATCATGATCCGTGCACTACTACATGTATATGATCGAACACTGCCATTATACCATACGGCCTCTACAACGTTTTGCCCGAAACTTGAGAAAATTTCTGTGGGGGACTCTAAAGACTCGTCAATACACAGGCTGTGGATTTAACCACTAGCACGTCAGTGGTACTAGCCGTACGTAACAGGCTACCAGGTATTGACCAAAAGGGAGACCGATGAGCGAACTCATCCTGACACCCTACTGAGCCTTTCAGTGACAATATCCGTACAGTCCGGTTTGTTCGTCTATGAGCATCGCATGTCGGGCCTAGGGGGTTGGTAAAAGTCAGACCCCCAAAAGCGGTACAAGTCGTGTCGGAGTGTAGCCCAGAACACCTTGAGATACTACTGGAATACCTACCAATAAATCTCCTGTCTTGGTCAAGGACTTCGTGTAATGGCTCTCCTAGACACAGGGATATCTCACCCCCAATACCGGGAGAGACGAAACCCCTACCGATCCGCTCACTGCCTCCATATGGCTCGAGACTGTACCCAACTAAAACCTGTTTGCACGACTCCTTTGAGCCATGGTAGGGCAGTAATCAAAACACAGTGGGAACTAACACGAGACAAATGACGATCTCAGGTCGATGAACTAACCTGTACACATGTCACCAGGGAACTGCTATCTGATGCTAGGTATATAACCAACTAGCATGTTCCCGACGAGTCCTGTCCGGTGTACTCATAACCCAATGAGCACATGTATACGTCTTAGGTGAACCAACTGACACCAATGGCTTGTGAGACCAGCCACCGCCCCTCGTCGGGGTCTCGATCCTTATACACTAGTCTACTCAGGAGTATCGATGCCCTGTCTCGAAACTCCCTCGACTGGGGACCTTTTAAGGATGTGCTTATAGACCCCAGATCCCACGTATATGATCGCCATCATACTGCTGGCCGTCAAGCAAGAATCCTAAGGGCTTTATCAACGTGTAATAGTAATCTGTAATATCACCTAAAGCATGTACATGATAATAAAGATAAACCAGATAGCATACTATCATCTTGAGTAAGACTGTCCTTCAAGCATAGGTCCTTCCTCAATCATTGCAATCACGTGCCTGTGATCCAATAATTGACTTTGAGGGCACTATATCCAACAATCTCGCACTTGCACTCAAGGCTAATTATTGCGATGTCGCATACTCACAGCCCGTGTGATACCGAACACCCAACTCCTCTACTGATCAGTTTCACAAAGCCCGTTTGTGAAACTATTGCGTTTGAGGAATAGCCTCAGTGATTGGATCCGCTCTGATGTTTCTTTCTATGTCTCTCTTAATCTCAAGTTCGCGGAGAAAGCCATCTCCCAAAATTAGAAATACCTGTCTTAGAATATGTTTGGATATCTGATGGGACCTAATTCACAAATGAACTCCAAATCCAAACTTTTTAGACTGTATCATCAACTGAATTTAATCAGTATCCTGCATCATGCCTCCCTCAGTATCCGCTTGGACCTCCTGTCCAAACTACTGCCCCTCGTCAGAGGGAAAACTCTAACTTTGACAGTCACTCTGTCATCCAGGTCACCTTGGAAGCCTGGAATGATAACCGTCTCCCGAAAGAGGCTGTCGTTATCATATCCCTAGAACATCTGCTTATGTTCATAAACTGCTTCCGAACGCTTCTCCGGGATTGGATTAATATCAACTTATTGCATCTAGTGCAAAAACAACATCTGGTGTGGTACTTGACATCTCATGATTGACTCAATTGCCTAAGCAAGTGATATGCCAATCATGCGCATCCCTCTCCCCTTTAGTCTGCAAGACACCTTTAGAGAGGGGGACTCCATCACCTGCAGGTATACTACTGTGCCAGGAGTCGTCCATTCTAAAACACCTTTAGAATGATATCTAAGTACCCAGATTGGGAAACTACTCAAATCTAGATCTAAAACCATAGATCTAGTAACCAGAATGTCTGATATAATATCCATATCCTATGTGGAGAAAACTACTGTGTGACAACCAAAGTATAACCGATAGTAGTATAGGAATTTCACTTCCTACTATGTGTATGTCATCCATATACCAGGACATCACACCCTACTACCTTCTTAACATATCCATCTCCTATTCTGACGAAGTTAAAGTCCATGACTGTCATATCAAAAATAGATGATCTATCTCCGCTATATCTGCTTTAGTCCATAAATAGACATAAGCTACTTGTCCACTATGCTTCCACTGCTCCCACTGACTACGACAACCCTCTGGCAGAGTCATATACACGTGCACTTCTAAAGCTAGTTTAGAACGACGTTATACTCATCCTCCTGCCGGGTCTCACAGCCTGGAACAACAGTAGTGTCAAGTCTGGATAAACAAGAACCTCCCTGTCACCGTCCTTGAGGATACCGGAGTACCTCTCGGGTGCTTGAGGTTACCCTACATATCTGCGAAGTGGCTAATCGAATGACAATCCAGATTGAATCTTTAGGTCCTATTAAATTTTCAGTAATCGTTTGCGGTTCTGGAATCACTTTCAGTTCTACCATACTCCCACTACTGTTTTCTGAAAAATCTATTTTACTAAAACTGTGGCGAGTCAAGAACAATATCACTATTGATGTTCCAGATAGTAGAAAGTCAACCCTCGTCATAGCCCGGGTTAACCCACAAACAGCCATTACAGAAACGCGCCTTGAGTTATCCAGAGTCTGGTTTTAAGCATAAGCCGGACAGCTCCCCGTACCTTAACATTGTTAAAATATGAACTATTCTATATCCAATATAGAAACAGAGGCACTGATTTAATTGGAACCAGATTCAAATCACGCAGCTGTCTCCAGTGCATGTCAACTAAATGGAAGGAGGCCGATCAGCGTTACTCAATTTAGGAATGCATCCAGATATGAGTAACCTGAAAGAGAAGCAAGTTCTCAAAACCATTACTATCAATTGAATACCATACACAAGTATCTACATCTTCGATTACCTTGAAGAATCCTGATACTTGCAACACGTGGTTTTCTACTTTACTCTTATACCTATAACTTCTCAAAACTTAGACCTTGTATTTCTACGAAACGCTTATCTAAAAACTAGAGAAGTCATAAGTAAACAGAATATAGTACGAGGACCAATCCCTCTGTCCTAATGGACACTGGACAACATACAATACTTTGTACGAGTCCCCTGAGTTGAATAACACAAATCTGTGCGTCGTAGGCTAAAAACTGTACTATGGTTATGAAGAATTACACCGCTGTTTAATGCTCCTTACTTAACCATCAACTGATATAGGTAAATGTCATGGACATAATTTCAAAAAGCTATATCTCACTTTATAAAAATAAACGTACAGATATATCAGTTTGAAATTGGTGCATAACAACGGATATTCAAAACCATATATTTGCCATCCGGGCGATTTCCTCAAATATCACCAATTACAACGAATCCCGATATAATGAGGATGATCACCTAATTCCCAATAACTTACCCCCACTCATTATCTATAGAACCATACATATGTCAGAAGCAACCTGGTAAATACATACCCTTGAGTAAGGACCTAATTGGGAAATCAGTTTTCTACTAACAATGCACAGTGAAACTGAAACATGAAAATGTTTCGAAGGGTTATCCGGGTATTCCTAGTAATGCCTCTTCCATTATCAGATTCATAACTTTAACTGTATATTTCTTTGCCATCTCTCCAAATCCCTTTATATGTCTTTAGTCATTACCTTTTAGTACACCCCCTTAGGCTAAATGGTTTCCTTCCTTCCCTACCGTTCGGCAGCAGCCTATGGTTCGGAAGAAGAATATCCAATAAGCGTAATAGGTGTACTCTCCTAATCTTAGGAGCACTCGCAACGCGAGAGAAGGTAAAGATAAAAGACAACTAAATAAACCTTATTCCTATTTCTCCTGAACCAGAATCCATCCCCGAACTGGAACAAGTTCCTTCGAGTTCGTATATAACCATACGATGGAGTATCGAAATAACTGTGGATCTTCGTAGTGATATGGAGTGCTCTGGAGAAATACAAAAGGTGAAATAGGTGTGGCGATGAAATACGAGGTTTGGTCGTGAATGATAGCAATTGCAATTTACTTTGCCCTCTTTCTGATCCCTTTATTTGCTTTTACTTAATACCTTCTGTACACCTTTCAGGCTAAATGGTTTTCTTCATTCCCTACATTTCGGCACCTGCCTATGGTTTAGATGAAGACTATCCAATTAGTGTAATAGGTGTACCGTCCTAATCCAAGGAACACTCGCAACCTGAGAGAAGGAAAAAGGAAAAGACAACAGAATAGTCCTATTCATTTTCTCCAAAACCGGAAACCATCCTCGAATCTGGAACAAGTTCCTTCGAGTTCGTATATAACCATACGACGGTTTTATCCAATGGAAGTGAACGTTCGTAGTGATACGAAATGTTCCGGAGAATAAGGGTAAAAGTAGGAGTGACAATGAGGTATGCAACTCAGACAATCCAAAAGCCAGTGTTTTAAGAAAGTTCGGTCAACTTGGTCATTGAGTCATAGTCTAGGGTTTATTGGATATAGTGCCCTCAAAGTCAATTATTGGATCGCAGGCACGTGATTGCAATGATTGAGAGAGGACCTATGCCGGTAGGACAGTCTTAATCAAGATTATAGTATGCTATCTGCTTTATCTTTATCATCGTGTACATGCTTTAGGTGATATTACAGATTACTATTACACGTTGATAGAGCCCTTAGGATTCTTGCTTGACGGCCAGCAGTATGATGGCGATCATATACGTGGGAGCTGGGGTCTATAAGCACATTCTTAAAAGGTCCCTAGTCGAGGGAGTTTTGAGACAGGGCATCGATACTCCAAAGTAGACTAGTATATACGGATCGAGACCCCGACGAGGGGCGATGGCTGGTTTCACAAGCTATTGGTGTCAGTTGGTTCACCTAAGACGTATACAGGTACTCATTGGGTTATGAGTATACCGGTTAGGACTCTCCGGGAACATGCTAGTTGGTTTTATACCTAGCGTCAGATAGCAGTTTCCTGGTGACATGTGTACAGGTTAGTTCATCGACCTGAGATCGTCATTTGTCTCATGTGAGTTCCCACTATTCTTTGATTACTACCCTACCATGGCTCAAAGGAGTCGTGCAAACAGGTTTTAGTTGGGTATAGTCCTGAGCCACATGGAGGCAGTGAGCGGATCGGCAGGGGTTTCGTCTCTCCCGGTATTGGGGGTGAGATCGCGCTGTGTCTAGGAGAGCCATTACACGAAATCCTTGGCCAAAGCACGAGATTTACTGGTAGGTATTCCAGTAGTATCTCAGGGTGTTCTGGGCTATACTCCGACACGACTTGTACCGCTTTTGGGAGTCTGACTTCTACCAACCCCCTAGGTCCGATATGCGATACTCATAGACGAACGGACCGAACTGTACGGATATTGTCACTGACGGCTCAGTAGGGTGTCAGGATGAGTTCACTCATCGACCTCCCTTTTGGTCAATACCTGGTAGCCTGTAACGTACGGCTGGTACCACTGACGTGCTAGTGGTTAAATCCACAGCCAAAGTATTGACGAGTTTTTAGAGTCCTCCACAGACAGTTTCTAAAGTTTCGGGCGAAACGTTGTAGAGGCCGTATGGTATTATGGCAGGGTTCGATCATATACGTGCAGTAGTGCATGGATCATGATCGGACGGATCATACTAGTGGACTTTGGTTTAAACCGGATCCTAGTATTAGATTTGTTGGATTAGTTTAGTCTCATTGCATTTGCATTCAGTTGGAATGCGGATGCGGATATGTATATACAGATGAGGGGTATCCTTGTGATCCGTCACGAGTTTACTTTAGATGTTGCCGTATCTTTTTGTTGGACCAAACATTTGGATTAATGTTTGGATGGTGGAAATTATGAGTGGAAGTGATGATTTAGTGCATTAAATGAGACATGTGCTTTATTGGTGACTCGTGGTCTCTTTTTTGTGCTATGTCAATTTATTAGATTGATTGTTGTGTTGAAATGAGAGGTAGAGAGAGAGAGGGCAGCCATATGAGTGGGGCTTGCTCTTGGGATTTCTTCTTGCTCTCATTTTTCTCATTGCAACACAATAACAAAAGGAGAAAGGCTCTTCTTCTTCTTCTTCCTCTTGCTCACAAGATCCACCATTAGAATCAACTTTAACCTCCATCCATACACTCTCATGTGCTGAGAATCAATGGATGCTAGAGACAAAGTTATCACACGCATTCTCTACTTCACCTTGGACGTGTCGGCTAGCAAACTTAATGTTCGAGTTGCTTCGGATGAAGTGGGAGCTCGTAAAAAGACTCATTGATGTGGTGCCCTTCCGACGAGGAGACCGGAAATCGGAGATGCCGTGAGGAGCTTGGGATGGTGGCCAAAGACTGAAGGACACGGATCGATCGGTATAGCCACTCTCACTTCTTAGTGGTTAGTTAGTTTAGCGTTAATGGTTCGATCCGAGGTGAAATACTGTCACTCCCCGCTTCCCGAAATACGGAAAACGAGAGATGACTAGGCCAGCCATGCTCCTACGGTCAAGGAATAATCCCGCCGTAGTCACACTTCGGCTTCTAGCATTACATGGTAATCAGTAAACAAAGCACAGCAGTAAAGAAATTACATCACTAAATTATTACATTAAAATCCATTGTTCACAAATTACAAATAAACAAGAAGAGTTACTAACCAAGTTCAATTACACGATCTCTTTATGGAAAGCAGAAAAGAAAGAAAAGCAGTCCAGACTAGATCTCCATCAGCTCGAAAGGTAAATCCGTCTCCTGCGCTGGTTCTTCCACGGGATCTGAGCATGCATACTCAGATCGTCAGAGCGACGTAATAGCAATTTATATAATAATGATATGAAACAAGTAATTACGGTGATAACAGTGAAAGTACAATCCGTGTAATCACTATGTCACTGTATGGTGCAAAGTATGATCTGTGTCCCTATCAGTCTCTAGGTCATGTTTGAAATCGTATAGTGGAAAGGAGGTTCATGTTTAACAGGAGTCTCGTACATACCCGAGACAACGGCCAACATGCCCAGGACATAACCTTGTCAGCCGGATCGCTAGATCCTACCTAATATATATATCACTGCTCAAATGATCATCCTCTAAAACACGGTCCCGCTAAATACGATTCTCTTTCCATTTCGATTTCCCCTTTTTCCCCAGGTTTACACTATTTATGATTTTGATTTAGTCGTGTATAAGCATACCAATGGCACGGTTTTATCACTGTTCGCTGTATCAATCACTGTCACGAATCATTCACTTTCCATTAGTATACTCGACACTCCTAAACCAATATCATTCACCCATGATAATGCAATGTCCACTGAACACTAACACGCACTAACACTATGTATATGGAAATTGGGTAAGATATGTGTATGTATGCCATTAACAAGTCATGTATGTTATGAACCAATATGCACGTTATCAACTTACAAAAATTGCATAAATTCATATGTTCAGAATTAAACGAAATGATACAAATACGATAATAAGCACACTCTGTCAGAAGTTCATCAAAATTGGGTTCAGTTCAATCGGGTTTCCAGTATTCAAGTTACAGCCATTTCATTTTAAGTGCTCGCGGCAGGAAACTCAGTTTCTGAACTGAACGTCCGTTTCGCGACACGAATTTCACCCAGTTGGGCTCAGAATTTAGCGATGCTACAATTGAATAAAATCTAGGGTTTCCAATAGGGTGTTCAACGCAACTGACGTATTCTCGATCGCATCTGTACGTCAAAAGTTACGCACTGTTTAACACTAGTATGTCACTTCTGAATCTGTTTTGGACTGTTACGCGTCCTGTTCTTTTAATTTACAAATTAAATAGCAAACGACGATGAAACGGAATGAAACCACTTGTGTTATTTATCTAACAGATTCACCTTTAATAAACTGCAGAGTTCCACAATATACGAGTTCAGTAAACAAGATGGCACACATTACGGAACGGTAAACAGTAACCAGCATCGCTCTGGACTGCAGTCCAGAGCCGCACTCCGATCCAAATATCGTCACAATTTCAGTACAGAAACCATTAGAAACTTGTACAGGGTTACAATTCGTCGAGTCTGCTTCGATTTGAGCCCTCGAACATATCATTTCAATATGTATATAATTTATGGAGATTTTAACAATTTTCAGATGCGGGGAATTTCCAGTTTTCACGGGTGTATTTGGGGGTATTCGTTTTAGTCATTAACAGTCATATTTTCCAGTGAAAGTTATACAAGGTATTCATTATCATACGGGCCAGCATAGGAAATCCAATTCCATCAAATTAGATAAATATTTTCATTGGGATCATGCATCGAACAGGTATGTCATATAATTTATCGGAAATTGTAAATTTGTAATTTATACGATTTGAGTTTGTAACACGAATAGATTATCATGTAGCAAGTAAAATACTTGCCTGGAAACGTCTTGGGTGATGTATGACAGCGGCAATGTCACGGACGCGCGACGAACGGCGTGATTCGGTTTGCACGACCTTGGCTCGCGTTTTTGTTTGACGTCGGAGTGGCCCGGAGACGTCTTGTGCTTGCTGGAAGTGGAGGGGGTGCTCAGTGGTTCTCTGCGAGTGCGCCGGGGTCGACGACGGTCGGCGGCGGCGCTCCGGCGATGGGCAACAGTTGGTTTTGGATGTGTGTTGAGGTTTTGTGGCTTTGGAAAGAAAGAGAGAGAGAGAGAGCTCGGGTGTGGGTTTTTTTTGGAGTGATGATGACGATGCTGAGGATGGAGAAAGTCGATGAGGTGTTTCTGGTCAGTTGGGGGCTCGCCGGCGTCGAGTGGAAGGGGTGGTCGAATAGGCGCAGGCGAGCTCAGGTGTACAGGGGTTGGGTGTGTTGGGGTTCTCGGTTGGTGGAGGAAGATAGTGAAGGGTTCTGTTGGTGGAGGAGAAAACGATAGAGAAGGATGAGGTGGTTCTTCGTCGTCGTCGGAGGGGAGCGATGAGTGATGGAGGCAGTGGGTTCGTGGTCAGTTTTGGGGAACGAGAGGGGGAGATTTGAGAAGAGTTTTAGATCTAGAGGGTGAGGGAGAGAAGAGGTTGATGGAGTCGTGAGTCGTGGGGTGCGCGAGTCGGGGGCAACGGCAGGCGACGTGGCCTCATGGGTCGGCAAAGAAAGCGGATCGAGAGAAGAGTGAGCGGGAAAAAGAAAGAGACGTTAGGGGAGAAGAGTACTGTAGCGGGTCGGGTAGGAGGCGCGGGTGCGGTTTACGGAGTTGGGCTGAGATTGTTGGGCTAGGATTTAATTTCCTTTTCTTTTTTTTTCTATCGGGCTGGGTTGATGGGGAAAGGCCGGAGGAATGGTTTTAATTGTTTTAATTTAATGGGGAAATTCTATTGGGCTGAGGGTTAATTTAACGAAAAATCTGGGCTGAGAAGTTAAATCTTGGGCTGGTGATTAAAATGAGAGAATTTATTATATTTGGTTTTAATTTTGGGTTTTGATTTTAGTTGGTTTTGATTAATCTAAATATTGAAACTCAAGCAACCAATTACCAACAAAATTCACGAGGAAAATCAGGAAGCAATCGGGAACTAGGAAAATACAGGAAAATTTTATAGATGGGGAACAGGGATTTACATCAAACCCCCCTTATAGAAATTTCGTCCTCGAAATTTAATAAGGATACAAGAAAACAAAAGGACTACACAAAGAGATGCGGAAAACGTGTGCGGATATCTTCCTCCCGCTCCCAGGTAGATTCTCCTGGGGAACGATGGCCCCTAGATACTCGGACTAACGGAATGACCTTATTCTTCAGCACTTTCTTTCTGCGGTCGAGGATGGTAGTGGGCTGCTCCTCGTATGACAGATCGGTACCCAAATCTAGCTCCGAATAGTCCAGGACATGGCTTTCATCCTGAACATAACGCCGCAACTGTGACACGTGGAAGGTATTGTGCACACCAGCTAGCGATGGAGGTAAGGCAAGTCGGTAGGCCACCTCTCCTACTCGCTCTAGCACCTCAAAAGGTCCGATGAAACGGGGACTGAGCTTTCCCCGACCTCCGAACCTGATAACTCCACGGGTAGGGGAAATCTTCAAGAACACGTGATCTCCGACTTCGAATTCTAGTGCCCTCCTGCTGGTATCTGCCCAACTCTTCTGTCGATCCTGAGCCGTCTTAATACGCTGCCTGATCATTTGGACCTTGTCGACTGTCTGAACAATGAGCTCGGGACCCAATAATTTTCGCTCTCCCACATCATCCCAACACACTGGAGATCGACACTTCCGCCCGTAAAGTGCTTCGAAAGGGGCCATCTGAATGCTAGCCTGATAACTGTTGTTATAAGAAAACTCGACTAGATGCAGATGGTCCTCCCAGGAACCCTGAAAGTCCAACATACAAGCTCTCAACATATCCTCGAGCGTCTGAATCGTACGCTCGGATTGTCCATCCGTCTGCTGGTGATAAGCTGTGCTGAATTTGAGGCGGGTACCCAAGCTCTCCTGTAAGCTCCTACAAAAGTGCGACACGAATCTGGTGTCCCAATCTGACACAATGCTGACTGGAACACCGTGAAGTCGCACTATCTCCTGCATATATCTCTCTGCCAGTGACTCTGTCGACTGTCCCACTCAGAATGGTATGAAGTGGGCAACTTTCGTGAGGCGATCGACGATAACCCAAATGGCGTTATTGCCCCTAGGGCTCCGTGGTAAGGCCGTCACGAAATCCATGGTAATGTGCTCCCACTTCCATTCCGGTATCGGAAGCGGTTGCAACAATCCCGCTGTCCTCTGATGTTCCGCCTTCACCTGCTGGCATACTAAGCATCTGGATATGAACCTCGCAATTTCCCACTTCATTCCGTTCCACCAAAAGTGTTGCTTTTGGTCTCGATACATCTTCGTACCTCCCGGATGCACAGAATAAGCCGAACTATGCGCCTCAGCCGGTACTTCTTCTCGGACATCTCCCTTGGGTACGCAGAGTCTGCTATCGAATCTCAATTAGCCATCTTCATGTATGATCAAGTCCGTTCTCAGCCCGGCTTCTACTTGCGCTCTGAACTTTTACAATCGGGGATCATCCGCTTGTGCAGCCTTGATGCGATCCACCAGGGAAGACTGCACCTGTAGTTGCCAAAGTTGACTGAGTGCGCTCGGTGTAACGACTTCAAGCTCGAGTCTCTGAAAGTCCTCAATAATGCTCCTCTGACTGGTCAACATCATGACCGCTGGCTTGCGACTGAGCGCATCTTGTACAACATTCACCTTCCCCAGGTGATACTGAAGGTCCAAGTCATAATTTGCCATCAGCTCTAGCCATCGGCGCTGCCTCATGTTTAGTTCCTTCTGAGTGAAGACGTACTTCAGACTTTTATGATCCGTGTACACCTCCACTTTCTCGCCCAATAGATAGTGTCTCCAAATCTTCAACGCAAAGACTACTGCAGCTAACTCTAAGTCATGAGTAGGATAGTTCTTCTTGTGATTTCTCAGTTGTCGAGAGGCGTAAGAAACCACTCGGCCGTGCTGCATCAGAACACAGCCTAAACCCTTCCCTGAGGCATCACTGTGTATCACCAAATCGCCGGAATCATCTAGTACTGTAAGGATAGGCGCCGTGGTTAACTTCTGCTTCAGTGTGTCAAATGCCTGTGTATACTCCTCCGTCCGTGTAAACGGTACATCCTTCCGTGTAAGCCTCGTCAAAGGTTCAGCAATTCTCGAGAAGTCTTGGACAAACCTTCGATAATATCTTGCCAATCCCAGAAAGCTTCTGATCTCGGCCACTGACTTCGGCGTTGGCCAATCTCTGACGGATTCTATTTTCGTCGGGTGTACTGAGATGCCTTCGCCCGAAACAATGTGTCCCAAAAACTGAATCTTATCGAGCCAGAATTCACACTTGCTCAATTTCACATACAGTTTCTCTTCCCGAAGAATTTGTAGAACCGTATGCAAATGCTCAACATGCTCCTCCCGGGTCTTCGAGTAGACAAGTATGTCGTCGATAAACACAACGACAAACGTGTCCAAGTACTTTGCAAACACTCTGTTCATCAAATCCATGAATATCGCTGGGGTATTGGTAACACCGAACGACATCACAAGGAACTCGTAATGTCCGTATCGGGTCCTGAAAGCCGTCTTGCACACATCCTCGGCTGTTACTCTGATTTGGTGATATCCAGAACGGAGATCCAACTTCGAGAATACCTTGGCCCCACTTAACTGATCGAATAAATCGTCGATGCGCGGGATTGGGTACTTGTTCTTTATTGTGACCTTATTCAACTCCCGATAATCTATACACATCCGCAGCGATCCATTCTTCTTCTTTACTAACAGGACTGGTGCACCCCACGGTGAAGCGCTCGGCCGGATAAATCCCTTCTCCAATAGTTCTTCAATTTGCTTCTTCAACTCCGCCAACTCAACTGGTGCCATTCTGTATGGAGCCTTGGATACTGGCGCTGTACCTGGAGTCAAATCGATCGAGAACTCTAAGATGCGAGGAGGTGGTAGACCTGGTAGATCTTCCGGAAATACGTCTAGAAAGTCCCGAACAATCTCTGGGGCTGGGCTCTCATCAATCTCCATAGCTGTCAGCTCCTTGGGCTTGGCTCTGTACTTGGCTGGCTCCAAAGATTCGCTTCCGCCCTCGAAAATAAACTCCGGGTGATTGGGAATGCGGAAGATCACATTCCTTGCACGACAATCGATAACTGCATGAAAGGTACTCATCCAATCCATCCCGAGAATTGCGGCGTAACTGCCTGTCCCAATCAGAAGGAAATTCGCATAGAATTCCCTGCCACACACTACAACCGGACATGATCTACATTCTCAACTAGATATTATAATGCCATTACCCGTATGTATCTCCCAGCCCTTCGTTAGTAGTTCATGTGGTATGGAGTGTGTATCAACGAAATGTTCAGACAAGAAACAGTGCGATACTCCAGAATTAAATAGTACTCTAGCTGGTAAGGAATGTACGAGTAGAGTACCTGTAACAACGTCTCCTGACGCCTCTGCCTGCTCGGCGGTCAAGGTGAAAGCCCGTCCTTGCCCGCGGCCTGTAAAAAGTTTCCTCTGCTCCTATAGCCTCTGCTGCGGCGGTCCAGAACCTCCCTGTATCTCTGCTCGCTCGGGGCAACCGCTTATCCTGTGCTGACTGGATCCGTAAATCAAGCACTGTCCCTTGGCGTGGCGACAGTCCTTCTGGGTATGCTCATCTCTATTGCAGTAGCCACAAACTACGTTCCGTCTCTGGGGGAGATGCTGTGGCACGAACGGACGCTTCATTTGTGCCGTTCCAGGCCTGTGAACCGGTATGGCTTCTCGAGAAGGTGCAGGGGTACGTGCTGGAACGACTGGAGGCTTCCTGAACTTGTTGATCAATTGCTCCTGAATTCTCGCCGCGTTGAATACCTGTGTGAAAGTTTGCAACTCTAATGATGCAATCAACTGCTGCAGCTCGAAATCAAGTCCGTGCAAGAAGCGTCTGGCCCTGGTGGCCTCTGAGGCGACCATGTATGGAGCAAAACGGCTCAGACGGTTGAACTTTGCCGCATATACGTCCACTGGACGTCCATTCTGCTTCAATAGAATGAATATTTCCTCCATCTCTGCCTTGGCAGTGGAAGGGAAATAATGGTCTAGGAAGCACTCCTTAAATTTGCCCCATTCAATCGGCCTGTCCAGCCTGCTTTCTTCCACTGACCACCATGTACGGGCTTCATCTTCCAATTGGATCTTTATCATGTCCACCCTATCTTCATCTGGTATCTTGGCGGTTGTCAGTAAGTTCTCCATGTTCACTAACCATTGCTCGGCCTCGAGGGGTTCAGCTAGCCCTGTGAACGCAGCTGGATGCAACCTCCGGAAGTCTGATACGGTACCAGTCCTAGCAGGGTAAGCTGGTGGAGTAGCGCCCTCGGGGGCGGTAGTGAGTGCGGAGGGTCCTCCTGCAGCGGTAATCGCCCTGAGTCCCTCAGCGAGTAAGTCTGTCTTCCTCTCCTGAGCTTTCGCGAGAGAGGTCAGTGCACTAAGTATTCTTTCCGTGCGGTCCTGAGAACTGGAGTCCGAGGAGGGGTCGTTCGGGGACGTCATATCGCTGGAAGATTAAAAAGGATGAGATCAGATTCAAAGATGAAAATCAGGAATAGTGAAACAAAAATAATGTAATACAGTATAGTTAATGTTATCCCTTGTTACTAAACACGGCTTTGATACCAACAAAACCATGTCACGCCCCGCTTCCCGAAATACGGAAAACGAGAGATGACTAGGCCAGCCATGCTCCTACGGTCAAGGAATAATCCCGCCGTAGTCACACTTCGGCTTCTAGTATTACATGGTAATTAGTAAACAAAGCACAGCAGTACAGAAATTACATCACTAAATTATTACATTAAAATCCATTGTTCATATATTACAAATAAACAAGAAGAGTTACTAACCAAGTTCAATTACACGATCTCTTTATGGAAAGCAGAAAAGAAAGAAAAGCAGTCCAGACTAGATCTCCATCAACTCGAAAGGTAAATCCATCTCCTGCGCTGGTTCTTCCACGGGATCTGAGCATGCATACTCAGTCGTCAGAGCGACGTAATAGCAATTTATATAATAATGATATGAAACAAGTAATTACGGTGATAACAGTGAAAGTACAATGCGTGTAATCACTATGTCACTATATGGTGCAAAGTATGATCTGTATCCCTATCAGTCTCTAGGTCATGTTTGAAATCGTATAGTGGAAAGTAGGATCATGTTTAACAGGCGTCTCGTACATACCCGAGACAACGGCCCACATGCCCGGGACATAACCCTATCAGCCGGATCGCTAGATCCTACCTAATATATATATCACTGCTCGAATGATCATCCTCTAAAACACGGTCCCGCTAAATACGATTCTCTTTCCACTTCGATTTCCCCTTTTCCCCCAGGTTTACACTATTTATGATTTAGATTTAGTCGTGTACAAGCATACTAATGGCACGGTTTTATCACTGTTCACTGTATCAATCACTGTCACGAATCATTCACTTTCCATTAGTATACTCGACACTCCTAAACCAATATCATTAACGCACGATAATGCAATGTCCACTGAACACTAACACGCACTAACACTATGTATATGGCAATTGGGTAAGATATGTGTATGTATGCCATTAACAAGTCATGTATGTTATGAACCAAAATGCACGTTATCAACTTACAAAAATTGCATAAATTCATATGTTCAGAATTAAACGAAATGATACAAATAAGATAATAAGCACACTCTGTCAGAAGTTCATCAAAATTGGGTTCAGTTCAATCGGGTTTCCAGTATTCAAGTTACAGCCGTTTCATTTTAAGTGCTCGCGGCAGGAAACTCAGTTTCTGAACTGAACGTCCGTTTCGCGACACAAATTTCACCCATTTGGGCTCAGAATTTAGCGATGCTACAGTTGAATAAAATCTAGGGTTTCCAATAGGGTGTTCAACGCAACCGACGGATTCTTGATCGCATATGTACATCAAAAGTTACGCACTGTTTAACACTAGTATGTCACTTCTGAATCTGTTTTGGACTGTTACGCGTCCTGTTCTTTTAATTTACAAATTAAATAGCAAACGATGATGAAACGGAATGAAACCACTTGTTTTATTTAGCTAACAGATTCACCTTTAATAAACTGCAGAGTTCCGCAACATACGAGTTCAGGAAACAAGGTGACACACATTACGGAACGGTAAACAGTAACCAGCATCGCTCTGGACTGCAGTCCAGAGCCGCACTCCGATCCAAATATCGTCACAATTTAAGTACAGAAATCGTTAGAAACTTGCACAAGGTTACAGTTCATCAAGTCATCTTCGATTTGAGCCCTCGAAGGCATCATTTCAATATGTATATAATTTATGGTGATTTTAACAATTTTCAGATGCGGGGAATTTCCAGTTTTCACGGGTGTATTTGGGGGTATTCGTTTTAGTCATTAACAGTCATATTTTCCGGTGAAAGTTATACAAGGTATTCATTATCATATGGGCCAGCATAGGAAATCCAATTCCATCAAATTAGATGAATAATTTCATTGCGATCATGCATCGAACAGGTATGTCATATAATTTATCGGAAATTGTAAATTTGTAATTTATACGATTTGAGTTTGTAACACGAATAGATTAGCATGTAGCAAGTAAAATACTTGCCTGAAAACGTCTTGGCCGATGTATGACAGAGACGGACGGCGTGATTCGGTTTGCACGACCTTGGCTCGCGTTTTTGTTTGACGTCGGAGTGGCCCGGAGACGTCTTGTGCTTGCTGGAAGCGGAGGGGGGTGCTCAGTGGTTCTCTGCGAGTACGCTGGGGTCGACGACGGTTGGCGGCGGTGCTCCGGCGATGGGCAACAGTGGGTTTTGGATGTGTGTTGAGGTTTTGTGGCTTTGGAAAGAAAGAGAGAGAGAGAGAGCTCGGGTGTGGGTTTTTTTGGAGTGATGATGACGATGCTGAGGATGGAGAAAGTCGATGAGGTATTTCTGGTCAGTTGGGGGCTCGCCGGCGTCGAGTGGAAGGGGTGGTCGAGTGGGCGCAGGCGAGCTCGGGTGTACAGGGGTTGGGTGTGTAGGGGTTCTCGGTTGGTGGAGGAAGATAGTGCAGGGTTCTGTTGGTGGAGGAGAAAACGAGGGAGGAGGATGAGGTGGTTCGTCGTCGTCGTCGGAGGGGAGCGACGAGTGATGGAGGCAGTGGGTTCGTGGTCAGTTTTGAGGAACGAGAGGGGGAGATTTAAGAAGAGTTTTAGATCTAGAAGGTGAGGGAGAGAAGAGGTTGATGGAGTCGCGAGTCATGGGGTGCGCGAGTCAGGGGCAACGGTAGGCGACGTGGCCTCGTAGGTCGGCAAGGAAAGCGGATCGGGAGAAGAGTGAGCGGGAAAAAGAAAGAGACGTTGGGGGAGAAGAGTACTGTAGCGGGTCGGGTAGGAGGCGCGGGTGCGGTTTAAGGAGTTGGGCTGAGATTGTTGGGCTGGGATTTAATTTCCTTTTCTTTTTTTTCTATCGGGCTGGGTTGATGGGGAAAGGACGGAGGAATGGTTTTAATTGTTTTAATTTAATGGGGAAATTCTATTGGGCTGAGGGTTAATTTAAAGAAAAATCTGGGCTGAGAAGTTAAAGCTTGGGCTGGTGATTAAAATAAGAGAATTTATTATATTTGGTTTTAATTTTGGGTTTTGATTTTAGTTGGTTTTGATTAATCTAAATATTGAAACTCAAGCAACCAATTACCAACAAAATTCACGAGGAAAATCAGGAAGCAATCGGGAACTAGGAAAATACAGGAAAATTTTATAGATGGGGAACGGGGATTTACAAAGACTACGATAGCGCCGGTTTCCTAAAAAGTTTTTGTTTCCACATTTGGCCTCGGATTGACGGCCGGGGCGCTACCGTAGACTTACATGGTATCAGTACCACGCCATTAACCTTTACTAGCTTTTTCTCACATGTTTAAAATATCGATCGAACAAAATTTCCAAAACCGCATTTCAATTCATGAAGTTTCTGTCGAAATTTTTTTGTGGTCAAAAAATTATTTTTAGTATGTCAGAAAATCATGCAGGCTTTTTTAAGACCCCTGAAGAAATTTGAAAACACGATGCCATCATAACGCCGCGGAACCGCGGCAGAACTGGCATGTTTGCCGCGGATCTACGGTGGAAATGTAGGTTCAGAGCTTCATTTTTCTTCTAGGTGTTTTTCATGTGGAATTGTGGTTTCCAGAATATTTTGTTAGGGCCCAGATTTGTTACAGTACTGGATTTGTACTTGGGACCCACTTCGGGAAATTTTGTCGATCGAAAATTTTAAATAAGTTAGTTCACAGTGCTTACTTTATATCTGCGACCGTGAATGTCACTCGAGCAGTAAATCTTGTTTAATTGCTATAGTCCTTTTAGACGGGTTTGCGAACGTGACATTCACGTTGATATTTTGTGTTGTGCTGTGATATTTCGGATTTGTCGTGGTGGATTGCTTGGTGCAATGTTAGTACAGTTTGGTATTATTTGTACATTTGATATTGCGGGACGAGCATCCGACATGTGGACTGCCGTCACTGCCTTTTTGTATATTATTCTTTTGGGGCACGACCGGGTTGAGGTCGATATCACCGTTGTACATATTTTATTTTCTGTACTAGGATTACCCCGCGGTGGGGTGCACGGATAGCCGGGTTCTAGAGGGCAACGAGCCCGCATCTCATGGCTTTGAGATGGAGGGGGCTTCACTCTAGAATTGGTGGGCTATTCGCCGCACTCGTAGGGGGTATAGGTTGACCCAAGGAAGGGTGCTCAGGTTACCGGATTCCGTGAAGTGATGGGTGGTCCATTCACTTTGTTGAAGGGAGCTGCTGTTCATGACATAATATTGCATTTTTGTATGCCCCATTCTTATGCAATTAAGAATAAAAACAGGTGCTTTTGACCCATGTCTGCTACATGTTACAGGTTACAGGTTCTTGGCACGAAAATAGTGAAAAACACAAAAGACGACACAAAAGAAGGATTTTGACCAGCAAATAGGAAGATCTTAGTAAAGCTCAGCAGAAGAACGGTTCACCATCAACAAAACATCAAAAGATCCAAATTTACAAGAAAGACGGTTAAAATATCCATTGCAAAGTGTTCGTTGAAAATCTGGTATCACTGTAGAAGCCCAAATGATTATCTGAATACATAACCAAGAAGCCCAGAAGCATACCAAGCAGCCCAGAAAAATCCAGAAGCTGACATCATCATTGCGCCGCGGAAGCGCGGCCCAAAGCCCATATACGCGGCGCTTCCGCGGCGGAAAGAAGCCCTAGTGCATCTAAATTTTACCAATTTTTCTTGACGGCTATGGAAAGATTTTCTAGGGGTATATTTGTAAATTTAGACATGCGGTGCAATTGTAAACCCTAGGGTTTCTATGTCCTATAAATAGAACCCAAGACATTGTAATTTCTCATGCCTCTTCTCATGAAATAAAATTCTGTTTTTTTCTAAGAGTGCATCAAAAGTAAGTAGGTTAATTTCTTTGCAATAATTGTAGTTTTTTTTATCTGTTCTTATTTTCTCGCTTTAATTTAATTTAGTCTAGCTTTTATTAAATTGCAATCGATGTTTTCTTTCTTCGATAATTTCTTGTTTTCTTTCATCCCCTCAATGAGCGAGTAATTTCCTCGCTTGTTAGGGTTAGGAATAGGGAAGGATTTGAGAGATGAAGATCTCTCATCTCTTTTCATCGCTAAACTTTTATGAACATTAGAACTCCATGCATACCTTTTGATTCCGCTCCCTACGGCACTTTTACCTTCAAGGTAACGGTGAACTCCGTAGTCTAAAGGCCCGGATCTTAAGGTTTTCCATGGAGGTTAGGGTGAAGATTAAGAAAGGAGGACAAGGATCTAGAGGAAGAATCAATCTTCCCAATCATCCTAATCACCTTTGTTAATATTTACCATAACTCTAATATGATTGATTTAATTGATGGCAATGGAAAGAGATGTAAATCTTTAATTACCAAATTTTCCCTAAACCTAATCCTAGCAAGTTTCTAATTCTACCTTCATACAACTTCGATTTTTTAGATTTAATTAAACTTCCAAACACCTTTTGGAATTAACTCGTAAGAACTTAAAGAAGATTTACACATCCCTGTGGACCGACCCGTATTCACCGGCTAGCTTCAAGCGACGCCGTTCTTGATTGCGGTAATTATTTTTGATCGACAAAACCTCTCTTAATCAAATGGCGCCGTTGCCGGGGATGGCGTAAAATTTTCTTTTTGTAATTTCGGGTTAATCTAAAACATAAAAAATCATAAAAATCTGAAAAAAAATAAAAATAAAATAAAAAAATATATCATCTTTTATTGTTTGAAGGGTTTCTTTGTGAATCTTTGCAGGCTTGACGGATCTGAAGCAACACTGAAAGGGAAACAGAGAACTATACATCAGAAAAGGAGGATATTGGAATTCCAGAGCAGCTGAAGAAAGTTGGAGACCTGAAGCCCCCATAGAGCCGCGCTTCCGCCGCATAACCATACATAGTGCCGCGCTTCCGCCGCAGCTTGGAGCCTTCTATGAGAGATTTTTGCACTGTTTGTTTCCTTATTCTTCCCCTCTTCAAATCTCCATAAATCTCTGTCAAATCTTCTGCAGGATTCTTCGCGCTAAAAATCTTCTTCCCCCTTCCAATAATTGATTTTCTGCAGGATTCTTTGCGCCGCGCTTAAAAGCAAATTGATTGCAAGTGATTTACTGCTTTGCATACTTTAATCTGACTTTAAGGGGCTATTGACCAATTCAGATTGGGTGGGGATTTCATTACCCTTCCCAGGACCCCAGAAATCACTTAAAGCATCTGCATTGACCACTTTTAATCTAAAAAATATTAGACTCAGCCCTAAGGACGTCGAGCTCAATAGGACAGAGGACTAGTATAGGCATCAGCCGTTTATCCTAACCGACATTGCGGTGACTAGGCTAGTGGTTTTTAATTAGGCCCACTGTAGTGGTGGTTCCTTCCCACTTACCTGGCCGTACTTGTCCGTGAAGAGGCGGTTTGAGGTTCTATATCTAGCCCTTTGGAACAGTTAGGAGCTGTCTAGCTGACCTAGGCAACCCTAGACTTAGGCCTGATTGTGCATGTGTGGTTAATTGCAGTTGTGTCACTAGTCTCTTTTCAAAAATCTTTTTGCAGAAGCACACTTAAAAAGAAAAAAGATAATCTTTTCAAAACTTGCAACTTGTCGCTAAAGAATCTTTGCACTCACATTCTGTCTCGACTACACTAACCCTTTTAGTGTATGTCCGGTTGGACTAGGGACCCTAGCGCCCGATTGGTCCGTGTTTCGTTGGTACCGACCGACGAACCTTTCGACTCCGAAGTCGAAATCTTGTCCGCTTCTTCACTTTCACCATCACATTCTTTCGAAGGTATGTCGGGACACGACCCCAACTATACCTTGCCGACGGGAATGATTCCGCCTCCGTTAGGTGCGAATAACCCGAATCTCCCGCCTGTCGAAGCGCCCGCACGAGTCGCGCTCCAGGATCTTTTCTACCCCATTCGCACCGCCCTTCCCACTTGTCTTTCTCTTCCACCGGCTAATGGGGACAACTTTGAGATCAAACCCCACTTCATCAACATGCTGCCTAAGTTTCATGGTTTGGAATCCGAAGATGCATATATCTTTATCAACAAATTCCAAAACGTTTGCGCCATGATGAAAACTACCCAATTAAGTGATGACGCTATAAGGCTAAGGGTCATTCCTTTCACCTTATGTGACCTAGCCGAGAAGTGGCTATACAGCACCGCATCACACTCAATCAGAAATTGGGACGAGTTTGTGAAAGCTTTTCTTAAAAAGTTCTATCCTCATCACAAAACTGCAAAAATCCGTAATGAAATCATTCAATTTTCACAGCTTCCTGCCGAACCATTTTGGAAATGCTTTGAAAGATTCAAAGACCTTCTCGTTCAATGCCCTCACCATGGAATCGAAAGATGGCAACTTTGCCAAACATTATACGAGGGATTGAACCCGGCAACGAAGCAGTTGCTAGAAACCCTTAGTCAAGGTCACTTTCTGTCCAAATCTAGTGATGAAGCTTGGCAGTTTCTTGAGGATCTTAGTGAGCAAACGATTCAGTGGGAGAGCACCAAGACCACATCTTCTTCTTCTTCTATTGGTCAACCTAGGGCAGGCATACATCAAGTAGAGATGTCAATTGCTATGAAGGCCGAGATGGCCGCTCTTATGAAAAAGATAGAGGCGCTTGAGACCAAAATCTCAGCACCTTCTCCTGCCCCTGTTGTGCCCCCACGAACTGTTTGTGCTTGTTGTTCGGATCCATCACATCTCACTGAAGAGTGTCCTTACACTGCATCCACTCAAGGACAAGATCAAGTCAATGCTGCCTTTCAGCAACGACAAAGAAATGATCCATACTCTTCAACATACAATCCGGGTTGGAAGAGCCACCCTAATTTCGCTTGGAACCACAATCAACAAGTCCAAGGAAACAACAATTTTCAAAGGGCTCCTCCTCCACAACAACAACAAGTACCTCCACAAACTCAATTTCAGCAGCCTCCCCAACAGCAACCTTACCCTAATCAGATGAACAATTTTGTTCCCAACAATTTTGTTCCCCCTCAAAATGCTGTTAGCTCGCTCGAAAGAAGTCTAGAAGCATTCCTAAAGCAATCTGCACAAACTTTGGTGCAATCACAACAAACCACAGCTAGGATAGAGACTTCTGTTCAATCTTTGGTGCAAAACAGTGCCTCACACGATCAAAGCATCAAAACTATTGAGGCACAAATTGCACAACTCAACGCAGTATTGAAAGAGCGAGAGAAAGGAAAGCTTCCGTCTCAACCACTCCCAAATCCCGGTCACGCACATGTTGCACATGAACAGCAGAATCATAACGTGAATGCCGTGACTACGTTGAGATCCGGAAGAGTGCTGCAAAACAATGTGGGTATTAACCATGACACCTCAGCCGGTGGTTCTTCATCTTCTTCACCTTCTTCATCTTCCTCTTCTTCTTCGTTAGAGCCTATTCTCCATCCTTCACATGGCTCTACTCCTTCTAGCTCGAACGGACCCTCTTCTCACCACACGAACACATCTACACGGGGTTCCGTTCCAACTCAACAATCTGATCCACAAAAAATTGGACTCAACAATTTTTCAAAATGTTCCTTTTCCAAATCGGTTGAGATCCAATAAACCAACTCCACAGATGGAGAAGATTGTAGAGTTATTCAAACAGGTTAGCATAAATATCCCTCTTTTGGATGCAATCCAACAAGTTCCTTCATATGCAAAAATCTTAAAGGACTTATGCACCAAAAAGAGGAAGTCACAGGTACCAAAGAAAGTTTTTGTAGCTAGTGCTGTTAGTGATGCTCTTGTCAATTCTTTACCCCCAAAGCACAAGGACCCCGGTTGTCCTACTATTTCGATCACAATTGGGAATAAGACCATCAATAGAGCACTATTAGATCTTGGTGCTAGTGTCAATTTGCTACCTTATTCGGTGTACGAGCAATTAGGTGTTGGAGAGCTCAAGCCTACTCATTGCACTCTCCAAATGGCCGACCGATCGATCACCCACCCTAGGGGAGAGTTGGAGGATGTGTTAATTAGAGTAGGGGATTTCATTTTCCCCGTGGACTTTATTGTTATGGATACACAGCCTGTCGCTAACCCCCGTAATCAAATTCCGGTGATACTTGGTCGACCATTCCTCGCGACTTCTAACGCGGTAATCAACTGTCGTAATGGTTCAATGAATTTATCTTTTGGCAAGATGACAGTTGAACTCAACATTTTCAAGTTAGGAAGTCAGCCTTGCGAGCCTAATTCTAGCGTACTTGATGTGTGCTCGATCGATGAGATCGCGGAGGAGGACTGTGAGTTCGAGAATTTCATGTTTGATCACAGTAATATTGACGCCACTAGTGCGTTCCTCCTAGAATCCGACACAGCTTTCACGTCGGACAAAGATTATGAGTGTTTCACCTTTGTTGATGATCTTGAAGACTCTCCACCCGAGTTTGAGTCTTTTGCTTTTTCGGATGAGTTAGTTGAACCATCCGACTCGATAGCGTACACTCAATTTGAACCTTTGATGGAATCCTTCGAGTTTGAAACAGTTACTCCATTGTTACCATCTATTGTTTCACCACCAAAACTCGAACTAAAGCTTTTGCCGTCGCACCTAAAATATGCTTATCTAGGTGAAGATGAGACCTTACCCGTTATCATATCGGCCTCTCTAGCTCTTGAGCAAGAGAAGGCTCTTTTAACGGTCTTATACAATAATCGGCAAGCTTTCGGCTGGTCTATGGCGGACATCAAGGGGATTAGTCCCCTCATAGTCGAACATCATATACACTTGATGGATGATGCCAAGCCGGCTAGGGATCCACAAAGACGCCTCAACCCCATCATGAAAGAGGCGGTTAAGAAGGAGATTGTTAAGTGTCTTGATAGCGGTATCATTTACCCTATCTCGGATAGCCAATGGGTTAGCCCCATTCATGTCGTGCCAAAGAAATCGGGCATCACGGTCATCACCAATGAGGCAAATGAGTTAATTCCTACTCGCACCCAAACTGGGTGGCGAGTTTGCATCGATTACCGGAAACTCAATGCTGCGACAAGGAAGGACCACTTTCCTTTACCATTCATTGACCAAATGCTAGAACGATTAGCGGGGCACGAATTCTACTGCTTTTTAGATGGCTATTCCGGTTATAATCAAGTCCCCATAGCCAAAGAGGATCAAGACAAGACTACATTTACTTGTCCCTTTGGCACTTTTGCTTATCGTCGCATGCCCTTTGGGTTGTGCAATGCACCCGCTACATTTCAGCGGTGTATGATGGGGATCTTTTCGGACATGGTGGAGAAGTTTTTAGAAATCTTTATGGATGATTTCTCCATTTTTGGTGACTCCTTCGATGAGTGTTTACGACATCTTGACGCAGTTCTCACCCGCTGTAGGGAAAAGAACTTGACCTTGAATTGGGAGAAGTGCCACTTTATGGTACAAGAAGGCATTGTCTTAGGACACGTGATCTCGCAAAACGGCATAGAGGTTGATAGAGCTAAAATCGAAGTCATTTCTAATCTTCCTCCTCCTAAATGCGTCAAAGATATCCGAGCTTTCCTTGGCCATGCCGGTTTCTATAGACGGTTCATCAAGGACTTTAGCAAGATTGCTAGACCCTTGACTCTCTTGTTAGCCAAGGACACTACTTTTGTCTTCGACTCAACTTGCATGAAAGCGTTCGAGTCTTTGAAACACTCGCTCATTTCTGCGCCCATTCTTTCATCTCCAGACTGGACGCATCCCTTCGAAATTATGTGCGACGCATCAGATTTTGCCATTGGTGCTGTTCTTGGACAGCACATTAACAAAATGCCGCATGTAATTTACTACGCTAGCCGAACATTAAATGAGGCCCAATTAAACTACACAACAACAGAAAAAGAGTTTTTAGCGGTTGTGTTTGCACTTGAAAAATTTCGGCCTTATTTAATCGGCTCTCCAGTTATAGTATACACGGATCACTCAGCTCTTCGCCACCTTTTTGCGAAGAAGGATGCTAAGTCTAGGCTCATACGTTGGATCCTCTTGCTCCAAGAATTTGACCTTATCATACGGGACAAGAAGGGATGTGAAAACGTAGTGGCCGATCACCTTTCACGACTTCCTTCGTCGCCCACGCTTGAACTGCCTATCACTGATGCTTTCCCCGATGAGCAACTCTTGACTGTTTCTTGCGAACCATGGTTCGCCGATATTGTAAACTACTTAGCCACCGGCTTGATACCTAACGATTGGTCGAAACAAGAAAAACTACGATTTTTGTCCCAAGTAAAGCATTTTTACTGGGATGAACCTTATCTTTTTAAATATTGTTCCGACCAAATCATTCGCCGGTGTGTACCTGAAAATGAGGTTAAGAGTGTGCTGTCTTTTTGCCACGATCAAGCATGTGGCGGGCACTTTGGCCCAAAGAAGACAGCCGAGAAAGTTTTGCAGTATGGTTTCTATTGGCCACGACTCTTCAAAGATGCATTCGAATACTGCAAAACTTGCTCCCGGTGCCAACACTTGGGCCGGATATCGCGGAGAAATGAAATGCCGCTCCAACCAATTTTGGTTGTAGACATTTTTGATGTTTGGGGTATAGACTTCATGGGACCATTTCCCAACTCTTTCGGAAATGTGTATATTCTTTTGGCTGTTGACTATGTTTCAAAGTGGGTCGAGGCTATACCAAGTCGAACGAATGACAACAAGGTTGTCGTTCGATTTCTGAAAGATCACATCTTTTCTCGATTTGGGCACCCTCGCGCAATCATAAGTGATAATGGTTCTCACTTTTGCAATAGGACTTTTGAGTCCTTAATGCGCAAATACTCTATCACCCATAAGCTGTCAACGCCATACCATCCCCAAACATGTGGGCAAGCCGAGATCTCGAATAGACAAATTAAACAAATCTTGGAGAAAACGGTTTCTAAAAACCGTAAAGATTGGTCACTAAAATTGATCGATGCACTATGGGCTTTCCGTACTGCATACAAGACCGATCTTGGCATGTCTCCATACCGGCTTGTTTACGGGAAGGCTTGCCACCTTCCAGTAGAAATTGAGCACAAAGCATTTTGGGCCATTAAAGAGCTGAATCTATCTCTAGGAGATGCGGGCAGCAATCGAAAGCTGCAGCTGAATGAATTGGAGGAGCTGCGGGATGAGGCATATGATAATGCCGTGATTGCTAAGAATCGAGCTAAAGTTTTTCATGATAGTAACCTTTTGCGAAAGACATTCAAACCGGGTCAACAGGTTCTATTATATGATACTCGGTTACACTTTCATCCCGGCAAGCTCCGTTCTAGATGGAGAGGACCTTTTGTAGTCCGCACCGTTTATCCGCACGGTGCGGTTGATCTTGAGAATCCAGAAGACGGCACTTTATTCAAAGTGAATGGACATCGTTTGAAACCGTTCTTCTCAGCGGACCCGTCGGAGGAGCTCCTGTTCTTGCAGGAGCCGATATACACCGACTGATTTCCTCCACCTTCACCCTCGAATTTCTTAAACTTTGTTTTCAAATAAGTTTGGGGGTGTGTATACTATGTAAATCTAATAATAAGCAGGAACTCGCCGATATTATCAACCCATTTGGTGCAGCATGACAGTGAGGACACTGTCCATTATAAGTTTGGGGGTATGTTCGGTAAGTTTTTCTTTTGCATTCATATGTATATTTCTGCATTGCATCTTTATATAAAAATCATAAAAATTTGGAAAATTTGAAAAATAAAAAAAAATTAGAAAACAGAAAAACCCATAAAAATTGAAAAATTTCAAAAATTATAAAAATTAATGTATTCAATTCTGGTTAATTGACTTGAGTTTGATAGATAGGTTAACTGGCTAGGAAAAACTAAATCTTAGACTTAGCAAATTGAAAACCCTAAAAATAACCTTCCTTAAAGTTTAACTGTGGAAAGCATATGTCTTTGTAGGTTATTTAGAAATAGGCAAATTTTGGGTTCAGTTCTTGGGCTAAGTCGAAACGAAGGAAAAGTATTAAAACTTTTATTAGAGTATAAGTTTGAAAAATAGTTCCTAGCTTAAGTCTAGATTCTGAAAATGTATACCCTACAAAATTGCACAAACACGCACCTTGAAACTTGGATTAGTAGAAGAGACCTTGAAATACTCTTGTCTAAAGTCCTTAGCACAACGAAAAAGAAAAAAAAAAGGGTGGATAAAAAAAAAAAAAAATGGACACTGGTTTTTGTGATTACTTAAGGCTGTAAAAATAGAAAAATATTTAGCGAGGGTGCTTCATCACCTAGTGCCTTAGACCAACTGGTTTGGGAGTCACTGCTAAAAGCTTTGGGTGTTGCAAAACTAGGAAGTACGCTTTAAAGTGCAAACGCATTTTGTAATCGGTCGTTGGTACCTCAAGAAGTATTAACGGTCGCATGAAGGATGTGTAAGCAAATTTCATTCACCAAATTAATAAGTGCTTTGGACAATGGACGGGAGTACGATTGCTTGATTTGAATTTCCAAGTGTAGGGGTGATATTTACACACACGTGGGGATATGTGATTAGAGTTTAGATAAGAGAAAGGAATGAAAAATAGAACTTGTGTCTTTAATAGAGTTGATAGAAATTCCTAAGCAGAGATGGAACTCTAGAAGGAAAACTTAAGAAATGCCGAAAGCTAGGTAATTCTACAGGATATATGCAATCTTAAGTTAAATAATAAGGAAGTGTGAAGAATATGGGTGGATAATTTGCGGGTCGACGATAATAGAATTCCTTGTTAGAAAACCTAAATGGAGAACAAAAGTCGGGAAACCAAGTTGATAGGATTTTGTGGGTAGTATCCGCTGAAAACCCTCAGGAGACAACACTCCTCCTACTAGGGACACCTAGAGGTTTAACGGCTTGTTGCACGAGCTCAGTGCAATCGCGTTTTCCCTGCGAAAGTGAGGCTAGCTTAGATTTTTTATAATAAGTTTGCTCGAGGGCGAGCAAAAGATAAGTTTGGGGGTATTTGTTCATGACATAATATTGCATTTTTGTATGCCCCATTCTTATGCAATTAAGAATAAAAACAGGTGCTTTTGACCCATGTCTGCTACATGTTACAGGTTACAGGTTCTTGGCACGAAAATAGTGAAAAACACAAAAGACGACACAAAAGAAGGATTTTGACCAGCAAATAGGAAGATCTTAGTAAAGCTCAGCAGAAGAACGGTTCACCATCAACAAAACATCAAAAGATCCAAATTTACAAGAAAGACGGTTAAAATATCCATTGCAAAGTGTTCGTTGAAAATCTGGTATCACTGTAGAAGCCCAAATGATTATCTGAATACATAACCAAGAAGCCCAGAAGCATACCAAGCAGCCCAGAAAAATCCAGAAGCTGACATCATCATTGCGCCGCGGAAGCGCGGCCCAAAGCCCATATACGCGGCGCTTCCGCGGCGGAAAGAAGCCCTAGTGCATCTAAATTTTACCAATTTTTCTTGACGGCTATGGAAAGATTTTCTAGGGGTATATTTGTAAATTTAGACATGCGGTGCAATTGTAAACCCTAGGGTTTCTATGTCCTATAAATAGAACCCAAGACATTGTAATTTCTCATGCCTCTTCTCATGAAATAAAATTCTGTTTTTTTCTAAGAGTGCATCAAAAGTAAGTAGGTTAATTTCTTTGCAATAATTGTAGTTTTTTTTATCTGTTCTTATTTTCTCGCTTTAATTTAATTTAGTCTAGCTTTTATTAAATTGCAATCGATGTTTTCTTTCTTCGATAATTTCTTGTTTTCTTTCATCCCCTCAATGAGCGAGTAATTTCCTCGCTTGTTAGGGTTAGGAATAGGGAAGGATTTGAGAGATGAAGATCTCTCATCTCTTTTCATCGCTAAACTTTTATGAACATTAGAACTCCATGCATACCTTTTGATTCCGCTCCCTACGGCACTTTTACCTTCAAGGTAACGGTGAACTCCGTAGTCTAAAGGCCCGGATCTTAAGGTTTTCCATGGAGGTTAGGGTGAAGATTAAGAAAGGAGGACAAGGATCTAGAGGAAGAATCAATCTTCCCAATCATCCTAATCACCTTTGTTAATATTTACCATAACTCTAATATGATTGATTTAATTGATGGCAATGGAAAGAGATGTAAATCTTTAATTACCAAATTTTCCCTAAACCTAATCCTAGCAAGTTTCTAATTCTACCTTCATACAACTTCGATTTTTTAGATTTAATTAAACTTCCAAACACCTTTTGGAATTAACTCGTAAGAACTTAAAGAAGATTTACACATCCCTGTGGACCGACCCGTATTCACCGGCTAGCTTCAAGCGACGCCGTTCTTGATTGCGGTAATTATTTTTGATCGACAAAACCTCTCTTAATCAGCTGCCTCACTTCAGGTTTTGGTGGGTAACTTGCTGCGCCCGTAGGGGTCTAGGATTTCATTGCACAGGCTATCCACACGACCAGAGGAACGTCAGGTTTCAGTTATGGCTCAATGAAATCCGGGGATCCTAGATTATCTGTATTGTTCTGCTATGCTTATTACTTTTCTGTGATGTTGCATTTATCACGCCTGGAGCGATTATTATATATTGCTATATATATACTAGTAGATGTTGTATATGTTTTACACCCGTGCTAGTCCAGTCCCCGCTCTGTCGTTAGTTAAGTAACCTAACATGTGATGACGGGACCCAGTGGCGAATGCGGATGACATATACGTACATCATATTTTCGTTCTTTTGTGGTGTGATTAATTGATGGGACTGCGTTGATTCAGATCAATGCAAGCTAAACAAACCTGTTTGATATTGTCAGAACAATTTTTCAAAAAGCTGTTATTATAAGGACGTTCTCTTTTGTTTTGCACAGTGGTATTCGGTTATGAATATCCACCACCTCAGTCGATGAAGCAAGGGCCGAGATCCCTTCACCGGGAGTGACCTCTTGGGCAGAAGTTTGCGTCAGGATAATAACTTCACTATAGTCGATTACTTTTTGCTTTGCATCGTGGTATTCAGTTCGAATATCCTGCACCTCATTCTACGGGGAAAGAGTCGAGATCCCTTCACCGGGAGTGACCTCTTTAGCAAAGGTTTTCGCCACTATATTTTACAAAAAGCTATCTGGTTCCTTCAACGATATCAAGTTCATTACGTTAAAGGTTTTTCGCCAAAAACCAACCGTAGCCCTCCGTTATTTCGGATAAGTAGCGCATAATATTCGTGCGATGTTTGTTGGCCAAATTCAAGGCATCGTGTGCGGTAGCTGTGTGTTGCTTATCCGTTGCATGGATATGCATTGGTTTAGGACAGTCGTACCACTTTGTTGGCCAAAGTAAAGGGTGTGTGCGGGTGGGTCTAAATCAATCAGGACAATGACGGGTAGAACTTAACTTGCGGGTTATGATTTGTTGGCCAAAGTCAAGGTCATAAACCGCTTGGGGTAAAAATCACATCGGGAGTTTCTAAAGAAACTGAAACTTGCCAGGCATGCGCATACCTTCTGGAGTATGATAGCGTGAGTGGATTTCATCACGTTATCATGCGATGATAGTTGGATCCTGATTCCCACTGATGAGTTGGTTTACTCCTCGGGTGATCCCGACTAATTCTTCTTTCAGATTTGGAGGAGAATTTGAGGTTACAGTGGGAGGTTTCCTGATTAGATAAATTGATAACCATTCTGATCTAGGTTAGAGTGCACGCAGAGTGTTTATTTTCTCTCTCTCTTTGGCAGCGACCATGGCCCGACCCTAGACTATGACTCAGTGACCAAGATTAACCGAACCATCTTGAAACACTGGCTTTTGGATTGTCTAAGTTGCATACCTCATTACCACTCCTACTTTTACCCTTTTTCTCTAGAACATTTCGTATCACTACGAACGTCCACTTCCATTGGATAAAACCATCGTATGGTTATATACGAACTCGAAGGAACTTGTTCCAGATTCGAGGATGGTTTCCGGTTCTGGAGAAAATGAATAGGACTATTCAGTTGTCTTTTCCTTTTATCTTCTCTCAGGTTGCGAGTGCTCCTTGGATTAGGGCGGTACACCTATTACGCCAATTGGATAGTCTTCTTCCAAACCATAGGCAGGTACCGAACGGTGGGGAATGAAGAAAACTAATTAGCCTAACGATGGTGTACAGAAGGTAATAAGTTAAGACAAATAAAGGGATTAGAAAGAGGGCAAAGTAAATTGCAACTGCTATCATTCATGACCAAACCACATATTTTCATCGCCACTCCTACTTCACCTTGGTATTTCTCCAAAACACCCCGTATCACTACGAAGATCCACAGTTATTGGATATTCCATCGTATGGTTATATACGAACTCGAAGGAACTTGTTCCAGTTTATGGATGGATTCTGGTTCAGAAGAAATAGGAATAAGGTTTATTCAGTTGTCTTTTATTTTTACCTTCTCTCGCATTGCGAGTGCTCCTAGGATTAGGAGAGTACACCCATTATGCTTATTGGATAGTCTTCTTCCAAACCATAGGCTGGTGCCGAACGGTAGGGAAGGAAGAAAACTATTTGGCCTAAAGGTGGTGTACATAAGGTAATGACTAAAGACATATAAAGGGATTTGGAGAGATGGCAAAGAAATATACACTTACAGTTGTGAATCTGATAATGGAAGAGGTATTACTAAGAATACCCGGATACCCCTTCGAAACATTTACATGTTTCAATTTCACTGTGTATTGTTAAAAGAAAACGGATTTCCTAATTAGCCCTTACTCCAGGGTATGTATTTACCAGATTTGATTCTCACATCTGTACAGTTTTACAGATGATGAGTGGGAGTAAGTTATTGGAAATTAGGTGATCATCTTCATTATATCGGAATTCGTTGTAATTGGTGATATTTGAGGAAATCGCCTGGGTTATTGTCGGACGGCAAATATTTGGTTTTGAATATCCGTTTTTATGCACCAATTTCAAATTGATATATCTGTACGTTTATTTTTATAAAGTGAGATATAACTTTTTGAAATTATGTCCATGACATTTACCTGTATCAGTGGATGGTTGGCAAGGAGCATTACAGTTTTCAGCCTACGACGCACAAGTTTTGAGTTATTCAACTCAGGGGATTTATACAGAGTATTGTATATCGTCCAGTGTCCATTAGGACAGAGGGGTTGGTACTCGAACTATATTCTGTTTATTTGTGACTTCTCTAGTTCTTAGACATGTGTTTCATAGAAATACAAGATCTAAGTTTTGAGAAGTTATGGGTATAAGAATAAAGTAGAGAACCAGGTGTTGCAAGTATCAGGATTCTTCAAGGTGATCGAAGATGTAAATACTTGTATTCGGTATTCAGTTGATAGTAATGGTTTTGAGAAACTTGTTTCTCTTTCAGGTTACTCATATCTGGATGCATTCCTAAGTTGAGTAATGCTGATCGGCCTCTCTCCATTTAGTTGACATGCACTGGAGACAGTTGCATGATTTGAATCTGGTTCCAATTAAATCAGTGCCTCTGTTTCTATATTGTATATAGAATGGATCATATCTTAATGATGTTAAGGTATATAGAGTTGTCCGGCTTATGCTTAAAACCAGACTCTGGATAACTCAAGGCACATTTCTGTAATGGCTGTTTGTGGGTTGACCCGGGCTATGACGAGGGTTGACTTTCTACCATCTGGATGATCAATAGTGATATTGTTATAGACTCGCCACAGTTTTGATAAAAATGGATTTTTTCAGAAAACAGTAGTGGGAGTATGGTAGAATTGAAAGTGATTCCAGAACCACAAACGATTACTGGAAATTTGATGAGAACCTAAAGATTCAATCAGGTTTGACATTCCATTGGCCACTCCGCAGATATGTAGGGTAACCTCAAGCACCCGAGAGGTACTCCAGTATCCTCAAGGACGGTGACATGGAGGTTCTTGTTCACCCAGACTTGACACTACTGTTGTTCCAGACGATGACACCCGGCAGGAGGATGAGTATAGGGTCGTTCTAAACTAGCTTTAGAAGTACACGTGTATATGACTCTGCCAGAGGGTTGTCGTAGTCAGTGGGAGCAGCAGAAGAATAGTGGGCAAGTAGCTTATGTCTATTTATAGACTAAAGCAGATATAGCGGAGATAAATCATCTATTTTTGATGTGAAAGTCATGGACTTTGACTTCATCAGAATAGGCGATGGATCTGTTAAGAAGGTAGTAGGGTGTGATGTCCTGGTATTTGGATGACATACACAGAGTAGGAAGTGAAATTCCTATACTACAATCGGTTATACTTTGGTTATCACACAGTGGTTTCTCCACATAAGATATGATATTATATCAGACATTATGGTTACTAAATCTATGGTTTTAGATCTAGATTTGGGTAGTTTCCTAATCTGGGTACTAAGACAGCATTCTAAAGATGTTTTAGAATGGACGACTCCTGACACGGTAGTATACCTGCAGATAATGGAGTCACCCTCTCTAAAGGTGTCTTACAGACTAAAGGGAGAGAGATGTGCATAATTAGGCAATTGAGGCAATCATGAGATGTCAAGTACCACACTAGATGTTGTTTTTGCACTAGATGAAATAAGTTGATATTAATCCGATCCTGGAGAAACATTCGGAAGCAGTTTTAGAACATAAGTGGATGTTCTAGGGATATGATAACGACAGCCTCTTTCGGGAGACGGTTATCATTTCAGACTTCCAAGATGACCTGGATGATAGAGTGACTGACAGAGTTATAGTTTTCCCTCTGACGAAGGGCAGTTGTTTGGATAGGAGGTCCAAGAGGATACTGAGGGAGGCATGGCGCAGGATACTGATTAAGTTCAGTTGACGATATAGTCTAAGAAGTTTGGATTTAGAGTTCATTTATGAACTAGGTCCCATCAGATATCTAGACATATTCTAAGACATGTATTGCTCATTTTGGGAGATGGTTTTCTCCGCGAACTTGAGATAAAGAGAGACATAGAAAGAAACATCAGGGCGGATCCACTCACTGAGGCTATTCCTCGAACGCAATAGTTTCACAAACGTGCTTTGTGAGACTGATCAGTAGAGGAGTTGGGTGTTTGGTATCACACGGGCTGTGAGTATGCGACATCGCAATAATTAGCCTTGAGTGCAAGTGGGAGATTGTTGGATATAGTGCCCTCAAAGTCAATTATTGGATCGCAGGAACGTGATTGCAATGATTGAGGGAGGACCTATGCCGGTAGGACAGTCTTACTCCAGATGATAGTATGCTATCTGGTTTATCTTTATCATCGTGTACATGCTTTAGGTGATATTACAGATTACGATTACACGTTAATAGAGCCCTTAGGATTCTTGCTTGACGGCCAGCAGTATGATGGCGATCATATACATGGGAGCTGGGGTCTATAAGCACATCCTTAAAAGGTCCCTAATCGAGGGAGTTTCGAGACAGGGCATCGATACTCCAGAGTAGACTAGTGTATATGGATCGGGACCTCGACGAGGGGCGGTGGCTGGTCTCACAAGTCTTTGGTGTCAGTTGGTTCACCTAAGACGTATACAGGTGCTCATTGGATTATGAGTACACCGGACAGGACTCGCCGGGAATATGCTAGTTGGTTTTATACCTAGCGTCAGATAGCAGTTCCCTGGTGACATGTGTACAGGTTAGTTCATCGACCTGAGATCGTCATTTGTCTCGTATGAGTTCCCATTGTGCTTTGATTACTACCCTACCACGGCTCAAAGGAGTCATGCAAACAGGTTTTAGTTGGGTACAGTCCCGAGCCACATGGAGGCAGTGAGCGGATCGGCAGGGGTTTCGTCTCTCCCGGTATTGGGGGTGAGATCGCGCTGTGTCTAGGAGAGCCATTACACGAAATTCTTGGCCAAGGAACGATATTTACTGGTAGGTATTCCAGTAGTATCTCAGGGTGTTCTGGGCTATACTCCGACACGACTTGTACCGCTTTTGGGGGTCTGACTTTTACGAACCCCCTAGGCACGACATGCGATACTCATAGACGAACGGACCGGACTGTACGGATATTGTCACTGACATGCTCAGTAGGGTGTCAGGATGAGTTCGCTCATCAACCTCCCTTTTGGTCAATACCTAGTAGCCCGTTACGTACGGCTAGTACCACTGACGTGCTAGTGGTTAAATTCACAGCCAGAGTATTGACGAGTTTTTAGAGTCCCCCATAGACAGTTTCTCAAGTTTCGGGCGAAACGTTGTAGAGGCCGTATGGTATTATGGCAGGGTTCGATCATATACGTGCAGTAGTGCACGGATCATGATCGGACGGATCATACTAGTGGGCTTTGGTTTAAGCCGGATCCTAGTATTAGATTTGTTGGATTAGTTTAGTCTCATTGCATTCGCATTCAGTTGGAATGCGGATGCAGGTATGTATATACAGGTGAGGGGTATCCTTGTGATCCGTCACGAGTTTACTTTAGATATTGTCGTATCTTTTTGTTGGACCAAACATTTGGATTAATGTTTGGATGGTAGAAATTGTGAGTGGAAGTGATGATTTAGTGCATTAAATGAGACATATGCTTCATTGGTGACTCATGGTCTCTTTTCTTGTGCTATGTCAATTTATTTGATTGATTGTTGTGTTGAAATGAGAGGTAGAGAGAGGGCAGCCATATGAGTGGGGCTTGCTCTTGGGATTTCTTCTTGCTCTCATTTTTCTCATTGCAACACAATAACAAAAGGAGAAAGGCTCTTCTTCTTCTTCTTCCTCTTGCTCACAAGTTCCACCATTGGCATCAACTTTAACCTCCATCCATACACTCTCATGTGTTGAGAATCAATGGATGTTTGTGACAAAGTTATCACACACATTCTCTACTTCACCTTGGACATGTCGGTTAGCAAACTTCATGTTCGAGTTGCTTCGGAAGAAGCGGGATCCCGTAAAAAGACTCATTGATGTGGTGCCCTTCCGACGAGGAGACCGGAGATCGGAGATGCCGCGAGGAGATTGGGATGGTGGCCAAAGACCGAAAGACACGGATCGATCGGTATAGCCACTCTCATTTCTTAGTAGTTAGTTAGTTTAGCGTTAATGGTTCGATCCGGGGTGAAAGACTACGATAGCGCCGGTTTCCTAAAAAGTTTTTGTTTCTGCATTTGGCCTCGGATTGACGGCCGGGGCGCTACCGCAGACTTACAGGGTCGGGCCATGGTCATAGCCAAAGACAGAGAGAGAAAAGAAACACTCTGCATGCACTCTATCCTAAATCAGAACGGTTATCACTTTATCTAATCAGGAAGCCTCCCACTGTATCCTCAAATTCTCCACCAAACCTGAAAGAAGAGTTAGTCGGGATCACCCGAGGAGTAAACTAACTCATCAGTGGGAATCGGGATCCAACTATCATCGCATGATAACATGATGGAATCCACTCACGTTATCACACTCCAGAAGGTATGCGCATGCCTGGAAAGTTTCTGTTTCTTTAGAAACTCCCAATGTGATTTTTTTACCCCATGCTCTTATAACCTTGACGAAGGCCAACATATCATAAGTCACATGTCAAGTTCTACCCGTCATTTTCCAGTTTAATTTGAACCCATCCGTACATACCCTTCACGAAGGCCAAAATAGTAGTACGACTATCCCAAACCAACGCATTTATCTATGCAGCAGAAAAGTATCAAATATCTACCATACACTATACCATGACGAAGGCCAACAAATATAACATGAATACTAAGTGCTACCCGTCTGAAATGACGGAGGGCTGCGAATGGTTTTTGGCGAAAAACCTTTAACGTAATGAACTTGATATCGTTGAAAGAACGAGATATCTTTTTATAAATATAGTGGCGAAAATCTTCGCTAAAGAGGTCACTCCCGGTGAAGGGATCTCGGCTCTTTCCCCGTAAAATGAGGTGCAGGATATTCCAAATGTTTGCAACAATAAAAGAAGAATGGCATCTACTAAAGTAAACTCGTGACGGATCATAACAGTACCCCTAACTTGTATATACATACCTGCATCCGCATTCCGACTGAATGCGAATGAAATGAGACTAAAGTAATCCAACAAATCTAATATTAGGATCCGGTTTAAACCAAAGCCCACTAGTATGATCTGTCCGATCATGATCCGTGCACTACTGCACGTATATGATCGAACCCTGCCATAATACCTATGGCTTCTATAACGTTTCGCCCGAAACTTGAGAAACTGTCTGTGGGGGACTCTAAAGACTCGTCAATACACTGGCTATGGATTTAACCACTAGCACGTCAGTGGTACTAGCCGTACGTAACGGGCTACCAGGTATTGACCAAAAGGGAGACCGATGAGCGAACTCATCCTGACACCCTACTGAGCCTGTCAGTGACAACATCCATACAGTCATGTCCGTTCGTTTATGAGCATCGCATGTCGGTAAAAGTCAGACCCCCAAAAGCGGTACAAGTCGTGTCGGAGTGTAGCCCAGAACACCCTGAGATACTACTGGAATAGCTACCAATAAAACTCATGCCTTGGCCAAGGACTTCATGTAATGGCTCTCCTAGACACAGCGCGATCTCACCCCCAATACCGGGAGAGACGAAACCCCTACCGATCCGCTCACTGCCTCCATGTGGCTCGGAATGTACCCAACTAAAACCTGTTTGCACGACTCCTTTGAGCCATGGTAGGGTAGTAATCAAAGCACAGTAGGAACTCACACGAGACAAATGACGATCTCAGGTCGATAAACTAACCTGTACACATGTCACCAGGGAACTGCTATCTGACGCTTGGTATAAAACCAACTAGCATGTTCCTGGAAAGTCCTGTCCGGTGTACTCATAACCCAATGAGCACCTGTATACGTCTTAGGTGAACCAACTGACACCAATGGCTTGTGAGACCAGCCACCGCCCCTCATCGGGGTCTCGATCCGTATACACTAGTCTACTCAGGAGTATCGATGCCTCCCTCGACTAGGGACCTTTTAAGGATGTGCTTATAGACCCCAGCTCCCACGTATATGATCTCCATCATACTGCTGACCGTCAAGCAAGAATCCAAAGGGCTCTATCAACGTGTAATAGTAATCTGTAATATCACCTAAGCCATGTACACGATGATAAAGATAAACCAGATAGCATACTATCATTTTGAGTAAGACCGTCCTTCCGGCATAGGTCCTCCCTCAATCATTGCAATCACATGCCTGTGATCCAATAATTGACTTTGAGGGCACTATATCCAACACAAATTCCATGTGTATAAGGGGACGGGCAATCCACGCCAAAAGGTTTCTCAATTCAGAGCTTTGTGCGGTAATACCGGGGGCGATGACAAACTGTTGCTTCGCCAGTTTGTTGGCAGTTTGTCGGAGACGGCATTTGAATGGTACTCTGAGCTCCTAAATGATTCTATCAAAACATTCATGGAGATGGAATTACTATTCACACAGTGATTCGCGAGCGCAAGTGACCGCACCCCAATCACGGCATTGATCAATGCCAAGGTGAAGCCAAGAGAGACTTGGGTTCAATACGCAATTCGGTGGCGAAACCTATGGTCAAAATGCGAACAACGCATAGAAGAAGCTCCTGTTGTGGGCATGTTTGTGGGAACCCTTGATCCTCAGGCAACTATATCTCAGTTTATGATATTATTCAAGCCGACTACCTTCCAGGCCTTGATTGACGAACTGGCCTAAATGGACCAGATGGGCCATAGGCCGTCCTCTTCAAAAACAGATCTCCAGATTGAAAAGGGCAAAGGAAAAGCGACCTTCATCGCCAACGCTCAACAATAACCGAGTGACCCGAAACCGGTTGCTAGCCAAAGCAACAAACCATGATCCCTCGAAGAAAAGTTGAGACGTCCCTATTCGTTTTCCCGGGATAAAAAGAGGAGGTTGTTCGAATTAGCGGTGCGTAACAGGCTTATCACTCTGTCGGATCTGAGACGCCCACTGAGCCGGGTGACGTCAACAGCCCCAACTACTACCCTTACCATAGAGTAATGGGCCACTCAATCAAAGATTGCTATGTCTTCAAAAACTGGGTTGAGGACCAATACCAACAAAGTAAGTTCGCGCTGTCCGAAATTTGGAAGTAAACCTGCCACAGCAGCACGTTCTTAAAAAGGTGGACACACCGGAAGCATCATGCTCATTTATAGAAGAAGCTCCGTGGGAAGTTGTCCTCTTGGCTAAAACTAAAAGAATGCTGAAGGATCTTTAAGCGTGTCCGGCCATCAAATGGAAAAGCCCGCTGGAGCCCGAGATTATTGACGGGATGCTGAAACTGCGCCCAACGCCGAAAGTTGGTAACGGTGGGCAAAACCTCCAGGCCAAGCCTTCGAAGTCTTCGAAAAAAAGAAGAGGACCAAGAAGTCCGTGCAGCTTGACGAAAATCGTACGGGTCTGCAAAAATACATCGACGTACTAGAGGAATACAACCAAAAGGCGCGGACCCCAGTCACACTTGAAGAGTTCCTCAAGTATATTCTTGAGAACGGAGACAGTGACAATGATGAGTGGAACGACTCGTCAGAAGAACCCGAGGATTACGGGGCGAGTTGCCACATGATCTCTCACTCGTCAGTAAATGGCAAAGAAGCTCCTAACGTAGAGAAACTGGAGGCAGAACCAGAGCCAAAATCTCTGGAACCTTCAGACGACCTGATTGACAGACTGCTGAATGAAGCCCTTCAGAAGAGCAAAGCTAACCTAGAGCGTGAAACGACCATATATGAAAAGGCCAAGCGTCGGCGTCGGCGTCAGAATGAAGAAGCTGCAGCGAGGAAGAGTCATAAAGTACTCCAACCAGAGCGAAGCACACCCGCGGCAAACAAAACCAGGTTTAAGACGGGGAAACGGTTCGCCAAAGCCCTGTCAATGGGAATGAAGCTTCCACCTTTCAAAGGAAATACTCCCGGGAGTATGTGCCTCGATGAAGCGAATGTACATCCAAACTACTTCTTATACCATCGGAGGGTCATGCACCCCACCGAAGAGTGCAATACCTTTAAGAAGCGGTAGCAGGGATACATTGCCCACCGAAAACACTTCAAGCGGATGAAGCACGAAGCTCATCGACAACGAAAAAGTGGGACATATGAGCACGGAAAAATGACTGGCAACTGTTATATGGTTGATACCATCCGAATAAAAGGGAAATCTTAAGTTTTTACCTTCGGGAGCGATTCTGACGAAGAAATAGCCCTCGACCGAATCCATCTCTGGAAAAGAAGAAGAGGCAAAGAACTGTGAGAACATTTAGCTGCGTAACCCTACGTTGCCTGAAAAGAACCTCGGGCCTACAAACAGGGGTCCGAACAAAAGAGACAAGGTTAAGGAAAAAGTCGAGGAAATTTCCCTCGATGATAGAGTCGTCGAAGAACTCACAACCAAAGACCCGCCTAAGAAAAATAAGGTGGATTACAATATCCTGGCACATCTGAGAAAGATACCTTCACAACTGAGCATATTGGATGCTCTCCTTCTGTCCAAAGAGGCACGAGATTCTCTGATCAAGGCACTGCAAGAGCCTGATCAGTTCTAAGCTTTCTTTGCGGAAGAAAATATGAAAGACGAGCTAGCAAAAGTTCACACAGCTGACATCATATTCGCCGATGAAGATCTCCTCCTCGAAACGTGCAAGCACAACCGACTTCTGTATGTCACTAGGTACTGCCACGACATCAAGATAGGGAAGATCCCGGTTAACAACGGGTCCTCCGTCAACCTTCTTAATGTGAGAGTGTTGAAGGAGATTTGCATGAACGTTCAACACCTGGCGCGGGACAAAATTACTATCTCCGGGTTCGACTCGCAGTCATCGTGGATGCTTGGATCCGTAATATTGACATTACGCTTCGGGATGCTCTTCACTGACATCAAGTTTCACGTCATCGACGCCAAGATTTGCTACAATGCTTTGCTCGGCTGGCCTTGGTTACACGAGTATAACATCATCCCTTCTGCACAACATCAGTGTATGAAGTACTTCAAAGACGGCCTCGAGTACATAGTTACAGGGGAGCTAAACCCTTTCTCCGTAAATGAAGTCCACAAGTATGAAGACGCTAAGTACTTCCGACCAGACTTCGAAGACACGGAAATATGTCGTAAATTGGAGAATAAACAGAAAGTCGTCGCCACCATCCAGATATTTAGGAGAGATACCGAGGAGGATGAAGAGATAGTCTTCTCGGGGCAACCCCAAGGCAGCAAGCCAGGATCATCTACTCCTATTTTGGTCTTTGGCAGCGACTCTGAAGATGAAGTCAACACAGTATTCTCTATTCGTCCATCAATGCAAACCTTCACTGGAGCTGATCAGAGTTTACAAATTATCATGGTTCCGCAGCGGCATTATAAAGAACTCGATGCGCTTGATACATACAGTGTGCTAGAGCTGCAGACATTCTACGTCCCTCCTAGGCAGAAACATGAAAATGCGATCCTCTTCTACCAGTCCACGGAGACTAAAGTGGAAAAGGAAGTCTGGCATGGTGCCGATTTTGCACTCGATAGGCTCTAACCAATCCATCAGCCCAGATATTACGCCGAGGGATTAAAAAGGCTATTAAGATGCCAAGGTATACCCTTCAAATAGACCGCTCAGCAAGCTTAGTTCTACAACAACATTTAGGACATTCCCGGGACTCAGCGAAAGATGCCCAACGGGAGGATGGAGACGACCGGGCTTGGATACGTTCAGTCCATGAAACGAGAGCGATTCGATGGCTGCCATGTTATAAATAACTCCGGTGGAGAAACGAATGCATTTCCTGATAGCGCTGATATGCATGGTGAAAGACCCTCCCGGCCAATAAACGGCTGGTTCATTAAGAAATACTATGTTTGACAAGTCATAACTTAGGTTAACGATAGATAACGACGCTCGTGTCCGCTCGCTATCTTCCTGAGTCAAGACTCTATAAGTAGTATCCGACAAAACTTCGCCTCGAAGCTATGGACTGAGATGTCCCTAAACTAACAATGGACTGTAATGTCCTTAAACCAAGTACGTCGCTTTAAACACAGCGACAATGGAACTCAAGTCCGCGAGTCCCAGTGGTGAGGACTGCAACTCAAATCCTACCGGCAAATAGATGGGTCATATGCGGTGAAACTATTCTCGAGAGTTTCATCGTGCAAAAAAAACGGTACGTCCACAAGAGAAATGGGCACGGATGAAAACCCGAAAGGGCTCCGTGAGTAAAAACAGCAGGACTGCTGGTGAGTTTGTGAAAACCCGCAAGGGCGCAGACTCGTAAAACAAATTCATGCACACTTGCAAGGCCCACTCGACCTTATAAGGAGAAAATACCTGCGTGAGGTCCTTACGACTCACAAGGGAGCAACACACTTAAGGATCCCCACGATTCCTAAGGAGAAAATACACCTACGAGATCTTCACGACTCGTACGGAGAATTCCCCCCTACGAGACCCTCACGGCTCATTAGATTCAAAAGCCTTAAGACAAAGGGACCTGAACCTGTTCTTAAGCTATCGTTGCCCTTCAAGGAGATCAAGATAGACTATCTACGGGCCACATTTGCAAAAGTGACACGCCAACCGCTGTACTATCTGCGTTGTGTTTTCACGTGCCAGAATCTGTTTACCACCAAAAACCGGGAAGACAAACGTCTTGCCTGAATTTGGAGGCAGATGTGAATTCTGTTTGCAGAGCACACCCCTCGAGAAAGTTTAACTCCTTAGCCCAATTAAGTTTCTCATTAAATGAGAATCCCTTTAGGATTCCCTCCTTAATGGGCGACTGCCCCATCAATGATGGAACGTCACCACTGTCTTTATTTTAGACTTTAAGAATCTTGATATTTAATTGCTAGTCTTTTGCTGAATTTTCTTTCCAGATACTATGGTTGTTTATCTGTATGATCTTGACGAGATTATCTCCTAAGAAGACATTCACGTCCAAGTTCGCTGCCAAGGCCAGAAGTTTACGAATGCCCGATGCGCTGAGGTGATGCGTCGCTTCGATGAATACAATGGCCGACTGCTCCCCCGTCATTCCGCTCTTTTGAAAATTATCATGGGAGCGATTTGGGAAGCACTTCCTGAATTTAACGAGGCCATGCCACTTGAGGCACTTGATGATGCCGAAGACAATGTGCACTCAATATATCTGATGGGCCTGATCTCGAAGATCCGGCAAGATGATCTTGTCGATATTTTGCATCAGGTCTTCCAACAGATGACGATAATCTCTGCCTACCAGAGGACGGACGATATCGGCAGGAATCCCGACGCTTGCATTCGTGAGAAAATGCATATGAAAATGGTCAGAGATCCAGAAGCATTTTACTCGGACTCGCTTCTGACTTCTTAAATCCATGTCCGAGATTCAGTGTCTTGCCATTGTAAACATTTTGATGATATTTTGCTTTTTGTTATCACCGATGTATAAATTTTTCCAAGTATGAATGGCAAAACTTTCCTTTCTTTTATACCACTGCCCAGAGGTGCCTCATGTGAAGTAGTAGTTACTCATATATATATATATATATATATATATATATATATATATATATAATGCTGGGGTCCCTGTGTTATACATGTGAAGCAAGTAAGGCGCTGCCTCGTTACTGAAGGAGTCTTTTCACCTTCTTTCTCTTCTTTTCCTGAGTCAAACTTCTCTTTCCCGATGCCTTCTTTCAACAGAGCTTGGAAATAGTCCATCATGCACAACCTTTTCTGTGCCTAAACTTAAATGTCTCCTTTCATAATCTGAAGAAATGCTTCTTTTCTCTCTTTTTTTATTCACTCCTGAATGAGAGTATCTTGTATTCATTTTGATTCTTTTATGAAATGTACCTTGTATTCACCAGAATTCATGAATAAAAGACATATTTTATTTCATATTGGCATGTACCTCTGGCGAATTTGTCCTGCAGATAGTCTATCTTGACCTCCTTATAGGGCAGCGATGGCTTAAGAAACAGGTTTGGATCTGCCGTCTAAGACTTTTCAACTTTATGAGCCATGAGGGTCTCATAAAGACTTTCTCCCTACGAGTCGAGAGGATCCCGTAGGTGTATTTTCTCCTTAGGATTTGTGAGGACTCCTAAGTGTGTTTTCTCTTGAGAGTCGTAAGGATCTCACAAGAGAATTTTCCCCTTTACAAGTCGAGAGGGCTCATAAGTGGTTTTTTCCCTCCTTGTCGATATTCGACTTTGGAGAGTGTGGCCCGTGGATAGTACACAATAGTCCATCTTGGACTTACTTGCAGGGCCCAGTGATTAGGAAATAGGTCCTTATCCCCATTGCTTAAGGCTTTTTCCCCACGAGTCGAGAAGTTCTCACAGGAACATTATTTCCCCACGAGTCAAGACGAATCGAGAAGTTCTCACAAGGATGCCCTAATGTCACAGTTATCTCCTGCTAATAGAAGTCCGTTAGGGTCTGTGGTATTAGGGTTTTTTACCCGTCGTATCGTCGCGTTGGCCGATGTATTCCTCGATATGCAATATTGCTGTTCGAGTAGCCCCGTGACTGTCGTGTCTCTGATCCCTTCGGGGGCTGGACAAGACGTATTCAAGTAATCTTCCGTGTGATATTACCGTCGAAAGAGCAAGCGTTTAGGGATATTCCATGCCGCTTTTTACTTGAGGTTAGGCTCAGTTTGGGAGCCCCGATGAGTCATGACCACTCCGTACTGGTGTGGGATGATCTCGGATAGTCTTTCAGGTCTCATTTGAGTTGCCGTCAAGACCCTGAAGTTAGCGATCTTCCTTTGCTTCGTTTGTTGACATTGTGTCTGCAATATTGCAACGACTGTCGAGGTTGTCTCTTGGTTGTCAGTAAACCGTCGAGGCTTGCAACTAGGGACTTTGCCATGGCTCCGTTGTTTTGACCCTGGGGTCGGCTGTTGACGTTGTGTCTGCATCTTGCTGGAGTAGAGAAGAAACGCCTTTGTGATCTCTAGGATGTAGATGTCACCGTCAAGACCCAGAAGCTAGGGATCTTCCTTTGCTTCACTTGTTGACATTGTGTCTGCAATATTGACGAATGTCGAGGTTGTCTCTAGGTTGTCAGTGAACCGTCGAGGCTTGGAACTAGGGACTTTGCCATGGCTCCATTGTTTTGACTCTGGGGTCGGTTGTTGACGTTGCGTCTGCATCCTGCTGGAGTGAGAAGGAACGCCGTGGTGATCTTTAGGCTGTCAATGAACCGTCGAGATTTGACTCTCCCTTTTAACAAAGCCCAGTGGGAAAATGTGGTTCCCTTTTTGTTTGTGCCCATGGATTATATACAGGGGTCATTGCGGACTCACCTGCAGGGCAAAAAAAATTTCATTATTTTTTATTTCTTCCTGCGATGCTCTATCATTTCAGCTTTTCATATCATGAAAGTCGCGATTGCCCAATCATTTCGGCTATTTTTCGCGGTGCCCGATCATTTCGACTGTTTTTTCTTTTTACTCACTGTTTTTTATTGCGAGTTGCCCAAACATTTCGGCTGTTTTTTTTATGCATATATTTTGCTCGCTGATTTTTATTGTGAGTTGCCCCATCATTTCGGCTATTTCATATGCATTTTGCTCGCTGATTTTTATTGCGAGTATGGAGCTCGAGATCTGATACTAATTTTAGCATCAGCATCGCTGCGACTGGAATTGCCAGGAGCGAATCATCATTTGCCGTGAAAGGACTTGGAATTTGATACCAATTTAGGCATCAGCATCGCTGCCACTGGAATGTTACCAGGAGAGAATCATCATTTGTCTTTGCTGATTTGAATAAAGGTGGCTTACCAAACAGGGTTAGGATCCTGCCGACTAAGGCTTTTGGCTTCATGAGTCGTAAGGATCTCACAAATGTGTTTTCTCCTTGCCGGTCGAGAGGACCTACAAGTGTTGTTCATCGAATGGGGAAATTTCGCACCATGGGTGGAACTGGGTGAAGGAACGTTTATATGCGCCCGTAGATTGTATATAAGGGTCAATATGGAACCGCTTGTAGGGCAGCTTTGGGAGTGTGATGGCTTAAGAACAGGTTCAGATCCCTGTAACTTAAGGCTTTTGAATCGTATGAGTCGTGAGGGTCACGTAGGGGGGATTCTCCTTAAGAATTGTGAGGATCTCGTAGGTATATTTTCTCCTTAGGAATCGTGGGGATACCTAAGTGTATTGCTCCTTTGTGAGTCGTGAGGACCTCACGCAGGTATTTTCTCCTTATAAGGTCGAGAGGGTCTTGCAAGTGTGCATGAATTTTTTTTACGGGTCTGCGCCCTTACGGGTTTTCATAAACGCGCCGGCAGTTCTGCTGTTTTTACTCACGGAGCCCTTTCAGGTTTTCATCCGTGCCCACTTCGCTTGTGGACGAGCCTTTTTTTTGTTTTTTTTTGCATGATGAAACTCTCGAGAATAGTTTCGCCGCATGTGACCCATCTGTTTGCCGGTGGGATTTGAGTTGCAGTCCTCACCGCTGGGACTCACGAACTTGAGTTCCACCGTCGCTGTGTTTAAAGCGACGTACTTAGTTTAAGGACATTACGGTCCATTGTTAGTTTAGGAACATCTCAGTCCATAGCTTCGAGGCGAAGTTTTGCCGGATACTACTTACAGAGTCTTAACTCAGGAAGATAACGAGCGGACACGAGCGTCGTTATCTATCATTAACCTAAGTTGTGACTTGTCAAGCGTTGTATTTCTTAAGGAACCGGCTGTTTATTGGTCGGGAGGGTCTTTCACCATGCATATCAGCACTATCTGGAAATGCATTCGCTTCTCCACCGGAGTTATTTATAACATGGCAGCCATGGAATCGCTCTCGTTTCTTGGACTGAACGTATCCAAGCCCGGTCGTCTCCATCCTCTCGTTGGACATCTTTCGCTGAGTCCCAGGAACATCTCAAATGTTGTTGTAGAACTGGGCTTGCCAAGCGGTCTGTTTGAAGGGTATATATTGGCATCTTAATAGCCTTTTCAATCCCTCGACATAATATCTAGGCAGACGGATTGGTTGGACCTTATCGAGTGCAAAATCGGTACCATGCCAGACTTCCTTTTCCATTTTAGTCTCCGTGGACTGGTAGAAGAGGATCGCCTTTTCATCTTTCTGCATAGGAGAGACGTAGAAGGTATGCGGCTCTTGCACGCTGTATGTATCAAGCGCATCGAGTTCTTTATAATGCCGCTGCGGAACCATGATAATTTGTAAACTCTGATTAGCTCCAGTGAAGGTTTGCATTGATAGACGAACAGAGAATACTGTGTTGACTTCATTTTCAGAGTCGCTGCTAAAGACCAAAATAGGAGTAGATGGTCCTGGCCTGCTGCCTTGGGGTTGCCCCGAGAAGACTATCTCTTCATCCTCCTCGGTATCTCTTCCAAAGATCAGGATGGTAGCGACGGCTTTCTGTTTATTCTCCAATTTACGACATCTTTCCGTGTCTTCGAAATCTGGTAGGAAGTACTTATGTAACATTTTCGAAAATTTAGAAATAAATAAAATTAATCAATTAAATAATAAAATGCCAATTTAAAAAGTTATTAAAACAAAATAGGACATTTTCATAAGTAGTATGTGAAACAAATTAAATTGAAATTTTAGTATGTAACATTAATCTATTACAAGGGTTTTAGTGATAAATTTAGTTTCATTTTAATAAAATGATGTTTATATAATAACATAGGTAGTTAAGGGTCTTTTTGTAAAATTTAGGAAAAATGTGCAAACTTGAAATTGTTGAGGGTGAAAGTGAAAAAGGGATTAGATAATAATTTAGATCAGAAATTATATCAAGATAAATCAATTTTGGAGTGATAATGCCTTACCACCACCTACTTGTATGTACCCTTCATTTCACAACACCTCTTCCTTGCATGAGAGTGGCACACCTTTGTTGGTGACACCTCCTCCTACACCTCACTCTTCCATTTACCATATATATTGTATTCAGATCATTTTAACATATTAAAATTCAGAAAATTTCATGTTTTAAAGAAAACTAAGAATAAGGAAAGAAGAATAAAAGAAAAGAGAGAAGAGAAGAAGAACTAGGCTAAGGAGTTCACCATCAAGCTAGGAACTAGGAGCTTGTATATCTTGGAGGGAGATCATCCAGTAATCCTTTGTAGGTAATATCTTTAAACACTGTACGAATTAGTTCTGTAACTGGTTCAATGTTGAAATCGAATATCGATAAAAATCGTATTTTTGGTATAACTTAGCTCTGTAGTAATCTGCTATTATTCAGAGTAAAATCAACTTAACCAAATAATACCTAAATATTGTATGTTGGACCTAGAACAAACCCTAGAAGTACGAACCAAGGGGCTCGAATTTTGGCCGGCGAGCTATAGGAGAATTTCGGCGTCGCCGGATTTTTGGTGGACTTTGGGGTTTTGGGTTTTTGGGTAGGTCTCTGTATCTGTAACAACCCTAAATTCCTATACAAAATTTTTTCAAATATTTTTTTTTCAAAAATCCACAAAGGGGTATTTTAGCCTGAGCACAAGATACAGGTAATTATTTTGTTTTTAATTACAAGCTACAAGAATTTAATAACTCCATTTTTAGTGTACAAGAAATTACTTTAAAATTTAAATGTATACTTGGAGTATTTACTCTTGCTGCTATCATTTTAAATAATTAAATAACACAATAATTACAAGAAGGAGCTTGTAATTCATTGGTAACACCTTGCACTGCTGAACCAAGCCATCAGAGTTCAAATCCCATACCCCACATTATTTTTAGATTATTTTTTCTTTTAAAATTCTTGGAAGCCCAACAGTCCACAGGCCATAACTCCCAAAAGATGAACTGAACCCTAAAAACCAAATATACCAAAGTCTACGTCAGAGAACCCCGCACCCGACGGTCGCCGGACTCGGCCGGGATCGGACGGCCGAGCTCCCAAACCCAAAAATGTGGATTTTTGCATTCCATAACCCCCTGTTCACTCCATTTTAATAAATCAGTTCCAGAATTTTAAATACACCCTAATTACTACAAATTTTAATGTTTTTCTTTAAATTTTTACAATTTTTTTAATAAAGAAAACCTTTCACCCACCCTACCTTAGCTACCCTATAAATAGACCCCCTACCCTCTACCCTCTCATCCCAAAACACTAGTTTTACTCTCTTGAAATTTCTACAAGAAGGGTGTGCTTTGAAACCGAGTTCACGGCGAAGCGCTGACGGATTTCCGGCGACGTTCTTTGAAACAACCCAACCGGCGACGAAACAATACCTCAGCCATTTCCCTAGTTCCTCTATACTCTTTAGTATAGATCAAAGCCTGTAAGTCCCGTTCTTCTCATCTTTCTACTTCTCAAAAATACGAACTTATGAAACCCGACAGAAATCGGAACAAACCGATTTCCGATTCGGTTTTTCTATAAAATCTCACTTGTCACCAATTCCATAATACCTAAATATATTCATGATGACTATTAATCACATAACAATTAATTTGGACAAAGTTTCTCACATGAAATGATAGCTTTTTTGTAATATCGTATTCTTTTCACATTAATACCATAATGTTTATTTTTCTTCTTCTAATCAATTCCATCATTCCTAAACATCTTCATCTTGACCACTAAACTTGTAAAAATCAATTTGAATGAGTTTTCACACATGAAATGATAACTTTTGCAAATACCGTATTCTTTCACTTAAATACCCTCATATTTAGTTTATCATATTTAACCCTTAACCTTACTATACAATTAAAGTAGAGCACAAGATAACAACCTACCTCTACCCACACATAAATACAAACCCTAAAATGATTTCATAAAAATTTAGAATACGATAAAACGAAATTTTCAGTAAAATACCATAATCTTCATAAAACCATTCTTAAAGGTCTAGATTTGTTACATTTTTAAATAAATACTTCTCACTAGGAAAATACGATAAGTTGTGGATATCGATCGTTTATCAAAACTGACTTTGTGGTGTCTAGGCTAGGCAAGTGAGCTTGGGTAACTTTAAAAGGCCCGCCTCACGATTCGTGAGCGGATCCCTCCCTCCTCACTTGTACTTACCTAGCCACAATTGGCGGTGAAGAGGCGATTTGAGGCTTCTAATGACTTGTCGTTTAAACCTTTAGAAATAGGCTAGTTGGCTTAGGGAACCCTAGAAACTAAAATACGGAAATTTACATCCTTTTACAAATAAATACCTTTTCTTTATAAAACCATTTTCTAAATAAATAGTATTTATTAAACCTTTGCAAAGCGCCACTACAACCCACCTTTGGGGAACTCGTTAGGGATGGTACGGTTTATCGTGCACCCTCGGGCTTAGTAGTGCGAGATTCAGACCTCCGTAAGGAGCATTCGGTCTCGAAAGGTTTAAAATACGACATTTAAGAAAAATGAGATTTTTGGAAAATAAAATATTTATATAAAATTATTCTTGTATAAACATATGTATATTTATCATTTAAACACCTATTTTATTATAAGATAAAGTTTCCACTTTTTCCTAAAATTACAAGATTAAAAGTTACATTAAAATACCATGAATTTCAAATAAATCAATATTATAAATTAATACTTTTATTAGGATGTATTCACTAGAATAACACAAGTAAAATTTACACTCATTATAACTATAAAGACGAATAACAAATACTTGAGGTGTATCTTGAAAACTATACAAAAGTACTTTTTACATAAAACCCCCTCATGTTTTATAAATTACAATAAGGACCCTAACAATTATAGAACTTCAAATTACTTTCTTTTAGTCTGACTCGGGTTTGAGTCTGACTATTTCTGACTTGAATATGATTCAAGTCAATTTATATTCTTTAATATTCCAACCCAATATGAACACATGATTCCCTGAATCCAGTTAACAACCTATTCAACTTGACTGAACCAAACCATGGATATACATCTATTATTCCGTTATTCCAATTACCTGATACAATCCGTTTACTGATATCATGGTTTTGGTCAGTCATCCAACTTACATAAAACAATACAACAATACTGTTAAAACACTACGGGGTTTAAGGGGTAGATTGGTACGGAAGGTGTTAAAGGTAGCACGAGGTGGTCAGATTAAGACACCAAACCTATATTCCGTTGCTGTTGTACCGTGGCTTAACGGTTCCTTGTACTTTCCGTTTGCCCTGGTCTCTAGCATATAGAGACCCCTCTCGTATACACTGGCATTCTTCTGTACCAAGCTACAAACAACAGCGTTAACACAATACTACAACAATATAACAATGTAATACAACTATAACAGCCACTCTCTCTCTCTCTTACTCTCTATCTACTCTCCTCTTATCTTTGGGACTTACCGAGCAATTTGTTCGCTGACGACATTCTGTTTCTCTCTTCTTTGAATGTCGTCAGGTGGTCTGGACCCGGCAGAAGTTGAGCCATCGCAAGAAGACTTGGAGCAGTTTACTGAAGACCCTGCACAGTAGTTCATTGTACACTTTTCTTTTCAGTACTTTTCATTTCCTGTTATGCCACTGTTTAGGCATCTTTTATTCCAGTTGTATTTCCTTTCATGCATTGTACAAAGAATGTTAATAAATAAAAGTTGTTGTTCTTTCATTTCTTATCTCTTGTGTATTTATTTTATATTGCTTAGATACGCTTAGCGTATGTACTTCTGAGTATATACGTAGCGGACCTCGTCGCGTCTCCTTCGCCGTACACTGGGAAGCGGGGCGTGACAGTATCATTGTTAGTATATTTTGGTATTGTTTAAAATAGTTAATTTAACTGTATATAAAATCTGGGAACTAATATCGAAAAATGCCATGCCCCGCTTCCCGGTATACGGCGAAGGGGACGGGACTGGTCTGCTACGTATTTACTCTGAAGTAAATACGCTAAGCATATCTAAGCAATATAAAAGTAAAATCACAAGAGACAAGATATAATATAACAGCAACTTTATTTATTAACATTCTTTTGTATAATGCATGGAAAAGTAAATACATGGATTAAAGCGATGCCTAAACAATGGCATAACAGAAATGAAAGTACTGAAATGGAAAAGTGTACAATGAATTAGAGCTCGGGGTCTTCACTGAACTGGTCCAAGTCTTCAGTAGTGGGCTCGATCTCTGACGGGTCCAAATCACCTGACGGCATTCCAAGAAGAAAGAAATAGGATGTTGTCAGCGAATAGATCGCTCGGTAAGTCCCAAACATAAGAGGAGAAATAGAATAGACAGAGAGTAAGAGAGGGAGAGAAGGAGAGAGAGAGTAGCTTTTACAGTTGTATTATATTATTTTAGTGTTAATACTGTTGTTATCATAAGTTCAAGGGTGAATGTCAACTAATTTCAAGAGTGTTTTCAAACCCAACTTGCCACAGTCCAGGGGTAGGGAACCACAGGCCCGAATCAAATGTTAGTAACGGGATTTCGACTGTCGTCGAAGTATTCCAAACTCAACAGGCCACAGTCCAGGAGCATGGAAACATGGGCCCTCATGATTGCTTGCTTGTGTTAGAAGACATGGATTCATGATTTAGGGGGACTCTTGAGATTATGTTGGATTCACGAATGAACTACCCCAATACCCCTTGTAGTTATTGTATTGATAGTATTGTATTGCATTGTAATGTCTTGTAAATTAAATTATATAATTGGATGACTTGCCGAAACCATGATATCAGTAAACAGATGTAACTGTAGAATTATGTAAATAACTGGAGAATCATGCAGATGGAATGTATATCCATGGTTCGGTTCGGTCAAGTTGTATAAATTGATAGATTGAATATATGGGATAATGGATTCATGGATTTGTGTTGAATTGTAATATTGTAGATTGTAGATTATAACTTTTTTTACTTGAATCATATTCAAGTCAGATTAAAGGTATATTGAAGTCCTGATTGTTTTGATGTTATCGGTAACCTTTCGTGTCTTTTTCAAAGACGATTACCATATTGATAACACCGTTGTTAAGTTGTCAACCTTAGTTAGGCAAGCACCCACTTCTCCGGCTCGCTGAGGCTCAAGAGATTGGTCCCGCTTAAACCTATGTTTACTAGGGTCCTTAGGGTAATTTATAGAACTTGAGGGGATTTTATGTAAAAATACTTTTATATACTTTTAAAAATACACCCCAAGTATTTATTAATCATCTTTAGAGTTGTAATGAATGTAGATTTTATATTGTGATATTTCTAGTGAAAATATCCTATTTCCATAATAAATGGTATTTATTTGTAATATTGATTATATGGAATTCATGGTATTTTAGTGTAAATTGATTCTTATGACATTTTTAGAAAAAGATAGAATATTTATAATAATTCAAATTAGATATTTTTGAGTTACATATACATATATTTATATGAAAATAAATTTTAATATATTTATTATATTCTAGAAATCTCGTTTTTCTTAATATGTCCTATTTAGATCTTTCGAGACCGAATGCTCCTTACGGAGGTCTGAATCTCGCACTACTAAGCCCGAGGATGTGCGATAATCCGCACCATCCCTAACGGGTTCCCCAAATGGGTTGTAGCGGCGCTTTGCAAAGATTTGTATAAATACTAATCATTAAGGAAAACGGTTTTATTAATTATGGTATTTAAATGAAAAAGGGTCGTTTTCCCGTATTCTATGTTCTAGGTCAACTAGACTACTCCTAACTGGTCCAAAACGACAAGTTGTGAGATACCTCAAATCGCCTCTTCAACGCCAATTGTGGCCAGGTAAGTACAAGTGAAGAAAGGAAGGATCCGCTCACGAATCACCGTGAGACGGGCCTTTTAAAGTTACCTTTCTCACTTGCCTAACCTAGACACCAACAAAGTCAGGTTTAGATGAACGACTGATACCCATAATCTTATCCTATTTTCATAATAAGTGGTATTTATTTATAAAGATGTATCAATACTAAATCCTTTAGAAATGGCTTTATTTAATAAAGGGTATTTAAATGAAAATGTTTGTTTTCCCGTATTCTGAATTTTCGAGGGTATCGTGTTAGGTTATATATGAGTGTGTGAGGAGGTAGGTCATTAGCTCGTGATCTACTTTAAAGGTATAGCAAGTTTAATGGAGTTAAATGTAGAATTGAAACAATATGGTATTTAAGTGATAAAATACGATAATTTGAACTAGCCATCATTTTATGTAATGAAACTTGATCAATTTGGTTGATTAGTTTTTAATAGTCAACATGAGATAGTTTAAGCATAATTGTATTAACGAGAAGTGAAGTTTTATGAAGAACCAAATCGTAAATCGGATTTGTTCCGATTCCGTCGGGTTTTGTAAATCCGTATTTTTAGATAGAAGAGATAGATAGAAAATGGGATTTACGGGTTTTAGGTCACACAAGAGAGTGAAATGGAAGTTGGGGAATCACCGATGTGTTGCATCATCGCCGGTAGTTCCTAAAACGATCGCCGGAAGTTCGCCGGAGCTTCGCCTTTCGCTCGTTTTCAAAGTACACACGATTCTTGGAATTTTGAGAGAGTGGGCTCAGAATTTTGGGGTGAGAGGGTAGAGGGTAGGGATGGTATTTATAGAGTTAGGCTAGGGTTAGGGTAGATGAAAGGTTTTAAATAAAAATGTAGAAAATATGTTAAAATGCATTAAAAATTAGAGTAAAAGGGTCTTTATGGCTTCTCTGGAACCGATCTAAATAAATAGAGTATACAGGGGGGTAGGGGAGACCAAGAGTCAACTTTTTGGTGTTGACGACTCGGCCGACCGGCCAAGTCCGGCTGGCGGCGCCGGCCCGAGTCGGCCGGTCCGCCGGCCGACTCGGCCGAGTCAGGCCGAGTTGGGGTCTCGGGAGGTGGGGGGTCACTATGGGTAGCCACTGGTACTTTCAGTTTTTAAAGTGTAGTAGGAAAATCTGGAGTTATCTTGTGTGGACTGTTGGGCTTGCATAAAATTTAAAACAAAATAAATATTAAAAATAATGTAGGGCATGGGATTTGAACTCTGGTGGCTTGGTTCAACAGTGCAAGGTATTACCAATGAGCCACAAGCTCCTTCTTGTAATTAAATTGCTAATTAATTACTTAAGTCTTGTGCTCAGGCAATAAATACCCCTTTATGGATTTTTGAAAAATATTTTGAAAAAATTTGTATAGGAAATTTGGGGTTGTTACAGAAAAGGAATCAAAGTTCTAAAATACGATACGGGTAAATCGTAACGCGTTCTGTTTTCTGTTATGAAATAGCGTTGGGTTAAATTCCAGTTAAAATGAGTGTTAGATCGCTTGCAATAGTCGTGCGTAGTGTAATTAGAACGTACAACTTGTGTTTTCATGATTTTGCCGTATCGGAGTTAGTCGTTTCTTATACAAGCAAAATTTTAATATTAGATTCAAATACGGGAACTTCGGAGGCCGCAAGGAAAGAAAAAGGATTGGCGATTTCTGAGTAGTTTATGACGTATTCCGGTGAGTAGACTAAACATCTACCTGGGGATCTTGTAAAGATGGCATAATACGCCCGTAGTTTTGTTTAAATAAAAATTAGACTTTTGTATGTTAATGTGATCATATGCATCCATATATATATAAATATACATCACCATGTTAGTAGTTGTTAGAACACTGCACAATAATCGACGAGTTATGCCGCACATGCACATATCTATATGTTACACTACACCTCGTTGATATTAACATGTCACTTTTACACTTAGTAATTATCCTGTTAAATATGATTCTATCATACCTTAAACATCATTAACAGTAGTACTTTGCATAAATGCCATCATGTTTCGTATTTAAATGTTCGAAGTTGATATAAGAGGAAATTGTATTATTAAGGATTTATGGTTTTGAGTTTTCCCATACTATTACATAAATTCAGCGATTCTTTAAATTGATATGAGATGTCCACCATGAGATACTGTTTTTATGATTTGATTTTATTCCGGGCTGAGTGGGGAAGCTATACGGTCGCGGATTTTTACGTTATCTAAATTGAGTGGGGGAGCTATACAGTCGAATTCATGGAGGACCGGTCGAGACCGAGGGGCAAGAAAGCCGCATTTGAGACGGGGAGCCTAGCGAGGATACTCGATACCGGAGATAGTAGTGAAAAACGGCGGATATCTAGATGATACCGACCGGTGTTATTGATTACAGGATCATTCGAGGAACGATACCTGAGGGAAACAGAAGATTTGTGTCGATGTTGGACACGGAAAGATGAACTTGATTTGGAAATAAGTGATGAGATTTTATTCTTGATTTATATGATTATTAGTATAAATTCATGCTTTCACATGCTATCATGCATCATACTCATCCTTATCTAAACTTAGTTATAGTTGTCATATTTACATTATCAGCCGTTATATGTTAGTCTTATTCACTAAGTTGGCAACTCACCCCCGTTGTGCCACAGTTCCTTGCAGGGGTAGAATGGACGGTTAGCAGCATTGCGGATCCATTTATCAGCTTTTATCGCATCTTTTGTTAGGTAGGTTATCTATGTAGTAAACTCCTCTTTTGGGTATTGTATATGAAATTTAGAATATCTCCATCAGATCCTGTATTATGACTTCGAACGAGAAGTGGCGTTATGTATATTATTTGACAGATGAGATCGTTTGGTTATATGGAATGATATTTCTTTTATTTATGTCCGAGATTCTTACTGATGTAGTATAAAGTTGTAAATTTATTTCTGCTGTTTGTATTGTTGATCCCAACTAGGGATGCAACCAAATTAAACACTTTATAACTGTTTTTGTCTATGAATTCAATAGGGAGTTACTGTTAAGATCTTAATTACTTAAAACTGTGATTTTTACTTAAAAACTACATTTTTCTAAAATTCCGCAAAAAAGGGTTTTTGATCTTGGTTTTGGCTTACTCTGGTTGTGTAGTTATCTTTAGATATTATACAATCTAAGTGCCGGTCACATCCAAACTTTGGGTCGCGACAACTTGGCGTTTTCATACTTGCGAACTTCATTTACGGAGAAAGGGTTTAGCTCTACTGTAACTGTGTACTCGAGACCGTCTTTGAAGTACTTCATATACTGATGTTATGTAGAAGGGATGATGTTGTACTCGTGTAACCAAGGCCGGCCGAGCAAAACATTGATGACATGAAACTTGATATCGGTGACGAGCATCCTGAAGTATAATGTCAATATTACGGATCCAAGCGTCCACGATGACTGCGAGTTAAACCCGGAGATAGTAATTTTGTCCCGCGCCAGGTGTTGAGTGTTCATGCAAATCTCCTTCAATACTCTCGCATTAAGAAGGTTGATAGAGGACCCGTTGTCAACCAGGATCTTCTCTATCTTGAGGTCGTGGCAGTACCCAGTGACATACAGAGGACGGTTGTGCTCGCACGTTCCGAGGAGGAGATCTTCATCGCCGAATGTGATGTCAACTGCATGAACTTCTGCCAGCTCGTCCTAATTCGAACAACCTCCTCGTTTTATCCTAGGGAAACGAATAGGGGCGTCTCAACTTTTCTTCGAGGGATCATGGTTTGTTGCTTTGGCAAGCAACCGGTTTTGGGTCACTCGGTTGTTGTTGAGCGTTGGCGATGAAGGTCGCTTTCCCTTTGCCCTTTTCATTCCGGAGATCCATTTTTTAAGAGGACGGCCTATAGCCCATCTGGTCCATTTGGGCCAGTTTGTCAATCAAGGCCTGAAAGGTAGTCGGCTTGAAGAACATCATAAACTAGGATATAGTTGCCTGAGGATCAAGGGTTCCCATGAACATGCTCACGGCAGGAGCTTCTTCTTTTCGTTGTTCGCATTTTGACCATAGGTTTCACCACCGAATTGCGTATTGAACCCAGGTCTCTCCTGGCTTCACCCTAGTATTGATCAATGCCGTTATTGGGGTGCACTCACTTGCGCTCGCGAATCGCTGTGTGAATAGTAATCCCATCTCCGTGAATGTTTTGATAGAATCATTTGGGAGGTCAGAGTAACATTCAAATGCTGTCTCCGACAAGCTGCCAATAAACTGGCGATACAACAGTTTGTTATCGCCCCCGGTATTACCGCACAAAGCTCTAAATTGAGCAACGTGTTGGTGTGGATTGCCCGTCCCCTTGTACACATGGAATTTAGGGATCGTATATCCTGGCGGGTACTTAATTTGATCGTACCAGCCTGGATAAGGTCGCCCAGTTCTGACAAATTGACCAGCCGTTTTGCTTGCCTGATGAGCTCGTATTTGTTGAGCTATGTAGGCGTCAAGGGTAGCTTTGGAGATCGTCTCTTCTCTGGTTGCTGATAGAGCAGGAGGAGGGTTTGATATCTCCCCTCTGTCGTCTTCAATGATTATTGGAGGGTCTTCAGTTAGAGGATCTGATTGGATCATTATCCCCACCATATCTTGGAACAGGAGCGTCATTTGTTTTATATTAGCCACTTGTTCTGCGGCCTCTTTATCTTTCTTTTCAAGCACTCTTCGTACGAACTCTGTATCGGTCTCCTAATCCTAGCGCTGCTCAGACGATACTTCCGGGATTTCTTTCTGCCCAGTGAGTGTGGTCATCCTTGTCAACATCTCCTAGAGCTTTTGATGTTGCTCCTGAGCTTTTGTCACCGATCGTGTGAGTGGTCGATGGCCCGTGGAAGTACGGCTTTCCTCTTTCCAGGAAACCATGTACACCGTGTGTACGATCATGCCCCCAGACTTGGGGTGTTTGGATCCATCACCCTTGGGATTTGCCACCGGTGGTGATAGATCCTCTGGCCTTCTCTTTTTGTGGGAGGTCGAAATTGAAGGGGCTGTTGCAGCAGGCGCACATGCAGACGATGCCTTTCGTGGTATGCCGGTGGGATGGTCCTCCTCTTGCCGACCCTTCGTTTTCTTCAATCGGCGAGAGTAGTCTTTGTCAATTACAGAGTCTTGGACTCTCCGCCAGACCCTGTAGATCTTAGAGGACAGCCATTGAGGAGGTTGTTCCGGTTTTGCCCGTGTTGTGTTTTCAACAGGCGAAGGAGACTTCTTTAGTACAACGGTTGGAGAGTTCTTACACACCCTCCTGAGCAGCTCGAAGCTGTTCCCAGTTGGAACAACAGCGTGAATTTCCACCGTTGGAGCTGATGGGAAAAGTCCATAGGGGGAACTGCCCCCGGCTTTCCTCACTCAGCGCCAGTTGCGACGTCGAGCACGTCGTGCATACGGGACCACCTCTGTTGTGGAAGCGACCTCATTATGCCCCTTGCTTTGATGAGAGGCTGCTGTCGGTGTCAGCCTGTCGAAAACTGACGTCCGCTGAGAGGGAACGGTTAATCTATCTAAAGCAAACTTTTTGGCAGGGGAATTATTTTTAACGACCTCGCCTGCAGCAGGGGTGGAATGGTCAGTCTTGCGAAAATCGATCCTCTACCATGAGAAGCCCCTTTGACGACTTCGTCTGTCAGAATAGGAATGGCTATCCGCTTCGGGATAACCCCTTCAAGTATTGCGAGACTCTTTGCGGGCCCACTGAAGGTGTGGCTCAGCCTGTTAAAGACTGAAGCGTTGGATTTGGACGACCCGTTGAGAAGGGCCGTGGTAGTTGCAAGCCGATCGAAGACCGACTTATTTAGAGCCTCTTGTGATGGTATTGAAGCATTGAAGCTCATTGGCGGGAGCATGATCGCAAAGAACAATCCAGTGGTGGCCTGAGTCACCTGCTCCATTAGCATTGCAAAGATGGAGGCCGCTTGAGGCTCGTAAGTCACTCCTCCGGTGGGGACAGAGTGGGAGTTGCTGTTGCAGTTAGCACAGCTGGAGGCCATTGATATCTCCTTTTCTGCATGGAGCAAGACATCAAATCTTAGTACCTCGAATCCAGGGGCAACATAATAAACCGTGATTCGTTCGCGAACACGACACATGAAGTGTAGAGTGGAAAGAGGAAAAGATCCCACCGGGCGTGCCCGAATCTGTTTACCGCCGAAAATGGGAGACGGAACCGCGTAGGTCGTCTTGCTTGAATTTGGGGGCAGATGCTATTTGTTTTTATCCATCCACCTCTCCGAAGATGCCAAGTTGATTTATGGCATCGTATATCGGAGATTTGGACAGATGCGGCCGTTGTAGTAGACTTTGCCAGATTTCCCCTCATTTCTGAGGGGTTTTTGATTGTGGGGACGCTCTTCCCTGCAGGCGCAAGCCCCTGCAGTTAATTATATTACCACGTAGCGATAACCACTTTCTCCTGTTCCAGATGTTCACTTCGTGTCGTGTGTGTTTGTTTTATTTTTGGTTCCCCGTGGATTGTATACGGAGACTAATTTATGTTGTCGCCCGGAGGGCGTGGATTAATCCAAATCCGTATATTCTTAGATTTAGGTTTGGTTTGATTTAAAGATTGTTAACCTTGTTTGAGATTAAAATCAACTTAAATATTTGTTAAGGATACGTTAGTCCGATCTTGGACTAAGATCTACTTAATTGGGGTTTGAGATCATTTTTGATCCAAAAAAGAGCATTTGGGCTATATCGTTCTAGTTTAGGAACGATACGGTCCGTAGATCACTTTTTTTAGGGTGAGGGTTTAGTTTAAGAACATTACGGTCCATAGCTAGTTTAAGGACACTGCGGTCCATTGTTAGTTTAGGGACATCTTGGTCCATTGGGATGTGTTCATGGGTTTGGGAGTGCACCAAAGACCTATTGGTTTTCGGGGCCCTCTGTTCATACCATAATTTTGCATTCTTATATTTCCCATTCTTGTTCATTTTACAAATAAACGGGTGCTTTTGATCCATGTCTGCTACATAGTTGCAGGTTACAGGTTCTCGGAACGAAAATAGTAGAAAGATGAAAAGACGTTACAAAAGTGAGACTACGACCGATAAATGGTGGAATCTTGATCGTGCCTTCATTTTGAGAGACAATGAAGATCAATGAATAAGTTCACAAAGCACAAAGGCAGCACAAGGTTCAAGACTTCGACACGAAGCAACGGTAAAAGTCCACGACATTATGCACTGTGGAGATCTGGAAGAGAACTAGAAGATATTTTGAAGAACCAACTAAGAAAAAAGAAGAAAATAGCAATAGACAGAAGACCAGAAAATTGGAGACAACAAGCCTCCTTTTTGGCCGCGGAACCGCGGCCAAACATGGCACTTGGCCGCGGTTCCGTGGCCGTGCTAAGCCCGTATTGATGGAAAAAATTGTGGCGGCTGGCGGTGCGTTGACTAGGGTTTTCTTAGGAGGTAAAATTGTAAATGCAGACGTGAATCGATTGTAACCCTAGGGTTTCTATGATTTATAAATAGAAGCCCTAAACCTCTCTTTGGGGTATGCCTCTTTTCATTGATAAAAATTCAGAAATCTTTTGTAAAGTTTAGAGAGCATCAATAAAGTAAGTAGGTTCTTTTATTTTGCCCTAATTCTTAATTTTTCTTTATGCCCTAGTTTAAATTTAGTCTCTGCCCTAGTTTAAATTAGATTAGAACTTTTTCTTAATCTGCAGTAGTTAGATAATTAATCTCTTAAATCGAAAAATCAAATAAATATCATGTCTTTCATAGATCCCCTAATGAATGAGTAGTTCCTCGCTTGTTAGGGTTAGGAATAGGGAAGGTTTGAGAGGTGCAAATCTCTCACCCCTTTCTTGCCCATCACATATTAATTATTAGGACTCCATGCATATATACACATACCGCTCCCTACGGCACCCTACCTACGAGCTAACGGTGATACCGTAGTATAAAAGACCGGATGTGCATGTTTTCTATGGAGGTTAGGGTAAGGATTAAGAAAGGACGGACAAAGACCTAGAGGAAGAAATATCGTTTCTTCCCCATCGTCCCAATCCCCTTTATTAATAATTACCATAACTCCTAAAGAGATCTAAATTAGGGCATTGAAAGCGGTGGGAAAACTTAATTTTCCAAACTTAATCTAAACCTAACCCTACCAAGATTTCTAATCCTAGTCTAAGTCAACTTAGTTTTTAGTGATAAAGATCCAAACACCATTTGGAATTAACTCATTAGAACAATTAGGAAATACATAACATCCCTGTGGACCGACCCGGATTCACCGGCTAGCTACCAAATGACGCCGTTCTTGATTGCGGTAAAAATATTTTTGATCACCAAAAAGCAAAAATCAAATGGCGCCGTTGCCGGGGATGGCGTAGTATTTTCTTTTTGCAAATTCGGGTTAATATAAATCATAAAAATCATAAAAACTGAAAAATATAAAATATAAAAATTTTATCATCTTTTTATTGTTTGAAGGGTATTTCGTGTGAATTTTTGCAGGATTAACGAACGAGTTCGGATCTGGAAAAATTCAGAGATCAAAACAGAAAACCCTAGATCTGAACAACAGAGAAAAGTCAAACCAGAGGAGCAGAAGAAATTTGGGGACCCGAACCTAACTTTGGACCGCGGAACCGTCGCCGCAACCTGCTTTCTGCCATGGAAGCGCCGCTGCCTGGTGACGTCAGCTGTCCAGTTTCCTTCTGTCAGCTTCCCTTCTTCTTCTCTGCAAACCCCAATATCTCCTCTGTAAAATTTGCCTGCAGGATTCTTTGCGCTAAAAATATCTCCCCTTCCAATAATTGATCTTGTGCAGAATTCTTTGCTCCGCGATAAAAATTAAAAAAAATTGTTTGCAAGCGGTTGTTTATTGGTTTGCATATTTAATCGGACTTTAAGGGGCTTGAAACCAATCCAGATTAGGTGGGGATTTCATCACCCTTTCCAGGACCCCAGAAATCACATAAGGCATATTGCATTGACCATCATTTAATTAAAAAAGATTAGACTCAGCCCTAAGGACTTCGCGCTCAATAGGACAGAGCAATAGTTGAAGGCATCGACCGTTGATCCTAACCTGACTTTGTGGTGTCTAGGCAAGTGTGTCTAAGGCAAGTGGTTACTTAATTAGGCCCACTACTTACGTGGTGGAGAACCTCCCACTTACCTGGCACTTATCTGGCCACAATTGGCAGTGAAGAGGCGGTTTGAGGTCCTACTTCTTGCCCTTTGGAACAGTTAGGAGCTGTCTAGCTGACCTAGGTGACCCTAGATCTAAGCCTGATTATGCATTTGTGGTTGATTGAACGTGTGTCTAAACCTTTTATCGAAAATCTTTTTTTGCAAAAAGCACCACATAAAAAAAAGGAAAAATTTTTACAAAAACTTGCAACTTGTCGCTAAGAAATCTGTGCACCCCACTTACACCCACTTTCTTCTCATTGACGTTTTCTTGCTCCCACATTCTGTTTTTTACCTTTTGACTACACTACCTCTTTAGTGTATGTCCGGTTGGACTAGGGACACTAGTGCCCGATTAGTTCGTGTCTCGTTGGTACCGACCGACGAAGCTTTCGACTCCGAAGTCGAAATTCCTTCCACTTCCTTACCTTCACCTTCACATTTTCTCTTCGAAGGGATGTCGGGATATAATCCTAACAACACCTTACCCACGGGACTGATTCCACCTCCGTTAGGTGCGAATAACCCGCAACACCCGCCTGTTGAAGAGCCCCAACGAATCACGCTCCAGGATCTTCTCTATCCGATCCGCACCGCCTTACCTACCTGTCTTTCACTCCACCGGCAAATGGGGACAATTTTGAGATCAAACCCCACTTCATCAACATGTTTCCAAAATTTCACGGACTAGAATCCGAAGATGCCTATATCTTCATAAACAAATTCTAAAACGTTTGCGCAATGATGAAAACAACCCAATTATCAGATGATGCTATAAGGCTAAGGGTCATTCCTTTCACCTTATGTGACTTAGCCGAGAAGTGGTTATACAGCACAGCATCACATTCAATTAAAAATTGGGAAGAGTTTGTTAAAACTTTTCTTAAAAAGTTTTATCCACATCACAAGACTGCGAGAATTCGCAATGAGATTATACAATTTTCCCATCTTCCTTCCGAACCATTTTGGAAGTGTTTTGAAAGATTCAAAGACATACTTGTTCAATGCCCCCACCATGATATCGAAAATTGGCAATTTTGCCAAACTTTATACGAGGGATTGAACCCAGCAATGAAGCAGTTGCTAGAAACCATTTGTTAAGGTCACTTTCTAACCAAATCTAGTGAGGAAGCGTGGCAGTTTCTTGACGATCTTGCTGAACAACCACTTCAGTGGGAAAGCACCAAGACCACCTCATCTTCTTCTATTGGTCAGTCTAGGGCAGGCATACATCAACTAGATATGTCGATAGCTATGAAGGCCGAAATGGCCGCACTTACGAAAAATTTAGAAGCCATTAAGACCAAAATCTCATCGCCTTCTCCTGCCCCTGCTTTGCCCCACGAACTGTTTGCGCTTGTTGTTCGGATCCATCATATCTTACCGAAGAGTGTCCTTACAATCCACCTGTTCAAGGACAAGATCAAGTCAATGCCGCCTTTCAGCAACGACAAAGAAATGATCCATACACTTCGACTTATAATCCGGGTTGGAGGAGTCACCCAAATTTTGCTTGGAATCAAAATCAGCAATTCCAAGGAAAGAACAACTTTCAAAGGCCTCCTCCTCCACAACAACAAGCACCTCCACAAATTCAATACCAGCAACCATTCCACCCACAACCTTACCAAAACCATATGAACAATTTTGTGCCCAACAACTCTTACTCTCAAAACAATTTTGTTCAACCAAATAATGATAAGGTTACCTCGCTAGAAAGAAGTCTAGATGCGTTCCTAGAGCAATCTACACAATCCGCAGCAAGGTTGGAGACTTCCATTCAATCTTTGGTGCAAAACAGTGCCTCATACGATCAAAGCATCAAATCTGTTGAGGCACAAATTGCACAACTCAATACTGCGTTGAGCGAGCGAGAAAAGGGAAACCTTCTATCTCAACCACTGCCAAATCCCGGTCACGCACATGTTGCATATGAACAGCAAAATCATAACGTAAATGCTGTGACTACGTTGAGATCCGGAAAAGTGTTGCACAATAACGTGGGTATTAATAATGACACCCCTGCCGGCGGTTCTTCTTCATCTACTTCTTCTTCATCCTCTTCTTCTCCGTTAGAGCCTATTCGTTATTCTTCACAAGGCTCTAGTTATTCTACTTCGAACGGACCCACTTCTGACATCACGAACACATCCACATGGGGATCCGTTCCAACTCCACAATCTGATCTATAAAAATTGGACTCAACAAATTTTCAAAATGTTCCTTTTCCAAACAGGTTGAGATCCAATAAACCAACTCCAAAAATGGAGAAGATTGTAGAGTTGTTCAAACAAGTTAGCATAAATATACCTCTCTTGGAAGCAATCCAACAAGTTTCTTCTTACGCGAAAATCTTAAAAGACTTATGCACCAAGAAGAGGAAGTCACAAGTACCAAAGAAAGTTTTCGTGGCTAGTGCTGTTAGTGATGCTCTTGTCCAATCTTTACCCCAAAAGCACAAGGACCCCGGCTGTCCTACTATTTCGATAACAATTGGGGACAAGAACATCAATAGAGCACTATTAGATCTTGGTGCTAGGGTCAATTTGCTACCATATTCAGTGTACGAGTAATTAGGCGTTGGAAAGCTTAAACCCACTCATTGTACTCTCCAAATGGCCGACCGATCCATCACCCATCCTAGGGGTGAGTTGGAGGATGTGTTAATTAGAGTAGGGGATTTCATTTTCCCCGTTGACTTCATCATGATGGATACACAACCTGTAGCTAACCCCCGGAGTCAAATTCCGGTGATACTTGGTCGACCATTCCTTGCTACTTCCAATGCAGTGACCAATTTTCGTAATGGTTCCATGAACCTATCTTTTGGAAATATGACAATTGAACTCAACATTTTTAAGTTGGGAAATCAGCCTTCCGAGCCTAATACTAGTATACTTGATGTTTGCTTGATCCATGAGATCACGGAGGAGGACTGTGAGCTCGAAAATTTTATTTTCAATCACAGCAGTGTTGACGCCTCTAGTGCGTTCCTCCTAGAATCCGACACAGCTTTCACACCGGACAACGATTATGAGTGTTTCACCTTTTTGGACGATTTTGAAGACTCACCACCCGAGTTTGAGTCTTTTGATTTTTCGGATGAGTCAGTTGAACCATCCGACTCGGTTGCGTACACTCGATTTGAACTGTTGATGGAATCCTTCGAGTTTGAAACAGTTTCACCTATGTTACCTTCAATTGTTTCACCTCCTAAACTCGAACTAAAGCTTTTGCCGTCGCACCTTAAATATGCTTACCTAAATGAGAATGAGACCCTTCCCGTTATCATATCGGCCTCTCTAGCCCTTGAGCAAGAGAAGGCCCTTTTAATGGACTTACAAAATAACCGGCAAGTTTTTGGCTGGTCTATAGCGGACATCAAGGGGATTAGTCCCCTCATAGTTGAACATCATATACACTTGATGGATAATTCCAAGCCAGTGAGGAATCCACAAAGACGCCTCAACCCCATAATGAAAGAGGCTGTCAAGAAGGAGATTGTTAAATGTCTTGATAGTGGTATCATTTACCCTATCTCGGATAGTCAGTGGGTTAGCCCCATTTATGTTGTCCCAAAGAAATCGGGCATTACGGTCATAACCAATGAGGCAAATGAGTTAATACCTACTCGCACCCAAACTGGATGGCGAGTTTGTATCGACTATAGAAAACTCAATGCCGCGACAAGGAAAGACCACTTTCCTTTACCTCTCATTGACCAAATGCTAGAACGATTGGCTGGGCACGAGTTTTACTGCTTTTTAGATGGCTAGTCCGGCTATAACCAAGTCCCTATCGCCGAAAAGGATCAAGACAAGACCACATTTACTTGTCCTTTCGGTACTTTTGCTTACCGTCGCATGCCCTTGGGTTATGCAATGCACCCGCTACATTCCAGCGGTGTATGATGGGGATCTTTTCACACATGGTTGAAATGTTTTTGGAGATTTTTATGGATGATTTCTCGATTTTTGGTGACTCCTTCGACGAGTGTTTGCTACACCTTGACGCAGTTCTTACCCGCTGTAGGGATAAGAACCTCACTTTAAATTGGGAGAAGTGCCACTTTATGGTACGATAAGGTATTGTCTTAGGACATGTCATCTCGCAAAACGGCATAGAGGTTGATAAAGCCAAAATTGAGGTCATTTCTAATCTCCCTCCTCCTAAATGCGTCAAAGACATCCGAGCTTTCCTTGGCCATGCTGGTTTCTATAGATGGTTCATTAAAGATTTTAGCAAGATTGCTAAACCCTTGAATCTCTTATTGGCCAAGTACACAACATTTGATTTTGACTCAACTTGCATGGAATCGTTCGAGTCATTGAAACACTCTCTCATTTCTTCGCCCATTCTTTCATCTCCAGACTGGACGCATCCATTCAAAATTATGTGCGATGCATCAGATTTCGCCATTGGTGTTGTCCTTGGACAGCACATTAATAAGATGTCGCACGTAATTTATTACGCTAGCCGAACATTAAATGAGGCCCAACTAAACTACACAACAACAGAAAAGGAATTTTTAGCCGTTGTGTTTGCACTTGAAAAATTCCGGCCTTATTTAATCGGCTCTCCAGTAATTGTGTACACGGACCATTCAGCTCTTCGCCACCTTTTTGTGAAGAAGGATGCTAAATCGAGGTTAATACGTTGGATCCTCTTCCTACAAGAGTTTGACCTTGTCATAAGGGACAAAAGAGGATGTGAAAATGTAGTGGCCGATCACCTTTCACGACTTCCTTCTTCGCCTACGCTTGAAATTCCAATTAAAGATATTTTTCCCGATGAGCAACTCTTAACCGTGTCTTGCGATCCTTGGTTCGCTGATATAGTAAACTATTTGGCCACCGGCTTGATACCTAAAGATTGATCGAAACAGGATAAATTCCGATTCTTGTCCCAAGTAAAGCATTTTTACTGGGATGAACTGTATCTTTTTAAATACTGTTCTGACCAAATCATTCGTCGGTGTGTACCTGAAAATGAGTTTAAGAGTGTGCTATTTTTTTCCACGATCAAGCGTGTGGCGAGCATTTTGGCCTTAAGAAGACAGCAGAGAAAATCTTGCAGTGTGGTTTCTATTGGCCACGACTCTTTAAAGATGCATATGAATACTGCAAGACATGCTCTCGATGCCAACACTTGGGCCGGATATCGCGGAGAAACGAAATGCCGCTCCAACCAATTTTATTTGTGGATATTTTAGATGTTTGGGGTATAGACTTCATGGGACCATTTCCCAATTCTTTTGGGAATGTGTACAATCTTTTGGCTGTTGACTATGTGTCAAAATGGGTCGAGGCTATGCCTAGTCGAACGAATGATAACAAGGTTTTCGTTCGATTTCTTAAAGAACATATCTTTTCTCGGTTTGGGCACCCTCGAGAAATTATAAGTGATAATGGATCTCACTTCTGCAATAGGACTTTTGAGTTCTTAATGCGCAAATATTCCATTACTCACAAACTGTCAACACCATACCATCCCCAAACATGTGGGCAAGCCGAGGTGTCGAATCGGCAAATTAAGCAAATCTTAGAGAAAACGGTTTCTAAAAATCGTAAAGATTGGTCCCACAAACTGCTTGATGCACTATGGGCATTCCGTACTGCATACAAAACCGATCTTGGCATGTCTCCATACTGGCTTGTTTATAGGAAGGCTTGCCACCTCCCACTTGAGATTGAGCACAAGGCATTTTGGGCGATCAAGGAGTTGAATTTATCAATGGGAGATGCGGGCAGCAATCGAAAGCTGCAATTAAACGAACTAGAAGAGCTGCGGGATGAGGTTTATGATAATGCTGTCATTGTTAAAAACTGAACTAAGGTGTTCTATGACAAACACCTTATGCGTAAAACGTTTAAAGCTGGTCAACAGGTTTTACTCTATGACACTCGGTTACACTTTCACCCCGGCAAGCTCAGATCGAGGTGGAAATGGTCGTTTTTAGTATGCACTGTATATCCGCACGGTGCGGGAGATCTTGAAAATCCGGAGGACGGTACTTTATTTAAAGTAAACGGACATCGATTGAAACCGTTCCTCACTGCGGACCCGTCGGAGGAGCTCCTGATTTTGCAGGAGCCGGTTTACACTGATTGATCTTCCTCCATTTGACCCCCAAATTTTTGATCTTCCTGCCAAAACTTTATTTCAAATAAGTTTGGGGATTTGTATCATTTGTAAATATATAAAAGTACAAAATAACATAAAAAAATAAAAAATTTTGAAAATAAAAAAAAAATTGGGCATTTTTGTAAAATTGCACGGAGGGAGCACGACCGTCGATTAACGGAGGTTGAGCGGGGTATTCAAACCATGCTGGCCAGGGAGGAGCGTTCACGTTCACGCTCGAGAGCGCGGCGTGGGGCCGAGCAGTGAGAGCACTGCTTTGGTTAAGTTTGGGGGAGATGGTGGTTGTATATAGTTATCTTTTGCATTGCATATTTTTAATTTTTTGTTTATATTTTTCTTTTTCTTTTGCATATTTAAATTCTGCATTGCATTCTTATATAAAAATCATAAAAATTGAAAAAATTGAAAAATAATAAAAATTAGAAAAAGAAAAATCAAATAAAAACTGAAAAATTTGAAAAATTATAAAAATTAAAACATTCAATTTTGGTCTTAATCGACTTGAGTTTGACAAATAGGTTAACTAATTAGGAACAACTAGATCTTAGACTTAATAAATTAAAAATCCTAAAAATAACCTTTCTTAAAATTTAACGGTAGAAAGTATATGTCTTTGTAGTTTATTTAGAAATAGGCAAATTTCGAGTTCACTTCTTGGGCTAAGTTAAAATAAGGCAAAAGTATTGATATTTTTATTAAAATATGAGTTTGAAAAATAATTCCTAAGTTTAAGTCTAAACTCTGAAAATATATACCCTACAACTTGCACAAACACGAATCTTGAAACTTGGAATAGTAGGAGAGACCTTGAAATGCTCTTGTCTAAAGTCCTTAGTACGAAAAAAAATACAAGTATGAATAAAGAGATAAAAAAATGAACACTGATTTTGTAATTACTTAAGGCTGCAAAAATAGAAAAAATATTTAGCGAGGGTGCTTCATCACCTAGTGTCTTAGACCAACTGATTTGGAAGTCACTGCTAAAGCCTTAGGAGTTACAAGACTAGGAATCACGTTTTAATGTGCAAACACATTTTGTAATCGGTTGTTGGTATCTCAAGAAGTATTAACGGTCGCATGAAAGATGTGTGAGCAAATTTCATCTAAAAATTCACCAATTAAGAAGTGCTTTGGACGACGGACAAGAGTATGATATCTTGATTTGAATTTCCAAGTGTAGGGGTGATAGATACACACACGTAGGGGTATGTGATTTGGGTTTTGATAAGAGATAGGGATGAAGAATATGGCTTATATCTTTAATAGAGATGATAAAAATTCCTAAGTTGAGATAGAACCCTAGAAGGAAAACTTAAAAGATGCTAAAAACTAAGTAAATTCACAAGAATATATAATCTTAAGTTAAATAATAAGGAAGCGTGAAAAATACGGGTGGATAATTTTTAAGTCGAAGATAATAGAGTTCTTGTTAGAAGACCTAATTGGAGAATAAAAGTCGATAAGCCAAATTAATAGGATTTTGTGGGTAGTATCCGCTGAAAACCCTCAGGAGACAACACTCCTCCTACTAGGGACACCTAGAGGTTTAACGGCTTGTTGCACGAGCTCAGTGCAATCGCGTTTCCCTGCGAAAGTGAGGTTATGTCTTTTTCAAGAATAAAACTAGGTTTGCTCGAGGACGGGCAAAAGATAAGTTTGGGGGTATTTGTTCATACCATAATTTTGCATTCTTATATTTCCCATTCTTGTTCATTTTACAAATAAACGGGTGCTTTTGATCCATGTCTGCTATATAGTTGCAGGTTACAGGTTCTCGGAACGAAAACAGTAAAAAGATGAAAAGACGATACAAAACTGAGACTACGACCGATAAATGGTGGAATCTTGATCGTGCCTACATTTTGAGTGACAATGAAGATCAATGAACAAGTTCACAAAGCACAAAGGCAGCACAAGGTTTAAGACTTCGACACGAAGCAACGGTAAAAGTCCACGACATTATGCACTGTGGAGATCTGGAAGAGAACTAGAAGACATTCTGAAGAACCAACTATGAAAAATAGAAGAAAATAGCAACAGACAGAAGACCAGAAAATTGGAGACAACAAGCCTCCTTTTTGGCCGCGGAACCATGGCCAAACATGGCACTTGGCCGCGGTTCCGCGGCCGTGCTAAGCCCGTATTGATAGAAAAAATTGTGGCGGCTGGCGGTGCGTTGACTAGGGTTTTCTTAGGGGGTAAAATTGTAAATGCAGACGTGAATCGATTGTAACCCTAGGGTTTCTATGATTTATAAATAGAAGCCCTAAACCTCTCTTTGGGGTATGCCTCTTTTCATTGATAAAAATTCAGAAATCTTTTGTAAAGTTTAGAGAGCATCAATAAAGTAAGAAGGTTCTTTTATTTTGCTCTAGTTCTTAATTTTTCTTTCTGCCCTAATTTAAATTTATTCTCTGCCCTGGTTTAAATTAGATTTGAACTTTTTCTTAATCTGCAGTAGTTAGATAATTAATCTCTTAAATCGAAAACTCAAATAAAAATCATGTCTTTCATAGATCCCCTAATGAGTGAGTAGTTCCTCGCTTGTTAGGGTTAGGAATAGGGAAGGCTTGAGAGGTGCAAATCTCTCACCCCTTTCTTGCCCATCACATATTAATTATTAGGACTCCATGTATACATACACATACCGCTCCTTACGGCACCCTACCTACAAGGTAACGGTGATACCGTAGTATAAAAGACCGGATGTGCATGTTTTCCATGGAGATTAGGGTAAGGATTAAGAAATGACGGACAAGGACCTAGAGGAAGAAACATCGTTTCTTCCCGATCGTCCCAATCCCCTTTATTAATAATTACCATAACTCCTAAAGAGATCTAAATTAGGGTATTGAAAGCGGTGGGAAATCTTAATTTTCCAAACTTAACCTAAACCTAACCCTAGCAAGATTTCTAATCCTAATCTAAGTCAACTTAGTTTTTAGTGATAAAGATCTAAACACCATTTGGAATTAACTCGTTAGAACAATTAGGAAATACATAACATCCCTGTGGACCGACCCGTATTCACCGGCTAGCTACCAAGCGACGCCGTTCTTGATTGCGGTAAAAATATTTTTGATCACCAAAAAGCACAAATCACCCTCCACCTCTCTGAAAACGTTGAAGAATTACAACGACATGTATCAGAGGTATGGAGAGATGTACCCTTGAACCAAACTTCGGATTGAAGGGAGAGATCATGGTGGAATGAACACCATTTTAGATAACATCTGTTAGGGGATCATTAGTCATTTTTGGAACTGAGATCGATTTGGGAAGGCCTGAGCATAAGAAGGCTCGGTTAATTGATGATCAAAAGAGTTTTGGCCTCGGGAAACTTGTCTAGTTTATGCTGAGATTGGCCTATCATACTGTTAAACACTAAAATTTGCTCGGCGCTTACGTGCTCCCACATGAGGCTCTAGAGCAGTGTTAACACTAAAATTTGGGGGCGCTCACGTATGGCACGGAGGCACTTGAAAGTTGGCGATGTACACTTAGGTCCAAATCCCCATATGTATATAAGTGTTAAACACTTAATTCTTGTGGCCATCACGTATGGGCACATGAGGCGCTCTAGAGTTGGGCACTGCTTCTTTGGGTTTATTCTCTCTTCCTTTTAGAAGTGCTAAGCATTATTGGGGGTCACGTGGGATCACGTGAGGCGCCCCAAAAATGGAAACTGTATTTGATTTATTCCGTTTTTTCTTTCATAAGTGCTAAGTACCATTAGGGGGGTCACGTGGGATCACATGACTCGATATCAGTTGTTCCTTTTGTTCCTCAGAGGTGCTAGAGGTACTCACGTGGGAACACGTGATCCGTTGCCCTAACGTTGTACGCTAATCGTTTCTTTTATGTGTATGGGGATCTTGATCTTAGTTTTGAGAGTTTCAGGTCTCTTGTTTTATAAGAATTAAATTCTTATGCAGGGTTAAACCCTAGTTTTATCAGAGAAATTAAATTCCTATTTCTTTGGGAAGAATTAAATTCTTCAAATTTAGTTCTTTCCTCTAAATTTTGAGTCTGCATGACAGAATCTTCCCGATAAAAATTAAATTCTCAACTTTTGGGGAGATCTGCTTCTACAGACCTCAACCAAAGGGAGAACTAAGTTCTCTTTTTTTAAAAAGAGTTAAACTCTTGGAGCGATGAAAAAAAGATAAAATGATCTCTAGGTTTTTCTTCTTACCTAGAGTTTCTTTTCTTAAAAGAGAGCTCCTCTTCTTTTTTTTGTTTTCTCAAATCTTATGGGTTTTTTTTTTCTGTGCAAGACTTGAAATCTTGGGTCCTTTATATACTAGAAGCAAGTTTGTTGATTTAGTTAAAAAAGTCTCTCATTAAGAGATCTTAATTGATTTGGGGATTTTATCCACTTTTGGATCTTTGATCTAAGAACTTTTGTTTTACAGAAAATATTTTTCTTGTTTTTAAAAAGATCGGGAAAATATTTTCCCATACAGAGTTTATTCTGTTGCTTGGTGATTTTTAATCGCCATTGGATTTTAATCCAACGGTGCTCTGTTTTACAAAGAGCAATCTTTCTTATTTAGAAAGATTCAAGGAAATATTTTCCAAATAGGCTTTTGATCTCTTTACCTAGAATTTAATTCTATCGGCTCAGATGGCATTTGAGACCACTCACGTGCAGCACGTGATCCCACAGAGTTAAACTCATTTGCTTATGTGTAACAGCCCAAAAAAGGCATCACGTGCTGACACGTGAGCTTCTCTGGCCTGTTATTTGTTTTAAAAAAGCGAGTATATACTTTGTATATAGATGCTCACGTGCTTGCACGTGAGGCTCGATTTCAGCCTTAAATGTTAAGCGTAGTGCCTATGAATTTTGTTTAAAGGCGCATCATGTGTGGGCACGTGATGCTCCATCAGGAGAATTTTTTCATTGCTTTTTCTCTCTTTCTTTTCTTTTCTTTTTTTATAAAGGAACACCTGCATTCGGCGATTAGGGATCCGATGACGGTGTTGTACTCGGCGACGTTTTTGGCATGGTTTCTCTTGCTGTATTCGGCCAAATCGATGGAGAACGAGCGGAGAGGAGAGAGGGTGAGGAGCAGCGAGCGGCGGAGGGAGGCTGTTTGCTAAATGGAAAAGTTAGAAGATTTTTTTGGACAATTCTGAGGAGAAAGAAAGAGAAGAGAGAGAGAGCACTTGAGATGCCATTAAGGAAGTTCATGACTTCGAAATCGTTTGATGTTCTCTCTATGAATCCTTCAAAGTGTCTCGAAATCCTTCGAATCCCACCTACCCCATGTAGAGAGAGAGAGAGAAGGCGATGAGGAGGATGCGGAAGATTTCGATGGCGGCGGCGTCGATTTCGGTGGCACCGTCATCGTCGTCGAGGGGGAGGGGGAGGAGGGGGAAGCGGCGGACGCAGACGGTGCCGGTGAGGTCCGGTGGCGAGAGGCACTCAAGGATCGAGCGTAGGATGTGCCAGCGAGCGAGGCGAAGCTAGAGTTCATCAGGGTTAGGATTCCTAGGGTTTGGAAGTTTTGGGGGAGGAGCTTGCGTTGGTGGAGGAGGAGAGGGTCGTCATCGTTGTCGTCGTTGCAGAAGTTGATGAGAATTTTTTTGGGGATTTTTTACGCTAGGGTATGGGAGGAAGGGGATCTTAGATTTGGGGAAAGAGAGGGGGCTGCGGTATGAGGAGATGGGGAAATTAATTTCTGTTTTATTTATTTTTTTTAAAAGCCTCCATATTGTTACTGCGGTGCCCACGGTTCTCTGCCGGCACCATAGGGACAACTATAAAAGTTAATTTTTCTGTACAATTGTTTCTACGGTGGTAACCGTAAGGAAAAGCAAAAATTGCCCTATGGTTTTTCTGAACCGTAGGACAAGTCATCTTTGTAAATGATGGTAGAAACAAAACTTTATGTATTATATACTACTCTTTAAATAACTGAAGAGTTTTATATACAATTTATTTTAATTCCTTTACATAATTTTGCTTTTGTTTGTTCCCCTAGGTACGTTCATGAACGCTGCTCCATATACACAGTTGAGATTTGTTGCCAATACGTTTAACTTTACTAGTGTTTTTTGCATGTGCGATTCATATGATTGTATATTATTTTTATTAATTTATCCACGTGGCTGTAAAATAATAATGTCATGCCATTTAATGAACTTGAACTGACATTGTATATGTGTGAAAAGGTTGATATAAAAATGAACTTCAACTGATACTTTGATCCAAACCAAGCGTATTATTAGGCCCAATACGAAGCTCGTGCTAAGTCTTAAATGGGCTAAGAAAATTGTGCCTATTAGTATATAGTGGGCCATTTGCAAATGCCCAACAATATCGAATAATAGAAAATCAAAACCTCCTTTATTGCAATCGGCACATAGAAAGAGGAACTGCAGAAAACCTGGGTGTAAATTCTAGAATTACTTGTGGGTGAATATGTGCGATTAGACTTTCTGCAACTGCGATGCCCCAGTATATGATTTAAGAGATATGTAAGATTCACTTGTTTTCTCTTAATAAACTGCCCCCGCCCCCACCACATTTTTCTGTTTTTGTTGCACATAATCAGATCTATAACATTAAATTTCAAGCAAAGACGGACTAAAATAAGATAGATGTAACTAAATTATAATGCAAATACTTCTAGTATAATAATGTTAGCTTTAAAGCAATACCAAATTGATTTTGTGCCTCACTCGCCTATCCATCCTTTACATAATAAAAAAAAGGACCATCTATGATATTTGTCATCGATATGTAATAATTAGTTCATATAGCCGAATTCCGGTGCAAACAGGAATGTTTATCTTATGGGTATATCAAGCATGAGGAAACGGGGCTGCAAGCCCAAACTGCAGTGCCCTCTCACATGAGCAGTGGCCCACTGGTTATTTTGCAGTTAGGCCCATGGACCCACTGACCCATTTGAGAGACCACTACGGTTTTGGGCCTACAGGGCCTCTGCTGGCTCTGTTTTCTCATCTACCATATGGGTACTGGGTACGCATAAAAGTGAATTAAAAAGTATCACTCTTATAGGAAGGTGTAGTTCTTGAATTTTAGTACTAATGTTATTTGCAAGTGCTAAAGATTTAACATTTGCAAGTATTGTTCCTCGAGGGATTGTATCTGTTGATGAAGAACTAAATTAGGTTATGCCATATCTCATAATAATAATAAGATAAAATAAGAATAAAGACAAATTCCCTCAGTACTCACTGAGTTCATAATTTCAATTCAAACAAAAAAAATGAAGTTAATTTTTCATTTTAAAGTTTAGTACAATGGTATGATACTAATAAACTACATTTATGGAGACCAACAAATATGGCTGTGAGAATGGAAAAGGGGGGAAACACCCATGGTCAAATTAAATCAATTTTAACCAGTTAAAAGTATACACTAATAAAAAAACTAAGGTAAAAGTATACACTAATAAAAAAATAAGGTAAATTGTCAAAAAACCACGAGACACTTTTCCTACTGTCAAAAATCCCCTGCCCCCAAGATTGTTGTCAAAAACCCCCGAATACCTTAACACCTTTACAAAAACCCTATATATATATAAGAAAAGCTCTGACTTTGATGATTTCCAAAATTACCCTCACCATAACTCATTCTCTCTCTCTCTCTCTCTGTTCTCTCTCTCTCTCTCTCAACAGATCAACCCCCTCCTCCCTCCACTTCTTCCTCCCTCTGATGGACCCCTCCTTCTCCCACCTCGACAACCTTCTTTCCTCCTTCTCAATCGTCTTTACCCAGTCCCCGACCTAGACTCCGTTATCTCTCTCTTCAACTCCAACATCGCCCCCAATCCCAACAGCTTCTTTGCCTAGCTCCTCCATCTAACTCCTCTCGTAGACGGCCAAACTCGAGCCCGCTTTCTCCTGCTTCAAGAAGCTCAAAGATGCAAGCTCTACAAAATTCGGCACGAAAACCTACTAGGCGTTCATCACTATGTTCTTGGCGAAAGGCCTCTACTACAAGGCCTTCAAGATATACGACAATTGCCGCAAGGGTTGCGGGCTTGAATTTCAGTTGACTATTTAAGAGATGATGATCCCGGCGTTGGCGAAATTAAGGAGGATCAAAAACGTCCTCAAATTGTTCGAAGAAATGAAGAAGATGAAATATGGTGTGTCACGCCCCGCTTCCCAAAAGAACGGTAATAGACACGTGAGGGGTTCCGCGATATATTTATTTTAAGAAGGTCATTTATCAAAACAAATACGCTAAGCGTATATAAGCAATATAAAGTGACAAGAAATAAGCAAGAGAATGAAATCCAACCAAATTTTATTACCAAATTCCACAGGGTTTCAAACTGATACAAGATGTCTTAAAACAGATACAATAACAAAGAAGCCTTAAACAAGAGGCATGCTGAAAAAAAGACTGAAATAAACTAATAGTCGGCTTGCGTTGATAGCTGGGAGTACTCATCTTTCGTCGATTCCGTCTTCTCTATCCCTGCGCCGCCTGACGAACATTCTAAGGAAAGAAAGAAACGAGATGGAATACCCATCAGCAATCTCACGCTCGCTAAGTCCTCAAGAAAGGCGAGATTATAACATAAGTGTATAATGACAAGTTATATAGGTGGAAATGGAAATCATGAAACAGTGAATGAATGTGACATGGTAGTTAAAACATGTCAATTTATATAAGTATGCAGTTCTATGTAACATTGCAGTTCTATATAACATGGCAATGTAGTATATGCATAATGTCAGTTAACATGGGTATATGATAAATAAAAGTGTTGAGCATGAAGTAAATAGCAATGTATCTTAAAAGGTCTTTACAAGGGTTTCTAACTAACGTAAGTTCAAGATGTGAGTGTCAACCAATCTTAAGAGTATTCTCAAACCCAAGAATAGGGCCTTTGGGGTAAGGAATCACGGGCCCTCATGAGAGTGTTAGTATTCGTGACGTTAGTATTTATGAATGTTAGTATAGGACTCATGAGATTCCGTTGGACTCACAAATTAAACTACTCCAACACCCTGCGTATATTAGTATGTCATAAGTTTTGCCCGAAATCATGAATACAAATGAGAGAGTGCAAGTTCAACTTTCAAGTTGAATTCATGTCAATTGCATGTATTTGTGTCAAGTTCATGTAATATTTAAGTATTCGTGTCAAGTTGTATTAATGGTTCGAATCGAGTCAAGTCTAGCATGGTAGTAGGTTTATTTATGTAAATCATGTAGATACAATAAATAAGCAGTCACCGAGCATAAAATGAGACAAGTATATTATTCAAATAACGACCAGAAATAATGTTGTAAAGAAGTGTTATGTACAACCAATTACTCAAGTCAATCGAATTCGGAATATAAACGAAAAACATATTCGTAAGTGTTATGCAAACACGAGTTCAATTCGCGCCTAAATGCGACTAATGGTTTAGGAGATATGCCCGTTTTCATATCGTCCTGCAGAACATATCAAAATCTCTCGAGCACCGTCACACATTTTTAAAACACGGTTTGAGTTAATTTCCATCTGTTTTCTGATTTCGAAGATTATTATAAACTTGTAGGTCTTTCAATATAGTTATCCAAAACACCAATCTCCACGCGATTTGGATTCCTAAATCTCTAGTTATGGTCATTTTAACATTAGGGTTTAAAACATAAATTCGGATTTCTGGATAGCAACTATAGAGTGTATTGCCAGGCATATATCAGGTAATCTTATGCATTTCTGGGTCACTGTCACGCCCCGCTTCCCAGTGTACGGGTAAGGAGACGCGATGAGGCCCACTACGTATTTACTCAGAAGTAAATACGCTAAGCGTAACTAAGCAATATAATGTAAATATACATAAGAAGACATGAAATGTAAATGAAAATCAACTTGTATTTATTAAACATTTCTTTACAATACAACTGAAAAGTAAATACAATGATGAAAACAATGCCTAAACAGTGGCATGAACATGAATGTAAGTATATACAACAGTCAAAAGCACGGGGTCCTCGCTGAACTGATCCAAGTCCTCTGAATTGGGCTCTATCTCTAGTGAGTCGGATCCACCTGACAACATTCCAAAGAAAGAAGAGAAATAGGAATGTCGTCAGCGAACAATCGCTCCGTAAGTCCTAAATAAAGGTAGAAATAGAATAGACAGAAAGAATATAACTTTATACTGTTTGATTGTTATGTTAACGCAGTTGTTTGTAGCTTGGTACAGAATATGCAAGTGTATATAAGATGAGTCCAATTATTTCATGGACTAAGGTATACGGAGCACAAGGAACCGTTAAGCCACGGAACAACAGCAATGGATATTCAGGTTAGGTGTATTAAAGTGACCATCTCGTGCCACTTCTAACGCATTCCGTACCAGTCTACCCCTTTAAAATCCCGTAATGTATTTTGTATTGATTTGTATTGTTTTGTTTAATAGATGTCACGCCCCGCTTCCCAGAGTGCACTAAGATCTGCACGTGACAGAGCCAACTATGCTACCTGTGGCTAGAAAAGATCCTTTCACAGTCATATTACGTCTGTCTAGAGATATCAAGAACAGTAGAAATAAAATAAACTATCTAGTACATGTCCATAAACCAGAATAAACGAGTCGTGAAATAAAATGCGGAAGCAAAACATCCAAGTATAATAATAATCTGGAATGTACGTCCCAAAATACGGGCTCACATCAGGAAATGAAAAGTACGGAAAGAAAACTACGCTAGAATACTAACAGGTCCTCACTGCTCGGCCTGCTGACTGAAATTCTCCTGAACGGCCCGCGGTGAAGGTAAAGGATCTGGGCCATGCAAAACCCAGACGTCAGTGCATCATAATATCAACAATAATAAGCAAGCAGGATGTAATGAGATATGTAGGCATGAAGTATAAACAGTAACGAGAGTATAGCAGTATCACGAATAAGGAACAGTGAAGGGTATAAGCACATGTGATGTACAGTGAGTAATCTGAACTAAGCTACTGGGTTAATTACTTTCAAGTCTTTGAAATCAATTTAATGAATCGTCGATATAACTCAATAGTATCCCATACGTGCCCGGGACCATGGTCCAGATTCTCGGGCTGAAACCGAGACATGCCGCTAGGCACTAAAACATGAAATATGTACAGATGAATGATGTCAGCATCATCATCCCAGGGCTGGCCTGTCCCCTAAAACTGATCAGTATAAGCAAGCGAACTGTCGAGTAACAAGTCAGGCTTCATCATTGATTTCCCCATACCCCCAAGTTATGTGTTCAAGTCAGGTATTGATAAATCTGAAGCTAATGCAACACAGGATCAAGCAGAAACAGGTTTGTCTATACAGACAACAGAATATGTCCATCGGGACAACATGTCAAGATTGTCGGCATTAGAAACAGGATCAGGTAACATGTCAAGTAGTGATATATCAGGTCGTGTCAAGTAGTGAAGATGTATCAAGTCATGTCAAGTAGTGAAGTCTCAGGTCATGTCAAGTAGTGGTGTATTAGGTCATGTCAAATAGTAGTATGTCAGGTCATGTCAGATAGTGTACAAGTATCAAGTCATATCAAGTAATGCACGGGTATCAAGCGGAAGCTCATAATAAAACTGTAACAGCTACGGATGCACAACAAAAGCACGGATTCACAAATATTTATCAGTGGTTATTATATTACTATGTAGGGTGCACAATATCAAGTATGGAGTACTAATATAACAATAAAATGAAATAATGTAACATGGTATGCGAATAGGTATAAAATTAATGGTATGGATGCACAATTATCGGTTAGGGTTACATTTATAGTTCCAATACTAATTAGGATGCATTTTATTAATCATGGGGGTGTTAATATAACAGTAATATGTGTTAATGTGATCTGTAGATTTAGCTATATGTATATTATATGATATGGATACAAACAGGTATCCGAAAACTGTAAAACTTTAACATGGATGTATGATGGGATAAACGGTTAACATTTTATTCATATGGATGCATAATACTATACCTAGCATGTAGCAAGATGATTTAGCATGCGACTAGATGTGTAAATAACATATACGGACGCATACGGATGTCCGAAAACAGTGAAACATGAAAAATGATAATGTGGATTGCAAAACTAATCATTATGAAGTGTTATAATTCAAATAGACATAGAATATAGTAGTATCGCATGTAGCAAGATTAACTTGCCTCGACGGATCACGAAACGGATATGTATGGCACGTCCGACGTCGGCAAAACATCGTAACGCACGCACGGCACACGGGACGGGTCAAGGCAACGCAAGAGGGTGATCACGCAGGTAAGGTACGTCCTCTGAGTCGTCTGGATCGGCAGCGACGGTCACGGCTCCGGCGATGGCTGCAAATCAAGATTTCAAGAACGGGAAAAGAAAAGAAAGAAAAGAAGAAGAGGGAGAAGGAGGGAGAAGGAGAGGCTTACAGCTGTGGTGTTCTGTGGCAGAGGCGAGGCGATGGGAGATGTGACGACGAGTCGTGGGTCTCCGGCAATGGGATGCCGGCGATGGGTAGGGTTTCTTGGGTTCTTGGTTGCGGGGTTTGGGTGTGCAAGTATATGTGAAAGGAAGAAGAGGGAGGAGGTCGAGGTAGGAAGAAGGTGAGTGTATGAGGAGAAGGGAGGTGACGAGGACGACGGGGGTCGCCGGAGGTGAGGCGGCGACGAGGTGGTGCAGGTTAGGGCGTCGAGTGTGAGGTATGCTGCAGGTGGAGGTGGTTGTGGTGCTCGGGGTGAGAGAGAGGAGAGGAGGAAAACGAGGAGGTGGAAACGGGTTGAGGCCGACAAGGGTGATCGGAGTTAGGGTTAAGGTGGGATCACGTCGCGGGGGTGCAGGATGTTCGGTGATGGTTGCAGGCTCGGGAGAAGAGAGGAATGTGTGGAGGTGAGTACGAAGGTAAGGTTGAGGAGATAAGGATGAAGGAAGGCCGACGAGGGTGGTCGGTGGCGAGGCGAGCTCCGGCAAGGAGGGTTGCAGGTGCTCGAGTTGGGTGTAGGGGTCGCCGGCTCGTCGAGGGGAGGAGAAAAGAGGAGAGGGGAGGAAGGTGAGGACGAGGAGAAGTTGCTGAGGGCATCGTCGGAAGCTTGGGCGACGGCAAGCGTGAGGCAGGTGATGAACTAGGGCCAGGGCTCGCTGGGGTTCTCGCGGCGAAATCTTAAAGAAGAAGATGGAGAGAGAGGGATACGTGGGTTTCTTTTAGAAGAAGGAATGAAATAAATAGAGAGAGGGAGATTAGAGAGAGAGAGAGAGAGAGAGAAAGATTAAAGAGAGATAGGCAGGGGGAGAGAGAGAGGAGAGAGACAGAGAGAGGAGAGAGAATTGCGAGAGGAGAGAGGAAATTGTTGCGTAATGAAAGAAGAAGAGAGAGAGAGATATGTGGTGGGGCCACAAGGTAAAGAAAGAGAGTGAGTGAGCCGGGTTTGTTAATATTGTTGGGATTTTAAGTTAAAAGGATTTTAGTTAGGTAAATAAATTTAAACGCTTTTTATTTTAAAATTATAGATATTAATTTAAATTTGAATTTTGGCGGGATACAAAAAAATATTCCAAAACACGCCCGGGTCGGGTCTAAAAATTCGGTTTTAAAATATGAAAAATTTATGCGACGACCAAACTTAAAAATGAATGCCCGGGTAACGAAAATGCATACCCCTAAGAACGGACGCACGTACGTGCACGTAGCCATCCAAACAAGTCTGTTTCACTGAACGGGATGAGAACAAGATGCGCAGATGCTACCACGGGGTTAGGGGTATCATGCAGGCCATGCAATGTATTTTTAAAATATTTTACGTGACTTAAAATGTTATATTGTAAAAATGCAAATGTCAGATAAATGCCAGTATGCAGTATACATGAATGTGCACAAGTCTACGTAACAAGTCAGGATAAACCATAAACATGAATCAAGACAGGTTTCAAGCAAGCGGGTCGGGTCGGATGCTAATACAGATGTCAGATATATTATTTGCACCAAAAACACAGTAAATCAGGAAAATATCATAATTAAAGAAATACGTGAACTGGAATTAGTATAAATGAACTAGGGTGTTACATTATACCCAACTACAAAAAGAATTTCGTCCTCGAAATTCCGAAGGCAAGAAAAGATAAACAATCAAGAAACTACAAGAATAAGTGTGGAAACTTCTGTCGAATCTCGTCTTCTCGTTCCCAAGTCGATTCCCCATACGAGCGATTTCCCCTAGAAACAAGCACGAGAGGGATAACCTTATTCTTAAGGACCTTTTCTTTTCGATTAACGATCGACACCGATCGTTCCTCAAAAGTTAAATCCTCTCTTACAATCAGCCTTGAATGATCCAGCACGTGTGTTTCATCTCAAACATACTTATGGAGTTGAGATACATAAAACACGTCATGAACATTCGCCAAAGATTGTGGTAAAGCCAATCGATAAGCCACTTCTCCAACACGCTCCATAATCTCGAAAGGCCCCACGAATCGAGGACTAAGCTTGCATCGACTTCCAAAACGAATCACTCTTCTAGTCGGTAATATCTTCAAGAACACAAGATCACCAACAACGAACTCTAGAGGTCTTCTCGATTTATCTGCCTAACTCTTCTGTCGATCATGTGCCGCCTTCATATGATTCCGGATAGTATTAACCTTCTTTACTGTTTGCATGATCAAATCCGGTCCCAACAATCTTCGTTCTCCAATATCGTCCTAACAAACGGGTGAGCGACACTTGCGACCATAAATTCTTGAGCCATCTGAATAGTCGCCTGACAACTGTTATTGTAAGAAAACTCCACCAAGTGTAGATGATCCTCCCATGAACCCTTAAAGTCTAACATGCAAGCTCTCAACATGTCTTCAAGAATTCAACCAGCTCTTCAAGACTCCTCGAGTAGACCAGAATATCATCGGTAAACACCACTATAAACCGGTCCATGAACGGTGAAAAGATTCGGTTCATCAAGTCCATAAATATTGCCGGTGCATTCGTAACTCCGAATGGCATCACTAAATATTCGTAATGTCCATACCGAGTTCGGAACGCAGTCTTGCAAATATCGTCTGGTTTAACTCGGACCTGATGATATCCGGATCGCAAATACAATTTCGAGAATACCCTTGCGCCATTAAGTTGCTCGAATAATCCGCCAATGTGAGGGATCGGGTACTTGTTCTTAATAGTCACCCAGTTTAATTCTCGATAATCGATGCACATTCTTCTTGTGCCATCTTTCTTCTTTACTCGAAGAACTGGAGCTCCCCAAGGTGAATTACTGCTGTGAATCCAACCCTTCACTAGCAATTCAGTAACTTGCTTCTTTATTTCTTCCAACTCCACTGGTGCCATTGGATAGTACGCCTTTGAGATTGGCGTTGCACCAGGAACAAGATCGATCGCGAACTCCACATCTCATTTTGGCGGTAAACCCGAGATGTCCTCGAACACGTCCATGAAATCTCGAACTACAGCTGGCGCTTCCTCCTTACAACTTCCATTGACGAAAGAACAATATTTGTCGGCCTAGCCTTAAACTCGACTGGTCCGACAGAACTGCTACCTCCAGCAAAGACATACTACGGATGTCCGAGAATCTGGAAAATCGCTTTCTTTGCCCTACACTAAATGTGAGTATGGGAAGTGCCAAGAAAATCCATTCCCAAGACAATATCACCACTGCCGGTAACGATCACCAAGAAATCTGTAAATAACTCTCATCCGCAACTAACCACTGAAAATTCCTTACCCTCTCTACTAGCTATGATATTTCCATTCCCAGTGTGTATGTTCCAACAACTAGATAGGGTCGTGTAAGTAATCGAGTGTGTAGTAATAAACTTGGACAACATAAAACAATGGGATGCATTAGAATCGAATAATGCTAATGCAGAAAAATCACGAACAAGTAGGATACCTGAAACAACTTCATCTGAAGCCTTGGCCTCTTCAGCCGTCGGGGTAAGGCTCGAGCTTGATTGGGTCCCTGAGTTAACTGCTTCCGCTCCCGAAACTGCTTCTGCGGTGGCCTCTGAACATCCTCCTTCATACGAAGCTTCGACGGAAAAGCATTGATAGCATGATCCGCTGATCCACAAACCAAACAGAGTCCCCGCATCCTTCGACAATCTCTTCTTATGTGCCCAGTAGATGGCAAAAGTTACAAATAACACCCTTTCTCCGATCTGCAACGACGGGCTTCTTCATCAGTGCTACGCCACATCGGTTTACTGGAATACCTCTACGTACAGGTGCTCGGTTTGGCTCGAACGCCGGCTTCTGCACTACAACTGCCTGCAGCTGCGTACCACCAGTCTTCAACGATAAGCTCTGCTGCTCTCTAGCTGCTTTTAGAACTTGCGAGAAAGTGGTCAAACCCAGAGATATAATGTGTCTCTAGATGTCCACGTCCAAACTGCGCATGAACCTCCTTTCCCTATCAGCATCATTGGCAACCAAAGGTCCAGCGAATCGACTGATCCGTGTCCACTCAGCCGCATGTACATCTACGGGTGCGCCATTCTGCTTCAAGCTAATGAACTTTTCTTCCATTTCCTCCCGTATAGTCTGCGGGAAGAACTTCTCTAAGAAACTCTGCGAGAACGTTGCCCAACTGATCGTCTTGGGCAAACGGGTCTCTTCCACAAGCCACCATTCACGTGCATAGTCCACCAATTGGATGCGCACGACATCCACTCTCTTATCCTCTGGAATCTGTGCCGCGACAAGCAAATTCTCCGTATCAACCAGCCACTGCTCTGCTGGCAACAGCTCCTCCAAACTAGTGAAGACGGACAGACCCGGTCTCCTGAAATCCGCCACGGTACCCACACGTTCAAATGGTCTGGCCGCAACATTGTTCATGGTCTGCTGGACGGTCCATAAACCTTCCTGAAACGCTTCGGCCTGCTGCTGGTTCAGCCTGGTCTGCCGTTTCTGTTCCTCCAGCATGCCATGAATCACTCCAAGTAAGGCGGCGTCATCCACACGCCTCTGGTACGTCTTCATACTTCTGTCCGCCATGATCCTGCATCCAATACACCAAAGGGGATTAGTATGATAACAAGATTCAAAACTTGCAATGAATGATGATCATGAATCAAGGATATGAATCAAGACTAGAACTCTAAGTTACTTAAATAGAGTACCACATTGTAACCATGCCGCGGTACATAGTAACAATCACATAACTCCACTCAAGTCGCCCAAATCCTAGTATCCAAATCAAGGAACAGGGAGAAACAATAGGGAACCAAAAGGTTTCAAGTCGAGATGCAAAGTGGTTTGCATATCGTCAAGGCAAAGGATCAAGACAAAGATATAATTCATGAATCATGATAACAATGTGGCAGGACATGTTCCTAATCACGAGTATTCTGATTCGTGTATTGGGTCTAATACCCAACTACAAAAGAATCAAACCCGATTAACATATATCCTATGGCTCTGATACCAAACAAACCCTGTCACGCCCCGCTTCCCAGAGTGCACTAAGATCGGCACGAGACAGAGCCAACCATACTACATGTGGCTAGGAAAGATCCTTCTACAGTCACATTACGGTTGTCTAGAGATATTAAGAACAATAGAAATAAAATAAACTATCTAGTACATGTCCATAAGCCAGAATAAATGAGTCGTGAAATAAAATGCGGAAGCAAAAGATCCAAGTACAATAATAATCTGGAATGTACGTCCCAAAATACGGGCTCACATCAGGAAATGAAAAGTACGGAAAGAAAACTACGCTAGAATACTACCAGGTCCTCACTGCTCGGCCTGCTGACTGAAATTCTCCTGAACGACCAGCGGCGAAGGTAGAGGATCTGGGCCATACAAAACCCAGACGTCAGTGCATCATAATATCAAAAATAATAAGTAAGCAGGATATAATGAGATATGCAGGCATGAAGTATAAACAGTAACGAGAGTATAGCAGTATCACGAATAAGGAACAGTGAAGGGTATAAGCACATGTGATGTACAGTGAGTAATCTGAACTAAGATACTGGGTTAATTACTCTCAAGTCTTTGAAATCAATTTAATGAATCGTCGATGTAACTCAATAGTATCCCGTACCTGCCAGGGACCACGGTCCAGATTCTCAGGCTGAAACCGAGACATGCCGCTAGGCACTAAAACAGAAAATATGTACAAATGAATGATGTCAGCAGCAGCATCTCAGGGCTGGCCTAACCCCTAAAACTGATCAGTATAAGCAAGCGAACTGTTGAGTTAAAAGTCAGATTTCATCACTGATTTCCCCATACCCCCAAGTTATGTGTTCAAGTCAGGTATTGATAAATCTGAAGGTAATGCCAACACATGATCAAGCAGGAACAGGTTTGTCTATACAAGCAACAGGATATGTCCATCGGGACAACATGTCAGGATTGTCGGCATTAGAAACAGGATCAGGTAACATGTCAAGTAGTGATATATCAGGTCGTGTCAAGTAGTGAACATGTATCAAGTCATGTCAAGTAGTGAAGTATCAGGTCATATCAAGTAGTGGTGTATCAGGTCATGTCAAATAGCAGTATGTCAGGTCATGTCAGATAGTGTACAAGTATCAAGTTATGTCAAGTAATGCACGGGTATCAAGCGGAAGCTCATAATAAAACTGTAACAGCTACGGATGCACAACAAAAGCACGGATGCATAAATATTTATTAGTGGTTATCATATTACTATGTAGGGTGCACAATATCAAGTATGGAGTACTAATATAACAATAAAATGAAATAATGTAACATGGTATGCGAATAGGTATAAAATCAACGGTATGGATGTACAATTATCGGTTAGGGTTACATTTATAGTTCCAATACTAATTAGGATGCATTTTATTAATCATGGGGTGTTAATATAACAGTAATATGTGTTAATGTGATCTGTAGATTCAGCTATATGTATATTATATGATATGGATGCAAACGGGTATCCGAAAACTGTAAAACTTTAACATGGATGTATGATGAGATAAACGGTTAACATTTTATTTATATGGATGCATAATACTATACCTAGCATGTAGCAAGATGATTTAGCATGCGACTAGATGTGTAAATAACATGTACGGACGCATACGGAAGTCCGAAAACAGTGAAACATGAAAAATGATAATGTGGATTGCAAAACTAATCATTATGAAGTGTTAAAATTCAAGTAGATATAGAATATAGTAGTATAGCTTGTAACAAGATTAACTTGTCTCGACGGATCACGAAACGGATATGTATGGCACGTCCCACGTCGGCAAAACGTCGTAACGGATATGTATGACCACGAAAAGGATTTTAGTTTGGTAAATAAATTTAAACGCTGTTTATTTTAAAATTATAGATATTAATTTAAATTTGAATTTTGGCGGGATACAAAAAATATTCTCAAACACGCCCGGGTCGGGTCTAAAAATTCAGTTTTAAAATATAAAAAATATATACGACGACCAAACTTAAAAATGAGTGCCCGGATAACGAAAATGCATACTCCCTAGAATGGACGCACGTACGTGCGCGTAGCCATTCAAACAAGTCCGATTCACTGAACGGGACGAGAACAAGATACGCGGATGCTACCACGGGGTTAGGGGTATCATGCAGGCCATGCAATATATTTTTAAAATATTTTACGTGACTTAAAATGTTATATTGTAAAAATGCAAATGTCAGATAAATGCCAGTATGCAGTATACATGAATGTGCACAAGTCTACGTAACAAGTCAGGATAAACCATAAACATTAATCAAGGCAGGTTTCAAGCAAGCGGGTCGGGTCGGATGCTAATACAGATGTCAGATATATTATTTGCACCAAAAACACAATAAATCAGGAAAATACCATAATTAAAGAAATACGTGAACTGGAATTGGTATAAATGAACTAGGGTGTTACAATAGATGTACGACTTGCCGAAACCATGATATCATATAAACAGAATGTATATAAATGGATAGTCATGTAATCAGAGTATATCCATGGTTCGGTTTGGTCGAGTCATGTTGATATAGATTGAATTATGATATAAATGGATTCATGTTGAAATGAAGTTATACTTGAATCATATTCAAGGATAGATTGATTGATTGATTTCAGATTAGACTGAGACTCTGCCTGAGTCAGACACTTTACAATGAATTGAAGTCCTGAATTAGTTTTGATGTTATCGGTAACTGCTGCACATGGACAGCAGGATTTGTGTCTTTTTCCAAGACAATTACCTTATTGATAACACCATTTTTAGGTTGTTTACCTTATATAGGCAAGCACTCATATTCTCCGGCTCCCTGAGGCTCAAGAGAACTGGTCCCTCTTAAACCTATATTTACTAGTGTCCTTATTGTAATTAATATAATTTGAGGGGATTTTATGAAAATAGTTTTGATATATTTTCAAAATAATCTCAAGTATTTATTTATCGTCTTTAGAGTTTTCATAAATATAGTTTTTATAAAATGAAGTTTTCTAGTGAATAGAACCTAGATTTCATTGTATATGGTATTTTAGTGTAATATTGGAATTGTATTGATTTGTAATGGTAGTTTCATGAAATTTGTGATTCTTTTGATTTAGAAAACATGGAATATATATATTGTTTATTTACAGTAGATATTTTGATAATATATATATATATATATATATATATTTATAAAAATAGAACTTATTTATTAAATAGAAATCATATTTTTCTTAAAAATTGCATTAAAAATTCTATCGAGATCGGATGTTCCGTGAGGAGGTCTGCATATCGCTCTACTAGGCTCGAGGGTGTGCGATAACCCGCACCATCCTGATCGGGGTTTCCCAAAATGGGTTGTAGAGGCGCATTTGCAAGGAATTAAATAATACACATTTAAAGAAAACGGTTTTTGAAAGTTTATGGTATTTAAATATAATTTTGTATTTTATTCCACAAACTAATGTTCCAAAAGCCATCGTGCTGTGTCAAGAATGAGTGTTGTGTTGAGGTAGATCATTACCTCATAAATTTTCTATATGTAATATGAGTAAAAAGATAAGGTAAAGTCGTACGCAAATTTAAGAGTATTTTACTGTAAAAGTGAAATAGAATTTGCTTAACATAATATTTTGAATTGGAACTTTTACCAATTGTTGTTTAATAGTTACTAAACAATATATGAAAAGGTGGTTAATTGTTGTTTAAGAAAAATTGAATTTTTAAAGAAAAGAGAATCGGAAGTCGGATTAACTCCGCTTCCGGCGAGTTTTGAAATGAGACGTGTTTTTAATAGAAAGAGAGGAGGGGTGAGGGAATGTTCATATCAGATTTTTGCATTTTCATACCGCCCAATTTTTATCACATTGCATGTCGGTAGATACTCTTGAGCCGTGTTTGCTAGTCAATTGCAGGATACAGGTTCCCGGTTCTCAAACGAAGAAATTCATGGAAAACACGACAAAAATCCGGTTCCTGCCAACCACAGATAAAACACGGTCTCCGTCCCTCATCCGTTTGTTACCAGATACCGGTAGGAAGACAAAATGTCAAATCTATGCACAAGGCTCAATGGTGGCACAAGATCCAAGAGATCTACGCGGAGCTCGAGACAATCATGACAAAATCTTGACAAAAAGTCCACCTTTCCTTCAACAGAAATTCTGGAAAATTCGTGAAGAAACTATGAGAAACTACATATATCAGAATGCAGTACACACCAAAACAGGCCAGGACCAAAAAGATATAGGCCCAACTCCTCTAAATGGCCGCGGAAGCGCGGCCAAAGGGGGGTTTTGGCCGCGCTTGCGCGGCCGTTCTGGCGCCAAACATACAGGGATTTTGGGGGTAGGTTGGTCTTTTCATCAGGGTTCTGGTGGTGGCCCTAGGGTTTCATGTTTTGGCCTATAAATAGCCCAGAAGTTTGTGAAGGAAAGGGTCCATTCTTGTATTTTCTTTTTCTAGGATTTAGTTCACTTGTTCTTCTTCTTCTCATCTCTTCTCCATTAACCTTGTAGTGAGCTTTGTGAGGGAGGAATGATAAATAAAGAAGATCAATTTGTTACCATGCTTGTCTTACTTTTATTATAATTGTTGTGACTTTAAATTCGTTAAGTAGTTGTTGTTATTTCCTTGTTATTTCTTTCTTCTCTTTTTTCTTTATCCTTACATACGACAATGATACTTACGCTCGATCCTCGCCAAGGTGAGGTCGCAAACAGTTAGTCGTATTCTTCTAATCTCCTTCTTTCTATCTTCCTCTTTTGTGTTGTTTTATTTTTCCGTATTATGATGTGTGAGTAGTTCATTCTTGTTAGGGTAGGATAAGGGAAGTTTGAGAGAAGGAAATCTCTCTCACTCTTTCCTTGCCCAACAGCTTAAATCGACTCCCGTTAACCCAACCACAATCCGCTCCTTACGGCACCCTATCCTACATGATAGCGGTGATTCCGTAGTGAGACCGGTTGTGGTTGGATTAACCGGAGGTTATGGCTAAGAGCCAAGAACGGACGGACAAGCACCAAACGGAAGACTTATGCGTTGGAAAGCCTAGCTTATACTCGCAAAGTCCTTCCTAGTCGTGCTAATCCCCGTTGTTGCCGATTACCGTAACACGATATTAAGAAGGGCAACGAAAGATGTGGAGACTCCTAACTCAAACTAACCTAATCCTAACCCTAACATGCTCTCTTTAAATATCAACTCAACACTTAGATAGCTACAAACAAAATCTGAACAACCGGACTTAACTCGTCGAAAAACACATAGAAAAAGATTCCCATCTCCCTGCGGACGACCCGTACTCAACCGGCTAGCTACGTGCGAAACCGTCTTGATTGCGGTATTTAGAACTAAACTTGACACGCACATATCATTAACAATCAAATGGCGCCGTTGCCGGGGAGACGGTAGTTTGTTTCTTTGTGAAATTTCGGGTTAATTTGTAAGTATAACTTTAACCGAAAAAAAAAAAAATATATATATATATATATATATATATACTTTGTAAAAACCATCTTGTTATTCTTGATTAGTTTTTGTGCAAGTGTGCAGGAAATACGAAGTTCAAGATCGGAGCCAAAGACGTCGGATAATACGGAGTTCAAGTACAGTGCCAAAGACGTGGGTAGATGACCCACATTTCGCGGCTACACCGCGACGAAAAAAAAACGAATCATAAGGCCTACTGTCAAAATCTGGAGCAGATACAGTGATCAAATCAGAACTCCACACATCCAGAAACTCAGAAGACACCCAACAGAGCCCACACCAGCAAACTGGAGTTCCAATTCCACAACTTTGCCGCGGAACCGCGGCATTAGGGACTTATTGCCGCGGAACCGCGGCAACCTGGTGTCTTCAGGGTGCCAATTTTCTGGGTAAGCTCCTCTTCTCTCTCCACTCCTCTGAACTCCACTGAATTGTGTTTTCTGCAGGCTTCTTTGCGCAAACTCTTCTCCCCCTTCCAATAAACTGTTCTTGTGCAGGATTCTTTGCGCCGCAAATAAAAAAAATTGTTTGCTGTTGATATTGTTACTGTTTTGCATTCTTTTAATACGGACTTAAGGGGCTTGAAACCAATCCAGATTGGGTGGGGATTTCATCACCCTTCCCAGGACCCCGGAAATCACTAAAGCATATGCATTGTCCATTGTAAATTAAAAAATACTAGACTTCAGCCCTAAGGACTTCGCGCTCATTAGGAGAAGATAAACCTTGTTTAGAACCTCGCTTAACCGTATATTGTTTACGGGGTGTCTAGGAAAGTGTTAAAGACGCAACCGCCGAAAGAGAAAGGGTTATTTAATTAAGGAACTTCGCGAAAGCGTTGGACAACCTCCCCTTATCTCTGCACTTACCTGGCCTCGTGATCGGTGTATTGTTAAGCCCGTTTCTCGACATTGTTTAACTTCGACAATCAAGTTCAGGAGCAGGTCTAGTAGACCTAGGTTACCCTAGATCTAGGTGTGATTGTGCATATCTTGTTTGTGATTGCTTAAGCCGTATTTCCGTACATACTTCTGTAAATCTCTTTCTAAAAACAAAATAAAAAAGAAAAAAAATCAAAAACTTTTATAAAAACTTGCCCTTTTGTCGCCACATCCATTTTCACCCAACACCCATCGCCTTTCTTCATTGACGTTTTCTTACCCTCACCTTCTTCGCTTTGACTATACTAAACTCGTTTAGTGTATGTCCGCTTGGACTCGGGACACTAGCGCCCGTCTAGTCCGCGTTACGTTAGTCGCGACCGACTACGCGATCGACTCCGAAGTCGATACTCCGTCCACTCCTCTTTCTCCTCTTCCTTTGCCGGCCAACTCCGACGTTGACCGGAATTCTGTTCATACATCTTCACCTTCACCTTCACCTTCACCAACCTCTTCTTCCGCGATGTCGGGATTTATTCCGAACATCTCCTTGACCACCCCTGGATTGGCTCCACCTCCTACGGAGACCAATCTTCCACCACCTCCGCCTGTTGTAGCGCCGCAGCGAATTGCGCTCCAGGATCGTTTCTACCCTACCCGTTCTGCACTTCCAACCTGCCTTTCTCTTCCTCCGGCCAATGGGGACAACTTTGAAATTAAGCCCCATTTCATCAACATGCTTCCACGTTTTCATGGGCTTGAATCTGAAGATGCCTATATCTTCATAAACAAATTTCAAAATGTCTGTGCCATGATGAAAACAACCCAGCTGTCGGACGATGCTATACGTCTACGGGTCATTCCGTTCACTTTATGCGATCTCGCAGAAAAATGGCTGTATAGCACCGCTTCCCACTCAATCACCAGCTGGGATGAGTTTGTTAAAGCGTTTCTGAAAAAAATTTACCCAAATCATAAGACCGCAAGAATTCGAAATGAGATCAACCAATTCTCCCAGCTTCCTTCTGAACCCTTCTGGAAGTGCTTTGACCGATACAAAGACCTTCTTGTTCAGTGTCCTCACCACGGTATAGAGAAATGGCAACTCTGCCAAACCTTATACGAGGGACTGAACCCAGCAACGAAGCAGTTGCTGGAAACCATCTGTCAGGGCCACTTCCTATCCAAATCTGACGAGGAAGCGTGGCAGTTCTTTGACGATCTTGCGGAGCAAACGCTACAGTGGGAGAGCACTAGACCGACTTCTTCTTCCTCTACCTCCACTTCTACCGGTCAGTCTAGGGTAGGAATCCACCAACTCGATGTCTCTATTGCGATGAAAGCTGAAATGGCTGCAATAACACGAAAGCTTGAAGCAATAGAGAGCAAATTCTCTCCTCCTGCCCCCACACCTGTTCTCCCCCTTCGTACGATCTGCGCTTGTTGTTCCGATCCGTCCCACTTGACCGAAGAGTGTCCTTACAATCCACCCCCGCAAGGACAGGATCAGGTTAATGCTGCCTTCCAGCAAAGACCGAGGAATGATCCATACTCTTCCACCTATAATCCCGGTTGGAGGAACCACCCCAATTTCGCCTGGAATCAGAATCAGAATCAATTCCAGGGAAACAACTTCCAAAGGGGCCCTCCACCGCAACAACAAGCGCAGCAACAAACTCAACGCCAATACCAGCAGCCCTTCCAACCCCAACCTTACCAAAACCAGACGAACAACTTTGCACCGAACAACTCTTTTCCACCAAACAATTTTGTTCCGTCAAACACTGATAAGGTTTCCTCGCTCGAGCGAAGTCTGGAGGCGTTTGTTAAACAGTCGACTCAATCCACCGCCAACATCCAGTCTTCGATCCAATCTTTAGTGCAACACACCGCCGCACACGGGCAGAGCATCAAGACCATTGAGGCCCAGATTGCACAGCTGAACGCGGCCTTGAGCGAGCGAGAGAAGGGGAAGCTCCCGTCCCAGCCACTTCCGAATCCCGGCCACCCACATAATGCACATGTTGCTCTTGAACAACAAAACCATAATGTGAGTGCCGTGACCACACTGAGATCAGGGAGGGTGCTGCAAAACAACATTGGCAAGCAAATCAACGATGATGCCCCGGCCGCTGCTTCTTCTTCTTCTTCTTCTTCTCCTTCTTCTTCTTCGTCTTCTGAGCCTATTCTCCGTTCTTCACAAGGCTCTCCTTCCTCTTCTTCTCTGAACGGACCCACTTCTCACTCCACGAAGACACCTATTCTGGGATCCGTTCCAACTCCAAAATCTCCTCCTCCAGCATTAGACTCAACCAATTTTCAAAATGTTCCATTTCCAAACCGGTTGAGGTCTAACAAACAAAATCCACAAATGGAGAAGATTTTGGAGTTATTCAAGCAAGTTAACATTAACATTCCTCTTTTAGATGCTGTCCAACAATCCCATCTTACGCGAAAATCTTAAAGGACTTGTGCACGAAAAAGAGGAAGTCTCAGGTACCCAAGAAAGTTTTCTTGGCTAGTGCTGTGAGTGATGCCCTTACCCAATCTTTACCACAAAAACGGAAGGACCCTGGCTGTCCTACGATTTCAATTACCATTGGGGATAAGAACATCAACCGCGCACTATTAGATCTTGGTGCCAGTGTTAACTTGCTTCCGTATTCAGTATACGAGCAATTAGGCGTCGGAGAGCTGAAACCCACACACTGCACTCTCCAGATGGCCGACCGATCGATCACCCATCCTAGGGGTGAGCTAGAGGATGTGTTAATCAAAGTCGGGGATTTCATATTCCCCGTCGACTTCATTGTCTTAGATACACAGCCTGTAGCTAACCCCCGGAATCAAATTCCGGTGATACTCGGTCGCCCATTTCTCGCAACCTCAAATGCTGTGATCAATTGTCGAAATGGTTCAATGAACCTCTCTTTTGGAAATATGACAATTGAACTCAACATTTTTAGGTTGGGGAATCAGCCCGCCGAACCTAATGCTCATATACTGGATGTCTGCTCGATCCAGGAGATCACACCAGAAGAGTGTGAATTCGAGGAGTTTCTGTTTGAACACGATAATCTTGACGCCACTAGTGCGTTTCTCTTCGAACCTGCTGCTGCTTCTGCGTCCGACAACGAATACGAGTGTTTCACATTCTTGCACGATCTCAGCCGCGCACAACCCGAGTTTGAATCTTTCGACTTTTCGGATGAGTTACCTGAACCATCCGACTCGGTTGCCTACACTCGTTTTGAACCTTTGCTGGAGTCCTTTGAGTTCGAGACCTTTGCACCAGTCTTGCCTTCCATCATTTCACCTCCAACGCTCGAACTCAAGCCGTTGCCGTCTCACCTTAAGTATGCTCACTTAGGTGAGAACGAGACCCTCCCTGTCATCATTTCGGCTTCTCTAGCTCCAGAGCAAGAGAAAGCCCTTCTCGCAGTCTTGCACAGCAACAGGCAAGCTTTTGGCTGGTCCATGGCGGACATCAAGGGGATTAGTCCCCTGATCGTTGAGCATCACATTCATCTGATGGATGATGCCAAACCAGCCCGGGATCCATAAAGACGTCTTAATCCAGTCATGAAGGAGGCTGTGAAGAAGGAGATCGTCAAATGTCTAGATAGTGGTATCATTTACCCTATCTCTGATAGCCAGTGGGTTAGCCCCATTCATGTTGTCCCCAAGAAGTCGGGCATCACGCTCATAACCAACGAGGCGAATGAGTTAATCCCTACTCGCACCCAAACTGGGTGGCGAGTTTGCATTGATTACAGAAAACTCAACGCCGCAACGCGGAAAGACCACTTTCCGCTACCTTTCATTGACCAGATGCTGGAACGGTTGGCCGGACATGAGTACTATTGTTTTCTTGATGGCTACTCTGGCTATAATCAAATTCCCATCGCCGAAAAAGACCAGGACAAGACCACTTTCACTTGTCCTTTCGGCACGTTTGCATATCGACGCATGCCCTTTGGGTTATGCAATGCGCCCGCTACCTTCCAGCGGTGTATGATGGGAATTTTCTCAGACATGGTGGAGAAATTTCTGGAGATCTTCATGGACGACTTCTCCATCTTTGGCGATTCTTTTGACGAGTGTCTGCTGCATCTCGACGCTGTCCTTACCAGATGTAAGGACAAGAATCTCACTTTGAACTGGAAGAAATGCCACTTCATGGTGCGTGAAGGTATTGTCTTAGGACATATCATCTCGCAAAATGGCATAGAGGTTGACAAAGCAAAGATTGAGGTCATATCCAATCTGCCTCCTCCCCGATGCGTCATAGATATCCGAGCCTTCCTTGGCCATGCCGGTTTCTATAGACGGTTTATCAAGGACTTTAGCAAGATTGCTAGGCCCTTGACGCTTTTGCTGGCCAAGGACACGCCTTTCACCTTCGACTCGAGCTGTGTGACTGCATTCGAGTCACTGAAACTCTCACTCACTTCTGCTCCCGTTCTTTCTTCCCCTGACTGGACGCACCCATTCGAGATTATGTGCGATGCATCCGACTTTGCCATCGGTGCTGTCCTTGGACAGCACATCAACAAGATGCCGCACGTAATCTATTACGCGAGCCGAACCCTGAACGACGCCCAACTCAACTATACAACAACTGAGAAGGAATTCTTAGCTGTTGTATTTGCTTTAGAAAAGTTCAGGCCCTACCTCATCGGCTCTCCAGTCATTGTCTACACGGACCATTCAGCTTTGCGCCATCTTTTTGCGAAGAAAGATGCAAAATCTCGGTTAATCCGTTGGATCCTCTTGCTTCAAGAGTTTGACCTTGTCATTAAGGACAAACGAGGATGTGAAAACGTGGTTGCCGACCATCTCTCACGACTTCCTTCTTCGCCTTCGCTTCCAATTCCGATCAATGACGTTTTTCCGGATGAACAACTCTTGGCAGTATCGTGCGAACCCTGGTTCGCAGATATTGTGAACTATTTGGCCACGGGATTACTACCGACCGAATGGTCGAGTCAGGACAGACTTCGCTTCTTATCCCAAGTAAAACACTTTTACTGGGACGAACCCTACTTGTTCAAGTACTGTCCCGACCAGATTATCCGTCGGTGTGTCCCTGATGAGGAATTCAAGAGTGTGCTGTCATTTTGCCACGATCAAGCGTGTGGCGGGCATTTTGGGCCCAGAAAGACAGCTGAGAAGATCTTGCAATGTGGTTTCTACTGGCCACAACTTTTCAAAGACGCTCATGACTATTGCAAGACTTGCTTCCGGTGCCAACACATGGGCCGGATATCCCGGAGAAACGAGATGCCGCTCCAACCAATCTTGGTTGTGGAGATTTTCGATGTTTGGGGGATAGACTTCATGGGGCCGTTTCCCAGCTCTTTTGGGAACTTGTACATCCTTCTAGCTGTTGATTACGTCTCTAAATGGGTCGAGGCTGTGCCCAGCCGAACTAACGACAACAAGGTTGTCGTTAGGTTCCTTAAAGAAAACATTTTCTCACGGTTTGGGCACCCCCGAGCGATCATTAGCGACAATGGAAGTCATTTCTGCAATAGGACTTTCGAGGCCTTGATGCGGAAATACTCCATTAATCATAAGCTTTCTACGCCCTACCACCCCCAAACCTGCGGGCAGGCCGAAGTTTCAAATCGGCAAATCAAGCAGATACTGGAGAAGACGGTTTCCAAGAACCGTAAGGATTGGTCTCTGAAACTCACTGATGCCCTTTGGGCATTTAGAACCGCTTATAAGACCGACCTTGGCATGTCTCCCTATCGGCTTGTGTACGGAAAAGCCTGCCACCTTCCTGTCGAAATCGAGCATCGCGCATTTTGGGCGATAAAGGAGCTGAATCTGTCTCTGGAGGACGCGGGCAGCCATCGGAAGTTGCAGCTGAACGAACTGAGCGAGCTTAGGGATGAGGCTTACGACAACGCGGTTGTCGTTAAGAATCGAACGAAGGTGTTTCACGATAAACACCTTTTGCGCAAAACCTTCGTACCTGGTCAGCAGGTACTTCTTTACGACACCCGACTTCATTTCCATCCTGGAAAGCTCCGATCTCGCTGGAAAGGGCCGTATTTTGTGCGGAATGTATATCCGCAGGGCGCTGTGGATTTGGAAAATCCAAAGGACGGTTCACTCTTCAAGGTCAATGGACACCGATGCAAACCGTACCTTAGCGCCGAACCAACAGAGGAGCTCCTGTTCTTACAGGAGCCGGTTTACCCTGAATGATCTTCCTCTGCCTACCTCCAAACTTCGGTTATCCAGCCAAGAACAGTGGGCACTGTTCCAAATAAGTTTGGGGGTATGTACAAACCATTTTGTTTATATTTGTGTATATTCTTTTTTTTTTCTTTAAAACCAAAAACACATAAAAATTGTATATCGCTAACCGACAATTTTGAACCTTCCAACTGATCTCTTCATGCTACGACAGTGAGGACACTGTCCAGTTTAAGTTTGGGGGTACGCTCGGTACGTATTTCTTACCTTCGCATTCATATGTATATTTTGCATCTGCATATTAAATCCATAAAATCCATAAAAATTTGAAAATTTTCTAAAAAATATAAAAACTTTTTTGTCAAGTTAGCTTGTAGAAGAACTCTGATTCAACATTCGACGGTTTTTGTTTGAAAAAATAGGAATAACTAGATCTTATGTTTGGATTTTGAAAACCTGAAAGATAACTCTCCTTTGAAGTTAACTATAGCTGATATACGTCTTTACATCACACTACACGTGTCGTAAGATTTTGGGAATTAGATGACAAGTCTTTCATGTTTGAACTTTTAAACAGATAAATGATTTTCTGAGGATCAAATAGGTTTGTTCTGAGATAAGTAATGTCAAGAATAGTTTATGAAGTAAAGCGAATATGAAGGAATGTTATTGATGCCGTAATAGGAGCTAAGTCTGAAAAATAACCCATCTAAAACTTGATTGGAATGATTACACACCAAACCCACTAGACACGTCTTTTATCCAAAAAATATTTGAACTGCCGGTTATATCTCCGTTCGTATTAAATCAGCTGATTTTCACGCCATACTGTCTTTTGTTTTTGGACCTAGGTAACTTGAGTAATTAAGTCCGCCGGGGTGTTTCTACACCTAATGCCCTAAAACCAACTGGTTTGGGTGCATTGGCCCAAAGCTCGCTAAGAAGCCTAGAAAGTCCAGTTTAAAACAAAGTCAAGCAAGTGTTCTCTCCGGGTTAAAATTCCTAACGGTTCTTTGTGTGAGAATAATCTTGATAAAAGACAGACTTTTATAAAAAAAATTTAACGGAGATGTGAAGGTTTTATTCTATGATAAAGACTATTGCACGTTCACAGTGGTGTGTATGAAATGAAAACAAGAAAAAGGTGGAGTGAAAAATACGACTTAGTTTCCTGTTAAGGAAGATAGAAATTCTGAAGTTGAAACCTTACTGGAAAACGAAACTTGAAAAATGCTTAACTCGTTATAAAACTTATGTGATCCTTTTAAAATTGTTATCTGGGCTTTATTGTGCGACATGATGACTCTAATCGATCCTTCTGGAACTTAACGATACTATCCGCACTGCACGTAAAGACATATAAAATCTGTAGTTAAATAAGATGTGAGGTGTGAAAAATAAAGGTTCGATGGTCTAGACTTAGGATTATAGAATTTTTATTTTCTAAAACAAAACTTTAGGGTTTGAAATTTAGTCATTTTTACAAACCAACTTGACCGGATTTTGTGGGTAGTATCCGCTGAAAATCCTCAGGAGACAACACTCCTCCTACTAGGGACACCTAGAGGTTTAACGGCTTGTTGCACATGCTCAGTGCAATCGCGTTCCCTGCGAAAGTGAGGTTAGGAAATTTTTTTTTGTGAATAAATGGACTTTGCTCGGGACGAGCAAATGATAAGTTTGGGGGTATTTGTTCATATCAGATTTTTGCATTTTCATACCGCCCAATTTTTATCACATTGCATGTCGGTAGATACTCTTGAGCCGTGTTTGCTAGTCAATTGCAGGATACAGGTTCCCGGTTCTCAAACGAAGAAATTCATGGAAAACACGACAAAAATCCGGTTCCTGCCAACCACAGATAAAACACGGTCTCCGTCCCTCATCCGTTTGTTACCAGATACCGGTAGGAAGACAAAATGTCAAATCTATGCACAAGGCTCAATGGTGGCACAAGATCCAAGAGATCTACGCGGAGCTCGAGACAATCATGACAAAATCTTGACAAAAAGTCCACCTTTCCTTCAACAGAAATTCTGGAAAATTCGTGAAGAAACTATGAGAAACTACATATATCAGAATGCAGTACACACCAAAACAGGCCAGGACCAAAAAGATATAGGCCCAACTCCTCTAAATGGCCGCGGAAGCGCGGCCAAAGGGGGGTTTTGGCCGCGCTTGCGCGGCCGTTCTGGCGCCAAACATACAGGGATTTTGGGGGTAGGTTGGTCTTTTCATCAGGGTTCTGGTGGTGGCCCTAGGGTTTCATGTTTTGGCCTATAAATAGCCCAGAAGTTTGTGAAGGAAAGGGTCCATTCTTGTATTTTCTTTTTCTAGGATTTAGTTCACTTGTTCTTCTTCTTCTCATCTCTTCTCCATTAACCTTGTAGTGAGCTTTGTGAGGGAGGAATGATAAATAAAGAAGATCAATTTGTTACCATGCTTGTCTTACTTTTATTATAATTGTTGTGACTTTAAATTCGTTAAGTAGTTGTTGTTATTTCCTTGTTATTTCTTTCTTCTCTTTTTTCTTTATCCTTACATACGACAATGATACTTACGCTCGATCCTCGCCAAGGTGAGGTCGCAAACAGTTAGTCGTATTCTTCTAATCTCCTTCTTTCTATCTTCCTCTTTTGTGTTGTTTTATTTTTCCGTATTATGATGTGTGAGTAGTTCATTCTTGTTAGGGTAGGATAAGGGAAGTTTGAGAGAAGGAAATCTCTCTCACTCTTTCCTTGCCCAACAGCTTAAATCGACTCCCGTTAACCCAACCACAATCCGCTCCTTACGGCACCCTATCCTACATGATAGCGGTGATTCCGTAGTGAGACCGGTTGTGGTTGGATTAACCGGAGGTTATGGCTAAGAGCCAAGAACGGACGGACAAGCACCAAACGGAAGACTTATGCGTTGGAAAGCCTAGCTTATACTCGCAAAGTCCTTCCTAGTCGTGCTAATCCCCGTTGTTGCCGATTACCGTAACACGATATTAAGAAGGGCAACGAAAGATGTGGAGACTCCTAACTCAAACTAACCTAATCCTAACCCTAACATGCTCTCTTTAAATATCAACTCAACACTTAGATAGCTACAAACAAAATCTGAACAACCGGACTTAACTCGTCGAAAAACACATAGAAAAAGATTCCCATCTCCCTGCGGACGACCCGTACTCAACCGGCTAGCTACGTGCGAAACCGTCTTGATTGCGGTATTTAGAACTAAACTTGACACGCACATATCATTAACAATCAGGGAACTTACTGGATGCAAAGAAAGAGGAGAGGTCTATGAACAAGTTGAGGGTTTCGTGGAGTCGTGGTGTCGCCGGATTCGTCCCGTAACGTCGCCGGAACTTTACCTTGAGCTAACTCCATTTGTACAACTTCTTGAACTTAGGAATTTTAGAGAGTTTTGGCAACGGATTTCTGAATGAGGAGACTATGGTGTAGTGTGGTATTTATAGGAGAAATTAAGGGTTTAGAGTAATGAAGAATGAATTAAAAATATGCATTAAAATTTGTATTAATGCCTCATTTTAATTCTCTGGAAATGTGCAGGGAAAACAAACAGACTAGGGTTAGTGGAGGGAGTCTAAGGGGTGCAGGGTAAAAATTTGAGAGCATTAGGGTCGGGGGGGGCGCCGGCGCCGGCCCCAAGCCACATCTCGCTAGTCGTTTTAGAGGTGGGAGTTCTTGGATTGTTGTCACGTGTTAGGGTCTGTATAAATACTATTTTGCACATGTTTGATTTTTCAGTGAATTTTCATTTTACGTGTAGTGCACGTGCAAACTTTTGAACTTCTAAAAGTTTTAAAGAAAAATCAATAAAAATAATATGTAGCTGATAGGATTCGAACATAGAGACTATGTCACAGCAGTGCAGGGGATTCACCAGTGAGCTACAAGTTGTTTCTTGCTGTTTAAAAGTAAATTAAATACTTATAGCATACACAGGATTGCAAATACTCCATTTGTACATTAACTTTTAAGCAAATTTTCTGTACACTGAAACAAAGTTGTTACAGTCACCGGGCATATAATAAATTATAGGTCTGTAAATTGTATATCTATACCTCTAAAGTTTGTCCCGAACCGATATCAGAAGCTCAAATTATGTTGTATTTAAAATAGTGTGCGAATCAGGACAGATTCTGTCCAAATTCGTTACTTAATTTTGTAACACAATTTTCTATAATTTATATCAATTTTCTGTAAGTCCATGTCACGTACCCCACGTATACGCGGGGAGGCGGAATATATGAAAAACAATTATCAAAACTTCGTAATACGAACTTGAGCACACGGATCGTATCTAAACCATTACTAACAAACTACGAGAAGTTTAATTATTCGGATTCTAAGTTATACCTCACGTTACTTGTCCTTCGGGTCTTCATCGCTGTCCTCCACACCTCGTAGGCTCTATGGAACATGGGCACTTCAACGGTCTCCTCGAGTCAAAGACGATCCACCCGAGAGTCTATAGTCCGAGCTCCTATCTCGAATCTGAGATAACTATGGCTTCTAGTATGCTAATCTAGAAGTCCTAGAGGATGTAGAGTATTTAGATGGATTACTTAGTCACTTTAAACCCTAGGATTCTCAACTCATGAGAGCTTTTAGGATTTGAGAAAGAAGATGAAGACTTGAGGAGAGAGAAGTGTTTTGTGATAATAAAATGAATAATACTCATGCTAGAATAATATGAAGCATAATAATATCTCTCTTGATAATATCAAGATAATATCTAGCATGCTTCATTTAATTCTAAGGGTGAATCACCTCATGAGTCATTAAGCATTTAATGTAAACATACATCTCATCCTACACCTCATTTAGTTTAAATCCTAAAAGGAAATAAACACAAATGAGTCACTTTCTTCTAGAAGCTTCCCGAGAAATTACGAGACTGCCCCTCCTATCCGTATTTCCGAAAAACACGGATAATCTTTGACTAAATAAATCCATCTGTATAATACTAGAATCTGGCTTAAACTAAAGCCCGCTAGTATTATCTGCCCGATCATAGTATGTGCACAAGTATACGTAAGTGATCGCGGCTCTACCGTAAAAACCATACGGCCTCTACATCTTTTGCCTGGTGCAGGGAAACTCTCTGTGTGGGACTCTAAAGACTTAACACTACGCTGGCAGTGGGTTTAACCACAGGCCACAAGTGGTACTAGCTGTACGTAACGGTCCCCAGGTAGATTTCGATAAGAAGGACGATGAGGAAATCCATCCGAACTCCTACTGAGCCTATATCTGACAATCTCCGTACAGTCCGGTCTGTTCATCTAGGACTATCACATATCGGGCCTAGGGGGACGGTAAACGTCAGACCCCTAATAGGGATATAAGTCGTGTCGGAGTGAAGCCCATTACACCTTGAGAAACTACTGGAACCTACCAGTAAATCTCACTTGCCCTGGCTAGGGACTTTGCGTAATGGCTCTCCATACACAGCGCGATATCAACCCCCAATACTGGGAGAGACGAATCCTGTCTAACCGCCACTGCCTCCAAGTGCTTCGGAACTGCACCCAACTACTACCTTTTTGCACGAATCCTTTGAGCCGTGGTAGGGTAGTAATCTAAGTACAGTGGGAACACACCCAAGGCGAAGTAGCAGTGTCAAGTCGACGGACTAAGCTGTACTTATGTCACCTGGGAACTGCTATCTGACGATGGATATAGTACCAACCTGTAGTTCCCGGCGAGTCCTGTCCGGTGTACCCATAACCTAACGAGCACCTGCGTACTATCTCCAGTACGACGTACTGATGGCTGTGGGAATGACCATCTCCTCAGTTGGGTGAGAAGCATATACACCAGTCTACTCCGGAGTATCGATACCCCGTCTCGATAATCCAACGACCAGGGACCTGTATAGGATGTGCTTGTAGACTATCCAGCCCTCACTAGTGTGACTGCCATCACAACGCTGGTAATCAAGCAAAGATTCTAAGGGCTCTACTAATATGTATAAGCGATATGTTAAAAGAAACATATTCACATATTAAAGTAGAAACAAACCAAGTAGCATACTACCATTTTTAGCAAGACTGTCAATACAACTGTGAATATCCTAAGCTTTCATTAACTAATATACAATCTAGTATGATACAATAATGGCCTTTAGGGCATAAACACTAACAATCTCCCACTTGCACTAGGGCCATGTGCTGGCATATCGCAGACTTATTATCTTGAATAGCCTCTCAAACTGCGTCTGAGGAATGGCCTTTATGAATGGATCAGCAGTGTTATTCTCCGTATCTACTCTCTTCACCTCGATCTCCCGGCGATCTACGATCTTCCTGATCAGGTGATACCGCTTTAAGATGTGTCTGGACTTCTGATGGGACCTAGTTTCCTTCGCTAAAGCTATAGCGCCGTTGTTGTCGCAATACAGAGCTATTGGTTCAACACTGGTAGAAACCACCTGAAGTTCTGTGAGGAACTTCTTCATCCAGATAGCTTCTTTTGCGGCATCACAAGCAGCTATGTACTCCGTTTCCATCGTCGAGCCAGCAACGGTGTCCTGCTTGGAACTCTTCCAACAGTCCGCCCCTCCATTGTGGATAAAGACATAACCCGACATGGACTTGGAGTCATCCTTGTCACTCTGGAAGCTGGAGTCAGCAAAGGCCTCGATCTGGAGGTCTTTTCCACCATACACCAAGAACATCTCCTTAGTCCTCCTCAGGTATTTGAGAATGTTCTTTACTGCTACCCAGTGCTTCTTCCCCGGGTTTGCCTGATACCGGCTTACAACGCTCAATACATATGCTACATCTGGTCTGGTACATAACATCGCATACATTATAGAGCCTACCGCAGAAGCGTAGGGTATATTCGACATGCGAGCCCTTTCCAAATCAGTCTTGGGAGACATCTCTTTGGAGAGGGTGATTCCGTGACAAGCCGGTAGGTTACCGCGCTTAGAATCTTCCATACTGAATCTTTTCAATATGGTGTCTATGTACCTGGACTGCGAAAGTCCCAACATCCTCTTTGATCTATCACGATAGATCTGGATCCCCAGAATGTAGGTGGCATCACCCGGTCCTTCATGGAGAATTTCTATGACAAGAATCCTTTGACTGACTGTAGCATAGGAATATCATTTCACAAGACGAGGAATACTACAGCTCTCCCTATAATCTTACTGTATATGCATGGTTCATCTGGATTCTTGATAAAGTCGAATTCTTTGACAGTATCATCAAAACAGATGTTCCAACTCCGCGATGCCTGCTTTAGTCCATAAATGGACTTAAGCAATTTGCATACTTTACCGCTGCTCCCACTCTGAATGAATCCCTATGGCTGATCCATATAGACGCACTCTTCCAAATTACCATTTAGAAAAGCCGTCTTTATGTCTATCTGCCAGATCTCATAATCGTGGAAGGCAACAATGGCAAGAAGGACCTGAATGGATTTGAGCATAGCCACTGGAGAAAAGGTTTCGTCATAGTCCAAACCAGGTCTTTGACGAAAGCCCTTTGCAACAAGTCTAACCTTATAGGTTTCAACCTGTCCATCTACACCAATCTTCTTTCTGAAGATCCATTTGCATCCTACGGGTTTTACCCCATCTGGAGCAATGTCCAAAGTCCATACTTTGTTAGTGTACATGGACTCCATTTCAGTCCGCATTGCATCCAGCCATCTTACTGAGTCGCCGCTCTGAATGGCTTGCTGGAAGCTAGTAGGGTCATCATTATCAAAAATACAACCTTCTCTATCCCCGTCTATGAGAAAACCGTAGTATCTCTTGGGCGGATGAGATTGCCTACTACTTCTGCGGATAGGCGCTGGGATGTCCCTTTCTTCTGAAACTTCTAGTTCTACCATACTTTCAGTAACAGCTTGTGGTTCTGTAATTTCTTCCAGTTCTATTGCGCTCCCACTCTTCTGATTTTCTAAAAATTCAGCTTCCAAGAAGTGGGCATGACGAGAAACAAAAATCTTTTGTTCCTCTCCGTAATAGAAATAATACCCTTTGAAGTTCTTTGAATATCCCACAAACTTACACTGTACTGAGTGTGCCTCGAGCTTGTCCGCATGCTGTTTTTTAACAAAAGCTGGACATCCTCATGTCCTAAAATGTTTAAGACAGGGTTTCTTCCCACTCCACATCTGATATGGTGTGGTAGGCACAGTCTTGGTTGGAACCTGATTCAAAAGATATGCAGCTGATTCTAGTGCATAACCCCAGAAAGATCGCGGTAACTCAGCCTTACTCATCATGGAATGAACCATATCCAAGAGGGTTCGATTCCGCCTTTCCGATACACCATTGTGTTGTGGTGTGTATGGAGGAGTAAGCTGAGAGAGAATTCCATTCTCATTTAAGTATCCCAGAAACTCGGCACTTAAGTATTCACCACCTCGATCAAATCTCAGTGTCTTGATACTTTTGCCTATTTAGTTTTCCACTTCATTCTTGTATTCCCGGAATTTCTCAAAGGCCTCGGATTTATGCTTCATCAAGAAGATATGTCCATACCTAGAGAAATCATCCGTAAAAGTAATGAAGTAGGAATGACCACCTCTTGCATGTATAGATATTGGACCACACACATCGCTGTGTATGAGTCCCAAGAGCTCGCTCTCTCTTACTCCATGTCCAGTAAACAGAGTCTTTGTCATCTTTCCCATGAGACAAGATTCACAAGTAGCATAAAATTGATATTCGAACGGATTCAAATATCCTTCTCTATGTAACTTAGTCAACCGTGTTTCATTGATGTGACCTAGTCTACAATGACATAAGAAAGCCTGATTTACTTCCGGAGACTTTCTTTTAAGTGTGTTCTGGACATTGAAAACATGAGCTTGATTTAATACGTATATACCGTTATCTAATGTATCGGACCCAATCAGAACTTGATTTAGATGGATGTTTACCACATCGCTTACGAATGTAAAATCATATCCCTCTCTAGAAAGTGAGGATACTGATATGATATATAAGTCAAACTAGGTACATACAAACAGTTACGTAGAATCAATATCTGCCCACTTGTCAGTCCTAGGCGATATTCCCCCACGGATTCAGCGTCCATGCTCATTCCGTTCGCAACTCTGAGAGACATATCACCTACCCTGATAACTCTACGGTTTCTCAAAGCATGTAACGAATTACAGATATGAGATCCTGAGCCGGTATCTAGTACCCAGGAAGTAGAGATAATTGACAAACAGTTTTCAATTACAAACACACCCGAGGCCGAAGCCACAACATGCTTCGAATCTTGGCTACTGGCTTCCAAAGCACTGCAATTTTTCTGCCAATGCCCCTTCCCATAACAACAGGAACATCTCTCCTTCCCTACACCAAGTCCCGAAACTTTTGCTCTTCCTTCTACTTCGCTGACACCGTATATCGGATTTGTGGAGGTTTTCTTCTTTTCACCCTTTGCTTTCGCCCTGGATGCAAAAGAAGAAGGTCCCCCATTAAGCAGAGCGGGTGTCTCCCTGGTTTCTTTCAGGGTGTAAGTAGAGGGTAGAGACTATGGAAATAAGTCAGCATATGACCTGTTTCCTAACGTGGTCTCCAGGTCCGCGAGATCATCAATATAGCTAATCATCGTAAGGACGTCGTCCCTTACAGATGACCCGACAGCCAACCTTGCTTGAAGCAATTCGTTCGAGGTCTCATATCTTGCGATACGAGATTGCTCTCCATATAAATCTTTGTTATGGAGGAAGATGGAAACTAAGTCCATCTTCTCGTGCTGTTTCTGGTATACACCATCAACTGAAGCCAACACGAGGCATTTGGCATTCGCACTGTCCTTTTCCCTTGTCTAACGGATATCCATATCCGTGACGGTGGAAACTGGACCTGGGACGGCGGGGGCTTAAGTAGTAATAGGGTGGTCCAGCTTGTCATAGGCAATGGACATCTGGACAGACCTTTGCCAGTCATAAAAGTTAGATTCAGTCAACTTGTTATCTATATTTAACCTAGTCATGGTCACAGGGTCGCTGCAGTTGAGAGAGAGAAGAAAACGCTTTAGCATGATGCTCTTGCAAGTTTAGATTTGGTTTTTAGTTTATCTAAATAGGATAGCTCGCACTGTTTCTCGAATCCTTTCTCAAACCATAAAAAAAGAATTAGTCAGGATTGATCTCACCGTACAATACTTGCTTAACCGTTCAGCTAGGCTAGTGTCGGTACTTCGAGGGAGGTTTTACGACGCTTTCGCGAAGTTCCTTAATTAAATAACCTTTTTCCCCTGGAGGCGTAGCCCCTCTGATACCGTTCTAGGCACCTACTTGGTTTATAGCATTGATCGTTAAGTGACGAATCTCCTTATGAGTAGCATATACTCACAGTAGGATCAGGATCCAGATATCATCGTGTGATAATGCTGAAGGAATCCTACCAACATTATCAAACTCTAAATGATATGCAACACAAGCAAGTTTCAGTTTCTTTAGAAACTCCTGATGTGGATTTTTGTCCCATGCTCTTATGACCTTGACTAAGGGCCAACAAATCATAAGTCATATGTCAAGTTCTACTCGTCATTATCCAGGTTGATTTGAACCCACCCGTATATACTCTTGACTAAGGGCCAACAAAGTAATACGACTGTCCCAAGCCAACGCATCTATCTATACTATATATGAACACCCCAGCAGCTACCAATCACTATATCTTGACTAAGGGCCAAACAAACATAGCTTGAATACTACTGACCATTCATATGAAATGACGGAGGGCTACGACTGGTTTTGGCGAAACCGTGAACGTAGTGAACTTGATATAACCGAAGGAACCTGATAGCTTTTTAAAAGAAGTGGTTAAAGCTCCGCAATTAAAAATTCTGCTCTTTTTAAAATAACCGAGTTGTTTCTTTTAAATTTGTTCCAACGATTCAGCTTTGGTTTGTTTTCTTTGCATTAAAATATGCGTCCCATCATTTATTCTATCATTGCAAAAAACAACGAAATTACAACGTCCGCTTATGCCATCCGCATTCGCCACTGGGCCCTGCCATTCACCCGTTAGGTTACTTAACTAACGACAGAGCGGGGGCTGGGCTAGCGCGGATGTAAAACATAAGCAACGCCTAATAGATATCATATATAGATATTGTACATTCGTCAGACGCAATAATAGGCATTCCAGATCACAAATGAACATATTGGATATACTAGCAAACCCGTTTCGTTTGAGCCTGCAACAAAAGACGGATTACACGGTCGTGATGATTAGCCAAATCCCACCCTAGACCCCTACGGGTGCGGCAAACTACTCGCCTAGTACCAGAAGTGAAGCAGTCTCCCTCAACGACGTGAGTAGGCCATTAAACACTTCAAAGTACCCGGTAGTTTGTGCACCCCATCTTGGGTCTATCCTATGAGCATAAAACAGTAAATGAAATAATACAACGGTGGATACAACCTCAACCCGGATGTGCCCCGCAAAAGAATATTATAACATATTACAATTTACATCGAATGAAAGATAAAAACCCTCATCTCACATCCCCGGCTATTCATCCACGATGATCTAATAGAGTTCATATACACAAACCAATATCCATCACAGAAATGTGCAACCCCCAACTAACCGACATACTAGCAATTAGCGGAGGTTTACGAACACATTAAACATCACAGATAAAACCTGATTAGTAAATAACTTAGAATTTCGATCGACAACATTTTTCCGTGTCTATCCCAAATGCAAGCCAGCACTGAAAAGACCTGGGCAGAAACAAAATATACAGGAAAACAGAACACCCAAAATTAAGACAAACTGTGTAAATACAAGTCAACTCGGAGTCGACCCGGCCACGGATCCGCGGCGTATTGCACCAATCCGCCGCGCTTCCGCAGTCATCTCACCGAGTTAGCAACTCGTATTTCTCCAGTATTCTTAGAATTCCCTGCTGTGAATTTTCATGCCTCTGAAATAATTTTTTCGACAGGTTTAAAATCGACAGAAACTTGAGGGGTCCGGGGTTAAGTTTTTGTATTTTTCCGACGATCGAAGTTCTAATAAGTTGCTAACAAGCTAATAAAGATTTAGTAGGCTCTGATACCACTGTAAGTCCATGTCACGCACCCCACGTGTACGCGGGGAGGCGGAATATATGAAAAACAATTATCAAAGCTTCATAACACGGACTTGAGCATACGGATCGTGTCGAAACCATTACTAAAAAACTACGAGAGGTTTAACTACCCGGATTCGAAGTTATACCTCACGTTACTTGTCCTTCGGGTCTTCATCGCTGTCCTCCAGACCTCGTAGGCTCTATGGAACATGGACACCTCAACGGCCTCCTCGAGTCAAAGACGATCCACCCGAGAGTCTATAGTCCGAGCTCCTATCGCGAATCTGAGATAACTACGGCCTCTAGTTTGCTAATTGTCACGCCCCGCTTCCCAGAGTACGCTAGATTGGGCACGTGACATAGCCAACCATGCTACCTGTGGGTAGGAAGTACCCATCCACAGTCACATTACGGCTGTAAAGATATCAAGAACAAGATAAAACTATCTAAAACATGTCCATAATCCAGAATAACAGGAGTCAATAATAAATAAATGTGGAAGCAAATGATCCAATACAAATAACTGAAAAGTGTGTCCCATAATGCGGGCTCACATCAGGAAATAAATGCAGGAAATAAAACTAACTACTACTGAACTCACAGCTCAGCCTGCTGGCTGAAGTACTCCTGCTCGGACTGCAACAGCGGTACGGAATCTGGGCCATGCAAAATCCAGACGTCAGCGCGTCATGTCAACAAGTAATATAATATGAACAGTGTAATAGGCAATGCAGAACTAAACATGAATAAAGCAATAATGTGAAACAAGCGGTGCAGGGTAATGTGCAGTGGATAACTAAACTGTTCTATCGGGTTTCCTAGTCTAAAGTCTTTGAAATCAATTTGAGTAATCCTCCATGTAACTCAAAGGATATGTCTCGTTACCCCACGGGACCACGGATCAAGAATATGTGAACCAATAGTGGTTCTGTCCCGTTACCCCCCGGGACCACGGATCAGGAAAATGTAAGAGTCACGAATGGCTCTGTCCCGTTACCCCCTGGGACCACGGATAAAGTAATACCCTTTTAAGTTACACTTTAGTTTACACTTTTGATTTCCCCATACCCCCAAGTTATTTATGTCAAGTCAGGTATTCAGTAATCAAGAACTAATGCCAACACAGGATCAGGTAAAAGCAGGTTTGTCTGGATAGACAACAGGAACGGTCCATGAGAACTACATGTTATGTTTGTTGGCATTAGACACAAGATCAGGTAACAGGTAAAGCCATGGTACATCAGGTCCAGCCAGGTAATGTATAAAGGTGTCATGTCATGTCAAGAGTGTACGGTACCATGTCATGTCAAGTAGGAAGTGTAACAGGTCATGTCAGGAAGCACAAGATGTCATGTGGGTGCTCATAATCAAACTAACATAAGCATGTGTATAAATAAACAAGCATGAGTACTATCAGAACAATAAACTGGAACATGTAATATGATATGCAAATAGATATAATTTCAAGGATATGGGTGCACAGTTATCGATTAGGGTTACATTTATAGTTCCAATATTAATTAGGATGCAATTTATTAAACATGGAGTGTTAATATCACATTATTATGTAGTAATGTGATCTATGGATGCAATTATATGTATCTTAAATGCGATGGATGCAAACGGGTATCCGAAAAGTTATAAAACTATAAAATGGTAATGTGGGATGTACAACTAAGCAATATGTGATATAAATATTAATATGGATAGTATATTCAAAGCGATTAATAACTATAAAAGTGGTATTGATTAACCATGCACAAGAAGGTTCCGTTCAGAAATTCAGCGTCACCCTAATTTGTAAAATAGCTTAAAAATAACAAACGTTCTCCAAAAGGGACGTGTCTTATACCAAAACAAAGATAATTCAATAAGGTTTTCAGTTTTATAGTATAAGCATCTCAGGTTGTCCTTACAAAAAGTTATGAACATTCGAAGTTGAAAGTTTGCTGCTGGAATTTCTCTGGACAGCAGTTTGGAGACATTTTCATTTGCATTTTACGTTATTTAAACAATTTATTTTGCAAGTAAATATTTCATAGAGTTATAGTATTCTGAGTTATATTCGTAACAAACTAAAGAACGTATACTAATGATTTTTCTATGATTTATAATGAATTTTATAAGACAAGGTGTACAGTAAATTTCAGATTTGTCGTATCCGATTTTTCAACGACGTTTCATGTGTAAACTATAAGATTTTCAAATGTATAACATTATAAAATGAAGATTATAAACTAATTAAAGATAATAATAATAAATATTACGACGATATATATTTTAAATGATATGGTTGCAGTATAATGTAATCTAGTATGTCACAAGATAAGTTTTCATGATCTAGATTTAATATGATATAAACGGATGCAAACGGAACATCGAAACGTTATAAAATTAAACATGGGACACTAGATTTAAACTATAGGTATGGTATTTATTTAAATAGGTATAAAATGAATCATATAGCATGTAGCAAGATTAACTTGCCTCGATGGGTCGAGAATCGGGAAAACGGAACGTTAACCGTCGGCGGGGAAAATTCGCGACGGGCGCACGGTTCACGGAATGAACCCAAACGACGAACAAAGGAACCACACGGGTCAGGGTACCTCGCTGGAACGTCGAGAAGCGTCACCGGCACGACAGAATTCCGGCAACAAAAGAACAGTTAAAAAAAATGAGAAACGAGACATGAAGTAAGAAGAGAAAGAATGATAAAGAGAAGTACGAGAGAATATATGAGAGAGAGAGAGAGAAAGTGGAGAGAGAGAGAGAGAGCTGCAGGTGGGGGCCCACGGAATTAAAAGGAACGCGATTGGCTAAAGGGGAATCGTTAGTTAGGGATAAATATTAATTAAAGATTCAAAACATTTTAAGGAACAGTAGGATATATATATATATATAGGTTAATTTAAAGATTTAAAAGATAGGTAATAAACAGTAAGATATCAGGTTAGTTAGAAAAATATATGCGATGGTTTTAATAATATTAAAATTTGGGATTTTGGCGCCAAATAAAACATTTCCAAATCGCGCCCGGGTCGAGTCCAAAAATTTGAAATTAAAATAATAGGATTTTAAGCGGGATCCAAATTTTAAAATTAAGTGTTTTATGATTAAAAAGCATACCCCCAAAACGGACACATGTAGGCGTGCGTAGCCGTCCAAACTCGCCCGTTTCACTGAACGGGATGAGAACACAATGCACGGACGCTACCACGAGGCTAGGGGTGTCAAGTAGGCCAAGATGAATATTTTCAATTTTATTTTAGATGCCAAAATTTGTTATATGTAGAAATGACTTTGCCGGGTAAATTTTACAGTAAGCAACAAACAAGCAAGTTAAATGAAATGAGTACCACATTATGCTCAAACAGTAACTGAAAATTGTAGAATTGGGCTCGGGTGTTACACTAATCTAGAAGTCCTAGAGGGTGTAGAGTATTTAGATGGATTACTTAGTCACTTTAAACCTTAGAATTCTCAACTCATGAGAGCTTTTAGGGTTTGAGGAAGAATATGAAGACTTGAGAAGAGAGAAGTGTTTTATGATAATAAAATAAATAATACTCATGCTAGAATAATATGAAGCATAATAATATCTCTCTTGATAATATCTAGCATGCTTCATTTAATTCTAAGGGTGAATCACCTCATGAGTCATTAAGCATTTAATGTAAACATACACCTCATCCTCCACCTCATTTAGTTTAAATCCTAAAAGGAAATAAACACAAACGAGTCACCTTCTTCTAGAAGCTTCCCGAGAAATTACGAGACTGCCCCTCTCATCCGTATTTCCGAAAAACACGGATAATCTTTGACTGAATAAATCCATCTGTATAATACTAGAATCTGGCTTAAACCAAATCCCGCTAGTATTATCTGCCCGATCATAGTACGTGCACAAGTGTAGTAAGTGATCGCAGCCCTGCCGTAAAAACCATACGGCCTCTACATCTTTTGCACGGTGCGGGGAAACTCTCTGTGTGGGACTCTAAAGACTCGACACTACACTGGCAGTGGGTTTAACCACAGACCGCAAGCGGTACTAGCTGTACGTAACGGTCCCCAGGTAGATGTCGATAAGAAGGACGATGAGGAAACCCATCCGAACTCCTACTGAGCCTGTATGTGACAATCTCCGTACAGTCCAGTCTGTTCGTCTAGGACTATCGCATATCGGGCCTAGGGGCGGTAAACGTCAGACCCCTAATAGCGGTATAAGTCGTGTCGGAGTGAAGCCCATTACACCTTGAGATACTACTGGAACCTACCAGTAAATCTCGCTTGCCCTGGCCAGGGACTTTGCGTAATGGCTCTCCATACACAGCGCGATATCAACCCCCAATACTGAGAGAGACGAATCCTGTCTAACCGTCACTGCCTCCAAGTGCTTCGGAACTGCACCCAACTACTACCTGTTTGCACGACTCCTTTGAGTCATGGTAGGGTAGTAATCTAAGTACAGTGGGAACACACCCGAGGCGAAGTAGCAGTGTCAAGTCGACGGACTAAGCTGTACTTATGTCACCTGAGAACTGCTATCTGACGATGGGTATAGTACCAACCTGCAGTTCCTGGCGAGTCCTGTCCGGTGTACCCGTAACCTAACGAGCACCTGGATACTATCTCCAGTACGACGTATTGATGACTGTGGGAGAGACCATCTCCTCAGCTGGGATGAGAAGCGTATACACCAGTCTACTCTGGAGTATCGATACCCCGTCTCGATAACCCAACGACCAGGGACCTGTATAGGATGTGCTTGTAGACTATCCAGCCCCCCACCAGTGTGACTGCCATCACAACGCTGGTAATCAAGCAAAGATCCTAAAGGATCTACTAATATGTATAAGCGATATGTTAAAAGAAACATATTCACATATTAAAATAGAAACAAACCAAGTAGCATACTACCATTTTTATCAAGGCTATCAATACAACTGTGAATATCCCAAGCTTCAATAAGTAATATACAATCTAGTATGATACAATAATGGCCTCTAGGGCATAAACACTAACATTTTCAAGGAATCGGCATAACTAAAAAAGTTTATATCTTTCGATCTAAATGTCCAAAATATCCGAATTTACTCAATTTGTATATCGATAAACTGATTTATGCGTCTTAAAATTTGATCCGTAAAAGCAGTTTTCTGTTCTTTATATACAGTGGATAAAAACCATGTAACTCTTAAACCGTTATTCGGATCGATATAAATTTTTTACTGTAGACCTGAAATTCTATTTAGTATTTATCCTAATTATCCTATGATTTTCAAAAGTGAAAATTAATTTCTAAAAATAATTTTAAAGGTAAAGGTATTGATATGTCATATGTTAGAATGAAGAAACCATGATATTTATTCGTAACTTCATTTTCTTTTACAAAATTTAAAATAAGTAATTTAAAATACAGCAACAAACGATGTAATCCTTATTGGTCTCTGAAATCTTAATATGAAAGTAATGAAAAAGACTTATACAAACTATATATGTATGTGTTCATTATTTATTTATGTATCCGTTTAATTAATCATTTAGGAACTATAATACGAAGAGAGCAACGGGTTCATGGAGCATGACAAGAAGATAAGAGATAGAGAGCGACGGAGGGGAAGAGAGAAGGGACTTATAGGATGTATGGGTTGGTATAGCAACCGGCTCACTAATCGATTCAAGCAGCGGAAAATATTCTCTGTGACGAAGTTGCGAATGGTACAATCGTTCGGTTCGCATCGTCTCGCATTCTAATGAACGAAGGGCACTCCGATAACGCCGGAAGTCTTAGAGCTCTTCCAAGGTTTAAAGGAAATTGGAGTTTTGAATTTGTAGAAGAAAGAGATAATAGGGATGGAAAGGACGAGTTGTTCTTCCCTGTCTCTCTCTTTTTAAAAGGAAGAAGAAGAAAAAAATAAGATGAACATATAAAAGAATCACGTCATATTAACTCCAATTAATATAAATTCATAGTGGAAGGTAAGAAGAAATTGAAAAGTCACCATTCATTTGAAAGTTAAACGAAATGAAAGGTGTCATGTGCATGAGAAGCGTATAAAAGGTTTATAAAAATAATTGTAAGACACAAGGTTCAAACCAATAGCCTAAGGGCTAGCAAAACAATGATTTAACCAATGAGCTAAAAGATTATTTTTGCATAAAATTAAATAGAAATAAATATATGTAGAGATTCAAAAGAAAATAATTTAAAAGTTAAACGAAATAAATCATTTTTTTAGACTATTTTTTTTCATTTTAAGCAAAACAAATTCTCTTGCGCAAATTTTCTTTTCAAAACAAAATTAAATAAATTCTTTATATTAAAGAGATCAAGCTAAATCTTTTAAAAAATCTTTCAAAACCTTTTTTTTTATAAAACGGGTTATTTCGAAACAAGTATATTTTTATTTATTAAAAAACATTATAGCAAAAACATGGTCGTTACATGGTGGTTCTCGGTTAGGGATCAAGATTTATTCGGCACTTGTTGTTTATCTAGGAAAGGCTGGAAGATTGGATGCGGATGTCCGAGTTGATAGAGATATATAGTTGGGTATAAATCAAATGTTGCGATGTATGTTTCGATGATTGAGTCTTCGGTGAAAGCTGGGAAGCTCGAAGCGGGGAGAGGTTTGAAGGGCGAGATGAAAGGTTCAGGAGAAGGCGGAATTTCGGATTTTACACTTTGACCGTCCAAGGGTACAATTGCTGCATTTTTTTGGATTGTTTCCTCTATGTATATTTTTACTTTTTCCATGGGAGTAAAAGCTTAACATATTTATGTATTTTTTTTATAAGTGAATAAATATCGAAATTACAACATGTTTGTTTGCATCTTAAGAATGAAGATAAAAAAAAATACATGTTTGATTGTATTTTAATTTGTTAGAGTATTGATCTCGTTATGAGATATGTCTCATGTAACTAGTTAGATATCTTAGGTATCTGCTTAGATATCTCAGGATATTGGTTAGTTTTCTTAGGAAACTGGTTAGATATTTGAGAGAACTTATTACTTATCTCATGTAACCGGTTAGATATCTCATATAACTGATTAGATAACTCAGGACACTGGTTAGATATCTTAAGTAATTGGTTAGATATCTCACGTAACCCGTTAGATATATCTTGAAACTGATTCGATATCTTATGTAACTGGTTAAATATCTCAAGAAGCTTGTCAGATATATCAGGAAAATAGTTATATAAAAAGAGAATAATGGAGAAAAGAGGCCCTAGTAGGCTTTTTCGTTAGGTGACATCAAAAATCTATATCCTCCGCAATTTTTTTTGATGATCGGCACTCATCATTATCATTTTTATCGTGTAAAATATGGATACACCAAATTTTATGTGATTCCACCACTTTTTAATTGTTGGATTAGCAATGTAAAAAGATCTATTGTCGGTAAACCGTTAATTTTGCACCACTAAATCAACGGTGAAAAAGCGAATCACATGAAATTTGGTGTATTCACATCTTACACGATAAAGATGATGATGATGATGATGATGGAAGCCGATCGTCGAAAAAATCGTGGAAGGTATTTTTTCGACGCCATAGGAGGAAATTGTCTTCTGTGGCACATTTCCTCCATTATCCTCATATATATATCATATATATATTTAGAGTAATGATCCAGTGAGACGCTTTCTTATGTGAAATAAATGAGACGTACTCTATAACACCCTACCCTCCGTGTATTTCACCGATCCAGACCGTTCACCGTGATCTACACGTCACGCATACCGTACGTATCAATTTTCATGATAAAATTTATAGTTACAAATATCTAATTAAAACTGCATTATCCTAGTTACACAATGTTCCTAGTTATATAATGTTTCACTCCATATGATTTTAAAAAAGTATACATTAATATTAATACATCATATACAAAATCATATACAAAAGATGAAACCTTAACTGTCATTTTCAGAATCAATCGATTGGAGCCATACATGTTGGTTTGTTATGATCTTCTTTGCCTTATCTTCTTTTTTCCACGTCCGTGTTGCTATCGATTCCTTTCACAAAACATAAAAGGAGCCAAGATATATTCAGCCGCAGTAAATGAATAATACAAGTGAATTAGAGCAAATGAGGAAAAATAAGAGATATCAACTGGCATTAGACAATTTGGATGGAAATGAGTTTGTTGGATGGAACTACCAACTTTTGGAAGGAAAGAGAAGTTAGGATAGATCATTGATTCTACCAACACTATGAAAACTCGCTGAATATTTCATGCAATTGAATAGATACCTCAAACAAATACTTAGATATCTGATGCAACTGAATAGACACCTCAAGAAAATGCTTAGACATCTCATACAACTATTTAAATATCGCACGTTCGGCTGGCATCTGTCATAATTACAAAAGACAGCCGTACCGACATTCCTCACATGGGTACAAAAAGGCATAATGGGTATATACAAAAGTACATTGATTAAAGAGTATGGAGGGCTTTTGGGTACCAAGAGCATCGACTAGGGGGGTTTTGAAACATTCTTAGGGATCGAGGGTTTTTGACAGCCGGAAAAGTGCCTTGGTTTTTTTTTTCCTTCTTTTTTTAAAACAAATTTACCCTAGAAGCTATATCCATTCTCCTCCTACAATAATTACACAAGAATAATAACATCCAATATTTTATAAACACGTGCAATTTTCTAGTAAATAATAATGCTGGGGCTATGCGTAAGTTTCCTACTTATTTATTTTTTGGAGGGAGGAGAGAGAGACCGGAAAGAGACAAGTTCTCATAATTCGTGCGGTAAAAAGGCCGTAGAATGCACATGTAGACGGAGATGTCAAACAGGCGGGCCAGATCACCTGACCGACAGGTCATTAAGGATACCAGGTAAAACGAACACGAGTAAAAATACACAGATTTTAACGAGTGTTAATCCCATGTACATCATCCGACTCATTACAGACGGGTTGATGTACGGATAACTTGTGAATAGATAAATCGGTTATGCATGCATGGGTTAACGGGTAAATAATATTTTATGCAATTTAAAGGCTTTTGTGTATTTTTTTGGAATTTAAATATATTAACATTATTAATTAAAGACAATAACTATCTTCAAGTATATATTCTAAGAAATTCCTCTTACCAATATTCATGATATATTTTTAATATAAAATATTTATCAATCATAATTAGGAAAAACAATGAAAATCTTTGGCTTTTCTCACCACAGGCAGGGTAAAACCCAAGACTTAGCGGGTCGTGTCAATCCGGTAACATGTCGGATAAAACTCATGAACCCGTGGGTCGGGTTGTCTCAATGATACTTGTAAACGGGCCGGGCCGGGTACATGTAATGTAAGATGGGGTTTTTCTATATACAACCACCAAAACTTTCGTATTTCTATATAAAACCCCTAAAACTTCATATTTCTAAATAAGATCCTCAAATCATTTAAGCTGTCTAAAAAGATCCCATTTTGTTAAATTGTGATTAATTAGCCTTACTCTTAACAACCTAATCAACCATCGTCCATCATTGCTTAGCATATTTGGTTCTCTATAGAAAAAGTAATCGTATGTTATTCATGAAGGTAGTTCCGAATTGTTTAAGATAATGACCAACATAATCATAATTATACTTGGATGCAATTCGAATGGGTGGTTGGTGTAAGAATTTGAAAAGAAATAGAAGATTGTGTTGAGGAGTATTGAAGAACAAGATAAAGGTAAAATGCGCATTTTAAATGGAATTTGGATGGAAAACTAACCATGGGGACCAATTTAGACAAGTTAAAAGATTTGAGGGTCTTATTTAGAAATATGAAAGTTGTAGGGGGTGGAATATGAAAAAAAAAACTTTAAGATTTTTGCAAGAAAAAAGTAAAAAACGAAGAATACTTTCTATATTTATATTTTAGGCTTTATGCTGCGGTTTTAGAAATAATATGTGAAAATGCAATTTATCCGAAAAGCGATGGAAGTCAATGATATTTATTTTTAAAAAAATCATACTATTTATCCGAAGAACAGTGAAAGTTCATGGTATTTATTTGTCAAAAACAAAGTCTATGGAATTCATCTGAAAAAGTGGAAGTCCATGGTATTTATTTGTAAATATCAAACTCCATGGTACTTAGACGAAAAACATTGGAAATCTATGGTATTTATTTGTAAAGAACGAGCCATAGTATTTATCCGAAAAATGGGAAAAGACCATGGTATTTATTTGTGAAACACAAAGTCCATCATATTTATTCAAAAATGGTGGAAGTCCATGTTATTTATTCATGAAACACAAAGCCCGTCATATTTATCCGAAAAATGGTGGAAATTCATGGTATTTATTTGTGGAACATAAGGCCTATAGTATTTACGAAAAACGGTGGAAGTTCATGGTATTTATTTGTGAAAAACAAAGCGACCAATATTTATTAAAAAAATGGAAGTACATGGTATTTATTTGTGAAAAACAAAGCGATCAATATTTATTAAAAAAATGGAAGTACATGGTATTTATTTGTGAAAAACAAAGATCATGACGCTTATCCAAAAAAACATGGTTGAAGTCCATGGTATTTATTTTTGAAAAAAAAATTCCATTATATTTATCCGAAAAAGATTGAATATGCATGGTATTTATTTGTAACAAACAAAGCCTACGATGTTATTCGTAAAATGTTAAAAGTAAACTTATGTTTTCCCATAAATGCCCCTCACACATGAGATATATTACTAATTTACCAAGTGCATTCTTTTAATTAATCACCCACGGTTACTTAAAGATGGCAGATTCATAATTAAGTCGAAGTTCTACCACTCTCAAAAGTTCACTAGCCCGCTTACCAATTTCTATTAGTATAACCATTGATTCTTCAAATCTTTCAAGTGTTTTCGTCTTTTATTTATTTTTTGTAATTGAGCAGAAGTTCTGTCACTCTCAAAAGTTCACCGCCTCTCAACTTTCTTTCCGTTTTGCTTAGGGTTTGTTTGGTAGATATAAAGTGAAAGAGAAATTGATAGTGATTCTTTGTTTGTTTGATTAGAAAAAGAGAAAGTAAGTGGGTTGCCACATGAGGCACTTTTTTCTGACCTAAAATTTGGAAAGTGATGGAAAGTGGAGAGAAAGAAAGAATTTATTATTTTTTAAAGTTTTAAGCTATCTTTTTTGTCAATAATCACCATTAGTTAAACATCTTAGCATTATATTAGAATATAATCTAATGCCACGTCAACTTTAGCTCATTAACTTTCCTACTTTCTTTAATACCAGACAAACAAATTTCAAAAAAAAAAAGCAGCAGTATGCTTTCCTTCCATTCTACTTTCTTACTTTCCGACTTTCTTTTATCATTCCAATTGCTAAACACCCCCAGTTTATGCTAGAAAGTGAAGCAAGCAAGACATTTTTTGTGGCATAGAAAGTGAGTATCATTGTATAGTCCCCAAACAAGAAAATGCTTATTTTTCTTGGCTAACTTTCTCATCTCACTTTTTATTCATCAAGCATGCCTAGAGGAAGACATAAGAAGAAAGGAGACGGGGATAAAAGAAAAGGGAATCAATTGATTGATGGGATCCTTGTATGGGAGTGGTCACATGATCCCAAAGAAGAAAAGAGTGACTGGCTAGATAGGATTAACCAGTTCAATTTATAGCCTAGGTCTAATATTCATTCCACATGCATCAATAAAATATGAGGCACCGGAGATGGACCGACAAGAAATTTACTGCGGTAGCTCAAGACCTTTGGTGAGTGGACCACCTTGGATGATGGATAAAATTTCTCTTCTTTTTTAATCTTCTTGGCTAAATTGTATATAAATACCCACGGTTTCACGCGTTTGCCAGATAAATATCTAAGTTTCTGTGTGTAGTACCTAAATACCCAATGTTTTGCTCCTCTAGCATTTAGCTGGAATATTCTCTTTTTTATCCCACGTGCATCACACGTGTTTTTTCTGACAATTTTGTCCCTCCTCCTTCAATTGAACCTAAACCCATGGCCATCTTTCCTTCTCCTTCTTCTCTAATTAAACCCAAACCCATGACTGATTCTTCACTTCTTCTTCTTCTTCTTCTTCTTCTCCAATTGAATCCTAACCATCTTCTTCTATTCAAATTGGACTGTAACATTTGCTCTCTTTCGCTCATCTTCTTCTCCTTCAATTGAACCCTAGTTCTAACACCCTTCCTCTCTTCTTCTCCTTCTTCTCCTTCTTAAGTAAGTTGTAATTGCAACAAAACAAATATAACTTGATAATCCTAACCTATTTACTAGAGAATCTTCGAGGTTGGAGTCGGCAAGGTTAAAGTCGACTGTGGCGAGGTTGGAGTGGACGGCGGCGAGACCGGGGAAGAAGAAGAAGAAGATAGGAAGATGGATAGGTTATTTGACTGAGGGTATAACGGTAATTTTGAAATTTATGTTAACACCGATAGTCATCAAACTACTAGTATCAAAGACATGTATTTATATGTAATTCGCAGAAACTTAGGCATTTATCTGTCAAACGTGTGAAATCTAAGATATTTACGTGCAATTTAACCAATTTTCTTCAAGAAAAATGATAAAATGACATGTAAGCCTTTTGAGTTCCAGTTATAATAATAATAAAGTTATTGATTTGGTTGTGATAAATCGTTACTCAGTCTTATACTCTTCTACATTTATCCTTCACCTCTGAACCTCTGATTTGAATTGGGAAATATCCTCACCTTTGTTTAGATTATAATTTGGGTTAAATGGGCACTTATATCCCTTCCATTACCATAACAGGATATTAGATTATCTTTAATCGACAAATTTTATTCCACTTTTTGTTGATGAGCACTTATTTTTTCTTCAAACTTAAACAACCAAATGTTTAATCGTGATCTATACATCTTTATAATCTTTTCCCACCCTTCGATTACAACTCCAAGACTCTCCTTGTTGCAATCTTAGATTGTCTTTTAATTTTTTCGTAAAAAATGATAGTGGACGTTTGGACCTTTATGATGAAAAAAGATTTTTCTTTTTTGTATAATTTTCCTACATTATCAAACTTCTTGGTTACGTTAACAAATTTATAGTTAGCAAAGATGACAGAATGAGAAGGTTTTGGATATTTCTGAATTACATAGATGTATTTGGAGTGGAAAGTAGAAATTTGATTTATGATGGTTAAGTATAGAAATAGCTACACTGGTACAAATATGGATTGTCCTTACGGATAATAAAATCCGTAGGGGCAATTAACGAATGCCCCTAAGGATAACACCGTAGGGGCATTGATAAATAAAAATTTGTTAAATTAACCTATGTAGTTGCTTCTACAGTGCCGCAAGAAAAGAACCTATGGATAAATCCGTAGGGACAAATTTAAAGATTAAAAAAAAATAAAAACCAAATTGTTATCGTCCCCGTCACCATACCCTAATACCCAATCCCTCCCAAAACTTCTCCGTGCATGCCTCCTCCCTCATCGATTGTCGCCTCCGACCTCCTCTGCGCCTCCTTCCTCGTTGCCTCCTCCCTCCTCGTCGCCTCTTCCAACATCTCGTCGCCTTCTCCGAGCTCTCATCGCTTCCTCCCTTGTCGTCTTCTTTGTCCTCCTACGACCTAGCGTTGTCTCCATCTCCTTCAGCGCCGCCCTCTTCATCAACGTCGAGCTTCTTCCCGACTTTCTCGTCACCGTCAAAATCATCAACAGGTTAGTTAATTTATTGATAAATTTAAAATTTTATTTCCGTAAATTTAATTTGATGGGTAGGGCTTCAATTTGGGAATTTTGAATTGTGGTGGTGGTTGTGGTGGTTTGGGGATGTAAGTGGCGGCGGCAGTGACTGTGGTGGTGGTGGTGGATGGTGGTAGCTATGGGAGGTGATGGTTGCGCTGTAATTAGGTCTCGGCGGCAACGACTGTGATTTGGGATGTGGACGGCGGCGGCGGCTATGGTGGTGGATGGTGGTGGCTGCGCTGTAATTAGGTCTAGGGTTATGGTTAATTGGGTCTAGGGTTAGGGTTAAGATAGTTAGGATTAATTAGGTATAGGGTTAGGGTTAAGATAATTAGGGTTAGAGTTAAGGGTGAGGGTTATGATTATGCTATTTTAGAGTTAATATAAGTATATGCGTGCCCTTGTGTGAGAGAGATAATGTTGATGATGATATGCGTGTGTTAGTGTGTGTGTTTGTGAATGATGATATTGATCTCTCATATTAAATAAGGCCAACCTTAATGTCACGTCCCGCTTACCATTAGACGGAAACGGTGACGTGGCGGGCCGCAACGTATTTACTAAGGAATAAATACGTTGAGCGTAATTAAGCAATATATATAAAATGTACAAAAATGACAAGAGATATAAAATATGAACATCAACTTTTATTAACATTCTTCTTTACAATACAACTGCTTCGAAAAGAAAAGATACAATGATATAAAGCAATGCCTAAACAATGGCATACAAACTGAAAATAAATACAAGGAACGCTAGTAGTCTTGCTGGGCAGTGAGCTGGTCCACGTCCTCCTGATTAGGCTCGATCTCCTTAGAGTTCAGTCCTCCTGACGAACATTCCAAAGAGAGAAAATAGACAGGAATGTCGTCAGCGAATTAGCGCTCGGTAAGTCCCGAAAGAAAGAATGGAATAGAAAAAGTAATGAGAATTGAACTGGTAAGTTGTACATGTATAATCTTGTTATTGTCACGCCCCGCTTCCCAGTGTAGGGGTAAGGAGACGTGACGATGCCGCTACGTATTTATTCAGAAGTAAACACGCTAAGCGTAACTAAGCAATATAATAAAGTACACAAGAAAAAAGACGAGATATAAATGAACAACAACTTTTATTTATTAAACATTTTTTTACAATACAACTGAGAATGTAAATACAAGAATGGAAAGCAATGCCTAAACAATGGCATGAACTGAAAGAAAAGTTAGTACAAGTAAAGCCTAATGGTCGTGCTGCTCAGTGGTCTGCTCCAAGTGCTCCTGGCTTGTCTCGAACTCCTCAGAGTCGGGTCCTTCTGACAACATTCCAAAGAAAGAAGAGAAACAGAAATGTCGTTAGCGAACAATCGCTCGATAAGTCCCAAAGAAAAGTAGGAATAGAATAGACAGATGAATAGACAGATATGAGAATATAACTGGTGTATTGTGAGTTTGTTATGTTAACGCAGTTGATTGTAGCTTGGTACAGAATATGCCAGTGTATACGAGAGGAGTCCAACTTACACCGTGGACTATGGTAACCTTAGTACAAGGCTCCGTCGATAAAATCACGGAACAACGGTAATGGATGTATAATACATCTTTTAATGACCATCTCGTGCCACTTTTAACACATTCTGTGCCGGTCTACCCCTTTAAAACCCCGTAATATATTTTGTATTGATTTGTATTGTTTTGTTTAATAGGTGTAAGACTTGCCGAAACCATGATATCATATAAACGGAATGGATATAAATGGATAGACATGTAATCAGAGTATATCCATGGTTCGGTTAGTTCAAGTCAAGTTGATATAGATTGAATTCTGGTATAAATGGATTTATGTTGAATTGGAATTATACTTGAATCATATTTAAGGATAGATTGATTGGTTGATTTCAGATTAGACAGAGACTCTGTCTGAGTCAGACATTTTACAACGAATTGAAGTCCTAAATTAGTTTTGATGTTATCGGTAACTGCTGCATATGGACGGCAGGATTTGTGTCTTTTTTCAAGACAATTACCGTATTGATAACACCGTTTTTAGTTTGTCTACCTTATATAGGCAAGCACCCATATTCTTTGGCTCCCTGAGGCTCAAGAGAACTGGTCCCGCTTAAATCTATATTTACTAGGGTCCTTATTGTAAATTAATATAATTTGAGGGAGTTTTATGAAAAATAGTTTTGATATATTTTCAAAATAAATCTCAAGTATTTATTTATTGTCTTTAGGGTTTTCATTGTTGTAATTTTTATAAAATGAAATATTCTAGTGGATATAAACCTATTAGTATATGGTATTTTCTTGTAATTTGACTTGTATTGAAATATGATCGTATTTTCATGATCTTTTGTGATTCTTTTCTTTTGATTAGAAAACCTGGAATATATATTATATTTAAAATAGATATTTTGATAATATTTATATATATATATATATAATTATAAAAATTAGAATTTATTTAATAAATAGAAATCGCATTTTCTTAAAAATTATAATAAAAATTCCATCGAGATCGGATGCTCCGTGAGGAGATCTGCATCTTGCTCCACTAGTCCTGAGGATGTGCAATAACCCGCACCATCCCGATCGGGTTCCCCAAAATGGGTTGTAGAGACTTATTTGCAAGAAATTAATTAAAACAATTTAAAGAATACGGGTTTTGATAGTTTAAGGTATTTTAATGTAAATTGTGTTTTGTCCCACAAAAATTGTTACAAAAGCCATCGTGCTATGTCAAAATGAGTGTTGTGATAAGGTAAGTCATTACCTCGTGGGTTTTCTAAAGGTAATATGAGAAAAAAGATAAGGTAATGTCGTATGCAAATTTAAAGGTATCTTACTGTAAAAGTGAAATAAAGTAATGTCGTATGCAAATTTAAAGGTATCTTACTGTAAAAGTGAAATATAATTTGTTTAATATAATATTTTGAATTGAAACTTGTTCCAAATGTTATTTAATGGTTAATAAACAATATATAAAAAGATGGTAATTTGTTATTAAGAAAAAATGCGTTTTTAATGAAAATTACAATCGGAAGTCGGATTAACTCCGCTTCCGACGAATTTTAATAGATTATTGTTTTAGACTAGAAAGAGGTGAGAAGTGAAGGGACTTTACGAGTTTGGAGAAGAGAGGGGAGGTAGAGAGAACTATTGGAAGCGTCGTGGAGTCGCGTCGTCACCAGATTTGTCCCGAATCGTCGTTGGAACTTTGATCTTAGCTAACTCCACTTGTACAACTTTTGGACTTAGAAATTTTAGAGAATTTTGGCAATGGATTTCTGAATGAGGAGGCTAGGATGTGATGTTTGTATTTATTGGAGAAATTAGGGTTTTGAGAATTGAAGAATGAATTAAAATATGCAATAAAATGGATTAAAGAAGGGATTTATCATTCTCTGGATAAATGCAGAGAAATCAAACAGAATGAGGGTAGTGGGGTAGGCCAAGGGATGCTAGGGTTAAAGTTTAGAGGCATTTGAGATGGGTTGGACCGGCTGCGCCGGCCCCAATACGCATCTCGCCGGCCATTCTCAGGGGTAAGGTGCTTGGATCTTTGACACGTGTCCTACGCTGTTTAAATAACAATTTCCAAATGTTTGTTTTTATTGTGGCTTTTCATTTTACGTGCAATGCACGTGCAAACTTTTGAGTTTCTAAAAGTTTAAAAGAAAAATCAATAAAAATAATATGTAGCTGAGGGGATTTGAACACAGGGGCTATGTCACAGCAGTGCAAGGCTTTACCAATGAGCTACAAGTTCTTTCTTGCTGTTCTAAAGCAATTTAAATTTATAACTTGTGCTCAAGCTTAGGTGCTCCTTTCTGTATTTTTGAAAAAAAAATCTGTACAGAAATTTTAGGGTTGTTACATTCTACCATCCTTATAAAAATTTCGTCCTCAAAATTTATAGAGGGAAAGTGTAACGGATTCAATAAATGTTTGGTGATAAAACTATTGATAGTGCATGAAAAATATTTGGAAGAACGAAAGAATGCAAAGTTTTGGAAAGATTGGAAAAGATGTAAGGAAATTACCAGGGTTACCTTGGTCTACAGTCTTGGCTTCTACGGCCGCTATTGTGAATACCTGACGCCGAGGTACATTCCTTCTAGTTGGAAGCACATTCCTCTGTCCATGGGGCATGTTTTCCTGCCCTCGAGGCATGTTCCTCAGTGCTTGATGGAATTGGCGTGGAGGCTGTGAAGAAGGTCCTCATAGAGGTAGAGCTGGGAGAGCAAGACGAGGTGCAGGAGCCTGGATAGCTGGCCGCTGCGGATAAATAATGTGAGTTGGAACTGGGTTGTGTCTATAAGGACATGTTCCAATTCCATGAGTGGATGCTCCAAAAACTAAGTATAGGCCTTTTGTGTGCCTACAGTCCTTCCACAGGTGTCCATCTCTCTTGCAGTAGAAACAAAAATCTGGACTTGGCCGGTTATTTGTTACTTCCGGTCTCCGGGGTTTAAAAGTTGGTATTGAAGAAGCTCCTCCTGCCATCTGGGTGGCAGGGCGCTTCACACCGGCAGATTGAGGTCTGCCCTTCTTCTTCATTACTGCCTCATATCGACGGGCAGCTTTGAGAGCCAGTTCGTGGGTTGGGAAATCCCCTGTAGCTAAGGCAGCTTGGATCTCCGGATCCAACCCTTGCTGAAATCGTCTAGCTCTGATCTCAAATGTCGGTATCAAGTGTGTCGCGAATCTGCTCAACATAGTGAACTCAGTATCATACTTATCCGCCGATTTGCTCCACATAGAGCCTTGTTGTAAGTGGATGAATTGCTGCTCCAAGTCGAATCGGGCAGTCTCAGGGAAATATTTCGCGTCGAACATGTCGTGAATTTTTTCCATTTGATAGGCTGGGCATGACGGCTTTCTTCCGCCTTCCATTATACTCGGGCGTTGTCGGTGAGTTGCAGCTTTGCAACCCGTACCCAAGCGATCTCTGGCACTTGTATTGCTGCCAGATCGTCCTCAATACTCTGAGCTCATTCGTCAGCTTCCAAAGGGCTCTCTTTCCCAGAAAATTTCTTCGGGTGCAATGCCTGGAATTGCTTCACTCTAGATGCTTCCGCTTTTGGGCGGTTCAATAAGATAGCAGTTTGCTGCTGCTGTCCTTCCATGAGGCTTCGAATTGCCTCAAGCAATACCGTTTCCTTGTTGATTGGAACTGCAACAGTAGGTGTAAGTGGAAGAGGTGGTGGTGTGTTGTTGAAGTTTGTGCTGGTATTGTTTGGAGAATCCATAACCTTAAAATAAAAAATAAGGTTATGATAGACTCAAAGAATATGAAATTGTAAGATTCAAGGAATATGAAATGTAAAGAATGTTTTTAGTTGCTGATTCTTGTATTATATTGCTTAGGACTTCATGCAGAACTGACCTGCATGTCCATGCAGAACTGACCTGCATGGGCCACCAACAAAATCTGTCACGCCCCGCTTCCCAGTGTACGGGTAAGGAGACGTGACGAGGTCACTACGTATTTACTCAGAAATAAACACGCTAAGCGTAACTAAGCAATATAATAATGTACACAAGAAAAAAGACAAGAGATATAAATGAAAATCAACTTTTATTTATTAAATATTTCTTTACAATACAACCAAAAATGTAAATACAAGAATGGAAAGTAATGCCTAAACAATGGTATGAACTGAAAGAAAAGTAAGTACAAGTAAAGCCTAATGGTCGTGCTGCTCAGTGGTCTGCTCTAAGTGCTCCTGCTTGGTCTCGAACTCCTCAGAGTCGTGTCCTTCTGACAACATTCTAAAGAAAGAAGAGAAATAGGAATGTCGTCAGCGAACAATCGCTCGGTAAGTCCCCAAAAAAGGTAGGAATAGAATAGACAGATGAATAGACAGATATGAGAATATAACTGTATATTGTGAATTTATTATGTTAACACAGTTGATTGTAGCTTGGTATAGAATATGCCAGTGTATACGAGAGGAGTCTAACTTACACCGTGGACTATGGTAACCCTTAGTACAAGGCTCCGTCGATAAAACCACGGAACAATGGCAATGGATGTATAGTTACGTCTTTTAATGACCATCTCGTGCCACTTTTAACACATTCTGTGCCGGTCTACCCCTTTAAAACCCCGTAATGTATTTTGTATTGATTTGTATTGTTTTGTTTAATAGGTGTAATACTTGCCGAAACTATGATATCATGTAAACAAAATGGATAGACATGTAATCAGAGTATATCCATGGTTCGGTTAGTTTAAGTCAAGTTGATATAGATTGAATTCTGGTATAAATTGATTTATATTGAATTGGAGTTATACTTGAATCATATTCAAGGATAGATTGATTGGTTGATTTCATATTAGACTGAGACTCTGTCTAGGTCAGACACTTTACAACGAATTGAAGTCCTGAATTAGTTTTGATATTATCGATAACTGCTGCACATAGACAGCAGGATTTGTGTCTTTTCTAAGACAATTACCGTATTCATAACACCATTTTTAGTTTTTCTACCTTAGATAGGCAAGTACCCATATTCTCCGGCTTCCTGAGGCCCAAGAGAACTGGTCCCGCTTAAACCTATATTTACTGGGGTCCTTGTTGTAAATTAATATAAGTTGAGGGGGTTTTATGAAAAATAGTTTTGATATATTTTCAAAATAAATCTCAAGTATTTATTTATCGTCTTTAGGATTTTCATAGTTGTAATTTTTCTAAAATGAAATATTCTAGTGGATATAAACCTAATTTTGAATAGTATATGGTATTTTCTTGTAATTTGACTTGTATTGAAATATAATGGTATTTTCATGATTTTTTGTGATTCTTTTCTTTTGATTAGAAAACCTGGAATATATATTATATTTAAAATAGATATTTTGATAATATTTATATATATATAATTATAAAAATAGAATTTATTTATTAAATAGAAATCACATTTTCTTAAAAATTGTAATAAAAATTCTATCGAGATCGAATTCTCCGTGAGGAGGTCGGCATTTCGCTCTACTAGTCCCGAGGACGTGCAATAACCCACACCATCCCGATTGGGTTCCCCAAAATGGGTTGTAGAGGCTTATTTGCAAGGAATTAATTAAAAAAATTTAAAGAATACGGGTTTTGATAGTTTAAGGTATTTTAATGTAAATTGTGTTTTGTCCCACTAAAATTGTTACAAAAGCCATCGTGCTATGTCAAGATGTGTGTTGTGATGAGATAGGTCATTACCTCATGAGTTTTCTAAAGGTAATATAAGCAAAATATAAGGTAATGTTGTATGCAAATTTAAGGGTATTTTACTGTAAAATTGAAATAGAATTTGTTTAACATAATATTTTGAATTGAAACTTATTCCAAATGTTATTTAATAGTTAATTAACAATATATATAAAGATTGTAATTTTTTATTAAGAAAAATTGCGTTTTTAATGAAAATTAGAATCGGAAGTCGGATTAAGTTCGCTTCCGATGAGTTTTAATAGATTATTGTTTTAGACTAGAAAGAGGTGAGAAGTGAAGGGACTTACGGGTTTGAAGAAGTGAGGGGAGGTAAAGGGAACTTTTGGAAGCGTCATGAAGTCGCGTCGTTGCCGGATTTGTCCCGAATCGTCACCGGAACTTTGACCTCAGCTAACTTCACTTGTAAAACTTTTGGACTTATAAATTTTAGAGAGTTTTGGCAATGGATTTATGAATGAGGTGGATAGGGTGTGATGTTTGTATTTATAGTAGAAATTAGGGTTTTGAAGATTGAAGAATAAATTAAAAATATGCATTAAAATGGATTAAAGAGGGGATTTATCATTCTCTGGATAAATGCAGATAAATCAAACAGAATGGGGATAGTGGGGTAGGCCAAGGGTTGCTAGGGTTAAAGTTTGGAGGCATTTGAGACGGATTGGACCGGCGGAGCCAGGCCCAACATGCATCTCGCTGGCCATTCTCAAGGGTAAGGTGCATGGATCTTTGACACGTGTCCTAGGCTGTTTAAACAACAATTTCCACATGTTTGTTTTTATTGTGACTTTTCATTTTTCATGCAGTGCAAGTGCAAACTTTTGAGCTTGAAAAAGTTTAAATGAAAAATCAATAAAAATAATATGTGGCTGGGGGGATTTGAACACAGGGATTATGTCACAGCAGTACAAGGCTTTACCAATGAATGAGCTGCAAGTTCTTTCTTGTTATTCTAAAACAATTTAAATTTATAACTTGTGCTCAGGATTTGGTGCTCCTTTCTGTATTTTTGAAAAAAAAATTCTGTACAGAAAGTTTAGGGTTATTACAGTTATTCTAACGTAGTTGTTTGCAGCTCAGTACAGAAAGTATTTATGTATACGAAAGGAGTCCATCTTATCCTGTAGACTATGATAACATGTACTACAAGGCCCCATCAAAACCCACGGGACAACGACATGAGAGTTCATGTATGTGTCTTTTAAGTGACCATCTCATGCCATGTTAATACATTCTGTACCAATTTATCCCGTTATCCCCGCATAATGTATTGTATAGGTTATATTTACAAGTCTTGCCGAAAACATGGATACAAGTTGTTAAAGTAGTCAGGTTCAGGAGGTAATCATGTATTCAAGAAGTCAGGTCAAGTAATAACCATGGTTCGGTCAAGTTAAATTAAGCATTCAGGTTTGATATTGGTGTTTTGCAACACATTAGAATGCGATTTGTGTTAATTAAGCGATAATACGGATTTTTTAGTAAAAAGTTTACCAAAATAGTTTTCAAATATTTTATAAAAATTAATTAATATTTTATTATAATTTATTTCGGGCTTGCACACACATGTGCATGTTAACCTAGGGTCAATTAGGGGTTAACCATGCTTAAGTAGCCATGGCATCTAACCCCATTTCATTAAGTTGTAATATGTATTTATTTAAATCATTTAGTTTTTAAATTAGGGTTTGAAATTTGTTGACTTGAAAGAGAGAGAGAGGGTTGACATTTGCATCATGAGGTATGGCAAGCATGCAAATTTTCTTCACCTCATTATCCCCCTGAGTGTACACCTGAAGCACGAACCCCACCTGAATGGTTTTGGCCGGCGACATGAAGGGATTTTCCGGCGAGCTCGGCCATTCGGGGGACTGGGGTGCTGTGTTTTTGTGGGTAGCTGTCTGCAGTTGTTTTAGGTTGTTTGGTACAGCTAGATTTTCAGGTAGTGACAGTATGTAAAATCTGGGATTGATTACTTAGTTGTTAGTGTTTCGACGACGCGCGTTACGCTTGATCCGACATAGTTTTAGTGTTTCGGATAGCTTGCTGTCGTGAGTCTGTTTTAGTAGTGTCGCCACACATGTTAGCCGCTAAGCGAACACTTTAGAGGGTGTTGGAGTCGGTGCGTCGATTTAAACGTAATTGTACGTATTATGGGTCGATTTCTAAGTGCAATTGCTATGTTTGTGCGATTTTAGGAGCAAGTGCGGGGAGTTCAGACGCTGCGAAAAAAGTGAAGCAGGTGGTCGGATTTACCTAGCTCGAGATCAGAGGTGAGTAAATTTAATATCTACGGGGAAATCGCCCGTATGGCGTTATGCGTCAGGGCTTGATAGGATATTATAGCCGCATGTTTATATTCATATATGTTGATTGTGCATGAGTATAATTACATGCCATTACTGGTTGTGCCTTGACTTAGTACCTAGTTGACACTACACTATTACTGACGGTTCATGTTGCACGAGCACTAAATTGTATGCTACTCCCACACCGTCGGTAATTTCCATGACACGCACAACCTATACACATATGCAGTATTGTATTGTTTTTTATGTTGACACATTGATTCTTGATTCTATTGTGCATATGAAATGCATCGTGCATACATTGCTACATGTACACCTTTATATGATGTTGCATTTGATGTTGGAGAAAATGGAAACCGTATGATACATTTAAAAACGGGATTCATTTAAAAGTGCGGTTTTCCCTTGATATGATCATATTACGGTTTTATGTTGCATATAGCATATTTCATGAATTTACGCATTGAGATACGAATTTCATGTGATTTATGAATTTGAGAACCGTGGTATAATTTCAAGAAATTTTGCATTGTTTTGAAAACTCGGTTTCTCTTGATATGATATTTCAGTGCGTCCACCATGCATTTTCTCAGTTCTGAGACGTGTGATAGAAACCCGATTCGAGGAGCTGGATGATCCATTTGCGGGTTCATGGTGGACCCGGTATGGTACCCCGGGGCAATAAAGGGAAGTTGTGCAGTAGACGATGAGCCTGGCAGAGGGAATACTACCTACCGGTGATTGGTTTGACCCGGCGGCTATCCGGAGGATACCGACCGGAGTCGAGAGATGGATATGGGCTGATCCGGACTGACAGAGCCCGTGGGCCGATCCGGACTGACGGAGCCCGATATATGTATATTTGCGTGTCGATATTGGACACGAGTAATTTATGATGTTTTCACGGGCCGATATTGGGCACTCAGGATCCATAAGATTTACAGATATGAGGGCTGATCAGAATGACGGCGCCTGAGGTATTGGGATTTGGGGTGTCGTTGATGGACAGCGGTTTTTCCACGATGATGATTCATTGATGATGACATGTTTTATCCCATACTCAGCATTCATTGATATGCATTGCTTTATGTATTTGTAGTACCTGATAGAGTACTTTTCATGATTGTTGCATATCCATATTAGTATATTGATACTATCAGATTGAATGTGATAGAGTATCGCAGTACGTGCATACCTGCGATTACCTGTATGATATTACTTACTATTCACGAGTTGGCAACTCACCCCCGTTGTGCCACAGTGTTTTGTAGGTTGACCCTCAGAGTAGTTGCGGCAGGGCTATCTTATTGTATATTTTTGCAGCGGTTATCGCTACGGTTGGCTTTGAGCCGTTTTGCTATAGGTGGGTTTTGCGGTTATCCGTTTACATTCTTTGTATATCTCTCCTTGTATCTAGTACTCTCCATCTACCATTTCATGTATTGACATAGAGACGAGTTGTGAGGACGATATTGAATATTATTTTGTGACTTTGGGTGTCGAGCTCGTATGAGCCGGCTATTATTATGCAGTTTTGTCTTTTATGCTGTTTTTCACTTATATTGTCCATTTCTTCGCTACGACGTCGTATATATGCTTGTGGTGGTTGTTTCCGCCTTTGGGCGTGATTTGCTCCCGTTTGGGGATGCTTTATTTATATCATATATTGCTTTACTTATATCTTATGTTGTACTCTTTTCGGGGCTAGATTTTACAAAGGAGGTGCTGCCGAAATTTTTAAGAAAATAAATTTAAACTTTAAAGATTTTTACTTGAGATTTCCAAATGTTTTTAACAATGTTTTTATCACTTACTATTTTTTATGGTTTAGATTTCTGTGTTTTCGGCTTACTTAAATTATGTTATGCCTGTTGACGTTACGTGGTTTAAGTGCCAGCCACGTGCCAAATTTTGGGTCGTGACAAAATTGGTATCAGAGCGCTAGGTATTACCCTTCGGAGTGTAGGATGACCTTGGTATGATAGAGTAGGAAGCTTAAGCAAAGCGACGTAGCGTGTGTATGTTCCGCGTCATATTTATGACATGGTACTCCGCCTAAGCAACCTTAGGACTTGTTGGTTGAAATTCCTTCCGTGATTATATACATGCTTGTGATTCGATTTCCGTGTTCTTATCGAATCCTGTTTTCATTTCCACCCATTATGCCGCCGAAGACTACGAGGGCGCAGAGAGCGGCCGCGAGAGCCGAGATCAGAGTTGGCTCGTATGAGACGAGGACTGACCAGGGTGGTATACCCGTTGATCAAGAGCAGATTGATCCACCTTCGCTTGATCGTATTACTAGGCTAGAGGCCGGTATGCATGATTTGCGTCAGATGATGGGATCGTTAGTCGAGGCCAGTAGAGCGCAGAGACATGAGGTTGTCCCACCTGTTGCGGGGACCGTGATGGTGCCTACGGTTCAGGCAGTTGTACCTGCAGCTACGGAGGTGATCACTATATCATTATCTGAGTTCATGAGGCTGAAGCCTCCGGTTTTCACCGGCACTGATGCAGCTGAGGATCCACAGTCATTTATCGATCGGATGGCCAGGATATGTCGATCGCTGAGATGCTCCGATGCGAGATGGACAGAATTCGTGAGTTTTCATCTGTAAGGTCTTGCCCAGAAGTGGTGCGAGTTTTTAGAGAGGGGCAGAGCCCCAGGTCTTTCTCCTATGACCTGGGCTGAGTTCGTGACGGTGTTTCTTGCCCGTTTTCTTCCGCAGAGCGTCAGGGATGCTCAAGCTCGCAGTTTTGAGTCGTTACGCCAGACTCCAGGTATGACGGTGGCAGAGTACGATGTGCAGTTTACCCAGCTATCTGTGTATGCTCCGTATTTGGTGGATACTGAGGAGATACAGATCAAGAGGTTTGTTCGAGGCTTGCTTACCTAGTTGTTCCTCGCTATCAGCGCCCAGCATTGTGATACATATGCAGCAGCAGTGGATGCAACCCTATTAGTTGAGGAGCATCTTTCTGAGACGTCGGTCGTTCCGGAACCGAAGAGGGTTCGTACTGGTATATCAGCCCGGAGACAGATGTTTAGACACCGCGACAGATTTCGTTCAGGCAGCAGAGGCTTGGGACGAGACCGGTTGTTTAACTCTTATCCCCAGGAGGGTCAGCAGTCATCATCTGGATGTTTCCGATACGGGAGTTTCTATCATCGTGTTCGAGATTGTACTGAGCCACGTGAGGACGAGGCAGCCGTATCGCATGTTACCTTACTACTTTCTCCACTTCAGAGAGCGTTGTCTCTTACGCCTGTTGTTGCTCCGCGACAGACTTATGCTCAGAGAGGTCATGGTAGCGGAGGGTTTGTTCAGAGAGGACGAGGCGGCAGAGGCGGAGGACAGCCAGTTGTAGGTAGAGGGCAGGCACGAGCATTTTCTTTGACTCATCAGGATGCACAGGCGTCCAATGCAGTGGTTTCAGGTTCTCGTTCAGTATGTTCCTTTGATGCATACGTGTTGTTTGATCCAGGATTTACGCACTCGTATGTTTCTACACACTTCGTGCCGAGGTTAGGCCGAGAGTCGTGTTTGCTAGATCAGCTGCTTATTGTGACTACTCCTGTTGGTGAGTCGTTTGTTGCGCGACACGTGTTTCGGTCGTGTGCCGCCCGTATTGGAGATAGAGAGTCGTCCGTCGACTTGATCTTTCTTGAGATGTTGGACTTCGACGTTCTCCTGGGCATGTACTGGTTAGCTACTTGCTATGCGTTTGTGGATTGCCGCGAGAAGACAGTCAGGTTTTTTTTTCCCTGCGAGTCAGTTCTTATTGTGCAGGGGGACCGTGGTGCCGCCCTTTACAGTTTGATTTCTGCCTTTTGCGCTAGTCGGCTTTAGAGGGGAGGATGTCGGGGATTCTTAGCTTTCATTCGTGATACCGGAGCCACAGTAGATTCGTTGGACCGGGTTCCTATCATGCGAGAGTTTCCCGACGTATTTCCCGATGAGTTACCTGGATTGCCGCCAGAGCGTGAGATTGAGTTTTGCATTGATTTGATCCCCGGCACGGGGACTATTTCTATACCGCCTTACCGGATGGCCCCAGCGGAGCTTAAGGAGCTTAAGGATCAGTTGCAAGAGTTGCTTGATAGGGGACTTGTACGTCCGAGTGTTTCGCCTTGGGGAGCTCCTGTCCTGTTCGTCAAGAAGAAGGACGGCAGTTTGAGGTTGTGTATTGATTATCGTTAATTGAACCGAGTTACGGTGTGGAATAGGTATCCTTTACCTCGCATTGACGATTTATTTGATCAGCTCCAGGGTGCGGGACATTTTTCTAAGATTGATTTGAGATCGGGTTATCATCAGTTGCGGGTTCGGAATGATGACATTCCGAAGACTGCTTTTCGTACGCGCTACAAGCATTATGAGTTTTTGGTGATGTCGTTCGGACTCACCAACGCCCTAGCAGCGTTCATAGATTTGATGAACCAGATTTTCAGGCCGTTTCTCGACCAATTTATTATTGTGTTTATTGATGACATTCTGGTTTATTCCAAGAGTCGCGAGGAGCATGAGTAGCACTTGAGGATTGCTTTGCAGACATTGAGAGAGCACCAGCTGTTTGCCAAATTCTCGAAGTGTGCCTTCTGGTTTGATAGTGTTGACTTCCTAGGTCATATGGTTATGGGAGACGGTATTTGTGTGGACCTGAGGAAGATCGAGGCCGTACAGGTTTGGCCCAGACCTGTATTAGTGACAGAAGTCCGTAGCTTTTTGGGCTTAACCGGTTATTACCGCCGTTTCGTGCAGTACTTCTCGAGTATCGCTGCAGCGCTGGCCGGACTGACCAGGAAGGGGGTTCCTTTTTTTTGGATTGAGGTATGCGAGTAGAGTTTTCAGCAGTTGAAGCCTCGGTTGACGACTGCACCCATTTTATCTTTGCCTTCTGGATGGGTGGCTATGTCGTTTGCTGTGATGCTTCTCGAGTGGGGCTCGGTTGTGTATTGATGCAGCATGATAGAGTTATCGCTTATGCTTCCCGGCAGTTGAAGAAGTACGAGCAGAATTATCCCACTCATGATCTTGAGATGGCCGCGGTGGTCTTTACGCTTAAGATTTGGAGACATCACTTGTACGGGGAGTCGTGTCAGATTTTCACGGACCACCAGAGTTTAAAGTACATCTTCCAGCAGCGGGATCTGAATTTGAGACAGCGCCGTTGGATGGAGCTCGTGAAGGATTATGATTGTGAGATCCTTTATCACCCGGGCAAGGCGAATGTAGTAGCCGATACTTTGAGTCGTAGGCCCGGGGGTAGCTTGTCCCAGTTGAGCGCAGTTCAGAGACAGTCTTCTGCAAATTGGCAGGTCTTATGCGACAACAGAGTACTGTTTGAGTTCACTTCCACTGGGGGACAGCTTGCTCACGTCTGCGCCCGTCCACTTCTACTTGATCATATTCGTGAGGCACAGCCCCCCGATACCCGTTTTTATGAGATTCTCGAGCAGGTTCGACAAGGTAGAGATTCGGAGTTCTTGATTGATGACCAGGGTATGCTACGTTTTGGGACTCGTTTGTGTGTACCTAATACCGATGGGTTGAAAAGCGAGATCCTAGAGCAGGCACATCAGTCAGCTTTTAGTGTTCACCCAGGTTCCACCAAGATGTACCGTGACTTGAGAGATATCTACTGGTGGGCAGGGATGAAGAGTGATGTTTCGGATTTCGTTTTGAGGTGCCTGACTTGTCAGCAAGTCAAGGCTAACCATCAGAGACCGGCATGAGAGTTGCAGCCTTTACCCGTTCCGGAGTAGAAATGGGAACATATCTCCATGGATTTCGTTGTAGGTCTACCCAGGTCTAGTCGAGAGTATGACTCCATTTGGGTGATTGTTGACCAGTTTACGAAAGCGGCTCACTTCCTTCCAGTGAAGACAACTTTCGGTTTATGAAAGCGGCTCACTCCCACATGCATTATATCCGATAGGGGCACCCAGTTCACTAGCCATCTTTAGCAGAAACTTTAGGAAGCCTTGGGTACCCGTTTAAGCTTTAGCACCGCTTTCCATCCACAGACCGATGGTCAGTCAGAGAGTACTATACAGACTCTGTAGGATATGCTTCGTGCATGCGTGCTTGATTTTGGTGGCAGTTGAGATCATCACTTGCCATTGATAGAGTTCTTCTACAATAATAGTTATCAGGAGACGATTCAGATGTCACCTTTTGAGCCTTTGTATGGTAGAAAGTTTCGATCGCCAGTCTGTTGGACCGAACTCAGCGAGAGCAGGATTTTAGGACCCCAGCTAGTTCACCAGACTACGGAGAAAATTCAGTTGATTCAGGATAGGATGAGAGCAGCCCAGTGCAGACAGAAGTCTTATGCCGACCGTCGTCGTCGCAAGCTCAAGTTCGCAGTGGGGGATCATGTATTCCTATGGATTTCTCCGATGAAGGGCATGATGAGATTTGGGAAGAAAGGGAAACTTAGTCCCATATTTGTAGGTCCTTTTGAGATCCTTGAGCGAGTTGGTACCGCTGTCTATCGTTTAGCACTTCCACCCAGTTTTTCGGATGTTCACCCCGTATTTCATGTGTCGATGCTTCACAAATACCTTCATGACCCTTCTCACATGATTCAGCACTAGACCGTTCAGCTAGAGCGCGCTCTTTCGTTAACCGAGCAGCCGGTAGTTATATTGGATCGGCAGATGAAGAAACTTCGGTCAAAGGTTTTACCATCTGTGAAGGTTCTTTGGCGTAGCCTGAATAGTGAAAAGGTCACTTGGGAGGCCGAGAGCGAGATGCGGAAGAAATTCCATCATCCCTTTGAAGGTATGCATAGTAAGATTTTTAAACTCGGGGACGAATTTCTTTAAGGGGGGAAGATTGCAACACCTTAGAATGCGATCAGTGTTGATTAAGCGATATACAGATTTTTTAGTAAAAAGTTTACCAAAATAGTTTTCAAATATTTTATAAAAATTAATTAATATTTTATTATAATTTATTTCGGGCTTGCACACACATGTGTCTGTTAACCTAGGATTAATTAGGGGTTAACCATGCTTAAGTAGCCATGGCATCTAACCCCATTTCATTAAGTTGTAATATGTATTTATTTAAATCATTTAGTTTTTAAATTAGGGCTTGAAATTTGTTGACTTGAGAGAGAGAGAGAGAAGGTTGACATTTGCATCATGAGGCATGGCAAGCATACCCCGCATTAAATGAAGAGAAAGAAGGGCATGGCTCTCTCTAAACTCACCCCTCATTCCCTCATCCCTCACCCTCACACATACACCCTCACTCATACACTCATTCACAACTCTCACTCTCATATTTTTTTCACCTCATTATCTCCCTCACCCTCAAACTGAACCCCTTCCTTGTTCATCACAAACCCTAACCTAAATCCTCACTAATCTTCACAAAACTCACTAAACCTTTCATTAAACTTGATCTAAAACCTATGGAGATCACTTGGAGCATGGAAATCTAGGGTTTTGAGCAAGTTTGGAAAGTTAGTGCTCTCTACTGTTATTTAGGTTGTTAATTTGTTGTGTTGCTTATTAGTTTCAGTTTAGAATAATAAAGATATAGTTTTGTGCATGTATCGTGTTTTTAGTGTCGTTTTAGGATGTCTGTGATCTGCTACGACTACGAGTGTTTACTGTGAAATCTAGCAGTGTAGTAGTGTAGTGTTAGAGGCCCTGAGTATACACCTGAAGCAAGAACCCCACCTGAACGGTTTTGGCCGGCGACATGAAGGGATTTTTCGGCGAGCTAGGCCACGGGGGACTGGGGTGCTGTGTTTTTGTGGGTAGATGTCTGCAGTTGGTTTAGGTTGTTTGGTACTGCTAGATTTTCAGGTAGTGACAGTATGTAAAATCTGGGATCGATTAGCTAGTTGTTAGTGTTTCGACGACTCGCGTTACGATCGATCCGACATAGTTTTAGTGTTTCGGGTAGCTTGCTGTCGTGAGTCTGTTTTAGTAGTGTCGCCACACACGTTAGCCGCTAAGCGAACACTTTAGAGGGTGTTGGAGTCGGTGCGTCGATTTAAACGTAATTGTACGTATTATAGGTCGATTTCTAAGTGCACTTGCTATGTTTGTGTGATTTTAGGGGCAAGTGCGGGGACTTTGTACGCTGCGAAGAAAGGGAAGCAGGTGGTCGGATTTACTTAGCTCGAGATCAGAGGTGAGTAGATTTAACATCTACGGGGAAATCACCCGTATGTCGTTATGCGTCAGGGCTTGATATGATATTATAGCCGCATGCTTATATTCATATATGTTGATTGTGCATGAGTATCATTACATGCCATTACTGGTTGTGCCTGTTGGAGATAGTGCCCTCAGAGTCAATTATTGGATCACAGGCACGTGATTGCAATGATTGAGGGAGGACCTATCCCGGTAGAACAGTCTTACTCGAGATGATAGTATGCTATCAGGTTTACCTTTATCATCGTGTACTGCTTTAGGTGACATGACATGTCGCTATTGCACGTTGATAGAGCCCCTAGGATTCTTGCTTGACTACCGGCAGTATGAGGGCGATCATATACGTGGGAGCTGGTAGTCTATAAGCACATTCTTAAAAGGTCCCTAGTCGTGGGAGTTTCGAGATAGGGCATCGATACTCCAGAGTAGACTAGTGTATACAGTCGAGACCCCGACGAGGGGCGGTGGCCGGTCTCACAAGCCACTGGTGTCAGTTGGTTCACCTAAGATGTATACAGGTGCTCATTGGGTTATGAGTACACCGGACAGGACTCGCCGGGAACATGCTAGTTGGTCTTATACCTGACGTCAGATAGCAGTTCCCAGGTGACATGTGTACAGGTTAGTTCATCGACCTGGGGATCGTCATTTGTCTCGTGTGAGTTCCCACTGTGTTTTGATTACTACCCTACCACGGCTCAAAGGAGTCGTGCAAACAGGTTTTAGTTGGGTACAGTCCCGAGCCACATGGAGGCAGTGAGCGGATCTTCGGGGGTTTCGTCTCTCCCGGTATTGGGGGTGAGGTCGCGCTGTGTCTAGGAGAGCCATTACACGAAGTCCTTGGCCAAGGCAGGAGATTTACTGGTAGGTATTCCAGTAGTATCTCAGGGTGTTCTGGGCTACACTCCGACACGACTTGTACCGCTTTTGGGGGTCTGACTTTTACCTACCCCCTAGGCCCGACATGCGATGCTCATAGACGAACGGACCGGACTGTACGGATATTGTCACTGACAGGCTCAGTAGGGTGTCAGGATGAGTTCGCTCATCGACGTCCCTTTTAGTCAATAGCTGGTGGCCCGTTACGTATTGGCTTATATCTCTGACGTGCTAGTGGTTAAATCCACAGCCATAGTATTGACGAGTTTTTAGAGTCCACCATACTTTCAGTTACTCAGCTTTCGGGCGAAACGCTGTAGAGGCCGTATGGAGATATGGCAGGGTCCGATCAGATACGTGCGGTATTGCACGGATCAGGATCGGACGGTTTGTACTAGTAGCCGTATAGGTATATGGCAGGGTTCGATCAGATACGTGCGGTATTGCACGGATCAGGATCGAACGGATATTACTAGCTGGCTTTGGTTTAAGCCGGTCCTAGTTTAGTACAGTGTAGATTTTGTCTCTTTGCATTTGTATCCGGACGGAATACAGATGCGGATGTGTATGCACAGTATCGGGATTTTCCTGTAATTTATTACGGGACCAGTTTTCTGGAGTTGCCAGTTTGCATTCCGTTCCGGCCGGTTTTCCTTTGTTCTTTCCCGGCCGGACTTTTCCGATGGAGGGGGTAATTTGCAGTTTTGCAAATTACTTTTGTGGAGGGGTTTTCTTGCATAATGGTTTGATTATGATAGGATTTGAATCTTTCATCCATGCTTGCTTTAATTGTGATGGGAAAGGGTATGGTTTGGCTAAAGTGTAAGCATGGTTGATGTTTGTTTAGAGTCACCACTTCCATTCTCCTACACTCACCTCCCTTCATGATTTGCTTTTAGCCCTCCACCATTCTCACATGAATATTTGGCCGGCCACACATTTGAGAATAAGAGAGAGAGAGTTTCATTTTTGAGTTTGGCAATTTTGATCATCTCATTTTCAAGCAAGGGAAAAATGAAAGCACCATATTTTTCCTTGTCCTCATTCCTCCACATAAAATGGCAACCAATACCCCAAAGTGAGACACAACTCTACACTACATTCTACAGCACTTCTTGGACGTGTCGATTCGCCAGCTTCGCGCCCGAGTTGCCTCGGCATTGAGGTGGGAGCCCGTAAAAGTACCCGGCTTCGTGGTGCCCTTTCCGACGAGGAGGAGACGGACGGAGATCCCGCGAGGAGATCGGAGTGGAGATGAAGACCGGAGGACTCGGATCAGTCGGTACAACCTTTCTACACTCTTTACTGTTTGTTAGTTTAGCAATAATGGCAGATCCGGGTTAAAGTATACGATAGCGCCAAGTTAAAAAGTTTTATTCCGCATTTGGCGTCTGTAGACTGCCGGGGCGCTAACGTAGACTTACAGTGGTATCAGAGCCTCACCATTTTGCTATTCTAACTTGTGCTAACGCGTTTAAAACTTCGATCCGACCGGAAATCGAAAACTGCAAAAATCCAAGCCGACAGTTTCTGTTGTTTTTAAACGGTCTCAAAAATTATTTCTGGATGTCTTAAAAATCAGAGCAGGAACTTTTAAGAGTCACGACAAAATTTGGGGTCGTGATCCCTCCAAGCTGCCGCGGAAGCGCGGCCAAACCCATGGTTTGGCCGCGCAACCGCGGCCACGTGGGGAGCACGTGCTCCCAAATTTTGTCAGTTGGTTCTCAGTGGGATTTTGGGGTTTTTGATATATATCGTTTTTGCCCAGATTTTGTTACTGTTCACCAGTAAGTCGTGGGGCCCACTTCTTGATATTTTGTCGATCGAAATTTAAACACGTTAGTTTACAGTGCTTACATTATATCTCCGACCGGGAATGTCATTTGATCGGTAAACCGCGTCTGATTGCTTTAGTTCTTTTAGACGGGTTTGCGAACGTGACATTCGCGTTGATGTTCTGTGTTGTGCTGTGATGTTGCGGATTTGTCGTGGTGGATAGCAGTGTGCAATGGTAGTACAGTTTGAGTTTATTTGTACATTTGATATTGCAGGGCGAGCGTCCGACTTGTGGACTGCCGTCACTGCCAGTTTGTATTATTCTTTTGGGGCACGACCTGGTTGCGGTCGATGTACCCGTTGAATGTATTTTTACTTTCTGTACTAGGGTTACCCCGCGGAGGGGTGCACGGATAGCCGGGTTCTGGAGGGCATCGGGCCCGCATCTCATGGCATTGGGACGGAAGGGGCTTCAGTCTGGAATTGGCGGGCTATTCGCCGCACTCGTAGGGGGTATAGGTTGACCCAGGAGGGGTGCCCAAGTTGCCGGATTCCGTGAAGTGCTGGGTGGTCCATTCACGGTGCTGGAGGGGGCTGCCTCGTTTTCAGGTTTTGGCGGGTGACTTGCCGCGCCCGTAGGGGTCTAGGTTTTCATTGCACAGGCTATCCACACGACCAGGGGAACGTCGGGTTTCAGTAGTGGCTCTGTGAAACCCGGGGATCCCAGATATCTGTATTGTTCTGTGATGCTGTACATTTCTGTGATATTGCATTTTATTCACGCCTTGAGCGAAATACTATATATTGGTATATATATTAGTAGATGTTGTATATGTTTTTCATCCGCGCTAGTCCAGTCCCCGCTCTGCCGCTAGTTAGCTAACCTAACGGGTGATGACGGGACCCAGTGGCGAATGCGGATGGCATATACGTACGTCAGTATATTTTCGTTCTTTGTGGTGTGATCAATTGATGGGACTGCGTTGATTCGGATCAATGCAAGTTAAACAAACCTATTCTGATGTTGTTGGAACACTTTTTCAAAAAAAGCTGTTATTGTAAGGACGTTCACTTTTGTTTTGCATCGTGGTATTCATTTAGAATATCCTGCTCCTCAGTCGACGAGGCAAGGGCCGAGATCCCTTCACCGGGAGTGACCCCTTGGACAGAAGGTTGCGTCAGGGCATTAACTTCACTATAGCCGATTACTTTTGCTTTGCACAGTGATATTCAGTTGGAATATCCTGCACCTCATTCTACGGGGAAAGAGCCGAGATCCCTTCACCGGGAGTGACCTCTTTAGTAAAGGTTTTCGTCACTATATTTTCTAAAAAGCTATCCGTTCCTTCAACGATATCAAGTTCATTACGTTAACGGTTTTCGCCAGAAACCATTCGTAGCCCTCCGTCGTTTCATATGGGTAGTCAATAGTATTCAAGCTGTGTTTGTTGGCCAAAGTCAAGGCACAGTGTTTGGTAGCTGTTGGTTATTCATATGCAGCATAGATAGATGCGTTGGTTTGGAACAGTCGTACTGCCTTGTTGGCCAAAGTCAAGGGTATGTACGGGTGGATTCAAATTAACCTGGAGAATGACGGGCAGAACTTGACATGTGACTTATGATTTGTTGGCCAAAGTCAAGGTCATAAGAGCATGGGGCAAAAAAAATCACATCGGGAGTTTCAAAAGAACTGAAACTTGCCAGATATACGCATACCTTCTGGAGTGTGGCACCGTGAGCGGATTCCGTCACGTTATCATGCGATGATAGTTGGATCCCGATTCCTACTGATGAGTTAGTTTACTCCTCGGGTGACCCCGACTAATTCTTTTTTCAGGTTTGGAGGAGAATTTGAGGTACAGTGGGAGGTTTCCAGATTAGATAAATTGGTAACCATTCTGATCTTGGTTAGAGTGCACGCTGAGTGTTTCTTTTCTCTCTCTCTCTGGCAGCGACCATTGACCCGACCCTAAGACTATGACTCAGTGACCAAGTTGACCGAACCTTCTTTACACTGGCTTTTGGATTGTCTGAGTTGCAGACCTCATTGCCACTCCTACTTTTACCCTTTTCTCCAGGACACCCCGTATTACTACGAACGTCCACTTCCATTGGACAAAACCATCGTATGGTTATATACGAACTCGAAGGAATTTATTTGAGGATGGTTTCCGGTTTTGGAGAAAACGGATAGGATTATTCAGTTGTCTTTTCTTTTCACCCTCTCTCAGGTTGCGAGTACTCCTTAGTTTAGGAGTAGTACACCTATTATGCAAATTGGATAGTCTTCTTCCAAACCTTAGGCTGGTGCCGACCGGTAGGGAATGAAGAAAACCAGTTAGCCTAAACGGTGTATAGAAGGTATTAAGTTCAGACAAAGCAAGGGATTAGTAAGAGGGCAAAGTAAATTGCGACTGCTATTCACGACCAAACCAAGTATTTCTTCGCCAATCCTAAATCACCTTTGTATTTCTCCAGGACACTCCGTATCACTACGAAGATCCACAGTTTATTGGATACTCCATCGTATGGTTATATACGAACTCAAAAGGAACTTGTTCCAGTTCGGGGATGGATTCTGGTCCAGGAGAAATAGGAATAAGGTTTATTCGGTTGTCTTTTATCTTCACCTTCTCTCGCATTGCGAGTGCTCCCAGGACTAGGACAGTACACCCATTATGCTTATTGGATAGTCTTCTTCCAAACCATAGGCTGGTGCCGAACGGTAGGGAAGGAAGAAAACCATTTGGCCTAAGGGGTGTGCAGAAGGTAATGACTAAAGACATATAAAGGGATTTGGAGAGGTGGCAAAGAACTATACGGTTATAGTTGTGAATCTGGATAATGGTAGAGGCATTACTAGGAATACCTGGATACCCCATCGAAACATTTCAATGTTTCAGTTCAACTGTGTACTGTTAAAAGAAAACTGATTTCCCGATTAAACACTTGCTCCAGGGTATGTATTTACCAGTTTTGATTCTCACATCTGTATGGTTTTACAGATGATGAGTGGGAGTAAGTTATTGGGAATTGGGTGATCATCCTCATTATATCGGGATTCATTGTAATCGGTGATATTAGAGGAGATCACCTGGGCTGTTTGCCGGTCGGCAAATATTTGGTTTTGAATATCCGCTTTTATGCACCAATTTCAAATTGATATATCTGTACGTCTATTTTCATAGAGTGAGATATACCTTTTGATATTATGTCGATGACATTTACCTATATCAGTGGATGGTTAGGTAAGGAGCATTAAACAGCGGTGTAATTCTTCTTAACCATAAGTACAGTTTTCAACCTACGACACACAGTGAAAGAGTTGTCAGACTCAGCGGACTTATACAGAGTATTGTATGTTGTCCAGTGTCCATTAGGACAGAGGGGTTGGTCCTCATACTATATTCTGTTTACTTTTAACTTCTCTAGTTCTTAGACATGTGTTTCATAGAAACACAGGGTCTAAGTTTTGAGGAGTTATAGGTATTTGAATAGAGTAGAGAACCAGGTGTAGCAAGTATCGGGATTCTTCAAAGTGATCGAAGATATAGATACTTGTGTATGGTATTCAGTTGATAGTAATGATAAAGAGAAATAGCTTCTCTTTCAGGTTACTCATAATTGGAAGCGGTCCTAAGTTGAGTAACGCTGATCGGCCTCTCTCCATTTTGTTGACATGCACTGGAGATAGATGCATGATTTGAATCTGGTTCAATTAAATCAGTGCCTCTGGTTCTATATTGGATATAGTACAGTTCATATCTTAACATAGTTAAGGTACGGGGAGTTGTCCGGCTTATGATTAAAACCAGACTCTGAATAACTCAAGGCACGTTTCTGTAATGGCTGTTTGTGGGTTGACCCAGGCTATGACGAGGGTTGACTTTCTACCATCTGGAAGATCAATAGTGATATTGTTCTTAACTCGCCACATTTTAAAAGAAATGGTTATTTTTCAGAAAACAGTAGTGGGAGTATGGTAGAACTGGAAGCGATTCCAGAACAGCAAACGATTACTGAAAATTTGATAAGGAACCTAAAGATTCAATATGATTTGACATTCCATTGGCCACTCCACAGATAAGGTGGGTAACTTCAGACACCCGAGAGGTACTCCGGTAGCCTCAAGGACGGTGACAGGGAAGTTCTTGTTTACCCACACTTGCCATTGTTGTTGTTCCAGACTGCGAGACCCGACAGGAGGATGAGTATAGCGTCGTTCTAAACTAGCTTTAGAAGTGCACGTCTATATGACTCTGCCAGAGGGTTGTCGTAGTCAGTGGGAGCAGCGGAAGCATTGGTGGACATCAGGCTTATGTCTATTTATAGACTAAAGCAGATATAGCGGAGATAGATCATCTGTTTCTGATGTGACAGTCATAGGTTTGACGTCATCAGAATAGGGGATGGATCTGTTGAGAGGGTAGTAGGAAGTGATATTCCTATACAACGATCGGTTATACTTTGGTCGTCACACAGTGTTTTCTCCACAAGGGACTTGGACATTATATCGGACATACTGGTTACTAGATCTATGCTTTTAGATCTAGATTTAGGTGGTTTCCCAATCAGGGTACTTTGACAGCATTCTAAGAGTATTTAGAATAGACGACTCCTGGCACGGTAGTGTACCTGCAGGTGATGGAGTCACCCTCTCCAAAGGTGTCTTACAGACTAAAGGGGAGAGGGATGTGCATGATTGGCAGATCACTTGCTTAGGCAATTGAGTCAATCATGAGATGTCAAGTACCACACCAGATGTTGTTCTTGCACTAGATGCAATAAGTTGATATTGATCCAATCCTGGAGGAACACTCGGAAGCAGTTTTAGAACATAAGTGGCTGTTCTAGGGATATGATAACGAAAGCCCCATTCGGGAAACAGTTATCATTCCAGGCTTCCAAGGTGACCTGGACGACAAGGAGGTTGTCAGAGTTATAGTTTTCCCTCTGACGAGGGGCAGTATTTTGGACAGGTGGTCCAAGGCAATACTGAGGGAGGCATGACGCAGGATACTGATTAAGTTCAGTTGACGATACAGTCTAAGAAGTTTGGATTTGGAGTTCATTTATGAGCTCAGTCCCATCAGACATCCAAACACTCTAAGACAGGTATTGCTCATTTCGGAAGATGGCTTTCTCCGCGAACTTGAGATAGAGAGAGACATAGAAAGAAACTTCAGAGCGGATCCACTCGCTGAGGCTATTCCTCGAACGCAATAGTTTCGCAAACGAGTTTTGTGAGACTGACTAGTAGAGGAGTTGGGTGTTCGGTATCACACGGGCTGTAAGTATGCGACATCGCAATAATTAGCCTTGAGTGCAAGTGGGAGATTGTTGGAGATAGTGCCCTCAGAGTCAATTATTGGATCACAGGCACGTGATTGCAATGATTGAGGGAGGACCTATCCCGGTAGAACAGTCTTACTCGAGATGATAGTATGCTATCAGGTTTACCTTTATCATCGTGTACTGCTTTAGGTGACATGACATGTCGCTATTGCACGTTGATAGAGCCCCTAGGATTCTTGCTTGACTACCGGCAGTATGAGGGCGATCATATACGTGGGAGCTGGTAGTCTATAAGCACATTCTTAAAAGGTCCCTAGTCGTGGGAGTTTCGAGATAGGGCATCGATACTCCAGAGTAGACTAGTGTATACAGTCGAGACCCCGACGAGGGGCGGTGGCCGGTCTCACAAGCCACTGGTGTCAGTTGGTTCACCTAAGATGTATACAGGTGCTCATTGGGTTATGAGTACACCGGACAGGACTCGCCGGGAACATGCTAGTTGGTCTTATACCTGACGTCAGATAGCAGTTCCCAGGTGACATGTGTACAGGTTAGTTCATCGACCTGGGGATCGTCATTTGTCTCGTGTGAGTTCCCACTGTGTTTTGATTACTACCCTACCACGGCTCAAAGGAGTCGTGCAAACAGGTTTTAGTTGGGTACAGTCCCGAGCCACATGGAGGCAGTGAGCGGATCTTCGGGGGTTTCGTCTCTCCCGGTATTGGGGGTGAGGTCGCGCTGTGTCTAGGAGAGCCATTACACGAAGTCCTTGGCCAAGGCAGGAGATTTACTGGTAGGTATTCCAGTAGTATCTCAGGGTGTTCTGGGCTACACTCCGACACGACTTGTACCGCTTTTGGGGGTCTGACTTTTACCCACCCCCTAGGCCCGACATGCGATGCTCATAGACGAACGGACCGGACTGTACGGATATTGTCACTGACAGGCTCAGTAGGGTGTCAGGATGAGTTCGCTCATCGACGTCCCTTTTAGTCAATAGCTGGTGGCCCGTTACGTATTGGCTTATATCTCTGACGTGCTAGTGGTTAAATCCACAGCCATAGTATTGACGAGTCTTTAGAGTCCACCACACTTTCAGTTACTCAGCTTTCGGGCGAAACGCTGTAGAGGCCGTATGGAGATATGGCAGGGTCCGATCAGATACGTGCGGTATTGCACGGATCAGGATCGGACGGTTTGTACTAGTAGCCGTATAGGTATATGGCAGGGTTCGATCAGATACGTGCGGTATTGCACGGATCAGGATCGAACGGATATTACTAGCTGGCTTTGGTTTAAGCCGGTCCTAGTTTAGTACAGTGTAGATTTTGTCTCTTTGCATTTGTATCCGGACGGAATACAGATGCGGGTGTGTATGCACAGTATCGGGGTTTTCCTGTAATTTATTACGGGACCAGTTTTCTGGAGTTGCCAGTTTGCATTCCGTTCCGGCCGGTTTTCCTTTGTTCTTTCCCGGCCGGACTTTTCCGATGGAGGGGGTAATTTGCAGTTTTGCAAATTACTTTTGTGGAGGGGTTTTCTTGCATAATGGTTTGATTATGATAGGATTTGAATCTTTCATCCATGCTTGCTTTAATTGTGATGGGAAAGGGTATGGTTTGGCTAAAGTGTAAGCATGGTTGATGTTTGTTTAGAGTCACCACTTCCATTCTCCTACACTCACCTCCCTTCATGATTTGCTTTTAGCCCTCCACCATTCTCACATGAATATTTGGCCGGCCACACATTTGAGAATAAGAGAGAGAGAGTTTCATTTTTGAGTTTGGCAATTTTGATCATCTCATTTTCAAGCAAGGGAAAAATGAAAGCACCATATTTTTCCTTGTCCTCATTCCTCCACATAAAATGGCAACCAATACCCCAAAGTGAGACACAACTCTACACTACATTCTACAGCACTTCTTGGACGCGTCGATTCGCCAGCTTCGCGCCCGAGTTGCCTCGGCATTGAGGTGGGAGCCCGTAAAAGTACCCGGCTTCGTGGTGCCCTTTCCGACGAGGAGGAGACGGACGGAGATCCCGCGAGGAGATCGGAGTGGAGATGAAGACCGGAGGACTCGGATCAGTCGGTACAACCTTTCTACACTCTTTACTGTTTGTTAGTTTAGCAATAATGGCAGATCCGGGTTAAAGTATACGATAGCGCCAAGTTAAAAAGTTTTATTCCGCATTTGGCGTCTGTAGACTGCCGGGGCGCTAACGTAGACTTACAGTGCCTTGACTTAGTACCTAGTAGACACTGCATCGTTACTGACGGTTCATGTTATACGAGCACTAAATTGTATGCTACACCCACAAAGTCGGTAATTGCTATGACACGCACAACCTATACATATATGCAGTATTGTATTGTTGTTGATGTTGACACATTGATTCTTGATTCTATTGCGCATATGAAATGCATCGTGCATACATAGCTACATGTACACCTTTAAATGATGTTGTATTTGATGTTGAAGAAAATGGGAACCGTATGATACATTTAAAAACGAAATTCGTTTAAAAGAGCGGTTTTCCCTTGATATGCTCATATTATGGTTTTATGTTGCATATAGCATATTTCATGGATTTACGCATTGAGTTACGGATTTCATGTGATTTATGGATTTGAGAACCGTGGTATTATTTCAAGAAAGTTTGCATTGTTTTGAAAACCCGTTTTCTCTTGATATGATATTTCAGTGCCTCCACCATGCATTTTCTCGGTTCTGAGACGTGTGATAGAAACCCGATTCGAGGAGTTGGATGATCCGTTTGCGGGGTCATGGTGGACCCGGTATGGTACCCCGGGGAAAGAAAGGGATGTTGTGCAGTAGACGATGAGCCTGGCAGAGAGACTACTACCTACCGGTGATTGGTTTGACCTTGCGGCTATCCGGAGGATACCGACCGGAGTCGAGAGATGGATATGGGCCGATCCGGACTGACGGAGCCCGTAGGCCGATCCGGACTGACAGAGCCCGATATATGTGGATTTGTGTGTCTATGTTGGACACGAGTATTTCATGATGTTTTAGAGTGCCGATGTTGGGCACTCAGATTCCATGAGATTTACAAATATGAGGGCTGATCAAAGTGACGGCGCCTGAGGTATTGGGATTTGGGGTGTCGTTGATAGACACCGGTTTTTCCACGATGATGATCCATTGATGATGACATGTTTTATCCCATACTCAGCATTCAGCATTCATTGATATGCATTGCTTCATGTATTTGTAGTACCTTTCATGATTATTGCATATCCATATTAGTATATTGATACTATCAGATTACATGTGATAGAGTATCGCAGTACATGTATACCTGCGATTACCTGTATGATGTTACTTACTATTCACGAGTTGGAAACTCACCCCCGTTGTGCCACAGTGTTTTGCAGGTTGACCCTCAGAGTAGTCGTGGCAGGGCTATCTTATTGTATTTTTTGCAGCGGATACCGCTGCGGTTGGCTGTGAGCCGTTTTGCTATAAGTGGGTTTTGCGGTTATCCGTTTACATTCATTGCATATCTCTCATTGTATCTAGTACTCTCCATCTACCATTTTATGTATTGACTTAGAGACGAATTGTGTGGACGATATTATATATTATTTTGTGATTTTGGGTGTCGAGCTCATATGAGCCGGCTTTTATTATGCAGTTTTATCTTTTATACTGTTTTTCACTTATATTGTCCATTTCTTCGCTACGACGTCATATATATGCTTGTGGTGGTTGTTTCCGCCTTTGGACGTGATTTGCTCCTGTTTGGAGATGCTTTTTTTATATCATATGTTGCTTTACTTATATCTTATATTGTACCTGTTTCGGGGCTAGTTTTTACAAAGGAGGTGCTGCCGAAATTTTTAAGAAAATAAATTTAAATTTTAAAGATTTTTACTTGAGATTTCCAAATGTTTTAAACAATGTTTTTATCACTTACTACTTTTGATGGTTTAGATTTCTGGATTTTCGGCTTAGATTGCGTTACGCCTGTTGACGCTACGTGGTTTAAGTGCCGGTCACGTGCCAAATTTTAGGTCGTGACATATTTGAATTCAGGTTTTCAGGTTCATGTTCAAGTATTCATGTTAGCCTTTGGATTCATGTTTGAATTGGACTCTGATTTGAGTTTAGATTCAGGTTTAGATTTAGACTCAGACTTGAGTTAGACACTTGTAACTGATTTAGATCCTGAATTAGATTCGAGAGTTATCGGTAACTGCTGCACATGGATAGTAAGATTTGTGTTTTTTTCCAAAACAATTACCATTAATAACTTTGTTAAGTTTTTTACCTTATATATGCAAGTACTCACTTTCTCCGGCTCCCTGGGGCTCAAGAGAATTGATCCCGCTTAAATCTTTATTTACTAAAATCCTTAAATATTGTTTTATATAACTCGAGGGGGTTTTATGAAAAATATTTTAAATAAAATTTTAAACTAAACCTCGAGAAGTTATTTATATTATTTAGGGTTTTCATGGATGTGAATGTTAAGGATTTGAGGTATTTTAGTGATAATTCCATAACTTGGAAAGTTCATGGTATTTTATTGTAAAACTTGTCTTTTATTGGTATATTGATTATATTTTGGTAAAACTTGTAATTCTGTCATTTAAAAAATGCACGTTTATTATATTTTGAAATTTATATGGATTTGTAAATTTTATATAATTATTAAAAATTAAATTTTATTTAAGTAGAAAAAATGTGTTTTTCTTAAAAAACCATATTTAAAACATTTCGAGACCGAATGCTCTGTGAGGAGGTCTGCATCTCGCTCTACTAGCCCAAGGATGTACGATAATCCGCACCATCCAATAGCGGGTCCCCTGAAGAGGGTTGTAGAGGTATATTTGCAAAGGAATTTAAAATACAATTTAAAAGAAATCCGGTTTTATAGTAAATAGTATTTTTTTGTAATATTGTATTCGTAACAAAATTCATACAAGGATATATCATACTATGGAACCATGTGTATATGTGAGGGGTAGGTCGTTACCCCATGAAGTTTTCTAAAGGTATGTTTTAACAAAATACGAAAAGAAGTGTTATCTAAAGTTCATGGTATTGAAATGAAAAAGTTAAATTGTGATTGTTTTATAAAAGATTCTTGGATAAAATTTATTCTAGACATCAGTAATAAGCTTATAAGTGAAGTGGTACAATTTTTTTGATTAAAAGGTAAAGGAAAATGGAGTTATATGTTTTAGAAAAAGGAATATCGGTAATAACTTCACTTTTACCGATTTTGATTAAAAAGAAATTCAAGGAATAGAAAGGACGGTTGGGAGGGACTTATGATTTAGGAGGCTTAAAGAAAGGTGTAGGAAGAGAGAGTTGTCGTCGTGGTGCTGCAGGGTCGCCTGAATTTGCTTCGATCCTCGCCGGAAGTTGATCGCTTGCTAACCCCTATTTTACACCACTTGTACTTCAGAAATTTTGAGTGTTTTAGCTAGAATTTTCAGAATGATGAAGGGCTAGGGCATGGAGTAGTATTTATAGTGCAGAATTAGGGTTTTGGAATTAAAATGGTGAATTAAAATGTATTAAAAATGTGATAAATTGGGAATTGAAGGGTCTCTGTTTGATTGCAGAGAAATCAAATAGTGCGGGGAGTTAGGGATAGGGGAAGGGGCAAGTGTAAAAAGTCCGGGCCTCATTGAGCTCGGGCCAACCGTCGGTGCCGGCCGAATTTGAAGATCCGTCGGTCAATCAATGGAGTGGGGTTGTTGGATTCTTGCCACGTGTACATGTTTGTATTTAAACACTTGTGCTCATTTTTGATTTTTCTGTCTTTTCGTTTTTGTCTGTGTTGCACGTGTAAACTTTTGGGATTCCAAAAAATTTAGAAAGAAAATCAGAAAAAATAATGTGTCTTATGGGATTCGAACATAGGGGCTACGTCACAGCAGTGCAAGGGCTTTACCAGCGAGCTACAAGTTGTTTCTTGTAGTTATTTAACAAAATTAACTTATAACTCAATCTCAAGCTGTATAACTCTTTTCTGTACATTAAACTGGAAAATTTTGTACAGTAAATTCAGAGTCGTTACACCTAATTTTAAACTTAACACCAGAACTAAATCCAAAATCTTAAACTTCACACTAGAACCAAATCCAAAATCTTAAACTTGATTAAAAAAACCCTTAACTTTAAAAAGCTTTACCTAAACTAAAAATGTAACACCCTTAAAATTGAAATGTAAACGTAAAACCAATTCATGTTAAATCTTATAATAAGTGTATATATGATAATTGATGATAATATGAAATTTTTATATGCTCATCGATCGCCATATGTGAAAATCAAAGCGCGACTTAGTCTCCGTCTATCGGTTAATATACGTTCGATATTCCTCGTGACATAGAACTATACGAAGGTTGTTAAATATCGGACGGTATCGTTCGGTGCTAACAACCGTCGTGTAGTCTATATGACGAGAAGATTCAATCGTATGATAACTGATAGATTTTTCCAGTTTGGACAAGTTATGAATGTATAAAGCAAACAACTGCATTCACTTGTGTTTTCATTCGTTTTGAGTTATTTCGTCTGTACTTTTCCGCTGGTTCTCCGTGTATAAAGATATATTAGATGTTCATTTCAATGTTGTTTCACAGTATTGAAATGATTATCTATTCTATTACAGTGTACTCAGATAACAGCGGGGAGGTGCTGCTGAAATTTACTCGAAACGGATGAAGCACAAGAGAATGGGTGTATGCTCTATACATTCTTAATAGGATAGAAGCCTTACTCCCGACAGCCGAAACACACACATACAACACAAATGCACAACATATGTACACACAAAGCACATACACACTACCAATCTTACACCTAAGCGAAATTATAAATTGAAATACACATACACAGAATACAACTCATACTTGGGTATCTTCAAACCTAACTTTATTAATCGATAATTTATCCTTGTCAACGACAAACTTGCCTTTATGAATTTTCTTCTTTGACAATAACCATCTCGTTATTAGATTTCTCAATATAGTCACCATAAAAAACCAAAATCCATAACTTACAATTTATATGTTATACAGTCTAATATGGCCCATGAGTACATCAGAGTTAAGAACTGGATGTACGTGGATTGGCAACAACGCATGCAATCTAAGTTTGTCGCAAGAGTTGCTGCTTTCATTGAATTTGCACGCGCACATAATAAGATCATGTTAAAGAAGATTCTCTGTCCGTGCGATTGATATTAGAATAAGTTCTAGCAGAAAGTAGAAATCGTAAAGGTTCACATCATTAAACATAGTTTTACTAGAATTTATACAATTTGGTTATATCACGGGGAAGGATAAGAAGAAAACGGCAATGCGGAAGAAGAAGAAGGAGAAGACGGTAATGCGGCGGAAGATGAAGAAGACGACAACTTTTTTCAGGAGAAGAAATGGAGGATATGGTAGAGGCTGCCCTCGGTGATAGTAATCCTACCAAAGACGATATTCCTTTTAGTCAAGAAACGCGTGCGGATAAGTATGAAAAGTTCATGAATGATGCTAAAATATCAATTTATGAGAATGCAAAGTATTTCACCCTATCATGGTTCGTCCAACTTTTCCAGATTAAATACCTAAATGGATGAAGCAACAAATAATTCACGATACTTCTGAAGTTCCTGAAAAATTCTATACTCCCGGGAAATAACGTGCCCGACAGCTGGTACGAAGCCCAGAAGATGATGTCTGAATTGGGTCTGAACTGTAAGAAAATTCATGCATGTCCCAAAGATTGCGTGTTGTACAGAAAAGAGAATTCAGTTTTGAAAGAGTGTCCAACATGCAGAGAGGCCAGGTATAAGCTGAAAGAATCTGATAAGAAGCTCTATATACCTGTCAAGATAGCATAATACTTTCTCATAACACAGAGACTGCAGAGGCTATTCAGGTGCAAGAAAACAGCCGGGGAAATGATTTGGCATCACTGTGCTGCTCCAAACGAAGATGGAAAAATGAGTCATCCAAGAGATTCACCGGCATGGAAGGATTTCGATAGGAGACACCAACTATTCAGTAGTGATCCTCTCAATATCAGGCTCGAACTGGCTAGTGATGGCTTCTGCCCATTCAACTATATGGCTGGAGGCCACTACACATGACCCATTGTAATGATGGTTTATAATTTGCCGCCTTGGTTGGATATGGATAAATCTTATTTTATGATGCCTCTTCTTATTGACGGACCAAACTCATATGGAAACAATATCGACGTCTATCTCCGACCTCTGATCGATGAGTTAAATTTTTTTCATTGATGGTGTAGAGACTTACGATGCAAACGCAGATACAATCTTCACAATGCGTGTGGCTTTAATGTGGATAATTAATGGCTTTCCTGCGTATGGAATGCTATCAGGTTGGTCCGTATATGGTCACAAAGTATGCTCTTACTGCCATCAAGATACAATATCGAAATGGTTGAATTTTAGCAGGAAGCTTTGTTATTGTGGTCATTGGTGTTTCCTACCGCTAGACCATCCCTGTAGGTTAGACGTTGCTCACTTTAATGGTTATCAGGAGCTTCTTGGGCCTCCAGCTTCATTGTCCGGAGAGGACGTGATTGCTCAGTGGGATGGTTACAATAACGTGACTTTCGAGATAGATCCGGTAAAACAGGTCAAACCACCCTACAGGAATAAATTAAGAATTTTCTACGAGCTTCCGTACTGATCAACAAATTTAGTGCATCATTGGCTGGACGTCATGCACATAGAGAAGGGAGTATCCGAGCACGAACTTAACTTGCTTCTTTATAAAGACGGAAAATCGAAAGACAACCTCCGTACTCAGATAGATCTTTAGGACTGGGAAATTAGAAGTGAATTGTATCCTAAACCAATAGCGGGTAAACCATGCAAGTTTGTCTTTCTCAATACCGCGTATCATATGTCACAACCGAAGAAGATAAGGTTCCTGCAGCTATTGCCTGATTTGAAAGTTCTCACAGGTTTCTGAGGATCGTTTAGTAAGAAAATAAAGATTATGAAAGGAAAGATCGATAGGCTGAAAAGTCATGATCACCATGTTATTATGGAGCACTTTCTCCCATTAGCCCTCATAATTTCTGTTTCCGAATCGGTTGGTCTAGTAATCAATGACCTTTATTGTTTTTTTAGAAAATTGTGCCCTAAAACCTTGGATGTTGTGATGCTGGAGAATCTAGAAAATTCTATTTTATTGATACTTTGCAAGCTTGAGCGTATTTTCCTGCCGTTGTTCTTTGATATCGTAATACACCTGACGGTTCATCTTGCAACCGAGACTAAGTTTGCCGGACCGGTACAATATCGATGGATGTATCCCATCGAAAGGTACGTTGAATTTTTTGTTTCACGCATTTTTTAAAATTATTGTTGTTTTATATGCCCATATTTATTTATTTAACATATTTTTCTTTAGGTATCTCTACACTCTAAAAAATTATATACGCAATAGAAATTGACCAGAGGGTTCTATCATGCAAGGTTATTTTCTAGATGAAGTAACCATATTTTGTTCCTGCTATCTGAACAAGAACATTGAGAAGAAGCTTAATCGGTCTCGGAGAATTCAGGACGGGTCATATGGTAAAGCTGATTATAAGATAGTAGACCCCATGTTTATTAACAAGATATATCGGTTTATCCTACTTAATAGCGTATGTCTTGAAGAAATTAGAGAGTAAGTTTTTTTGGTTTAATTATTATATTTGTTTATGTGTGTATATATGAAATGATATAATATTAATATCATAATTTATTGTTGAGAACATAATTCATATTGATGATGTACGGGAGGGGCATCCTGATTGGAATGATGAACGATTGGAAAAATATCATCAGGATAATTTTTGCGATTAGGTTGCAGATCATGTAAGTTGTTCAAATAACATGTTATTGCTACCAGTCTTAATCTAAACTTATATAGTTATGTATTTGTTGTAAAATTTGTTTTGTCAGATCCACGATCCATACTTATTTGCATCATTAGAGAGAGATTCAAGATGTTTAGCTCAGTTTCCTAGCATAGAGCTTGCATACTATAAAGGATTCGGTGTCATTGGATACAAATTTGAAGTTAAGAACATAAAAACATCTCGAACCACTCAGAATAGTGGGATTGTGACCGTAGGATCGGATAGTGTGATTTATTATGGATACTTAAATTGCATACTTGGCATCCAATATCCCGGACGATCAGAACCATTTTATATATTTCAGTGTATTTGGTACAATACATGACCCGATACGGATAAGTGGAGAAATAATCTCGGGACTTGGAAAGATGAATATGGATTTACTAGTGTAAACACACTTCGATTTTACGGTCAGGACGATCTATTTATTTGTCTGCAACAAGCGTTTCAAGTATACTACTTACAGTTCTTGAAGCATCCGGGATGGAGTGTCATATGCCATTGGAAACCCAGGGATATTTACGATGTCCCAGAATTCGAGGATCGTATGGAGGACAGCGATGAGGATGAAGAAGAGAGAAGACTTAAAATGCTCCGTCCGTCCTTTTCCAAAGACAGGTTGCCTTCGGCTGATCGTGAAGTTACGTGGATTAGGAATGATATCGATGATGAAATCCAAGTAGATATTCTAATGCGTCTACGAAACGAAAAATGGTATCAGTAATGTTATATTATTACTTCACATTTCTATGATCTATACATATATTGCATGCATATGTAATGATTGTACTCTTATCTAGGTTTAATGATGACGCCGGGAGCAGCGAGGGGCGGCAGGAGCGCCAGCCGCGGCAGAGGCAGAGACAGAACGGCTCTGCTGCCAGGGGAGCTGCGTAGGGATCTCCAAAGGGCTGGTCTTGTACTCCCGACCCGTATCCCCTTTGGATGACTTTTCCCGTGTGGACTTTGCCACACCTCCAGGTATATTGCACACATATTCATTTCGAATATAATATTATAGATATATATGCATATTTATTTTAAAATTACTTATACAATCAATATTTAATTGTCTAGCTGTAGATGGTGCGTCCACATCAGAGGCAGAGGCCACTACCACATCTGTAAGTAGGTTTATATATCCTATAGTACATGCATATTGATTTAGAATGTTATATTATAAATATACACACATACTTTTTGCTCTTATTTATATAATCAATTTATGATTGTCTACCTGTAGGTGGTGCATCCACATCCCGGGCAGAGGCCACCACCGCACCTGCAGGTATATTTATATATCTTATATTGCATGCATATTAATTTAGAATGTTATATTATACATATACACATATTATTTTTTCAATTAGTTATATAATCTATTTTTAATGGTCTAATTGTAGGTGGTGCATCCGCATCTGGCGCAGAGGCCACTCCAACCACTTCCGTACCCTCCGCGTAGTCTGCAGATTAGTATTCTTAAATATAAATTCATTTTACATATCCTCTAAGAATAACCATGAATTTCATGTAATTTTATCATCAATGTTTATTTTTTAGTCGGAGGGGATGTGTGCACGTCCGGGACACCGGCTGTTCCTTACCGGAGGAACTATAGTCCCGCTTATGCTGCTGCCCAGGCCCAGGCTCGTTTTGCTGTCGCCGGAGTTATATATTGCACTTCAATTTTCGTTAATCCTTGATTTCTAAATAACTTTTGTCTTGATATTGCTTGTCTTGATATTTCTTATAGATATAGGGCAGCCCCACCCTGAGAAAGGGACTCGAGGGCTGAATCTATCCCACAGGTTGAGGCCCAATAGAGCTAGGGGAGACACTGTTTACCCCAATCAGAGCAAACCTCTATTCAAATTCCAAGGCAGGAGACGAAGCAACGCCTCTGTTTCCCCCAATCAGAGCAAAGCTCTGTTTTGAAAATTGAAGTGAAAATTAAAGTTAAAATAAATGAAGCAACGCTTCAAATTCCTTGCGCGGGCGCAACGCGCCATGTGTCTGGCGCTGATACGTCAGCGCAGCGCCCAAGAAGACGCACCCAATCAGAGCAAAGCTCTATTTAAAGAAAAATTAAAGGAAGCAACGCTTCAGTTGCGCAAGCACTGCGCTGCGTGACGCGTGTCAGCGCAGATGCGCTGCGCTGTGCGCAGCGCGACGCGCGTCAGCGCAGATGCGCTACGCTGTGCGCTGCGTGACACGTGTCACGCGCTGGGGCTTTTGCGCCAAACTGAATTAAGATTTTAAAGAAATCTTTCTGTTCTTGTTAAAACAAGAAGATTTTCTTCTGTAAAACAGAAGCCCTTGGATCAAAGATCCAACGGTGGGGAAATTTCCCAAAATCACTCAGAGAAAGATCTCGTTAACAAATTCAACAAACTTATGGGCACTATATAAAGACCCCTAGACCTCAAATCAAAAGGCATGAACATTTCTTTGAGAAATTAAACAGAGAGAACTCTGAGGAAATTCCAAGAAAAAAAAAAAAGAAAGGTAAAAGACCTTTTAGATAGAAGAATTTCTTCTGATAGATCATTGATCCAAAAACAAGATCAATGATCTTTAATAAAAAACAAAATAAAAACAGTGCTTTGCACTTTTTATGAACCTCTGGTTCCTAAAATAAGAAAAACCTTGTTTTTCTTTGATCTAAATTAGATCAAGAAATCAAATAGTGCTTTGCACTTCCTCTATGAACCATTGGTTCTTGAATCTAAAAAATTCTCAAATTAATAGTGCTCTGCACTTGAAAACCTGCACTGTTGCGCTCTTGGGTTGGCGCAAGCCACCAGAGAGCGCCGCGTGTCAGTATCTGAACCACTTGCGCTATGCGCTTTAAAATAGAGGTTTGCTCTCTGAAATTGGCGCAACTCACCAGAGTGCGCCACGTGTCAGCAGCGCAAGCACAGCGCATTAGCGCAGCGCACTGCGCTTGCATGACACGTGTCGTCACTACAAGCGCTTACGCTCTTTGATTGGCTCAAAGCACCTGAAATGCAATGCATTTCTTTTGCTAAAGGGCCAGGCCCAAGTCAAAAAGACCTAACAGGCCAAATTAAATCGCAAAGCAATAAAAAGGGCAGAGCCCAAGTAAAATTAATGCTCTACATCATTCGTAAATGGGCAGAGCCCACAATAAATTGATGCTCTGCATCCTTTATGGGCAAAGCCCAACCAAAAATAGAAAATAATGCAATGCATTATTTAAAAAATGGGCCAAGCCCTAATACAAAAATAAAAAAAGTGTTGAACCTTTTTCAACTGGACTTAGCCCAATCATGGCCGTAAGTTCTCAAATTAAATGGACTGAGCAAGATTGCTCTCCTAAATCAATTTACATCCGGTTCGAGGGTACATCTCCGAACTCCTCTGACACCTATCGTTGTAATTCCTCAACGACATCAGAGAGGTGACGGGTCCCGACGACCACACACCCATATGGACTGCGGGGTCCTTAAACTCGTGGACCGAAACGTCCCTAAACTAATATTGGATCGAAACGTCCCTAAACTAATATTGGACCGAAACGTTCCTAAACTAATATCAGACCACCACGTCCCTAAACTGGCGATGGACTACCACGTCCCTAAACTGGAACATGGACCACCACGTCCCTAAACTGGAACAATAGAGCCTCCAAATGCTCTTTTGCCGGATATAAACGGTCTCGTTTAAATTGATCTTAGCCCCAAACACGGCTAACGTATCCTTAAACATTCAAATGGACTATAAAACTCCAAATCGACTTTGGTTCAAGGGTACATCTCCGAACTCCTCTGACACCCATCGTTCTAATCCTTCAACGACGTCAGAGAGGTGACGAGTCCCGATGGCCATATATTAAATGGACCACCACGTTAAGTTGATCTTAGTCTCAAAACAGGACTAACGTATCCTTAACGAATGTTTAAGTTGATCTTAGCCTCAATGCGGCTAACGTATCCTTAAACTAAAAAACACCAAACCTAAATCTAAGTAAATACGGATTTGGACTAATCCATATCCTACGGGCGACGGCATTACTCAGTCTCCGTATATAATCCACGGGCAACCATAAAAAAAACAAACACCCACGACACGAAGTGAAATTCTGGAGAAGGAGAAAGTTGTTACCGCGATGCGGTAGCGTAATTAACTGCAGGGGCTTGCGCCTACAGGGAAAAGTGTCCCCACAATCAAAAACCCCTCAAGCGAGGTGGAATCTGATGAAGTCTGCTACATCGGCCGCATCCGTCTAAACCTCCGATATACGATGCCATAAATCAACTTGGCATCTTCGGAGAGGTGGACGGATAAAACCATATAGCATCTGCTCCGAATCTCAGGTAAGACGTCCTCACGTCGCCGCCGTCTTTCGGAGGGGAACAGATTCTGGCACGTCCGGTGGGACCTTTTTCTCTTTCCACTCCACACTTTGTGTGTCGTCTTCGCGAACCAATCGCGGTTTGTTAACGGTTGCCTTTGGATTTTCAAGTTACTAAGATTTGTTCTTTTGTATGGCGCAGAACTCAAGCATCCATGGCCTTTAACTGCACCAACTGCTCGAAGTGCCACTGCAACGGACGCTCCACCTCACCTAGAGGTGTAGCATATGGGCCCCAAGCGGCTTCCTCCCTCGCTCTGCCGGTAGAACAGGTGGCCCAGGCCACCACCGGCCTGTTTTTCGGGACCATGATCCCGCCTTCAAGCTTCTCTATGCCAATACCTGCACCGGAAGTGAACAAGAAGTCGGTCTTCGACCGGCTCACTGCTACGACGGCCCCTGTCAACGGGTCGTCCATTACCAAGCCAACAGCCTCTGTCTTTGCTAGGCTGGATCAAAACTTTGAAGGGCCCATCAAGAAGCCTGTGAATCCCAAGGTGGATATCCCAAGGAAGGCAATAGCCGTTGCTTCCCCTGTCAAAGAGTCAGTCTTTTCAAGACTGACTATTCCTGCTCCTGCCCCTGCCCGAGGGTCTGTCTTCGACAGGTTGAATATCATCCCTCAATGGACAACCTCAGTCTTTGAGAGGTTAACACCAGCGACGCCTCATTTAGACAGGGGGCAAAAAGAAGCTGTCTCTATCTCCGAGCCAGTCCCAACGGCTCGTCATGCTCGACGTCGCCATTGGCGACGAGTGAGGAAGGCAGGGGGCAACTCCCCCTCAGAGCTAACTCTACCGGCTCCAGAGGTGGAAGTCAACGCTGCTGTTCCAACTGGGAACAGCTTTGAACTGCTGAGGAGGGTACGTAAGAACTCTCCAACCGCTACATTGAAAAAATCTCCTCCGCCCGTGGAGAGAGTTCCGGAAACAAAGCAAGAACAGCCCCCTCAACGGCCGTCCTAAAAGATATACAAGGTTTGGCGTAGGGTTCAAGACTCCGTGATCGACCCAGATCACTCTTGTCAACAGAAGAAGGCAAAGGTACAAAAAGAAAAGGACCGTCCTATTAAACAGCTGAGGACAACGATCACCAGGGTGCCCACTTCAACGGCCCCCTCCAGTTCAACGGCTCACAAAAGAAGAAGGCTGGAGAAAACCCCCGTGCCCGCGGCAAATGCCAAAGGTGGTGGGCCTAAACGCCTTAAGTCCGGGGGCATGATAATTCATACAATTTATATGGCATCGGGAAAGGAGGATAGCCGCGCATCCACGGGTCATAGACCGCTTACACGGTCAGTGACCAAGGCTCAGGAGAAACAGCAAAAGCTCCAGGAGATGATGACCGTGATGGCCGCACTCACTGGGCCAAAAGAAACCCCTGAAACGTCCTCGGATGAACGTCAGGAACAAGAAACTGACGCCGAATTCCTTCGTCGCATACTGGAGAAGAAGGATAAAGAAGCTGCGGAACAGTCTGCCAGCATAAAGAAGATGGCCTTCCTGTTCCAGGACATGGTGGGCATGATGATTCAACATGAGCCACCTGCTGAAGATCCCTCGATCATCCTTGAAGATGATAGGGGAGAAACGTCGAATCCTCCTCCGGCTCTGTCAACAGCCAAGGAGGAAGCAATCTCCAAGGCCGACCTGGACGAATATATAGCTCAGCAGATCCGGGTTCATCAAGCGACTGAAGCAGTGGGTCAGGTGGTAAAAACGGGGCGACCGTATCCGGGCTGGTACGACCAGATCAAGTACCCGCCAGGTTATACGATACCAAAGTTCCATGTGTATAAGGGGACTGGCAATCCTTACCAGCATGTCGCCCAGTTCAGGGTGCTTTGCGGCAACACTGGCGGTGATGATAAATTATTGCTCCGCCAGTTCGTTGGTAGCTTGTCAGATACGGCGTTCGAGTGGTATTCCTAGCTCCCGAATGACTCTATCAAAACCTTTGCTGAAATGGAACTGCTGTTTACCCAACATTTCGCGAGTGCCAGCGAGCGTACCCCGATAACGGCATTGATTAATGCCAGAGTAAAGCCGGACGAAACATGGGTCCAATATGCTATACGGTGGTGTAATTTATGGTCAAAATGCGAGCAACGCATTGAAGAAGCTCCTGCAGTAGGTATGTTTGTGGGAACCCTCGATCCGCAAGCAACCATCTCGCAATTTATGATGTTCTTCAAGCCAACCACCTTCCAGGCACTAATCGACAAGCTAGCGCAGATGGATCAGATGGGCCATAAACCTCCTCTTCCAAAGCCGGACTCCCAAAATGAGAAGGGGAAGGGGAAAGCGATCGTTGTTGCTAATGCTCAGCAACAGCCGAGCAACCCGAAGCCAGTCGTTCGTCAAAATAATATGCGCCCGTACGTACCCCTTGAGGAGAGGATGGGACGTTCCTACTCGTTTCCCCGAGATAAAACGAGAAGGTTATTTGAGTTGGCGTTGCGCAACCGACTCATAAATCTGCCGGATCCAAAACGACCGTCGTAATCAAGTGATGTCAATGAGCCCAACTACTGTCCTTATCATCGAGTATTGGGTCATCCGATCGAGAATTGCTACATCTTCAAAAATTGGCTTGAAGACCAGTACCGACAGGGCAAATTCGCATTGTCCGACAAATGGAAGGTGAATCCACCGTAGCCCCACATCTCTAAGGGAATGAATACGCCGGGAGCAACATGCTCTGTCGTTGAAGAAGCTCCTTGGGAGGTTGTATTATCAGCCAAGACAAAGAGGATGCTAAATGATCTTCAAACATGCCCAGCAATCAAGTGGAAGAACCCGTTGGAGCCGCAGATCATTGAAGGGATGTTGAAGCCTCGTCCAACTCAAAAGATCGATGGAGGTGGCCCAAGCATTCACAACCAGCCGTCGAAATCTTCAAAGAAGAAGAAAAAGAAATCAAAGAAGCCCGTGAAGCCTGACGACAAGCGCATGGATTTACAAAAACAAATTGACGCACTGGAGGAATACAACCAGAAGGCACGGATTCCCGTTACATTCCAAGAATTCCTCAATCACGTCTTTCAAGAGGAAGATGAGGGAGGAAGTTCATCTGATGAATCTGAAGAATACGTGGCGAGCTGTCATGTGATTTCCCATTCGTTCATGAACGATGAAGAGACTCCTTGTACTGAAACGCTGAGGGCAGATCCTGAACCAAAAATTCTAGAGTCATCGGATGAAGTAATTGACGCATTCCTCAAAGAAGCTCTCTTAAAAAGTAAAGCTGATCGGGAGCGCGAGGCGATCATATTCGAAAAGGCCAAACGCCAGCGCCTTGACGAAAGAATTGAGATACTCCCGCTGGAGCAAAGTACACCCACTGCGGATAAAATCAAATTCAACATGAGGAAGAGGTTTGCTAAAGCCGTGTCAATGGGTATGAAGCTACCATCTTCTGAGGGAAGCGTTACTGGTGAAGCGGAAATGCACCCCTCCTATTGCTTGTATCATCGAAAGATTTTGCACCCCACTGAAGAGTGCAAAGCTTTCGATAGATGGTGGCAAGGATATGTTGCTCACCGGCAGCATCTTAAGCGGGAAAAGTGCAAGATTCGCCGAGAACAGAGCGGTACAACCGAAAGGCTTAACAGAACTACCGGCAATTGTCGCATGGTTAACGCCGGGGAATCACAAGTGCTCACATTCGGGAGTGATTCCGACGAGGAGCTGGCTTTTAGCCCCATCTTTAAAGAGTCCACTTCGGGAAAAGAAGAAGAGCCGAAGATCTGTGAAAATATCCGGCTGCGTAATCGTACGTTGCCCGAAAAGAATCTCGGACCCTCAAACAAAAAAGATAAAGGGAAAGAAAAGATTTCTGAGGACATCGCCCTAGATGACCAAGTCATGGAAGAGCTAACTGCCAAAGACCCGCCGATGAAAAATAAGGTAGATTACAACGTCTTAGCGCATTTGAGAAAGCTACCCTCGCAACTCAGCATTCTTGACGCCCTTTTACTATCAAAGGAGGCGAGAGATTCGTTAATTAAGGCACTACAGGACCCGGAGCAGTTCCAAGCTTTCCTGGCCGAAGAAAAGATGAAGGATGAATTGGAGGAAGTGCACACGGCAGATGTCACTTTTGGCGACGAAGACCTTCTCCTTGGGATGTGCGAACATAATCGCCTCCTCTATGTCTCAGAATACTGCCATGATATAAAGATAGGCAAAATCCTGATCGATAACGGATCGTCTGTTAATCTCCTTAACGTGCGAGTGCTGAAGGAAATCTGCATGAGCGTCCAGCACCTTGCTCGAGACAAGATCACCATCTCCGGGTTCGACTCCCAATCATCAAAGACTTTTGGATCTGTGATACTGACGCTACGCTTTGGGTTGCTCGTCATGGATATTAAATTCCACGTCATAGATACCAAGACATGCTACAATGCTCTGCTCGGCCGGCCATGGTTACACGAGTACAACATCATCCCTTGTACACAGCATCAGTGTATGAAATATTTTAGGGATGGTCTCGAGTATACCGTGACGAGAGAACTGAATCCGTTTTCCGTAAACGAAGTTTGCAAATATGAAGATGCCAAATACTTCTTGCCGAATTTCGAAGACACGGAAAGGTGTCGCAAGCCGGAGAATAAAACTAACGCTACCATCCCTGTCTTCGGCAGTGATACCGAGGAGGAAGAGGAGATAGTTTATTCGGGTCCGCCCCAATACACCAAGCCTGGACCATCTGCTCCTACGTTGATCTTTGGTAGTGATTCGGAGGATGAAGTCCATGCTGTGTTCTCCGCTCGACCTTCAATACGAGCTTTCGTTGACGAAGAGCAAAGTCTGCAAGTCGCCATGATGCCGCTTAAACATTATAAAGAACTGGATGCGCTTGATACCGACAGTGTAGAGGAGCTGCATGCGTTCTATATCCCTCCCAGGTGAGAAGGCGAGAAGGCAATTCTATTCTACCGCTCTGAAGAAAACAAAGTGGAGAAAGAAATCTGGCACGGGACGGATCCTACGTTGGACAGGCTTCAACCCATCCGTCTACCCAGATATTATACAGAAGGCTTGAAGAGGCTGTTGAAGCGCCGAGGGATACCCTTCAAATAGACTATTAGAAAGGCCAAATTCTATGACAGGGTCTGGAACGTTCCCGGAACTTAACACAAGCTGCCTAGTGGGAGGATGGAGACGATCGGGCTCGAATATATCCGCTCCAAGAAACGAGAGCTGCTTCGCGACTGTTACGTCGTGCATGACTTCAATGAAGAAGCAGATGCTCAACGGGAGGACACTAATCCTGAACCAGTAAAAGTTCCTGATGCAAAAGTGCCCAGTCCGTCGTTTGAAGAACAAATGGACAGGCTTATAAGGGAAGCTGGTCAAAAAGTCCGAGATGATCACAACCATGAAATGGCCATCTACGAGAAAGCCAAAATGCAACGCCTCCTTCAACATGCCGTGAAAGATGAAACTGCCATCCCCTGTCAACCTGTTATAAAAAAGGCTCGATGTAGAGGCAGAAACAAGTCGAAAGGCCAAAAAGGCACTCAACAGCAACAAAGCGGGGCTAAGAAGCCACGCAAACGGAAGTCGAGCGCTATTGATCTATCCCTCATGAAGAAAATGGGTCGAGCGTACTTATTTCCTCGGGACAAGACGAAGAAGATACTTGATCTTGCTCTAAAACATCAAATGCTTACACTGCCGGAGTCCAAAAACCCCGAACAAGCAGGCGAAGTCTCTGACCCAAACTATTGCTCCTATCACCGAGTAATAGGGCACCCTCTCGAAGATTGCTTCACCTTCAAGAATTGGGTCGAAGATCAGTATCAGCTCGACAAGTTCGCTCTGTCTGACAACTGGAGGGTAACGCCGCCACAAAAGCATGAACCCAAGGCCACGAAGGAAGAGTCAGTTCCACATTGGGATTGGAAGCGGATTCGCACTTGTCATATGATAACAATATTAAAAGAAGATCCTGAGAACATGGACAACCTTCCTGGTGCTTCGGAAACAGCCATGATGAGGTAATCTCAGAATTTCCACCAGCGCCGAAAGAACTGGTGGATGGAATACATACCACTGCAGATAACCTCAAGAAAATTGAGTTGGGGACGGCAAGTGACCCACGGCCAACGTTCATCAGTGAGCTGCTATCTAAAGAAAGGGCGGCTGCGTTAAAAGACGTCCTTATACAGCACAAAGATTGCTTCGCATGGAACTACTCCAAGATGCCAGGACTGGATCCAGAAATTGCTGTGCACAAATTGGCGATATCCCCGGACGTCAAGCCGGTCAAACAGGCGCCAAGAAGGATGCGGCTTGAGCTTGAGATGAGCATCAATGCCGAGGTCAAGAAGCTGATCGACTCTGGCTTCATCCAGGAAGTTCAATACCCTGAATGGATCGCCAACATCGTCCCGGTGATGAAGAAAAATGGGACAGTGCGCATATGCGTAGACTTCCGAGACCTTAATAAAGCTTGCCCGAAGGACGATTTCCCAGTGCCAGTCACCGAACTGATGATAGACAATACGTCCACTCATGAGGTTTTCTCCTTCATGGACGGATCATCAGGATATAACCAGATAAAGATGCATCCCGAAGACCAGAAGCACACCGCCTTCAGGACTCCTTTGGGTATATTCTGTTATAAAGTGATGCCCTTCGGTTTAGAGAACGCCGGTGCTACTTATCAGAGAGCCATGACGTAGATCTTTGATGACCTTATACACGAAATCGTCGAATGCTATATCGACGATCTCGTGGTTAAAAGCAAATCATACGAAGAACATTTCGAGCATTTGAAGACTGTGTTTTCACGCCTTCGACAATACAACTTGAAGATGAACCCTCTCAAGTGTGCATTCGGAGTTTCCTCGGGTAAATTCCTGGGATTCATTATTCGGCACCGGGGGATTGAGATAGATCCTTCAAAGATCAAGGCGATCATGGAAATGCCTCCGCCAAGGACTCTCAAACAGTTGCGGTCTCTCCAAGGGAAGCTCGCGTATATACGGTGATTTATAGCCAACCTTTCAGGCAAGTGCCGTCCTTACAGCCACCTGATGAAGAAGGGAACTCCATTCGTCAGGAATCAAAAATGCCAGGGCGCGCTAGACGAAATTAAACAATACCTGCAGAACCCGCCAGTGTTGGCTGCTCCGATTAAGGGAAAACCTCTCATTCTTTATACAACCGCCCTCGAAGGGTCTTTGGGCGCGTTATGGGCGCAAGAGAACGACCAATGGAAAGAAAGAGCACTCTACTATTTGAGTCGAGTTCTACTGGGGGCAGAAAGCAACTACTCCCCCATTGAAAAACACTGCCTGGCGTTGATCTTCGCGATAACAAAGCTCAGGCACTATGCGTTGGCACATGAGGTCCGTCTCATTTCGAAGGTGGACCCTCTTAAATATTTAATGTCAAAGGCCATATTGACGGGACGACTCGCTAAATGGGCCCTGCTCTTGATGGAATTCTCGATAACATATCGACCTCTCAAGACAGTCAAAGGCCAGGCCATCGCCGACTTCCTCGTTGAGCATCCGATAGCCGCCGATTCTCCTCTGAATTGCGATTTGCCAGACGAACATGCGTTCGACGCGATCGACGATGGTGATACCCAATGGGAGCTTTATTTCGATGGAGCATCTTCCATGAAAAAGCGCAAACAAAGTACCCCTATAATCAAATCGGGGGTAGGCCTCATCTTCGTGACTCCACAAGGAGGGATAATGCGCTTCGCTTTCTCCTTAACAGAGCCGAGGACAAATAACGAAGCCGAATACGAAGCTTTGATAGCAGGCCTCGAGATCGCCATTGACATGGGAATTGAAAACCTCCTCATATATGGAGATTCTCAACTGGTCGTTAGTCAAGTAAACGGCGACTACCAAACGTGCAAACCGGAGTTGGTGAAGTACGGTGAAAAGGTGCAACAACTGTTGACCCAAATTCCCTCCTATACTTTGGAAAGCATACCGCGCGCGGAAAACAGCAAAGCAGACGCGTTGGCCAAACTTGCTAAAGAACTGGCTGACGAGAACCTCGATGACGTTAGAATCGTGGTACAGAGCCATCGGGTGCTTGCCCCAGCAGAAATATCTCCGGAATCATCCGAAGAGAAGGGAGCGACTGAACAGAAAACCTTGCAAATAGAAGACCGGGAAAAGACTGAGGATTGGAGGGAAGTCTTCATAGACTACTTTAAATCCCACCGAATGCCTGAAGAAGCGTCCACAAGACATCAGCTCATGAAACGAGCTCTGTCTTTCGCCTTCGTCAATGATACTCTGTACAAGAGGTCATTTGATTCTCTGTGGCTGAGATGCTTAGGACCTGACGAAGCGAAAAGAGTCGTCCAGGAAGTTCATGACGGAATCTGTGGTTCTCACCAAGCAGGCCCGAAGATGAAGTTGAAGATCAAACGGATGGGATACTACTGGCCCACGATGATTCAGGATTGCCTCGAATATGCGAAGCAATGCCACTCATGCCAGATCCATGGGGACTTCATCCACCAACATCCACTCCATCCAACAGTGGCTAGCTGGCCATTTGAAATGTGGGGAACTGACATAGTCGGCCCTATCGAACCAGCATCGTCCAGGGGACATCGTTTCATCCTGGCGACGACTGACTACTTCTCCAAATGGGCAGAGGCAGTGCCGCTGAGGGAAGTGAAGACGGAGAATATCCTCCATTTCTTCAGGATGCACGTCATATATCGGTTTGGAACTCCGCGACGGATCATCTCCGATAATGGGCCAGCCTACAGAAGCCACAAGATCAGTCGCTTCGCGCAATAGCATAACATAGACTGGAGATATTCCTCGGTTTATAATCCGCGAGCTAATGGTCTAGCCGAGGCCTTCAACAAGACCTTGATGAAGATCATGAAAAAGACGGTGTCCCGAAATAAGAAAGACTGGCACGAGAGACTGCAAGAGGTTCTTTGGGCGTATCGAACTACGTTCAAAACGGCCACGAACACAACGCCATACGAGTTGGTATTCGGTACGGAAGCAGTACTCCCCCTCGAGATAGAGCTACCCTCTCTACGAGTGGCAGTCCACTACGAGCTGATGGACGAAGAAAATGCTCACCTTCGGCTTGAAGAGCTTGATGCCCTTGATGAGACCCGGCTCCTAGCGCAACAAAGCCTGGAGGCTTATAAAGCAAAGATGACGCGCTCATATGAAAGATTGACCCGGCCGAGAACATTCCGCCAAGAAGAACTTGTGCCAGTGGTCAAAAGGCCTATGATCCCTAATCGCGCCAAGCGGGGAAAATTCGAGCCAAACTACGAAGGCCCGTACATCATAGACAAGGTCTACCAGGGCGGAGCCTATCTGCTCATGGATATGCACGGTGAAAGGCCTTTCCGGCCAATAAATGGTCGTTTCCTGAAGAAATACTATGCTTAATGAGCCGTAGCCTAGGTCAATGATAGATGACGACGACTATGTCCTCTCGCTATCGTCCTAAGCTCGAACTCTATAGGCAGTGACTGGCCCTTTCCTGAACGGACCGAAACGTCCTTAAACTAATGGCGGACCGAAATGTCCTTAAACTAATGACAAACCGAAACATCTTTAAACTACTACCGCAGCATCCTTAGGCTGACAAGATGAATAAAAAAAAAGAAGAGAGAAGAGAAAAAGGAAAAAAAATGATGAATGATAAAAAAAAAACGGTATGTCCATAAGCAAAAAGGGCACGGATGAAAACCCGAAAGGGCTCCGTGAGTAAAAACAGCAGGGCTACCGGCGAGTGTTCGTGAAAACCCAAAAGGGCGCGACCTCGTAAAAAAAAGAGAAGAAGAAAATAAAAAGAATAAAAAAAAGGTATGTCCATAAGCAAAATGGGCACGGATGAAAACCCGAAAGGGCTCTGTGAGTAAAAACAGCAGGACTACCGGCGAGTGTTTGTGAAAACCCGAAAGGGCACAACCTCGTTAAAAGACACTTATAGGGTCCTCTCGACCTTGTAAGGAGAAACCACCCGCGTGAGATCCTTACGACTCACAAGGGAATAACACACTTAGGGATCCTCACGATTCCTAAGGAGAAAATACACTTGCGAGATCCTCACGACTCGTAAGGAGAACTCTCTTATGAGACCTTCACGGCTCATAAGATTTGAAAGTCTTAAGTTACAGAGACCTAAACCTGTGCTTAAGCAACCCCCACAACTTCCGATATTGCCCTACAAGTGGCTCAATACCGGTCCTTGTATACAATCCACGGGCGCGAATAAACATTTCCCTAACCAAGTCCCATCCGTGACTGGGGATATGTTCGCATGATGAACAACCCTTGTAAATCCTCTCGATTTACAAGGAGAAAACCCTCTTATAGGATCCTTACGACTTACAGAGGAACAAACACTTAGGAATCCTCACGATTCCTAAGGAGAAAATACACCTACAAGAACCTCACGACTTGTAGGGAGAAATAACTTTGTGAGACCCTTACGGCTCACGAAGTCAAAAGCCTTAGTCGACAGGACCTTAACCCTGGTCGCTAAGCCACCTTTGGTCAACATCGGCAGAGGTAAATGATGATTCGCTCCTGGTAATATCCCAGTTGTAGCGGTGCTGATGCCAAAATCGGTGTCCAATTTCAGGTTTACGGCGAAAAGCCAGTAGGCTGCACATGCATATGAAATAGCCGAAATGATGGGGCAACTTGCAATAAAAAGCAGCAAGTAAAAATGTATGCAAGAAAAATAGCCGAAATGATTGAGCAACTCGCAATAAAAAGCAGCGAGTAAAAACGAAATAAACAGCCGAAATGATTGGGCATCGCGAAAAATAGCCGAAATGATTGGGCAATCACGACCTTCACGATATAAAAGCTGAAATGATAGAGCATCGCGGAAATAAAATAAAAAAAAATGATGATAAAACTTTAGCCCTACAGTTAAGATCACATCGATCTCTGTATACAATCCAAGGGCGCAAACAAAGAGGGAACCTTACTTTCCCAACAGGCTCCGCCAGAAATCGAAGCCAAGCCTCAACTCAGGGAAACAAACAATTCTTGACGAGAGCCTCCTGATGCGCGTCGACTCGCAGAGCAACCAGTGCCTCCGTGGGAAATTCTCGACTCGTTTCAACTCCAGGGAAACAAATAATCCTTGGCGCTAGGGAAACAAATAATCCTTAGCAAATACCTCAACTCAGGGAAACAAACAATCCTTGACGAGAGCCTCCTGATGCGCGTCAACTCGCAGAGCAAATAGTGCCTCCGTGGGAAATTCTTGACTCGTTTCAACTCCAGGGAAACAAATAATCCTTGGCAAATACCTCAACTCAGGGAAACAAACAATCCTTGACGAGAGCCTCCTGATGCGCGTCGACTCGCAGAGCAACCAGTGTCTCCGTGGGAAATTCTCGACTCGTTTCAACACCAGGGAAACAAATAATCCTTGGCAAATACCTCAACTCAGGGAAACAAACAATCCTTGACGAGAGCCTCCTGATGCGCGTCGACTCGCAGAGCAACCAGTGTCTCCATGGGAAATTCTTGACTCGTTTCAACACCAGGGAAACAAATAATCCTTGGCGCTAGGGAAACAAATAATCCTTAGCAAATACCTCAACTCAGAGAAACAAACAATCCTTAACGAGAGCCTCCTGATGCGCGTCGACTCGCAGAGCAACCAGTGTCTCCGTGGGAAATTCTCGACTCGTTTCAACACCAGGGAAACAAATAATCCTTGGCACCAAGGAAACAAATAATTCTTGGTAAATATCTCAACTCAGGAAAACAAACAATCCTTAACGAGAGCCTCCTGATTCGCGTCGGCTTGCAGAGAAACTAGTGTCTCCGCGGGAAATTCCCGATTCGTCTCAACTTGCAAGATGAAGCCTCAGGCAGCAGGGATTAAAAAACTTGCTTCCTGAACAATGGGACCCTGCAAGTCGATCTAAAACGGTCCCTTGCATACTATTCACGGGTCTCACTCTCTAAAGTCGAGTTTCGACAAGGAGGGAAACAACCGCTTACGGGTCCTCTCGACTCGTAAGAGGGAAAAATTCTCTTATAGGATCCTTACGACTTACAAAAGAAAACACACTTAGGAATCCTCACGATTCCTAAGGAGAAAACCCACCTACGAGATCCTCTCGATCCGTAGGGAGAAAAGTCTCTATGAGACCCTCACGGCTCATAGAGTTGAAAAGTCTTAGGCGACAAATTTGAACCTGCGGCCTAAGCCATCGCTATCTTGTGAAGAAATCAAGATGCGTGCTCTATTATCTGTCAACCATGTTTACTAAGGTAACATGCGGATAATAAAAGAAAGAAGAAAGCGACAAAGAGACCATCTGATTGGCATTGGATTAAGCATTCGAGACACACTCATTCATGCATAGGCAAAAGACTCAGAACGAAAAATAAGACAAGCTGGGATAAAACTTTTCCATTAATATTGCCAAAAATTCTTACAATCATAAAGCAATAAGCGAGAAATATTATTACAATGGAATAACCTCAGATCCAGTGCACGGATTGAGGAATTCAAAAGTAAGGCCATCCAGGGCTCTCCTGGCCTTTCTGATTATTCTCATGCGCAGCTTCTCGCGCTCCTGTGTGTCAAGGTCTTCGGCGAGGCCCCGCAGTTTTCGATAAGCAGCGATTATCGTCGTCTGCTGAAAAATTTGATGCAGGATGTCGATAAGGCTATCCCGCCGCTTCTTCGAGATCAGCCCCGACAGGTACACTGAATGCACCTTGTCTTCAGCATCATCCAGCGTATTGAGCGGTAGGGCCTCGTGGAACCCCGGGAGTGCTCTCCAAATTTCTCCCAGCACGACTTTCAAGAGAGCAGAGCGGCGGGGGAGCAGCCAACCAGCACGTGCGTTCAGACGACCCATGACCTCCGCACACTGGGCGTCCGTAAACTCCTGGTTTTGTTGACGGCCCTGTACACGGATATCCTCATAGGTGATGAATTCATGCAGACTGTACAGACGCACCGCTATAATGCCTGAAGAAAACATCCTTGGAAGGTTAGCAATGATAAACAAGGAATTAAACTCCTCGAGAGCAATGCTCCGCAAACAGGAGTGACACCTATCAAATTCAGTAATGAGAGGAATTTAAAGAAATTCCCCGAAAACGCTGAGAGCCTTGTTATGAAAAGATGAGAAAATCCATCAAAAATAAAACCTCATTTTTGATCTTCATTATTCATGATCAAACTCTTACGAGTTCTTCGCAGAAGATTAAAATTCTACTTGTATCAAGAAAGCAGAGCTTTGATTCATGGGCTAAGAAGTCCCAAGAAAAAAATCATGATCTAAGGCGAGCAAAGCCCTATTAATAAAACCCTAAATGGGTTCTCTTTAGATCAAAGATCTATGAGAGCAAGGCTCTGTTATTTAAAATTAAGTTAATTTAATTTAAGTTAATTTTACCTAAAAAGTTTTCTAGAGTTTAGCTCTTAAGTTTTTGAAAGCAAGAGCAAAGCTCTGAAGTTCCGAGAAATGAAAAGTCTTGAGGATGGTGACCATCTATTGAGGACCAAGGGTCCTATTTATAGGCGCCCGGCGCCCCTTCAACTCCCGAGTTGCCGCAACGGTTGGAATTCTGCCACCGCTGTGCTCACGCTTGGGGCCACGTAAGTGCAACGGTGGGGGGGCATTTGTTTACCCCAATCAGAGCAAAGCTCTGTTCAAATTCCAAGGCGGGAGACGAAGCAACGCCTCTGTTTCCTCCAATCAGAGCAAAGCTCTGTTTTGAAAATTGAAGTGAAAATTAAAGTTAAAATAAATGAAGCAACGCTTCAAATTCCTTGCGCGGGCACAATGCGCCACGTGTCTGGCGCTGATACGTCAGCGCAGCGCCCAAGGAGGCGTGCCCAATCAGAGCAAAACTCTATTTAAAGCAAAATTAAAGGAAGCAACGCTTCAGTTGCGCAAGCACTGCGCTGCGTGACACATGTTAGCACAGATGCGCTGCGCTTTGGGCTGCGCGACGCGTGTCAGCACAGATGCGCTGCGCTGTGCGCTGCGGGACGCGTGTCAGCGCAGATGCGCTGCGCTGTGCGCTGCGCGACGCGTGTCAGCGCAGATGCGCTAGCGCAGCTGCGCTGCGCTATGCGCTGCGTGACACGTGTCACGCGCTGGGGCTTTTGCGCCAAACAGAATTAAGATTTTAAAGAAATCTTTCTATTCTTGTTAAAACAAGAAGATTTTCTTCTGTAAAACAGAAGCCCTTGGATCAAAGATCCAACGGTGGGGAAAATTCCCAAAATCACTCAGAGAAAGATCTCGTTAACAAATTCAACAAACTTATGGGCACTATATAAAGACCCCAAGACCTCAATTCAAAAGGCATGAACATTTCTTTGAGAAATTAAACAGAGAGAACTCTGAGGAAATTCCAAGAATCTGCCCCGAATAGGTGGACGGATAGCATCTTAGGAGAGGTGGACGGATAAAACCATATAGCATCTGCCCCGAATCTCAAGCAAGACGTCCTCACGTCGCCGCCGTCTTTCGGAGGGGAACAGACACCATTCCCCCTCTTCTTTACCCTCAATTATTGTAACGACTCTGAAATTCCTGTACAAAATTATTTGTTTATTTTATAGAAAGGGTATTTCAACCTGTTGTAAAGTTATAAGTTAAATTTGTTTACTAAAAGTAAGAAGCAAGTTGTAGCTCACTGGTAAAGCCTCTATACTGCTGTGACATAGCCTGTGTGTTCGAATCCCCTCAGTCCCAATTATTTTTTAAGATTTTTCTTTTTAATTTTTCGGAAGCCCAAGAGTTGCATGAGCAATTCACGGAGAAACAAAAATTTTCAGAAAAATCAAACATGCGCAATGATGAGTAAACACCGATTTCACCACATGGCAGGAATCTCGAGACAAATCGACGAGATCCGACCACCCATTTCCTGCTTCTAGCTGCTGCCAACGGTCCGATGACTCCAAATTGCTTCGTGCTTTGCACACACGTCTCTTCGACTCCCCTCTACTCCCCTGCACTGTTTGATTTCCCTGCAATTAAACAGTGACCATTCAATTCATCATTTAGCACCAATTTTAATTCTTTTAATCCAATTTTTAATTCCCAAACCCTAAATTCTTCACTATAAATACCACACCATTTCTCTAGCTCTCCTCTATTCTGAAATTTTGTCAAAAATGATCAGAACTATCTAAGTACAAGTGGAGTTAAGATTAGTCAAGGAGGAGTTAGCGACCAAGCCTCTTATCGTTGAAGATCGGAGTCGTTTCCGGAGCTACTGTGACGCCACAGAGTCCCCACTCTCTTCCTTACTTTTTTCTCGACGTTATAAAACTGTAAGTCCCTTCCACCTCTCCTTCTTTTCAAGTAAAATCGCATTCTTAAAATATATCGATAAAGTGGAGTTAGATTTGATATTACTTTCTTTTCAAACCTTTTCACCCACTTGATAAGCAAAATAAATCACAACAACACTATAAAACCGCTCTTAACCTTATTTACATCATTTAGCTTTTTAGCGTAATAAAAATTTCCATATGAAATACTCATATAACGAACTTTTTCATTAAAATACCGCTAACTTTAGTATAACTCTTATTTCGATAACTAGTATACCTACCTCTAGAACCTTCACGGGGTAACGACCTACCCCATACACACACTATGGTTTCATAGCACGATATTCTAAATATATGGTTGGTTCAAAGAATAGGTTTTACATTAAAATACCACAGTTTTACAAAAAGCTTTCTTTTAATTTATATTTTTGAATACTTGGCAATTGCGCCTCTACAACTCTCGTTAGAGGACCCGTTTATGGATGGTGCGGGTTATCATATATCCTTGGGATAGTAGAGCGAGATGCAGAGCTTCTCACGGAGTATTCGGTCTCGAAAAGAAATAAAAATACGGTTTTTAAGAAATACAAATTTTTCTAAACAAAATTAAATTTTGGAAAATTATATATAATTATGAAACCTTATTTTTAGTAAAACAAATTGTGAATATCATATTTTCAGATGAAAGGTTAAAGTGATATGAAAAACACCATCAAGTTTCCAAAAAAACTAGTTTTTACAAAAATACCATAAACTTTTAAAAGGTAGGTTTTATCACTAAAATACCACTAAAATTAAAATACATATTCATAAAAACTCTAAATATTATAAATTACCCCCAAGATTTATTTCTAAACAACATTAAAGTATTTTTCACAAAACCCTCTCGAGAAATGCAAACAATATAAATACAATGTAAACAACAAAATAATAAATATTTAAGGACTATAAATTAATATAGGTTTAAGTGGTATCATTTCTTTTGAGCCCCAGAGAGCCGGAGAAAGTAAGTGCTTGCCTATTCAGGTTAGACAAGTTTAACTGAGTTATCAATAGCAATTGTCTTAGAAAAAAACACAAATCCTGCCGTCTATGTGTAGTAGTACCCGATAACTCCCGAACTTAAGAATTCAAGAACTAAATCTTTTCATAAGATTCTGACTCCAACTTGAATCCAAACTCAAACCAGAATCCAAAATCAAACACGAACTTGAATACTCGATCATGAACCTGAACACTCGAATTCAAATATCAAACTCAAACTTGAATACTTGACTCGACTTGACCGAACCATGGTTATAACTTGACATGAACTTGACATGAATACCTGAATACATAATTATATCTTGAACATGAACCTGTACATTTTATATCCATGGATTCAACCAAGAACTGTGTTCACCGCCGAAAATAGAGACGAACTGGGATTGATCGTCTTTCCTGAATTTGGGGGCAGATGCTATTTGGATTTATCCGCCCACCTCTCCGAAGATACCAAGTTGATATATGGCATCATATATCGGAGGTTTGGATAGATGCGACCGTTGTAGCAGACTTTATCAGATTCTCCCTAATTTTATGAGGGGTTTTTGATTGTGGGGACGCTCTTCTCTGTAGGCGTAAGCCTCTGCAGTTAATTACGTTACCGCATTGAGAAAGTTACTTTCTTCTGCTGTGGCAGTTCATTTCGTGTCGTGTGTGTTTTTGTTTGTTTAGATTGCCCATGGATTGTATACGGAGACTAGTTTATGTCGTCGCCTATAGTGCGCGGATTAGTCCAAATCTGTATATTTTTAGATTTAGGTTTGGTTTATTTAAGGACCGTTAAACTGGTTTGAGATTAAGGTCGACTTGAACATATGAGCATTTGGGTCCAATTATTATAGTTTAAGGACATTAAGGTCCATTATCGCTATGTTTGAGGCGAATATTAGTTTAGGGACATTTCGGTCCAACGTTCCAGTTTTGGGGACGAATATTAGTTTAAGGACATTTCGGTCCAATATTTCCGTTTTGGGGACGAATATTAGTTTAAGGACATTTCGGTCCATTATTCATCTTGTGCGTACGTGTATTTGTTATGTAGTGGAGTGGACGATGGTAACATGGAATGCGCCCAATTTGGGACGTGGTCCGATTTGAGGTGTGCATGTCAATTTGGAGGTGCATCAATATGTGATGAAAGGAATTGTTGGTTGTCGGGACCCGTCACCTCTCTGAAGACGTTGAGAAATTACAACGACATATATCAGAGGTGTGGAAAGATATACCCTTGAACCAAATCCCGTATTTGAGGGAAAAAGGAGTTGCGGCAGACCTAAGAATCATTAGTCATATTTGAGACTAAGATTGTCTTAGGAGATATGGGATGAATATCATTTTGGATATCATCAAGAAGAGATCATTAGTCACGTTTTAGACTAAGACCGGTTTGGAAATCATGAGCAATATGAGCTCGGTTGATTTAAAATCAAAGAGGTTTACCCTTACGACACTTAGCCAATTTGGGTTGAGATTGGGTCTCTATACTACCCATCAATGGTTAGCACTAATATATATAGTGCTCACGTGTGTTTCACGTGGGGCGCTGGAATAGTGCTGAGCACTGGCGCTCACGTGTTTTTCATGTGAGGCGCTACTATAGTGCTAAGCACTAATTTTCCCTGGCTCTCATGTGTGAAACATGTAAGGCGCTCAGATATGGGCGCTGCCCAATCAGTGCTAAACACTTAGTCATTTTGACTGAACATAGAGTGCTAAGCACTTTGCATGATACTCACGTCGGAAGCACGTGAGTGCTGAGCATTGATTTCAGATTTTGTTTACTCACCCCCTTTTTTGACATAAGTGCTAAGCACTTGGCTGAGCTCATGTGTGAAGCACGTAAGGCGCCAGGTTTTGGGTTTCTAAGAGTGTTTCACATGTATTTCACATGATTGCTTTATTTTGGGGTGTTAGGCTGCTTTATTTGGTGGCTGCCTAATCAACACAAAGGAGTTTTTCTTTGCTATTTGGATGCTCACGTGGGAAGCACGCGGGGCGTTTTAGTTTTTCTTTTGTTTGTTTTAAGCACTCACGTGGGAAACACATGAGGCAATATAATAGTGCTAAGCACCAATTTTACTCATTTGTGTTTCACGTGAGACGCTAAGTTCTTCTTGTTTTCAGAGATATTAATCTCTGTTAATGACATTTTAGTCATTGATGATCATCAAGATTTCTGTTTTGAAGATCTTGAATCATCCTCATTGTCATTATTAGAGAACTAAGTTCTCTTTTATTTTTATAAGAACTAAGTTCTTTATGTAAGGTTAAACCCTAATTTCGAGAGAATTAAATTTCCATAACATATGTTCTTTTCCTTTTCTTTTTAACCTAGTTTTTTCCCTTAAGTTTTGAGTCTGAAGAATAGAATCTCCCTGATGAGAATTAAATTCTCAACTTGTGGGGAGATTTGCTTTTGCAAATCTCAAACCAGAGAAAGAACTAAATTCTTGTATGAAGGGTTAAACCCTTATATCCGTTATACTAGGCAAGAGAGATACTTTTAATGTCTCATTTTTTATTTACCTAGAGTGTTTTGAAGGAGGAAGGTCTTCTTTCTTTGAGAATTAAATTCTCTGTTCTCTCAAGAGCTCACTGTATTTTGGCAGGAGCTTATAGGGGTTTTTTCTCTATATGAGACTTGAAGTCTTGGGTTCTTTATATAGTGGAGGTATATTATTAATTGGTTTTGAGAAAATTTCTCATCGAGAGGTTCCAATTGATTTAATTTGTCTCAAAATTGATTTGGGGAATTTTACCTACCGTTGGATCTTTGATCCAAACGTCTCTGTTTTTACAGAATATGTTGTTATTGTTTTAACAAGATTGAGGGAATATTCTCTCATATATAGAATAAAATTCTATTAAACGGTGATATTTTCATCACCATTTGATTTTTAATCCAAAGGTGCTCGGTTTAATAGAGTACAATCTTTCTTTGTTTAGAAAGATATGGGAAATATTTTCCATCTCATTGGATTTTTGATCCACTAACTTTTTGTTTAACAGAAAATATCCTTCTCAATAGAATTTAATTCTATACTTAACCACCATTGGATCCTTGATCCAACGGTTCATCGAGTAGAATTTAATTCTACGTAAGCAGGTGCTCTCACATATTTAACACGTGGAGCTTATTTAGCTGCTCTAATTTGGCGCCCATATGCCTTGCATATGGGCGCTCACGTTTTTAACACGTGAGGCCAATTTGGCCTATAGTTGTTTGACCGCAGCGCCTATATGCTTTGCATATAGGCACTCACATGTTTAACATGTGAGGCTTATTTAGCCTACCAATTGTTTGATTGTAGCGTCTATATGCTTTGTATATAGGCGCTCACGTGTTTAACACGTGAGGCTTATTTAGCCTATCAATTGTTTGATTGCAGCGCCTATATGCTTTGCATATAGGCGCTCAAGTGTTTAACACATGAGGCTTATTTAGCCTATCAATTGTTTGATTGCAGCGCCTATCAAATGCTTTGCAAATAGGCGCTCACGTGTTTAATAAGTGAGGCTTAAGTTATGGGGAATTTTCTCCACTCTCTCTCTCTCTTTTTAATGAGGGAACAAATGACCCCCAGCGTTACTCTCACGTGGCTTGTATGTGAGTGCAACGCTGTCCATCTTTATCATCGTTGGATTGTCTAGGGGAATGGGAAGCTGAACCGCTTCCACCACGTCTTATAAATAGGGCCTTTGGACCTTGAGATGACCACTGTTTCTTCATCTTCTTCCTTAACTTTTTCCTTGAGAATTTAATTCTCCTTTCAGAGCTTAGTTCTCTGCCCCTAGCACTTCAGAGTTAAACTCTACAAAAACTCCCGCGGGCCTTTGATTTTAACTCTTTTCAGAGCTTTTTGTTCTTGCCTTTGATTTTAAATCCATCAACAGAGCTTTGCTCTGATCTTTTGGAGATCTAAAAAAAATCTTTTTTTTAAAGTAGACTCTGGGGTCTTGAATCAATGAGAATTGTTAGTTCCCCTCTTAGGGTTTACCCTATCACTGATCTTTGAGGATCTTTGGAATTTAATTCCATTTTCTTTGTTTCCCCACTATGAGGGTTTCTGAGATTTAATTCCATTATTGAAGGAATTTAATTCTATTTTCTCTCAGAGCTGAGCTCTGAGAGATGTAGGGACTTTTGGGAATTTTATTTCCCTTCTGTTCTTGAGAATTTTCCTTTTTAGGGTTTTAATACCCCTTTTTCATAGATTTGAATATGTTGCCCATTTTAATAGAACTCACTTTTCGAGGATTTTAAGACCTTTGTTTAAACTCCACTGTTTATTAATGAGAATCCTTTTGGATTCTCACAATGATTATCTTGCCTCATCATTGTGGGCCGCCATTTTGATTTTGTGGGGCCCACTGACTTTGTAGTTAGTAGTCTCATGAGACAAACTCACATTTTTTTTATTAATGGGTTTTCTTTTTTTTAGGTACAATGGCCTCACTTCCGTACTTCCCTTACACACGTTCGGAGGTCGCTTTCCCACAGTCGCCATCAGAGGAGAAAGTTATGGCAATGATCAGGCAACATGATAAGGACAATACGAGCCTTCTCTTATGGGGCTTTTGGTATGGTCACATTCTCAGGCGCTGCCGTTGTTTTACATGCCAAGTACCAGCAGAACCCATCCGCTTAATGTCATTGACGGAGCATCCGTGTACTGCTTATGCAGTAGAAGCGGCTAATTGGACCCCCGCGGGCCGGTCTGAGCCATTAACGACAGGGATACCCAATCAACCCATGATGGCTATCGATATCTTGGGACGCTGAATATGTCAGAGTGAAGCCCGACCATAGGGGCAGATCTATAAGGTAGGTTTTACCCCGCGTCATCCAGTGGACTATCTTTCTTGGGCCTGGTACATTCTCTCCTCCAAACGCTCACGGTTGCAGAAAGTTAGGTTGTATCAAGTGGTGTACGCGTCACTGTTCTACTAGCATACTCCCCACATATGGTGGGTCAAGGCATTTTTGAACCAGAGGAACCTTCCAATGAATACGTTTCTACTAGGGTACCACGAAGTCTCTATTTTGCAGGAGGAGTTCCGGGAAATTTTAGGGCTGCTGATTAGGAGAGCACTACGAAGAATTATTTCCCCCTGACGAGTATATATTTGCCACAGTGCTAGCTGTACTTGAATGCTTAACAACTGAGAACGCTGTTCGGCACAAACACCCGAGTCTAATCAAGGCCTTGGGCATTTTGAGAGACTATTCGTGGCATCGGAAGGACAAGGTGTCACTTTTGACGCTTTTTTTGCTTGCTTTCTCTGTAAAGACGCCTTATCCAAGAAAGCTCCGAAATTCACGAAGGTCGAGTATCCCTTCGGATTCGGCTTAGAGAAATTGCCGGCTAAAAAAGAAGACTTGCCGCCGTTTTACATTTCAAATTCGTCAGCCGTGACATTTGATGCAATCGCTGCCTCTGGAATAGACGAAGAAACATTCTTTATCGACTTCATAAGACTCTGGCTTAGCTGGTTCACCATGTCGATTCAACGGCATTTTATGAGAGCCTCCGTCTTCTATCCTGCCGATCGCATAGCCGAAGGAGCGTGATTGGCCATTGGCGTTTGTTCAGTTGAAAATATTGCACTTTTGATATAACATTTTCCTTACTTTTGATAAATATTTAAAGATGTTTTTATAAATATGACACATATGAGGGTTTATCCGTAAAAAATATTTATTGTCATATGTTTATATATTATATTAACATTATGAAGGAAAATATATGCATATAATATTTATATAATATTTTTATTATGCATATCATATCAAATATTCTAATCAAGATTCTTTAAAAGATATAACATCATAAAAATGGTTAGAATAATATCTCTATAACAAATATTACTAACATTATTCATAGAGATATTGTGTAAGATTTGGCTCAGGTCAGGAGATCAGGATATCGAGATATCGGGAATCAAAAAGCTGCCGATGAAGTTAAATAAAATCGAAGAATCAATACTGGCAGAGACTAAGAAAAGATATGAAAATTCCAGATATCAAAATAATCTCCATGTGTCAACACCAGAGACCACAGAAAATTTCATCACCAGATCCTACCAAAGTGTGGCCCTTCCGCTGCAATAATGGGCTTCTAGCGGCAGATCCGCGACAGAGAAGAGGATTTAGGGTTTTGCATTTTTTGGGTAAGATTTCAACAACAAACCCTAATACTAGGGATCTATAGTATATTGTTTTGGGACTATATAAAGGACCGATGGCTAAACTTAGAAATCATCACCTTTTACACGGAGCAAATCACCGTCAAAGAACAAGTGATCCACGACAGGTTCGCGATTCGACGTTATAAGGCGACGTGAGATTTTGTAATCTAAACTCGAAGGTTTTGTAATTGTGAAGTTGATTAATAAAGGTAGATCATTAGTTTAGTTATTTAGCATTTATTTTCTGTATTTACATTATGATCTCTATCCGTTCTTCTTCTTCTATCTCCATGATACGCGAGTAATTCTCCGCTTGATAGGGTTCGTAGAATTAGGGTAGAACAATGGATGAGAAAATATTTTAACTTTTTTTAAGTCTTATGAAGTTTATAAACTTTAGCAAAAGAATCGTTAACATCCTTATCAGACGCGATGCCAATTTATTGCTAGTTTCGACCGCGATTTGAGATCAGATTAACAATTGTTAACTTAAGGGCTAGACATGAATAGAGATCAATGAAGGGACAAGGTTCAATAGTGGGGAAACCCTAGTTTCATCCAAGAACCCTAATTCTCATTCATCACTATCAATCTAGTTTTAAATCTATCAAAAGATAAAATGAGTAATCTTTATTAGTCATCCATGACTACTAAATCCTAACGAACCCTACAAGGCTCTTCTTTATACATTCTACATCCTTATTTAAACTAGATCTTAAAACTATATATATTCTACATCCGTGTTTAACATAGATCTAGAATCTTCAACTATTCTCCTTTCTTCTTCTAATCAACTCGTCTAAAGTAAGATTAAAAGTTCCATGCATCCCTGTGGACGATCCGTACTCATCTCGACTAGCTATACGCGACACCGTTATTGATTGCGGTTATTTACTATATAGTTTCACAGAATCAATCAAATGGCGCCGTTGTCGGGGATACGTGCGTAATTTTTTTTCTTACCATTTGTGTTGAATTCTTATTCGATCCATATCAAAAAAATAAAATAAACCGCAACTTGCATATTTAACGATTAGTGTGCTACTTTTGCGAGGGAATCTGGAGACACTATAGCAAGGAAATCAAGATTCAGAAACTTTCAGAGAGGACCAGAGGAGCAAGGGGGGCCACCGTAGCAAAAATTTTCAAACGATCTCTCAACTCCTCGGCGGAACCGCGGCAAAAAGTCCATTTTGGCGGCGGAACCGTGACATATTTGGGGACTTAGGGTTCTAAACTTCTCTGGTAACTTTCCTATCTCTTTCTCTCTCCTCTAAAAAATCCAATAATATATTTTTCTACAGGATTCTTTGCAAAAATATCGCCGCTAAAAAAATCTTTTTGCGTGTTTTGCATTTGGTTTGTTCATGCATATTTTAATACGGACTTTAAGGGGCAGGACCAAAATTCAGGTTAGGTGGGGATTTCATCACCCTTCCTAAGCCCCATAAATCACAAAACGAGCATCCGCATAACCATATATTAATTAAAAAATATCTAGACCAAGACTCTAAGGACCGCCACACTTAATTTTAACAGAGGAGGGTCGTGGGTAATCCATCGCTTATCCGCATTTCTTTTGTGGTGTCTAGGGAAGTGCGTCTAGGAAAGTGGTTACTTAACTAGGCCCGCTATTTTTAGTGATTCGTATAGCGGATACCTCCTACTTACCTGACACTTACCTGGCTACAAGAGAGATAAAAAAAGTGGTAGAGAATTGATCCTGCGACTTGTCTTTTGGAAATCTAGGAGTGGTCTAGTGACTTGACCTAGGTGACCTTAGTTCTAGGGTTAATTGTGAATTTTTTGTGTGATTTGTCTCACGTCCGACACTTTTCAAAACAAACCATTTTAAAATCGTTCACACACGCTGCCACATGCGCTAAACCCGCTTAGTGCATGCTCGGCTGGACACGGGATTCTAGTACCCGTCATGTCTGCGTTTCTGCTATCGACTCCGAAATCAATACTTCTTCATTTTCTTTTTCCCCTCCACCCACCACATCGACCGAGATGGAAGGTTCTCCATCAGATTATAACACCACCCTGCTACCACCCGTTGGTGCGCAGAATCCACCGCGCATCTCTCTCTAAGAAAGATGTTACCCCGTGTGTGGACCCCTTCCTACCTGTCTATCTATTCCACCAGACAATGGGGATAATTTTGAAATTAAACCCCACTTCATCAAACTGTTGCCCAAATTTTATGGGCTTGAATCCGAAAACGCATACGTTTTTATAAACAAATTCTAAAACGTATGCGCAATGATGGGAACGTCACAACTTTATGTGGATGCTATGAGATTACGTCTTCCCCTTTTACTTTGTGCGATCTAGCAGAAAAATGGGTTTATAACACTGCCGCATATTCTATTGCCAAATGGGATGAATTCGTTGTAGCATTCCTTAAGAAATTTTATCCCAATCATAAGACCGCCCGCGTTCGAAGTGAGATTAACCAGTTTACCCAACTTCCCAATGAACCATTTTGGAAATGCTTTGAACGGTTTAAGGATCTTCTTCTACAATGCCCTCATCACGGAATCAATAAATGGTACCTTTGTCGTATTATATATGAGGGTGTTGATCCAGCAACAAAACAGATACTTGAAATCATGTCTCAATGTCATTTCCTGTCTAAAAATGATGGTGAAGCTTGGCAATTTCTGGAAGATATCGTTGAACAAACTTTACAGTGGAAAAGCGTTAGACCTACATCGTCTAGGGGAGGTATCCATCGGCTTGATATTTCCATCGCAGTGAAAGCCGAAATGGCCGCGATACAAAGGAAACTCGATGCTATAGAAAACAAAGTCTCTTCAGCCTCCCTAAACCAATTTACGCTCCCCAAAACCATGTGTGGTTGCTGTTCCAACCCATCACATTTGACGGAAGAATATTCTTTGAATCCTCCATTTCAAGGTCAAGAACAAACTAATGCTGCTTTTCAGCAAACCTAGAAACGGTTCTTATTCTTCCACATACAATCGGGGATGAAGGAATCATCCTAATTTTGCTTAGAACCAAAACCAAACTCAAAATCAAAAACAGTTCTCAAGCAATTATCAAAGACCTCCCCCATAGCAACAACAACCATCACAACCGAGTCAGCACCCCTTTCAATCGCAACCTTTGCAAAATCCGACCAACAATTTTGATCCTTATAATAATTCTTTTGCCGGTACCGATAAACCCTCTGCACTCGATACGTTCATTAAACATTCCATGCAAACGACGGATACTTTAACATCTTCTATCCAAACGTTAGTGCAGAACACCGCTTCCCACGATGAAAGTATAAAATAGATAGAGGCACAACTTGCACAAATAAATGCCGCGTTGAGTGCGGGTGAAAAAAGGAAACTTCCATCTCAAACTATACCGAATCCTGGCCACTCACAAAGTTATAATGTGATACCACGTTGAGATCAGGAAAAGTTTTAGACAACCAAGTGGGTGAACATGTTGATGACGTTGATGATATTAATGATACCCTGGCTTCTTCTACTTCTAACCCTATTTCGTCTAGTCCACTTTCTTCCGAGTCTATTCTCCGTTTTTCCCAAGGCTCGAACCCGCAACCCACTTTCTCAAGTCTACCTAAAACGATCCCATCTCCAATTATGGGATCCATTCCATCTCCACAATCTTCTCCAATGTTGGACCCAACCCTTATTGATAGAGCTCCCTATCCACACAGGTTAAAAGGCAACAGACCAAGTCCATAAATGGAGAAAATTATGGAAATTTTTAAGCAAGTTAACATAAATATTCATCTCCTAGATTCTATTAAACAAGGTCCGTTTTATGCGAAAATTCTAAAGTGCACTAGGAAGAAAAAAATTCAAGTACCTAAAAAAGTTTTCTTAGCGAGTAATGTGAGCACTGCGTTTACCCAACAATTACCCAAGAAACGAACGAACCCCGGAAGTCCTATCATATCTATTTCTATTGGGGTAAAACTATCAATCGTGCTCTACTCGATTTAAGTGTTAGTGTTAACTTGCTTCCGTATTCTGTGTATGAGCAATTAGGGATCGGAGAGTTAAAACCGGCGCACTGCACTCTTCAGATGGACAATCGATCAATCACCCAACCTAGGGGTGAACTAAAGGATGTGTTAATCAAAGTCGGGGAATTTATATTCCCTATAGACTTTATCATTATTGATACACAGCCTATGGCAAACCCATGAAACCAAATCCCGGTGATTTTAGGTCGACATTTTCCTGCGACTTCCAACGCAATAATCAATTGTCGAAACGGCTCTATGACCCTATCTTTCGGGAAGATGTCAATTGAGCTTAACATTTACAAGTTGGGAAGTGAACCCTCCGAACCCTATGCACAAGTATGTTCTGTCGAAAGGATGGATTCCGACAGTAGCAAATTTGAACAGTTTCAAGATAATGATCTTGACTCCGCTTTTACATTATTGTTTGACCCTGCTATTTGTTATACACATACGGACCCTTCTATCGAGCTGTCCGGGTCAACATCTAACGCTTATTATGAACCTTTTACGGAGTCCGAGTATTATCCCGTTCTTTCCGATGTGATTATTATTCGGGATATCGATGAAAGCTTTGAAGAAATCTTCACTGAAGAACTCGCATTCTTAGAAAACTTGGGAGTTGTGATGAATGAACCCCAACACAAAGAAGTTGAACCGCCATCCCTTCTTCTTATCAATAACGAGAATGCGAGTAATCCACCATCACTGTTTCTTCTTTATAAACCGAGACATAAACCCGTTCTATTCCACCTCTTATCCCCTCCCCACTTCTCCACGTCGATAGGTGACATGATCTTCTACCAATCAGTGCGTTACGCCAATAAAATATTTGAATGGTTGGTGTTGACTTTTAGTCTTCGTAAGGCTTTACTTTGACCAATAACTTTAAGCCCCTCTCCTAATTTTAAATGCTTAATACGGTTTTACTCAAATTTAGGGGGGGAGAAAAATCTTTTGGCTCTTGAACGAAATGAAATTTTTTACAAAATTTTGAGCTAAAAATAAGTTTGGGGGAGGATTTCACTGTCCCCGTTACTAACTTTTCCTCCCAAATCTACAGTTTTTTAAAGCTTAACAGATGACATCAGTGAGGACACTGCTGCAAACAGGTTTGGGGGAGGTTTGTGCTTATTTACGCATTATTTTTCATTATCATATATATAAGCACAAAAAAATTTTGATAATAAAAGTTCGAAAGTGAAAAATTACATATGAAAGATATGAATAGTTTGAGAAAAATAAGAAATTTAGATGTTTTCTTAAACGAAACCAGTAATAAGCAGTTATGAGCCGTTGTCCCAAGGGTTAGTAAGATGAAGGAAATTACTAATCTAAGGATAAAAATAAGTCTGAAAATTAGTCCATATTCTTGAGTCCAAACATTTGAACGTTGATACCCTACTATATGCACTGTCACACATCTTGAAACTTGGGATTGTAGAGGATAGCTTGAAATGCTCTTGTCTAAAATCCTTAGTATGAAGAAAAATAAAAATATATAAGCGGTGAAGAAAAAATGAACACTGGTTTTGCAATTGTTTAAGGCAGTATAAAAAATTATAGCGAAAGTGCTTTATCACCTAGTGTCTTAGACCAACTGGTTTCGGAGCCACTGCTAAGCCTTAGGTGTTTCAAGACGAGGAATTATGCCTAAATGAGCAAGCACATTTGGTAATCGGTCGGTTAGTACCTCAAGAAGTATTAATGGTCTCATGAAGAATGTGTGGGCAATTCCATCTAAAATATTCACCGACTATAAAATACTAAGGAAAATGGACAAGAGTATGATAGCTTGAATTGAATTTTCTAAGTGTAGAGATGTCTTTTACACACACGTAGGGGTATATGATTGATGTTTGGATGAATGATAGGTAGGAAGGCTAAGGCGATGTTTTATTGAGGGATGATGTGATTTCTAACATCTTTTCATGACCATTAAGATAGGGCTCATGGCAACCTAAAAGCTAGTGTAGTTGGAAACTCTTGTTTTCAAGTTCTTTCCTTTATAGTTATTATCTTTGTACGTAATTTTCATCTTCTTTCTTTTATTATAGAATTTTGTGGGTGTAATCCGCTGAAAACCCTCAGGAGACAACACTCCTCCTACTAGGGACATCTAGAGATTTAACGGCTTGTTGCACGTGCTTAGTGCAATCGTGTTGCCTATGAAAGTGTGCTACTTAGATTTTTCTATTTCTTTTTCTCCCTCTCTTGAATAAATACGTTTGCTCGGGACGATCAAAGTTAGATTTGGGGGAATTTGTTTAGTTGAAAATAACTTTTGATATAACATTTTCCTTACTTTTGATAAATATTTAAAGCTATTTATTATAAATATGACACATATGAGAGTTTGTCTGTAAAAATATCTATTGTCATATGTTTATATATTATAATTAACATTATGAAGGAAAATATATGCATATCATGGAGGAGGGAAAAAGCAATGTCCAAGGCAAAAGAAAATGTAATCATCATAAAAAATGAGTCACCTCAATAATTATATCGACCCACTCACAAATCCCCATCTCAAAAAAGCAAGTGATGATGCACAATCATGAAGCAAACATGTGCCACTAAAAGTCTTCTCCATTATTAATTGCACATATGTAAATAACCCCCTCCACACCAATTATCAGCCAAAGAAAGATAGAAAGGAAAATGGCCGAAACGAAATGCAAACTGGCAACTTCAAAAAAAACGATCCCGTAATAAATTACAGGAAAACCCCGCGACTGTATATACATACCTGCATTTGTATTCCAACCGAATACAAATGCAATGAGACAAAATCCACACTGTACAATACTAGGATCCGGCTTAAACCAAAGCCCGCTAGTATTATCCGTCCGATCTTGATCCGTGCAATACCGCACGTATATGATCGAATCCTGCCATATATCCATACGTCCTCTACAGCGTTTCGCCCGAAACTTGAGAAACTGTCTGTGGGGGACTCTAAAGACTCATCAATACTTTGGCTGTGGATTTAACCACTAGCACGTCAGAGGTATTAGCCATACGTAACGGGCTACCACGTATTGACCAAAAGGGACGTCGATGAGCGAACTCATCCTGACACCCTACTGAGCCTGTCAGTGACAATATCCGTACAGTCCGATCCGTTCGTCTATGAGCATCACATGGCGGGCCTAGGGGGTTGGTAAAAGTTAGACCCCCAAAAGCGGTACAAGTCGTGTCGGAGCGTAGCCCAGAACACCCTGAGATATTACTGGAATACCTACCAGTAAATCTCCTACCTTGGCCAAGGACTTCGTGTAATGGCTCTCCTAGACACAGCGCGACCTCACCCACAATACCGGGAGAGACGGACCCCTGCAGATTCGCTCACTGCCTCCATGTGGCTCGGGACTATACCCAACTAAAACCTGTTTGCACGACTCCTTTGAGCCGTGGTAGGGTAGTAATCAAAGTACAGTGGGAACTCACACGAGACAAATGACGATCTCAGGTCGATGAACTAACCTGTACACATGTCACCAGGGAACTGCTATCTGACGTCAGGTATAAAACCAACTAGCATGTTCCCGGCGAGTCCTGTCCGGTGTACTCATAACCCAATGAGCACCTGTATACATCTTAAGTGAACCAACTGACACCAGTGGCTTGTAAGACCGGCCACCGCCCTTCGTCGGGGTCTCGACTGTATACGCTAGTCTACTCTGGAGTATCGATGCCCTGTCTCGAAAACTCCTACGACAAGGGACCTTTTAGGGATGTGCTTATGGACCCCAGCTCCCACGTATATGATTGCCATCATACTGCTGGCCGTCAAGCAAGAATCCTAAGGGCTCTATCAACGCGCAATAGTGACCTGTAAGGTCATCTAAAGCAGTACACGATGATAAAGATAAACCAGATAGCATACTATCATCTTTAGTAAGACTGTCCTACCGGTATAGGTCCTCCCTCAATCATTGCAATCACGTGCCTGTGATCCAATAATTGACTCTGAGGGCACTATATCCAACAATCTCCCACTTGCACTCAAGGCTAATTATTGCGATGTCGTATACTCACAGCCCGTGTGATACCGAACACCCAACTCCTCTACTAATCAGTCTCACAAAACCCGTTTGCGAAACTATTGTGTTCGAGAAATATCCTCAGCTAGTGGATCCGCCCTGATGTTTCTTTCTATGTCTCTCTTAATCTCAAGTTCGCGGAGAAACCCATCTCCCGAAATGAGCAATACCTGTCTCAGAATATGTCTGGATATCTGATAGGACCTAGTTCACAAATGAACTCCAAATCCAAACTTCTTAGACTGTATCGTCGACTGAAATTAATCAGTTGTTAGTTATATGTATGCCCTAGAGGCCATTACTGTACACAGGATGTATATTGTAGTGGATGCTGGGACATATATAGGGAGGACTTTCTTGCTCGACATGATAGTATGCTATCTGGTTGAACTTTACCTTAACGTGTATACTGATTGTCTCTCTGTTACATGTTGGTAAAGCCCTTAGGATGTGTGCTTGACTACCTGGACTATGATGCGGATCATACTAGTGGGGACATGGTAGTCCATAAGTACATCCTTCAAAGTCCCTAGTCGTGGGTGTATCGAGACGGGGTATCGATATACCAGAGTAGACTAGCGTGTACCTTCTCGACCCATACAGATGGGCGATGGATGATCCCATATCCATTGGTGTTTGACATCAGAGATGATATACGGGTGCTCAGTAGAGACTGGGTATACTGGACGGACTCGCCGAGAACTCCCAGATGGTATTATACCTCACGTCAGATGGCAGTTCTCTGGTGACACTGGTACAGAGTAGTCTGTTGACCCGAGATCGTCATAGAGTCTTGTGTGGTTCCCACTGTGCTTTGATTTCCATCTTACCACGTCCAAGAGGGCGTGCAAAACGGTGGTTTTTGGGTACAGTCCCGAGTCACATGGAGGCAATGAGCGATAGGAGGGGATTCGTCTCTCCCGGTATAGGGGGTTGATGTTGCGCTGTGTTCGATTGGCTATAACAGGAAGTCCCTGGCCAGGGCTGATCAGAGAATTGCTGGTAAGTGTTACCAGTAGTTTCTCGACCCGTTATGACCTCATATCGACACGACTTATCGAGCTATTGGGGTCTGACGTTTACCACCCCTAGGCAAGATATGCGACATATCAGACGATCAGACCGGACTGTACGGTAGTGTTACTGGTCGGATTCACTGGAGTGTGAGCGGGCTTGCTCGTCGATCTTCAGATCGCTCAATACCCGGGTGACCGTTACGTTTAGCAGACCGCTTGCGGCTTGTGGGTGTTTGATATGATCATCGCCTGCTGCCGGCGTATTAACGAGTCTTTAGAGTCCTACACAGAGGTTTCCTGGCTCAAGCGAAACGAAATAGGAGCGCATATGAGATATGTGCGGGACCGAGAATAATGCGTGTATGTGATACCGTATTTCATTCTCGCGATGAATGTATCGAATGGTTGTATGCGATATAACCTAGTTATCGATTCAAGCGTTGATTCGATAAGCCGATACATTGTATACTAGTCGGTTGTGTGCGACATGACCGGATCATTGAATCAAGTGTTGATTTAATGATTTAATGTATATTTATATATTTGATATATTGTTTTGCATCAACTAGTATCGGTTTACTTAAGATGGATTTTCTCGCTCGGATGTGCGCATTGTATATGCGATATGTTTATGTGCACATGTTTGTATCATGTTTGATGATGCATACCACTTTGGTTAAGTGTAAAGTTTGAACCATGGTTGTGTTTATGTTTAGGGTTTTATTTTCTTAATTATTCATTTATTCTTTTTGATAAATGAATAAAAGAAAATGAGAAAAGAATGGTGGCTTCTTTTGTTGTTTAGTTGAAACTTCATGAAGCTTTGACCTAAGTCCACCATTCTTATCTCATTCTTAACCCTAACCATTCAACTAACCTTGGTTAATTCTCTACACATTACCATAGTTAGAATTATGATAAGAATTCATTTTCTTTTCTTTTTCTATTAACTTATCATATTTTCTTTCTTCTTCTTCTTCCTTGCTTCAAGTGAAGAAGCTTGAGGTCATCAATGGTGATCGATGATTTGAGTGAGAAATCCAATTCTAAAGAATACCCACTTCCTATTCCTTCATCCTCTACCTCTTGCCAAGTAGTAGAGTGTGTTTCCTTCACAAGTTTCATGACTTGGTGAAGTAGTGAGCTTGATCTAGCGATGCCTCGACGTAGATCATCTTCGGCATGGACATCGACGACCTAGCTTGCCCATTCTCCGACGAAGCCGACCCTTGAGCCCGGATTTGATTTGGACAGCGGAGAGGACCTCGTTGCGGAGCTATGGAGGTGGAGCACCGGATCTACAAAGGTTGTATTTCCGTATCTTGTAGTTAAGTGTTAACTAGTTAGCTTTTTCGCCTAGTTTTCTAGCAAACGATCCGTAGTTTAGGGTTTCTCGGCACCATAATTTTTGAAATTGCCATGGTTGATGGCTTGGGAGACCTCACTAGCGTATCTAGGAACCCTACAGTGGTATCAGAGCCTAGCTAGAGCCTTAGGCGAAGTCTAGACGGATTTTGAAACCCGAACGAACCCGAAAACCTAAACCCAAAATGCTCTCTGTACTTTTTTGAAAACAGTGAGTTTTTCCATATTAAAAATTACCATAAAATTCAGCAGGTAATTGGATGAGATACTGTGAAGCACGTGACAGTAACTCTACTAACTAAGCGCGGATCCGCGGCCCCCACAATGGAGTTAGCGGCGCTTCCGCGGTCAATGTTTTGAGTTACTCCACGTGTCTTGCACAGTAATTCATCTTTTGTAATGCTGAGTCTTTTGGAAATTTTTAATAATTTTTCAAGAGTTGAATTTTCTGCAGTTGTTTTGGGGATTCGGTATTTCGATCGGATTATCAAATTTCGTCTTTTGTGTATTTCCGGATAAATCTTGGAATATGTTAAAAAGTTCGACCGGATATAAATACCCAATTTTTCCCCTGTCGGGAAATTTCCAAGTGTTGGATTTTTCCGTAGTTTAACGACGTTCTAAGTAGTGCAAGTAACGCGATGGTCCCTCTAGAAGACAACAAACCTTAACTCGATTATGTGACCGTCTTGAACTGCCCTTTGAACCTTCGGGTTTGGGGCAGTACGGCGTGCCACATGTGAGGCGTTGGCTTGACCCTTCTACGGCTGGACCGTTGATACTGAGGTACGAACTGAATGTTGTTAGACTTATTTCATGTGTTGATCTGTATCGGGAAAAGTTGGGTGTTCGATTGTTCGATCGGAAAGTTTATCATTTTCTATTTATCTGGAATGGGATACAATAATTGGAATTCACAAGAAGTTATGTGATAACTGAATGAATGTTATAAACGTAGCAATTTAGTCTCACTTGATCGGTTGCCACGGAATTTTGATGTGATCAAAAGTCCGTCGCAATCACGTAGCGTACGCGGATACTCGCCGGGTAAACTTAATAGACAGCCTCACTCCATAGCCCCGACCAAGTGACTGTAGGAGAACCCCGTCGCCGAAAGCATCCGTTCGGGTGCTCGCGGTAGCGGTGTTCCGCCTTGGTGCACTTCGTCGTCGGTATCGGGGGTGCGGCCGTCTACTGAAGTTTGCGACGAGCATTCGATCAGGATGTCGGGAATCTTGTTGAATTGCCCGATATGATATTGAAAAGTGTTTTCGATTTTGAGACTAGAATGCGGGGTTTATAATTGTTAGGCATGCGATGTCTAAGTAATTCATTTGGTCAGGCATGCGATGTCTGAGGTGGTTGCGGATTCCAACTGTTGTAGTTTTATACTTTCTTTTCTGTGACCGTAAGTGTAATATGTGATATCGCCGGTTTCGTTGCTATATGTCAACGACAATTGGGATGCGCATATTTACTTACGTTGATGACATGTGATGTTATGTGTTGCTGGATATGTTATATTGGATCGTCGTGTTTGAATAGCCGGGGGTTTTTATGTGAGATGAGTGTTTTTTCATTTTCATTCATGTAAAAACTTGTATGTAATATTCTTTTATTGGGGCACTTCCAGGTTGCGGAAGTTGTCACCTTTTGTATATTATTTACTTTTCCGCACTAGGATAGACCCAAGGAGGAGGGCACAAGTAACCGGGTTCTGGAGTCCAGTGGGAGACCAACTCGAGGAGTCGAGTCCGGGTCTCCTAACTCTAGAATTGGTAGGGTTGCTTGCCGCTCTCGTAGGGGTCTAGGGGTGTGGGTTTGGCTATTCATCACGACTGTGGAATCCGTGTTTTATACTGGCTCGTATTGAAAACACGGACGTCCTAGTATATCCAATATTTCATATGATTCTTCTGCTGCCATATCTGTGATGTGATCATGTGATGTTTCTGTGATAGATACTTTATATAGTATATATGATATATTATATTGGCGTTACTTATGTTTTACACCCGCGCTAGCCCTGCCCCGCTCTGCCGTTAGTTACCTAACCTAACGGTGCACGAGGGGACATCGAGGCGAATGCGGATGGCATAAGTGTACGTCATATCTATCTGTGATGTTTAGGTATTTAAATGATGGGACTTCATTAATGTGATTAATGAAATAAAAGAAACCTAAGATGTTGTAGAATCGAATTTCAAAATAAAACAGGTAGCTACAGTTCTTGCTTTGCACAGCGGTATATGTGATATATCCTGCACCTTATTCGATGAGGAAAGGACCGAGATCCCTTCACCGGGAGTGACTCCTTTAGCAATAACTGGCAGATGCTACACACTCGGTTTGTCTTTTGATTGCTTTTAAGTGTTTTTGCTTTGCACAGTGATATATGTGATATATCCCGCACCTCATTCGACGAGGAAAGGACCGACGATCCCTTCACCGGGAGTGACTCCTTTAGCAAAACTAGAAAAGCCTCAAAAACACTCCATTTCAAAATTCATTCGATCCTACAACGATATCAATTTCATTACGCAATAGGTTTTCAGAAAAACCTGTCGTAGCCCTCCGTCATTTCAGATAAGTAGTAGTTAGTATTCGTGCTACGTTTGTTGGCCTGCGTCAAGGCGTAGTGTGCGGTAGCTAACTGGTGCTTATCTGCATAAGCATATGATGTGATTGGATTAGGGTAGTCGTGCGACTTTGTTGGCCTGCGTCAAGGGTCGTGCGGGTGGGTTTAATTCAATCAGGAAATGACGGGTTGAACTTGACTAGCGGACTATGGTTTGTTGGCCTGCGTCAAGGTCATAGGACGCTGGGGGCAAAATATTATCGGGAATTTCAAGTGTTGAAATTTGCAATGAGATTGCATACCTTCTATGAGATAGTTGGATCCCGATACCCGCTGCGAGTAAGAGTTACTCCTGGGAGAGTTTTATACATTACAATTAGCCGATCAAGTAGGTGTCTAGAAAGGTGTCAACGGGGTTACTCCTCTGGGAAAACGAGGTTTACATTAATTAGGTTCGTGCGAAAGCACGGGGGACCTCCCTCAAAGTACCGACACTGGCCTGGCTGAAAGATTGGCGAACTTGTAGTGTGTAATTAATCCCGGCTAGTCTTTCCTTTTAGGGTTTGAAGGAAGATTTGATAAAAAGCAGTGGGAGCCATCCTGATTAGATAAAATAATAACCAATCTATTCTTGACAGAGCGCACGCTGAGTGTTTTCTTCTCTCTCTCTCCAGGTAGCGACCATATCATGCCTTAATCAAGATAATAATACGGAATATTGACCGAACCCGCTTGTTATACTGAGCTGGGGAACGTAGGTCCCGCTCCAACTTATAATTGTTATAAGACAGAGCAGGAAATTGGGGAATACCAGATTTCCCGTGCCGCCCAAACGAAGAGAGTGCATACTGATGCATCATCTTCAAGTGTGTTCATTATACAGAACTGTTTCTCAGTATCCTCCGAATCCTTGGTATATGATACCGGATCAGGATCCCAGATATGTAATCTGTTACATAGGGCTACAAAAGGGTAGAAAAACTGAGAACGGGTGATAAGTTTCATGAGACAGAAAACGGGGCAAGAGTTGCAGCCAAGTCTGTTGGTCACTGTCACCCTGTATTGTAATACATTGATTCTGAACGAATGTTATTAGATACCGAACCTGATATACAAAATCATATCAGTCTCTTTATTAGTAAAGAAAGGATATAATTTTGTATTGTTGGATAATGTTTTGAACATTTCCTATATCAAAAGTTGATCGGTTCAGGCACGTTATCTAAAAGCATTGATGTTCTAAATCAAACTACAGTTCTTAGTATATGGAACACACACAAGAGGAAGAGTTCAGAAATGAACGAATTCTTCTTGAGGTATTGTAGACTAGGTCAGATCAATGTGACCCGACTAGCTGGAGTTACATTTAGATGTATATTTAAATCAGTTTGAATTTACATCTTGTGAAACTCGCCAGTCATGTCACAAAGATAAGATGACCATAGCTCCGTTTATTGGAAACAGAGAAAGAGTTAGTGAACTCTTGGGATGATACATGTTGATGTATGTAAGGTCCCCTGTCTACACATGCCAGGACTGGTTCTTTATACTTCATTACGTTCTCTGATGATCTCTTTAGATTCAGACATATGTTCTTATTGAAACACAAGTCCGAACCTTTTGAGATATTCACAGAATATAAGTTAGAAGTAGAGAACCAAAATACGGGTATAAGTATTATGTCCTTTGATGTGATCTAGGAGGAGAATACTTGAGCACGGAAATCCTGGACTTTTCTAAAGGAGAATGAGATTCTCTCTCAGCATTACTCCTCCGCATACACCATAGCACGATGGTATATCGGGGCGGAGCAATCACACCCTATATGATATGGTGTGCTCTATGATGAGTATTACTGAGTCACCTATTTCCTTTAGGGAGTTATGCACTTGAGAAGCTGCATACCTATTGAATAGGGTTCGAATCAAATCAGTTGCCTACCACTTCATATATGATATGGAAAGGGAAGAGCCCATATCTTAAGTTAGTTAAGATTTGGGGTTGTCCGGCCTGTGTCTAAAAGCAAAATCCGGACAAGCTCGAAGCAAAGACTGTAATGTAGAACTGGAAATGTTCCAGCTATACGAACTACAGCAGATGATTTGATAGAACCAAAGGATTCAGTAGATTCCAACGAACCTCAGCCTCTCCGCCGATCTAGTAGGGTTCCTCACCCACTTGAGAGATACTTCGGTTTCTCTATGACAGTGGGAGCGAGGATTGCATCATGAGATGATGACCCAACTAGTTTCGAGCTGGCCATCGAGAGTAAGACTCTGTAAGAATGGCTGGATGCTTAGTGATCTGAGATGGAATCCTTATACACCAGCAAAGTATGGACTTTAGCTGCAATATCTGAAGGGTTAAATCCCCATCAGGAGCAAGTATATCTTGAGAAGATTACTTGGTGTAGATGGAAAAGTTGAGACTTTCAAAGCTAGACTTGTTAAAGCTTTTCGTCATCGACCAGGCGTGGATCATGATGAAACCTTTTCAAGTGACTATGCTTAAGTCCATCCAGATCCTACTTGCCACGGCTACATACCATGACTGCGATAACTGGTGGTTGGGTGTCTTGACTGCTTTTCTAAATGAGATTTAGAGAGCGTCTATAAGTATATAGCCAGAGGGCTTCGTAGACAGTGGGAGCAGCGGAAACGTGTGCAAGATGCTTTATAGGATAAAGCAGGCATCGCGGAGTTGGAACATCTGTTTTGATGAAGCGGTCAAAGAGTTTGACATCATCAAAATGGTAGATGAACCTTGTATATACAAAAAGGTAGTAGGGAGTATGGTGACAATCCTCGTAGAGTACGTAGATGACATACTCTTGATAAGAAAGGAGTTTCTTATGCTACACTCGATCAATCTCCGCTTATCACAAAGATTCTCCATATAGGATTAAAGTGATACCTACTAAATCCTGGATTTTGGATTTATGAGATAGATCTAAATGGATGTTAGGATACTCACTAGATGTAGTGAGATGGTGTCAATCGATCCTGAGGTGAATCACTGGAAGGGTTCCAGGGTGATAAAGACGACTGAATGTCAGTCACAGGCATTGTCTTTACCCTCAGTAAAGGGACGGTATGTTGGAAGAGTTCCAAGCTGGATACCGTGACATACTAGACGATAAAGGCAGGATACATCGCTACTTAAGATGCTACCAAAGAGGATGTTTGGGTGTATATTAGTTCATGAGATGAACTACGTTCCTACCATTGTGAGACAATGGAGTTGTGGCTCATGCCGAGGAACGCCGGTCCCATCAGTGATCCAGACTTATTCTAAGGCAGCATCGCCTGATCATGGAGATAGTTGATCTCCAGGGTGATCGAGGTTAGGAGAGTAGACTCAGAGGACAACACAGCGGATCCACTCACAAAGGCCTGTTCCCAGAGAGAGACTTTTATGGGATGGTTGAGTATGAGATACTACAACCACTGCTATAGATGGCCCTAGTGCAAGTGGGAGATTGTTAGTTATATGTATGCCCTAGAGGCCATTACTGTACACAGGATGTATATTGTAGTGGATGCCGGGACATATATAGGGAGGACTTTCTTGCTCGACATGATAGTATGCTATCTGGTTGAACTTTACCTTAACGTGTATACTGATTGTCTCTCTGTTACATGTTGGTAAAGCCCTTAGGATGTGTGCTTGACTACCTGGACTATGATGCGGATCATACTAGTGGGGACATGGTAGTCCATAAGTACATCCTTCAAAGTCCCTAGTCGTGGGTGTATCGAGACGGGGCATCGATATACCAGAGTAGACTAGCGTGTACCTTCTCGACCCATACAGATGGGCGATGGATGATCCCATATCCATTGGTGTTTGACATCAGAGATGATATACGGGTGCTCAGTAGAGACTGGGTACACTGGACGGACTCGTCGAGAACTCCCAGATGGTATTGTACCTCACGTCAGATGGCAGTTCTTTGGTGACACTGGTACAGAGTAGTCTGTTGACCCGAGATCGTCATAGAGTCTTGTGTGGTTCCCACTGTGCTTTGATTTCCATCTTACCACGTCCAAGAGGGCGTGCAAAACGGTGGTTTTTGGGTACAGTCCCGAGTCACATGGAGGCAATGAGCGATAGGAGGGGATTCGTCTCTCCCGGTATAGGGGGTTGATGTTGCGCTGTGTTCGATTGGCTATAACAGGAAGTCCCTGGCCAGGGCTGATCAGAGAATTGCTGGTAAGTGTTACCAGTAGTTTCTCGACCCGTTATGAGCCTCATATCGACACGACTTATCGAGCTATTGGGGTCTGACGTTTACCACCCCTAGGCAAGATATGCGACATATCAGACGATCAGACCGGACTGTACGGTAGTGTTACTGGTCGGATTCACTGGAGTGTGAGCGGGCTTGCTCGTCGATCTTCAGATTGCTCAATACCCGGGTGGCCGTTACGTTTAGCAGACCGCTTGCGGCTTGTGGGTGTTTGATATGATCATCGCCTGCTGCCGGCGTATTGACGAGTCTTTAGAGTCCTACACAGAGGTTTCCTGGCTCAAGCGAAACGAAATAGGAGCGCATATGAGATATGTGCGGGACCGAGAATAATGCGTGTATGTGATACCGTATTTCATTCTCGCGATGAATGTATCGAATGGTTGTATGCGATATAACCTAGTTATCGATTCAAGCGTTGATTCGATAAGCCGATACATTGTATACTAGTCGGTTGTGTGCGATATGACCGGATCATTGAATCAAGTGTTGATTTAATGATTTAATGCATATTTATATATTTGATATATTGTTTTGCATCAACTAGTATCGGTTTACTTAAGATGGATTTTCTCGCTCGGATGTGCGCATTGTATATGCGATATGTTTATGTGCACATGTTTGTATCATGTTTGATGATGCATACCACTTTGGTTAAGTGTAAAGTTTGAACCATGGTTGTGTTTATGTTTAGGGTTTTATGTTCTTAATTATTCATTTATTCTTTTTGATAAATGAATAAAAGAAAATGAGAAAAGAATGGTGGCTTCTTTTGTTGTTTAGTTGAAACTTCATGAAGCTTTGACCTAAGTCCACCATTCTTATCTCATTCTTAACCCTAACCATTCAACTAACCTTGGTTAATTCTCTATACATTACCATAGTTAGAATTATGATAAGAATTCATTTTCTTTTCTTTTTCTATTAACTTATCATATTTTCTTTCTTCTTCTTCTTCCTTGCTTCAAGTGAAGAAGCTTGAGGTCATCAATGGTGGATTGATGATTTGAGTGAGAAATCCAATTCTAAAGAATACCCACTTTCTATTTCTTCATCCTCTACCTCTTGCCAAGTAGTAGAGTGTGTTTCCTTCACAAGTTTCATGACTTGGTGAAGTAGTGAGCTTGATCTAGCGATGCCTCGACGTAGATCATCTTCGGCATGGACATCGACGACCTAGCTTGCCCATTCTCCGACGAAGCCGACCCTTGAGCCCGGATTTGATTTGGACAGCGGAGAGGACCTCGTTGCGGAGCTATGGAGGTGGAGCACCGGATCTACAAAGGTTGTATTTCCGTATCTTGTAGTTAAGTGTTAACTAGTTAGCTTTTTCGCCTAGTTTTCTAGCAAACGATCCGTAGTTTAGGGTTTCTCGGCACCATAATTTTTGAAATTGCCATGGTTGATGGCTTGGGAGACCTCACTAGCGTGCCTAGGAACCCTACATCAGTATCCTGCATAATACCTCCCTCAGTGTCCGCTTGGATCACCTGTCCAAAACACTGCCCCTCGTCAGAGGGAAAACTATAACTCTGACAGTCACTCTGTCATCCAGGTCACCTTGGAAGCCTGGAATGATAATTGTCTCCCGAAAAAGGCTGTTGTTATCATATCCCTAGAACATCCACTTATGTTCTAAAACTGCTTCCGAATGTTTCTCTAGGATTGGATCAATATCTTATTGCATCTACTGCAAAAACAACATCTGGTGTAGTACTTGACATCTCATGATTGACTCAATTGCTTAAGTAAGTGATCTGCCAATCATGCACATCCTTCTCCCCTTTAGTCTATAAGACACCTTCAGAGAGGGTGACTCCATCACCTGCAGGTACACTACCGTGCCAGGAGTCGTCCATTCTAAAACACCTTTAGAATGCTGTTTAAGTACCCAGATTGGGAAACTACCCAAATCTAGATCTAAAACCATAGATCTAGTAACCAGAATGTCTGATATAATATCCATATCCTTTGTGGAGAAACCACTGTGTGACAACCAAAATATAACCGACCGTAGTATAGGAATTTCACTTCCTACTCTGTGTATGTCATCCAAATACCAGAACATCACATCCTACTACCTTCTTAACAGATCCATCCCCTATTCTGATGAAGTCAAACCTATGACTGTCACATCAGAAACAGATGATCTATCTCCGCTATGTCTGCTTTAGTCTATAAATAGACATAAGCTACTTGTCCACCAATGCTTCCGCTGCTCCCACTGACTACGACAACCCTCTGGCAGAGTCATATACACGTGCACTTCTAAAGCCAGTTCAGAACGACGCTATACTCATCCTCCTGCCGGGTCTCACAGTCTGGAACAACAGCAATGGCAAGTCTGGGTAAACAAGAACCTCCCTGTCACCGTCTTTGAGCATACCGAAGTACCTCTCGAGTGCCTGAGGTTACCCACCTTATCTGCGGAGTGGCCAATGGAATGTCAAACCAGATTGAATCTTTAGGTTCTTATCAAATTTTCAGTAATCGTTTGCGGTTCTAGAATCACTTCCAGTTCTACCATACTCCCACTACTGTTTTCTGAAAAAAAAAATTCCATTTTTATTAAAACTGTGGAGAGTCAAGAACAATATCACTATTGATCTTCCAGATGGTAGAAAGTCAACCCTCGTCATAGCCCGGGTCAACCCAAAAACATGAATTACAGAAATGTGCCTTGAGTTATCCAGAGTCTGATTTTAAGCATAAGCCGGAAAATTCCCTGTACCTTAACATCGTTAAGATATGAACCGTTCTATATCCAATATAGAAATAGAGGCACTGATTTAATTGGAACCAGATTCAAATCATGCAACTGTCTCCAGTGCATGTCAACTAAATGGAAGGAAGTCGATCAGCGTTAGTCAACTTAGGAGTGCTTCGAATTATGAGTAATCTGAAAGAGAATCAAGTTCTCAAAACCATTACTACCAACTGAATACAATACACAAGTATCTATATCTTCGATCACCTTGAAGAATCCCGATACTTGCAATACCTGGTTCTCTACTTTATTCATATACCTATAACTTCTCAAAACTTGGACCTTGTGTTTCTACGAAACACTTGTCTAAGAACTAGAGAAGTCACAAGTAAACAGAATATAGTACGAGTACTAACCCCTCTGTCCTAATGGACACTGGACAACATACAATACTCTGTATAAGTCCCTTGAGTCTTATAACTCATTCCCTATGTGTTGTAGGTTGAAAACTGTACTTATGGTTAAGAAGAATTACACCGCTGTTTAATACTCCTTACCTAACCATCCACTGATATAGGTAAATGTCATGGACATAATTTCAAAAACTATAAAAATAGACGTACAGATATATCAATTTGAAATTGGTGCATAACAGCGGATATTCAAAACCAAATATTTGCCGGCCGGCAAATAACCCAGGTGACTTCCTTAAATATCACCAATTACAACGAATCCCGATATAATGAAGACAATCACCTAATTCTCAATAACTTGCTCCCACTCATCATCTGTAAAACCATACAGATGTGAGAATCATACCTGGTAAATACATACCCTGGAACAAGGGCTAGTTGGGAAATCAGTTTTCTTTTAACAGTACACAGCGAAACTGAAACATTGAAATGTTTCGTAGGGGTATCCGGGTATTCCTAGTAATGCCTCTTCCATTATCCAGATTCACAACTGTAACCGTATATTTCTTTTCCATCTCTCTAAATCCCTTCATATGTCTTTAGTCATTACCTTCTGTACACCCTCTTAAACTAAATGGTTTTCTTCTTTCCCTACCTTTCGGCACCAGCCTATGGTTTGGAGGAAGACTATCCAATAAGCATAATGGGTGTACTGTCCTAATCCTAGGAGCACTCGCAACCCGAGAGAAGGTAAACATAAAAGACACCTGAATAAAGCCTTGTTCTTATTTCTCCTGAACCAGAATCCATCCCCGAACTGGAACAAATTCCTTTCGAGTTAGTATATAACCATACGATGGAATATCCAAATAACCGTGGATCTTCGTAGTGATACGGAGTGTTCTGGAGAAATACAAAGGTGATGTACGATTTGGCGAAGAAATACTTGGTTTGGTCATGAATAGCAGTCGCAATTTACTTTGCCCTCTCACTAATCCCTTTATTTGTCTTTGCTTTATACCTTCTGTACACCATCATTAGGCCAATTGGTTTTCTTCATTCCCCACCTTTCGGCACCGGCCTATGGTTTGGAAGAAGACTATCCAATTAGCGTAATAGGTATACTATCCCCTAATCCAAGGGGCACTCGCAACCTGAGAGAAGGTAAAAGGAAAAGATAACTGAATAGTCCTATTCGTTTTCTCCAGAACCGGAAACCATTCTCGAATCTGGAACAAGTTCCTTCGAGTTCGTATATAACCATACAATGGTTTTATCCAATGGAAGTGGGCGTTCGTAGTAATATGGGGTGTTCTGGAGAAAAGGGTAAAAGTTGGAGTGGCAATGAGGTATGCAACTTTGACAATCCAAAAGCCAGTGTTATAAGAAGGTTCGGTCAACTTGGTCACTGAGTCATAGTCAAGGGTCGGGTCATGGTCGCTGCTAAAGAGAGAGAGAAAAGAAACACTCAGCGTGCATTCTAAACTAGATCAGAATGGTTATCACTTTATCTAATCAGGAAGCCTCCCACTGTAACCTCAAATTCTCCTCCAAACCTGAAAGAAGAATTAGTCGGGATCACCCGAGGAGTAAACCAACTCATCAGTGGGAATATGGATCCAACTATCATCGCATGATAACGTGACGTAATCCACTCACGTTATCACACTCCAGAAGTTATGCGCATGTCTGGCAAGTTTCAGTTTCTTTAGAAACTCCCGATGTGATTTTTACCCCTGGGACCCAAGTGACATTGAAGAAGTCAACAAATTAAAGAGTCCTAGTCAAGTTCAACCCGTCATTATCTGGATTGCATTAAACCCACCCGTACGTGCCCTTGACGGAGTCAACAAGACCGCACGACTGTCCTAACCAATCCCATATCCATGCTACAAACAAACACCACTTAGCTACCGTACACTACACCTTGACGGAGTCAACAAATGCAGCACGAATACTAAATAATACCCGTAAGAAATGACGGAGGGCTACGTCTAGTTTTTGGCGAAAAACTTTTAACGTAATGAACTTGATATCGTTGAAGGAACTGCAAAGCTTTTTATAAAAATATAGTGACGAAAACCTTTGCTAAAGAGGTCACTCCCGGTGAAGGGATCTCGGCTCTTTCCCCGTAGAATGAGGTGCAGGATATTCCAACTGAATACCACGATGCAAAGTAAAAAGCAATCGGCTATAATGAAGTTATTACCCTGACGCAAACTTCTGTCCAAGGGGTCACTCCCGGTGAAGGGATCTCGGCCCTTGCCTCGTCGACTGAGGTGCTGGATATTCATAACCGAATACCACTGTGCAAAACAAAAGAGAACGTCCTTGCAATAACAGCTTTTTTGAAAATTGTTCCAACAACATCAGAATAGGTTTGTTTAGCTTGCATTGATCCGAATCAATGCAGTCCATCAATTGATCACACCAATAAAGAACGAAAATACGATGTACGTATATACCACCCGCATTCGCCACTGGGTCCCGTCATCACCCGTTAGGTTACTTAACTAACGACAGAGCGGGGACTGGACTAGCACGGGTGCAAAACATATACAACATCTACTAGTATATATATCAATATATAATAATCGTTCAGGGCGTGATAAAATGCAACATCACAGAAATGTAATAAGCATCACAGAACAATACAGATATCTGGGATCCCCGGGTTTCATAGAGCCGCTACGGAAACCAAACGTTTCCCTGGTCGTGTGGATAGCCTGTGCAATGAAATCATAGACCCCTACGGGTGCGGCAAGTTACCCGCCAAAACCTGAAGCGAGGCAGCCCCTTCAGCAACGTGAATGGACCACCCAGCACTTCACGGAATCCGGTAACTTGGGCACCCCTCCTTGGGTCAACCTGTACCCCCTACGAGTGCGGCGAATAGCCCGCCAATTCTAAAGTGAAGCCCCCTCCGTCTCAATGCCATGAGATGCGGGCCCGTTGCCCTCTAGAACCCGGCTATCCGTGCACCCCTCTGCGGGGTAATCCTAGTACAGAAAGTAAAATATACATACAACGGGTACATCGACCTCAGCCCGGTCGTGCCCCAAAAGAATAATATACAAACAGACAGTAACGGCAGTCCACATGTCGGACGCTCGCCCCGCAATATCAAATGTACATAAAATACCAAAACTGTACTAACATTGCATCCAGGCTATCCACCACGACAAATCCGCAACATCACAGCACAACACAGAACATCAACGTGAATGTCACGTTCGCAAATCCGTCTAAAAGGGCTATAACAGTTAGACAGGATTTACCGATCAAGTGACATTCACGGTCGCAGATATAATGTAAATACTGTGAACTAACATGTTTAAAATTTTCGATCGACAAAATTTCCGAAGTGGGCCCCAAGCACAACTGTAGCACTCAAAATAAATCTGGGCCCAAAAAGAATATACCAAAAATCCCAATTTCAATTCAGAAAACTACTGTAGAAATTTGGTACGGCGTTGACATTTTCCTGCCGCGGAACCGCGGCTAGAACAGGGCTTTGGCCGCGGTTCCACGGTCCTACTGTAGCATCACCGTGCCGAATTTTTACAGAATGCTTAAAACCGCCTGCACGAATTTCTGCAACACTCAAATTAATTTTTCGAGCACAAAAGATTTCGACAGAAAACTGGACTTGAAAATGGGGTTTTTAGAAAATTCATTCGATTGAACTTGTAAACACGTTAGAGCAAACTAGAAAAGGATAATGGCGTGGCTCTGATACCATGTAAGTGCACGGCAGCGCCCCAGCCGTCTGTACGAGGCCAAAATGCGGAAAACAAAAACTTTCTTTAAACAGAAACTGGCGCTACCGCGGACTAGAAACCCGGATCGGACCATTAACCTACTGCTAGCTAACAAGAGAAAGGGTAAAGAGCTATACCGAGCGATCCGTGTCCTTCGGTCTTCGGCCACCATCTCGATCTCCCCGCGGCATCTCCGATCTCCGGTCTTCTCGTCGGAAAGGGCACCACATCACCGAGTCTTTTTACGGGCTCCCACCTCTGGACCGAGACAACTCGGACACGAAGTTGGCTAGCCGACGTATCCAAGATTGCTGTAGACTGAGTGTAGATCGCTATGTCTCGAGAGGGTTTGTGAAGTTGTCATTTGGAAGTGGAAAAGGAGAAAGCTTTTTAGATGAACCAAAAGGATTTTGTGCAAAAGCAAAAGAGATCAAAATCCCACTTCCAAAATTTGGATAGCCCCCCAACTTGTGGCCGGCCTTGCTTCATGGAGGAAGGAAAAAGCAATGATCCAAGGCAAAAGAAAATGTAATCATCATCAAAAATGAGTCACCTCAATAATTATATCGACCCACTCACAAATCCCCATCTCAAAAAAGCAAGTGATGATGCACAATCATGAAGCAACCATGTGCCACTAAAAGTCTTCTCCATTATTAATTGCACATTTGTAAATAACCCCCTCCACACCAATTATCAAGTAAAGAAAGATAGAAAGAAAAATGGCCGAAACGAAATGCAAACTGGCAACTTCAAAAAAAACGATCCCGTAATAAATTACAGGAAAACCCCGCGACTGTATATACATACCTGCATTTCTATTCTGACCGAAAACAAATACAATGAGACAAAATCTACACTGTACAATACTAGGATCCGGCTTAAACCAAAGCCCGCTAGTATTATCCGTCCGATCATGATCCGTGCAATACAGCACGTATATGATCGAACCCTGCCATATATCCATACGGCCTCTACAGCGTTTCGCCCGAAACTTGAGAAACTGTCTGTGGGGGACTCTAAAGACTTGTCAATACTTTGGCGGTGGATTTAACCACTAGCACGTCAAAGGTATTAGCCATACGTAACGGGCTACCAGGTATTGACCAAAAGGGATGTCGATGAGCGAACTCATCCTGGCACCCTACTGAGCCTGTCAGTGACAATATTCGAACAGTCCGTTCCGTTCGTCTATGAGCATCGCATGGCGGGCCTAGGGGGTTGGTAAAAGTCAGACCCCCAAAAGCGGTACAAGTCGTGTCGGAGCGTAGCCCAGAACACCCTGAGATATTACTGGAATAACTACTAGTAAATCTCCTGCCTTGGCCAAGGACTTCGTGTAATGGCTCTCCTAAACACAGCGCGACCTCACCCCCAATACCGGGAGAGACGAACCCCTGCAGATCAACTCACTGCCTCTATGTAGCTCGGGACTGTACCCAACTAAAACCTGTTTGCACGACTCCTTTGAGCCGTGGTAGGGTAGTAATCAAAGTACAGTGGGAACTCACACGAGACAAATGACGATCTCAGGTCGATGAACTAACCTGTACACATGTCACCAGGGAACTGTTATCTGACGTCAGGTATAAAACCAACTAGCATGTTCCCGGCGAGTCCTGTCCGGTGTACTCATAACCCAATGAGCACCTGTATACATCTTAGGTGAACCAACTGATACCAGTGGCTTGTGAGACCGGCCACCGCCCCTCGTCGGGGTCTCGACTGTATACACTAGTCTACTCTGGAGTATCGATGCCCTGTCTCGAAAACTCCCATGACTAGGGACCTTTTAAGTATGTGCTTATGGACCCCAGCTCCCACGTATATGATCGCCATCATACTGCTAGCCGTCAAGCAAGAATCCTAAGGGCTCTATCAACGCGCAGTAATGACCTGTAAGGTCACCTAAAGCAGTACACGATGATAAAGATAAACCAGATAGCATACTGTCATCTTTAGTAAGACTGTCCTACCGGTATATGTCCTCCCTCAATCATTGCAATCACGTGCATGTGATCCAATAATTGACTCTGAGGGCACTATATCCAACAATTTCAGAACCATAAACAGTTACTGAAAATTTAGTAGAACCTGAGAATTCAATTGATCCTGACAACCATAGTCACTTCGCCGATTTAGTAGGTGACTTCTGCCACCCGAGAGATACTTCGGTTTCCTCATAGACAGTGACATGGAGGTTTGCATCAGGTAATGATAACCCTACTAGTTATCAGTATGCCATAGGATGTAGTGACTTCTGACTGATGGCTGGATGCTAAGATATCCAAGTTGGATTCCTTGCACTGCAACAAAGTATGGATTTTTTTGGGTGCTCCTGAAAGGGTAAACCTATAAGGAGTAAGTAGATCTTTCGAGATCAGTGAAAATGGAAAGGTAGTAACCTAAAAAAGCTAGACTTGTAGTAAATTTTTTTTATCAAATACCCGGTGTGGATTGTGATGAAACCTTTACTTCAGAGTCTGTGCTGAAATCCATACGGATATTACTTTCCACTACTTTCTTTTCCATGACTATGAAATCTGGTATGTGGATGACTATAACGTCTTTCTAAATAGGATTTATAAGTGCATGCATATAAAACTCTGCTAGAGGGTTGTCATAGTCAGTGGGAGCAACGGAAAACGCGCAACTTTCTTAAGTCTATTTGTAGACCAAAGCAGGTCACGCTGCGCTTCCCAGTATACGTGCAGAGGACGCGACGAGGCCGCTACGTATTTACTCTGAAGTAAATACGCTAAGCGTATCTAAGCAATATAAATATAAATGCACAATAGACAAGATATAATAAAACAGCAACTTTATTTATTAATATTCTTTTGTATAATGAATGGAAGTAAATACATTTGATGAAAGCAATGCCTAAACAGTGGCATAACAGAAAAGGAAGGTACTGAAATAAAAGTGTATAATGTAGCTAGAGCTCTAGATCGTATACAAGCTGGTCCAAATCCTCGCTGGTAGGCTCGATCTCCTGAGTGTCTAGATCATCTGACAACATTTCAAAGAAGAAAAAAAGGAAAGTCGTCGGCAAACAATCGCTCTGTAAGTCCCAAAGATAAGGAAGAAATAGAATAGACAAAGGGAGAGAGTAACTTTTAAAGTTGTATTATATTGTTATAATGTTGTATTTAGTGTTAACGCTGTTGTTTGTAGCTTAGTACAGGAGGATGCCAGTGTATACGGGAGGAGTCTCTATATGCTAGAGATTAGGGCAAACAGAATGTACAAGGCTCCATTATACAACCCGGAACAACGGCAATTGGATTCAGGTTAGGTGTCTTAATCTTGCAGTCTCGTGCCACTTTTAACACCTTCCGTACCAATCTACCCCTTAAACCCCGCGCTGTCTTGATTGTATTGTTTGTATTGTATTTCAACTTGTAATTGAATTGTAGTTTAAATTGTATAATTGGATGACTTGCCGAAACCATGATATCAGTAAAATGGATGTACTGGAGAATCATGGATGTAACTGGAGAATCATGTAAATGGAAGTATATCCATGGTTCGGTTCGGTCAATACAGATTGAATAGATTGAATATATGGATTCATGGATTCATGTTGAATTATAGTTTCGTAATTTCATACTTGAATCATATTCAAGTCAGATTATTATAATGAGACTCAGTCTGAGTCAGAACAATTAGAAAAGAAATTGAAGTCCTGATTGTTTTGATGTTATCGGTAACCGCTGCACATGGGCGGCAGGATTTATGTCTTTTCAAAGAAGATTACCATGTTGATAACACCGTTGTTAAATTGTCTACCTTAAATAGGCAACAATCCACTTCTCTGACTCCCTGAGGCTCAAGAGATTGGTCCCGCTTTAACCTATATTTACTAGGGTTCTTAGGGTAATTTATAGAACTTGAGGGGGTTTTATGTAAAAATAATTTTGTATAATTTTCAAAATACACCCCAAGTATTCAATTATCGTCTTTAGAGTTGTCATAGATATAGATTTTATATTTGTGATATTTCTAGTGAAAATAACCTATTTTTCCATAATACATGGTATTTAATTGTAATATTGAACTTGTATGGAATTCATGGTATTTTAATGTAAAGTGATTCTTGTGTTTTTAGGAAAAAAGTTAGAATATTCATATTATCACAAAATAGATATTTTAATGATACATATATACATATTTATATAAAAATAATTTTAATATATATTATATTTCTAGAAATCTCGTTTTCTTAAGATATTTGTATTTTAAATCTTTCGAGACCGAATGCTCCTTGCGGAGGTCTGCATCTCGCACTACTAAGCCCAGGGATGTGCGATAATCCGCACCATCCCAGTCGAGTTCCCCAAAGTGGGTTGTAGCGGCGCTTTGCAAAGATTTATAAAAAAATAAGAATTCTTATAGAAAACGGTTTTAATAGTTAGTGGTATTAATATGTAAAGTTTCGTTTTCCCGTATTCTATATTCCCAAAAAGTATTGTGCTATATTGCATATGAGTGTGTGAGGATGTATGTCATTACCTCGTGATCTACTTAAAGGTATAGCAAGATTGTGATGTTTTAATGTCGAATTTAAACTACATGATATTTTAGTGAAAAAGTACGATAACAATTGAAATAGAAATCTTTTTGATATGGAACTTGTTCAATATGACTTTTTAATATTTAATAGTCAACATGTAAAGGTTTAGTATGATTGTATTTTAGAAAAAGTGAGATTTTTAGGAAGAACCGAATCGGACATCGGATTCACTCCGATTCCGTGGGTATTTAGAAATACGTGTTTTTAGAAAAGAATAAATAAGAGGGAGGTGGGAATTACGGGTTTAGAAGTTAGGGATGAGGAATAGAAAGTGAATGTAAGTTCTGGTGTGTCGTTTCGTTGCCGGGAGCTCTCAGGGTTGTCGTCGGAAAATCGTCGGAGCTTCGCCCTTCGCTAACTCCAAAAGTACACTAAAATTTCTAGAGATTTCTTGAGAGTTTGGACAGAATTGTGAGTGAGGGGGTGTGTTTAGGGGTTGTATTTATACGGTAAGGCTAAGGTTTAGGGTAGGTGAAAGGGTGTAAAGAAAAATGTATTAAATTGTATTGAAAATTGGGTATAATGTGATTTAAAGGGGCTCTGGAAATGTGCAGGAGAATTAAACTATACAGGGATGATGGGAAGGCAAAAAGACACGATTTTTGTTTTGGGGACTCGGCGCTCCGGCCAAGTCCGGCCGGCGGCACCGGTCGAGTCGGCCGAGTCGCCGGCCAACTCGGGCCGAGTCAGGCCGGGGTCGGTCGGGATGGGTCCGTCGTCTCTTGGGTTTCCCCCTGGTCCAGTTTGTTTTTAGTGTGTAGTGGGATTTTTACGAGTTATGCACGTGTAGACTCTTGGTATTCTAAAAATTTAAAATAAAACAATATTAAAAATAATGTGGGGGTGTGGAATTTGAACTCTGGTGGCTTGGTTCAGCAGTGCAAAATCTTACCAATATGCTACAAACTCTTGCTTGCTATTAAAAAGCAAAACAAACTTATATCTTGTGCTCAGGCAAAATTACCCCTTTCTGTAATTTTTGAAAAATTATAAAAAAAGTTGTACATGAAATTTAGGGTTTGTTATATTCTACCCTCCTTATAAATATTTCGTCCTCGAAATTTATAAAATGAAAGTGTAATAGATTCAAGGAAAGTTTGGTAATAGAACTATTGGTAGTGTATGAAAAATATGTGAAAGAATGCGAAGGTTTTGGAACGATTGTAAAAGATGTGAGGGAATTTTGCGTTTGCACAGATTCAAAGTATATGAAATGATAAGATTCAAGAAATATGAATTGTAAAGAATGTTTTAGTTGCTGGTTCTTGTGCACGCAGAACAGAACTGCATGGTAAGGTTCCATACAGCTCTGACCTGCATGGGCCACCAACAAAACCTGTCACGCCCCGCTTCCCAGTATACGGGCAGAGGACGCGACGAGGCCACTACGTATTTACTCTGAAGTAAATACGCTAAGCGTATTTAAGCAATATAAATATAAATGCACAAGAGACAAGATATAATAAAACAGCAACTTTATTTATTAACATTCTTTTGTACAATACATGGAAGTAAATACAAATGATGAAAGCAATGCCTAAACAGTGGCATAACAGAAAAGAAAGGTATTGAAATAAAAGTGTACAATGTAGCTAGAGCGCTGGATCGTATGCAAGCTGGTCTAAGTTCTCGCTGGTAGACTCGATCTCCTGAGTGTCTAGATCACCTGACGACATTTCAAAGAAGAAAGAAAAGGAATGTCGTCAGCGAACAATCGCTCGGTAAGTCCCAAAGATAAGGAAGAATTAGAATAGACAGAGGGAGAGAGTAGCTTTTAAAGTTGTATTATATTGTTATAATGTTGTATTTAGTGTTAATGCTGTTCTTTGTAGCTTGGTATAGAAGGATGCCAGTGTATACGGGAGGAGTCTCTATATGCTAGAGACTAGGGGAAACAGAATTTACAAGGCTCCGTTATACAACCCGGAACAACGGCAATTGGATTCAGGTTAGGTGTCTTAATCTTGCAGTCTCGTGCCACTTTTAACACCTTCCGTACCAATCTACCCCTTAAACCCCACGTTGTCTTGATTGTATTGTTTGTATTGTATTTCAACTTGTAATTGAATTGTAGTTTAGATTGTATATTTGGTTGATTTGCCGAAACCATGATATCAGTAAAATGGATGTACTGGAGAATCATGGATGTAACTGGAGAATCATGTAAATGGAAGTATATCCATTGTTCGGTTCAGTCAATACAGATTGAATAGATTGAATATATGGATTCATGGATTCATGTTGAATTGTAGTTTTGTAATTTCATACTTGAATCATATTCAAGTCAGATTATTATAATGAGACTCAATCTGAGTCAGAACAATTAGAAAAGAAATTGAAGTCCTGGTTGTTTTGATGTTATCGGTAACCGCTGCACATGAGCGGCAGAATTTGTGTCTTTTTCAAAAACGATTACCATGTTGATAACACCGTTGTTAAATTGTCTACCTTAAATAGGCAAGCACCCACTTCTCCGGCTCCCTGAGGCTCAAGAAATTGATCCCGCTTTAACCTATATTTACTAGGATCCTTAGGGTAATTTATAGAACTTGAGGGGATTTTACGTAAAAATAATTTTGTATAATTTTCAAAATACATCCTAAGTATTTAATTATTGTCTTTAGAATTGTCATAGATGTAGATTTTATATTTTTGATATTTCTAGTGAAAATAAAATATTTTTCATAATACATGGTATTTAATTGTAATATTGAACTTGTATGGAATTCATGGTATTTTAATGTAAAGTGATTCTTGTATTTTTAGGAAAAAAGTTGGAATATTCATATTATCACAAAATAGATATTTTAATGATACATATATACATATTTATATAAAAATAATTTTAATATATATTATATTTCTAGAAATCTCATTTTCTTAAGATATTTGTATTTTAAATCTTTCGAGACCGAATACTCCTTGCGGAGGTCTGCATCTCGCACTACTAAGCCCAGGGATGTACGATAATCTGCACCATCCCAGTCGGGTTCCCCAAAATGGGTTATAGCGGCGCTTTGCAAAGATTTATCAAAAAAATACGAATTCTTATAGAAAACGGTTTTAATAGTTAGTGGTATTTATATGTAAAGTTTCGTTTTCCCATATTCTATGTTCCCGAAAGGTATTATGCTATATTGCATATAAGTGTGTGAGGAGGTAGGTCATTACCTCGTGATCTACTTAAAAATATAGCAAGATTGTGATGTTTTAATGTCGAATTTAAACTACATGGTATTTTAGTGAAAAAGTACGATAACAATTGGAATAGAAATCTTTTTGATATGTAACTTGTTTAATATGACTTATTAATGTTTAATAGTCAACATGTAAAGGTTTAGTATGATTGTATTTAAGAAAAAGTGAGATTTTTAGGAAGAACCGAATCGGACATCGGATTCACTCTGATTCCGTCGGTATTTAGAAATACGTGTTTTTAGAAAAGAATAGAGAAGAGAGAGGTGGGACTTATGATTTTAGAAGTTAGGGATGAGGAAGAGGAAGTGAATGTAAGTTTCGGTGCGTCGTTTCATCGCCGGGAGCTCGTAGGGTTGTCGTCGGAAAATTATCGGAGCTTCGCCCTTCGCTAACTCCAAAAGTACACTAAAATTTCTAGAGATTTCTTGAGAGTTTGGACAGAATTGTGAGTGAGGGGGGGTGTTTAGGGGTTGTATTTATAGGGTAAGGCTAGAGTTTAGGGTAGGTGAAAGAGTGTAAAGAAAAATGTATTAAATTGTATTGAAAATTGGGTTTAATGTTATTTAAAGGGGCTCTGGAAATGTGCAGGAGAATTAAACTATACAGGGATGATGGGAAGGCAAAAAGACACGATTTTTGTTTTGGGGACTCGGCGGTCCGGCCGTGTCCGGCAGGCGCCGCCGGCCGACTCGGGCCAAATCAGGCCGGGGTCGGTCGGGATGGGTCCGTCGACTCTTGGGTTTCCCCTGGTCCAGTTTGTTTTTAGTGTGCAGTGGGATTTTTACGAGTTATGCACGTGTAGACTCTTGGTATTCTAAAAACTCAAAAAAAACAATATTAAAAATAATGTGGGGTGTGGGATTTGAACTCTGGTGGCTTGGTTCAGCAGTGCAAGGTTTTACCAATGAGCTACAAGCTCTTGCTTGCTATTAAATAGCAAAACAAACTTATATCTTGTGCTCAGGCAAAAGTACCCCTTTCTGTAATTTTTGAAAAATTGTACAAAAAGTTTTACAGGAAGTTTAGGGTTGTTACAGCAAGCATATCAAAGATGGATCATCCGTTTTGATGCATCGGTCAAAGTGTTTGACTTCATCAAAATTATAGATGAACATGTTATTTGTAACAAGGATGTAGGGAGTACTGTCTAGTTCCACATATGAGATATGGATGACATACTCTTGATAGGAAGTGATGTTCTTATACTACAATTGGTAAAACTATGGTTGTCGCATTCGGTTCTGTTTACCGCCGAAAGACCGGACCGAGACGCAGACGCTATTTGGACTTATCCATCCACCTCTCCGAAAATACCAAGTTGATTTATGGCACCATATATCGGAGGTTTGGATAGATGCGACCGTTGTAGCAGACTTCATCGGATTCCCCCTCATTTGTGAGGGGGGTTTTATTGTGGGGACGCACTTCCCTGCAGGTGCAAGCCCCTGAAGTTAATTACGTTATCGCGTTTCGATAACTACTTTCTCCTGCTCCAGCAATTCACTTCGTGTCGTGTGTATTTTTGTTTATTTTGGTTGCCCGTGGATTGTATACGGAGACTAGTTTATGTTATTGCCCGTAGGATGTGGATTAGTCCAAATCCATATATTTGAGATTTGGATTTGGTTCAAGGATTTGCTTGATGGGGTCCGCGTTGGTAGCTTGGTTTGCCAACGGGAATGAACTTAGAACGCATTTCTTGCATCCGTTCATAGGATATTTGAGTTTGAACTAAGTATCGTTAGTCATATTTGAGGGAAAGATCAACTTAGAAACAAGTGAGCATATGATCTCGATTATTTTAGTTTAAGGACATCATGGTCCATTATCACCGTGTTTGGGGCAACACGCTAGTTTAGGGACATCTCGGTCCAACATTCCCGTTTTGAGGACGAATGTTAGTTTAAGGACATTTCGGTCCATTATCGTCGTGTTTGGGGCGAATGTCTGGTTTAGTGACATCTTGGTCCAAACATTCCTATTTTTGGGAGGATTATTAGTTTAAGGACATTTCGGTCTTGTTAGTTATATGTATGCTCTAGAGGCCATTACTATATATAGGATGTATATTGTAGTGGATGCTGGGACATATATAGGGAGGACTTTCTTGCTCGACATGATAGTATGCTATCTGGTTGATCTTTACCTTAACGTGTACATTGATTGTCTCTCTGTTACATGTTGGTAAAGCCCTTAGGATGTGTACTTGACTACCTGGACTATGATGCGGATCATACTAGTGGGGACATGGTAGTCCATAAGTACATCCTTCAAAGTCCCTAGTCGTGGGTGTATCGAGACGGGGCATCGATATACCAGAGTAGACTAGCGTATACCTTCTCGACCCATAAAGATGGGAGATGGATGATCCCATATCCATTGGTGTTTGACATCAGAGATGATGTACGGGTGCTCAGTGGAGACTGGGTACACTGGACGGACTCGCCGAGAACTCCCAGATGGTATTATACCTCACGTCAGATGGCAGTTCTCTGGTGACACTGGTACAGAGTAGTCTGTTGACCCGAGATCGTCATAGAGTCTTGTGTGGTTCCCACTGTGCTTTGATTTCCATCTTACCACGTCCAAGAGGGCGTGCAAAACGGTGGTTTTTGGGTACAGTCCCGAGTCACATGGAGGCAATGAGCGATAGGAGGGGATTCGTCTCTCCCGGTATAGGGAGTTGATGTTGCGCTGTGTTCGATTGGCTATAACAGGAAATCCCTGGCCAGGGTTGCTGAGATTTACTGGTAAGTGTTACCAGTAGTTTCTCGAACAGTTATAGACCTCATATTGACACGACTTATCGAGCTATTGGGGTCTGACGTTTACCACCCCTAGGCGAGATATGCGACATATCAGACGATCAGACCGGACTGTACGGTAGTGTTACTGGTTGGATTCACTGGAGTGTGAGCGGGCTTGCTCGTCGATCTTCAGATCGCTCAATACCCGGGTGGCCGTTACGTTTAGCAGACCGCTTGCGGCTTGTGGGTGTTTGATATGATCATCGCCTGCTGCCGGCGTATTGACGAGTCTTTAGAGTCCTACACAGAGGTTTCCTGGCTCAAGCGAAACGAAATAGGAGCGCATATGAGATATGTGTGGGACCGAGAATAATACGTGTATGTGATACCGTATTCCATTCTCGCGATGAATGTGTCGAATGGTTGTATGCGATATAACCTAGTTATCGAATCAAGGATTGATTCGATAAGCCGATACATTGTATACTAGTCGGTTGTGTGCGACATGACCGGATCATTGAATCAAGTGTTGATTTAATTATTTAATGCATAATTATATATTTGATATATTACTTTGCATTAACTAGTATCGGTTCTCTTTAATTGGATTTTCTCGCTCGAATGTGCACATTGTATATTCGATATAGTTTTGTGCACATGATTGTATCATGTTTGATGATGCATGCTTACTTGGTTTGTGTTAAAGATTGATTCATGGTTATTTAAATGGTTAGGGTTTTGTTTTTTAATATACATTTATTTATTCATTTATTTCTTTGGAAAATATAATGCATAAAGATAAAATGGTGGCTTTTATTTTTGTTTCTTTCATGAACATTCATGAAGGTTTGAATAAAGTGACCATTTTGTCTCATGCTTAACCCTAACCACTACACCTAACCATGGTCCTCTCTCTACACTTAACCATGGTGTGATTATGATAAGAATAGATTTTATTTTCCATTATTCTTATTCTTATCATAACATTATTCTTCTTCTTCTTCCTTTCTTCACTTGAAGAAAGCAAGCTCCATCAATGGTGATTGATGGAAATGAGTGAGAAATCCAATTCTAAAGTCTACCCACTTCCTATTTCTTCATCCTCTACCTCTTGCCAAGTAGTAGAGTGTGTTTCCTTCACAAGTTTTCATGGCAAGGTGAAGGTGGAGCTTGATCTAGCGATGCCTCGACGTAGATCATCTTCGGCATGGACATCGACGACCTAGCTCGCCTATTCTCCGATGAAGCCGACGCTAGAGCCCGGATTCTTTTTGGACAGCAAAGGAACTTCGTTGCGGAGCTATGGAGGTGGAGCACCGGATCTACAAAGATTGTATTTCCGTTATCTTATAGTTAAGTGTTAACTAGTTTACTTTTCGCCTAGATTTCTAGCCAACGATCCGTAGTCGGGCTTCTCGGCACCTAGATTTTTTGAAATTGGCATGGTTGATGCCTTGCGAGACCTCATTAGGGTGCCTAGGAACCCTACAGGTCTATCATTCATATTGCACGCACGTGTATTTGTTACATGGCGGAATGAACGATGGTGACATGGAATGCACCCAATTTGGGGCACGATCCGATTTGAGGTGTGCACGACAATTTGGAAGTGCATCAATGTAGGATGTATCATTCCCTGTCTTGATAAAATTTTACATCAAGTTAGGACGAGGAGTTGTTGTTGGTTGTCGAGACCCGCCACCTCTCTAAAGACGTTGAGGAATTACAACGACATATATCAGAGGTATGGAAATATGTACACTTAAACCAAATCCCGTATTTGAGGGAAAAGATCATGGTGGATCATTTAAGAATCGTTAGCCTTATTTGAGACTAAGATTAATTTAGAAAGTATGAGATGAAGATCGTTAGTCATGTATAGGACTGAGATCAGTTTGAATATCATGAACATAAACTTAGACAATTTAGGCTAAGATTGGGTTTCTGTATCACCCAGCAGTGCTAAGCACTCAATTGCATATAGCGCTCACATGTGTTTCGCGTGAAGCGTTGAAATAGTGCTAAGCACCAGTCTTTTGTGGTGCTTACGTGTGTTTCACGTGTGGCGCTGAACGTCTGGCTCTGATGTATGTTTCACGTGAGGCGCTGAGCGTCTAGCGCTCACGTGTGTTTCACATGAGGCGATGCACTAGTGCTATGCACTAAACTTTTCTGTTTTCTGGCCCTCACATGTGTTTCATGTGAGGCGCTATGTAACTTGGCCTTGGGTGCTCACGAGATTTTCACGTGAGGCGCTGAGTTCTTTGGAGATTTAATCTCTGATGATGATTTTAGAGAACTTAAACCTTCGTTGATGGTATTTTGACCATTAACGATCACCAAGATCACTATTTTAAGGATCTAGGATCAGGTTCTTTAAGAACTAGGTTCTTGATTTGAAGGAACTAGGTTCTTGATTTGAAGGAACTAAGTTCCTAGAGTATTATGGACTCCATGTTCTCCATGTTCTTTTATCCATATTTTTCTTTTCATGTTTTCAAAGAGGTTAAACCTCTGTTAATAGTATTTTGACCATAAACGATCACCAAGGTCACTATTTTGAGGATCTTGGATCGGGATCTTAAAGAACTAAGTTCTTGATTTGGAAGAACTAGTTACTGAGTATTATTGACTCCATCTTCTTTCTTTTCAATTTTGTTCTTCCCTGAATCTTTGATTCTCAAGAACAAGATTTTCCCGATGAGAATTAAATTCTCAACCTGTGAGAGACTTATCTTATGGATCTCAGGTCTAGAGAAAGATCTAAGTTCTTGAGAAGGGTTAAACCCTTAGATATACTATGATAGTTAAAGGAGATATTTTGATCTCTATGGTTTCTTTACCTAGAGTTTGAGAGGAGAAAATTTTTCTTCTTTATTGAGAATTAATTTCTTTGTTATTTTCAGAGATTTCTATATTTTTATAGAAGCTTATGGGGTGGTCTCTTCCTTATTTGGAAAGAGAGATCATTGGTCGTTGGGACCCACCATCTCTCCAACGACGCTAAGAGATTACAGCGCCATGTATCGAAGGTGTTGAGGGATATACCCTTTGAACCATGTCCCATTCATCAGCGGGAAGAATAGGTTGGAGCTTAAACTCTTAACTGCTGAAAAATACTTCTTTGTGTTCGCGCAAGTGCGTCGCACGTATTTCGCACGACGTGGGTGCATGTGCATCGCGCGTGTTGCGTACTTGGTGAGCGCACGTGCATTGCACGTAGTACGCACATGGAGGGCGTGGCGTTTGCATATATGCGTATCATGGGGGGCAGCTAAATCCCTTGCTTAAAGAGCTAAGCTCCTTTGAGGATTGAATCCTCGCACGTGGTGCCATGGCGGGCGCATGTGCGTCACACGTGGCGTACATGGCGCTTGTGCATATGCGCATTATGGGGTGCAGCTAAGGCCCTAACTTGGAGAACTAAGCTCTTATAGAGAACTAAGCTACTTTGAGAATCGAATCCCCGCACATGGTGTGGATGTGGCGGGCGCACATGTGTTGCACGTGGTGTGCATGGCGCTTGTGCATATGCGCATTATGGGAAGGCAACTAAGGCCCTAACTTGGAGAACTAAGCTCCTATGGAGAACTAAGCTTCTTTGAGGATTGTGGCGGGCGCACGTGGTGCGCACATGGCGGGCGCACGTGCTCATTATGGGGAAGCAGCTAAGGCCCTAACTTGGAAAACTAAGCTCCTATGGAGAACTAAGCTCTTTTGAGGATTGAATTCTCGCACATGGTGGGCTCACGTGCGTTGCACATGATGCATGTAGCGCTTGCGCATATGCGCATTATCAGGAGGAAGCTAAGGCCCTACCTTGAAGAACTAAGCTCTTAAGGAGAACTAAGATTCATTGTGAATTGAATCCTCACACGTGATGCGTACGTGGCGGGCAAACATGATTGGTACGTGGCACACATGGCGCTTGTGCATATGCGCATTATGAGGGGGCAGTTAAGGCTCTAACATGGGGAACTAAGCTCCTATGGAGAACTAAGCTCCTTTGAGGACTGAATTCTCGCACGTGGTGGGTGCGTGGTGGGTGCACGTGCATTGCACGTGGTGCGCACGTAGCGCACATGGCTCTTGCGCATATATGCATTATGAGGGCAGCTAAGACCCTAATTTAGATAACTAAGCTCCTATAGAGAACTGAGCTCCATTGAGGGTTAAATCCTCGCACGTGGTGCGCACGTGTCGCACATAGCGCTTGCGCATATGCGTATTATGAGTGGGCAGCCAAGGCCCTAACTTGGTGGGCTAAGCTCCTTTGAGGATTTAATCCCTATTTTTTTAGAGAGGTATCCCCTCTTATTTATAGGGGAGTGGTAGAGATGGGATCTTTCTTTTTCCCGATGTGGGACTAAAAATGTATCCCCTGTGCGGTAGAGCATTACGTAGACTATACGTGCATAGCATATTTGCTCATAACTTTTGATTTCGGAAGAGTTATGAGGCCCGTAATATATCAAATTAGAGGAATTTTTGAGATGCTTTCGATGCCATCGAAATTTACCTATTCTCATTTAGGGGTTTGTCAAAATACAGCCCGAAAAATACTGGTTTTCCATTTTCTTAAGCGTATTGCTGCCATTTAATACCTTGGGCTCTTTTGCGCAGAAATTTTTGGCGGGAACAAATGCCTCCTGATACTTTGCCCATGTAGGTATGTACGTGTTAAGTTGTGCAAAATTATGCATCTCCGTAGAATTGATGGCTCAGCGGACAGGTTTAAGTCCCTGTTGCCTAAGAATTTTTCATCTTCATGAGCCGTAAAGATCTCAAGAAGGTTTTTCTCCCTATGAGTCGTGAGGATCTCATAGATGTGTATTCTCCCTAGAAATCGTGAGGATTCCTACGTGTCTTTCACCTTTGTGAGTCGTAAGGATTTCATGCAAGTATTTTCTCCTTACGAGTCGAGTGGACCCGCAAGTGGCTTCTTCACCTTATTGGAAAATGTGGCCCGTGGATAGTGTACAAGAGTCAGTTTGGACCTTCTTGTAGGATAGCGATGACTTAGGAAATAGGTTTAGATCTGTCTCCTAAGGCTTTTCAACTTTATGAGCTATGAGGGTCTCATAAAGATTTTTCTCCCTACAAGTCGAGAGGATCTCATAGGTGTATTTTCTCCCTAGAAGTCGTGAGGACCCCTAAGTGTGTTTTCTCTTAAGAGTCGTAAGGATCTCACAAGTGTATTTTCCCCTTACGACTCAAGAGGACTCGTAAGTGGCTTCTTCTCCTCATCGATATGCGACTTTGGAGAATGTAGCCCGTGGATAGTATACAAGAGTCAGTTTGGACCTATTTGTAGGCCACAATGCTTAGGAAAAAGGTTGATATCCCCGTCGTCTAAGGCTTTTCACCTTTATGAGCCATGAGGGTTTCATAAAGATGTTTTTCCCTATGAGTTGAGAGGATCTTTTAGGTGTATCCTAACGTGAAATATAGATAACCCTTTTTTTGATAGAGGTCTGTTAGGTTTGTGGTACTATGTTTAAGTATATCGTACCGTCGCGTTGGCTGATGTATTCATCGATATGCAGTTTTTAAGCCGCTGTTCGAGTAGCCCCGCAAGTGTCGTGTCTCTGATCCCTTCTGAGGCTGAACAAGACGTTTTCAAGTAATCTTCTTAGGTTATATTACGGTTGGAAGAACAAGCGTTAGGTATTTGCAATGACGCTTTTTACTTAAGATTAAGCTCAAGTTGGAGCCCCGATGAGTCATGACCCACCCTTCTAGGGTGGGATGATCTCTAACAGTCTTTAGGCTTTGTATGTACTGTCGTCAAGACCCGAAGTTAGGAATATGCCGTCACTTCGTTTTTGCTTTGATGATGTCGCGTTGATTCGTTGCTGAAGTAGGGTGGACATCTGTAGGACCTCTATGTTGTATGTATTGCAATTGAAGTCCGGAGCTAGGAATATGCCATTGCTTCAATTTTTTGATAGTTACATCTGCATTCTACTGGAATAAGAAGGAACATCGGGATAGTCTTTAAGTTGTATATGTACCGTCAAGACTCAGAACTAGAATTTTGCCATTACTCCATTTTTGTTTTGACCCTTGGGTCTTTTTTTATGATGATGTTGCATCTGCATCCTGCTGGAATGAGAAAGAACGCCGGGATAGTCTCTAGGTTGCATATGAACCGTGAAGAATTGGAGCTCCTTTTGACGAAGCGTGGTGGGAAAATATGGTTCCCTTTCTTTCATTTGTGCCCATGGATTGTATACAAGAGTCAATATGGACCTGCTTGCAGGGCAGAAAAGCTTCATTTTCTTTCATTTTTTTATTTCTTTCCGCGATGCTCTATCTTTTCATCTTTTTATGTCACGAAAGTCGCAATTGCCCAATCGTTTCAGCTATTTATCGCAGTACCCAATCATTTCGGCTGTTTTTGTTTATACTCGTTGTTTTTTATTGTGAGTTCCCTATCATTTCGGTCTTTTTTTAGTTAGGGATTTGAAATCTGATCCCAATCTTGGCATCAGCATCGCTACCACTGGAATATTGCTAGGAGTGAATCATCATTTGCCGTGAGAGGACTTGTAATTTGATACCAATTTAAGCATCAATATCTCTACAACTGGGATATTGCCAGGAGTAAATCATCATTTGTCTTTGTTAGTTTGGACAAAGGTGGCTTAGCAAAACAGGGTTAGGATCCTGTCGACTAAGGCTTTCTGGCTTTATGAGCCGCAAGGGTCTCATAAAGGTATTTCTCCCTATGAGTCGAGAGGATCTTGTAGGTGTATTTTCTCCTTAGAAGTCGTGAGGATTCCTAAGTGTGTTTTCCTCTTATAAGTCGTAAGGTCTTACAAGAGTATTTTATCCTTAGAAGTCGAGAGGACTTACAAGTGTCGCTCATCATACGGGGACATTTCTCGCCATTGGTGGAACATTGTAGGAGAATATTTATTTATGCCCGTGGATTGTATACAAGGGTCGATATTGGACCACTTGTAGAGCAATTTGGGGAATATTATGGCTTAAGAACAGATTTGGATCCTTATAACTTAAGTCTTCCGACTCTCATGAGCCGTAAGGGTCTCATAGGAGGGAATTCTCCTTACGAGTCGTAAGGATCTCGCAAGTGCGTTTTCTCCTTAGGAATTGTGGGGATTTCTAAGTGTGTTACTCCTTTGTGATTCGTAAGGATCTCATGCAGGTTTTTTTAACGAGTCCGCGCCCTTTCGGGTTTTCACTAGCTCACTGGCAGTCCTACTGTTTTTACTCACGGTGCCCTTTCGGCTTTTCATCCGTGCTCATTTCGCTTGTGGACATACCCGGTTTTTTTAGGCGGCCCGCAAGGTAACGCACCATTAGTTGTAGGCCCCTGTTCTTCTTCAAAGGACTACATCACGTGGGATCCGAAAGAGTTAAGAATCGTTTATACCCGTGGATTGTATACGGTAATCGATATGTGGATTTACCATAAGGATAAACGTGTGAGTTTAAGGACATGACGGTCCTTTATCACCATATTTTGGGGAGAAATGCTAGTTTAAGGACGTTCCGGTCCAACATTCCCATTTTGGGGACGAATATTAGTTTAGGCACGTTTTAGTCCAGTATGAGTTTAAGGACGTTTCGGTCCATTTTAGTTTAAGGACGTTACGGTCCAGCATTTCTATTTTGGGACGAATTTTAGTTTAAGGACATTTCAGTCCATTATTAGTTTAAGGACGTTTCGGTCCATTATTCCCGTTTTTTTGGGAACACATTAGTTTAGGGACGTTTCGGTCCAGTATTAGTTTAAGGACGTTCGGTCCAGCATTAGTTTAAGGACGTTTCGGTCCAGCATTCCCATTTTGGGGACGAATTTTAGTTTAAGGAAATTTCGGTCCAAGTATTAATTTAAAGACGTTTCGATCAATTGTTAGTTTAAGTACGTTTCGGTCCATTATCGTCGTGTTTGAGGCAAGGCGCTAGTTTAGGGACGTTTTGGTCCATTATCGCCGTGTTTGAGACGACGCTTTTTTTGTACTTCTTTCAGAGTTTTGACTTAGGAAGATAGCGAGCGGACACAAGCGTCGTCATCTATCATTGACCTAAGTCATGACTCTTCAAGCGTAGTACTTTTTAAGGAATCGGCCGTTTATGGGTTGGAAGGGTCTTTCGCCATGTATATCCATGAGCAGGTAGGCTCTACCTTGGTAGAATTTGTCTATGATGTACGAGCCTTCATAGTTCGGCTCGAACTTCCCCCGTTTTGCATGATTGGGGATCATTGGTCTTTTATCGACAAACACGAGTTCGCCTTGACGGAATGTTCTTGGCCTGGTCAGTTTTTCGTATGACCGTGTCATCCTTGCCTTATAAGCCTCCAGATTTTGCTGTGCTATAAGGAGAGTTTCGTCGAGAGCGTCGAGCTCCTCAAGCCTAAGATGAGCATTTTCTTCATCTGTCAGCTCGTATCGAAGCACTGCTTGTAGAGAGGGGAGTTCTATTTCCATTGGGAGCACTGTTTCTGTGCCGAACACCAATGCGTATGGTGTTGTATTCGTGGCCGTCTTGAACGTTGTTCGATACGCCCAGAGAGTTTCATGCGGCCTTTCGTGCCAGTTTTTTTTTGTTTCTGGACACCGTCTTTTTTATAATCTTTATCAAGGTCTTGTTGAAAGCTTCAGCTAGACCGTTCGCCCGAGGGTTATAGACTGATCACCTCCAATCTATTTTATGCTTATGTGCGAAGCGGTTTATTTTATGGCTTCTGTAAGCTGGCCCATTATCCGAGATTACCCGTCATGGAGGACCGAACCGATAGATGACATGGGTTCTGAAGAAGTGGAGGATATTCTCCGTCTTCACCTCCCTTAGTGGTACTGCTTCTGTCCATTTAGAGAAGTAGTCAGTTGTTACTAATATGAATCGATGTCCTTTGGATGATGCCAATTCGATGGGGCCAATTATTGTTAGTTATATATATGCCCTAGAGGCCATTACTGTACATTGGATGTATATTGTAGTGGATGCTGGGACATATAGGGAGGACTTTCTTGCTCGACATGATAGTATGCTATCTGGTTGCTCTTTACCTTAACGTGTACATTGATTGTCTTTCTGTTACATGTTGGTAAAGCCCTTAGGATGTGTACTTGACTACCTGGACTATGATGCGGATCATACTAGTGGGGACATGGTAGTCCATAAGTACATCCTTCAAGGTCCCTAGTTGTGGGTGTATCGAGACGGGGCATCAATATACCAGAATAGACTAGCGTATACCTTCTCGACCCATACAGATGGGCGATGGATGATCCCACATCCATTGGTGTTTGACATCAGAGATGATATACGGGTGCTCAGTGGAGACTGGGTACACTGGACGGACTCGCCGAGAACTCCCAGATGGTATTATACCTTACGTCAGATGGCAGTTCTCTGGTGACACTGGTACAGAGTAGTCTGTTGACCCGAGATCGTCATAGAGTCTTGTGTGGTTCCCACTGTGCTTTGATTTACACCTTACCACGTCCAAGAGGGCATGCAAAACGGTGGTTTTTGGGTACAGTCCCGAATCACATGGAGGCAATGAGCGATAGGAGGGGATTCACCTCTCCCGGTATAGGGAGTTGATGTTGCGCTGTGTTCGATTGGCTATAACCGGAAATCTCTGGACAGGGTTGCTGAGATTTACTGGTAAGTGTTACCAGTAGTTTCTCGAACTGTTATAGACCTCATATCGACACGACTTATCGAGCTGTTGGGGTCTGACGTTTACCACCCCTAGGCGAGATATGCGACATATCAGACGGACTGACCGGACTGTACGGTAAGTGTTACTGGTTGGATTCACAGGAGTGTGAGCGGGCTTGCTCGTCGATCTTTTGATCGCTCAATACCCGGGTGGCCGTTACGTTTAGCAGACCGCTTGCGACCTGTGGGTGATTGATATGATCATCACCTGCTGCCGGCGTATTGACGAGTCTTTAGAGTCCTACACAGAGGTTTCCTGGCTCAAGCGAAACGAAATAGGAGCGCATATGAGATATGTGCGGGACCGAGAATAATGCGTGTATGTGATATCGTATTCCATTCTCGCGATAAATGTATCGATAGGTTGTATGCGATATAACATAGTTATCGAATCGAGGATTGATTCGATAAGCCGATACATTGGATATTAGTCGGTCATATGCGATATGACCGGATCGTTAAATCAAGTGTTGATTTAATGATTTAATGTATAATTATATATTTGATATATTACTTTGCATTAACTAGTATTGGTTCACTTTAAATGGATTTTCTCACTTGAAATACACATTGTATATGTGATATACTTTTGTGCACTTGTTTGTATCATGTTTGATGATACAAGCTCACTTGGGTTAGTGTAAAGAATTAAACCATGGTTATATGAATGGTTAGGGTTTTGGTTATTTACTTACTTATTTATTTATTCTTTTATTAAGGAAAAGATAAAGAGAAAAATGGTGGCTTTCTTTGTTTGTTGTTGAAGCTTCATGAAGCTTTGACTATGTGACCATTTTGTCTCATGCTTAACCCTAACCATTCCACCTAACCATAGTCTATTCTCTACACATAACCATGGTTAGAATATGATAAGTATTCATATTATTTTTCCTTTTAAAAAGGAACTTATCATATTATCATCTTCTTCTTCTTCTTCTTCAAGAAGAAAAAGCTTGTAACCATCAATGGTGATTTGATGAAAAGAGTGAGAAATCCAATTCTAAAGTAAACCCACTTCCTATTTCTTCATCCTCTACCTCTTGCCAAGTAGTATAGGGTGTTTTCTTCACAAGTTTCATGACTTGGTGAAGTGGGAGCTTGATCTTGTGATGCCTCAACGTAGATCATCTTCGGCATCGAAGTCGACGACGTAGCCCGCCCATTTCTCCGATGAAGCCGACGCTAGAGCCCGGAATTCGATTTGGACAACAAGGAGACTTCATCATGAAGCTATGGAGGTGGAGAACCGGATCTACAAAGGTTGTATTTCCGTTCACTTAGTTAAGTTGTTAACTAGTTGCATGTTTCGCCTAAAATCTAGTTAACGATCCGTATTAGGGTTTCTCGGCACTTGTAAAATTAGAAATTGGCATGGTTGATGCCTTGTGAGACCTCATTAGTGTGCCTAGGAACCCTACAATTATATCGGTTCCCCACATTTCGAATGACCAGCTAGCCACTGTCGGGTGTGGCGAATTTGGATGTTGATGTATGAAGTCTTCGTGAATTTGGCACGAGTGACTGCTTCACATATTCGAGGCAGTCCTAGATCATCGTGGGCCAATAATAACCCATTCTTTTTATTTTCAGCTTCATCGTTGGCCCGGCTTGATGAGAACCGCAAAGTCCATCATGAGTTTCTTGGACGACTTTTTTTGCTTCCTCCAGCCCCAGGTATCTTAGCCATAGACAGTCGAACGATTTCTTATATAAAGTATCATTGACTAAGGTGAAAGACAAAGCTCATTTCATGAACTAATGTCTAGATGACGCATTTTCGGGCGTTCGTTGGGACTTAAAGTAATCTATGAAGACTTTCCTCCGGTCCTTGCCCTTTTCTTCGTCCTCTATTTGAAGGGCTACTTGTTCGGTCGTTTCTTTTCTTTCGGATGGCTTTATTAAGTCTTCCAAAGATATATCTGTTGGTGCGAGAACCCTGCGGCTTTGCATAATAATCCTTACGTCATCGAGGTCTTCATCAAGCCAATTCCTTAGCCAATTTGGCCAATGCATCCGCCTTGCTGTTTTCCGCACACGGTATACTTTCTAGGATATAAGAAGGGATTTGTGTCAGCAGTTGTTGTACTCTTTCGCCAAACTTTATCTGCTCTGGCTTGCATGTCTGATAGTCACCATTTACTTAGCTAACGATCAGCTGAGAGTCTCCATATATGATTAAGTCTTTGATTCTCATGTCGATAGCGATCTCAAGTCCTGCTATCAAAGCTTCGTATTCAACTTCGTTGTTAGTCCTTGGCTCTGTTAAGGGGAGGGCATAGCGCAATTTCCCTCCTTGTGGGGTCATACAGATGAGGCCCACCCCATCTTTGATTATGGGGGTGTTTTGCTTTCGCCACTTTACAAAGGATGCTCCATCAAAGTAGAGTTCCCATCGGGGATCATTTTCTTCTTCGATTGCGTCGAACGCATGTTCATTTGGAAATTCGCAATTTAATAGGAAGTCAGCTAGTATCGGATGCTCCGCGAGAAAGTCGGCAATGGCTTGCCTTTTCACTGCTTTGAGGGGACAATACGTTATTGAGAACTCCATTAGGAAGAGGGCCCATTTGGAAAGCCTTCCTGTTAGTATGGCCCTTGAAATTAGATATTTGAGAGGATCCACCTTCGATATGAAATGGATCTCGTGTACCAAGGCGTAATGTCTGAGCTTCGTTATTGCGAAGATAAGTGCCAGGTAATGCTTTTCGATGGGGGAATAGTTGTTTTCTACCCCCAAAAGAACTCGACTCAAATAGCAAAGAGGTCTCTCCTTTCTCTGATCGTTCTCTTGTGCCCATAGCGCGCCTAGAGAACCCTCCTTGGTCGTTGTATATAGGATAAGGGGTTTTCCCTTAACTGGGCAATCAATACTGGCGGATTTTGCAGGTAATGTTTGATTTCGTCCAGTGCATTTTGGCACTTTTGATCCCAGATGAACAAGATCCCTTCTTCATCAAATGACTGTAGGGACGGCATTTTCCGAAAAGGTTGGATATGAATCGCCGGATATACGTGAGCTTTTCTCGGAAAGACCATAGTTGTTTGAGGGTTATTGGCGTGGGTATTTCCATAATCGCCTTGATCTTTGAGGGGTCGATTTCGATACCTCGGTGACGTATGATGAATCCTATGAATTTGCCTGAGTAAACTCCAAACGCGCATTTTAGAGAATTCATCTTCAGATTATACTTCCGAAAACGTTGGAACACTAATTTTAGATGTTCCCAATGTTCCTCATGAGATTTGCTCTTTACCACAAGGTCGTCGATGTAGCATTCGATAATCTCATGGATGTGGTCATCGAAGATCTTTAACATAGCCCTATAGTAAGTAGCGCCAGCGTTCTTCAAACCGAAGGGCATCACCTTATAACAGAATATAATCAACGGGGTCCAGAAGGAGGTATGTTTCTGGACTTCAGGATACATTTTTATTTGGTTGTATCTTGAAGATCCATCCACGAAGGAGAAGACTTCATGGGTAGACGTGTTATCGATCATAAGCTCGGTAACGAGCATTAGGAAGTCATCCTTCGGACAAGCTTTGTTGAGACCCCGAAAGTCCACGCAGATACGAACCTTCCCATTTTTCTTTATCACTGGAACGATGTTAGCAATCCGGTCGGGATATTGAACTTCTTGGATGAAGTCGAAGTCGATTAGTTTCTTGACTTCAGCGTTGATACTCATCTCAATCTCGATTCGCATCCTTCTTGGATCCTATTTGATTGTCTTTATACCTGGTGATATTACCAGTTTATGTACTGCCACTTTTGGATCTAGACCCGACATTTCAAAGTAGTTTCAGACGATGCAATCTTTGTACTGCGTAAGTACATCTTTTAACGTGGCCACCTATTTTTCAAATAGTAGCTCACTGAAGAACGTCGGCCTTGGATTATTTTTCGTTCCTAAGTCAATTTTTCTTAGGTTGTCTGCCGTATTGTGTATCCCATCTTCCAGCTTTTTTGGTGCTGGTGGAGTTTCTGAGATCATCTCGTCCTCGTCTTCATTTGCAAAGCACCTGAAGAGGTCATTCATAGTCTCATGGCCTCCCTCTTTTGAGAGTGTTATCATATGGCAAGTATGAGTTCGCTTCCCTTCTCGATATTGAGCCGGTCATATCTTGACGGTATAGATCCTCTTTGGCTCATGCTTTTGTGGGGGGTTATCCTTCAACTGTTGGATAAAGCAAACCTGCTTTGTCGATACTGGTCTTCTACCCAATCTTTGAAGGTGAAGCGGTCTTTAAGAGGGTGATTTATTACTCGGTGATAGGAGCAATAATCCGGGTGATATATCTCGTTTATTTGTTCGAGGTGCCGAGACTCCAAAAGTGTCATCATTTGGTGCTTCATGAAAAGCTTGAATATGTTTCTTGTCTTGTCATGGGGGAATGAGTATTCCCGACCCATCTTCTTTATAAAGCATGGGCTCCAATCGAGTTTTACTCGATTGCACGGCGTCTTGGATCCGCTTTTGTGTCTTCGAACGTTGTTTGCGTTCTTGGCCCTGTTTTTTCCTCTATTTCGGGTTTTTCCCCTTTCGTGAGAACATATGTTGGGCCGGGGATGAAGATCATTATGGTCTATTTTCTCCGCGGATTGCTGGTTGAGACGCTGTGTCCTTGCTTTTCATAAATAGCCATTTCGCGGCTGTGGTTGTCCCGTCTCGTTTGACAAACTTCTTTTATTAACTTGTCAATTTGTTCTTCAAGCGACGGACGTAACATTTTTAGAGCGGTATCTCGCTCCGATTTGACGTCACGGCTATTTTGAAGAGCGTTTTCCGCTTCACTTGAGATTTTTACGACGCGGCAACTGTAGATCTACTCCTGTTTTTTGGAACGATCAAATCCGAGCACGGTTGTCTCCACTTTCCATTGGGCATCTTTCGCTGAGTCCCGGGAATATCTCAAATTTTTTTGTCGGATTGGGCTTGTCGAACGGTTTGTTCGAAAGGTATATTTTGGTATCTTAACAGCTTTTTCAATCCCTCCATGTAATATCTTAGCAGGCGGATAGGTTGAAGCCTGTCGAGTGCAAAATCGGCACCATGCCAGACTTCTTTTTCTACTTTGCTCTCCGTAAATTGGTAGAAGAGGATCGATTTTTCACCTCTTCGCCTGGGAGGTACGTAGAAAGTTTGCAGTTCTTATACGCTGTATGTATAAAGCACATCAAGTTCCTTGTAATGCTGAGGCGGAGCCATTGTAATTTGTAGACTCTGATCTCCTTTGGCAAAAGTTTGCATTGACGGGCGGGCGGAGAACATTGCGTTGGCCCGGTCCTTAGAGTCGCTGCCAAAAACAAAGATAGGAGTAGATGGTCCGGGCTTATTATCTTCTTTTTGGGGTTGCCCCGAGTAGACTATTTCTTCATCTTCCTCGGTATCGCTCCCAATGATCGGGATAGTGGCGACGGATTTCTGTTTATTCTCCGGCTTGTGGCACCTTTTAGTATCCTCGATATCTGGCAGGAAGTACATTGCGTCTTCGTATTTCCAGACTTCGTTTATGGAGAACGGATTTAGCTCTCCCGTGACGGTGTACTCCGAGCCATCCTTTAAATACTTCATACACTGATGTTGTGTAAAAAGATGTTGTGTAAAAAGGGTGACATTGTACTCGTGTAACCAAGGCCTGCTGAGCAAAGCGTTATAGCAAGTCCTGGCATCAATAACATGAAATTTGATGTCAGTGACGAACAGCCCGAAGCGTAGCGTCAGTATTATGGACCCAAGCGTCCGTGATGACTATAAATCAAACCCGGAGATGGTAATTTTATCTCAGGTAAGGTGCTGAACGTTCACGCGGATTTCCTTCAGCACTCTCATATTGAGAAGGTTAACGGAGGATCTGTTGTCGACAAGAATTTTCCCTATCTTGATATCGTGGCAGTATCCGGTAACGTATAACGGGCGAATATACTCGCATATACCAAGGGGGAGATCTTCATCGCTGAATGTAATATCAGCTGTGTGGACCTCTGCCAGTTCATCTTTCATCTTCTCTTTTGCGAGAAAAGCATGGAACTGATCGGGCTCTTATAATGCCTTGATCAGGAAATCCGGTGCCTCTTTGGACAGGAGGAGAGTATCCAATATGCTCAGTTGTAAGGGTATTTTTCTCAGATGTTTCAGGACGTTGTAATCCATCTTGTTTTTCTTAGGCGTGTCTTCTGCGGCGAGCTCTTTGACTACTTTTTCATCGAGGGCGATCTCCTCAGGGATTTTCTCTTTCCCTTTGTCTTTTTTGTTCGAACCTTTGTTTGTGGGTCCGATGTAACACCCCAGTACATTTATAATATATATTTTGGTATTTCAAATCTTGCGGTAAAATTCTTACTATTGTTGCTATTGGGTTGCGAATGATGCAATTAGTAGCTGTGGTCATTATCCGACCCGACCCGCATGTATGAAACCCGATATGGTGCGAGATTATAACAAATATTTGCTAGTACAGTGTATCCATACGAATCGAGAATATATATATATATATATATATATATATATATATATAATATTTTAAACTTTATATATCTTTTTATAATACAAGATATAAACAAATGATGTCCTTTTTCTATCTAGCCTTCCATGGCAAATTACCCTATATCAGGTTGTTACGACTATATGTCATGTTCATATCCTCCATTATAGATAGACAAATAATTTAACATCCTCACGAATATTTATGTAGATTTTAGTGGGGGTATGGGTATTTAATTATATATATTTGCATTATGGTTAAAATTCTTACGTATGCTCTTTATATTTAAAAACTATATTTTTGAATGGATACGGGTAATATTTGGAGTGATCTGGTATTTTTAGTAAAATCCTACAAAATATAAATAACATATTACTTAATATATTCTTATACCTATATATATATATATATATATATATATATATATATAATTAATAAATTTATTATATAAACACTCTTTCTCTCCCCCCCTCTCCATCTTTCTCCTCTCGCTTTCTCTTTCTCGCGGCCGAACCCTAACCCGCGCCGAACCCCATCTTGTCGCCGTCCACCTCGTCGCCAACACCACTTCTTCATCTTCACCTCCTCATCACCACCACCAGCCACATCCTCTCCTCCTCCTTGCCTAAAAGCTCATCCGAGCCGACCCCGACGCCGAGAACCGACTTCCTTTCCCCTCGTCGACCTCGCCGCCTGACCCGACCACCACCCGCACCTTCCATCGCCTTCCTTTTCTCGTCAACATCACCAGAGCACCCACACCACCACCGCACCTTATTCTTCTTCTCCTTATCGTTTCCCCGATCACCATCCAACACCTCACCGCTCACTACACCTCGCCGTCGACCTCGGTCCCCATCATCTCGTCGCCACCGTCTCCCTCCTCTTCCTTGTTTTCGCTAAATCCAGAGAACCTCGACAACCCCATCTCTTCTTCTTCTTTCTTCTTCTTTTCTTTTCCGACTTCGCCGGAGTTGGTTACCGCCGACAAGCACGATCCAGACGACCCCAGTCACCGTCGTCGTCTAATCCAGTTACCACGTCATGCAGTTGCTCAGTTCAGGTCAAGTCTTACGTACGTTAGGTTTTGCATCGTGTCGTTATTCGGCGTTCGGAACATGATATCCGTATATTTGTCATGTGATTTCGATCAGGAAAGTTCTAAACTTGCAACATGCTACTTTGTTTATATCAATATTTATATGATTAATTATAGTACATGTATTTTAATGTTCGGCAAATATTATCAATTTACAGTTTTATAGCATCAGTCTGTATCCGTACCAATAATGGTTTTATCTAGTTTCATGTCGGTTCACCATAACATTATTATAATTTTATATCAGTTCAGTAATCTTTATTTAGATTGTCATATACCTGTTAGCAGACATAAAACGGTTATTACAGATAGATACATATACATCTTGGACGTTAGTCATGTTTACCATATTTAGGTATTGGTTATGGTTTTCCATCTGGTATCTATTTTGGTTAATATATATTGCCTGACTTATACACAAGACATTACTATACCTGTTACTTGGATTATTACTAATGCCGAAAATCTTGACTTGTTGTCATGACGGACGTGACTTGTTGTCTACATAGACAAGATCTGTACCTGCTTGATCCTATGTTGGCATTAAGTAGATATCATCAATACCTGACTTGAACCCTAACCCTAACCCGCGCCGAACCCCATCTTGTCGCCGTCCACCTCGTCGCCAACACCACTTCTTCATCTTCACCTCCTCATCACCACCACCAGCCACATCCTCTCCTCCTCCTTGCCTAAAAGCTCATCCGAGCCGACCCCGACGCCGAGAACCGGCTTCCTTTCTCCTCGTCGACCTCGCCGCCTGACCCGACCACCACCCGCACCTTCCATCGCCTTCCTTTTCTCGTCAACATCACCAGAGCACCCACACCACCACCGCACCTTATTCTTCTTCTCCTTATCGTTTCCCCGATCACCATCCAACACCTCACCGCTCACTACACCTCGCCGTCGACCTCGGTCCCCATCATCTCGTCGCCACCGTCTCCCTCCTCTTCCTTGTTTTCGCTAAATCCAGAGAACCTCGACAACCCCATCTCTTCTTCTTCTTTCTTCTTCTTTTCTTTTCCGACTTCGCCGGAGTTGGTTACCGCCGACAAGCACGATCCAGACGACCCCAGTCACCGTCGTCGTCTAATCCAGTTACCACGTCATGCAGTTGCTCAGTTCAGGTCAAGTCTTACGTACGTTAGGTTTTGCATCGTGTCGTTATTCGGCGTTCGGAACATGATATCCGTATATTTGTCATGTGATTTCGATCAGGAAAGTTCTAAACTTGCAACATGCTACTTTGTTTATATCAATATTTATATGATTAATTATAGTACATGTATTTTAATGTTCGGCAAATATTATCAATTTACAGTTTTATAGCATCAGTCTGTATCCGTACCAATAATGGTTTTATCTAGTTTCATGTCGGTTCACCATAACATTATTATAATTTTATATCAGTTCAGTAATCTTTATTTAGATTGTCATATACCTGTTAGCAGACATAAAACGGTTATTACAGATAGATACATATACATCTTGGACGTTAGTCATGTTTACCATATTTAGGTATTGGTTATGGTTTTCCATCTGGTATCTATTTTGGTTAATATATATTGCCTGACTTATACACAAGACATTACTATACCTGTTACTTGGATTATTACTAATGCCGAAAATCTTGACTTGTTGTCATGACGGACGTGACTTGTTGTCTACATAGACAAGATCTGTACCTGCTTGATCCTATGTTGGCATTAAGTAGATATCATCAATACCTGACTTGAACACAAAACCTGGGGGAAAAGGGGAAATCAATAATGAAACTTGACTTGTAACTCAACAGTTCGATACTTTCCAGAGACTAATCAGTCGATACGGGCTTCGGGCCCCAAAATGATGATGCTAACATCATTCGTCTGTACATGATATCCTGCTTTTACTGCTTAGCGGCCCGTCTCGGATTCAGCCCCGAGGGTCTTGACCGTGGTCCCGAGCACGTACGGGATACTATTGAGTTATATCGACGATTCCATTTAATTGATTTCAAAGACTTGTAGAATAGATAACCTAGAAGCATAGTGTCACGCCCCGCTTCCCAGAGTACGCTAAATTGGACATGTGACATAGCCAACCATGCTACCTGTGGGTAGGAAGTATCCATCCACAGTCCCATTACGGCTGTAGAGATATCAAGAACAAAATAAAACTATCTAAAACATGTCCATAAGCCAAGATAACATGAGTCAAGAATAAATAAAGTGCGGAAGCAAAAGATCCAATACAAAATAACTGGAATGTATGTCCCATAATGCGGGCTCACATCAGGAATAAAATGCAGGAAATAAAAGAACTAACTACTACCGACACCTCACAGCTCAGCCTGCTAGCTGAAGTACTCCTGCTCGGACTGCAGCAACGGTACAGAATCTGGGCCATGCAAAACCCAGACGTCAGCGCATCATGTCATCAATTAATAAAGTGTAACAGGATAACAAGCAATACAAATATAATCATGAGCAATAAAGCAAGTGTAACAGAGATATAAATCCGGACAGTGCAGGGTAGTGTGCCGTGAGTAAACTAAACTGGTCTATTGGGTTATCTATTCTAAAGTCTTTGAAATCAATTTGATGAATCATCGATGTAACTCAATAGTATCCCGTGCATGCCCGGGACCACGGTCTACAGACTCTCGGGCTGAAACCGAGACGTGCCGCTAGGCAGTAAAAGGTAGCAGGTACAGACGAGTGATGTCAGCATCATCACTCCGGGGCTGGCCTAGCCCGTAAGACTGATCAGAACAGGTATCGAACTGTTGAGTTACAAGTCAGGTTTCACCATTGATTTCCCCATACCCCCAAGTTATGTATGTCAAGTCAGGTATTCAGTAATCCAGAACTAATGCCAACACAGGATCAGGTAAGAGCAGGTTTGTCATGATAGACAACTGGAACGGTCTGTGAGGACTACATGTCAGGTTTGTTGGCATTAGACACAAGATCAGGTAACGGGTCAAGTCATGGTACATCAGGTCTAGTCAAGTAGTGTACGGTACCATGTCGGGTCAGGTAACCGGTGTGTAGCAGGTCATAACAGGGTATAAAAGATAATATATGGGTACTCATAAACAGCTAGCATAATCATGGTTATAAATAAACAAGCATGGGTATCAACAACACAATACGAGCAATGGGTTGAGCAATAAATGCGGATTTAATTAATTAGCCGTACAGTTATCAGTTGTGTTTAACAGACAGTGTCAGCACAATATGAATACAGTATGATAGATGTGAATGCTGAAAACAGGTTAATAAATATTGAGTGATCCATGGATGCGACGACATGTATAATCTGTTTAATGGATGCAGTTGTAATTAGACCGGTTAAAGTTGCACATGGATGTCTGATAGGCTAAACTGGAAAAGTATCATAACAATAAACAAATGTGATCTGTCATTTACAGGTGACTGTTAGATATAAATAATTAGATGCAAGATTAAGTTTCAAGTTCGGAATCATAAAATGTGTAACGGAACTTTATACGGTTAACTTGAAATCCATTTCTTTCGATTCTAATTAGAGATTTAACAGGAAATAAGTAATTTAGCATAAGAATAGTTTATTATAGCATGTAGCAAGTTTCACTTGCCTCGACGGATCGCGAAACGGAAAACGGAACGTTACGCGTCGGCGGGAAAAAATCGCGACGCGCGCACGGTTCACGGAACGAACCCAAATGACGAACAGTGGAGTCACACGGGTCGGACGTACCTGCTGGGTCGTCGGGAAATGTCGTCGGCACCATCCGATTCCGGCCACAAGGAAAACAGTAAATCCAGTGAACATAAAGATACTACAGGAAATGCAAAGCAAATCGACAGAGATCGAAGGATATAGAGGAAGGAACTTACCCACTGGATTGTAGAGGGATGGCTGCGTCGTTGGCGAGTCATCGACGGAGCTCCGGCGACCTACAGAGGACCCAAAAACTTAACAGAGAAGAAAAGAACTAAAATGAAAAGAAGAGACAGAGGAGGAAGAGAAAGAAGAAGAAGAGGAAGGAGAAGAAGAGGAGGGTTGCTTACGGGATTGCAGAGGGGTGTGCTGGCGGTGACGGCAAGATCGACGGCGGTGAGAAACGCCGGCGAAGGGCTTCTGAAGATCTGGGGTTTGATTAGGGTTTTGGGCTCGGGTAGAAAATTGTTGGTGTTCTAGCGTGCAGGATTTGGGTTGTTAGAGGGAGAACAGAGGAGAGGGAGGCGGTAGTGAAGACGATGGGGATGGTCGACGGCGAAGGAAGGTGGCGTTGGGTTCACAAGTCCTCGTCGGGTGTGCACAGTGGAGAGAGAGAGACTCGGGAGAAGGAGAGAATGGAAGAATATGAAGACGAGAAGGAGGAGGTTGAGAAGAAGAAGAAGAGATAGAGATGGCGACGAGGCAGAGGCGGCTAGGGTTTTTCTGCAATGGGTTTAAAAGAAGGAGACGCGTGAGTTTTTAAAGAGGACGAAGGGAAAACGTGAAGGGAGGTGACCATATCCCCAAGCGGTGGCCAGAGTCGAGAAACCTACAGTATTCGCGATAGCTGTGAGAAAGGGTGCGAGAGGAGAGAGAAAGAGAGAGGGGGAGAGAGAGAAAGAGAAGGAGAAAGGAGAGAGAGGGATACGGTGGGGCCCACGGAGAACAGAAATGAGCTCTGATTCGCTGGAATGAGAGAGGGGAAAAATAGTGGTTGGGCCCGGTGAAATGAATGGAGCGCTGCGATTGGTTTAGAGAAAGAATTGTGAAAAATTTAAGGGATGATAAAATTAAAGCGTTCGCTAAAGATTTTATTAGGTTGGAAAAAATATTCTGGCCAGTAAAAAATAGGTTTAAGTAAAATGAATTATTAAATAATCATAAATTGGCGAGATACAAAATATTTCAGAATTGCGCCCGGGTCGAGTCCAAAAATTTGAATTCGAATTATGAATTTTATTGGCGGGTTCCAAAAATTAAAATGAAGTATTTATTAATTAAAAAGCATACCCCCAAGAACGATCGCACGTACGTGCGCGTAGCCGTCCAAACGCGTCCGTTTCAACTGAAAGGGACGAGAACACGATGCAAGGACGCTACCACAGGGTTAGGGGTGTCAAGCAGGCCGTGTCAATTATTTTTAATTTAATTTTAGATGACTTAAATTGTAATATACAGAATATGGCATGTCGGTGCAAACTATAACTGGTAACAGTCAAAGCAGTATAAATGAAATAAATACCATACACTACACATACGGTAACTAAAATTTGTAGAACTGGACTCGGTTGTTACATTATACCCAACTACAAAAATAATTTCGTCCTCGAAATATCAAGTACACAAAAGATAGACGACCGACAAACTACAAGAAAAGATGGGGAAACTTCTGCCGGATTTCATCTTCTCGTTCCCAAGTTGACTCTCCATGCGAACGATTACCCCAAGAAACAAGTACAAGAGGAATAACCTTGTTCTTAAGAACCGTTTCCCTTCGATCCACAATTTCAACCGGTCGCTCCTCAAAAGTCAAGTCTTCTCGTACCGTCAGCTCCGAATGATCCAATACATGCGTTTCATCCCGAACATATTTACGGAGTTGAGATACGTGGAACACGTCGTGCACGTTCGCCAAGGACCGCGGTAACGCCAAACGATACGCTACCTCACCAACACGTTGCAAGATCTCAAAGGGTCCAACGAATCGAGGACTGAGCTTTCCTCGACTTCCAAAACGAATCACCCCTCTAGTCGGTGATATCTTTAAGAATACCAAATCACCCACGGCGAACTCTAGAGGTCTCCTCGACGTATCAGCCCAACTCTTCTGTCGGTCTTGTGCTGCTTTCATATGATTTCTGATAGTATTAACTTTCTCAACTGTTTGCACAACCAAATCTGGTCCCAACAATCTTCGTTCACCGACATCGTCCCAACAAACAGGTGAACGGCATTTGCGACCATACAAAGCTTCAAATGGAGCCATCTGAATAGTTGCCTGGAAACTGTTGTTGTAGGAAAACTCCACCAAATGTAGATGATCCTCCCAAGAACCCTTGAAGTCCAACATGCATGCTCTCAACATATCTTCAAGAGTTTGGATCGTTCTCTCCGACTGACCATCAGTTTGAGGATGATAAGCTGTGCTAAATTTCAATCGAGTCCCTAAACTTTCCTGTAAACTCCGCCAAAAGTGTGATAAAAACCGAGTGTCGCGGTCGGACACGATGCTTACCGGTACTCCATGCAATCTTACAATCTCCTGCATGTACCGCTCCACCAAGGTTTCTGTTGATTGACCAACCCGAAAAGGAATAAAGTGAGCTGCCTTGGTCAAACGATCAACAATCACCCATACTGCATTGTTGCCTTTTGGACTCCGCGGTAGAGCTGTCACGAAATCCATGGTTATATGTTCCCACTTCCACTGAGGAATCGGAAGTGGTTGCAATAAATCAGCAACCCTTTGATGTTCAGCCTTAACTTGCCGACACACTAAGCACTTTGCCACACAGCGAGCAATCTCCCGCTTCATGCCTTCCCACCAGAAATGCTGTCGTATATCTCGGTACATCTTCGTGCCTCCTGGATGTACGGAATACGCTGAACTGTGTGCCTCCTTCTTAAGTTCTTCACGAATATCTCCCTTTGGCATACACAAACGGTTACCATACCTCAACGAACCATCTTTGTGGATCAATAAATCTGTTTATAGTCCTGCTTCGACCTGTTCTCGAAACTTTTGCAATCTAGGGTCCTGCGATTGTGCTGCTTTAATATTCACGATCAGCGACGAATGTACCTGCAGCTGCATCAACTGTCCCGAAGAATGCGGTAGCACAACCTCCAAATTAAATTTTCGAAAGTCTTCAACGAGTTCTTTCTGCGTAGTCAACATCTGAATTGCCGGTAACCGACTGAGCGCATCCGGTATGACATTAACCTTCCCCGGATGGTACTTGAGATCAAGATCGTAGTCAGCCATCAGCTCTAACCATCTATGCTGCCTCATATTAAGCTCCTTCTGTGTGAACACATACTTCAAGCTCTTATGATCCGTGAAAACTTTGACCCTTTCGCCCAAAAGGTAGTGTCTCCAAATCTTCAAAGCAAAGATCACTGCCGCAAGCTCCAAGTCATGAGTAGGGTAATTCTTCTAATGGGTCTTCAACTGTCTTGATGCGTACGCTACAACCTTTCCATGCTGCATCAAAACACATCCCAATCCTTTCCCAGATGTGTCGCTGTGAATCACCAATCCTCCGGAATTGTCTGGCACGATTAGAATAGGAGCGGTTATCAATCTCTGCTTCAACGTCTCAAAAGCTGACGCACATCTATCCGTCCACACAAAAGGTACCTCCTTGCGCGTAAGCTTGGTTAACGGCTCCGCCAGACGAGCAAAGTTCTCCACAAATCTTCTGTAATACCCGGCGGGTCCAAGAAAACTTCTTATCTCCGCAACATTCTTTGGAATCGGCCAATCACGAACCGCTGCAATCTTTTCTGGATCGACGGTGATTCCATCGCCAGACACGACATGCCCCAAAAACTTTACTTCTTCCAACCAAAACTCGCACTTGCTCATCTTCGCATATAACTTCTCCTGACTCAACGTCCGCAGTGCGATCATCAAATGCTCAGCATGCTCTTCAAAACTCTTTGAGTAAACCAGAATATCGTCAATGAACACCACAATAAACTGGTCCAAGAATGGTGAAAAGATTCGGTTCATCAAGTCCATGAATATCGCCGGTGCATTCGTTACTCCGAAGGGCATCACTAAGTACTCGTAATGTCCATACCGAGTTCGGAACGTCGTCTTGCAAATATCCTCTGCTTTCACTCGGACCTGATGATATCTGGATCACAAATCCAGCTTCGAGAATACCCTCGCGCCACTAAGCTGCTCAAAGAGTTCGCCAATACGAGGGATCGGGTACTTGTTCTTAATAGTCACCCAGTTTAATTCTCGATAGTCGATGCACATCCTTCTTGTTCCATCCTTCTTCTTGACTAGAAGAACTGGAGCTCCCCAAGGCGAGTTACTGCTTCGAATCCAACCCTTCTCAAGCAGTTCAGCAACCTGTTTCTTGACTTCTTCCAACTCCACTTGTGCCATTGGATAATACGCTTTAGATACTGGCGCTGCACCAGGAATAAGGTCAATTGCGAACTCCACGTCTCGCTTCGGCGGTAACCCGATATATCATCAAACACGTCCATAAAATCGCGAACCACAGCTGGCTCTTCACTTTTATCAACCTCCGTTGACGCAAGAATATTATTTGTCGGCCTAGCCCTAAACTCGACTGGCCCGACAGAACTTCTTCCTCCAGTGAAGGTAAACTCGGGATGTCCGGGAATCTGGAAAATCACTTTCTTTGCTCTACAATCAATGTGAGCGTGGAAAGTGCTAAGAAAATCCATTCCCAAGACGACTTCGTAGCTGCCCGTATCAATCACCAAGAAATCTGCAAAAAGCTCCCGTCCGCAAACAACAACTGTACAATCTTTACATTCCCTACTAGATATGATTTTCCCATTCCCAGTGTGTATGTCCCAGAAACTAGACAGGGTCGTACAAGCAATCGAGTGTGTAGCTATAAACTTGGATGACATAAAACAATGGGATGCACCAGAATCAAATAACGCTAATGCGGGAAAACCATGAACGGGTAGAATACCTGAAACAACTTCTCCCGAAGCCTTAGCTTCCTCAGCCGTCAAGGTAAAAGCTCGAACCTGATTAGATCCTTGAGTCAGCTGCTTCTGTCCCTGGAACGGTTTCTGCGGAGGCTTCTGAATATCATCCCTCGTACGAAGCTTCGACGGACAAGCGCTGACATTGTGATCTGCCGCTACACAAACTAAAAAGAGTCACTGCCTCCTTCGACACTCCTTCTGTACGTGTCCAGGTAAATGGCAGTAGTCACAAATCACGCTCCTTCTTCGATCAACGACAACAGGCTTCTTCATCGGTGTTACGCCACGACGGTCCACGGGAATACCTCTGCGTCCATGAGCTCGGTTTGGTACAAATGCCGGCTTCCTTACTGCAACTGCTGCTGCTGTAAACTCCTAGTCTTCCCAGATAGGCTCTGCTGTTCTCGGGCTGCAGTAAGAACCTGTGAGAAAGTGGTCAAACCCAGGGAGACAATCTGCCTCTGGATGTCCACATCCAAACTGCGCATGAACCTCCTTGCCCTGTCTGCATCGTTGGCAACTAAAAGTCCAGCGAATCTACTGAGCCGTGTCCACTCAGCTGCATGCACATCTACGGCCGCACCATTCTGCTTCAAATTGATGAACTTCTCTTCCATTTCCTCCCGTGCAGTCCGCGGGAAGAACTTCTCCAGGAAACTCTTCGAAAAATCCGCCCACTTGATCGACTTGGGCAAGCGGGTCTCCTCCACAAGCCACCACTCACAGGCGTAGTCCATTAACTGAATACGCACCACATCAACTCTTTTATCCTCTGGAATCTGTGCCGCAATAAGTAAGTTCTCCGTGTCTACTAGCCATTGCTCCGCTGGCAACGGCTCCTCCAAACCGGTAAAGACAGACGGTCCTAAACGTCTAAAATCTGCTACGGTCCCCACTCGATCAACTGGCCTAGCTCCAACGTTGTTCACGGACTGCTGAACGGTCCGCAAACCTTCCTGAAACGATTCAGCCTGCTGCTGGATCAGCTCAGTCTGTCTCTTTTGATTCTCCGGCATTCCCCGTATCACTCTAAGCATGGCGGCTTCGTCAACACGTCTTTGGTACGTCTTCAGATTCTTGTCTGCCATGCTCCTGAAATCAAAACACCCAAAGATTAGCATGATAACAGATTCAAAATATAAATCAAGGCTAGAACTCCAAGTTACTTAAATAGAGTACCGCATTGTAACTATGCCACGGTATCATAGCTACAATTACATAACACCACCCAAGTCGCCTAAGTCCTAGGATAACAAGGAATCAGGTTTTTGAGTCGATACGCAAAGGAGGTTTGCACATCGTAAAAGATATAATCATAGAGAACTTGATTCAAGAACGGTAAAACGGCAAGGTGGCAGTACATATTTCCTAAACACGGGTTTTCTGATTCGTGTACTGGGTACAATACCCAACTACAAAAGAATCAACCCGACTAACCTATGTCTCTGATACCAAAAGAACCATGTCACGCCCCGCTTCCCAGAGTACGCTAAATTAGGCACGTGACATAGCCAACCATGCTACCTGTGGGTAGGAAGTATCCATCCACAGTCACATTACGGCTGTAGAGATATCAAGAACAAAATAAAACTATCTAAAACATGTCCATAAGCCAAGATAACATGAGTCAAGAATAAATAAAGTGCGGAAGCAAAAGATCCAATACAAAATAACTGGAATGTATTTCCCATAATGCGGGCTCACATCAGGAATAAAATGCAGGAAATAAAAGAACTAACTACTACCGACACCTCACAGCTCAGCCTGCTGGCTGAAATACTCCTGCTCGGACTCCAACAACGGTACAGAATCTGGGCCATGCAAAACCCAGACGTCAGCGCGTCATGTCATCAATTAATAAAGTGTAACAGGGTAACAAGCAATGCAAATATAATCATGAGCTATAAAGCAAGTGTAACAGTGATATAAATCCGGGCAGTGCAGGGTAGTGTGCCGTGAGTAAACTAAACTGGTCTATTGGGTTATCTATTCTAAAGTCTTTGAAATCAATTTGATGAATCATCGATGTAACTCAATAGTATCCCGTGCATGTCCGGAACCACGGTCTATAGACTCTCGGGCTGAAACCGAGATGTGCCGCTAGGCAGTAAAAGGTAGTAGGTACAGACGAGTGATGTCGGCATCATCACTTTGGGGCTGGCCTAGCCCGTAAGACTGATCAGAACAGGTATCGAACTGTTAAGTTACAAGTCAGGTTTCACCATTGATTTCCCCATACCCCCAAGTTATGTATGTCAAGTCAGGTATTCAGTAATACAGAACTAATGCCAATACAGGATCAGGTAAGAGCAGGTTTGTCTGGATAGACAACAGGAACGGTCCGTGAGGACTACATGTCAGGTTTGTTGGCATTAAACATAAGATCAGGTAACGGGTCAAGTCATGGTACATCAGGTCCAGTCAAGTAGTGTACGGTACCATGTCGGGTCAGGTAATCGGTGTGTAGCAGGTCATAACAGGGTGTAAAAGATAATATATGGGTACTCATAAATAGCTAGCATAATCATGGCTATAAATAAACAAGCATGGGTATCAACAACACAATACGAGCAATGGGTTGAGCAATAAATGCGGATTTAATTAATTACCCGTACAGTTATCAGTTGTGTTTAATAGACAGTGTCAGCACAATGTGAATACAGTATGATAGATGTGAATGCTGAAAACAGGTTAATAAATATTGAGTGATCCATGGATGCGACGACATGTATAATCTGTTTAATGGATGCAGTTGTAATTAGACCGGTTAAAGTTGCACATGGATGTCTGATAAGCTAAACTGGAAAAGTATCATAGCAATAAACAAATGTGATCTATCATCTACAGGTGACTGTTAGATATAAATAATCAGATACAAGATTAAGTTTCAAGTTCGGAATCATAAAATGTGTAACGGAACTTTATACGGTTAGCTTGAAATCCATTTCTTTCGATTCTAATTAGAGATTTAACAGGAAATAAGTAATTTAGCATAAGAATAGTTTATTATAGCATGTAGCAAGTTTCACTTGCCTCGACGGGTCGCGAAACGGAAAACGGAACGTTACGTGTCGGCGGAGAAAAATCGCGACGCGCGCACGGTTCACGGAGCGAACCCAAACAACGAACAATGGAGTCACACGGGTCGGACGTACCTGCTGGGTTGTCGGAAAACGTCGTCGGCACCATCGGATTCCGGCCACAAGGAAAACAGTAAATCCAGTGAACATATAGATACTACAGGAAATGCAAAGCAAATCGACAGAGATCGAAGGATATAGAGGAAGGAACTTACCCACTGGATTGTAGAGGGATGGCTGCGTCGTTGGCGAGTCGTCGACGGAGCTCCGGCGACCTACAGAGGACCCAAAAACTTAACAGAGAAGAAAAGAACTAAAATGAAAAGAAGAGACAGAGGAGGAAGAGAAAGAAGAAGAAAAGGAAGGAGAAGAAGAGGAGGGTTGCTTACGGGATTGCAGAGGGGTGTGCTGGCGGTGACGGCAAGATCGACGGCGGTGAGAAACGCCGGCGAAGGGCTTCTAAAAATCTGGGGTTTGATTAGGGTTTTGGGCTCGGGTAGAAAATTGTTGGTGTTCTGGCGTGCAGGATTTAGGTTGTTAGAGGGAGAACAGAGGAGAGGGAGGCGATAGTGAAGATGATGGGGATGGTCGACGGTGAAGGAAGGTGGCGTTGGGTTCACAAGTCCTCGTCGGGTGTGCACAGTGGAGAGAGAGAGGCTCAGGAGAAGGAGAGAACGGAAGAATATGAAGACGAGGAGGAGGAGGTTGAGAAGAAGAAGAAGGGATGGATTTGGCGACGAGGCAGAGGCGGCTAGGGTTTTTCTGTGATGGGTTTAAAAGAAGGAGACGCGGGGGTTTTTAAAGAGGACGAAAGGAAAACGTGAAGGGAGGTGACCATATCCCCAAGCGGTGACCAGAGTCGAGAAACCTACAGTATTCGCGATAGCTGTGAGAAAGGGTGCGAGAAAGGAGAGAGAGAGAGAGAGAGAGAGAGAAGGAGAAGGAGAAAGGAGAGAGAGGGATACGGTGGGGCCCACGGAGAACAGGAATGAGCTCTGATTCGCTGGAATGAGAGAGGGGAAAAATAGTGGTGGGGCCCGGTGAAATGAATGGAGCGCTGCGATTGGTTTAGAGAAAGAATTGTGAAAGATTTAAGGGGTGATAAAATTAAAGCGTTTGCTAAAGATTTTATTAGGTTGGAAAATATATTCTGGCCAGTAAAAAATAGGTTTAAGTAAAATGAATTATTAAATAATCATAAATTGGCGAGATACAAAATATTTCAGAATTGCGCCCGGGTCAGGTCCAAAAATTTGAATTCGAATTATGAATTTTATTGGCGGGTTCCAAAAATTAAAATGAAGTATTTTGTAATTAAAAAGCATACCTCCAAGAACGATCGCACATACGTGCGCGTAGCCGTCCAAACGCGTCCGTTTCAACTGAAAGGGACGAGAACACGATGCAAGGACGCTACTACAGGGTTAGGGGTGTCAAGCAGGCCGTGTCAATTATTTTTAATTTAATTTTAGATGACTTAAATTGTAATATGCAGAATATTGCATGTCGGTGCAAACTATAACTGGTAACAGCCAAAGCAGTATAAATGAAATAAATACCATACACTACACATACGGTAACTGAAATTTGTAGAACTGGACTCGGTTGTTACACATAGATATTAGGATACACATCACATACATATACTTCATTGTTTTATACCTATGTTTATTATTTACACTCATGTTTAATCATAGCATCCTATCATGGTTATTACTATTATTTTGATATTTATGATGCACTGTTGTCTGGGTTTTGATTGGCCTGGTTCCTTTGACTTTGGCGCAAGAAGATCAGGAGTATTTTAGCAAGCAAGCGGAGCAATGAGGAGCTAGATGTTTAGTTTTAGAGATACTTAGTTTATTTTATTTCCATAGCTTTATTTTATCGATGTGATCCCATAAGGGATGTGATTCAGATATTATTCTTTATTGGATCTTTATTCATTTTCGCTATATACATTTCTTGACTTTTATTTATTATGGCAGATGGACATGTGTTAGTTAGATTTTATTTATTGTTCTTAATATCTGATTGACAGTCGTAATGTGACTATGGAAAGATTTTTTCTAGCTATAGGTAGCATGGTTGGCTCTGTCACCTGCCGTATTTACGTATTTTAGGAAGCGGGGCGTGACATCCAAGGTTCTTCTCAAGCAGCGTGCAGTTACGTTGCTGAATATTCTTGCAGCTCTTCTCCTCCTATTCTTTTTCGGAGGCGGAGTCTTAAAAGAGAGGGCTGAGAGGTATTTCGTCCTCAGAATCGCTCCCGAAGGTAAGAACTTGGGGTTTTTCCCCTTCCGAAATGGTACCAATCATATGACAGTTGACAGTCATTTCTTCATGTGTGTCCGTCCCACTATTTTGTCGTCGATGAGCGCGAGCTTCATGCTTCATCCACTTGAAGTGTTTTTGATGGGCAACGTATCTTTGCCACCACTTCTTGAACGCTTAGCCTTTTCATATATGGTTGTCTCACGTTCTCGGTCGACTTTTCTTTTTTGAAAGGTTTCGTTTAACAGCCTCTCGATTGGGTCTTCTGGCAGTTATATGGATTTTAGTGCCGATTCTGCCCCCAGTTCCTCTGCATTGTTTTCTGATACTAAGGGAGCTTCTTCGTCATATAACGACGAATGGGAGACCATGTGGCAACTTGCTACATGGTCTTCGGTGTCTTCTGATGAGTCATTTCCCTCATCATTGTCACTAACTTCGCCCTCAAGAATATGCTTGAGGAATTTTTCAAGCGTGACCGATGTTCGTGCCTTCTGATTATACTCTTCCAGCATATCTATGCATTTTTGTAAATCTGTGCGCCTGTCATCATACTTAGCAGGCTGCACAGGTTTCTCGGTCTTCTTCTTCTTCTTCGAAAACTTCGAAGGCTTGACTTGGGGTTTTTTCCCCTCGACAACAATTTTCGGTGCAGGACGAGATTTTAACATCCCTTCGAATATTTCAGGTTCAAGTGGGATTTTCAACTTGACTGCCAGACATGCTTGCAGATCCTTCAATATTCTTTTGGTTTTCGCTAAAAGAACGACTTCCTATGGAGTTTCCTCCACGAGTGAGTATGATGCCCCCTGCGCATCCACCATTTTGGGAGTGTGCTTCTAGGGTGGGCTTACCTTTCAATTATCAGACAGTGCGAATTTCTTCTGTTGATACTGGTCATCGGCCCAGTTTTTAAAGATGTAGCAATCTTCAATTGGGTGGCTCACCATTCTGTGATAGGAGCAGTAGTTAGGGTTGCTGACATCGCCGGGTTGTGGTGGACGCCGTGTGTCTGGCAATGTGATGAGTTTATTACGTATTGCCAATTCGAACAGTCCTCTCATTTTGTCGTGGGAAAACGAGTAAGCGTGTCCTAATCTTTCCTTCAAGGATGGGCGCGGACACGCATTGTTTTGGCGAGCAGCCAGTTTTGTGCCGCTCGGCTGTTGTTGCCTATTGGCAATGAAGCCTACTTTCCTTTTACCCTTAGCATTTCGAGGGTACGTATTTGAGGAGGAAGGCCCATGGCCCATCTGGTCTGTTCACCGTCGAAAGACGTGACCGGGACGTTAGAACGTCTGGCCTGAATTTTGGGAGCATATGCTATTTGGATTTATCTGTCCACCTCTCTGAAGATGACAAGTTGATTTATGGCACCGTATATCGGAGGTTTGGATAGATGCGGCCGTTGTAGCAGACTTCGTCAGATTCCCCTTCGTTTGCAAGGGGTTTTTTGATTGTAGGGACGCTCTTCCCTGCAGGCGCAAGCCCCCGCAGTTAATTACGTTACTGCATCGCGATAACCACTTTCTCCTGCTCCGGAAGTTCACTTCGTGTCGTGTATGTGTTTTTATTTGTTTAGGTTGCCCGTGGATTGTATACGAAGACTAATTTAAGTTGTCGCCCGTAGGACGTGGATTAGTCCAAATCCGTATATCATAAATTTGGGTTTGTTTTATTTAAGGATCGTTAATCTAGTTTGAGATTAAGATCGACTTAAATATATATATGAACGGTTGGGGCTCGGTTAGTCTTTTGTTAAGGATACATTAGTCCAATTTTAGACTAAGATCTACTTAACAAGGTTTTAGGATCATTTTTGTTTCACCTCCAATAAGAGAGCATTTGGGCTCTGTTGTCTTAGTTTAGGGACATTTCGGTCCATTATCACCATTTTAGGGGGCGAAGTTCTAGTTTGAGGACATCTCGGTCCGTTGATCACCATTTTGGAGGTGAGATTTTAGTTTAAAGACGTCTCGGTCCGTTGATCACCATTTTGGAGGTGAGATTTTATTTTAAGGACGTCCCAGTCCGTTGATTTGTTACGTGATGGGATGCACGATGATGATTTGGGATGCACCTAGTTTGGGGTGCGGTTTGATTTGAGGTGCGCACGTCATTTTGTAAGTGCACCAAAGAATTGTTGGTTGTCGGGACTCGCCACCTCTCTGAAGACGTTGAGAAATTACAACGACATATATCAGAGGTGTGGAGAGATGTACCCTTAAACCAAATCCTACATTTGAGGGGAAAGATGGTGCTGCTGTAGACCTAAGAAATGTTAGTCATGTTTGAGACTAAGATTTCCTCGGGAGAATGTGGGATGAGTATCTGTAACAACCTTAAATTTTTTATACAAATTTTTTCAAAAATACAGAAAGGGGTACTTGAGCCTGAGCACAAGTTATAAATATATTTTTCTTTTTAATAGCAAGAAGGAGCTTGTAGCTCACTGGTAAGACCTTGCACTGCTGAACCAAGGCACTGTTCAGACCGTAATATTGCATTCTTCATTCCCCTATTCTTATCCGTTTTATAAATAAACAGGTACTCTTGACGCACATTTGTTGCATATTACAGGATACAGGGTCTTGGAGCAAATACAGTGAAAAAACGAAAGTTGATACAGAAAAGGGACTTTTGACCAACAAGTAGACGGATCCTAGTCACGAAGAACAATTTACAATTGTATATGGCAATGCAGTCCGAAATGTCAAAGTGAACGGTCAAAAGGTCCTCACAAGTTTTCACTGAAGATCTGGAGAAGACCCAGATGTAAAATAGAGAAAAGAAGTAGAGAAATAACAAGCCCAAGAAGCAGGAAAGAAAGCCCAGAAAGATGGTGAGCCAAGCCCACCAAAGGGCCGCGGAACCGCGGCCCAAGGCCTACATCTGCCGCGGTTCCGCGGCCGCTTAGTGCCCGTGTCGGTGCATTTTTCGGGTGTCGGTGCGGGGGTTTGGATTTTTCGTGGGCAAATCTGTAATTGCACATGTGCGAATCCCGTAACCCTAAATTCTCCTGTTTACTTATAAATTGTAATCGAAAATTGTAAAACCCTATGCCTCTTTTCAATCAATAAAATTCAGAATTGCTGGGAGTTTATTCAGGTCTGTTCTATATTGCTTGGAGGGAGCTATCAACCTAGTAAGTTAATTTTGTTTCTTTGTTTTAATTCTTTTAATTAGTATGTCTTTTCATCCCCTAATGAGCGAGTAATCTCCTCGCTTGTTAGGGTTAGCCTTAGGGAAAGGTTTGAGAGATGAGATCTCTCACCTCTTTCATGCCATCCACACCTAAGAGTTAGAACTCCATGCATGCACGCACAACCGCTCCCTACGGCATCCTACCCCTCGAAGTAACGATGAACTGTAGTATAAAGGGCCGGTTGCGCGTGTTTTCCATGGGGGTTAAGGTAATTATCGATAAAGGAAGGATAAGAATCTAGAGGAAGAAACATCTTCCCAAAAGATTCTAATCCACTTTATTGATAATTACACCAACATCTAATAGATCAAAAATAGGGCAATGAAAGCGGTGAGGAAACCTTTAATCTCCAAACTTCCCCTAAACCTAACCCTAGCAAGACTTTAATTTAGATTAATTTAGTTTAGTGATAGATCTAGTATTTTAGATTAAATCAATCCAAACAACATTTGGAATCAACTCGTAAAGACACAATAAGAAATCTACCCATCTCTGTGGATCGATCCGTACTCACCGGCTAGCTGCAAAGCGACGCCGTTTCTGATTGCGGTAAATACAAGTTTTCATACTAATCAAATGGCGCCGTTGCCGGGGATGGCGTAAAAATTCTTTTGTGTAATTTCGGGTTGATATAAATTTTAAAAAAATTATAAAAATCTGAAAATAAAAAATATATATAAAAAATTATCAATTTTGATCTGTTTGAAGGGTGTATTTCTTTTGAATCTTGCAGGAATAGCGAGAATTCTAGGATTTGGAATTTTACAGAGGGCAAATCAGAAAAGTGAACATCAAAACAGAGGAGAATTGGTGAACAGGAGCTACAAAATTTTTTTCAGAGCCTGATCTCTTCACCAGACCGCGGAACCGCGGCCAAGGAGCACCCCAGACCGCAGAACCGCGGCTGTTTGGCCACGTCACCACCTAAAAATTAGTTGGTTTGTTTCTCTTTCTTCCCCTCTGCAACCTACCATATATCTTTTGTGAAAATTTTCTGCAGAATTTCTTTGCGCTAAAAATCTTCTCTCCCCTTCTAAGTAACAGATTTTCTGCAGGTTTCTTTGCGCCGCGCTAAAAAATTGATTGCAAGTGAATTTTATTGTTTTGCATAATTTAATCGGACTTTAAGGGGCTAATTGACCAAACTCAGATTTGGTGGGGATTTCATCACCCTTCCCAGGACCCCAGAAATCACTTTAAAGCATTTGCATTGACCACAATTAATTAAAAAAATACTAGACTCAGCCCTAAGGACATCGAGCTCAATAAGAAAAGGACTAGTATAGGCATCGACCGTTTATCCTAACTGACTTTGCGGTGTCTAGGCTAGTGGTTTTTAATTAGGCCCACTACTGTGGTTCCTTCCCACTTACCTGGCCGCAGTGTCGGTGAAGAGGCGGTTTGAGGTCCTATTTCTTGCCCTAGTTAGGAGCTGTCTAGCAGACCTAGGTGACCCTAGATCTAGGCCTGATTGTGCATGTGTGGTTGATACATTTGTGTCACGAGTCTCTTTTCAAAACTTCTTTGCAAAACTCTCACATAAAAAAAAAAGAAAAAAAAATCTTTTCAAAACTTGCAACTTGTCGCTAAGAAAACCTGCAACTCACTTCCATCACTTCCCTCCATTGACGTTATCTTACCCCCACATTCTGTTTTTCTATTTTTTCTGACTACACTACTCCTTTAGTGTATGTCACTTTGGACTAGGGATACTAACGCCCGATTAGTCCGTGTTTCGTTGGTACCGACCGACGAACCTTTCGACACCGAAGTCGAAATTCCCTCCATTTCCTTACCTCCACCTTCAAATTCTTCTTTCGAAGGTATGTCGGGACACGACCCCATCGATACCTTACCAACGGGAATGATTCCACCTCCGTTAGGTGCGAATAACCCTAATCTTCCGCCTGTTGTAGCGCCCGCACGAGTTGCGCTCCAGGATCTCTTCTACCCCGTCCGCACTTCTTTACCTACATGTCTTTCACCCCCACCGGCATTTGGGGACAACTTTGAAATAAAACCACATTTCATCAATATGCTGCCAAAATTTCATGGTTTGGAATCTGAAGATGCATATATCTTTATCAATAAATTCCAAATTGTGTGCGCTATGATGAAAACGACCCAATTAAGTGATGATGCTATAAGGCTAAGGGTTATTCCTTTTACCTTATGTGACCTAGCCGAGAAATGGCTATACAGCACCGCATCACATTCCATTAGAAATTGGGACGAGTTTGTGAGATCTTTTCTGAAAAAGTTCTATCCTCATCACAAAACTGCTAGAATCCGTAACGAGATTATACAATTTTCACAGCTTCCTTCCGAACCATTTTGGAAGTGCTTCGAGAGATTTAAAGACCTACTTGTTCAATGCCCTCATCATGGGATCGAAAGTTGGCAACTTTGCCAAATATTATACGAGGGATTGAACTCGGCAACGAAGCAGTTGCTAGAAACTATATTTCAAGGTCATTTTCTTTCCAAGTCTAGCGACGAAGCGTGGCAGTTTCTTGAGGATCTTAGTGAGCAAACAATTCAGTGGGAGAGTACCAAGACCACATCATCTTCTACTGTTGGTCAATCTAGGGCAGGCATACATCAAGTAGATATGTCGATTGCTATGAAGGCCGAGATGGCCGCACTTATGAAAAAGCTAGAAGCCATTGAGACCAAAATCTCATCGTCTTCTCCTGCCCCTGCTTTACCCACACGAACTGTTTGTGCTTGTTGTTCGAATCCATCGCATCTAACTGAAGAGTGTCCTTATAATGCATCTACTCAAGGACAGGATCAAGTCAATGCTGCATTTCAGCAACGACAAAGAAACGATCCGTACTCTTCGACATATAATCGGGGGTGGAGGAGTCACCCAAATTTCGCTTGGAACCAAAATCAACAAGTCCAAGGAAATAACAATTTTCAAAGACCTCCTCCTCCACAACAACAACAAGCACCTCCACAAACTCAAAACCAGCAACCTTTCCAACAACAACCTTATACAAATCAAACGAACAATTTTGTTCAACCAAATGATGATAAGGTTATCTCGCTAGAAAAAAGTCTAGATGCATTTCTCAAGCAATCTACTGAATCCGCAGCAAGATTTGAAAATTATGTTCAGTCTTTGATGAATAACAATGCTTCACACGATCAAAGTATCAAATCTATTAAGGCACAAATTGCACAATTAACTGCTGCGTTGAGCGAGAAAGAAAAGGGAAAGCTTCCATCTCAACCATTGCCAAATCCCGATCACACACAAAACGCATATCACAATCACAATGTAAATGCGGTGACCACGTTGAGATCTGGAAGAGAGTTGCAAAATAATGTGGGAACTCATGATGACATCCCCGCCGGTGGTTCTTCTTCTTCTTTTTCTTCGTCTTCTCCATCGTCACCTTCCCCTTCTTCATTTTCTTCACCTTTTTCTTTAGAGCCTATTCTCCACCCGTCACATGGCTCTACTTCTTCTAGCTCGAACGGACCCATTTCTCACAACATGAACACATCTACACCGGGATCCGTTCCTACTCCACATTCTACTCCACAGACATTTGACTCAACGAATTTTCAAAATGCTCCATTTCCAAACAGGTTGAGTCCTAATAAACCAACTGCACAAGTGGAGAAGATTGTGGAGATATTTAAGCAGGTTAGCATAAATATACCTCTCTTGGATGCTATCCAACAAGTCCCTTCATACGCGAAAATCTTAAAGGGCTTATGCACCTTAAAGAGAAAGGCATCTCAAGTACCCAAGAAAGTGCTAGTGGCTAGTACAGTGAGCAATGCTATTAACCACCATCAAACCTTGCCCCAAAAACGAAAGGACCCCGGCTGTCCTACGATTTCAATCACAATTGGGGATAAGAAAATTAATCGAGCACTTTTAGATCTTGGGTCTAGTGTTAACCTGATTCCCTACTCCGTGTATGAACAATTAGGGATTGGAGAGTTGAAACCCACTCGTTGTACTCTCCAAATGGCTGATCGATCAATCACCCATCCAAGGGGTCAGCTAGAGGATGTGTTGATCAAAGTTGGGGAGTTCATATTCCCCGTTGATTTTATTGTTATGTATACACAACATGTTGCTAACCCAAGAAACCAAATTCCAGTGATCCTCGGTCGACCATTTTTGGCCACTTCCAATGCTGTAATAAACTGTCGCAATGGCTCGATGACTCTATCCTTTGGGAAGATGTCTAGTGAGTTCAATATTTATAAGATGGGAAGTCTGCCCCCCGTGCCTAAAACTAGTACACGAGAAGTTTGCTATATTCATGAAATCACGCAGGAGGACTGCGAGCTTGAAAGATTCTTGTTTGATGAAAACAGTTTTGACGCCACTAGTGCGTCCCTCCTTGTGCCTACCACAGTTGAAACAACCGATATTGATTATGAAGGTTTCACTTTTTCGGATGATGACGACTCACAGCCCGAATATGAGTCTTTTGAATTTGTGGATGAGTTAGTTGAGCCATCCGAATCGGTTGTTTGCAGTGATTTCGAACCTGTGTTGGAGTCCTTTGAATTCGAGTTAGATTCCGCAATGATTCTTTCGCCTCCGAAACTCGAACTCATGTCCTTACCGCCTCACCTTAAATATGCTTACATAGGTGAGAATGAGACTTTTCCCATTATAATATCAGCATCTCTAGCCTTCGAGCAAGAGAACGCTATTTAAAAGTCTTACAAGATAGGCGGCAAGTTTTCGGTTGGACTAGGGCGGACATCGAGGAGATCAGTTCCATTATAATTGAATATCATATGCAATTGATGGATGATGCCAAGTCAATAGAGGACCCACAGGAACAATTTGGGGGTATTGTGGTTAGTCAACCTCCTCCTTTAGAAGTTGAACCACCCCCATTTCTTTTAATAAGCTACGAGAATGCCAATATTCCATTGATTGCTGATCATTCACATTCTCGTTTTGATTCATCACCACCTCCTGTATATTTACCTCCACACCTTCCATTCCACCACTTCTATCTTCCCCAATTCTTTATGGACCACCACAACTTATTCTTCCACCAACCAATACTCTTTACTGATAAATTTTTCAACTGGTTGGTGTTAACGTTTGGTCTATGCAAGGTCTGGCAGTAATGTCTAACATAGTTTAAATGAAGTTTGGGGGAGGGCCTTTCTGTATATATTTTTCTTAACAAAAAAAAATTAAATAAATAAACAGGGAAGTGCCGGTATTTTGACCCTCTTGGTTTAGCATGACAGTAAGGACACTGTCAAGTTCAAATTTGGGGGTATGCTCGGTACGTTTTCTTCCTTCGCATTCATTTGTACATATTTTTGCATTTGCATATTTATTTGAAAACCCATAAAAAATTGAAAATTTTTAAAAGTTATAAAAATTAATGTATTCAATTTTGGCTAATTGACTAGAGTTTGACAGATAGGTTAACTGGCTAGGAACAACTAGATCTTTGACGTAGTAAATTAAAAACCCTAAAGATAACCTTCCTTAAAGTTTAACGGTAGAAAGTATATGCCTTTGTAGTTTATTTAGAAATAGGCAAATTTTGGGTTCACTTCTTGGGCTAAGTCAAAATAAGGGAAGAATATTGATATTTTTATTAGAGTATAAGTTTGAAAAATAGTTCCTAACTTAAGTCTAGATTCTGAAAACGTATACCCTACAATTTGCACAATCACGCACCTTGAAACTTGGAATAGTAGAAGAGACCTTGAAATGCTCTTGTCTAAAGTCCTAGTACAATGAAAATGAAAAAATATATATATATATATAAGTGTGAATAAAGAAAAAAATGGACACTGGTTTTTGTGATTACTTAAGGCTGCAAAAATAGAAAAATATTTAGCGAGGGTGCTTCATCACCTAGTGCCTTAGACCAACTGGTTTGGGAGTCACTGCTAAAGCCTTGGGTGTTGCAAGACTAGGAAGTACGTTTTAAAGTGAAAACGCATCTTGTAATCGGTTGTTGGTACCTCAAGAAGTATTAACAGTCGCATGAAGGATGTGTGAGCAAAATTCAATTAAATTCACCAACTAATTAGTACTTTGGACAACGGACAAGGGTATGATTGCTTGATTTGAATTTCCAAGTGTAGGGGTGATTTATACACACACGTAGGGGCATGTGATTGGAATTTAAATAAGAGATAGGAATGAAAGATAGAACTTGTATCTTTAATAGAGTTGATAGAAATTCCTAAGTAGAGATGAAACCCTAGAAGGAAGACTTAAGAGATGCCGAAAGCTGAGTAGGTCTACACAACATATATAATCTTAAGTTAGATGATAAGGAAGTGTGAAGAATATGGGTGGACAATTTACGAGCCAACGATAATAGAATTCCTTGTTAGAAACCCTAATTGGAGAATTAAAGTCGAAAAGCCGAATTGATAGGATTTTGTGGGTAGTATCCGCTGAAAACCCTCAGGAGACAACACTCCTCCTACTAGGGACACCTAGAGGTTTAACGGCTTGTTGCACGTGCTCAGTGCAATCGCATTTCCCTGCGAAAGTGTGGTTAGGATTTTAGTGAATAAAAATAAGTTTGCTCGAGGACGAGCAAAAGATAAGTTTGGGGGTATTTGTTCAGACCATAATATTGCATTCTTCATTCCCCTATTCTTATCCATTTTATAAATAAACAGGTACTCTTGACGCACGTTTGTTGCATATTACAGGATACAGGGTCTTGGAGCAAATACAGTGAAAAAAACGAAAGTTGATACAGAAAAGGGACTTTTGACCAACAAGTAGACGGATCCTAGTCATGAAGAACAATTTACAATTGTACACGGCAATACAGTCCGAAATGTCAAAGTGAACGGTCAAAAGGTCCTCACAAGTTTTCACTGAAGATCTGGAGAAGACCCAGATGTAAAATAGAGAAAAGAAGTACAGAAATAACAAGCCCAAGAAGCAGGAAAGAAAGCCCAGAAAGATGGTGAACCAAGCCCACCAAAGGGCCGCGGAACCGCGGCCCAAGGCCTACATCTGCCGCGGTTCCGCGGCCGCTTAGTGCCCGTGTCGGTGCATTTTTCGGGTGTCGGTGCGTCGGTGCAGGGGTTTGGATTTTTCGTGGGCAAATCTGTAATTGCACATGTGCGAATCCCGTAACCCTAAATTCTCCTGTTTACTTATAAATTGTAATCGAAAATTGTAAAACCCTATGCCTCTTTTCAATCAATAAAATTCAGAATTGCTGAGAGTTTATTCAGGTCTGTTCTATATTGCTTGGAGGGAGCCATCAACCTAGTAAGTTAATTTTGTTTCTTTGTTTTAATTCTTTTAATTAGTATGTCTTTTCATCCCCTAATGAGCGAGTAATCTCCTCGCTTGTAAGGGTTAACCTTAGGGAAAGGTTTGAGAGATGAGATCTCTCATACCTTTCATGCCATCCACACCTAAGAGTTAGAACTCCATGCATGCACGCACAACCGCTCCCTACGGCATCCTACCCCTCGAGGTAACGATGAATTGTAGTATAAAGGGCCGATTGCGCGTGTTTTCCATAGGGGTTAAGGTAATTATCGATAAAGGAAGGATAAGAATCTAGAGGAAGAAACATCTTCCCAAAAGATTCTAATCCACTTTATTGATAATTACACCAATATCTAATAGATCAAAATAGGGCAATGAAAGCGGTGAGGAAACCTTTAATCTCCAAACTTCCCCTAAACCTAACCTTAGCAAGACTTTAATTTAGATTAATTTAGTTTAGTGATAGATCTAGTATTTTAGATTAAATCAATCCAAACAACATTTGGAATCAACTCGTAAAGACACAATAAGAAATCTACCCATCTCTGTGGATCGACCTGTACTCACCGGCTAGCTGCAAAGCGACGCCGTTTCTGATTGCGGTAAATACAAGTTTTTATACTAATCAGGCACCAGAGTTCAAATCCCATCAGCCACATTAATTTTTTAATTAGTTTTCTTTTAATTTTTTAGAAGCCCAAGAGTCTACACGTGTTTAACTCATAAACCCAAAGGTCACACTAAAAACAAACGAATCCAAGAGGTAGACCAAGCGACGAGGGACACGTGGCGTCAGGGGGCCTAACTCGGCCGGCAACTCGGCCGAATCGCCCGGCGGCGCTAGCCGAGTCATCACAAAATCCGAGTTGGTCTTCTTAACTTCTGTACCTTTTGGTCTTCTTATAACCCCTGTATGGTTTAAATCCCCTGCACATTAACAGAGCCTTTTTAATACCCCATTAATCTATTTTTAATACAAATTTTTAATACAATTTCAATACATCTTTTCCTCTACCATAACCCTAATCTTTTCCTATAAATAATACTCCAATTCACACCCTCCTCACTCACAAACTCTGTCCAAACTCTCAAGAAAAATCCCAAGAACTTTTATGTACAAGTGGAGTTAGGGAAGGGCGAAGCTCCGACGAATTTCCGACGATAACCCTAAGAGCTCCCGGCGATAAAAGGACGCACTGGCACCTCCTACCACTCCCTCTTCCTATTTTCTAATCTAAAATCCAGTAAGTCCTTCCTCCCTCTTCTCTTTTCTATTCTGAAAACTTGTATTTCTAAAACCCGACAGAAACGGAGTTAATCCAACTTCCGATTCGGTTTTCTTTAAAAAGTTCCAATTTTATTAAATACAACAATACCAAACTTGCACATCATGACCATTAAACATTAATAAAATATATTGAACAAGTTTTATGGCAAAAGAATTTATATTGTAATTTTTATTGCACTTTTTCAGAAAAATACCATATAGTTTAGTTTTGACATAAATCATTCTAATTCCTTGCTATACTTTTAAAGAGTTCCCAAGGTAATGACCTACCTCTTCACAACACTCAAATGTGACATAGCACGATGATATTGGGAAACATAGAATTAGGAAAATACGATTTTACACAAAACTATCTCAAACTTATAAAAACCGTTTTCTACAAGATTGTGTATTTTAAACAAATCTTTGCAAAGCGCCGCTACAACACATTTGGGGAACCTGTTCAGGATGGTGCGGATCATCGCATATCCTCGGGCTTAGTAGTGCGAGATGCAGACCTCCACAAGGAGCATACGGTCTCGAAAGATTTAAAAATACAAATATCTTAAGAAAATGAGATTTCTAGAAAAATAATAAATTAAAATTATTTTATATAAATATATAAATACATATGTATCATCAAAATATCTAATTTCTGATATAATATAAATATTCTAACTTTTCTAAATCAAAGGAATCACTTTACATGAAAATACCATGCAATTCCATACAAGTTCAATACTTTACAATTAAATACCATATATTATGAAATTAGGTTTTATTCACTAAAAATATCACATATATAAAATCTATATCTATGAAAACTCTAAAGACGATAATTAAATGCTTGAGGTATATTTTGAAAATTATACAAAATTATTTTTACATAAAACCCCCCTCAAGTTTTATAAATTACATCAAGGGCCCTAGTAAATATAGGTTTAAGCGGGACCAGTCTCTTAAGCCTCAGGGAGCCGGACATATGGGTGCTTGCCTATTTAAGGTAGACAACTTAACAAACGGTGTTATCAACACGGTAATCGTCTTTGAAAAAGACACAAATCCTGTCATCCATGTGCAGCGGTTACCGATAGCACCAAAACCTAATTCAGGATTTCAATTTCTTTTCTAATTGTTCTGACTCAGACCGAGTCTCATTATAAATAATCTGACTTGAATATGATTCAAGTACAAACTACAATTTAATATGCATTCATGAATCCATATATTCAATCTATTCAATCTGTATTGACTGAACTGAACTATGGATATACTTCCATTTACATAATTCTCCAGTTACATCCATTTACTGATATCATGGTTTCGGCAAGTCATCAGCTATACAATTCAAATTACAAGACAATACAATACAAACAATACAATCAAGATATCGCGATGTTTAAGGGGTAAATTGGTACGAAAGATATTAGAAGTGGCACGAGACTGCAACCATAAGACACCTGACCTGTATTCCATTGCTGTTGTACCGTGGCATGAACGGTTCCTTGTATTCCTGATACCTTAGTCTCCGGGGCAAGTGAGACTCCTTTCGTATACACTGGCCTCTTCTGTACCAAGCTACAAACAACAGCGCTAACACTAAATACAATATTATAACAATATAATACCACTTTAAAAGCTATACACACTCTCTCTCTCTGTCTATTCTGTTTCTCCTTACTCTTTGAGACTTACCGAGTGATTGTTCGCTGACGACATTCCTTCTCTTTCTTCTTTGGAATGTTGTCGGGTGGATCGGACCTTCAGGAAATCGAGCCTACCAGCGAGGACTTGGATTAGCTAGCCTTCGACCTGGAGCTCTAGATACTTGTACATTTCATTTCAGTATTTTCCATTTCTGTTATGCCACTATTTAGGCCTTGCTTTCCATTCCATGTATTTACTTTCCCATGTATTGTAAAAAGAATGTGAATAAATAAAGTTGTTGTTCATTTACATTTGTCTCTTGTGTATATTCTTTTATATTACTTAGTTACGCTCAGCGTGTTTACTTTAGAGTAAATACGTAGCGGCCTCGTCGCGTCCTCTGCCCGTATACTAGGAAGCGGGGCGTGACAGGTTTTGTGGGCGATCCATGCAGGTCAGAGCTGTATGGAACCCTACCATGCAGTTCAGCACTGTATGGACAACCTAAGAAATATAACACAAGAACCAGCAACTGAAAACATTCTTTACAATTCAAATTCCTTGAATCTTCCAATTCCATATATTTTGAATTTATCCTAACCCAAATCTTTCTTCCAAGGTTATGGATTCCCCAAACAACACCAGCACAAATGTCAACAACACTCCCCCACCACTACAACTCACACCTGCCGTCGCTGCTCCGATCAACGAGCAGACGGTTTTGTTTGAGGCGATCCGCAGCCTCCTGGAAGGACAGCAGCAGCAGACTGCTATTCTCTTGAACTATTCAGAAGCGGAAGCACCCGGAGTGAAGCAATTCCGGGCACTGCACCCCAAGAACTTTTCGGGAAAAGAGAGCCCTTTGGAAGCGGAGGAATGGGCTCAAAGCATTGAAGATGACCTGGCGGCAGCACAAGTGCCAAAGATTGCTTGGGTTCGAGTTGCAAAGTTGCAGCTCACCGATAATGCACAGGTTTGGTAGAAGGCGGAAGAAAGCCATCTTCATCAGCCTATCGAATGGAAGACTTTCCACGACATGTTCAATGCAAAGTACTTCCCAGAGACTGCCCGTTTTGATATGGAACAGCAATTCATCCATCTGCAATAAGGTTCAATATGGACCAAATCAGTAGATGAGTATGATGCTGAGTTTACCATGCTCAGTAGGTAAGATATGTCTCAATGTTCGATTTTATATCACATACTACACAGCTAACACAAGACCGTAACAGGTTTGCGGCCCATCTTATACCGACTGCTGAGATCGGAGCCAGAAGATTTCAGTAAGGGCTGGACCCGGAAATCCAAGCTGCATTAGCTGTAGGGGATTTCCCAACCTATGATATGGCTTTGAAAGCTGCCCGAAGATATGAGTCAGTAGTAAAGAGAAAGGGCAGACCTCAATCTGCCAGAGTGAAGCGGCCTACCAATCAGATGGCAGGAGGAGCCTCTTCAAGGCTAACTGTTGAACCCAGAAGATCGGAAGAAATCAGTAGCCAACCAAGTCCCGATTTTTTCTTTTATTGCAATAGGGCTGGACATTTGGTGAAGGACTGTAGGCACGCAAAAGGCCTGTGCCTAGTTTATAGTGCGTCCAATCACAGAATTGAAACATGTCCTTATAGACACAACTCAGCTCACACACACCAACTACCCACAGCGGCCAGCTATCCAGGCTCCTGCACCTCGTCTTGCACTCCCAACTCCACCACCTGCACAGCCTACTCGCCAATTCCAACAGGCACTGAGGAACATGCCTCGAGGACAGAGGAATGTGCCCCTAGCTAGGAGAAACGTGCCCCGGCAACAGGCTTATACCTTAGCAGCAGTAAAAGCCGAGACAATTGACCAAGGTAACATTAGTAAGTCTCTTTCATTTTTTTTTAAAAAAACCCCTTGTATCACTTTGTTATTTTTCATACACTATCAGTACTTCAGTCACCAAAATTTTCTTGAATCTATTACACTTTCCTTTTACAAATTTCAAGAACGAAATTTTTATAAGGAGGGTAGAATGTAACAACCCTAAACTTTATGTACAATTTTTTTCAAAAATACAGAAAGGGGTACTTGAGTCTGAGCACAAGTTATAAATTTTTTTTGCTTTTTAATAGCAAGAATGAGCTTGTAGCTCACTGGTAAGACCTTGCACTGCTGAACCAAGGCACCAGAGTTCAAATCCCATCAGCCACATTAATTTTTTAATTAGTTTTCTTTTAATTGTTTAGAAGCCCAAGAGTGTACACATGCTTAACCCGTAAACCCAAAGGTCACACTAAAAACAAACGAGTCCAGGAGGTAGACCAAGCGACGAGGGACACATAGCTTCGGGGGGGCCTGACTCGGCCAAACTCAGTGGAGACTCGGCCGAATCGGCCGGCGGCGCCGGCCGAGTCATCACAAAATCCAAGTTGGTCTTCTTAACTTTTGTGCCTTTTGGTCTCCTTATAACCCATGTATGGTTTAAATCCCCTGCACATTAACAGAGCATTTTTAAAACCCTATTAATCTATTTTTTAATACAATTTTCAATACATCTTTTCATCTACCCTAACCTTAATCTTTTCCTATAAATACCACTCCAATTCACACACCCCTCACTCACAAACTCTGTTCAAACTCTCAAGAAAAATCCCAAGAACTTTTGTGTACAAGTGGAGTTAGCGAAGGGCGAAGCTCCGACGACGACCCTAAGAGCTCCGGGCAACGAAACGACGCACCGGCACCTCCTACCACTCTCTATTCCTCTTTTCTAATCTAAAATCCAGTAAGTCCTTCCTCCCTCTTCTCTTTTCTATTCTGAAAACTTGTATTTCTAAAACCCGACGGAAGCGGAGTTAATCCGACTTCCGATTCGGTTTTCTTTAAAAAGTTCCAATTATCTTAAATACAACAATACCAAACTTGCACATCATGACCATTAAATATTAACAAAATATATTGAACAACTTTCATAGCAAAAGAATTTATATTGTAATTTTTATCGCACTTTTTCAGAAAAATACCATATAGTTTAGTTTTGACATAAATCATTCTAATTCCTTGCCATACCTTTAGATAGTTCACGAGGTAATGACCCAGCTCTTCACAACACTCATATGTAACATAGAATGATAGTATTGGGAAACATAGAATTGGGAAAATACGATTTTACACAAAACTATCTCAAACTTATAAAAACCGTTTTCTAAAAGATTATGTATTTTAAACAAATCTTTGCAAAGTGCCGCTACAACCCATTTGGGGAACCCATTCGGGATGGTGCGGATTATCGCACATCATCGGGCTTAGTAGTGCGAGATGCAGACCTCCGTAAGGAGCATACGGTCTCGAAAGATTTAAAAATACAAATATCTTAAGAAAATGAGATTTCTAGAAAAATAATAAATTAAAATTATTTTATATAAATATATATATACACATATGTACCATCAAAATATCTAATTTCTGATATAATATAAATATTCCAATTTTTCTAAATCAAAAGAATCACTTTACATGAAAATACCATGCAATTCCATACAAGTTCAATACTTTACAATTAAATACCACATATTATGAAATTAGGTTTTATTCACTAGAAATGTCACATATATAAAATCTACATTTATGAAAACTCTAAAGACGATAATTAAATACTTGAGGTGTATTTTGAAAATTATACAAAATTATTTTTACATAAAACCCCCTCAAGTTTTATAAATTACAATAAGGATCCTAATAAATATAGGTTTAAGAGGGACCAGACTCTTGAGCCTCAAGAAGCCGGAGATATAGGTGCTTGCCTATTTAAGGTAGACAACTTTACAAATGGTGTTATCAACACGGTAATCGTTTTTGAAAAAGACACAAATTCTGCCGTCCATATGCAGCGGTTACCGATAACACCAAAACCTAATTCAGGACTTCAATTTCTTTTCTAATTGTTCTAACTCAGAATGAGTCTCATTATAAATCTGACTTGAATATGATTCAAGTACAAACTGCAATTCAACATGAATCCATGAATCCATATATTCAATCTATTCAATCTGTATTGACTGAACCGAACCATGGATATACTTCCATTTACATGATTCTTTAGTTACATCCATTTACTGATATCATGGTTTCGGCAAGTCATCAGCTATACAATTCAAATTACAAGACAATACAATACAAACAATACAATCAAGATATCGCGATGTTTAAGGGGTAAATTGGTACGAAAGGTATTAGAAGTGGCACGAAACTGCAACCATAAGACACCTGACCTGTATTCCATTGCTGTTGTACCGTGGCATGAACGGTTCCTTGTATTCCTGATACCTTAGTCTCCGGGGCAAGTGAGACTCCTTTCGTATACACTGGCCTCTTCTGTACCAAGCTACAAACAACAGCGCTAACACTAAATACAATATTATAACAATATAATACCACTTTAAAAGCTATACACACTCTCTCTCTCTGTCTATTCTGTTTCTCCTTACTCTTTGGGACTTACCGAGTGATTGTTCGCTGACGACATTCCTTATCTTTCTTCTTTGGAATGTTTTCAGGTGGATCGGACTTTCAGGAGATCGAGCCCACCAGCGAGGACTTGGATCAGCTAGCCTTCGACCCGGAGCTCTAAATACTTGTATATTTTATTTTAATATTTTCCATTTCTGTTATTCCACTGTTTAGGCATTGCTTTCCATTCCATGTATTTACTTTCCCATGTATTGTAAAAAGAATGTGAATAAATAAAATTATTGTTCATTTACATTTGTCTCTTGTATATATTATTTTATATTGCTTAGTTACGCTCAGCGTGTTTACTTCAGAGTAAATACGTAGCGGCCTCGTCGCGTCCTCTGCCCGTATACTGGGAAGCAGGGCGTGACAGTATCGTTTTGGATATCATCAATTGGAAGATCAACAGTCATATTTGGGACTGAGATCAGTTTGGGAAAACATAAGAACAGAGGCTCGGTCGATATGGAGATCACAGAAGTTTTAACCTCGGGAAGACTTAGCCAATTTGTGACTAGGTTTGGGTCTCCATATTTACCGCTGTAGTGCTAAGCACTGGTAAATGTAGTATTCATGGGTATCCCGCGTGAGGCGTTGGACCAGTGTTAAACACTGAACTTTGGAGGCGCTCACTTGTGAATCACGTGAAGCGTCCCAAAGTCGGCGTTGTTCTTTGGGTTTCATTCCTTTGTTTACATATAAGTGCTAAGCATTTGGTTCTTGTATCGCTCACGTGTAAACACGTAAGGCGTCCCAAAGTTCGGTACTGCCTTTTGGGTTTTATCCCCTCCTTTTTTATATAAGTGCTAAGCACTTGATTGGAGATCGTATGCAAAACACGTGATTGCCCTAGGAGGCACTTCTTGTTCTTCTTTTAAGCACTCGCATGGGAAACACGTTCGGTCCTCGTTATAGTGTTTAAATGCTAATGAATCATCAGTCTTTCCTTCTGGGTGTTTGGAGATTTTGATCTCATGTTAATGACACTAGGATTTGGAGGGTCTCATGTCTCTCTTTTTGTAAGAATTAAATTTTTTTTATAGGGTTAAACCCTAGTTTTTAGAGGAATTAAATTTCCATGTGTTTTGTAAGAATTAAATTCTTTGAACTCAATTCTTTCCCCTAGGTTTTGAATCAGCATGACAGAATCTCCCCGATGAGAATTAAATTCTCAACTTGTGGGGAGATCTGCTTTTGTAGGTCTCAACCAGAGGAAAAACTAAGTTCTTGCATGAAGAATTAAACCCTTAGAGAGGCAAATGAAAAGTGTTTTTCTTTTTACCTAAAGTTTCAAGGAAGTAAGTCTTTCTTTTGAGAATTAAATTCTCATGTTCCTCTAAGGCTCACTATATATTCTTATTTTTAAACCTCTGGGGAGTTCTCTCTCTCTCTCTCTCTCTCTCTCTCTGCGTCTGTCTCTCCTCCCTCTCTTTTTTTCTTCTTGAGAGTTGAAGTCTCCGGTCTTTATATAATGGAGATAAGTTTGTTTAATTCTGAGAAAATCTTTCATTGAGAGATCCCAATTGATTTAATTGGTCTCAAAATTGATTTGGGGAATTTTACCCACCGTTGGATCTTTGATTCAAGGACTTCTGTTTTACAGAAAATATTGTTCTTATTTTTAACAAGATTGGGGATATTCTCCCATATATAGAATAAAATTCTATCTAGCGGTGACATTTTAATCACCATTGGATTTTTAATCCAAGGGTGCTAAATTTAACAGAGTATAATCTTTTTTGTTTAGAAAAATATAGAAAATATTTTGGATCTTTGATCTATTAACTCTCTGTCTAACAGAAAATATTCTTCCCAATACAATTTAATTCTATGTTTAATCACCGTTGGATCCTTGATCCAACGGTTCATTAAGTAGAAATTAATTCTACGTAAGGAGGTGTCCTCATGTGTTTAGCATGTAAGGCTTTGTTTTAGCCTATCTGTAGTTTAATTGCAGCGCCTATATGCTTTGCATATAGGCGCTTACGTGTTTACTACGTGAGCCTTTGTTTAGCCTATCTGTAGTTTAATTGCAAAGCCTATATACTTTGCATATAGGCGCTCACATGTTTAACACGTGAGGCTTTATTTAGCCTATTTGTTGTTTAATTGCAGCGCCTATATGATTTGCATATAGGCGCTCACATGTTTAACACATGAGGATTTGTTTAGCCTATCTGTAGTTTACGAATTTAACACGTGACGCTTTGTTTAGTCTATCTGTAGTTTAATTGCAGCGCCTATATGCTTTGCATATAGGCGCTCACGTGTTTAACACGTGGGGCTTGTTTAGTGAGAAGTTTCCCCTTTCTTTCTCTCATCTTCTTTTCTTTTTCTTTTTTTTATAAGGAAACAAATGCCCCCACAGCGTTGCTCTCACGTGGCTTACACGTGAGTGCAACGCTGTTCACTTTTACAGCCATTGGACTGCCTAGGGGAATGGGGAGATGAACCGCTCTCAATCATGTCTTATAAATAAGGGCTTAGCCCTTGAGATAGCCACTGTTCCTTCGTCTTTTTCCCTAGACTTTTTCTTGAGAATTTAATTCTCTTCTCAGAGTTCAGTTCTCTACCCATTGAAATTTCAGAGTTAAACACTGTTAAAAAAACTCTTTTAGGTAAAGATTTTGAACTACATTTATCTCTTACGAACATGAACCCTTTTTTTCTAATTTTTTCTGGATTTTAAATCCACCGCAAGAGCTTTTCTCTCTTCTGGAACCGATCTTTTAGAGATCCAAAAAGGCATAATCTTTGAGTAGTAAACCCCAATGTCTTCGAAGATCAGGTATTTCTCCTCTGATCTTTGAGGATCTATGAAATTTTAATTCCATTTTTTTCGTTTCCCATCATGAGGTTTTCTGGAATTTAATTCCATTGCTTAAAAGGAATTTAATTCCTCATCAAAGAGCTTAGCTATGAAAGATCAAGAAGGCCTTTTGGGAATTGTATTCCCTGGTGTTCTCGAGCAGATTTTCATTATAGGGTTTTACCCTTATTTCCACAAATTTGAACTTGTTGGGTATTTTAACAGAACTCATTTTTCTTTGAGGATGTCCAGAGTTTGTTTTAATCTCCGGTGTCTATTTAATAAGAATTCTTTTTTATTCTCACAATGATTATCTTGTCTCATCATTGGTGAGCCGCCATATTAATTTTGTGGGGTCCATTAGTTTTGCAGCCAATGGTCCCGTGAAACAAATATCACGTTTTTTATATATATATTTTTTATTTTATTTTATTATTATTATTATTATATTTTTTTTAAAAATGGGTTTTTTCTTTCCCCTCTTATTTCAGAAATGATGGCCTCACTTCTTAACTTCCCTTACACTCGCTCAGAAGTCACTTTTCCGTAATCACCATCGGAAGAGAAAGTTATGGCGATGATTAGGGCACATGACAAGGGTCATACGAGTCTTCTCTTATAGGGGTGTGGTACGGTCATATCATCATAGGCCACCGTAGCTTTACTTGTGGGGTGCCAACAGAACCTATCCGCTCGATGTCATTGATAGAGCGTCCGCGCACGTCTTATACGGTGGAAGCGGTTAATTAGACCCCCACAGGCCGGCTTGAGCCGGCGACGACGGGGATAACTAATCAGCCTATGATGGCCATTGATATCTTGGGGTGTCGGATATGCCAGGGTGAAGCCTGGCCCTAGAGGCAGGTGTATAAGGTAGGCGTTACCCCGCGTCATCCAGTGGGCTACCTTTCCTGGGCTCGATATATTCTCTCCGCCCAACACGCACAGCTGCAGAAGGTTGGGTTGTACCAAGCAGTGTATGCATCGTTATTCTATTATCATGCCCCTCACATCTGGTGGGTCGTGGCTTTCTTGAACCAATGAAATCTTCCTACAAACACATTCTTGCTAGGGGATCGCGAAGTCTCGATCTCACTGGAGGAGTTTCGTGAAATTTCAGGATTGCCGATCAGGGGAGAGCGTTACAAAGAGTTGCTGCCTCCTGATGAGTACATCTTTGCTATGGCGCCTACTATGCTTGATGGTCTAACGACTGAGAATGCCGTTCACCACAAGTTCCCGAGTCTAATTAAGGCCCTGGGTATTTTAGAAAAGCTGTTCGTGACATCGGAAGGGCAAGGTGTCACCTTTGACGCTTTCATTGCCTGCTTTCTCCGCGAGGATGTCTGTAACACCCGAGCCCAATGCTACTAATTTCTGTTACTTTATGAATGGAGTGTGACCTTCATTTCATTTATCTTGCTTGATTGTTACTTACTGTAAATTTCACCCGGCAAATTCATTTCTGCATATAACAAATTTTGGCATCTAAAATAAAATTAAAAATATTCATCTTGGCCTACTTGACACCCCTAACCCCGTTGTAGCGTCCGCGCATCGTGTTCTCGTCCCGTTCAGTGAAACGGGCGAGTTTGGATGGCTACGTGCACGTACGTGTGTCCGTTTTGGGGGTATGCTTTTTGATCATAAAACACTTCATTTTCACAATTGGATCCCGCTTAAATTTCTATTATTTCAATTTCAAATTTTTGGACCCGACCCGGGCGCGATTTGGAAATGTTTTATTTTGCGCCAAAATCCAAAATTTTATATTTCTTAAACCATCGCATATTTAATTTTTTAACCAATCTAATATTTCTTTTAAAACCATATAATATTTTCTAATCTTATAAATCCCTACTAAACCCCACGAATCTTAAATTCCAGCCAATCACAACCTTTTCCGTGGGCCCCTCATCCCCGATCTCTCTCTCTCCCCCCTGAATCTCTATCTCTCTCTCTCTCTAACTTTTCTCTCTCTCTCTCTCCCCTGAATCTCTATCTCTCTCTCTCTAACCTTTCTCTCTCTCTTCTCTATATAATTTTCCCTCCTTCCTTTCTTTTTTTTTAAAACCACAGAACGTAACCCATCGCGAACCCTAGTCTCCGGCTCCCTCGCCGCCGCAGCCTCGATGCCGACGCCTCTACCACCGACCTCCTCGCCTCCTCAGCCTCATCGCACCCACGTCCTCCTTCATCGACCACCGTGCGCCCTGCACCCTCACCGCGACCCCCTGCACACCCCCTGCACGCGTTGGACCGCCAGATCTGTCGCCGCCGACGGCCTCGCCTCCGTGCCCCGGCCTTCGTACGACCCCTGTAAGCCTTACCTACCCGTCTCCTTCCTCCTTCCTTCTGTTCTGTAATCATTTGGTGACCTGCAGTTTTCGCAGTCGCTGCTTGCCGACCGCCGGAGTTCGTCGACGAACGTCGACCGTCACCACCCGTCCCCCCGACCAGTGTAAGCGCTTTCTCCATCTCATTCTTCCTTCCTTCTCTGTTTTCTTTTCTCTTCTTGTTTGCATGTATTGATAGTTCATTGTTCATTCCTCGGCCGGAATACGAAGATACCGACGACGTGACCCGACGTTCCAGCGAGGTATCCCGACCCGCGTGGTTCCATTGTTCGTCGTTTGGGTTCATTCCGTGAACCGTGCGCCCGTCGCGAGTTTCCCCGCCGACGTTTATCGTTCCGTATTCCCGGTTCGCGACCCATCAAGGCAAGTACCCCTTGCTACATGCTATACAATATTTACAGATATATTATGACACCCTAAACCTGTAAATTTAACTTTGGTACGATCATTTCTCATTTTCGTGTACAATATTGTTATATATCATTTTATCTTTAAAATTGGAACCTACAGCTTGCAATTGAACCTAATAACCACATTTACCTGTTTAAACACATTTTTAATATTAACATAGCTTATGGAATTTGTCTCTATAGTTTTGTTCCATTCGGACACTCGTATGCATGTTAACCGTAATAGCTGTATTGAACCTTTAAATAAATCATTACACCTCTCAAGTTCTTAAACTATTAACATGATTAAAAGGCCATAATAGTCATACTGCATTCGCATAACATTGAAATCATCTCTGTGACACGACTGATTACTGTACTGCAAATTGAGTAAATCTGCCTATTGCTTGATTTATTGCTTATATCATGTTGATGATAACCATGCTTGCTTGTATAACTGATTGTGAGCACACCCATGATATTGTTTACATCTTGATCTGACTTGTTACATATATATTGTTCTACCCGACATGGTACCGTATTCTGCTTGACTTGACCTGATGTACCATGACCTGATCCGTTACCTGATCTTGTCTAATGCCAACAAACCTGACATGTAGTCCTCATGGACCGTTCCTGTTGTCTATCCAGACAAACCTTTTTACCTGATCCTGTGTTGGCATTAGTTTCTTTCGGGATACCTGACTTGACTTACACATATAACTTGGGGGTATGGGGAAATCAAAGGTGAAACCTGACTTGTAACTCAACAGTTCACTTCCTGTACTGATCAGTTTTAGAGGCCAGGACGCCTCGTGACGATGCTGCTGACATCGTTGGTCTTTATCCTTTCCCTGTTAGTGCCTAGCGGCATGTCTCGGTTTCAGCCCGAGAGTCTTAGACCGTGGTCCCGGGCATGCACGGGATACTATTAAGTTACATCGATGATTCATCAATTGATTTCAAAGACTTAAGAACAGAAAACCTGATAGAACAGTTTAGTTTACCCACTGCACATTACCCTGCACTGCTCTGATTCAAATTATTGTTACCCTTGCTTTATTCATGTTTATACTCGCATTGCCTGTTTATTATGTTATTATTTGATGACTTGACGCGCTAACGTCTGGGTTTTGCATGGCCCAGATTCTGTACCGCTGTCGCAGTCCGAGCAGGAGTACTTCAACCGACAGGCTGAGTTGTGAGTGTCGGCAGTAGTTAGTTTTCTTTCCTGCATTTATTTCCTGACGTGAGCCCGCATTATGGGACATACATTCCAGTTATTTTGTATTGGATCTTTCGCTTCCGCATTTTATTATTCTTGACTCATGATT